>OW964193.2:4951032-6254923 GCA_943136025.2 Agrotis puta
GCACGCGGTGCCTTGCCGCATTGCTGTTCACACAGGAGCGCGCAAAGCACCGCGCCGCCGTGATGAGGGATGCTAATTATGCTGAGGTTAGGCGGGCCGGCGCGCGACAAGAGCGCGCGCGGCGCGCGTCACGCGGCGCGTTGCCGCAGGACGCCCTGCCAAGAGAGGTGAACCCAATTGTAGTACGTTTAGATTGGAAGATACATTGGCATCTTGCGCCAGCGCGCGCGTCACGCGCGCGCGGTTTTCGACGCGGCGGGCGGCGAAGCACCCTTAAGTGCCACAAAAATATAAACTCTAAATGTACTAGGGTAAGGACACGACGGGCCGCGACAAGTGTGACAAGAGCGCGCGCGGCGCGCGACACGCGCCGCGTTGCCGCAGGACCACGCCCTGCCAAGAGAGGTGAACTCAATTGTAGTACGTTTAGAGTGGAAATTACCTTAACCGCTTGCGTAACGCCGCGACAAAACCATGCACATTTAATTATAAATTAAATAAATTCCATCCAACAATTCAACAAATCCTGCCGCAAGCCGTCGCAATAATAATATCAGAAACGCGATGTGCCGCGCCGCTTCAGAGTGAACAGATGTGGGTGTTTTCATAGAAAATGGACTAAGTAGGTTTTTTCAACAATCGCCACGCGCGGATAACCGCGTGTGTCTGCAGGAGGCTTTATCCATTATTTATAATTACATTTGCAATATTATTTTTCTTTTGGTACGTAAACCACAATTGATATATTTGTGCATAGTCACAGAAGATTTATGGAATCCTTGCGCAATTTATATACACCTTAACCCTTTGACCGCCACGTCAATCTAACAAAAATAAATACATAAGTGCATAAAAACAGTACTGAATTTAGAGATATTTTAATAAGCTACAATATTGACGTTTAAAAATCTTTCGTGTAGTCGCGACGCGCGACTGTGGCGTGCTGGGCACTTTTTGGCTTGTCGTCTATACACGACTGTGGCGGTCAAAAGGTTAAGTGTAAAGACGACACTTTTAAAATTGATAATACGTCATAAGCAAGGTACAGTTTTCACTTGCTTCTGACGTCACAAGTCACACTCTCGAATTTTGGTGCGTTATAAATTTGCCTGTATAGGAAGAAATGGGGGGTTATGGGGGGGGAACTTTGCCCAGCAGTGGGACAGTGGCAGAATAAATGCTACTAGCTGGATTCAAACCCACGACCTACAACTCGTAAGTCGAAGCCGGTACCACTGCCTTATGAATGTACATTTGTATAAATACATACCTACTCATCATATACTTACGTAATGCTTACATAGACGTCTTCTTCCGCAAAAAACCGGTTAACCTTGAACTATGCATTATTGTATACAAATATGTTTGTCAAGTTCGTGACTAGACCAATATGAAATTTAATTTTCCTCAAGTCGACGCATCCTGGAGAATCAATAATTCTTAGAAAAAGTTTTATACATTTAGTCGCACACGACAGTTCCGAGTACTATGGTAATGACTTTTTGAAGAAACTCATACTGTCAAAGGTGATGGATAAAGGATTGACAAATACGGAGTATTTAAAAGTAAATCGGTTTCTAAAATAATCACATGCCGTCTTATTACAAAACGGGGTTTATCTCTAAACCCAGGTTTAAATCTCGTAAAACTACTGTTTACACAAACGTTATTACAAATCGCGGTTTTGCGATTAACCATGGTCTAACAGTCGTAGCTGTCAAAAGTGTGTCAAAGTTTGTTATAGCTAATTTTTCATTGTGTTGTTGTTTTTGTGTTATTTTCAAATAGTGTAAAATAACTATAGTAACTAACTAATATAACTAATAATAATAAAAGTTTTTAGGAAGTCGTTGACTTTTTTTCTTGACTTTTTTCCCACCGACTTTTCAAAGAAAAGTTATTTTACAGTTTGTTTTGTTTGGTTTAGACTACGGTTTTATTTTCATGTCTAGTTATTTCTCCAAGATCCCGCCCTCAGATCCTGACCGGATTACTAAGGGACCATCTGTGAAGTATAAATACCCTTTCAAAATCATTTACATATAAATAAAACGAATTGAGAACCTACTGCGTGTTTTAAGTCGATCAAACAGAAAAGAGAATAGAAAACACCTGATTCTAAAAAAAATAAAAATAAAGATGTGCTGCAAGATTCACACTAAAAGCCTTAATATCGATATCATAGTAATTGTAAATTACAATAAAATGATACTAAATCCAATAAGTATGTCATTGCACGAGCAATAAACGAAATTAATAAAGCAAGAAAAACCTACATGTGTGCAATTTGTAGACCCTCGAAAACTATGTTGTATGTTCTAAATTCAAACAATTTTTATGCAAATATGACGTCATATTTGTATACAAAATTTGCGTAATGGACACGCACCTTCTTTTTTTTTTAGGGTGGCAAAATCATTAAATGAGTTCTCCCGCCCTGGATGGGGCGGAAGGGACTGTCAGACTCTACCCGTTTTTCTTCGGATGCCCTTTACGTTCCGGGGCCGCGGTATCCTGGATTAAGAAAAAATCCGACGCACCACCGACTCGGTCTTGGTCCTTGGTCGGACGGCGAGTTTACCCATTACTCACCGTCCGCAAGCCCGCTGCGCCGCTGTGCCCTCTGCTATTTAGAGCGTCACGCGTTGGAGCGTCCACCCGACAGGCTATTCGCATACGGGCAAAGAGACCCCTTAGGCACACAGTGCCCAAGGAAGAGTTTTTGCCCGCATCCCAGGGTGCACCGGCCCGAAAAACTGGTCTTCCCCCTGGACGTATCCGTGAGGGAACTCCAGTCCACCGGCGCACGTGGAGGTTTCCTGTCTTAGCACCCCATGGACACGCGCCTTTACGGAAAATACCGGGCACCTTCATCGTGTAGCGAAACACCAGTTTCAATATTTCACAATGATTTATTTGACAGTAAAACTTCAGTTACAATGCCTTAAGATAATATTCCTGCAATTATACTAATTAAAATCTACAATGATCATCTTTTTGTGATCAGAACTATTCCGCGCCAACAAAAAAATGTCATCGCTCCCAATTTTTCAAAAATCGAACATGCGCCCCTTTTGGTTTATAAGACAAAATCATAGACAATTATTGCAAAAGAAAAGAATAAAATTAAAAATAAAAGTTACATATTTGTGTTTATTACTTTATAATCGATATCTATAAATCAGTGGGCTGAGAACATCGCTACTCAGTAATCTTAGGGTCATCAAATACATAAACAGTACAAAATACATCATATTGTAGGACATGCTCGTCCTAAACACACGTGTTTCTTAATAAAATATCTGGTTTTAATAATGCAATAATAATACTTGTGATTTATACAATAATAATAATACCTTTAATTTTACATTTCAAGAAAAGTTTTGAGAAAAAGTGATGTGGAGTAGTGTTCTTTTTTTAAATATTGACATAAAATAAACAGGTAAGTGTTTTTTTTTATTCGATCAAGTTTTGAAGTGATTTCGAATAGTTGTTTATGGTCAATTCAGTTTTATTGTTGTTTTGTTTCTGAGCGAAAATAAAAAATAATATTATGTTAAAAAAATTAACAAACGTCGCGACGCCTATGGATCGCATACACAGTTTTTATTTATACTAGGTAACGATATAATTATACATAGATCTTGTGTTTTGTTCTGAAATAAATAAATAAAAGTATGATAACTCTAAAAAAGCATTAAAACAGCTAAAGTTAACAGCTAAGGTAGGTACCAATTTTCATTAAATCATTATTTTTTTAGATTTTAACATTAGTTCAATCACTTTGTCTTTCAATAATTATGCAAAATTCCAATGATCGAACGCTATAAAAAAGTTTGTAGGTAACTTTCAGACTCCTACGTCAATGTACCTTCTATAAAATAAATGTAACAACTTCTTTAAAACATTTTAAAATGATACAAATATTTTAAAGATGCTTGATATGCGACATTCATCAGTACATGTTTGAAATATTAATAATATTTATTATTAGGCTAAATAGCCTCGAGCTCCTCCCCTAAAATAACCTAATTATAGCCTCACAGGCTGATCTTCCGGGATAGGCCACCCTTGCCGAGCTTGGTCTGTGGATAAGTGGTGACCATCTGTCATAGCGAGTTTCCTCCGTGTCTCGGATAGCACGTAAAGCCGTTACCGGCTGTCATTTGTAGATCTTTGAAAGTCGTTACTGTTAGTCAGAAGCTCTAAAGTCTGACAACCAGTCTTACCATGGGGTATCGTATTACCCAGTTGCTGCGTTGTGGAGATTCGATAGGCAGTCGCTCCATATTACTATATTCAATCGATATATCGGACCTCCTCAACCCAGTAACTGAGCAATACAATACCACATGGTAAGACTGGTTGCCAGACTTTTAGAGCTTCTGACTAACAACCAAAGGCTTTACGTGCTTTCCGAAACACCGAGGAAACTCGCAATGACAGATGGTCACCCATCCACAGACCAGATAAATATATAAGGGGGACTCCTATACAATACATGATTTTTATTTTTATTGATAACTAGCTTCCGCCCGCGACTCCGTCTGCGCGGATGTCGGTCTTCGCGTGGATGGTTTATTTCTCCATTTTGAGTAACTCTGACAATGACATCTTTATAAATATTACGGCGCTGAATCCACTGCGGGTAATGCAACGTGTGTTCGCGGTTCTACAGAACAACGTCTATGAATAAAACTGAAAAATAAGATATTTTTTCTACGTATTTTTCCAGGATAAAAAGTATCCAATGTTATGCCCAGGATAATAAGGAATAATTATACCAAGTTTCATCGAAATCGAACCGTTAGTTTTCACGTGATGCCTGCACAAACAGACAGACAGACAGACAAAAATTTTTTAAATCATATATTTGGGTTTGGTATCGATCCAGCAACACCTCCCGCTATTTATTTTTTCAATATTTTCAATGTACAGAATTGACCCTTCTACCGATTTATTATAGTATAGATAGATATAGATGGTACGGAACTCTTCTAGTGCGATTCGTATTTGCACTTGGCCGGTTTTATAAGTCGGCAAATAGAACAAAAGAATGCGTCAATCAAGTTTTTATATCTTTAAACAGCTAACGAGTTATACAAACAACAAGATGCAATAAAAAACTATTTGTTAGTTTTATTTAAAGATCAAACATTTAATAATTTCCATGACAAATTCAAAACGTATATTTCAAATCAAACTGGGTTTTTTTTATGCCTTTGTCAAACAGACAGGCGAAAGCGAAGCGTTTCCGAAGCGATAACGAACCGAAGCGAGACGTCAGTCCGATAGTTCTATCGCGCTATCGGATCGCTTTCGCTTTTCTATGTGACTGGATTCAAACAATTCCATACATTACAAATAAAAACGTCACGCTTCGCATTCGCAACGCCAGTCTGTTTGACAAAGGCTTTACTGACCATATCGTCTCCTAAGCACAGTGATGAACACCTTATCCTGGTGTACGTCAAATCCAATTGGTAAATTTTTGTACTGAATTCAGAACTGGCCCCTTTCTGCAACATCTTCATCTGGAAAGATGATGCCATCTAGTTGACAAAGGTTTTAGGAAACCCTGTCTGTGATTCTATTTCATATTAATTGTTAAACCGATGGTTTTTTGTTTTACAGTTCATAATGAAACTGGTATTCCTGATCGTCGCAGTGTTGACGCTGCTGATTGTACCAGCTAGAGGACAAAATAGGCGTAACGTCGGGAAATTCGAAGAAGTGTTCTCTTGGCGTCATATCACGTATGACATCAATGGGATATCTGGTGAGTTGTGCCGGGGTCGCGGGATTGTCTCCACGGAGAACCGTGACCCTGAAACTTCGTAAATTCAGACTGAACTGCAATATATTGTGAAAATGTGAACAACGTGTACCTTTTAGCTGTGTATTTTTTTTTGTTTTGTATTTTATCCTTTAAATGGTCTAGACTTTATGGGTACATCGCATTTACATTTAATTTTAAATTTATGATATCAAACCATTGTGAAACATTTTTGAAAAAGAGTAAGTATGGAGCTTCTTGCCCATTCTTCTCCATACAAACCTACCCTTGCGAATGGGTGTAGAATCAATCCCTTCCCATCCCATTTCAAAAATCATCAAATGAGTCCTCCCACCCAGGGCAGGGCGGGAGGGACTGTCAGACTTGTACTGACTAAAACCCACGGTGTCCTTCAATAGCCCTTTACGTACCGGGGTCACGGTAATCCCTTGGTCCCGCGACCCCGGCAGGCTTTGGCCCTCTACAGGCCCCGTCACTCTGCTGACACTCTTTGAGGCGCGCGTGGAACACAACGCGCCGTCGACCCGGGCATGGTCCATGGTTGGACAGCGAGTCGCCCATTACTCGCTGCCCGCATGCCTCTTTGGTGTTCTAATTGAAATAAATGATTTGACTTTGAACTGACGAAGCCGTATAGGACCAAACGTCAACCGGGGTCGCGGGACTGACTAACTAAAGACATATCCGTGTCCCTGGAACGACGCTGCGAGCTCATTTTAATAGAGCTACTCAAAATCTAACTCTATTTACTACACGAAAAGATACACTTTTGCAGTATCGTTGCGTCACGTCGCGTTGCGTCTCGTTGTGTACTGACCCTAAGGTTACAGACAAAAATAAATAAACTCTATTGACCTTTCATCAATCAAAACTGTGGTATATTAAAAACAAGTTATAACACCAAATTAAAATGTTAAAAGTATTTTAATCCGTCCAATTATCGTTTATTTAATAGGTATCTTAATAATCTTATCTTACTTTTGATTATATTTTGATTTTGATTTTGATTTTGATTTTACTATAATATATAATATTTTATGGATGAGTATAGACGTTTGTGGATGAAAATTAGTACACAGATAGTTTTATAACCTTGATTAACACATGGGATAGTTTTTATCCCTTTATATATATAAAAAAAATAGTCCGTCAATTACATATCCAAAAAATATTTGACGTGTTTATTTCCTTATATTACGTAAACCAGAGCTTGCGGGCGGCGAGTAATGGGCGACTCGCTGTCCGACCATGGGCCATGCCCGGGTCGACGACGGCGCGTTGTGTTCCACGCGCAAGGAGTGTCAGCATAGTGACGGGGCCCCCTGTAGAGGGCCAAAGCCTACCGGGGTTGCGGGACTCACGAATTACCGTGGATTTTTGCCCGGTACGTAAAGGGCTATTGAAGGACAGATTTTAGTCAGTACGAGTCTGACAATCCTTCCCGGTCTGCCCTGGGTGGGAGGACTCATGTGATGATTATACAACGTAAAAAAAAAATGACATAAACCAAAATTGATGAAATTACGACACTTTTTTCAAATTACCAATACGTCACTAGCAAGTACCTACAGTTTTTACTTGCTTCTGACGTCACAAGGCCCCACCCTCGTGCCACCACCACCTTTCATGCGTTATATCTTTGTAAATATACGTTGATATAAAATTTGAAAAAATATGTACCCATTATATATCAAAACTCTAGCTGACGGACTTATTACATCTATACTAATATTATAAAGAGGTAAATTTGTTTGTTTGTATGTAGGGGGTAATCTCAGGAACTGCTTCACCGATTTTAAAAATGCTTTCACCAGTAGAAAGCTGTATGGGTCTTGAGTGACATAGGCTATAAGGGGGGGGGGGGGTTCAGAGCGGGCGAAGCCGCTGGCAAAGGCTATCTTCAATATATTGATTGATTGAACATTATTCTTGGTTGTTAAGTTCTACTACATTCTTTTTAGTTTATGCGAAACCCGATATACTAAGAATCTATGTACCTACAAAATCTCAAAACTGTATCAAGAATAATAACAAAGTTATAAGCTTGTTATGTTACCTGGTTGTCCGTTCCAAAACATGCTCATTTCGCGATACCCCCGTAAAACCCGCGCCTCCTGTGTCGTACACTCATTGATGTAATAGTTTGGCAATAGGTACCTAACCGTACGGTAATTGTATTGTAATTAAGTGGTGATAAAATTGTATTTAAATAGTTAGAAAAAAATAGAACATGGTGTAAAAATTATTGGAACCGAATCAGTTACTGATTCTAAACAAACTATATTCAGGTTTCGCATATACTAAAAATAATTTTGTATATCAACGCGAGCAGCAACCGGCGCAAAAGTTTATAATGTTCATGTTTTTAATTTATTATATTTGATGACACCAATATGACGACATAAGGCCACGATTATCGCCCAATTAAAAAAATATTATCATATAAACATGGATATTAAACAGATGAGGTATTTTATTTATTAAGATAATATCTACACACGTGTATAATAAATCGAAAGAGTTGAATTCGGGGTTCCGTAGCCGAATGGCAAAAACTGAACCCGCCTTATACACAACGCGACGCAATATTTTGAAGAATTTCTTTTTGTTTTTCATCGTGGTTAAATCAGTGAATTTTAGTCAGTACGCGTCTGGCAGTCCCTCCTGCCCTGCCCTGGGTGCGAGGACTCATTTGATGATTTTACTTTACAAACGCAATAAAAAAAATATGTCATGCGAATGTTAATGTAAAGTTAGATTCATTTTCAATTCAATTTCAATTCGATTACTGTAATGATAGTGATGATGTATTAATAAATTAATTTTGTGTGGTCGCAAACCTTGGTTCCACGGCCGCCATCTTGGAAAAAAGGGCGCAGACGGAAGGTTTTTGGCAAATTATTGGTCGCACACAAAATTATTAAAGACGTTTTATTGCACATAAAATTATCTACAAAATAGAAACTTGTAAACGAGGATCGTTGCCAGTTTACTTACAAATTTTGTCTTGATATTTTTTTATGATTAAACCAGTCTTACCATGGGGTATCGTGTTACCCAGTTATGAGGTTGTGGTGGTCAGAAAGGCAGTCGCTCCATGTAAAATACTGAAATTCTGCTGCATCCAGTAAGACTGGAAGTCAACCCCCACATAGTTGAACTAGCACTTTTCCCGCGACTTCGTCCGCGTGGGTTACGTACTTTCTTAATTCCCCCTTTTCACCCCCTTAAAGGTTAAATTTCCAAAAACCCCTTCTTAGTGCTCCCCTACATTATAATAGGAAGCCGTGTGCAAAATTTCACATTCCTAGCCCCAGTAGTTTCGGCTGTACGTTGATATGTCAGTCAATCAGTTCTCCTTTTATATATACAGAAAAAGGCAGGCATATGATCATTTAAGTGCTATTATTGTCTGACAAAAGCAAGTGCCAATTAACGAAATAAATAAGGATAAAGTATTTGTAAACATTACATTAAAATTACTGAGAATTCTTCAATAAACATGCGTGTGAGAGAATCTTAAAATCAATATTTGTCATTATACATATTTGTGCAAATTCCTGAGGTAGGTACGTACGTGAACGGTTGCTTAACAGACTTACAACATACCTAAGTACATAAACATAAAACACAAGTTTTTTATCACCTTCAATATTTTTTTTCATTTTCACCCACCTCAAAGCGATGATACAATTGAACGCGTGTCAAAAAATGACGGGTTGCACTCTGGGAGTGCCGGCAGAAGTGAAAACTTGAATATTAATAAACACACACGAAATTCGCGCAAGCGCCCTGCGCCGTCTTACGAATTTTCGATCAGGTCACGTGCCCTGACGCGAGTTTAACATTTTTTACCCATTCCAAAAAAAGTGCACAACGTCGCTAAAGAAGTTTTCACTTTTCACTTCAAAAAATTTAACTGCAAAACGACCCTTATATGAAATGCTGTTTTGACGTTGACAGTTTTTTTTGACAAGCGACAACAGATGTTCAACTTATTGTGGTAAGAAGGTATGAATTTATTTGTGTCTGTCTTATTTAACTATCGCTTTTTCGTTTCATCGACTTTTAAACCACAAGGATGCTAAAGAAGTTTTCACTTCAAAAATCCTTGCCTCACACTTTTTTTTTTTTTTATTGTGGTAAAATTATCAAATGAGTCTGGGAAGAAATGAGAGGGTGGGAAGGACTGCCAGACTTGACTGACTAAAATCCACGGTGTCCTTCAATAGCTGTTTACGTACCGGGGTCACGGTAATTCGTGGGTCCCGCGACCCCGACAGGCTTTGGCCCCTACAGGGGGCCCCGTCACTCTGCTGACACTCCTTGAGGCGCGCTTGGAGCACAACGCGCCGTCGACCCGGGCATGGTCCATGGTCGGACAGCGAGTCGCCCATTACCCGCCGCCCGCATGCCCGCCCCTACGGTAGCTGGAGATCGTCTGCCGACATCCGTCGCCGAGGAAAAACATTAACACTTAAACGATAAAAAATGTATAACTCATACTCTGAAACTAGGTCTGAACATGACTAAGAATCGCTTTCAACTGACAGCAGTGTTTACCTCGAGTAAAAAAATTATTAAGTCTCGGTACTTAATAAGTTACTTTCACCCCTTGAAAAACAATGTTCCGTGCGTGATTCGAAACTGCAATGTGGATTCCGGTTTGAAACACTCAGCCGCGTTGCCAGAACCATGCCATGAACGTATACTTAATGTTACAGCAACCCTAAAAGAAAGAAATACATTTTTACAGTATTGATATTGAAATAGGTCACCCATCCAATGTCAGTCCTTGGCAAGCGTTGTTTAAACTTGCAGAACGACCGGCCCAATCCTCATAAGGAAATATTCTCATAAATAACAATGGATTACAATTAGATGACTTCATTGCATTCTGCGGTTACAAACTCATTTAATATTAAATGCAAATAATTGAGATTAAACTTAGTAGGTATTTATATAACTAGTTTCTGCCCGTGACTGTGTTTACGAGAATTTTTAACCGTCGACCCACCGCGTCGCAATCCAACGCCCGGTTTTAGTTTTGCATACATACTATTAACCAAAAAAACAACCCCTTAGGGGTGGAATTTGGCAAATTTCCGTCTTAGTGAACATATACATCGTAAAAAGAAGTACCATGTAAAATGAGAAACTCCTTGCACTTGTAGTTTCTGAGATTTCGTGGTGAATTGCAGCAGTACGTCCGCGACTTCCTACGCAAATATTTTGTATTTTCCTCTAAGATCCCCTACCCCGTTAGGGTAGGAATTGGGATACACGTAATTTATTAATTTGGTGAATAATACTCTGAAGTATATACGAAGAATATTCGATTCAATTAAATCAGATTAAACATAATTATGTATATTTAAAATTTAGTTTCATACAAATTCTAATCCCCCCATTAGGTGATGAATTTTGTAAAATCAGTTCATAGTGCACACTTACGTCATTTTGTAGATAATTTCATGATTCTTAGACCCAGCGGTTTTAGCTGTGCGTTGATTGAACACTCAGTCAGTTACTTCTTTTTTATGTATTTTGAAAATTACATAGATATTTATTATAATATCGTATATTTATGTCTTGAGGAAAATATTAATCAGACCCAGACATCCTTATAGAGTATGTATCATCTTTATTTGTGAATTGAGGATGCTTTTAGCTATAGTACGTTGCTATGGATGCGTTTGATATCCTCCAGTTATATTCCTTCAGCCCACATAGCATAGTAATAGGATGAAGCCACTGGCAGCTGGTAGTTGATTATACGTAGTCCAGGACCTCATGTATGGTATGTGGCCGGGATTGGTCGAGGCTGCTACGGGGCGAGACGGAATGGGAACCAGTCATCTCCTTGCTGTGAAGTAGTCATGCTAGCGAAAGAGGCGGGACGCGTGAGGAAGAGGACAGCCTACAGCTCACGACCCAACCGCCGCGTGAGTCGCCAAAGGCAACGGACGTCGATTTCCGGCCACCGTAGACGCAGGCGCGGACGGCGAGAAATGGGTGACTTGCCGGCAAGATGCAACTGAAAAATTCCTGAGGAAAAACCGTAAATACTGCGTCGTATTTCGAAATAAATAGTATATTGTTTTTCATACATTGATTGACTGCAATTTTATGTCTTGGGGATTGGTTAGTTAAATATTTATATCCTTCTATGTATCATGTTTATTTAACCTCGGGCGCGTTACGTACACCCGGGTGTACATAAGCGAAAACGCCCCAGCGCCTTACGTACACACGTCTGTACATAACAGACAGTTTTTCAATTATAAATCGCCCGAGAGGTTAAACAGTTATTTGTCTTAGCAGAATTGTGTTATATTCATGTATACAAAAATATAACTTAATGGCATAACGCCTGTCAACAGCTTGCTGTTTGGCTGTTTGTTTGTGTCTAAGCGATATACTGCTGCGCAGCGTGTCGCGGGTTCGATTCCCGCACGGATCAAAAATTTTTATGATCTATAAGTAGTTGTTCCGGGTCTGGGCGTTTGTGTATGTGAGTTTAAATATTTGTTAACGCACCCACGAAACAGGAGAAATTCCCAATGTGAGGGGCACAAAAAAACATAAACTTCCATCGCTTTTCCATGGGGGTAAACAGAAATTACCTGCCACAAACACAAATCTTTATTTCTGAATAAAAAAAGGTTAACATAAGTTGGTGATTCGAGCCTCCTTTTAAGCAAGTAATGCTTCGATCCTTACATACTCTTCCCTTCGTCCATGTTTAAACATCACACGTTTGTAAATAATTGTTATGTTAAACACACATAAAAAGCGTTACATCGTAAAAACTAAAAATAACCGAGCTCGTTATGGAAAACTTCCATTTAATAACTAGTTTCTTGTCTAAATATAAACCAAGTACAAAATATCCCAGAATACGTGTTTCGGCTATTATAGTCTGTTTTTACAAACACGAATGCGTGGTGATGGGACATTATCTATTACTAATTGTTCGCCGTGGTTTAATTTTCGTTGCTTTGCTCTTATTGGTCATAGCGTGATGTCCAACATAAATTCAAAATAGTACTTCCTGAGATTAGCGCGTTAACAAATCAAATCAAGTCTTTATTCAAAACAGTCTGATTTATGCACTTTTTGAAGGTAAAATTTACATAAGACTGTTCCCCGAAGCGACCCCCTTCCTAGTGTTTTGGCTTTTTCTTTTTTTTTTTATCGTGGTTAAGTCATCAAATGAGTCCTCCCACCCAGGGCAGAGCGGGAGGGACTGTCAGACTCGTACTGACTAAAATCCACGGTGTCCTTCAATAGCCCTTTACGTTCCGGGGTCACGGTAATTCGTACAGTCCCGCGACCCCGGCAGGCTTTGGCCCTCTAGGGGGGGTAGTGTTTTGGTTAGGAAGAAAAAGTGGCGGAACAAACTCACCAGCAACACATCTGTCTGTCCAGTTGGAGGAACCAAGATTTTAACAAACAAAGAAACTCTTCAGCTTCATTACATTAGTGTGGAATTACAGAAAAATATTACTCGTATTTAAGAAGAAACTGTCTTACTGACTGGTAGATTCACGCACAGTTGATGCTACCGCAATAAGCATGATGTTCAAAATTACGTCGATAGGTATGCGTTAAGAATGGATTTTTAGAAATTCACCCCCTAAAGGGAGAAAAAATGAGATAAAGTTTGTATGAAAATGAATCTAATCTGAAAATAATATATTCCATTTTCTTGAAACTTGGAACGTAGTTTTTTTTGAAATTTCAACCCTAAAGGGGTAAATTACTTGTTTAGACAGTAACCCCGGCAAACGTTTGACTCTATGGGGCCCCGTCAGATTGCCAACAGCTCTTTGAAGCGTGGGTGGAACACAACACGATGTCGACCCGGGCATGGTCCATGACCGGACGGCAAGTCACCCATTACTCGTCGTCCGCATGCCTGCCTCTTTAGAAATTGACCAGCTTAGTAGAAAGATTTCCATCGTCCTAAATTTTGAAGTATAGCGATGTCTTTTTTTTACGTGATAATGTATACTAATGAGTCCTCCCACGCAAGGCAGGGATTGTCAGACTTGTCCAAAAATCCACGGTGTCCTTCAATAGCCCTTTTCCTTCCTTTACGGTTACCCGATAGCCCCGCGACCCCGGCATGTTGCTAACAGCTCCCCGTCACGTCGTTGAACACGACGCCGTCGATCCAGGCATTACCATTGGCGTCTCCCGAGGCGGCCGGGTCGTGAGGTGGACGCTATCCTCTCCCTCACGCGTCCCGCCTCTTCCTTCGCTAGCATGACTGCTTCGCAGAAGGAGACGACCGCTTCCGAGATTCTGCTTTCTATTGCCGGGCGCGAGAAGTCCGGCGCGCCTATCGCCTGCGTGAGGACATGGCGGTGCTCTGCCCAAGCTGGGCAGATCTGCACCATATGCTCCACCAAAATATAAGGATGTTTCAAATGCCGTGTGTTTATGAACGTCTACCTACGTCATTCACCAAAAACGGCGAATATACTTATTAAGTTTTTTGTTAAAATTTGCTGCCAGTAACATAATTACCGACACACAAAAAGGTAAACGGTTTGTATCATCATTTCCTTGTGAGAAACAACAACAACATAACAACAATATTTTCGTTCATAAATTTATCGGTTTTGATATTTGGGATGTCCCCAAAACCCATTTGTTTTATTTTGTTAAAGATACACACATACACACAGGCGCTCGTGTCTAAATAATTAAAGCCGCACAGGCCGATCTTCCGGGTTAAGCCGCGCTTGCCGAGGTTGGTCTGTGGATGGGTGACCATCTGTCATAGCGACCATCTGTCATTTCCTCCGTGCCTCGCAAAACACGTAAAGCTGTTGGTCCCGGTTGTCATTTGTAGATCTTTGACAGTCGTTACTGTTAAAGTCTGACAACCAGTCTTACAATGGGGTATTACCCAGTTACTGGGTTGTGGAGGTCCGACAGGCAGTCGCTCCATGTAGAATATTGATATTCAGCTGCTTCTGGTTCGACTGGAAGCTGACCCCAATATAGTTGAGAAAAGGCAGGCAGATGATGATTGATTACATACACATTTCAAAAAATGTTTGTGATCCCTAGCTGCTGATATTTTTTTATTTTTTATGGAAAACCAATAGAAATGTTTTATTTTTGATATTCTTAATCAAAATTTTTTAAATATAGAATCTAAAAAGAAGCAGAAATCATAATAAATAATCTGCCGTAACAAAAAAGATTTCGAAACACACCAAAGTGGTTTTGAAGTTGTTTGGCAATTCGGCTTGGTTAATATTTATGTATAGCTAATCATAATGGTTTTCTTTTTTACCTTTTGCATAAGGAAAATGTGTTGTTAGCCACACTCAAAATCAGTGTTTTTTATTATTAATTCATTCTTGATTATCGCAGATTCGAAATAGAAAACGTATTGCGACCAAGGAGTTTTTGACCAACCGCTGTAACGCCTAATTCTTAAAAAGGCAAATAATCAAAAAGGTTTTTGAAGTGAAAACTTCTTTAGCGGCGTTGTGCACTTTTTTGGAATGGATAAAAAATGTTAAACTCGCGTCAGGACACGTGACCTGATCGAAAGTTCGTAAGACGGCGCAGGGCGCTTGCGCGAATGTTCGTGTATGTTTATTACTATTCAAGTTTTCACTTCTGCCGGCACTCCCAGAGTGCAACCCGTCGTTTTTTTTCTACTTTTTTGAGTGTAATTCTTATAAATCTAAGAATTCTTGGCATAACATGAAACAAATAAGTTAAACAGAGGGAATAAAATCTTAGATTTGTAAAAATTACGTAGAAAAATTCAATTTTAATCATTTATCATTTTGCGAAGTAGGAAGGCTTTTAGAGAATTAGACGCCATTTTGAAAAGTGCCCTTTACGAGTAGGTTTTTTTTTTATCGTGGTAAAATCATCAAATGAGTCCTCCCACCCAGGGCAGAGAGGGAGGGACTGTCAGACTCGTACTGACCACGGTGTCCTTCAATAGCCCTTTACGTTCCAGGGTCACGGTAATTCGTTTAGTCCCGCGACCTTTACGACTAGGTTGCCATTTTGCGCCTAAACCATAGCGTGATGTTTTATAGCCTAAAGCCTTCCTCGATAAATGGACCCACAGAAAGAATTTTTGAATCAAATAAGCCACGAGCTTCCCAATTAATGGTTCGACCAGTAATTTTTGGGAAGCTCGTGGCTGAATAATTAAAGCCGCACAGGCCGATCTTTCGGGTTAAGCCGCGCTTGCCAAGGTTGCTCTGTGTATGAGTGATCTATCATAGCGAGTTTCCTCCCTACCTCGGAGAGCACGTAAAGCTCCCGGCTGTCATTTGTAGATCTTCGACAGTCGTTACTGTTAGTCAGAAAACTCTAAAGTCTGACAACCAGTCTTACCATGGGGTATCGTATTATCCAGTTACTGGGTTGTAGAGGTCCGATAGGCAGTCGCTCCATGTAAAATACTGATATCCAGCTGCATCTGGTTTGACTGGAAGCCGACCCCAATATAGTTAGGAAAAGTCTAAGCAGATGATGAACCAGTATTTTTTGAGATTAGCACATTCAAACAAGCAAACTCTTTAGCTTCATAATATTAGTATTAATCTAATAATTTTTATATAGCGTTTCTTTTTTTTTTCATTTTCAGTACTGAGCGATCGATTTTCCGAAGATGACTTAGGGGGCAGAGACAAGAGATCATCTGACAACATTTACTTTGACGACAGTGCCGATGACGAGAAAAATTGGAACCACAGTAAGTATGATAAGGAATTTTTTTTACCCAGAACAGGGCGGGAGGGACTGTCAGACTTGTACTGACTAAAATCCACGGTGTCCTTCAATAGCCCTTTACTACCGTAAAGGGCTATTTAATCGTTAATCCCACGACCTCGGCAGGCTTTAGCCCTCTAAGAGGGCCCCGTCATTGTGCTGACAGCTATTTGACAGGTCTGTTGGTCTAGTGGTTAGTGACCCTGACTGCTATGCCGGAGGTCGTGGGTTCGATTCCCACCCAGGACAAATGTTTGTGTGATGAGCCTGGGTGTAATTTATCTATAATATGTATGTATTTAGAATTATACATATAAGTATGTTTATCAGTTGTCTAGTACCCATAACACAAGCTCTGCTTAGCTTGGGACTAGATGGCGTTGTGTGATAGTTGGGGAATATTTATTTATTTATTAGAGGCGTGCGTGCCTTTAAAGTACATTTTTTTTATTTTTATTTTTTTTATTAAAATCAAGCCGTAGATGTTTATCCAATCCAACCGGTCTTATTGGAAATCTAAAGGGAAGGCGTATGTACGTCCTACGGCTGATGTTGATGATGATGAAGATGTACAATCGGCAAAGTTGAGTCATCACCCATTTTGACAATAAATCGTTTTAATCCGCCAGAATAACAAAGATCAAGGTGGATCCATGGATATGTATGTTTACGCGAATGTGGACTTAGTTGTATTTGAATGTCTGTAATGTCTGTGCCAGCCAGGGTCGCGGGACTTACGAATTAACGTGACCCGATAACGTAAAGGGCTATTGAAGGACACCGTGGATTTTAGTTAGTCAAGTCTGACAGTCCCTCCCGCCCTGCCCTGGGTGGGAGGACTCATTTGATGATTTTACCACAATAAAAAAAAATGTCTGTTAGAAAATAAGCTTATGGTGGGTCGTGATTCAACTTTGTCGATTGTACTACTGATACGAAAAATATATAAATCCCATGAAAACATGTGTTTTTTTTTTACATGTATAAAAACATTTTTGTTCGATTACTTTTCAGGGCCACCTGGTTTCATAAATGGTAACCCGCTGGAGACACCGAGCCTTGCCGCCATTAATCCGGATGGTAATTTAAGACATAAAATAACACTGTCTTTCCTTACAGTTGGTGTGAAAAGAACAGCGGCCGTATTATGACGTCTTAAAACCAGGCTTGTTCCAGTGAGTGAAAGAGACAGAGTTATACAAGTCGTCTAGCGCCACCTCGTTCCCTCACTGGAACAAGCCTGGTTTTAAGACGTCTTATTACGGCCCCAGTACCGTAAACTGAGGTTACTTTAATCAATTATGAACTTTAATTGACTGTTATTTTTGAATGTGTGGTTCTAAACAAATTTTAAAAAAGTTAAGTATCGGTTTTTATACTTCTCTTTGTAAATAATAAAAAAAAAACAAAAAAAATGAGTTTTTTAGAAGAAAAAAATTAAATAAAGTGATAAAAGGTAAAACGATTCTGGGGTTACTTTGGAACCCCCCGTTTTTAACATAGAATCTGAAACTAGCCCCAATAAACTATACAAAAACAGAGAGAAAAAATAAATAAATAAATAAATAATAGTGTTGTTGTATATTGTAGTATTGATAAAGAACCTAACTTTTTGCAATCGGAAAAAAAACTGTAGTAAAAGTTGTTCCGTTTTACGCAATTTGCAATTTTAAGTCAGGATAAGTAGTTTCTATCAAATTAAACCCATGATTCAAAGTAACCCCGGTTTACCGGTATACAACTTTGCTGTGCGCTTTATGAAACGTTTTATTTATCAGATGAGATCGGCAGATTCTTCATCCAGTACAACAATGTACCTATGGGAGCTGAGAACGTTGGCAACAGGCTATTTGTCACCATTCCTAGAAGGAGATTCGGTGAGTTGAGCGTTTGAGTTGCCAGATACAAAAAAAAAGTAGCTAAAACATAAAAAAAAAATGAAACAGACTTCTAACAAAATATATAAAAATATGTAAAAATTCTAAAAAAATATGTAAAAAATACGTAAAACTTCTAACAAAATATGTAAAAATAACTTTTCCTTCGGAAATCGGCGATTTTGTTTCTTCTTTCCTTCACTTTTTCTGCCACTGACTTCCGAATAAAAAGTTATTTTACACTTTTTTGTATTTATAGAAGTCGTTTTAATTTTTTTCGTCAAAACGTCACAAACAAATACAGTTTTTACTCGCTTCTGACGTCACGAGCCCCAACGCTTCAATTTTGATGCGCTATATCTTTGTAAATATGCATTGGTTTAACGAAAGAAAAAGGCTTAATTTTTGCAATTTTTTGATGTCGACAAAATACCTATTCACATCTTTATTTCAGGTATACCAGCGACTCTGAACTACATAGACCTGTCTCGCTACGAAGGCACGCGTTCACCCCCCCTCAGCCCATACCCTGACATGAGCAGGTCCAGGTCTTTGATATCTGTCTACCGGACCCGGGCTGACGAGTGTGGGAGATTGTGGACTGTAGATACCGGAACTATTGAGATACCTAGTAAGTAGACTTTTTTTAGATTTGGTTTCGTCTCGTCCTCAATAATCCGAGACCCGATAGGCAATATCAAAAAATATCTACATATTTGAACTGTATTTTTCTTTTGTTACGTAAACCAAAAACGACGAAGTTCCAACGCTTCTAAAAATCACAAAACTTCAATCGGTCGTCTCATAATTCGTAGTCGTCATAATTATAATAATAATTATCTTCGCTTATGTTCACGCGGGTGTACGTAACGCGCCCGAGAGGTTAAGGCGTCGACAGCTTAATCGCTGAGTCCAGTCGTTGTATCGTTAGTAAAAATGACATACCAGCCGCAGTGGTAGACGCCCACGGTGACGGACATCGCCAGACGATCTCCGGCCACCGTAGGCGCGGGCATACGGGCAGCGAGTAATGGGCAACTCGCTGTCCGACCACGGACCATGCGGGTCGACGGCGCGTTGTGTTCCACGCGCTCCTCAATGACGGGGAGTGCCAAAGCCTACCGAGGTCGCGGGACTCACGAATTACCGTGACCCCGGAACGAAAAGGGCTATGAAGGACACCGTGAATTTTAATCAGTACGAGTCTGATAGTCCCTCCCGCTCTGCCCTGTGTGGGAGGACTCATTTGATGATTTTTCCACGATAAAACAAAAAGGTCATATTATCTCTAAAAACCTCATTCCTCCACAGACAGTCCCCGCTACCTGCAGCCGCCAGCGATCGTGGTATTCGACCTGAACACCGATAGACAGATCATCCGGTACCAGTTGAAGAGCTCAGATCTACCTGCCAACAATACTCCCACTGGTGAGGATATATTTATTTAGCAAAAACTCGCGTTTGATCGCCCACTATATCTCCTGATGGTAAGCAATGATGTGGTTGATGGTGAAGCACGCTTGCCTAGAAGTAACCTATTCACTTTTGACTTAAAGACCCCAAGGTTGCAGCTATCAGAAAACACAGACTGCAGGGAATTCCATTCCTTAGCTGTGAGCATAACGCGGGCGGCAAGTAATGGGCGACTCGCTGTCCGACCATGGACCATGCCCAGGTCGACGGCGCGTTGTGTTCCACGCGTACTTCAAAGAGTGTCAGCATAGTGACGGGGCCTGTAGAGGGCCAAAGCCTGCCGGGATCGCGGGACTAACGAATTACCGTGACCCCGGTACGTAAAGGGCTATTAAAGGACACCGTGGATTTTAGTCAGTACGAGTCTGACAGCCCCTCCCGCTCTGCCCTGGGTGGGAGGACTCATGTGATGATTTTACCACGCAATGAAAGTAATAAAAGACGTGTACGTAATGGTGGGATGTCCATGTACCGATGGCATATTGCAGTACGTTTTGTTTACCACACAAAATTTAACAAAAAACGACGGGTTGCACTCTGGGAGTGCCGGCAGAAGTGAAAACTTGAATAGTAATAAACACATACGAACATTCGCGCAAACGCCCTGCGCCGTCTTACGAATTTTCGATCAGATCACGTGTCCTGACGCGAGTTTAACATTTTTTACCCATTCCAAAAAAGTGCACAACGCCGCTAAAGAAGTTTTCACTTCAACATTGTTGGTTGTACTCAAATTTTAGCGCATCGTAACTGACGTATCCCATTTGAATGTCTTTTTCTGATCGATTCCTCGTCAAACCGTTCGATAATCTAAAACCTTACTTCTTTCTCCACAGGCCTAGCTTCAATTACCGTATCGATCAAGAACGGGGACTGTTCCGACGCGTACGCCTTCATATCAGACGTGGTGTCCTACGGTATCATCGTGTTCTCCCTCAAACAGCGAGACTCCTGGAGGCACCAGCACAATTACTTCCACTTCAATCCTACGGCTGGAAACTTGAGGGTTGCAGGTCAGTTTACTTTTTAGGGTTCCGTAGTTAACTAGGAACCCTTATAGTTTCGCCATGTCTGTCTGTCTGTCTGTCTGTCTGTCCGTCCTCGCTTAATCTCTGTGACCGTTAGCACTAGAAAGCTGAAATTTGGTACCAATATGTATATCAATCACGCCGACAAAGTGCAAAAATAAAAATTGGAAATAAATGTTTTTTTAGGGTAGCCCCCCTATATGTAAAATAGAAAGTGTTTTTTTTTTAATTTCAACCCTAACGTGTGATATATCGTTGGATAGGTATTTAAAAATGAATAGGGGTTTACTAAGATCATTTTTTGATGATGTCAATAGTTTCGAAAATAATCGCTCCTAAAGTCAAAAACAATGTGTCCCCCCCCCTCTAACTTTTGAACCATAAGTTTAGAAAATATGAAAAAAATCTGAAAAGTAGAACTTTATAAGGACTTTCTAGGAAAATTATTTTGAACTTGATGGAAAGAACAGTTTTTGTGCAAAAAAAACAAGAAGGTGGTACAAAATTCCTGGACTAAGTTTGTAGTATAATCAATTATTTAAGTTTAAAAAAAGGCTATTTGTTAACACTTATTGTAACGGACGGGAAACTACGGAACCCTACACTGAGCGTGGCCTGACACGCTCTTGGCCGGTTTTTTTTATGTTACGTGGTAAAGTCATCGAATGTGTCCTCCAACACAGGGCAGGGCAGGAGGGACTGTCAGACTTGTACTGACTAAAGCCTTTGTCAAACAGACAGGCGAGTCCGAAGCGATAACGAATCGATACGAGACGTCAGTCCGTCGGTCACGCTATCGGATCGCTTTCGCTTTTCTAAGTGACTGGATTCAAACAATTCTATACACTACAAATAAAAACGCCTCGCTTCGCATTCGTCACGCCTGTCTGTTTGACAAAGGCTTAAAATCCACCAGTCCTTCAATAGAGCCCCGTCATTTTGCAGACAGCTCTTTGAGGCGCGCGTGGAACACGACGCGCCGTCGACCCGGCCGTCGCCCATTACTCGTCTTCCGCATGATTGCCTATGCGAATGCGGATTTTCGTCAGTACAAGTCTGACAGTACCTCCCGTCCTGCTCTGGATGGAAGAACACATTTTGTGATTTTACCACGTAAAAAAAAGAGGTCCCATACCCAATGTTGTCCAATGCTACAAGACCTGTAATCCGACGATAGCCTTGGGCCGTCGTAAAAGCGGTGGTATAATATCCCTCTTTGATGAGTGGCTGGAGACACCGCGGCGTCCTCACCTTCCGCCTGACGCAGGTTCTTACCGGACCCGAGGTCGCGGGACTCACGAATTACCGTGACCCCACGTAAAGGGTTATTGAAGGACACCGTGGGTTTTAGTCAGTATGAGTCTGTCAGACCCTCCCGCACTGGGAGGAATCATTTGATGATTTTAGCACAAAAACAACACGGTTATTTCGGTCGATTTGGACACGGTTATTTCGATCGTTTTTGAGCAAGGAGGAGTAGGAAGATACGGTGGAGCATACGGTAGAAGTCTGCTTGTGAAGTATTTATTTTGGAGACTGATTAATTAATTTTACCGTCTTTCAATTACAGACCAGTCATTTACTTGGAACGACGGAGTCTTCAGCGTGGCGCTAGGCCAGGCAGGACCTGATGGTTGTAGACCCTCGTACTTCCACCCGATGGTCAGTACTCAGGAATTCGCGGTCTCCTCCTGCGAGTTGGAGAGTAGAGAGGCTAACCAAACTGCTTTCAGTGTGAGTATTATCATTTAATATAACAAAATTTCCAACAGCGTCTGTCTGTGTGCTGACGGGGCTCCCATAGGATCTAACGCGGGACAGTCAAAGAAGTTTCCGTATGGCCTCAGAACGATAAGAGCAACTGAATGAACATTTTTTTATCGTGGTAAAATCATCAAATGAGTCCCTCCCGCTCTGCCCTGTGTGGGACTGTCAGACTTGACTGACTAAAATCCACGGTGTTCTTCAATAGCCCTTTACGTACCGGAGTTACGGTAATTTGTGAGTCCGTCGACCCCGGCAGGCTTTGGCCCTCTACAGGCCCCGTCACTATGCTGACACTCCTTGAGGCGCGCGTGGAACACAACGCGCCGTCGACCCGGGCATGGTCCATGGTCGGACAGCGAGTCGCCCATTACTCGCCGCCTGCATGCCCGCGCCCACTCCCACTTGGCTGTTTTTACTCCTACATCAGCTACTTTGGTAATACTTCCTATACTAAAGTATAAGTTTAAGTTATTAAGATAATTTGTTGCAGGTTTTAGGAGATCGCGGTAGAAACAGTCAGTGCACGATGCACGATTACCACGCTCCCACAAAAGTGATATTCTTTGCCGATGTTGGAAGGGATTCCGTGTCCTGCTGGAATACGGAGAAACCTCTGAATCCTGACACTGTGGAAATACTCGCCCAGCATAACCAGAGACTCAGCTATCCGTCAGGTAAGTTAGCTTTCTCAAGATAAATGACTTTTTCAGTAATACCTACTTTTGGCGATTGAATGATTTTCTATGGAGTTTCTTGCCCGTTCTTCTCCATAGAGATCTACGCTTTGGAATGGGCACCTACAGTACTTTCTCAGTTATTATGTCTTGTGACTGGGACTGTAGCACCATTTATTTTTGTAATTTGTCTTTTGACAATTCAAAAGTGCCTGTAACTGGCCTACTTGAAGTAAATTGTTTGAATTTAATCATCATAATTGATTATTATTAAACTCGGAGCTCGTGGCTAAATAAATACAGCCGCACAGGCCGATCTTCCGGGTTAAGCCGCGCTTGCCGAGGTTGGTCTGTGGATGGTTGACCACCTGTTATAGCGAGTATCCTCCGTGCGAGGAAGCCGTTGGTCCCGGCTGTCATTTGTAGATCTTTGACAGTCGTTACTGTTAGTCAGAAGCTCTAAAGTCTGACAACCAGTCTCACCATGGGGTATCGTATTACCCAGTTAGTGGGTTGTGGAGGTCCGACAGGCAGTCGCTTCATGTAAAATACTGATATTCAGCTGCATCTGGTTTGACTGGAAGCCGACCCCAATATAGTTGGGAAAAGGCAGGCAGATGATGATTAATAATCATAATATCTTTAACAGATTTCCCACTATTATCTTTATACATTTCGTTTTTCAGATCTCCACGTTACTGATGACGAAGTTTGGGTGACATCGAATACTCTGCCACGATTCATATACTCGAGACTCAATGGAAATAGTTACAACTTCTACATATACAAGTAAGATATTTTTGGTTTATTAAACTATATCCGCCTTATTACAAAAAGGGGTTTAACTAAAAACCCAGGTTTAAATCTCATAAAACTACGGTTTACACAGACATTATTACAAATCGTGGTTTTGCGATAAACCATGGTCTAACAGTAGTAGCTGTCAAAGGTATGTCAAAGTTTCTCATAGCTAACTTCTTCTTCTTCTTTCTGATTGTGTTGTAGTTTTGTGTTATTTTCACCCAAAATGGATTGAAACACGGTAGATTTAATTGTTATTACTCATTGTGGATTTAATTGTTTAAACAATCGTTCAAATGGCGGTACTTAAGTCGACTTTTTATCTTAGTTTTGTAATACGGACAAATTCAAACCAGGGCTCTGCAGATAAGCCTGGACTTGATAGAACAGGTTTAAACCAAGGTTTATTTAGTTTTTGTAATAAGGCCGTATTAATACAGCGTACGACTGTCCCAGGGCTGGGCAGTGGGCTCTAGGTTACCAGAAAGAGCACCAGCATTGATGGTCCTGCTGGGGTCGCGGTTCTGTCTTATCAGCCAACCGTGGCCCCGTAACGTAAAGGGCTATTGAAGGACACCGTGGATTTTAGTCAGTACGAGTCTCACAGTCCCTCCCGCTCTGCCCTGGGTGGAAGGACTCATAAGATTGATTTTTTTTTAAAGGTGTGTAATAGGATACCTTTTTTTTGTTTGCATCCAAATTAGTGCAGTTGTTTTTTTGCATGTAAAGAAACAAATGTCTACTTATCTATCCATCCATATAACCTCACAAACTTTCGCATTTCAAAGTCGGTTACAAAAAAGTCGATGAAAACAAAGTCACCGACTTCCTTGACAAAAGTAATGTTACGAGCGGGGTAAGGGATAAATTAATTAACACCATTTTTTTTTATTGACACTAAAACACACTTGCACGCACTTAAAAGTCACTTCGAGTTCACTTTCGAGTAGCCTCGATCGTAGTCAAAACCAGACTGACTGCCGGTTTTTTTTTTTTTGTGAATGGTATCTCGCAGGTCAACCTAGAAGTGGTTGTGAGCTGCTTAACCGGACTATAAAATACTGACTGCCGGCCCTATCGGCGCTCTATTTATATCCCGGCCGGACCCACTGGATGTTAAGAGCAGAGCGAAAGTTCTGGAAATCATCCATGAACTTCTACTCAGTCCCATAATTTCTAGAAGCTTCCGGTCAATCAATCTTCCAAACAATCTTCAGTAGAATTGTCGAAAACCTTATAGCTTTGTCTCGCAATTCGATCGACGTAACAGTAATTTTGCACTTGCATTAGAAGTCGGCTTTTTTAAAAGTTTTTGTTTTTTTTTTTAATATTTATTTTCTTTTAATTCCAGAGCCAAAGTATACGACTTGATATCGGGGACATCTTGTGCGAGCAACACTAGGCCATCACCTGGCTTCACTTCAGGAAACGGAGGAGGTGGCTACTACGGCTAAAATCAATCGGCTTAAGAGGCCTCTTACAGTCCACTAGCGCCGCCAATCGTAAAAATGTCATAACTCGTAAATAGAATCAAAAATACAAAATGTGGTCTATTATTACTGTAGAAAAGACAATAACGTAATTTTATAACACATTGTCAACACTTGAAATATAGCTGTTTAGCTAAATCTTGCATTCAAAACATAAACGGCCGTTTTTGTTACAAATGCACGATTTAGCACATTTTGTATTTTTGATTCTATTTACGAATTATGTCATTTTTTCGATTGGCGGCGCTAGTGGACTGTAAAAGGCCCCTTAATGATAACGGTGTTCAGTTTTGCCAAATCGTACCGACCAACATCATCAACAATTTGGCAGATATAGTGTCTACATACGGAATATTTTTTTGTAACAGACAATACAGAACTACTTAAAACTTGCTGGCAATAAATTAAATATTTAACAACTATTATTTGTCTTTTATCTAAACGAATATTGTAAATAAATAAATGTAGGACTATTAGCGCTATTGCATAAAAAAAATCTGTCAGGAAAATTTTGATGCTCGCCGCATGCCTCGCCGGATGGTGCTTCGCTACGTATAAACTGAAAAAACGTGATAAATAAAGAACCGCTCTACCGATTTTGTGCAAACTTTACATAAACCAGTTTGACAGGCCTGTTGGTTTAGTGGTTAGTGACTCTGACTGCTATGCCGGAGGTCGTGGGTTCGATTCCCACCCAGGACAAATGTTTGTGTAATGAGTACGATCATTTGTTCTGGGTCTGGGTGTAATTTATCTATAATATGTATGTATTTAGAAATATATAAGTATGTTTATCAGTTGTCTAGTACCCATAACACAAGCTCTGCTTAGCTTGGGACTAGATGGCGTTGTGGAATATTTATTTATTTATTATTTATTTATAAAAAAATCTGTCAGGATAATTTTGATGCTCGCCGCATGCCTCGCCGGATGGTGCTTCGCTACGTATAAATTGAAAAAACGTGGTAAATGAAGATCCGCTCGACCGATTTTGTGCAAACTTCACATAAACCATCTACTAAATGGTCCGAACAAAACCCAAACATTTGGTTTGTATAGGTGAGCCCGTTCTTTTTTTTATCGTGGTAAAATCATCACATGAGTCCTCCCACCCAGGGCAGAGCGGGAGGGACTGTCAGACTCGTACTGACTAAAATCCACGGTGTTACTCCCTAGCCCTTTACGTACCGGGGTCACGCTAATTCGTTAGTGCCGCGACCGGCAGGCTTTGGCCCTCTACAGGCCCCGTCACTATGCTGACACTCTTTGAGGCGCGCGTGGAACACAACGCGCCGTCGACCGCATGGTCCATGGTCGGACAGCGAGTCGCCCATTACTCGCCGCCCGCATGCCCGCAGGTGAGGCCGTTCTTGAGTTATGAAATTACAACGAAAAGTGGCATTGATTTATATATATATATATATATATATATATATATATAGATTGACGGTCGGCGCAGTGTCTGAGCGATCAGCTGCTGGGCAGCGTGTCGCAGGTTCGATCCCCGCACGGAACAAATACTTGTATGATCTACAAGTAGTTGTTCCTGGTCTGGGCGTTTGTGTATGTGATTTTCTATGTTTGTAAACGCACCAACGATACATGAGAAATTCCTAGTGTGGGGCAACGGTTTTATAAATAAAATAAAAATAAATAAATAAGAAATACAAAATGACCCTGACTGCTATGCCGGAGGTCGTGGGTTCGATTTCCACCCAGGACAAATGTTTGTGTGATGAGCACGATCATTTGTTCTGTGTCTGGGTGTAATTTATCTATAATATGTATGTATTTAAAAATATATACATAAGTATGTTTATCAGTTGTCTAGTACCCATAACACAAGCTCTGCTTAGCTTGGGTCTAGATGGCGTTGTGTGATAGTTGTGGAATATTTATTTTATTTTTTTATTTATTTATGCACCAAGTGCCGTCCGACGACCATCAGAAGCGAGCGATGCATCAGTATTTTTCTTAACATCTCACTTCCCCTCTAAATGGATACCGAATCTTACTAGCTTCCTTGCCGGGGGTGAGACAATAAAAAATGAAGTCAAATTAAGTACTTATTTATTACGTCTGAGTATTGTCAGATTGTAAGAAGCTGGTCACGGTATGAGGCTGTTGTGCTCGCCTCAGCAGGTGGGCTGTTCTGTCGGCCATCGCCAGCCAGTCCCGGGACCCTCGCGAGGAGATCAGGCACCCCACTAGCCACCGCATCACCTCTAACTTGTCCACCACACCGCGGAGTTTCCTGTGGAAAAATAGAGAAATAAATAGGTATTTTACTCAAAAAAGGCCCATGTAACTTTTAGTATGGACCTTGGCATCATTTTTTTTTTCTTTTCGCCAGTGATAAAATGTTGGCCATAATTAGACTACTACCTAAAAAGTCCTTAAAAAAAAATTAGTTTCTAAACCGTAACCAACCAGAGACATGGCGGTTTCTATTTTGTTTTGATCAGGATTTATTTTTGTAGGAATCCATAGATTTATTGATTTACTCCCGATTAGAACAAAATAAAATCCGTTATATCTCTGGTTGGTTATGGTTTAATTTTTTTTTTAAATATTTTTTACGAAGTTCTTAGGTTGCGGTCTACTAATGACCAACATTTCATTACTGGCGAAAGAAAAAAAAAATTTGATGCCAATAAGTTGCATACCCCTTTAATTAGTCCAAAAGATAAGTTGCATATATCAAAATTGACGAAGATACAACGCTTCTAAAAATCACAAAACGACACTCAGTCGATATAGGCGTTATGACGTCACAAGCCCCCACTCCAGCATGTAGAAGCGTTTTATCTTTGTCAATATTCACTAATTAAAAAAAAAGACGGGTTGCACTCTGGGAGTGCTGGCAGAAGTGAAAACTTGAATAGTAATAAACACATACGAACATTCGCGCAAGCGCCCTGCGCCGTCTTACGAATTTGCGATCAGGTCACGTGTTCTGACGCGAGTTTAACATTTTTTACCCATTCCAAAAAAAGTGCACAACGCCGCTAAAGAAGTTTTCACTTCAATAATATACGTGTTAATTATTTCAATACTCTAACTGACGGTCTAAACAGATTTTCAATTTATTTATGCAGTAAACCACTCTATTACAGAGCACGAAGCTGTCAAAGAAGCTAGTACTGGGCGCATAAAAGGCTAGTACGGCACGGAATGTAATATACTTTTTTATACACCTTTTTCTTTAAAAGACCTAATAAGACATTAGTTATAGTTACTTTATAAGTACGCGATTTCACCACTGTCGTCGCCTCGTACCGCTCGCCATCACGCTCACAGCCGGAAAATCGTGAACGAGTCCTTAGGGAATTATAAACATCATCATCATCAGCCGGAAGCCATCCACTGTTGGACATAGGCCTCCCCCTTAGACCGCCATGCCGAACGACAATTTGTCACTTGCATCCATCAGTTGCCGGCGACTCTCACGATGTCGTCGGTCCACCTAGTGGGAGGTCTACGCTGCGTCTTCCGGTCCGTAGTCGCCACTCGAGAACTTATCTTCCCCATCAGCTGTCAGTTCTACGAGCGATGTGGCCTGCCACTTCAACTTGCAAATTTTACGAACTATGTCGAGAACTCTGGTTCTTCGCCGAATATCCATGTTCCGTGGATTTTATCCCGCAAGTGTGAAACACTTCTTTATTATTACTTACTTATAAAGCGGATCTGTAACATCATACTCCTCAAACTGGAAGCCCTCCTCCCTCATCTCCCGGAGGTCGTTCAGCTCCCTGTCCCACTGCATCCTCACAGCTGCTAGTTCTGCCTCCTTCTCCGCTTCAACTGCTTGCAGATGACGGAGCTGAGATTCTTGGTAACGGAACTCTTGGAGGCTTGAGATTATATTTCTGGAATATAAGCATTAGCATCATCATCTACCTGCCTTTCCCCAACTATATTGGGACCGGCTTCCAGTCAAACCAGATGCAGCTGAATATCAGTGTTTTACATGGAGCGACTGCCTATCGGACCTCCACAACCCAATAACTGGGTAATACGATACCCCATGGTAAGACTGGTTGTCAGACTTTAGAGCTTCTGACTAACAGTAACGACTGTCAAAGATCTAGAAATGACAGCCGGGACCAACGGCTTTACGTGCTTTCCGAGGCACGGAGGACACTCGCTATGACAGATGGACTCGGAAGATCGGTTGTACTTATTTAGCCACGAGTTCCGCTCAGCATAAGCATGATCATCCTATAATGTTCCCACTGCTGGGACACCGGCCTCCCCTCTGTGGAAGTGGGCTGTAATCCACCATCCAGGCTGTTATTTTTTTTAAAAGACGTTGCCCCACACTAGGGTTTTCTCCTGCGTCGTGGGTGCGTTTACAAACATAGAAACTCAAATACACAAACACCCAGACCCGGAACAACTACTTATAGATCATACAATTAAATTTTCCGTGCGGGGATCGAACGCGCGACACGCTGGTGCCGCAGTCAATAGCTCAGGCAATGCGCTAACAATGCCCTCAAATGGTAATGTAGTATTTCTGACTGAGGAGAATCAGATATAAAGTCAAATGTTATACCAACCATGATTGAATTGATATAAGTGTAGGAGAATCAGATTAAGCATGTTGACAACATCAATACATTACAAATTTAATTAGTCTGTCGGTAAGAGGTTTTTTTTTATGGTGGCAAAATCATCAAATGAGTCCTCCCGCCCTGGGTAGGGCGGAAGCGACTGTCAGACTCTTACTGACTAAAATCCACCCGTGTTTCTTCGGATGCCCTTTAAGTTCCGGGGCCGCAGTATCCTGGATTAAGAATAAATCCGCGACCCCAGCGCCCCGTCGGTGACGCGTGAAACACGACGCCCCAGCGCCCCGTCGGTGACGCGTGAAACACGACGCGCCACCGACCCGGGCTTGGTCCTTGGTCGGACGGCGAGCTTACCCATTATTCACCGTCCGCAAGCCCGCTCCGCCGCTGTGTTCTCTGCTATTCAGAGGGACACGCGTTGGAGCGTCCACCCGACAGGCTATTCGCAAACGCACGTAAGCGCACGTAACGCAACGGGCAAAGAGACCCCTTCGGTCTCCTCCGGGGAAGAGTTTTTGCCCGCATCCCAGGATGCAGCGGCCCGAAAGACCGGTCTTCGGGCCGACGACCAGTCTTCTTCCCCGCCACGTATCCGAGAGGGAACTCCAGTCCACGGGAGCACGTGGAGGTTTTCTGTCTTAGCACCCCGTCAGTAAGGTAAAAATAATGGATACGTATTATTTCTTTTATTGAATTAATGCATATTTACGAAGATATTTAAATGCAACAAAATTCGAAAGTGGGGTCTTGTTGATGTCAGAAACAAGTGAAAACTGTTTTGAAAATTTTAAAAGTGAATTTTCAATTTTATATCTTCGTCAATTTTAGTTTATATGACAAAAATGAAAAAATACTGGTTTAATATTTTTTGATAATCTAACTGATGGACTAATTAGTTTTTTTTTTCAGTCAATTACCCTATTAGGTTACCATGGGGTATTGTATTACCCAGTTACTGGGTTGTGGAGGTCCGACAGGCAGTCTCTCCATGTAAAATACTAATATCCAGCTGCATCTGGTTTGAGTGGAAGCCGACCACAATATAGTTGGGAAAAGCAGATGATGACCCTATTAGGTTAATGAATAGATTTTCTTTAAACCTGCTAAATATTTTAAACAAAAAAAAGTTACTTACTGTTTCCGTTCCATCATGTCAGGGTCCAAATTACTGTCAGGTGTCGTTATCAAGGTCTTTACCACATGTGCCTGCGTCATAGACTTGCATATACATTGTTCCAGAACCTTCCATTGAGCCAATTCTCCGTACTCTTTGATAGAATCCTCTGATTTAGGACGTTCTGTGATTTGTGGTAGTGCTGAAAACAGACGTTCCTTGGTTACTCCAGCATATTTATTTTTGGGTTAGTAATATGATATAATTACATTACTCCTTGCACAATTTTTTTTTAATACTTGATATTATCATTGAATGAGTCTTCCCACCCAGGGTAGGATGGGAGGGACTGTCAGACTTGTACTGACTAAAATCCACAAAATCCACGGTGTCATTCAATAGCCCTTTACATTCCAGGGCTACGGTTACCTGATGACAGTCCCGAGACCCCGATTCCTTCGACCCTGGGTGGTAAATAACTGATAAATAAAAAAACACCCTCTTTCTCCAGTTGCTCTTTGTGTTCCAGCGCCATGGTATTCTTTGCTGACAGTTCCCTGACCTTAGTTACTGCAATGATGACTTAGAGTTTGGCTTTGTAATGTGCACCTACTGTACTTTCACAGTTTTTATGTCTTGTGACTGGGACTGTAGCACCGTAACTATTTATAAACTATTTTATTTTACTTTTGTCTTTTGACTGTTAAAAAGTGCCTGTAGCTGGCCTACTTGAAATATTTTTTTTTGACTCTTAGCTGCATGCGACTTTTTTTTTAAGAAGGTCTAATTTTTTCATATTTTTTTTTATTATTAGAGGATAGCTATATGACTTCAATCTGTCAAATTTCTTCAATAGCTTTACAACCTTATCACATTACTGGAAGGTTAATGTTCGAATGGCAAAATTTGACAGATTGGGTTGACCTGCTAGGTGTCTGTACTTTCTAACCTTACGTTGGACGTCACTGAAATTGATGAATAAAAACATCGTGTGTGATACACTTGCCTCGCGAGAATTTGAACTATGTTCTTGGACACGTAAATAAGAAGGTAAAGGTAGTAATATTAGTAAGGTGCAGTAATAGTAGTAAGGTGATGTTTTCTAAATTCCACTTTCTATGGTCAGAACTAATGATCTGAACCACTAGACAAATTAAAAATCCCACTAAAGTAAAGGAAATATATTATAAAGACTTACCAGATAATGTTTTGGCTTGTAAAAGCCTTAATTTAGACGTGAGAAAAGTTAAATCTTGCAACTTTTTCGCTATTCCATCTTCAAATGATTCACCGATTTTAGTTGAGAATAACTCCGTAGATACGGTGCGCAATTGTTGCTCGAAGTTGTTACTGACATCTTTTAGTTGTTTAAATGCGTTCATTTTTTTATAATATCAATTAATTCACAGACCGAGGCCACCGTTAACTTTTTTGTTTTCAAACAATTTGTGAAAGGTCTGTGGAAATGTCAAAACAAAGCAGTCTATGGTAATCCTCTCTATGGCCATTGTCTCCAGTCGACTATTTTTAAAGTCTGTTTTTGAATGTCTAAATCTCCAATGTTAATATGATTTTGCTGGAAATTTCCATCAGTGCAGTAATAATTGCAGTACGAATATTGTTATCGAACAGATCGATATGACAGCCATGAATTAAAAGCCCAAAAACCGATCCAGAAATGTTAATTTAAAAAAATAGTGACAACTGACATTGACAGCCAAAGCCGGAAATAGAAAAAAAGTGTCAAAACAATAATTGTATTTGCATCGAAATGTTGCGCAAATAAACAGAAAACCCAAATTTCACAATGCAAATAACATAAAAACCGAATTTCCCATTCATAGCCCAACACCAAAGCCATAATAGACAATAAAAATGGCAGACGAGAGCGATACAACTTGCTACGTCCAATATCTACCTACAGAAATATTGTTGAAAGTTTTCATTTCTTTACCAGTGAAAGATCTGACGACATGCCGTGCAGTTAGCACTAGATGGAATTTAATCATCGACGGACTGGCTAGAAGTGACGATTTGTGGGCAGGGTATTGTAAAAAAGATTTCAGCAGAGTTTGCGCAATTGCCCGGAAAAAGGCAAAACCTGGACTCCTATGGTACAATTTATACCGGTCTCTGACCCTTTGGCAGAAGATAGCCGCTTCTAGAGAAGAAGTCGACGAATTTTGTGCAGCGTCATGCTTAAAAGAAGAAATTAGAGGGTTTGAAATACTCAGTAATGGAGTTTTAGGGGTTCATAAAAAATCTTCAATAGTTTACTATGAGACCGACACGTTACAAGAATCGAAACGCACACCAATTTCTGGCGACTACTCCAGGTATGCAGAGAATGATAAAGCTCTTGTGATATTAAATTTTCACTTACATTGTTTTTTGGCACTTAAAGATGCCAAGCTTGGAGGAGCTAGCCATGCCACCTTTGATGGCGTTAAGCAGTTCACGTTGACTGAAAAAGCTTTATACTTCGTCAACTTGGACGAAGAGATATATGTATGCAGTTTCGCTGATGAAAAGCTACGGGCTGTGTTTCTGAAGAATGCCGACAATGGAGTCATGGCGCTCGGATTCAGTGACGGACATCTCAATGTACTTACATTCCAACGTGATATCTTCACTGTAGTTGGTAAAGATCTTGTGTACAAGTGTTCCCTTGGTCCGGACTCCAATTTACTCCATCAAATGCAAAAATACAACTTTTTAGAGCAATTAGACTGGCGAGTGTACTTCCAATGGATGTACGTGCTGAACCATGTCATTCCCGACGGTCCGCTCCGTGATATCATAGTCATCAGACCATATGGTGATGTCTACTTTGTTGGATCAAACTCGGGCGTGTTAAGAATTTACTATGCACCATACTCAGCCAGCGAATTTGACATTTTCAATGCGGAACCGGTCAAACAATACAATTTTATGGAAAGGTCGGACTGTCCAGTACTATCAAGGTGTCCAATACTAGAAGTTGATGTTTTTGAAGTTGAAGATGGGCACACGGTGTTAGTGGCTATGCCTAAGAAGATTGCTGTACTGAATTTCACACATTCGTTCAAACGGACGGCGTCCTTAGCAATGCTGCCATACAGTGAAGTACAAAAAGTCAAGTTTATGAAGATGACAACATGAAAATAGTTTTAAATAACGCTTTGACTGCTTAAAATTATATGTGAGTACTTCTTACATAAATAAATAATAGGAAATATTTTTATATGAAGCCTGTGGCTCTAAAAACCCACTCAAGCAGAATTATAAAATGAATTGTAATACTTAAAATTCTTTAAATAATCTTTTCTATTACTTGTCAATATAAGAAATATACTAGAATTGAATGCTAAAGTTGCTTTTTTAGAACTGCAGGTCCACCTGAATTTTGCCATTTTTAAATTAGCAGCTATGCAAAAATCTTGTTATAATTAATGCAAAAATTATTATATGACACAAATCTTAAAGTTCTAGTGGTTGATTAGAATTATTTATTACCCTGTGAATAAATAGTAGATAACTTATTTTTTTTTATATTCTTGAGTGTGTTAGCTTAAAGTGAATTAAGCAGTTAAAAAGTTAAGGTCATACCAGACCTACAAAGTGGTTTTAGATAACATTTCTCTACGCGCGTTTAAACTCGTATCGCTTCAAAAAGCACGACACGTTTTGCTTTTCATATAAAACATACGCGCGCCATCATCATCTGCCTAGCCTTTTCCCAACTATAGTGGGGTCGGCTTCCATAAAACATACACGCGTATATGCTCTCATTTATCTTGGTCTTGTACGAGGTAAGGCGTCTCTCACAGCTTTCACTTATAAGAGCTTAAAAGCGTGACTTTCATTTTCTCGGTCGAAATAGGCGCGCTTTTAAAAAAGAGCTTATACGCGCTGCAGACATGCTAATCGAAAACCATTTATAAAATCACTAGATAAGGTTCTTTTCGCATCATTTTATCTATCCATCGACAACACACACCATGATCTACAAAACGCCGAAGCCGAAGCGCTCGTTTCCAGCGCCCGAACGTGCGTTTCTTTTTCGTATCATTTCCATGAAATATTCACTATAGGGTTGTGAAATAATAAAAAAAAACTTGTTAAAAAAATATGTACATATCAACTTGAAAATGACTATTTAGGGTCAGTACACACCGAGACGCGACGCAACGTGATACGACGATATTGGTAATATGTATCTTTTCGTGTAGTAAATTAAGTTAGATTTTGGGTCGCTTATAAAAAGCGGCGCCGTGCTGCGTCGCGTCATTGGTGAAATATGTAACTTTTCATTTTTATCTTTCGATTCAGATTTGAAAATTAAAACTGAGTGAAAAGTGGTGAAAAATTCATTATTTACTTAAAATCAGAATAAATCAATTTAATGCACTTGATTTTAAAATTGACGTAAGTTAACACTGCCACAAAATTTATACGCTTGTACATAATTCATTCATTAATTTTAACACTGTTAGACATAGGCTGCGCCCTTTAAAAGTGGTACAAAAAGCAGAGACAAGTGACAACTACCTTTAAAACATTTCTGGGTTGCTACACACATAAGCGGGTCGGCATTATCGATTCGGTAGTATTCGGTAGCCTAACAGCAAAGCCGACCCGAAGTAATTATTGCACTTACTCTTCTTTTTGGTTGCCGACTAGAAACTTAATTCGAGTTGAAACGTCATTTTATTCGGCAGTATTTCGACGGTAGCGTATTTTATGTTCACACTGCTTTAATTCAATTCCATGTACACATAGAATTATTTTTAGAGCAGTTTGAACATTAAAAACGCTCTCTTCTAAACCTCGGTTTTTGACATGTCCGTTTGTACGTAAGGACCGTCGATTTGTGCAACTTAAAAGCCGAGTGGCATAAATCGGTACAAGTCGGCAGTTACCAATGGACAAGTGAGACAGCCGAATGGCTTGTGATTTCCGAACATTCATCCGCATAAATTCGGTTCTACCGCCCGGCTGTGCCGATGAATGCCGACCCGATTATGTGTGTAAAAGCCCTTATATTCTATATTTCATGATAGTGACTTGCCAAGGGCGCATTTGATCGCATATAGTTTAGTAAACTGGGGTATTATTAGATATATTATTTATAATGGGTTAGTATAATTATTTTAGTCTCAATTTCATAGTTCCTTTCAAATAAAGAGAAATAAAACGATGAGATTTGCGCTGGAAATAATTAAAAAACTCCATTATTTAAGAGTAACAAGAAGGCTATATTTTATTATTAAATTGCACCTGTGAGAAGCAAAGGCGGGTCGTCCGTTTATTTATAAAATACAAATTATTATTAAGAGCTTAATATTTTTATTTGTAGGTTCCTCCATTACAATATGACATAACTAAATGTAGATTTAAAAAAATGTTAACAAAATTTATTGAAAAAATCGGCTTTGTTGACTAAATTTTTTTGAAACGCATTACTAGTAGCACTATATTTAAAGACTAAAATTAAAATATTTACAAAAATGATTAAATTAAAACTAAAATTTATAGGGCGTCAAAAATTCGTCCACAGAAGAAAGAAAGAAAGCAAAGAAACAGATGTGTTATGGCTCATTCACGATCTTGCCGCTGTAAGTGGTCACTTAGAGCGGGCGGCGCGGTAAGATCAGATGTATAGAAATGTTTGATACACGCCACGAAGCGAATTCGTTTACTTACAAAGTAACTAATGTCTTATTCGCGCCGCCCGCCGCAACGCTCACCTAACTCGTGAACGGACCGTAATAAATAATCGGCTATTTGACAGTGGCTATAAATTACAAATATAATTAGTCCGTCATTTAGAGTTTAAAAAAATAACGGACACGTATTTTTTATTTTGTAAAATCAATGAATATTCACCAAAATACAACGCATCAAAACTCTACTACGAAATTGTACTAAATTGTGACGTATTGCCAATTTTGAAAGCATCGTATTTCCGTCAATTTTGATTTAGAAACAAAAGAAAAAATACGGGTCGAATATTTTTTGATAATCTAAGTGACGGACTAATTATAATTTTTCAGTCAAATAGCCAATTAATTCTCTAAACATTTTTACAAAGCGCGAGAATATGCTTACACCAAAAAAAAAGACTTTACCTTACATGAATAATTATAATCTGAATTTCCATTTGAAATGTATTGCAACTTTTTTTTGTACTACCTTAAACAGAGCGAATTTTTCGGTATATCTCATAGATTCGATTTTGGCCACTAAGAGGTATAAAATATACTACTATATAATATACTATAAATAGACCACATTGTATATAAAAATTAAATGGATACCTAAAAATTTTATAATATATATTACTCCATAAAACTGATTGTAAAATATGTATTTTTATATGGATCCAAACAAGAAATTGGATTTATAATTACAATTAATCGATTTTTCTTAAAATACATACATTTATAATGTTATTATAAATATATTAATGTTATTGAAATTCATAAAAACAAGAAGCAGGAAGATTCGGCTCTTTAAAAAGATCAGCCAAATTAAAAGTCTAATACCGGAAGAGGGAAGAAAAAACATAGTGCCAATTAGTCATAAATCAGCTGATGAACACGAGCCAAGTCATCTAACACGCCAAAAAGCGACGCTGCAATTTAAATGGTCATCAATAATTATTTCTGTATACCATAATGGATGAATGCTAAACAAATCTAAAACTCGTTTTAGCAAGATTTCAGGGACACCCCGCAGTTTGGTTTGGTTAGGTTCCTTTAAACCCTGAAAACAGAAATAGAAGCCCCGCGGAGCAGGGCTTCGTCGAGCTTGCTTAGGTCGTTTTTTTATTATTACAGTAAATAACAAAAACAATACTTTATGATACACAATTTGGTGCACATTTATCCATTCTGGCAGGTATTTAGATTTTTTGGTTTTAAAATAGGTTCATTTCTGGTCGGCGTTTAAACACAAGCCAAAAAGCGAATTGCTGATGCATTTTTACTCGCGACGGTACAGAGTCAGTAATTTTTTTTTTAAAACGTTGCCTCACGCTAGGATTTTTTTCTGTGTCGTTGATTCGTTTACAAACATTTAATCTCACATACACACAAATACCCAGACCTGGGACAACTACTTATAAGGTCATACAAATATTATTTTGTTCCGTACAAAATTCGAACTCACGACACGCTGGCTCACCAGTCGATTACCTAGTCACTGCGCCAATTGGCTATTTGACTGAAAAAATATAATTAGTCCGTCACTTAGATTATCGAAAAATATTTTTTCTTTTGTTTCGTAAACCAAAATTTACTGAGATACGATGCTTTCAAAATTGGCAATACGTCACAATTTAGTACAATTTCTATTGAATTCTGACGTCACGAACCCCCCACACTCGAGTTTTGATGCGTTGTATTTTTTTTTTTTTTTAATGTAAAAAATACGTGTTCGTTATTTTTTTAAACTCTAAATGACGGACTAATTATATTTGTAATTTATATCTACTGTCAAATAGCCAATTGAGACAACAGTTAATAGAAGAATATTGTTTTTGAGCGCCATCTGCTACGATCTTAACTTACTACTCCTTCTTGGTCCATGTTATACATACATCTGTAGTGATATTCTCTATTCTCCTTTTGCTCAGCGCTGTCCCATAGTCATAACTAACGTAGCGAATAAGATAGCTCATGCATACCAGTTATTGATATACTTATAATCTACCTATATGTATAAATAAAAATGAATGGGTCAATCAAAGATATTAAAACTTTAAACTCTTTCGGCTAAATGTATTGCTAAAGCGCAAATCTCGCAAACGGCTGGTCTAATTCAGCTGATTCTCTTTTTAGGGTTCCATAGTTAACTAGGAACCCTTATAGTTTCGCCATGTCTGTCTGTCTGTCTGTCTGTCTGTCCGTCCTCGCTTAATCTCTGTGACCGTTAGCACTAGAAAGCTGAAATTTGGTACCAATATGTATATCAATCACGCCGACAAAGTGCAAAAATAAAAATTGGAAAAAAATGTTTTTTTAGGGTAGCCCCCCTATATGTAAAATAGAAAGTGATTTTTTTTTTAATTTCAACCCTAACGTGTGATATATCGTTGGATAGGTATTTAAAAATGAATAGGGGTTTACTAAGATCATTTTTTGATGATGTCAATAGTTTCGGAAATAATCGCTCCTAAAGTCAAAAACAATGTGTCCCCCCCCCTCTAACTTTTGAACCATAAGTTTAGAAAATATGAAAAAAATCTGGAAAGTAGAACTTTATAAGGACTTTCTAGGAAAATTATTTTGAACTTGATGGAAAGAACAGTTTTTGTGCAAAAAAAACAAGAAGGTGGTACAAAATTCCTGGACTAAGTTTGTAGTATAATCAATTTATTTAAGTTTAAAAAAAGGCTATTTGTTAACACTTATTGTAACGGACGGGAAACTACGGAATCCTACACTGAGCGTGGCCTGACACGCTCTTGGCCGGTTTTTTTAGTTTATAACTGTCAAAATAAGGTTTATACCAATGAAATTTTTTCACTTCTCATTTTCTTCATAAGTTAATTGTACCCGAGCTAAGCCAGGGTAGATCGGTAGTTTAGCATTAAAAATTGAGTTAGGGAGCAACTCGTCTCCTTTGAAACCGGGCCCAGGGACCAGTTACACATTATATTAGTTGCTTTGTACATTATAACCGACTTCAAAAGCAGGATTTTTTATCTATGTACACACGGCTTCACATCGAGCTATGCAATATAAGCTGACAGTTCATTGTGCCGGAAGGTCATACAAAGCAAGACGATAAATTGGTTCTGTAAAGCTTGATGTGTAGACGTGTGTACACCGATTATTGTGTACCTACATGGACGATGTTATTACCGGTATAATGGATTACAAAATTAATAATATATTTATTTCAGAAATATGTTGTTACATTTGCATTACGTCTAGACATTTTTTTTTATAAAGGACTAGCTGTACACTGCCACGCTTCGCTGTGGCACAAAAAAAAATGTTTTTTCGCGGTCGCGGATAATGACTGATGCAAAAAATAGATAAAAACAATCCTTGATGCGGATTATATATCATGCTATTTCAGCTCAATCGGTGCAGAACTTTTACGAGTTTTTGAAGCGTACACAAACCAACATGATCTTTTTAATTTATGTATCTCCTGGAAATCTGTAGTTTCTACAAAATTCCAGGAAGTAACATTTTAGGCTTAAGACACGAAAATAAAGTAATAAAATACATGTCAAAGGAAAAAACAAAGCCACAGACTTCCGAACGAAAAGTTATTTCACACTTTTTTTGTGGTGGTCTTTAAAAACTGTAAAATATTTTTTTGAAATAGTTTCTTTGCTCGTTACATTCTTTCGGTTTCTAAGCTTGTAGCTAGACTGTGCGGACGGCGAGCTACCCATTACTCGCATGACCCAGTTGCCTATTATTAATTAACCTCTCGGGCAATTTATAATTGAAAATGATAAAAATCAACGTCCAATGAGCGACTGTCTGTTATGTACAGGGCCCCAAGTCTGCTATTTTTTATAAATTCGTCATTCCAACACGATCCCATTGTCATTTTGATAAAAGTTTGTAATCTGCTAAATTCATAATGGTCGATCACTGGTCGGTCAGTGGTCTCGTAATGGAATCGTGGCAGAATGACGTTGTTGTATTGCCATTATTATAAAACCCGGTAGTAGAAATGATTTTCGAAAAACTACTATTAAATTTGAACATTTACTCATGCCAGATTTAATTTATATACATTTTTACATATTATTCAATAATGTTATAAGCGATTTGAAGTAGTAAGAAGTTCGCAAATAGCAAAAACATTAAAATGTGTAACGCGGATAAAAGTGAAACTCAATATTGTTTAGATCTGTTTAGCTGTCAAAGTCAAATGTGACATTAGTGCTTACTGTTTACAATTCTAGCGGCCGGTGTTTTGCTATTTACCTATTTTCAATATTTTATACAAAATGGTGCTAATAGAGCAAATTTCGGCTCTAATTGATTTCATGGAGAACCATCGAGACCTGGCGCTTGGCTACTGCAGCCGCACCAATGAAGGGCGAAGTTTAAGTAAACGTTATTGGATGGAATGCGCCCAAATTTTAAATTCCATAGCAGTGGACTGCCCCAATAAAACGCCCGCAGAATGGCGCACAGTAAGTACCTATATACAGTATTATTTAATAATAGATATGCAAAATGTATCATTAATATAATTTTTGCACTTTTTTAGTTCTACAATGAATATAAAAGCAAGACATTAAAAAAAATTAAATCACAGAAGAGTGAAAGAAGTGCAACAGGTAAGCGATTCTTTTCTTCTGGCAGCCTTGCTGAATTATAGTGGAAAGCATTAGTAATAATTGCATAACTTGCATTTAAGGTGGTGGTCCTGTAAAAAAAATTTCATTAACCCCACTCCAAGAGCGCTTATATAATATATTAGGGCGAGATGTAGGAGAGCCACTTCCAGGTGTCCGACACAACCCACTCACTGTAAGCATTAGAACATTGGTTTTATCTTTTATCATCCATAACTGTTGTATTGCACATTATGAAGTACTTCTAACTTGTTAACAATATGTCACAGTTGTTTAATATGTGCTTTTTTATTTGCATGCTTAGGTATCTATATTATTTATTTGTTTACTATCACATTTTGTGGACTTCCTTACTGTTTTAATAACTGTTTTTTTTTGTTAAATAGCCTTCTATCACGCTTTCTGCCACACCTGATCATGCTGTGGTGCCTGCTAGTCCTACTACTCCTACTACTAGTACTAATTTTCAATTTGAGAACAATTCTTTCTCGTAAGTGGTACTACCTTGGTAACTACTTTCTTAACTATTTTGATTACATTGTTTTTATTATTACAGAATATTAGACAATTATGAAGTGCCTGTTACAATTGTCACAGATGAGCTTGTGGAAAATGTAGAAATAAGGTATACTTACTACAACTTTTTGCAAATGGGTCTAAATAAATAGGATAACATGTAGACTAATGTCATTGTAATTGTTTATTTTTCAGCACGGAACAGGAAAATTTGGGTCAGCCATCTACCACTGACCAGCCTCCAAAGCGACGCCATCGCCAAAGATCTGCACGGCGTTATGCAGCGGAAGGTAAAGATCTTGCAATTATTTGTTTTGACCATTATTGCCGCACTAGGGCAAAGTGTGTTGCCTGATCTAACAAAATATATATATATTTTATAGATAGAGATCATACAGCTCTCGAAGCTGCTCAATCAAGGTTGGAGGCTATTGAAGCCAGGAACGCCGAGGCTACTTTAAAACAGGCTCAGGCAACAAATAACCTAGCTGCAGCCATTGAACGACTGAGCTCCACCACAGAAAAAATGGTGGACCTTATAGGCCAATTTGTGACATCTGTGCCAAAAAAGGTAATTACTGTTGATTTATAGCTAATTCATCTTTATGGTTTCAGCTAAGCTTAAAAGCTTGTGTTAGATGTAGGCTCACTTCAGTAGTAGCATTGGTCAGAATTTGACATCTTGATTGTAACTCAAGTAAACACTACACATACACATGCTATAAACGAAGTTTGCAGCTTTTGTATTAAAGTTAAATTTGTTTTCACAGAAACTCCGCAAAATTCTAATACCATCAGATTCTGAATCTGACTAAAGAAGAATGAAGTATGCAAGAGGTAATTTTAGCAGATTATTAAAAGATAAATGAAATCTATTTTAGGAGGAGCCATGTCCAGCAGTGGATTCCAAATAGCTGTAATGATTAAATGAAACAGTGTTTATAAAAAGAGAATTTATTTTAAATCTGTTTTGTGCAATGCAGACTGTGGATCTGTAACAAAGAGTTAAATCATTTTAATAATAATTAGAGCTTTTTCGTACTGTACTAGAATATTGAGGTGGGTTTACATTACATACCTGCTAATTTAATTTATGCATCTCTCCACAGTCTGTCAACAAGAGCCTGCTGCAGTGCCCGACCTTCAAGAAGATCCCGGTTCACCCTTCGATGGTCTGGATAATTAGGTGCTGCATAATTATTTTCTTCCTAAATTAAAAGACTGATTAGTGATTAACATGTTATTCTTTTTATTATATTATTTCTTGTTATTATTTTTTTTTTATTATATATAAGGTGAAATTTGTGTATATTCAAATTATTAAAATATTGAAGATGTTTATATTTTGTATGAAGACTGATTATTGCTTTCGTATTATTATTACAATTTGATATTGTAACTTGATTTTTACTATTTAAATGACTAAATGTCTTTTTGTTTTAATATAGTATATATCTATAGATATCAGATTTCTCAATTGGTTATATTGTAAAATAAGTATTTAGTTTATGAGAAATAAAAAGTAATTTAAATGTTGATTTTTTAACATAGTAGTTTTATTTAAACTTCACTATATTTCAAAATAGTGGAATAGAGATCACATACCTGTTGCAAGCGAAGTGCTTCTGCATAAACTTCATCAGGTGGCAACGGTGCTCTTGCCATGTTTGCAATATTGTGCAATATGCAACATGCATTCACAATCTTGCCTGCAGTTGTTGGGCTATAATGTAAAGTACGTGCTACAAGCAAACACCTGCAAAAAAATCAATTTACCTTTATACAGCCCCATTTAACTAAATGTCTTAATAGATTTACTTTTATATGCTTACTGTTCTTGACATTTACAAGAACTATTAAATCGACATTTCTAAAAGAAGAAATTCATACAATATAAAAATAGTCACTCTTTTTGAGCCTATAAAACAATTGCCTAGAAATGCTCTTTACCTGAACCGTGCTTTTAATACACCTATGCAACGCTCCACTGTATTACGTGCAGTCACATGTTTCACATAATAATGGTGTTGTGGTGTCCCATCTATAGTATTGAGGATTGGAGTCATCATTGTTTTCCTTAGTGGATACCCACTGTCACCTGAAAATTATAATCATTTTTCCAACAAACACTTAACACATGAACATGATAAAGGTCATAGGATAACATTCATCAAAAAAATATTGTAATACAAACATAACAATCACGCCTTGTTTCCCCAAAGGGTTAGGTAGAGGTGTACCTATAGTACACCCACAAAAAAATTGTAATAAATATGTACCTAATAAAAATACTTGTTCATTAGTATTTTCTGTAATTTCCTTTAAGTGGTGACTGAGTGGATGATTCTGCCATACAGTGGAATCATGTGCAGAGCCTGGGCTACTTGCGTCCACACATAAAATATTTAAATCAGCATCGCAAATCTGTAAATGAATTAAATATTACATATAATTACTTATTATTATATTACATATAATTAGTAAAAGTTTGGGCAGTAGGTAGAAATTTCTACTTTCTACCCAATACTTACAATCATAACATTAAGAGAATGGAAGCCCTTTCTGTTATAATATCGCTCCTCATGTATGTGTGGTCTTAATATTGCTACATGTGTGCCATCAATACAACCCAGGACGCCAGGAAATTTAAATTTCTGATAGAACCTGAAAAGTTTTTAACTAAGTAATTCTGAATAGGTACAACAGGCAATACAAACAAAACATCAGGGTATATTTAATTTCTCACTTGGCCTTTATAATATTCCTTTCATCACATTGTGTAGGCCATTTAATATACTTGTGGTATATTTTATTGAGTGCCTCTGTCACTTCATTAATGGCTCTTGACACAGTAATTTGTGCAACATTATGGAGGGCACTCTGTCCAATCAAATTTTGATAAGACCCTGATGCATAAAATGCAAGTGCTATTAGAATCTGCAATAAAAAATATAACATTAATCAACTATTTCGTGTTTAAAGCTACAGAATAATAAATCAATGAAAATCAAATTCAGTTTTCTAACCTTCATTTCTGCCGATATGCTATCGTTTCGACGCGGTCTGGCCATAAGGGGAATGAGTTCTTCAATTAACCCCCTTACTGAGTCCTTTCCAAGGCGAAACGTTTTTACAAATTCCGCCTCGGAAATATCAATAAAGGGGTTTGTACTATTTCTCGTCAAGCGACGGGCTCGACGACGTCTTCTGCATTCCGCCCATCTTCTTTCTCTAGCATCCACTGCTGCGGCTAGCTCGAGAGTATTTGCTCGTAGTGAATACATTTCTCCACTCAATATTTCACGATAATTATCAAACTCTTTTCGAAAACCGAGGTATTAAAAGCAATGACTGCACAATGACGATCCAATGGTAGGTCAATGATCAAAGGAGCTGTCAAAATTTTAGCAGATTACCCCTTACGTCAGTCATTCATTTGTCATTATGTACGAGATTACCATTCTAAGCCATTTCTTTCAATGGAATGTCAGTGGTTGACCATTGGAAAGTCATAATGACGCCATTATAATAGTAGATTACCAAACTTGTCAAAATCAACAATTATGAAATCAATGATAGACCATTCTGACACTATTGTAATAGCAGACTTGAGGCCCAGACGTGTGTACGTAAGGCGCTGGGGCGTTTTCGCTTATGTACACCCGGGTGTACGTAACGCGCCCGAGAGGTTAAATACGAAAAGGTGGAAATGGTCGTCTTTCAAAGTTTTAAAGCGGGACGAGTTAACCCCTAATAAATAAGATAAATTGCAACTGGTCCCTGGGCCAGTTTAAAAGTGGCGAGTTGTCTCCTCATCCTAAAAATCGTCATGAAATTATTTATTTTTATTATAATTTAAATACGATATAGCTTAGCTAATTCATAATCCAGGCTGTTTAAGATTAGTTACTACAAGTACATTATTAAATAATGGATAATATTTTTTGTTGTTTTATTTATAAGTTAACATAAGTCTTGTAAACCCCAAAGCAAACTTCAGCAAAGGTAAGCTAATGGAATACCCACATTTCGAACACACACGTTATGCCCTTTGTATACAAAGCAACGCAAGTCTTCGATACATTCGGGCATGCGGGCGGCGAGTAATGGGCGACTCGCTGTCTGACCATGGACCATGCCCGGGTCGACGGCGCGTTGTGTTCCACGCGCGCTTCAAGGAGTGTCAGCATAGTGACGGGGCTTCCCTGTAGAGGGCCAAAGCCTGCCGGGGTCGCGGGACTCACGAATTACCGTGACCCCGGTACGTAAAGGGCTTTTGAAGGACAACGTGGATTGTCCGTCAAGTCTGTCAAGTCCCTCCTGCCCTGCCCTGGGTGGGAGGACTCATTTGATGATTTTACAAAGATAAAAAAAAAGTCTTCGATACATTACGACTTTGGTATCCATTGGCGCGTGTCTGTGTACAAACCTTGCATGGATTTGTGTTGCGATAGTCGCCTGGATACTAGTCTTAAAGTATCGGAGGCTTTCGTCGCGTTGTGTACGAAGGGGCCTAGAATAGCTTGCTCTACACATAAGCGGACACATTGTCGGTTCGGCACTATTTGAAGTCGAATAGCAAAGTCGGCCCGAACTAATCACTCCACTTGTTTGACTTCAATCGATTGATTATTCGGGTTGACACCTCATTCGATTCGGCATTATTGCTGGAACGAGCAAGCCGACGGTGACCAGTTTGTTTGTATGAATGTATGTTTGTCCGCGATTATCTCGCGTTTGGCTGAACCGATTTTGGTGCGGTTTTAAGTGTTCGTTACCTACATTCTGACTGCCTTCCGAGCTTCTGACTAACAATAACGACTGTCAAAGACCTACTAACGACAGCCACGACAAACGGTTCTGTGTGAGACACGAAGGAACCTCGCTACGATGAATTGGTCACCCATCTACAGACAAATCTTGGCAAATGTTGCTTAAACATGAAACGAGCTTCTTACTAACGAAATAGTGACAAATAAAACGAATTTATTGTTATTTACTAATTTTTTTCGATTTAATTATGCTTTCCAGTATTTTAAAGACGCCGCCGTCACCAAACTTTGTCAAGATCAAGGTCATGCGACTATTTGAACATTACAACAGCTGGTTCTAAAGCTTACCACTGGGAAATTAAAGTCCTCATCAGAAACGTCAGACGGGTGATGTATTAGAACATTGGTTTTAACCGCAGATTTGACCTTGCTGTAATCGTAATCAACGACTTGTAAAGAATAAGTGGAATGCATCGATTCCTCATCTGATTTTTCAAGAATAGTTACATGTTGTTTTTTGAAGCTACTATTAATTTTACGAGGGTTTTGCTGTCGATTTGGCGGGACGTGGATAATTCGTTTATTTCTGCTAGATTTTGCCGATAACACTTTACGGCTTTTCAACTGACAGATGTTTTCATCACTCGGCTTTCGTTCGCTCGTTCGGAAATTAACCGATTGCTTTTTTTTGTTTTTTGCTATAACCTTTAATGCTTGAAAAAAACTCGGTTTTTCATATATGTCTTCTTGGTGAAATTGTAATTCTTGCTTTAATGAATCTATGAAGTCCCGTCTGTGATTTTGTTTCGGTTTTATAGGCACATTCTTACGTTGCGTTTTCTTCCGTGGTATTGGCACAGTCTTTGTCTTTGGTACGGACGGTTTTGCCGCCAATCTATATTGGCGCAGTAAAGCTGCCGTATTAATGTTCTGTCTTCTTTGTTTTCTTGTTATTTCCGTCTTGAATTGCTTTTTTAACTCTGGCTTAAAATTATCGTACGACTCTCGTGATTCGTTCGCAACATCATCGTAGTAAAAACATTTGGAACTGCAAGATTGATTTTCTGATACTACATTAGTCGGTTTGGTTTCCCTGTGTTCCATATTTAGTTTTTTGGCGATGGCTTCGTCGATTTCCATGGCGACTTTTGATGATTTCACGCTTATTGGTACATCAAACTCAGGTGTGACATCGCAATCGCTTAAAGTAGTTTTTAAAACATTCACAAAGAAATTGTAGATATTTTTTTCTTCTCTGTTTGTCATTTCTTCTACTGTATGCTCTTCTTTTCTGTTTCTTCTGCTATGATTTGCTTTCGGCGCATTGTTTTTTATATCTAAGTCATGTCTGTGAGATGGTGGATGTGCCATATCTTTAGTTTTAGGTTCAGTAAGATGGGTGACGGTTTTTTTGTGCGTTGGAGCAACATATTCCGAATGATTTGAAGGCGTCTGTATGATTTCTTTAGTCGCCTGTAAAACTATGAGTGAATCTAATTCACCGTTAACGTGATTCTTGAAACTTTTGGATTTGTGTTTATGTTTTCTTTTGACTACCGGAGACGTGATGATTTCTTTTTGTTCAACAAACTCTTCCCTCTTTTTCGTTAATCTTTGTTTTGTATTCTCCATCTGTACGAGTTTATCTGTGCTGTCAGGCTCGAATGATTGTGTGCCTACGGTGGCTTTCGAAAGTAAAGTTAGAACATTTGTCAGGAATCGCTTCTTGTCCGGTCGAGGGATGCGACGGTGGATCTTCGGAGAATTGATCCGTACTAGTTAAAAAGAAAAATATGTTAGAAAATTGCACAAAAAATAGAATATACTAGAGTTTGACTCGTGTATAGGCGAGAAAGTTATAACGCCCATATAATTAAAGTTATATACGTAAGATAGTCTTAATTCAGAGTTTATGTTCCCGAGGAATTATTTTTGAGATGTAGTACGCGAAGCTGCTGCCAACAGCGAGTGTTTAAGTGCGTTTCATTAAGTCTTACCGTTTTTTTTTTAACGTGGTAAGATCATCTAATGAGTCCTCCCACCCAGGGCGGGACGGGACGGACAGTCAGACTCGCACTGACTAAAATTCACGATATCCTTCAAAAGCCCTTTACGTTCCAGGATCACAGCTACCTGATAAAAGTCCTGCGACCCCGGTAGACTTTGGCCCTCCCATCATATTGCTGACAGCTCTTAGAGGCACGCGTGGAACACGACGCGCCGTTGACCGGGCATGGTCCTGACCGGACGGCAAGTCACCCATTCCCCCCCGTCCGCACGCCCGAGTCCTACTGTAATACATGATTTTTCGTGGCAGAAAAAAAGGCGTTGTTCCGGAATGTCATACTTGTATATTCTTACCGTCTGGAGTACGAACTCCATTATTAAGGGGTATTTTTATGCTTTTCTTCTCTACGTATACCCCCCTCCTTTTAAGAGGTCCCTGACCCTTGTGGCGTTCCTGGCCACTAAGAATTTATGGTCGACTGTTTACTCTTATTTTATGATTGACTTTTGCGACTGTCAAAGATAGATTCTTGGTTAGCATTACAGCGATCTAATAACTATGTATTAATTATAAATACACGGCCGTATCTAATATATACTATTTGAAGTAAGCGCTATTTCATTTCTTACAAATGGAGAACGGGCATATTCAGATCGTGTCTCCAAAGTAAAGGAGCACGAGCGTTCTTCTGCCCGTGTCTCTAAAGTGGTGACCCCGACGTGATTTTCACAAGATTGCTTCATTGCGCGAACTCGAGGTGAATTCGGCCGACGCGACACACTACGGACACTGCCGCTGCACTACGAGCTGACCTGTGGACTGCGGGACTTTGGCACATTATATTGCATCAGTCATCGTGTTGTTTCCTGTCCATTCATCAGTGCCTACAGTGCGCCCGGCGACCGGCGAACATACTTGCGAGTGATGAAGAGAAGAGAAAAAGGTTTTTATTGACATTTATGTGTTTACTGTTCTACTGTTGCATATATTTTTTTTTATTTTTTTTAGGTATTTATTGTTATTGGTGTCTATGTTTATTCCTTTAATGTATTTTTTATCTTGTCTCTGCATGTGTTTGTACCCAGTATTTGCATGGTCATGTGAGTTTGCCTCACCACATTCCCACGGTTAAGGTAATTACTCCTGGTTTGAGGTTTTGTGTGGTCGCTTGAGTTCTTTTACGGAGAACTTGCACGTTCACTCACCATGACTGATGAACTTCAAGCACGTCTAAAAATGCTCGAAGCTGAGAATGCTGCCTTGCGTGCCCAGCATGAACAACTTGATTCTCATCCTAAACTTGAGGTGGCGGCCGCTGCATGTAAAGTAGCTGTGAAGCTGCCACCGTTTTGGCCCGATCGGGTAACGGTGTGGTTCGCTCAAGCTGAAGCACAATTTCTTTTGGCTGGCATTGTCACTGATGCCGCCAAATATAATTATATTCTCAGCCAGATTGACCATAACGTAGCCGGGGAAATTGAGGAGATTGTGATCAACCCGCCGGCAGAGGGAAAATACATAGTTTTGAAAGACACTTTGATCAAACGGTTCTCCACGACCAAAGTGCAGAGGGTAAGACAACTGCTAAATAACGAGGAACTTGGGGACAGAAAACCATCCCAGTTCCTTCGCCACCTTCGGTCCCTGGCAGGGAATGAATTGTCTGACGACAACATCCTTCAGCAACTCTGGTTTTGCCGCTTGCCCCAGCATGTACAAGGAATATTGGCAGCCCAAGCTGATCTCGCCCTGGACAAGATAGCCGATATTGCTGACAAAATTGTTGAGGTTCAGCCAAGTCACGCAAATGTTTTTGCTGCAACAAGCGCACCCACGCTTTCCAGCCTGATGGAGCGGTTAGAAGAGCTAAGCTATCAGGTTGCTGCCTTGAAATCCGAACGATCCCGATCTCGGAGTAGCAGCAGACATTCTTCGCGCAACTCCACTCTGGATCGGTCTAAAAAACGCTGTTGGTATCACCAGAAATTTGGTGTAAAAGCAAAAAAGTGTATCACACCGTGCAGTTGGGTAACGGAAAACATAGGGACCAATCAGTAGCGACGGCGACTGATTGCAGCCATTCCCCCAGCCGTCGCCTTTTTATAACCGAACAGGTTACTAAACGACAATTTTTAATAGATACTGGTTCAGACCTTTGCTGTTACCCTCATCGCTGGCTTTCTAGTCGAAGAAAGCCTACGGATTATGACCTCTGTGCTGCTAATGGTAGCAGCATACATACCTTCGGTACAATTACTTTGACGCTTAACTTTCGTCTCCGTCGCAATTTCACCTGGACGTTCGTCGTCGCCGATGTCAATAACGCGATTATTGGTTCGGATTTTCTGGCATATTATCACTTGCTACCAGACTGCCGCACCAAGCGGTTAATAGACGGCGTAACCAATCTTTCAGCAATTGCCTGTACCGCGACGTCAGAACAACTTAGTGTCAAGGCTGTAGCTCCGTCGAATTCTGTTTTCGCACAAGTGCTAGCAGAGTTCCCTGAAATAACTCGTCCTCCTGGCATTATCAGGATCGTTAAGCACGATACTGTGCATTTTATCAAGACAACGGATGGGCCCCCCATTTCTTGTCGTCCTCGCCGTCTGGCACCTCAAAAACTGATGTCGGCTAAAAAGGAATTTGAGAACATGGTGCAGTCTGGCACAGCACGACCGTCTAAAAGCCCGTGGTCATCTCCATTGCACATGACCCTAAAGAAAGATAACACTTGGCGTCCCTGCGGTGACTACCGCGCGCTCAACGCCCGAACTGTACCAGACAGGTATCCAGTCAGGTACATAAACGATTTTGCTCACAACCTCACCGGTGCCAAAATCTTCAGCACCATCGATCTTGTGAAGGCATACCATCAGATCCCAGTTTTTGAAGAGGATATTCCGAAGACCGCCATCACTACTCCGTTTGGCCTCTTCGAGTTCCCATTCATGACATTCGGTCTTCGCAATGCTGGCCAAACCTTCCAGCGTTTTATCGATGAGGTCACACGGGGTCTTGATTTCTGTTTTCCATACGTGGATGACATCCTCGTCCACTCTACAGATGAGGTTCTCCACTGCGAGCATCTGCGCATCCTCTTTAGACGTTTGCGGGACTATGGGGTTGTGATAAATCCTTCCAAGTTGGTGCTCGGCGCACGTGAGGTAACATTTTTAGGATATCGCATCAGCTCTGAGGGCACTAAGCCTCCTCAAGATCGTGTTCAAACCATCCTCGATTTCCCACCCCCTAAAACCGTCCAGGGAGTACGTCGCTTTCTCGGTATGTTAAATTACTACCGCCGTTTTCTTTCTAAGGCTGCATTGTTCCAGGCACCGTTAATTAAAGCTGTGATTGCTACTAAAGGCAAGGGTGCAAAACCATTTATATGGACATCTGAACTCCTCGAACAATTAGAAGCCTGCAAAAAGAGTTTAGCGACTGCCACCCTGCTACATCATCCGGTCAACGGTGCTCCTCTCGGACTGTTTACTGATGCTTCCAGCGTCCACATCGGGTCGTGCCTTCAACAACAGATTGACGGCGAGTGGGTGCCTCTTGCTTTCTTCAGCAAAAAGTTGACCGATCAGCAAGCACAGTGGCCCGCTTATTATCGCGAGTTACTGGCGGTGTATGAAAGCGTACAGCATTTCCGCCACATACTCGAGGTCCAACATGTTACTATTTTTACAGACCACAAGCCGCTACTGTATGCTTTCGTACAGCGCCGGGAAAAACTCCCACCTGCACAATTAAATCAATTGTCTTTCATAAGCCAATTTACCACTGACATAAAATATATCAAGGGGGAAGACAATGTTGTCGCTGACACGATGTCACGTGTTGATGCCATTGCTCTTGAGCAGGATTGGCAAGCACTTGCCCAATCACAGGAAGCAGACCCGGAGTTATTAAACCTGCAGCAGCAAGGCACTAGCCTTCAATTATCCAAAATTAACATTCCGGGGTCTAACATCGCAGTCACCTGTGATATGTCTACAGGCAAGCCTCGCCCTTATTTGACCCTTTCCTTCCGAAAAACAACATTTGACAAGCTGCACAATTTAAGCCACCCCGGCGCTCGAGCTACCACCCGTCTCGTAACCGATCGCTACGTTTGGCCTTCTGTTAATAGTGACTGCAAAGAATGGGCACGAACATGCGTAGCGTGTCAGCGTGCTAAAGTATCGCGCCATAATTCGTCCCCTTTAGGTAATTTTGATCTACCAAGCGGTCGTTTCAGACATGTCCATATCGACATCGTCGGTCCCTTGCCGGTTTGCAATGAATACCGGTACTGTCTAACAGCCATTGATAGAGTCACTAAATGGCCTGAGGTATGGCCAATGCGTTCCATTACCGCAGAAGAGGTAGCGGAAACCCTGACACGGGAGTGGATTGCCCGTTTCGGTGTGCCGTCAATCATTACGACCGACCAAGGTACACAGTTTGAATCTGACCTTTTCCGCCGACTGATGACGCAATTCGCCACAACGAAAACCAGGACAACGGCTTACCATCCCTGCGCTAACGGCATGATTGAGCGCGTCCATCGCCAGCTCAAAGCTGCTCTCATGTGCCATCAGGACTCATGGGTCCGCGCGCTGCCCCTTGTTCTCCTCGGCATGCGATCAGCCTTCAAAGAGGACTTGAAAGCCACTGCCGCCGAAATGGTGTACGGGGAACCTCTTCGATTGCCCGGAGAATTGCTTGTAGCGGCTGACGAATCACACAGTTTAAATGACCCGGCAGATTTTGTCGTACAGCTCCGACGTAAAATGTCGACCATGCGACCCATTCCGGCTTCCCGGCATTCACAGCCATCTATATTTATATTTAAGGATTTTCCATCAGCAACGCACGTATTTCTACGGGACGATTCTGTTAGACGACCATTACAGCCACCGTATTCTGGCCCGTACCAGGTCGTAGGTCGCGCCAGTGATGGTAAAACTATAACCCTGGTTGTGAACCGCAAAACCGTGACTGTGAGTGTAGATCGCGTTAAACCGGCACACATGGATCACTCAATCCAAAACAGCCATGATCTCCTGAAGGAGCTCACAGAACCTGCAACACTGACGACCCGTGACGTTCCAAAGTCAACTACAAAACTTAAAAACGTCAATCCGGCCCCAAAACCGCCGTATACCACGCGCTCCGGTAGACGAGTCAAGTTTAAAGATCTCTCCGATTTTGAGTAACCGGTGCATCTTTCTCCGTGGGGGGGTGGTGTGGCGTTCCTGGCCACTAAGAATTTATGGTCGACTGTTTACTCTTATTTTATGATTGACTTTTGCGACTGTCAAAGATAGATTCTTGGTTAGCATTACAGCGATCTAATAACTATGTATTAATTATAAATACACGGCCGTATCTAATATATACTATTTGAAGTAAGCGCTATTTCATTTCTTACAAATGGAGAACGGGCATATTCAGATCGTGTCTCCAAAGTAAAGGAGCACGAGCGTTCTTCTGCCCGTGTCTCTAAACCCTCAGTAACTGTAATCCTAGCTTGAAACTCGGCATTGCTTTGACTTTTCTTATTATTTTTCTCAGTATTATTAATATTTTTCTTCGCTTCTGACGTGCTGTTCGATTTTACTATTGGAGTCTTCCTTATATCCATCTTGATATAATTAAATTTTTGTTTTGATTAATGTAGGTAAAACTTTGGCGTAGTCATGTTTTCTATTTTTATCAGAACAATATTGAAAAAAACTATTTTAATTTAGATGCATTTTTTTTTTAAATATGTTAACGTAAACTAGTGGGTGACGTTATGTGACGTTCAATTTTTTTTCTAGTCTATGGATTTTCTGAAGAGTTCTTAAGTCGACGGGACTCTCTTAGAGGGCCAATGTCTGCTGGCGTCGCGGGACTAACGAGTAATCGTAAACCTGGAACGTAAAGGGTGATTTAAGGACACCGTGGATTTTAGTCAGTACAAGTATGACAGTCCCACCCGCCTTGCCCTGGTTGGGAGGACTTATTCGATACCTAATTTATCTCGTAAAAAACAAAAATAAGGTCGGTGTACCTTTCGTCACGACCATAGCGTTACTTACCCCGTCTTCCAAGCTCGGCAGGCTATGTTGGGGAGGTTGCTAAAGGTGGATAAACCATAAAACAACTCAATTCTTCGAAAATAATATATTTGAGCCCTTTTTGGATTAAAGCACTAGGATCATAAGGTCTTTTCGAGACGCCACAAACACAAGAATGCTGACTTTTTTGTATAAAGAATTATCATTTCATTATCCAAGGATAGTGCAGAGCGAATATTTGTATTATTACATTATTTGTTGGAATCAATATTCCAACTTGTGCGGCACAAATATTCGCTCTGGGGACCTACCATAAGGTATTAAGCGAGAGTAATTCCACTGTGGGAAAGAGACAGAGCTACACAAGTCGTCTAGCGCCATCTCGTTCCCACGTTGGAATCACTCTCGCTTTAGGACGTCATGTCGATTCGCGCGTTAAAAAAGCGCTGAATTGGAACAAAAAGGTAAATAGAACTTAAATGTCACCGCCCAGCAGTTAAAATCAAAATATAGTTGGTTAAAAAGCGCAATTTGTTCAACGTCGGCGCTTTTTCAACGCCGAAAAAAAAGCGCTCGTACGAATGGCGTCTTAGGTATTAAGAAATAAAGTAATTTTAATCCTTTAAGTGAGTAGTCTTACTCATTAAACCTTTTTATTTTTATGATACAATGACAATTACAGCAAAATGACAAAAAATATCAATTTCTTTGGTATCACAATCCAGCTGGCATCTCGGTTGACATTATGTAAATTTCTAATAGTAAATTCTAAATTCTTAAGCGAAAATGGACAGAAATATCAAAAGAAACGATAAAAAATCTGATAGCAGGATAAAAGACAGCGGCGATACGAAAAAATCTGATAAATCTCGTTTTAGTGATGGCACGAAAGTAATACATCTTGAATGTGGAGATTCTAGTGTACGCCAAATAAATAAACCAGAACAAACGAGGCACAACAATGATAGGAAAAAACCTGCAAACGAGGATATAAAATCTAAATATCTAACACATGGAACTGCCGAAAAAGATTTTCCACAAAGAAGGACTTACGACAAGGATTTATTGGGCAAATCGTATTCTGAAATACGTAAAAGAATTCGGGATAGGTACACTTTCAAATTGAACGTGCCTGTGAACATTTGAGTTTGTATAAAAGTAGAAAAGGAGGCACACTAACTTTAAATAGTGATGGAATAAATCCACCGAAAACTGTTAAAATACCCTCTGATTTTAGTAAGTATCATACTCTTCCTCGTATCAGTGAAATCTTGTATTAAATTTTAAACATGGTTCGGATAAAACTCTGCCAACTGACGTTATATAATGTCCAGATTCTCGTGTTCAAAATAAAACGTGTAACGTTTTTCTTGAAGCCACTATTTCACGTGTGAGTGAGCGCCACACACACTTTTAAATGTTTTCCTTGGACATGTTCACTTTTAGATAGGAATTGAACCAATCGAAATCGATTTTTTCTTCTTTTTGTTAGCTTCTCTAAATTCTCAGTGGCCTACTATAAAAATCTGGACTTATATAATCTAAGCCTGCCACATTTACGGCCTCGGACAGGTCCTTAAAAGTGCAGATGGAGTTGCACAATATGTTAAAAAACAAGTGAGCTCTCGGTTTCATGAGGCTCCGCAGTCGCACCCTTCATCAGAACCGTATAGGATCTGCCACCACCTCACCATGTTGTACTTGCAGCGACCAAAGTGACACATACGCAGTTAATTCAAGCACTTTTTCTCCACAGTAGAAAAAACCGCCAAGAAGCCGCTGCCCGAAGAAACAATAGTACTTAACGAAAACCAAAAAACCTCATCATCGGTCCAAACAGATTTTGACATAAAACCGGAATTAATTCTAGAGAAAAAACCGGAGAAAACTACAGTAAAACCGGATAAAAATACAGTGAAACCGGATAAGAATACAACCAGATCTAAGAAAAGGAAACCAATAATTAAAACAATTGTGTCAAACACGGACAGCGCGAGAATTTTCAAAGCAGTTACTTTTGTTGATCATAGAAACTCCACTCCTTTGGAGATCAAAATTCCTGGGGAAAACTTAGCTATAAAGAAACAACAAAAAGTTTCTAAATACACGGAAACTAGTCCTTTTATCAACAAAACTAAATCCAACCCACCCGCAGTAAGTAAAGTGAGAAGTAAATCTAGCAAAGAAAGTATGAAAAGAGAAGAGAAAAGGAGAGTCTGTCGAAGGAAACCGGAACGTAAACGAGGCAAAAGATTGCGACAAATTGCGTCTCCTGATAAATTCATCTTGGAACCTGCTAGTCCAGCAACAGAGGTTGCAAGATGGGCCCCTGCTTCAATCAATTCCCAAACGAAACCGTATTACGAAGCATGGGTCGACACAACTTTGACAGCCACATCAAAACGTAGCAAGAATGACAAATATTTTTACGATTATCAGAATCGATTACTACTGAGTTTTAAAAGAGCTTTAGAGGAAAGGGCAGAATCTCCTGATTTGTTTTATACAAAATACGCAGATGAAAAATATGCGGGTAAGATAAAGATTAGACAGGGTGGGAGGAAGAAGCGTGATTATTGATAACTCTAACAATTTTTCTGCAATTTTTGTATTGGAAGGCAATTAAAAATAATGTGTTTTGCATTTGGATTTTTTTGTATATAGGGTAATAACATCGATTCTTTCGATGATAAAATATCGACCGTCGTACCACAAATAGTTAAACATCTCTTTAACATTTGACTAAAATAGTGTAATTGCAAAACAACCCATAAATCAACGTCAAATGCCATTTTGCAGTTAACTGTTTTTTTTAGACAAGTTTTCAACAGTTGTTTAACTTCACTGTAGTAAGACGCCTAGTGTTCTAAAGACAAAAAAATCAACCTTAAAATTTATAATTTCACTATTTTTCATACTTTCTTGTAATATTGTGAAGGCGGTTTCGGATTAACAAAGGTCGTTTCTCGAATCTCGTGTAGGCGCGTATTGCTACTCGTAACTCGTACTAGTATTCCTTATAGAAGTGCGCTTATAAGAGCTCGAACAAGCGAGAGACGCCATACAACACTCAAAACGCGCTTTCTTCTTTTTGAAGCGCGTGGAAGCATGTTAGTGTCTAAACACACTATGCCGAAGTTACGCGACCGAAGTTCAGCACAATTACGCCTGCAATACTATTTGAATTACTGACGACACACTATGCCAAAATTACGTCGCATCATAGCGTACAGCCTAACTTCGGTCGGGCGTAAGTTCAGCGGCAACTTATTCTGTGACCACACATTATACGCGACCGAATTTCGGTTCGATTACCGACGAAGATCCGGGAGCGGGGAGCAGCACGGAGCCGTCAGCGCCGAATTTCTGCCGCGTTAGTTCGGCACTTATGGTGTGTCATATCAGCCAAATACGTCGGAACGTAAAATCAGCCGCCGAACTTCGGTCGCGTAACTTCGGCACAGTGTGTTTAGACACTTGGTCTGAACCACTCATCTCCTAGTTTCATCAAAGCATGTGTTTCATTCATTATCTTTCGTCCTTGTACCATGTCTATTAAATTATTAAGGGTTCTCACTACTGATAATTTAGAAAAATAAGAGTAGTTCAGGAAAAAAGATTATTTTTTAGAAACTGATGCTTATTTTGAGTATTTATATAATAATTGCAAAATCCTGTGTTAAGCGATGATGTTAGTTTTGCTACTGTCAAAACTGTTTTATTTTGTGGGTAGTTGCATATTTTTTTGACATAATGTGAGGTTCCTGGTCTGAAGTCTAAGTTTGCGTCTAATGTCACGTTGGTGGTTGATTAAATAAAAAATAACCATATTTGATACTCGTCTTTAATTTTAGAATTACATTATATCGGTATACATTACATTAGAAACTTAAAAACTATGGAATAAGGAATATTGATACACAAACGGTTATCACGAACTGCGGCCGTATTATGACGTATTATAGCGAGAGTAGTTCCACTGTGGGAAAGAGAGAGCTATACAAGTCGTCTAGCGCCATCTCGTTCCTACAGTGGAACTTACTGTTTGTAGGGACACAATGTAAGCGTGAAAGGCAGAACGATAGATAAGTATAAATGCATGCGAGCGAGACAAATGAACGGCGGGGCAGTTACTGCGCACTGCTCCGAGTTTTCTTAATCGAAGGTTATCTTAATGGGACTTAATGGTTATTTTACTCAAATAGAATTATTTGTCCGAAAAATTATCAAATAGACAAAAAAAAAAAAAATTAGACCCGTATTTTTTCTTTTGTTTCGTAAACCAAAATAGACGCGAGTTACAACGCTTCTAAAAATCACAAAACGTCACTCGGTCTGTATAATATTACGGGCGTTATGACGTCACAAGCCACTCCCGAATTTCGAAGTGTTTTTTTTATCTTTGTCAATATTCATTGAAAAAGTCAAAATATGTGTTCATTATTTTTCAATATTCTAACTGACGGACTAAACAGGTTTTCAATTTATTTATGCAGTAAACTATCCTATTACATGGTACTTGATCATAACTAATAAACGTTGGTGTACTAAAGTACAGTCACGAGTAATAGTATGTATACACTAAGCAGTATTGAAAAGCGATGTTCTGCTACCATATTGATCAAACTTTTGCCTTTTCATTAGACTTATATTTTGGAAGCCATACTATTACGAAATAGGTCTTTTTTCAAAGTGGAAACCAGTATTTTACGAGTAAATTGCATTTAAATTTTGTGTTTAGGCTCGTGACTGTACACCTCTGACTAACTCTTTATGGATTACAGGCGTGATGTTAAGTGTCAAGAAGTTACGATGAAAGCCGTGAATTACTTAAATTTTATGTTTTCCAAAGTACTCATCAAGAGCTTTAGTGAAAATGCACTTGCAAAAAAACGAACAGCAAAATAAATAATGTTATGTTTGGGTTGATCCCATAAAATTTCCCTTTGCGTTATAAAGCTACGATACCCCAGTTTCGAAAGACCCAGCGAGACTCGGTAAGATATTAGAAAAACTATGACTGTATACACTAAGGCAGTACAAAAAAGACTTATCTAATATTAACCTAGTGGTATTGAATCGACCACACAGTACAACATAATTCTTTAAGTGTAATCCATTTCACGAAATTAGCAATACTTTCAATTTCAATTTTACAATTAAATTCCATTTTGTATGTGGAGATCTAAAGGGGAGGCCTATGTTCAGCAGTGGTCGTCCTATGGCTGAGGAGATGATGATGAATCCATTTCACGAAAGAATTAATAATAATAATAAATATTCCACAACTATCACACAACGCCATCTAGTCCCAAGCTAAGCAGAGCTTGTGTTATGGGTACTAGACAACTGATAAACATACTTATATATTTCTAAATACATACATATTATAGATAAATTACACCCAGACACAGAACAAATGATCGTGCTCATCACACAAACATTTGTCCTGGGTGGAAATCGAACCCACGACCTTCGGCATAGCAGTCAGGGTCACTAACCACTAGACCAACAGGCCTGTCAGAATTATGTTAGTACTGTGTGGCCTCCAGGCCATACACATTAGAGTTTGCATGATGGTTTTAACCTTGCATGCATAACCGACAGGCAAGCCCTATCCTATCGTGTATGTGTTAAAACTGTACATTTATCGGTGCATGTGTAGGTTATGCATGCACGGTTAAAACCATCATGGAAACCCCAACGTGTATGGCCTCCATCATACAATGAAGATTACCAAAATCGGTGGAAAAGGTAGAGCTTATTTTTATCCCCCTTGGGGGCAAAACAGTTTGCTTAATCATAATAGGTAACAAAATGAGTCATGTTATTATACACAACATGTAGTTACAAGATTACCGAATTGTCGTAAAGAGAAAAATCTAAAAGCATTGTGGTTTAAACCAATCTGCGCTGAAAATGCGTATTAGATTTTACCTTTATTAAATATGAGGCTTGTTCTAAAAATGGGAACATTTTAGACGAATTAAAATACCAGAAAACTTCCCAGGCAAATAGTACATTGTTATCCAAAGGGTGAAAGTTACTTATTTAGTGCCGAGACGGGGTTTGGCGCCCGTAACGAGCAATCCATCCAATTCAGGAAAAAATGTAGCGTAGAAAATACGCTACTATGAAAAATTTAGAGAATATACGCATGGCAAATGCGTTTTGACCGATGTCATTAAACATCCAGAATGTCAGTATATATTTTTTTCCTATACATATCTCTCTAACCATGGTATAATACGTAATGTTATGCTCATACATCATCTGCCTGCCTTTTCCAACTATATTGGAGTCGGCTTCCAGTCAAACCGGATGCAGCTGAAAATCAGTATTTTACATGGAGCGACTGCCTGTCGGACCTCCACAACCCAGTAACCGGGTAATACGATACCCCATGGTAAGACTGGTTGTCTGACTTTAGAGTTTCTGACTAAAAGTAACGACTGTCAAAGATCTACAAACGACAGCCGGTACCAACGGCTTTACGTGCTTTCCGAGACACGGAGGAAACTCGCTATGACAGATGGTCACCTATCCACAGATCAATCTCGGCAACCGCGGCTTAACCCGGAAGATCGGCCTGTGCGGCTGTAATTATTTATCATCGTAAAGAAATGTGGATGCCAGGTACTTCAAGAAATACCTGGGCATACAGATTATATAGAAGTATTCGAGTATTCTTAAAACTTGAAGTAATGTTACAAGATACTACATGGTTTTCAATGATACCATGGAGTTTCTTGTCGGTTCTTCTTCATGGAAAAGAGTCATTAAAAACTCTGAAGCAAATAAATAAAAAAAATCTCAACGAAAGAAGATATCAGAAATCTGAAATTAAAATTCCAAAATTACTAGCAATGGCCAGCAGTTACACCCGCTACAACTCGAAAATTATCCCACAGGAAAATCGGGATAAAAATTATCCGATGTGTTAATCCAGATTATAATCTGTGTACCAAATTTCATCCAAAACCGTTCAGTAGTTTTTGTGTGAAAGAGTAACAAACATCCATCAAAACCAACTTTCAGGTTTATAATATTATTAGTAGGATTAATATTTCAAAGAATATAACACTTAAATGTTACGTGCATAAATCTTAAAAAGCAAAAGATGAAATTATTAAAATGGCAAAGCAAAATTGAATTATACCTTTACTTAAACACATACTGATGGAAAATCAAATGTGTTCAAACTTACGATCGACAATTTTCCAAACATAATGACAAAATATTATTGCCAACTTTGAAGCACTGTCAAAGTCCAGTGTAAAAAAAGAATAGAAGAAACTAAACAAGACTTTAATAAAAAAAAAGCTGTCTTTTGCAAACACGACGTTCAAAAAGTATTAATTCTCATTGTTTTGGAAACATGATATTTCCAAAGTTAATTCAGTATGAATACTGAAAGTTCCTTATCCGACCTAAGGGAAATATAAGTCAAATCCAGTAAATTGGGGGGGACAATGATGCTTGTATCTTGTATCAGGCTCCCCGCAAATCCTTAAGGCCCCATTCGCATGAACACTATTTCGGGCGTTAAAAAAGCGCTGAGAGGGACAAAAAGCTAAATTAAACTTAAACATCACCACCCAGCACTTAAAATCCAATACGGTTTGAAAAAGGCGCCGCGCTTTAAAAGCGCTAACGTGTGAACAGCTACATAGGAATGCATTTGTTCTATATCAGCGCTTTTTTAACGCCCATAAAAAAAACGCTGCGATTGGGGTCTAATAGGCTATTTCACACAAATCTTATTCATTTTGTTCAAACAGAACAGCGAGTCTAATACAACACTTTTACGAAAACGAATATCCAGCAACATCATTAAGTAATTTTTCTAAAATTCGTAAAATGAAGACACGCAAAGGATTGCTAGTCATATCTAAATATACACAAATCATGAACTGAGCATAAGCTAATTAAAATTGCCATTTTATAAATAACATTTTTGGTAATGGAAAAGAATTAATATGACATGCAATTCTGCTTTTGCCATTTTATGAACATTAGAAGAATCGCTAATAAATGACGTTGCTGGAATTTCACGAAGAGATTCATTACAAATATTGCTAAGTGGCAGTCAGTTTTGACCCGCAGACCAGTTAAAGAATTTTATCGCAATTCTATTCTATAGTATGAATCTGCTAGTGTTACTTTATAGACCTCAATGGTGGGGAGAGGAACTGTGTCACAAACTATGCTCCACCTTCTTTACAAACCTCTCGAGCCCCATTACTTGTAGTCCAAACGACCACCTGCAAATCAAGTCGAATTGTTATTTAAAACAGAGCAATGAAAATTAGGAAAATTCCTCTGAAACAGAGTTCTGTAGGAATTTAAGCCTTATCATGGTAATTTGAAAATTTATTTTCGAAAAGAGAAATACGATTGAATGTTTAAAAACGTTCAGGTAGAACTGCTCTCGAAAACTTGGAATTAATGAAGAATAAGAGAAATAATCTCAAAAATCCTTCACAGGATTAATGGAAATCTTGGCTTTGAAAAGCCATTTAGAAATCTCAGAATTGAGAGAAATTAGATGAAGTTTATTTACTTCAGAATATGTTTTCAAAGTCAAATCTTTATGGGTCTAGATTTAAGTCAACTTTAATTAATATTTTAGAAACTATGGGATAGAATAACCCCTACCTACATGGGCTCCAGAAGTACCGAAAGACGGGGTGAATCGAAACAAAACATTTAAATCATTTAAACGTTAAAATACGTTTCCTAAGTTTTGTTTTCAATTCAGCCCATTTTACCGGTACACTCCGAAAATGGTGAAAGATTCGTTGGTCAAGAATATGACCATGACCGTATCTGAAAAACTTCCTAACACTCTGAAAATAATGGGAGTTTCAAAGTTTACGAAGATAACTAGAAATGAAAGATGAAATTCCCTAGCCCATTTAGAACGAGACATTCTCAATAGCCGTACCTTAACAAGCTCTGAAAACTCTCCAAAAATGCCGTAAAATGGCGCCAACACCTCTCTGACGAGAACAGCCCATACATAAACAGACTACAGAAGCACACTCCGAAAATAGTGTCGGGTCCAGGAACCACAGCTCAGACCGGAATCGCGCATATCTTAACAATCATCAAAGGCATTAGATCTAGAGAACAGGGCTCTGACCAGAATAGCCCATACATAGACTACAGAAACACGCTCCTAAAACGTTGTAAGGTCAGGAAGTCACGGCTCTGGTCAAAAAACCCATATCCAACAAAAACACGCTCCTACGATAGAAAGTTCGTTAAACATGGTTCTGAACAGAATCGCCCATATCTCAACAACCTTCAAAAAAAAGCATCAAAGACGTTGAAAAGTCCAGAAGACAACGCCAAACCATTATGGCCCGAATCTCACCAGACCAAGAACACGCTCCTAACTGGCGAAAGGTCTAGAGCACAAGTCTCTGACCAAAACAGTTCATATTCTTTTTACAAACTTCAAAAACAAGCGTCATGACGTTGAAAAGTCCAGAGGACAACGCCAAACCGGTATAGGCTGAATCTCACCAGACTAAGAACACGCTCCTAACTGGCGAAAGGTCTAGAGCAGAAGTCTCTGACCAGAATAGCTCATATTCTTTTTAGAAACTTCAAAAGAAAGCGTGAAATACTAGAGAACAGGGCTCTAATCAAAATATTCCATATCTTAAATAAGACATGCTCTGACCAGAAAATCCCATCTCCTATAAAAAAAGACGCTCCGAAGATGGTAGAAGGTTTCGAACACAGCTCTGACCGAAATAGTCCATGTCAGTTTATCTTTTGTGCCTTATAGTCACGGTTGGGATCTAATTTCGGATTGGTGTATAATGTTAATGTTCTATTAAATTGTATACAATCTTGGTTCCTCTAACCGTACAGACAGATGTGTTGCTGGGGAGTTTGTTCCGCCACTTCTTCTTCTCAGCCAAAACACTAGGAAGTGTCGAAGGGGGGGGGGGCGCTTTGGGGGACTGTCTTTTGTAAAAATTGACCTTCGAAAAGTGCTGATAAATAAGCCTAATTTGAATAAAAGACTTTATATTTTGATTTTTAGAAGCACGCGTCAAAACGTTGCAAAGTCAGGACATGGCTCTAACCAGAATTTCCCAAACATGACGAAAATTAAAAAGCAGTCTCTGAAGATGGTGGATAGTCCAGAGAACACTGCTCTGACCGGAATAGCCTGCGTCTCAATGAATTTCAAAAACTAACGTCAAAGAAGATGAAAAGTCCATAAGACACGGCTCTGACCAATAGTCTATATCTCAAAAGGGTTTGACGAAGATTGTGCACTGCGCAAATTGTGCACTTTTCAAAATAGTAATTAGTCTATACCTCGAAAGGATTTGATGAAGATTGTGCACTTGACCAAAATATTCACTTCGCAAATTTTGCACTTCTCAAATGAATGTGAATGATATGTTAATGGTTCCAAATAAAAACCGTTTGCTATTTTTAACAATAAACTACTGTTATCGTGCTAAACTCAAAATAAAATAATTAAAAAAGAATTGTAACCGTGTTCGCCCAAAGGCACTCGCTACATATACAACGCATCGCTACGCTACTAGCCGCTGACAGCGGATTCACCCGCTACAACTCGAAGATTAATCCAGGGGAATATAAAATCGGGACAAAAACTATCCTATGTGTTAATCCAGGTTGGAAACTATCTTTTTACCAAAATTTCATCTAAATCCGGTCAGTGATTTTTACGTGAGAGAGTAACAAACATCTTTGACAAACTTTCACGTTTATAACATAATAGTAGGATTAGATTAGATATCGTACATCATCTGCCTGCCTTTTCGTACTATATTGGGGTTTAAGCAGACCCCACAGATATAGATATACCTAGATAACGCAAGTATCATGATCTGTATGAAAACCAAGCGTGCCATTTTTTGGCTACCTGTTATGACGCCACAAAAACTATCAAGTCTTGGGAAAACCAAATCGTTTAAAATGTGCCCCCGCTTACGGTGCCCCCCTCTCGTCCTACAGCACAATTAACTATTAAAGTATTAAAACTGACGTCCAACTAACGATAGACCGATTTGGACGAGCGCGAAAATGGCCACTTACGATTTTTGGTCGTAAGCTAGCACGGATTTTTGGCACGCGAAGTAGTTGCTCTTGCGTTATCTAGGTATATCTATATCTGTGGCAGATCCTAATTTAGCAGAAGACAAATAGGAGAAAAAAAATGAAATACAGGTTGGCATAGTTTAAAGAAATGGCAGCCTCATACCAAATCATTTTTATAGCGGTTACATTAATTTTTTCACACATGCACCCCGCAAAGCGAGCAGTCCTGTATTAATCAGGGGAACAAAAAGTGCCAAAATTCACAAGGAAAATTGGATCTAATAGTGGCGTGCAAGGAACACTTAAGAATAAATGACGATATTGACGTACAAAACGTTTGTACGTTTCTTGAAAATTGCTCGGACCATCCAAAGGATATGAAATGCATGGTGGCAAACACAATGGTAGATTGTTACCACTGTAAACATAGGACCGCCATGTCGGAATACCGTTCCTACCATGAAAAGGCTTCCAATCAAACCAGATGCAGCTGGATATCAGTATTTTACATAGAGCGGACTGCCTGTTGGACCTTCACAAACCAGTAACTGGGTAGTACGATACCCCATGGTAAGACTGGTTGTCAGACTTTAGAGCTTCTGACTAACAGTAAGGACTGTCAAAGATCTACAAATGACAGCCGGGACCAACGGCTTTACGTGCTTTCCGAGGCACGGAGGAAACTCGCTATAACAGATGGTCACCTATCCACAGACCAACCTCGGCAAGCGCGGCTTGACACAGAAGATCGGCCTGTGCGGCTGTATTATTTAGCCACTAGCTCCTCTAGAGATTAGATACCGTACACAGTAATAAAAATTCTGACAGATTGTCCGCTTGTGATGACCGGTCACCGGACACAAAGGTACCGGAACATAACTTCTGATAGCAGTACTTCGAGGATCAGAATTTATCTAACAGATTTTTTTAATGACTGCTAATTAACACATTGAATGCCGAAATTGGCTGTACCTATGTCAACCTATGTAAAAATACCTTTTTGGTGAGGCCAGCTACTGTAGATTCTATTGAAACTCGTATAGAACTCCTACGTATCTATCCGTAGTCGGCGTCCTGCATAGAAACCATATACGGATATATCCGTAGTCGGCATTCAATGTGTTAATAAAATAATCAGCAAGTTTTTCTTTATAAACAAATCTTGATTATGTCATGTTTATATTTTTTTTTTACAATAACTGTAAATGTATTGACATTTGAAATGTACAAACATTTGTCTAACTTAAAATCTAACTTAACATAAATCTTATAATTATTGAAACTGTGTTCAAATTAAAAATATCGTGAACAAAAAATTAACCTAGAACAAAATAATAAAAAAATATACAAGATTGTTTAATCTTTTCTATTAAATGTCAACAATCAACTAACTAAGGTTTTTTTTATTATTTATATGTAAGCCTGAGTACGGTAAATCTTAAGATTCGGCATGAGTTGGTAAACGTCAGAATTTTATAAAAAAAAAAACATTATTACGGGCTTTTACCAAGCAGAGTTTGGGAAGTGCTAAGATTTACCAATGATGGTTGGTAAATGTTGGTTTTTTTTATTATCGTGGTAAAATCATCAAATGCGTCCTCCCACCCAGGGCAGGGCGGGAGGGACTGTCAGACTCGTACTGACTAAAATCCACGGTGTCCTTCACTAGCCCTTTACGTACCGGGGTCACGGTAATTCGTAATTCCCGCGACCTGGTAATTGTTGGTTTTAGGAAAAAACAATGAGTAATTCTTAAACATTTATTTCAATTAACTGGTCACGGTTCAGGTCACCAAACAGAACCTCTGGCTGCCCAGAGTTGGTGGTGTCTTTGAAAGTAAACGTCAGAGGCACCCTGAAGTCGGTTTGGTTAAGTTCCTTTAAACCTTGCACTCGGAAATAGGAACCCCGCTCAGCGGGGCTCCATCTACCTGAACCACGTCCAGTTAATTAAAATGCACGAACACTTGAGTTTCGGCGGGGCCGAAAGTATAGGCTATATTTTGGCCGAAACTGAAACTAGATTTTGTGGCCGAAACCGAAACCGAAATTTCGGTCGGTCAGGTCTTTGCAGTATGACCCTTTATTATTTGCAGATTTTATTAGTCGTATTATTCTTAAATTTCATGATTTTTTCAACATTTATCGTGCCTTTAATGTTAATCCTAAGATTTACCAAGTGAACGGTGGTAAAAGTTCAAATAGCAAACCTTTTTGGACATTTACCAACGGTAAATCTTAGGATTTACTGGGAAATCTTAAGATTTACCGTACTTCTGGCTTTAACAGTAACATATACATTAGTTACATCAAACATTTTTAACTGATATGGTCAATAACACTATAATTAAAACTCAAAAAATAAAAAAAAGAAGATGTTAAGGGTCAGTACACGACGTGACGCAATGTCACTGCAAACGTGTACTATTGAAATGCGCGCAACGTCGCGTCTCGGTGTGACTTGACCCTAAATATCTCGTTTTGAGTTCTTATGACAGCAAATAGTTTTTATGTCAACTTTTATTTTTATTTATCTTTACGCTCTTTCTATTTTTTTTTCCTCTTCTGTCCACCTTACCCAGTCATAGCTCTGATCAGCTCCGGTGCATCCACCAGGTATATCCCTTCGCCCTCTCCCTCGGTGTCAGCTCTGACGCAGTTGGATATTTTCAATGTGCCCCTTCCTTCATCATCTATCTTCATATGCTCTATTGCTTTGGCTAACATCTCATCGGTAGGATCCTGAGGGAAGTCTGAAAGAGAGGATTTAATGTTACACTTGTTTATTTCAACATCTGCATAGCCTTGTCCCGACTATAGTGGATTAGTGACCATCTATCATAGCGAGTTTCCTACGCAACTCGGAAAGCACGTAAAGCCGTTGGTCCCGGCTGTCATTTGTAGATCTTTGACAGTCGTTACTGTTAGTCAGAAGCTCTAAAGTCTGACAACCAGCCTTACCATGTGGTATCAGTTACTGTGTTGTGGAGGTCTGATAGGCAGTTGTTCCATGTAAAATACTGATATTCAGCAGCATTTGGTTCGACTGGAAGCCGACCACAACATAGTTGGGAAAAGGCAGGCAGATGATGAATAAGTAATTTTGTGGCTCGGATTATTTCTTCCCGTTTTTTTTTTCTACAAGTGAGCATAACTTAGGCGAACACCTCTCGCGCCCGGTATTGGTCGAGGCCATGCTGCGGGGCGAGACGGAGTGGGAAGCGGTCACCTCCTTCTACGAAGCAGTCATGCTCGCAAAGGCGAAGGCGGGCCGCGTGAGGGAGAGGACAGCGTCGTCCCTCCACCCCAGCTGCAGTGGTAGACGCCCACTGTGTCGGCGTCAACGTCGGCAGACGATCTCCGGCCACCGTAGGCGCGGGCATGCGGACAGCGAGTAATGGGCGACTCGCTGTCCGAACATGGACCATGCCCGGGTCGACGGCGCGCTGTGTTCCACGCGCCTCAAAGATTGTCAGCATAATGAAGGGATTTTAGAGGGCCAAAGCCTGTCGGGGTCGCGGGACTCACGATTTACCGTGACTCCAGAACGTAAAGTGCTATTGTAAGACACCGTGGATTTTAGTCAGTACGAGTCTGACAGTCCCTCCCGCTCTGCCCTGGATGGGAGGACTCATTTGATGATTTTACCAAGTTAAATAACTTACTTCTAATCTCCAAATACAGTCCCATAACGGGATATCCCTTGATGAACTCGGGCATCATCTTCCGCAGTAGAGTGACGGGTACGTTGGCAATGTTCCCGTAGTCCAGGTAACAGATCTTGGCCTCGCTGCTGCCGGGTCCGGAGACTAACTCCAGGAATACCGCGCGGAACCATTGAGGATCTGTTGGGAGAAGATGTTATACAACATTATTTTTAGTATATGCGAAATTTGAATACAGTTGTTGAATTTTTATTTTTTACACCATCTTGCACAAATATAAGAATGATCAAAACATTCGCTCTTACTTAGATTTGTGCAAAATAAATTAGATTTCGGATATTTACCAATTTTGCACAAATCTATGAGAGAGCGATTTATATTATTCTAATTACGTAAATACATATTCGTTATTCTGAGGAGGTCGTGGCTAAATAAATACAGCCGCACAGGCCGATCTTCCGGGTTAAGCCGCGCTTGTCGAGGTTGGTCAGTGGATGGGTGATCATCTGTCATAGCGAGTTTCCTCCGTGCGAGGAAAGCAGGTAAAGCCGTTGGTCCCGGCTGTCATTTGTAGATCTTTGACAGTCGTTACTGTTAGTCAGAAGCTTTAAAGTCTGACAACCAGTCTTACCACGGGGTATGGTATTACCCAGTTACTGGGTTGTGCAGGTCCGACAGGCAGTCGCTCCATGTAAAATACTGATATTCAGCTGCATCTGGTTTGACTGGAAGTCGACCCCAATATAGTTGGGAAAAGGCAGGCAGATGATGATATTCGTTATTCTCTAATCATATTTTGATCAAGTTACAACTTGTCACTGATATGCGAATTGCAAAAAAACACAAGAAAATTTGAATTTCGCGGCGACGCTATCACCTTTAGATTAACAATCAACTTACATGGTGGTAACTGAGCGATGCAAAGCTCTTCGGGCTTCGGTAGGTAGGGCTCCCTGCCCAACTCACTGTTGCAATAATCAGCCATCTGTAAAAACATTAAATGGAAAATTACAATTAAATAACTTTTTGCTGCAGCATCGGGCATCACGAGGCGATTTCTGGCCATCGTATGCGTAAGCACGCGGACGGCGAGTAATGGGCGACTTACCGCCCGATCATGGATCAAGCCTGGGTTGACATCGCGTCCTGCTCGCGACGGGGCCCGCCTTAAGCCCCATTTAGACGATGCAAAAACTCTCACGCGAGTTGCATTACATTGCGGACTTTATAGGTACAACGAATTACGTTGATCAAACAAATACCGCAATGTAGTGAAACTCACATGCGAGTTTTTTTTTTTTTTTTTTTAATATTCCACAACTATCACACAACGCCATCTAGTCCCAAGCTAAGCAGAGCTTGTGTTATGGGTACTAGACAACTGATAAACATACTTATATATTTTTAAATACATACATATTATAGATAAATTACACCCAGACACAGAACAAATGATTGTGCTCATCACACAAACATTTGTCCTGGGTGGGAATCGAACCCACGACCTCCGGCATAGCAGTCAGGGTCACTAACCACTAGACCAACAGGCTTGTCGGCTTTACGGTCAAATCACACCGAGACGCGACACTACGTTACATTTCAATAGAGATACTCAAATTCTATTTACTACACGAAAATATACACATTTGCAGTATCGTTGCGTCACGTCGATCCGCGTCGCGTTTCGGTGTCAGCTGACTGTAAGAGGGCCAAAGCCTGCCGGGATCGCGGGACTGTTTATCAGGTAATCGTGGCCCCGGAACTAAGAGTTATTGAAGGATACAGTGGATTTTTTAAAGAAATTAATTGTAGCTCGCTTACCTTTTTTTTATACGTGGTATAATCATCACATGAGTCCTCGCACCCGGGCAGAGTCGGAGGGACTGTCGACTTGTACTGACTAAAATCCACGGTGTCCTTCAATAGCCCTTTACGTACCGGGGTCACGGTAATTCGTGAGTCCCGTTGCCCCGGCAGGCTTTGGCCCTCTACAGGGGGCCCCGTCACTATGCTGACATTCCTTACGCCGCGCGTGGAACACAACGCGCCGTCGACCCGGGCATGGTCCATGATCAGACAGCGAGTCGCCCATTACTCGCTGCCCGCATGCCCCCGCCTACAGTGACCGGAGATCGTCTGCCGACGTTGACGCCGACACAGTGGGCGTCTACCACTGCAGCTGGGGTGGAGGGAGGACGCTGTCCTCTCCCTCACGCGGCCCGCCTCCTCCTTCACGAGCATGACTGCTTCGCAGAAGGAGGCGACAGCTTCCCACTCCGTCTCGCCCCGCAGCATGGCCTCGACCAATGCCGGGCGCGAGAGGTGTTCGCCTAAAGTTATGCTCACTGGTAGAAAAAAAAAACGGGAAACGAACCAAATGCTGCTGAATATCAGTATTTTACATGGAACAACTGCCTATCAGACCTCCGTCCGTCGCCGTGGTCGTCTACCACTGCGGAGTTCGCTTACCTTGGCCGTGAGCTTGTTGAAGACCATGTCGCTGTGCGGGTCCCTCCGGTCGTGTCCACACACGGACCCTCCCCGCAGCGTGCTGATGTCCAGCACGTCCACGGTGCAGCCCGACACCGGGAGCGTCGTGTGGGTGATGTCCTTGTACATCACGTGCTCCGTGTCTGTTGGGAGGAATATCAGCTTAATAGAAAAAATGACAGAAAAAATCAGGGAGGTAAAATAACTTGGTTTTAAAACACCTGTTTAAGTGTTTTTTTTTATCACACGTTTTAACTACTTTTCATGGCGGATAAAATGAAAATAAATTCAGGAGTCTAAATAGCCTAACATAAAACCATCTGAGTCTATGCCATTGCTATATCTATATGTAATGTACTGAAATAATACTTAATAAATAATAATAAATAAATATTCCACAACTATCACACAACGCCATCTAGTCCCAAGCTAAGCACATTAAAAACATTAGAATTACATGTTTTTTTCTATTGATATTTTTTTTTTGTAAATACTTCATTACAAACGGCGTATTTAAAAAAATGTCGTCTGAAAATGAATCTTTATAATTTATAAGTTTAAACGTCGACCTATAAGTCGAATTCATTTAAAATAGTGCCAGAAACAAAAAAACTGAACTGGAACTGGTATTTTGACAACCCTGTCACTCTCCCAATATATTCGCTATGATTTTAAATTGTTGCTACTTGTGCACTCATCTCAACACTGTGCACCTCAAAACGCGTTAATTACTACGGTTAATTGAAATGTTTTGACCGGATTAATAAGATGTGCTGTTCTCCTCTACGACTTACCGACAACATCGCCACCTCTCTGCTCAATCTTCTTCCACTCCGGGGTGCACATTTCCACCAGTCTCGCACCGAGGTCCATTTTATTCTTCACAATGGTAAGAGAAGCTTCGCTGCCGCTTGGTGCTTTCTTACGACCTTCGGGCAGGGTCTGGAAAAGATATAAAAAAATATAGAAAGAAAGGGTCTTTTTTTATCATGGTAAAATTATCAAATGAGTCCTCCCACCCAGGGCAGGGCGGGAGGGACTGTCAGACTTGACTGACTAAAATCCACGGTGTCCTTCAATAGCCCTTTACGTACCGGGGTCACGGTAATTCTTAAGTCCCGCGATCGGCTTAAGCCTCTAGGGGGCGCGATCATTCAATCATCAAGGCAATAATTGTATTTGAAACCTAAGTTAACTGTATCTTCTTTGAAATAGTGGTCAAATGCGAAACTATCATTAAATAAATAAGAAAAAAGAGGGTTAAGCCCCCGCGCGTTCACTATGGACACACACTAAGATGCAGAGGCTAGACACATACTCAAACGGAATACCCAAAGACATACCAGCAGAAGTTCCTCCTCATCCACGAGCTCCGCCACGAGCTCCTTGGCGTCGGTCGTCAGTTCCGTGGCCGCGCCCAGCTTCAGCATGGCCACCTGGGTCGTCACAGTCTTCAGGTCGATGTCCGACGGACAGGGGTACAGGTTCTCCAGCGTCGATACTTCAATGTTACCTGGAGGTTTACAAATTGTAATTTATTTAGTTGTTATTAAATTTACGCGAAAGCCGCCCGAAGGGTCTAAAAAAGCCATTTAATATATAAATATATAATATTCCACAACTATCACACAACGCCATCTAGTCCCAAGCTAAGCAGAGCTTGTGTTATGGGTACTAGACAACTAAATTATTTCTAAATACATACATATTTCAGCTGTATCATAATGTGAATTGCGAAAGAATAGGCTAAAAAAAAAGGAATTAATACGAAATAGATTATCAAAAAATATTTGACCCGTATTTTTTCTTTTGTTACGTAAACCAAAATTGATGAAGATACAACGCTTCTAAAAATCATAAAACGTCACTCGGTCGGTATAATTTTACAGGCGTTATGACGTCAGAAGCCTCACTCCTGAATTTCGAAGCCTTTATCATTGTCAATATTCATTGATTTAAAGAAAAAACCAATAACACGTGTTCATTATTTTTCAATACTAGAGTATTGACGGACTAAACAGATTTTCAATGTATTTATGTAGTAATCTACCCTAGTCCTAGGCTTTTTTTTTAACGTGGTAAATTCGACATAATGAGTGCTCCCACCCAGGGCAGAGCGGAAGGGACTGTCAGATTAGTACTGACTAAAATCCACGGTGTCCTTCAATAGCCCTTTACGTACCGAGGTCACGGTAATTCGTACAGTCCCGCGACCCCGGCAGGCTTTGGCTCTCTACAGGGGCCCCGTAACTATGCTGACACTCCTTGAGGCGCGCGTGGAACACAACGCGCCGTCGACCCGGGCATGGTCCATGGTCGGACAGCGAGTTGACCATTAACCCTAATTCCTAGGGTAGAGTATATAAAAAATCTCACCAAACTCAGCATACTCGATCTGGTACTTGTTCTGCTTCGTGTTGACGCGTCGCACCAGCGCGCGGTAGTGCAGGCCGTCCGTGAACTTGCCGATGACGGTCTGGCCGGGAGTTGGCGGCTCTGACAGTGGCTTGGCTGTTGGAAACAATATAAAATTACGGTTGAAGAAAGGAGAAAGAAAAATAATAAGTTAATTAGGCAAGTTAGGCACACAATTTTATCATGAGAATATAATGGATAAAGAAGAACATTAAAGTATGTACCGTGTGCCTCACGGCTGTACCAAATAGGCTCAGTTCAGCAAAAAGCCAGGGGTGCCTGACGCTGGTTTTTGTTTGATCTTTCAGGGCTGGTTTCATAGTATGAGTTGTTTATAACCATAACTGATTCCAACCCAATTAAAGGTAGTTAGTTTTTTACAAATAACTCTGTATACCGACAACTTACATACATGACACACTCACACACACACACGCACGCTAACACACACATTTCATTTATTAGTACAGACACAGGGCTACAAAATAATAAATAAGCAAAAGAAAAAGTAAAAAGTACTAATACTTTTTGGTACAAATATAGTTTGACCCACGGCTGCTCCAAACAGGCACAGTCCAGCATAAATGTCAGGCAGTTAGGTGTTTTTACCTTTTTTCTTTAATTAATTTATAAAATACTCTGTAGATTGTTATTTCCTAACTATATTGTGGTCGGCTTCCAGTCGAACCAGATGCAGCTGATTATCAATATTTTACATGGAGCGACTGCCTATCCGACCTCCACAACCCAGTAACTTGGTAATACTCCGTGGTAAGACTGGTTGTCAGACTTTAACAGTAACAACTGTCATATCTACAAATGACAGCCGGAACAAGCCGGGAACTCGCTATGACAGATGGTCACCCGTCCACATTCCAAGCGCGGCTTACGCGGAAGATCGACCTGTGCGGCTTTAATTATTTAGCCACAAGCTCCTCAGGATTAAAATTGCGACCAAGATAGATTATTAATTTCCAATGTAACTCACCTTTCATGGAAGTAAGAACAACTTGCTGTAGAACGTCGTTGTACTTCCTCTGTGAGTCGCTGTCAGCTGGACGTACGAACACTCTGTCCAGTTTGTCTCCGTGGACCAGCAATACTTTGGAACCATCGATGAGTGGCGGCCGGGACACTTCCGGTATCCCAGGGGCTGGGGATGAGGAGTAAGTATGTTTTTTTTTATCAAATCCGTCCTCCTGCTTTGGATGTATAAAACTTATTGACTAAAGCCTTTGTCAAACAGACAGGCGTTGCGAATGTGAAGCGTGACGTTTTTATTAGTAATTTATGGAATTGTTTGAATCCAGTCACATAGAAAACCGAAAGCGATCCGATAGCGTGACAGAACTATCGGACTGACATCTCGCTTCGGTTCGGTATGGCTTCGCTTTCGCCTGTCTGTTTGACAAAGGCATAAAAGCCTACCATGTTCCTTCCGTTGCTTTTTACGTTTTAGGGCCACGGTGTTCTTTTAAGACGGTCTCGTGATCATTTTTTAGCGTGGTAAAATCTTCAAATGAGTCTTCCCACCCAGGGCAGAGCGGGAGGGACTGTCAGACTCTGTTGAAATACATTTAAAATTGGCGCCTTCCTTGAATGACAGATGTCACTTGTCTATTAAAAAATTCCCTCACTTGTTTTACTGAAAAATTTTCTAATGTTGTGTCCGTGCAATATTTTTACAATAAAAGCTTGCAAAATATAGAACAAGTACTTTTAATTTCATTAGGTTATGGGCCCAGAACACGGGTGCATAGTAATATGTAAAAAGTTCACGCAAAATTGCAAGTAAAGAAGTTAGACAAAGTTACCAAGCGGTCGCCGGATTTTCTTTCTAAAAATGACTTCAAACAATTCTATATCACTAATTGAGAAGCTCACTGGCCGTGATAATTGGGCAACATGGAGTTTTGCCGTACAAGCTTACCTCGAGCACGAGGATCTATGGGAGATGATAGAAAATGGTCCCACTGACAAAAACAAGGACAAAAAGGCTAAGTCCAAGCTCATACTCTTAGTGGATCCTATTTTGTTCGTACACATTCAAGATGCAAAGTGTGCAAAAGAGGTATGGAGTAACCTGTCAAAAGCATTTCAAGACTCCGGTCTACTTCGAAAGGTTGGTTTATTGAAAGATCTTGTAAATACAACATTAGAAACATGTAATAATGTCGAAGAGTACGTAAATAAAATTATGGTATCAGCCCATAAGCTACGAAATATTTCATTTGAGGTGAATGATGAGTGGCTTGGTACTCTAATGTTGGCAGGATTGCCGGACATTTATAAACCTATGATAATGGGAATAGAAAGCTCCGGGGTGAAAATTAGTGCAGATTTGATTAAAACAAAACTACTTCAGGAAATAAAAGTAAATGAATCTGACACTACCGCTCTTTTCACCAAGCACAAGAAGAAATACAAACCTGGTTATAAAAATCAGAAGAAAGGTCCAAGATGTTTCAATTGTAACCGCTACAATCATCTCAGTAAGGACTGTTGGTTCAAAAAGAATAAAAAGGAAGATAATAAAGATAATTCTGGCTATGTAGCTGTGTTCTCAGCAACAGCAAGTAATGATATTGGATGGTACATTGATTCAGGAGCATCTATGCACATGACGATGAGGCAAGACTGGCTTTATGACGATGCACCCCCACCGATCACAAGTATTAAAATAGCAAATGATAAAATGCTTCCAGTCAAAAGGTGTGGCAAAGTGGACCTAAAAGTAAAAACAAAGGAAGGTAAAGTACAAACTATACAAATAAAAAATGTTATGTACGTTCCAGAATTAGCAACCAATTTACTGTCTGTAAGCCAAATCATTAAAAATGGTTGTTCCGTACAGTTCACTAATAATGGCTGTAGAATATTTAATGACAAGAAAACTGAAGTCGCAGCAGCTGATCTCATTAACAATATGTACCGGCTGAATACTTATGCTATTCCAGCATACAATTGTAAAGCTGAAAAATCAGATTTCTTATTATGGCATCAAAGAATGGCACATTTAAATTTCAATGACTTGAATAAAATAACAGAGAGTTCTCATGGAGTGAAGTTAGTTAAAAATAAAAACAAAATAATATGCGAACTCTGTCAACAAGGAAAACAGTCAAGACTGCCATTTCCAGCTGAAGGTTCCAGAGCCAAGAAACCTCTAGAATTAATACACTCCGATATATGTGGACCACTAGAGGTAAAATCTCTTGGAGGGGCAAGGTATGTTCTCACCTTTACTGATGACTTTACTAGGAAAGTGTTTGTTTATTTTTTAAATAATAAATCAGATGCTTTTGCAAAGTTTAAAGAATACAAAGCACTTGTAGAAAATCAACTTAATTTAACTATTAAATGTTTACGCACTGATAATGGAAGGGAGTACTTGAGTAATGAGTTCTCAGATTGTTTAAAGAAATCAGGCATAATTCATCAAACTTCTAATTCATATACTCCTCAACAGAATGGTTTGGCAGAGAGGATGAATCGCACACTCATGGAAAGAGCACGCTGTATGCTAATTAATTCAAATTTACAGAAATCCTATTGGGCAGAGGCAGTAGCTACAGCTGCATATATTACTAACCGTTGTCCAACACGTGCACTCTCTTATGCAACACCGGAGGAGATGTGGTCGGGGAAGAAACCAAATGTAAGTCATTTAAAAGTATTTGGATGTGAAGCCATGGTTAAAGTACCTAAAGAAAAATTACAAAAACTGGATCCTAAGGCAATAAAGTTAATATTTATAGGGTACTGTGAAACTACAAAAGGTTACAGATTGATAAATCCCAAAACTAAGAAAATAACCATAAGTAGAGATGTGATATTTATGGAAAACACAATAAAACTAAACTGTGTAGTTATGCCCTTAACTTCAGAAACGCTTGATAATACAAGTAAGGAAGCAGAGCCTTCAATGGACAGTACAGAGATACAGGAAACTTCATTGGATAATTTTCAATCAATTGATACTAGTACAAGCAGTGATGATTCAGATCCTTCTGATATTGATGGCTCTCTGTATATTCCTGAAAGAAAAATTAAATTGGATCAACCTAGTAATATTAAAACTAGATCAATGAAATCTAAACAAGAAAATAATACTTACCTTTGTACAGGTGAATTTCCAGATGTAGATGCTGTACCAAAGACATACTCTGAAGCCATATCATCAAGAGACAAAGATAAATGGCAGCAGTCAATAGCAGATGAACTAAAAGCTCATGAACAAAATGAAACATGGACATTGGTAGAGAGACCAAAAGGTTCAAAGATAATTGACTATAAGTGGGTTTTTAAAATAAAAGAAGGACCATCTGGTATGATTTACAAATCTAGACTGTGTGCTAAAGGTTGTTCACAGAATTACCTAATCGATTACACAGAAACATTTTCTCCGACTGTAAGATATGACTCCTTACGAATTCTACTTTCAGAAGTATGTCAATATAACCTTGAAATGATACAGTTTGATGTCAAAACTGCATTTCTTTATGGAGACATCAAAGAAGATATATATATGTATCCACCTGAAGGCATTGAATATCCATCTAATTATGTATGTAAATTAAACAAATCTCTATATGGATTAAAACAAGCATCACGCTGTTGGAATAATAAATTTACATCCGTACTTAACAAATTTGGATTGACAAATAGCCACTCTGATCAATGTGTCTTTACAGGTTGCATAGAAGGAACCAAAGTATATCTCTTATTGTATGTTGATGATGGATTAATTATATCCAAGAAGAAAGATGTCTTATATAAGGTTTTAGAAGAGCTTAAAGCAAATTTTGAAATAAAAACCATGGAGCCAAAGAATTTTGTAGGTCTGCAAATAGAACGGTCTGAAAATCACATATTTATACACCAGAAGAAGTATATTGAGAAGTTACTTATAAAGTTCAACATGAATGATGCTAATGGAAACAGCATTCCTGTAGATCCTCATACAATCTTAGAAAAGGTAGAAACAGCAGCTGAAGAGAAGATACCATACAGAGAGGCAGTAGGTTCTCTCATGCACCTTGCAATTGTGAGTAGACCAGACATCATGTTTGGAGTAAGTTTAGTAAGTCGTTTTATGAACTGCTACAATAATACTCATTGGGCTGGTGTAAAAAAAATATTTCGATATTTGAAGGAAACTAAAGAAAATGGTATACTTTATTCTTCCATGAAGGACAATAAAGTAGAAGGGTATAGTGACTCAGACTATGCTGGCGACAGCGACACGAGGCGATCTACTACTGGGTATGTTTTTATTAAGAATGGTGGAGCTGTCACATGGGCAAGTCAACGACAACAATGCATAGCCCTCTCTACTACTGAAGCGGAGTTCATGGCTGCATGTTCCGCTACAAAAGAAGCATTATGGATCAAAAGACTTTTACTTGATATAGATGCCTATAATCAGGACACAATTTGTTTATGTGTAGACAATCAAAGTGCAATATCAGTTATTAAAAACATAGACTTTCATAAAAGATGCAAGCACATTGATGTTAAATATAAATTCATAAAGGAGAAGTTTCAAGAAAAAGAAATAGATGTAAAATATATTTGTACAAGTGAGCAGTGTGCTGACATTTTTACAAAAGCTCTTCCTCGAGTAAGATTTAAATATCTTAGAGACAAATTGGGAATAACAATTTGCAAATAATTATCTTCCAATATAGTATTAATTTTGTTAGCATACTACAATATTATCTTATGCTAACTATAATGTTATTTTTGTTTTAAAGTAATATGTTATTATGTGTACCTCTGCTTAACCCTTAAGGAATAAAAGGTGTAATGTTGTTATGTAGCAACTTTGTTTAAATGTTGTGTAAGTTTGTATAACTTTAACATGTTAAGCGTTTTATTGTTAATTACTAAAGATAGTTACTGGAAAGTTCCAATTTGGTGGGTGTGTTGAAATACATTTAAAATTGGCGCCTTCCTTGAATGACAGATGTCACTTGTCTATTAAAAAATTCCCTCACTTGTTTTACTGAAAAATTTTCTAATGTTGTGTCCGTGCAATATTTTTACAATAAAAGCTTGCAAAATATAGAACAAGTACTTTTAATTTCATTAGACTCGTACTGACTAAAATCCACGGTGTCCTTCAATAGCCCTTTACTTACCGGGGTCACGGTATATCATAAGTCCCGCGACCCCGACAACAACAAATGATACTTACCGGCAGTCTGATACTCAACAGTGGGCAGCCATCTGAAGACCTCGCCCTCGCCCAACTCGGTGTTCGTCTCCACGTCAGCCATCGATACTTTGAACCCATCGGAAGTTTTGGACAAAATCTTGCAGTTTAAGCTGGCTCCGAGCTGTAAGGAAAGGATTTTTTTAAATAAATGTAAAGTAATTCATGAAGTAGAATCTCTTCGGTATTCTTTTAATATTTTATCTGTGAGGAGCTTGTGGCTAAATAAATACAGCCGCACAGGCCGATCTTCCGGGTTAAGCCGCGCTTGCCGAGGTTGATCTGTGGATGGGTGACCATCTGTCATAGCGAGTTTCCTCCGTGCCTCGGAAAGCACGTAAAGCCGTTGGTCTCGGCTGTCATTTGTAGATCTTTGTCAGTCGTTACTGTTAGTCAGAAGCTCTAAAGTCTGACAACCAGTCTTACCATGGGGTATCGTATTACCCAGTTACTGGGTTGTGGAGGTCCGACAGGCAGTCGCTCCATGTAAAATACTGATATCCAGCTGCATCTGGTTTGACTGGAAGCCGACCACAATATAGTTGGGAAAAGGCTAGGCAGATTTGATCTGTGAAGAAGTCAGATTCATGACAGACAGACAAGGAAGGCTTTTAGTTGAAGATTATTTTATTTCGTTATTTTGTTAATACATAATTAACTAGCTGCCCCGCGAACTTCGTAGCGCCACGGAATCAATACTAATAATACTACTACTACAAAATTTGTTACAAAAAAATGTGGTAAATGAAGAACCGCTCGACCGATTTTGTGCAAACTTCACATAAACCATCTACTAAATAGTCCGAACAAAGCCTAAACATTTGGTTTGATGGTGAGCCCGTTCTTGAGTTATAAAATTACAACGAAAAGTGGCAATGACTTTTATAAATATAGAAGAATAAAATAAACGTAAAATGTCGTTTCTGTGATAAAAGTGAGCAACATAAAACGTGTTAATTTGTATTCGTACGAGGTCTTAATAATCTTTTATCTTATATTTTGTATGTTGGATGCTTTTACAAACATTTAATTATTACACACACTTTAGTAAAATGATAAATTCTCAAAAATTCGCAAACGCTAACCCAGTCGACGGAGCCCCGCTTGGCGGGGTACCTATTATAGAGTGATTACAAATAGAACCACGAAAGAGACTACTAACCTAACCTGTCAGAGGCGACTCTAAAGCCTTTGTCAAACAGGCAGGCGTGGCGAATGCGAAGCGTGACGTTTTCATTTGTAATGTATGGAATTGTTTGAATCCAGTCACATAGAAAAGCGAAAGCGATCCGATAAAGTGAAAGAACTATCGGACTGACGTCTCGTATCGGTTTGTTATCGCTTCGGACTCGCCTGTCTGTTTGACAAAGGCGTAAGTCCCAAGCTCGTTTCTCTAGCTCTTGCAACTTAAGTAATCTGTGTATTTTTACTAAGGTTATAGTACTAGTTCTTTTTATTAAAAAACCACTTAGTAATATGAGCCCCGCAAGGTGGGACTCCGTCCACCATCTTAAGATTTTTTTTTAAAAGTGACATTTTGAGATAAATGTTGTAATTTTCGAACAAACTCACACACAGTATGCATAGTTACGTTTTAATAAAAACAGAATTTAATATTTATAAACTCCTATATGAAATTTTACATGAATGCCTTTTTTTTTAGCATGGTAAAATCATGCAGAGCGGGAGGGACTGTCAGACTCCTACTGACTAAAATCCACGATGTCCTTCAATAGCCTTTTACGTACCGGGGTCACGGTAATTCGTGAGTCCAGCGACCGCATAAAAGGCATTATACACCAAATATGTGCTCATACAACTTAGTACATAGAGAACTCACCTCAATAGTCTTGCTGGCCAGCACGACACAGAACTCCGGTATAGCCTCATACTTAGCGGGCAGCTTCCTGCACTTGTCAGCCGCGCTGACGGTCACGAGCCTGCCGCTGTCCAGCAGCGCGAGGGTGCCGGGGTTCAGGACCCGCGCGCGGTACCAGCCGCAGTCCTCAGGGTTGAAGTATGAGATTGTTTCGCCGGCCGTGAGTCTGCGGAGGGTAAATTATTATTTGGATCAGTGTTTCCCAAACGTTGTTCTACTATGTCCCGGTAATTTATACACTGCACCTTCGTGACCCACTAAATCGTTTTAAACTAAAACTGGTTCCATTAGATAAACTAATACGTATTTATTAACCCATCTGTACCTGATCAGGTACAGCACTAAAAATTAAGGTAGCTGTTAATTTTTTATAACAAACGTAATTATTTGACTGTTGTTGGTAAGAAGACATACAACGCTAATAATCAATCACTAATATTGGAGGGTAGGTACGTTAAAACTGTCAGATCAAGGATTGTAAACTTCGAGTTTTGCGGCGATAACGAGTAAGTAGGATCAGATTTATATTTCTATTGTTTAAAATAAGATATTTGAATTTCAATATATGTTTTTTGGAAGCATATATCCCTAGCTATAAAATAAATATTGAATAAGAGGTTTGACACTTGTTTTGAAAAAAATACATGCTCTGATATACTACTGTACCTGATTGTGTATAACAAACAATAAAACAATAGTTTTTTAAAACAAACATAATTATTTGACTGTTGTTGGTAAGAAGACATGCAACGCTAATAATCAATCACCTATATTGGAGGGTAGGTACGTTAAAACTGTCAGATCGAGCATTGTAAACTTCGAGTTTTGCGGCGATAACGAGTAAGTAGGATCAGATTTATATTTCTATTGTTTAAAATAAGATATTTGTATTTCAATATATGTTTTTTGGAAGCATACATCCCTAGCTATAAAATAAATATTGAATAAGAGGTTTGACACTTGTTTTGAAAAAAGTACATGCTCTGATATACTACTGTACCTGATTGTGTACACCCCCCTCAAGGGGAGCCTAATCATGTTTTTTTTTAGTTTTTTTGTACTTTTGGTTTGTAAACAATATAAAAATAAACATTTCATCAATATGTTATGGCTAATTTCATTTTGGCGGTAAATGGGTTAAAAGAAAAATGTGTTTTATTAATACTACATAGCTGCGGACTAAATGGCGTTCCTGCAAGGATGGGTTGAAGCCGAACTCCTTAGTCATGATAAAGGAGGATAATCTTCCTTCGTTGAAATGGAGACTTGGCCGTATTGTGGCATTTCACCCAGGAACAGATGCCATTCGTGTGGCAAATATTCAGACTTCCACTGACATCGTACAAAAGGCATTTAACCGAATCTGCCCATTGCCTGTGACTTCGGAATCTGGTTGAAATCGTTGCTTTCAACGCCCGGGGCATGTTCGTGCGCCTGATGGTTTCACCATAGCAACAACTTGCGTTTGTCACCAAAACTATTAATTAGCAGTAGTAATCATTAAATATTGTATGATTGGACAATTTTGACCACTTGCTGTACTTAACTCGTGTAATTAACACCGAATTAAATTTATATATTCTTGTTCGAGTATTTTCCTGGCGTTATTCCACCATCATCAAAATAGGTACACGGACCATTGTATAAGACGGGGACGCGAGGTATGATGGGAAATCACACAAGCGCCAACAGGACGCCATTTGTTAATGTCCGCTTGCAAATGATGTCCTGATGGCGCTTGCGCTACGTTAATGTTGTGTTAAATATGCCTAAAGAGTGTATGTCCCCATTATACCTCGCGTCCCCGTCTTATACACTGTTCCCCTAAGTATCTATAATCTATATTTATAAAAGAAAATCGTGTTAGTTACTCCACTTATAACTCAAGAACGGCTGAACCGATTTAGCTGAAAATTGGCAGGGAGGTAGTTTAGAGCCAGGAGAAGGTCATAGGATTGTAGAGTAGGGTAGAGTAGAGTAGGGTAGGGTAGGGTAGGGTAGGGTAGGGTAGGGTAGGGTAGAGTAGGGTAGAGTAGGGTAGAGTAGGGTAGAGTAGGGTAGAGTAGGGTAGAGTAGGGTAGTGTAGGGTAGGGTAGAGTAGGGTAGAATAATTATTTGACGGGAGCGAAGCCGCGGGAAAAAGCTAGTTTGATATAAATTTCAGCTGGATACCACCATACGTTCCTGAGAAAAAGGGTCTCGACGAACGACAAAATGATCTTATAAGGGTTTCGTTGTTCGTTTCGAGTTACGGAACTCTTAAAAACCAAAATCTTGCTACTTACTTGACCGGCACCTCGTCCTTATTACAGTCCAGCACGAGGTCCTCACACAGGCTGTGGTAATCTAGCTCGAAGGCCTCCGCCATGGTGAGGCAGACGAAGTCACCGCGGGTGATGCGACAATCAGAAGCTTTAGCATCCACTGACATCATTATTGAGCCGCCGATTGGCATTTTCTCGAGCAGGTAACTGTCAAGAAAAAGGTTAATTATAAAAGGTGTAATGCACTTGTTTTTTTTTTATGAATCCTCCCACAAAAGGCAGGGCAGACTTGTACTGACAAAAATCCACGGTGTCTTTCAATAGTCTTTTTCGTTCCGGAGTCACGGTAATTTGTAATTCCCGCGACCCCGGTAGGCTTTGGCCCACTACAGAGGGCCCCGTCATTATGCTGACAGTTCTTTAAGGCGCGCGTGGAACACAACGCGCCGTCGACCCGGGCATGGTCCATGGTCGGACAGCGAGTTGCCCATTACTCGCCGCCCGCATGCCCGCGCCTACGGTGACCGGGAGGACTCATTTGATGATTTTACCAGGTTAAAAAAAATATATATGTTCAAGTGACATGGAGAATGTCTTAATTTTAGAATATGTCTAATATTGTCTGTTTAGTATGTTGTATGTTTGTTATCAACCAACAATCACAAACTCACTTCTTAGGCACCACTGATCTCCTGGTAGGAGTAACATCACTAACACTGGCGGGTTTCACAGGAGGAGCGACCTCTTTCGGAGGAGGGGCTACTTCCTTAGCTTTAACGACTTCCTGGCGTTTGACTTCCTGTGGTTTGGCTACATCCGGCTTAGCAGAGGGGAGATCAACGACCGCTCTAATGTGCAAAGAAAAATAATCAAAGCAAAGTAAAGCACAAACCATAGTATATTAAGCAACTAGTGAATATATTCCTAACGACTGAATCACGACCGCAGGGAGCGATTGATCATGATTGAATCACGAGCATCATCATCTGCCTAGCCTTTTCCAACTGTATTGGGGTTGGCTTCCGGTCAAACCAGATGCAGCTGGATATCAGTATTTTACATGGAGCGACTGCCTGTCGTACCTCTACAACCCAGTAACTGGGTAATACAATACCTCATGGTAAGACTGGTTTTCAGACTTTAGAGCTTCAGACTAACAGTAACGACTGTCAAAGATCTACAAATGACAGCCGGGACCAACGGCTTTACGTGCTTTCCGAGGCACGGAGGAAACTCGCTATGATCGGCCTGTGCGGCTATATTTATTTAGCCACGAGCTCCTCCAATGATTGAATCACGAGCGTAGCAAGTAATTCAAGTATTCAGTAGTTATAATCCGTCGCTCGCTCGAGATTCATAAATGGCCCTCGCTTTAAATCCGTCCTTTATTTATTAGTTGCACAATATACCATTAATACAGTCCCTTCAACATTAATTTTATGTACAAATTGTTGAGCTAATACTTTTATTGTGCACAGAGTTCAGCAGTAGAATTCTTTGTCTGTGTATCCTGAGAGCTACAACTAGGGTTGCCAACTATACTGTTTTTCACTAAATTATACTTTTTACTGTTGAACAAAAATGAAGTATACAAAATACTGTTTTCAGCATCAAAATGCAAACACATTATTATGTGTTACTTTTTTTTTTTTATCGTGGTAAAATCATCAAATGAGTCCTCCCACCCAGGGCAGGGCGGGAGGGACTGTCAGACTTGTACTGACTAAAATCCACGGTGTCCTTCAATAGCCCTTTACGTACCGGGGTCACGGTAATCCCTTGGTCCCGCGATCCCGGCAGGCTTTGGCTGTCTACAGGCCCCGTCACTATGCTGACACTCTTTGAGGCGCGCGTGGAACACAACGCGCCGTCGACCCGGGATTGGTCCATGGTCGGACAGCGAGTCGCCCATTACTCGCTGCCCGCATGCCCGCGCCTACGGTATTATGTGTTACTTAGACGCTCACACAAATTTGTTTATATTTAGTCAGAGGGCGCTCACTGATCGTGCAGCACAGCCACAAACAAATTACACTAAGTTTGTGAACAAATCTGCCAATGGCAAATATCCAAGACTGTCACTCACTGATAGACAGAAAAATGAGCTACTCATTGATTTTAATTTCAGTTCTAATCGTGGTGAGGTGTATAAAGTTTATAAAAAAGATTGTAAATTAATAAGTTTTGCGAGAAGCTCTAAAAAGTATGTATGTATTTAAAACAATAAATAAACAAATTACTATTCATTTTTCAAAAATCCTGTTTAATTTTCATCACAGAGAACATACTTTATTTCTTGGAAAAAAGTTGGCAACCCTAGCTACAACCTTAGGGTCTTCAAGTCAAGAGTGAATAAGTTATCGCTAACCATCAAGCGAGAAAACTTTGAAACGCGAGTATCGTCAAATAAACAATGTGAAGATACTGTAGATAGATCAAGCACGTACAATCAACAACGAAAGTAGATGATCAAAATCAGCATTTTTTTTTAAACGTTGTCCCACACTAGGAATTTCTCCTGTACCTCGAGGGTGCGTTTACAAACATAAAAACTCACATACACAAACACCCAGACCCGGAACAACTACTTGCAGATCATACAAATATTTGTTCCGTGCGGTAATCGAACCCGCGACACATAGCGCAGGAATCCAATTTCTCAGCCACTGCGCCAATCGTGCCGTCAATTCAATACTAAAGAACGCAGTTCGCGTCAGAACTGTGTGGCGTCAAAGTGATTCAAAAGTAAATGATTATAATTTACCAAACACTTACTACTAGTTCATCTGCATCTGCATCTTCTGACGCGAACTCCGTTATTTAGTATTGAGTTTCTGGTTTTGATCATGTACTTTTGTTGTTTAACCTCTCGGGCGATTTATAATTGAAAATGATAAAAATCAACGTCCAATGAGCGACTGTCTGTTATGTACAGACGTGTGTACGTAAGGCGCTGGGGCGTTTTCGCTTATGTACACCCGGGTGTACGTAACGCGCCCGAGAGGTTAATGTAGGTACAAAGCGCAATATAAAAGAACAAAGAACTATTTGCAAGAGGCTTTGCCGAGTGATACAGGTTAGTCACAATCATATTGAATGAAAGGCGACGAAGCGAGCTTACTCCAGACGCAATTCGTGCAATTGGCTATTTGACTGAAAAATTATAATTAGTCCGTCACTTAGATTATCAAAAAATATTCGACCCGTATTTTTTCTTTTGTTTCGTAAACCAAAATTAACGAAGATACGACGCTTTCCAAATTGGCAATACGTCAGAATTTAGTACAATATTTACTGAATTTTGACGTCACGGGCCTGCACTCTCGAATTGACTATTTGACAGTAGCTATAAATTACAAATATAATTAGTCCGTCATTTAGAGTTTTAAAAAATAACTGACACGTATTTTTTCTTTTGTAAAATCAATGAATATTCATCAAAATACAACGCATCAAAACTCGAGAGTGCAGGCCCGTGACGTAAGAATTCAATAAAAATTGTGACGTATTGCCAATTTTGAAAGCATCGTATCTCCGTCAATTTGATTTACGAAACAAAAGAAAAAACTCCGGGTCGAATATTTTTGATAATCTAAGTGACTAATCTAACTAATAATAATTTTTCAGTCAAATAGCCAATTGGCGCGAATAAAACAAAACAATGAAATTATTGCGGTAGCTTAGGTGACCAAGCCGCTCGTGGGTGCGGCGACAGACGAAGAGAAGATATTGTATTGTACTTATTGTTTATGGCGGCGGTTCAAATAGTGAGGTCGCGCGAACGTAAGATCACATAGAATCGGTTAAATCGGCTACCTAGGACACTTCAAGATTTTAATATTATATACAAGAACATCAAGTACGCCTGAAGCGGATCATCGCGTCTAGATACAACTCCCAAGGTGAGCACGATCCTCAGACATGCAGGACAGACTACAAAATAAATAATAAATAAATAAATATTCCACAACTATCACACAACGCCATCTAGTCCCAAGCTAAGCAGAGCTTGTGTTATGGGTACTAGACAACTGATAAACATACTTATATATTTCTAAATACATACATATTATAGATAAATTACACCCAGACACAGAACAAATGATCGTGCTCATCACACAAACATTTGTCCTGGGTGGGAATCGAACCCACGACCTCCGGCATAGCAGTCAGGGTCACTAACTACTAGACCAACAAGCCTGCCTATAGAAAAAAGAGAGAAAGTGTGGGAGAAAGAGAGGGAGAGAGAGAGTGAAAGAAAGGACAAAAAGGAAAGCGAAATAGGGGGAGTGAATTTAAAAGAAAGTGAAAAGTTTTCTAGTATTTCTATTTTATCTACTTTTTTGACATTTGAATTCGTGGACACCTTTTTATTTTATTGTTCTTTTTGCTGTTACTTTCTCACACGGTAATTATTATTATACAATTTGACAACTTATTAAATGTGTCTGTGTGTGTCTTTTTAGATAATAATTTCAATGTTTCTTTTTTTTGTTAGGATTTACACGCTGGCAGAATACAATAACCTTTAAGCTTTTAGATTTTACCTTACAAACAATGCATTTCTTTGGCAAATAAACTTATTTGATTTGATAGTAAAAGTGAGCAAGTGAAAAGATAGAGATTGAAGGAGAGAGAAAGAGAGAGAAGGAGAGTGAAAGAGAGAGAAAGACAGAGAAGGAGAGGGAGTGAGAAAGACAAGTTGTTTGGGTCTATACTCACTTTTTGGGCACCAAGTTGTGTTGTTTCGCAGCCGCAGCGGCAGTAGCCGCGGCCGCTACAGCTGGTGTCACAGACTCCGGCTGCGGCTCTCCAGCTGGCTCCGGGACAGCAGGAGCAGCTCCTTTGTTGAACATGTTGCGTCTCGGCTGTCTGTTGACCTCCTTAGTTGGAGAGGTGGGTGTCTCTCTCGGAAATGCTGGCTTTGAAGGCGCTGTGGAATAATGATATATTGAAATGGTTGGTTCCATGGTCGCGGGACTCACGAATTACCGTGACCTTATACGTAAAGGGCTATTGAAGGACACCGTGGATTTTAGTCAGTACGAGTCTCACAGTCCCGCTCTGCCCTGGGTTCAAGATTCATGTGATGATTTTACAACCTTAAAAACATAAAAAATAAATGGTTGGTTCTATTGCTATATTTCTCTTATTTTTATTACACACTCACACTATACATTTCTTTCTCATTTCTTCTTTAGAAGGACTGCTTTTTTTTTACATAATAAAATCATGTGATGATCTTTGAGTCCTCCCACCCAGGGCGGAGCGGGGGCCGCGGGACTGTACGAATTACCGTGACCCCGGAACTTAAAGGGCTATTGAAGGACACCGTGGATTTTAGTCACTACGAGGTCACGGTCACGGGTCTACGGGGTCACGGTAATTTGTGAGTCCCGCGACCCCGGCAGGCTTTGGCCCTCTACAGGGAGCCCCGTCACTATGCTGACACTCCTTGAGGCGCGCGTGGAACACAACGCGCCGTCGATCCGGGCATGGTCCATGGTCGGACAGCGAGTCGCCCATTACTCGCCGCCCGCAAGCCCTAGAAGGACTGCTGGCAGAAATTTCTAAAGAAATAAGCAGTGCCTTTGTACTTTAGTATTAATTATGTAATTTCCTGTATATTTATCGTGTGTACATAAATAGTTCTGGCTGGGTTCGAACCCACGACCTACAACTCTTAAGTCGGGGCCGTTACCACCGGGCCACCACTGGCACTGCTCGTAACAATAATTATGAGCTTGAAGGCACAGTTAGCGCAGCGGCTAAGCGATTGGACTGCTGCGCTGCGTGTCGCGGGTTCGAATAAATAAATAAATAAATATTCCACAATTATCACACAACGCCATCTAGTCCCAAGCTAAGCAGAGCTTGTGTTATGGGTACTAGACAACTGATAAACATACTTACATATTTCTAAATACATACATATTATAGATAAATTACACCCAGACACAGAACAATTCCCGCACGGAACAAGTATTTGTATGACCTACAAGTAGTTGTTACGGGTCTGGGTGTTTTCGTATGTGAGTTTATATGTTTGTAAACGCACCCACGATACAGGAGAAATCCTCCTAGTGTGGGAGCAACATTTTTTTTTTTCAAAAAACAAAAAAAGAAACTTACCCGTCTCCGGTTCATTTTCTTTCTCCTGGTTAGAGTTCCTGTTCTGGTATGGTTGTCGCTGCTTGGCGTAGTTATTTGAGTTTGATCTTTCTTCATTGCCATTCGACTTGAAAGACTTGACGCTTCCCTGTTCATAAAATTTTTAAACGAGTTGAATGCGAGCTTTTTTTCAAAGGACCCCGACTTGGACCCCGGATTACCGTGACCCCGGTATGTGAAGGGCTATTGAAGGACACCGTGGATTTTAGTCAGTACGAGTCTGACAGTCCCTCCCGCTCTGCCCTGGGTGGGAGGACTTGTGTGATGATTTTAACACGTAAAGAAAGGGGCATAATCTTTTATTTACTTAGTTGAACTTATTTTTATATTTCACGTGCTTGTTAGATCCTAAGTTTTCTATTACTTTTCCTATTTTTATCCGTGGGAACCTGTTATTGGCTCTGTGTTGCATGTTACTACTGTTATACATTTGTTATAGCTGTTGGTTCTCCTTAAATAAATACACATTATTTTTTTGAGGGTGGAAATGTCTGGGTGTCACCACTGCGGAGATCGTCCGGTGGACACGGTGGAGCATACGGTGCAGGACTGCCCCGCTTGGGCAGAGCACCGCCGTGTCCTCACGACGGCGATAGGCGGAGACCTCTCGCGCCCGGCATTGGTCGAGGCCATGCTGCGGGGCGAGACGGAGTGGGAAACGGTCGCCTCCTTCTGCGAAGCAGTCATGCTCGTGAAGGAGCAGGCGGGCCGCGTGAGAGGACAGTGTCTTCCCTCCACCCCAGCCGCAGTGGTAGACGCCCAAGACGACCGACGTCGCAAGACGATCTCCGGCCACCGTAGGCGCGGGCATGCGGGCGGAGAGTAATGGGCGACTCGCTGTCCGACCATGGACCATGCCCGGGTTGACGGCGTGTTGTGTTCCACGCACGCCTCTAGGAGTGTCAACGTAGTGACGGGGCCTGAAGAGGGCCAGAGAGACTGCCAGACTCGTACTGACTAAAATCCACGGGGTCGACGGCGCGCGTGGAACATGCGCATGGTCTGACTTAGTGCTTACGTAATACTTGAACGGTCCCTAAGTCAAGGCCGGTACCCCTGCCCCACCACTGCTCTACTAATACCGTACCTTAGATGTATTCCCATACGAGTTCCTAGCTTCAGTAGCAGCTTCCCTGTTCTGCTCGCGTCTGTTATTTTGTGTCACCGCGTGAGGGCGACGGAGAGGCGTCAATGGTTGTGGCTGTGATCTGAAAAATTATTGAAATATATAATATAGGTAGATAGAAAAGGTACCACTGAGTTAATATACATTTATTGAAGTGAAAACTTCTTTAGCGGCGTTGTGCACTTTTTTTGGAATGGTAATAAATGTTTAACTCGCGTCAGGGCACGTGACCTGATCGAAAATTCGTAAGACGGCGCAGGGCGCTTGCGCGAATGTTCATGTGTGTTTATTACTATTGAAGTTTTCACTTCTGCCGGCACTCCCAAAGTGCAAACCGTCGTTTTTTTTTACCAGCGACCCGTCCCAACTCCGCACGGTTGCAATCTACTATATTATACATGTTAAATACATATAGACCTTCCTCTTGAATCACTCTATCTATTAAAAAAACCCGCATCAAAATCCGTTGCCTAGTTTTAAAAATCTAAGCATACATAGGGACAGACAGAGGGAAGCGACTTTGTTTTATACTATGTGGTGATATAAAAAATGAAACGACGTCTAAAAAAGAGTAATTTTTCTGTTGAAAAAAAATACAAGGAAATAAGAAATAAATAATGTCCGACCAAAGGTTCGGTTTCGGTTTCGGCCGAGTTTCGGCCAAAAATCAAGTTTCGGCGGCTGTTTGGGTTCGGCCAAAAATGGCCGAAACTTTTGCCGAAACCGAAACTGATTTCGGAAGTTGTCGTGCACGCTCGCCTAACTACGTTTCTCGCGGCAACGCTTTGGCGAACGCTCGCGCTCGCGGCCCTGTTCGGGAATTGTCGTACGCCGTTCGGATAGCTCCGTAGCAACAAAACTTAGTCAGTGCGTTTTCGCCCGACGCAAACATTCTTTAGAGATTATGTTCTGATGGAACTGATTATAAAATGTAAGTTTTTGTTTCGTTTTTGCACTTGAATGATTTATATAGTTAATTAAATTAAATAAATATTGAGTCAACTTTGTTTTGTTGTTATTAACAAATCAAGTCACATGTAAAAAAGAGACTGTTTAAATGAAAAATGTGAAGTGTTTAATTTGTTAAATTAAAACAAACTTACTGTGTATCCATTTCATGTCCTAACTCATTAGTTGAATGAAATGGAAACAGTAAGTTTCAGAATAATGGTTAAAATGCACCAAATTTAAGTATTTTAAGGAATTCTATTCTTGACCACGCGAGTTTCGGTTTCGGCCGAAACTGAAGCCACGGCCGAATTTCGGTTTCAGTTTCGGTTACGGCCGAAAAACCAGTTTCGGTCGGACTTTAGAAATAAAGTCTCCAACTTTTCCAAAAAAGTTTATTTCTATGGTTTCCTTTTAAAAAGATAAAATATATATACAAGGAGCCCGACGAATTGATTATTCCTCCTTTTATCTAAGTTGGCACAAAAACAATTAATTTGGACTTAAGAGCGCGTATTCTGAAAGTTGCCAACGTCGCAAATAGTTGTCAAATATTACCAGTTTTAATTAATTTAGCAATGTTACTGTATCGAAATAAGAAATATGGCTCTGTAGTGCATTAAAAAAAATGATAAGGGGATGCAATAATTAATATCGTAACACCGGATATACAGTTTCAGATGTAAAAAAAAAGCTTTCCAAATGCTTTTTATATATCTGAAACATCAGATTCAGTGTTTTTGTGCACTACAGAGCCATATTTCTTAATTTGATACAGTAAATTTGCCAAATTAATTAAAACTTGTAAATATTTGACAGCCATTTGCGACGTTGCCAACTTTCAAAATACGCGCACTTAAATAAGCTTATTGTAAAGTTAATTATTGAATAAAATTGTTTACCTAGGCTCAATAGAATCGGCAACATCCTGAGAGGCTGAAACTCGTATGTTAGTATCGTTGTTGTTCAATCTGTGAAAAAAAAAATACTTTTAATATATTTTAAAATCTAGCCCGTGTATGTCTCCTGTATCGTGGAAGTGTTTACAAACATTTAAACTCACACGCCTGTCAAATTATAGAAGGTTGTCGGAGTCCCGCTTAGCGGGGCTCCTATTACTAGGTGGTTTAAGGAAAATAACCACGAAGTTGGGACTTGTGTAACCCTGGTAATTACAGGTTATTATGTTTTAAACCATCCGGTAATAGGAGCCCTGTAGAGCAGGGCTTCATTGATCGGATAAAGTGACTATTTGAGAATTATTTAGAAAAGACATTTGTCATTTTGCGAATTTGGCATTGCGCCCCTAATTAAGCGTGATTCAACTGGCACAGTACACTACGACGACGCATGGCATGAGACGCATCTTTGTCTCATGCCAGCTGTTTGATGTTAAAAGAACAACACTATTTTAGTTACACTAATGTAACAACACTACCCAGTGATTGGTTGGTTGTCTTTGCTTTTTGTCTATGTTACGAATTAGAACAAGTACAAAATTATAATGTGCTCAAATATTTAAATGGTTTTATTTATTTTAAAATAACTCATATTAAGTTAGAACACCAGCGTCGCTAAAACAACAGTATAACTCACCTAGCCAAGTTATGACAGACAGATTTATGCCTCTCCTGCCAGTCTCGTCTCTGGCAGCGCTGCGAGCAGTACGGCGTGATGCCGCAGCGGTTGCAGTACTCGAAGGCCTGGACGCCGCACACGACGCACTGGCACGCTGCCTCTCGCTGCAGTCCAGGAAGTTTTAACTGCGGCCCAATTAGCGTGTGGAGTGTTTATGTCATGTTACTTACAATAGGGTATTTGAATACCAATCAGTTTGTCTGTTAGAGTATCAATAACTATTTGACATGTATTTTTTCTTTTGTTACATCATCTGCCTGCCTTTTTCCAACTTTATTGGGGTCGGCTTCCAGTCGAACCAGATGCAGCTGGATATCAGTATTTTACATGGAGCGACTGCCTGTCGGACCTCCACAACCCTGTAACTGGGTAATACGATACCCCCTGGTAAGACTGGTTGTCAGACTTCAGAGCTTCTGACTAACAGTAACGACTGACAAAGATCTACAAATGACAGCCGGGAACAACGGCTTTACGTGCTTTCTGAGGCACGGAGGAAACTCGCTATGACAGATGGTCACCCATCCACAGACCAACCTCGGCAAGCGCCGCTTAATCCGGAAGACCGGCCTGTGCGGCTGTATTTATTTTGCCACGAGCCCTTCAATATTCAAGCTCCTCAGTATTTTTTTCTTTTGTTACATAATCCCAATATTGACAAGGATAAGACACTTATAAAATTGCCAATACGTCACAAGCAAGTGCAAGTGTATTGCTTCTGACGTCACGAGCCCCCACTCTCGAATTTTGATGCGTTATATCTTTGTAAATATGCATTAATTAGACAAAAGAAACAATACATATCCAATTATGTTCTCTTACTGACAGACTAATTTAAATTTGTAATATTTTGTTGTTGTCAACATGCTTATTATGTTTAGAAAGGATATACGTTAAAATAACATTAAAAATCATGAATGAGAATCGAAATTTTCGAGCACATCAAAAGGTGCAAACAAAGACAATAATAGTGAAAAAAAATGCGAGGCAGCGAGCGGTAAGACCAAATGTTTGAAGCATGCCACAACACGCCGCTCATAGCGACAACGCGTGAGGTTTCCTCTGAGCGGTACTCTACAGCGGGGCACGGTGCTAGCAGTAGAGAGAACAAGGGAATGAATGCGACGCCACGTACGAGCGGTACAGACAGTGGTGCGGGAGTGACGAACACGGCGGCTACTACCAACCGAAGATACGTGGCGTGACACAACGTTCCACAGCGCGCCGTCCCGCTTAGACCTTACGTCGTGAACGAACCGTTTTCGTATAGTATTCTTCAATAAGCATGTTCAATGATAAGTGCTATGGTGTTGTTACGTGTGTGCAGTGTAGGATAGCATTAAAAACTTTCTGCCACCAAACATCATTAACAATCTACACTCGCGAGCAAAACTATGGAATCACTTACTCCATTTTCGCACGATTTTTTGTACTTAATAACTAGTTCAGAATGAAAAAAATGTTACTATTTTAAAGGTTTAACTGTTAACTTTAAATTGGTAACAAAGAGGTATGCAACTTTTTGGCGTCAAATTTTTTTTTCTTTCGCCAGTTATGAAATGTTGGTCATTGGTAAACCGCAACCTAAGAACTTCGTAAAAAGTAATAAAAAAAATCTTAACCGTAACCAACCAGAGATATAACGGATTTTATTTTGTTCCAATCGGGAGTAAATCACTCCTGATTAGAACAAAATTAAAACCGCCATAGCTCTGGTTGGTTACGGTTTAGAAACTTATTTTTTTTTTCTATGGACTTCTTAGGTAGTAGTCTAATTGTGGCCATAATTTAATCACTGGCGAAAAGAAAAAAAAAATTGATGCCAAGGTCCATAGTAAAAGTAGTAAGGCCTTTATTCAAATCACGCCATTATTTAAGGAGCTATCCTGGATCAATTTCAATTAACTGATTGCATACTTTTGCTCGCTAGTTTATAGTCTTGTTAGTAACGACTGCTTGTGGTCGGATCAGTGGCCAAATTCGACATAGAATAAACGACGAGTGAATTCTACCGCGGAATTATGCTGACCCAAAATCTAATCTATATATTTAAAAGGAGAACTGACTGACTGACATATCAACGTACAGCCGAAACTACTAGGGCTAGGAATGTGAAATTTTGCACACGGCTTCCTATTAGAATGTAGGAGCACTAAGAAGGGGTTTCTGGACATTTAACCTTTAAGGGGGTGAAAGGGGGAATTAGGAAAGTACGTAACCCACGCGGACGAAGTCGCGGGAAAAGTGCTAGTCACTTATAGGAGGCGAGAGGTGTGCGATTTAAAACTTTTTTATTGTAGAATCCACATAACCTTAGTAACCGGCCCTAAAGATGATACAAAGAGAATTTAGAACCTCCTCCTTTATTGAAGTCGGTTAACTAACTACTAACTTCAGAAATAAAGGACTGGAGATGACGTTCTACGTTCATAACATGTAACATATTTACAGCAAGTCACAGAGCTCTTAAAAAAAACTTCGTATATCCTTTTTCGTATGCCACGGTTTCCTGTCGTTTCATTTTGCCACCCTGGAGCACCATGACACGAAGAGGGTATGTTCGAATTGTATTACGGGAGGTTCACTGAGGGTAAAAAGCAAGCAAACTTACTCGTACCTCCCGTCATACCATTCATGTAATATTCCTATAAACTCTCTGACAAAAAAAGGAGTCCCGCAGCAGGGCTCCATCGTTACATATTGATGATCGGGCGTATTGAGTATGGCTGTACACCACCGTTGGTGAGCGAATTGGAAGTACCTTATTGGAATTATCCACCCTAGCGCAAGGTGGATTTTATGAGGTGGAAAAATGGAAATGTCTACAACAGAAAACAAATTTAAGAATAATTTAGAAAAAAAAAAAGCAACATCACGAACGAAATATCATTTCGTTTAACATGTCATTAGTTACAAAATAATATAATACAACAGACAATTAAACTTAAAAGAAACCCACAACCAAAAAAAATAAGAAAAAAATCTTACGAATTTCCGAATCCGATTCGATGTAATCCAATTCGATTTGCCAATGTCACAGACATACACGGCGGAAAAAATATTTACAAATTTTGTTAGTACATAACAGTAAGCAGCCAATTATTAAGAATATAAAATAGAATACCTCATCTTTATTATGTACACCATATAATGTAAAGTAGTGACAGAAAGGACATGGCGCGTTTTTCACGCGCGTGTAAACACGTATCTTCTTTCTGAGTAACTTTTTTTTTTTTTTGCGTGGTAAAATTTTCAAATGAGTCCTCCCACCCAGGGCAGGGCGGGAGGGACTGTCAGACTTGTACTGACTAAAATCCACGGTGTCCTTCACTAGCCCTTTACGTACCGGGGTTACGGTAATGGGAAAGACGAAATATTTGTATTTTTGTGTGTAATGAATAAGCTCAAAAACTACTTTGCCGATTTTTTCACCATTAGAAAGCTACATTCGCCCTGAATATAGCTAATTTCCGTGTGAAGCCGGATAAGGCCGCTAGTATTTTAATAAAATTAACAGTGTCTGACAAAAATCTTAAAATAAGAAAAAAACACAAAAAATAATGACCAAAATAACTTTAATTACAAACATAAAGAAGCAAAACAACACATCACATAATAAACTAAACAGAAAGCTAATAATAGTAAAAATAATTATTTAAAAACTTCACAAATTATTCCCTCTAGTACTTTTAACCGTGAATGCATTACCCATGTCTATTTTCAATAAAGAAGAGATGACATAGGGTTATGTCGGACGCAGTGATTCACTTTTGCAATGTCATCGCAAAAATTTTGTCACTTTCGCAGTTATGTCACTTTCGCACAATGGTAGTTTCGCAAAAGTACGTCTTGTAAAAAATATTTCAAAGATATATTTTGTATATTTACTAAATGTAAGACACGTGTCTAAAATCATCAATATTAGATTATTTTTTTTATGAATAATCTATTGTGGTATTAAGTAATTTTGTGCGAAAATGACAAATTTTATTACGACCACTTTTTCGAAAGTGAATTTTTGTGACCAAATCGATTGTACCATGGTCAGAACATCAGGTAAAAGTGCCTAAAAATATGCGTTTAAGAGCATTGGCAGCCCGAAGGGTTAATATTTAATTCTAAGGCTGACATGACAGAGCGTGAATCGACTACTCAAGCAATATGCATTTACCTTATTCACAAGAAAATTCTGTGCATAGGTAATAGAGCTTTTCATACAAATAAGAACCGTATTCACATTACACAAATGTGCATTTTCCTGTAAGTAAAGTGAATGGCGGATTTATACGATATTATGACTAACAAATATATTTACTTCAAATTTGGCACGAATATTATTAAGAAGTTGGGTCAACATATAGGCTACATATTATCACGCTCGTTCCCCGTAGGTGATAACCTATGGGGAACGAGCAGTGAACCTTTATTTCTTCAACGCATTCAAGCAGACGTCGCGGGTAGCAGCTAGTGAACATTAAGATGTAACAAACAGGGTGCACATTTGTATGAAACATGACGGTGTTGTCAGTAGCACATATAAAAACATCTCTTCGGGCTGCCAGATTCTCAACGCTAACATCATCATAATAAAAATAATTACCCTAAAACTTATGTAAATTAGTACAAACTAAAACTGTCACTAGAAATAATGATCTTTCTTGTTTGTTGTAGAAATTATGTCAAAACGGCGCTGAATTGTGTACAGGGGTTATAAAATACCACTTTAGCAGCGTTACAATTATCTTCTCTGTTTTTTGAACTGTAGAATTGTATATTCAATGTTTTGCTCCAATACAATAGTTTTTCTACTTTATAAAAACCACTAAATTATTAAATTCTGGATACACAACAAGATGACATTAATTTTCGTGGTCAATATTAAATTCTACGATTATTTTCGTCAAAGATTGAAATAGGAATGTTTATAAATCACTTCAAAAACTTATTTGGCGGGTAGTTGACAATTCAGAACATTATGGAATGTTGAAACATCCGAAATACCTTTTCTAAAACGTGAGCTGAACAAACGGGCTAAAAAAATACCAAATAATGTATTGGGACACTTCTCAAGCAAATATGTCTGTCTGTCTGTCTCTAAAAGGGAATAAAAGCCGTCGGTCCCAACTCATTGGTAATTTTGACAGAAATTTCCTGGGAGAGTCTGACAATTCATTGACATTACCCATGGCGCGACGCAATTGCAATTTGACCGATTCCAAATAAAAATAAAAATCAACCTTGCAACTACGGCATAATGACGCAATTCGATTGACTTGACTTCGACGTGGCGATCGAGTTTTCTTTTTCATCTACCCGTATAAAACCGCGCATTTTATGTCATATGCCGTAGTGGTAAGGTTGATTTTCACTAGTAGTTGGAATCGGTCGAATCGCGTCGCATCGCGCCATTGGTAAGCTCCCTTAACCTTACCAAGGGCTACCCAAATAACCAATAAATCTTTACTAATATTATAAAACTGGATAGCTTATTTTGTTGAACGCGCTATCTTAGGAACTACTACTGAAAATTGAAATATTCTTTATATGTCGTATAGTCCATTTATTAGGGAAGTCTATAGTCTATTAAACATCACGCTTTCACCAATACAAGCCGTGCAGGAAACTGAGGAGAACAGCTCTGTAGTTGGGTTAAGACTCAGTAGACGATGGTGAAATTCCTCCTTCTCAAGATGAAATTCAGAGCTTTCTGATCTTAGCAGTTGAGCTAACCAGTCCCAACAGACAGCACCCGTTCACGAGCATAACGCATGCATCAGCCCCGTTCAGCTCAACCATGTTGCAGGGAACTCAACGACCCGATACACATCGCTACCATCTGCAGGAATTTGGAGCGAGCATTATAGACTCGGACCTGCTATAAAGTTCCTCATTATATGTATACCTAACCTGTTCCTGAACATGTTGGGATCGGTTTGTGTTCCAACTGGAGGCAGCTGAATATCAGTATTTTACTTGAAGCGACGAATATTTTTTTTAGAAGGGTCCTGTGGTATCAGCCCTGACTTACGAATTGTAGGTTCGAATCAAGCCAGGCGCATTACTTTGTGTAATTTATTTCTTCACCACTGCTCTCAAAACGGTGGAGGAAAACATCGTGAGTAAACCGGTATGTCCAAGAACCAAAAATTCGAAGACGTTACATCCACCAACCCGCACTGGGCCCACGTGGTGGATGATGGCCCACTACCTCTCTAGAGAGGAGGCCTGTGTCCCAGCAATGGGAACATTTATAGGCTGATGAAGATGACGACATGAAGAGACTGAATGTCCACAACCGAGCAACTGGGTAGTACGATGAGCCCTTGGTAAGAATAATGATCAGACTGCCTATCTGCAACGCCGTAAATAGGAGTGTGTCAACGCTGCCCAGGCATATGGCGCAGACCCTGGAGAGGTGCAGATATGGTCAGACAAACGCCACAATTGGCCAGGGCGCAGTTAAAGAAGCTCGCATTGGGCGCATAAAAAGCCAATTACGATAATGCCTATCTAACATCCATAATCCAGTCATGGCAAAGCCAAATTGAAAATATGGTGTGAAATGTTAGCGTAGGAAACATCTCGACATTACGTATGTCCTGGTCTAATAAAGCAAGTGTTTGAAAAAGTTATGACAGCGTGCACTAGAGATGTGGAATAAGGTATTGTCTGTCCTTGGAATGCAGCAAAAGCATGTAATTGAATAAGCCATTAAATGTCTAGTGAAATGTTTTGAAATCTCTGTTTGAGAAATATGCGAAATAGTTGGATTTGGATAAGTTGTATTTGGTGGGCTATTTCGGAAGGCTCTCAAATACATTTGGCTATTACGTCGGTGAGTAAACCTACTTAATACAAGCAGTATAAAACTTATTTTAAATTATAAAAGAGCTAAACAAAATCTAAAATACTACATTAAAAATACTGTATCTATTCGATAAAAGGCACAGTTAACATCCTAACTGACTTAGATTATAGAATCTCCAGATTCCTAGTAAGCCACTGAGAACTGAAGCCAAAACAGGAAAAAAAAAATCTCTTTCGTTCAATTCCTGTCACACGCCAAGGGGAACATTTAAATGTGCTAGGCGCTCACTCACGCATTTATAAAAAAAGCTGCTTCATGAAAAACTGTTTTTTTTTGTTCTGAACACGGCATCTGGACATTTTATAATCCAACTGGATTTTATATCACTATTAAGAGGTCATCAAGTCTTTGTAGAAGGCAGAATTCATGCTTAGTCAAAGTCAAGATAGAAAAAATCTAAAAAAAGAATTTGATTTTTTCACCACCGATAGAAGAATCAAAGTTCTTTGACTGCAACATAGTCACTGATTTTTTATCGATATAAACTGTGAATTTGCCGCTACTTGGGTACACGTTTTCCGTATAAATCTGCCAAGTTTCGGTGTCGAGGCCCGGATTTTTATCTTCAAGTAGATCGAATATGATGTTCAAATCGTCTTTATTTTCCGGGAGTATGTTTACTGGAGTTCTCATTATCACCTTATGGTAGCCATTATGTTTGGGTAAAACTGGTTCTTCTCTATTCGAAAGAGGGTCTATTCGAGCTTCAGTCTTTTCAGGGTTAAAGTATATTTTCTGCTCACTCTCACTTAATTCTAAGTTCTCTTGTGTTAATATTCCGTCAAAATCTTCGTCTATGGGTTGATTTGAAACGTTGTGTGTCATTTTTTCGTGCTGTGATACACTCCATTTGTCTATTTTCAAATGAGGGTATTCTAGGTTTAATTGGCTTTTGAGGTCATCGAAACTTTTTCCCTTGACACCTGAAATGCCTGCTTTGGTTTTAGATTTTTCTAGAGCTTCCATTTCGCTTGGCTTCTTGCTCAATTTCTTCGCGTGTAGTTTGGTTACTTCTTCCAAGCTAGCTTTAGGCTTAAGCAAAGATTGGAGGTGTCCTAATTTAAATTGAACAGGATTACCTCCAACATATTTGTTAAAGTTGGGCGCTCTAATCACTTGAGCTGATAACTTATCTATTTGCAATACGACGTCTAGCTTCAATTTATTTCTGACTTGGCTTATTCTTCTCCAATATTTAGTTCTCAATCTCGGATTTTGCTCCTGCAATGCTTTAATGACTTCGTCTGTATCTTTTTCTGTCTTACATACCATGCTTACTATGCCGACTGCTCCTCTAAACTCTGTAGCTTTCAGAGTGATATGTAACCTTGCATTCACTTCAGGAATTGTGTCTTCAATCCAGCTTCTAGAGAACATGGAATGGCATATGATGAATATGACACCATCAAAGAGGTATATATCGTGAAATATCGGTATATTTTCTTCAATTAACTCGCACTGATCCACAGATTCTACGACAATATTCTCGAAAGTTCTCTTAATTGAATGGAATAAGACTTCGTCAATTCTCGACTCGGGGTAATTTAGTGGTCCTACGTACAGTTTCTGGTCATCAGAAATCAGGTCTGAGTAGTGGTTCGTGCGAGTTCTAGTGAGAGGTGCAGCCATAATTTCAGGATCTATCGGCATGTACATTTTCTTCAGAAGCCTGTCTCTATGTTTTCTGGTGTCTACATCACCGTTGTCTTTACTAGCTTCATCATTACTAACATCACGTTTCTGTCTATCAATAATTCTGAAGGTAATTTTATCTCCCTCGTAATGAGGATCGAAGTCTGGCCTTTTTATGACTTCTAAAGACTCGGGGTCTACTCCGAACTGCCTTTTCTGCTTTCCAGCAACATCGGAGTAGTACTTCCAGTAGTCAGGTTTCAAACCAGGATACTCAGCTTGCAGTTTCAGCAGTAATTCAACAGATTCAACATGTGCGTGTTCTTTCGGGAGTCGCATTACTATTCTGGTATACCTTACGAGATTTTTAATATCTCTAAAAGTGAGTTTCAGTCCAGTGGAATTAATAAATTTGGGCAAAACTTCTGTCAAATAGTCTTTAGTTTCCAAACTGTCACAAATATAAATGACAGCGCCGTTGGACAAGTAAATGTCTTGGAATTTTGGTATGATTAGGTTTGCAAACCGTTGTAACTTCATATCCTTGTGCAAATATTCTTTGAACAGGTGTTTTAATCTTCTAATGTGTGTTCCTTCTAGTTTATTCTGCGGATATCCTTCCAAGGTTATAGCTACTTTCAGTTCTTGATCTATATGTAGGTAATTCGTTCGTCGATGATAAGCAATGCCTCTGTTACTATCAATATTCAAAGTACTACACCTAGAGATCAAGTTATCGGAACTTTCAACAAAAGATTCCGTCTTATCCGACACGGCTACGCCTGATGTAGAAGCGATATTGTTCTCAAGAATTTCTTTCTCCTTTTCGTCACATTTTTCGCTTTCCATTGCGTTACTATGATTATTTGTTTCGTCCGACCAGACCAATATTTCATCTTTGTCACTGATGTATGTGACATCTTTGAGTTTTTCTATAATGTTTTCATGGAGACTATTCTCAAGTTCCTTCCTCACATCATACTTATATTCTGCAGCTTCTGGTTGAACTTCCTCTTCTATAACATTCTCTTCTTCTTTCACAACAGCAACTTCTTTAATGCTAACATCGGAAGTATTTCTAGGTGTTACTTCAGCGGACCTTATCTCATCTAGTAGTTTAACTCTAGAAGCAACGCTTCGTAAGTCCTCATCCATATTAGAAAGTAGGCATTCGTAATAAATCTCTGTATATCCGGTCAATTCGAACTCCATCTGGCCGTAATCTATTACATTTTTGAAAGCCGGACCTCGAATAATTTCCCCAGAAACTCGATCTATGATAAAAGAAGTATATTCGACGTCGTCAATTGTTTTCTGCGCGTAGATTTTCCATAAATTCGTTTTTAGTGTAGGATTGAAGTATTGTAACAGTTTGAAGGCGTCGTGCGCTGTAGCTGGCCAACAAGAGCGGGGTATCTTAAGTACTGCTAAACACAATCTTTTCACTCTCGCCCTAAGTAGGACTAGATTCGTGCACATTCTTTCTTGAAGCCCTGGAGACACTCTTACCATCCAATCCCTAGTGTCTACATCTTTGCAAATACAAACTAAGGCTCCCCTGTTCAAGTAATAATCTAAAAAAGATGGGACTCGTTTTAGAAGTCCAGCTTTTAATTGCATATCTATAACATCGGTAAGACTACGTTGGAACTGCTCCATCTGTCGTAACTTCATCTTAGATTTTGGGTAGCCGGCTAACGCTATGACTAATTTCAAATCCGCCTCTACAATATCCATGTAGTCAGCATTACGTAATTGTATAAGTCTGTATGTCTCATCTTCGTCGTCACTGTCAGTATAAAAGTCACTGTATTTTAAGTCGCATGTAACTTCGCTCCTACATTTCCCGCATCGTTTAACCTTACTGGTCGCGTCAGATCTTTTACTATAAGTGTCGGTAACCTTACTTAAATCAGACTTTTTGGTTCTCTTACTAGGGGATGTATCATCCGTTGACTTGCTATCGACTTTTTTGGTAGAAAATACGGATCTTTTATCGATATTTTTACTGGCGACGGGTTTATCTCGGTAGTGCTTGTTTTCGCTCTGGTCTTCGGAACATAGTACGCAAGTAGACGCGGTGGAACTACCATCAGTTTGCTGGATTTCCCAGGAACGCTTGTTCTTGCCCTTGCAGGAACAGACGGTGGTATCGTTCTGAAGCAAAACTATCGATATCGATATCTGTCTTTCTGATTGCTACACTACTGGTGTTGCCAGATGTCTCCGTTCCCGTTTATCATGCTCGGGTAATCGAAATGTTGGAGGCTCATTTTTCTTTGTAGAATTTTTCATTGTGTTGCCAATTTATTGGATTTTTGAAACACTCCATTCCCCAATTTTGTGGTGATTTATCTGGCAACACTGTTGTTTTGCGTTTGATGAAAATGCATGAACCCTGAAGCCCCCTACCTAAAGCATACATGCATGATGCAAGTTCCTACAACCGTAAAACGTAAAATTTTTATCCTGAAAATTTAAGAAGAAAAGCGTAACACACATACAGTAAATAGACATTCGATAATCTTATTTTTTGTCTAGTTCATCATCCTATGTGACAATTTTAGTTCGTACATATTTACACTTTTAGTGCCATTTTTCATGTCAAAACCTATTTATTGCACATATCATTTTGTTTTCGCGTTCATTTTTTTACTACCAACCGTGACGGAACAGCGATTGAAAAATGATACAAGATGATGCTGCAGGTCATTACGTTACGCAGTCTGGTCTACTTATTTATATTTTTTGCCTTGCCACGATCGACTGAACTAAAAGCCTCGATCGACAGAGATCGACCGGTTGGCCACCCCTGGTATAAACGGTCGGTATAATTTTACAGGCGTTATGACGTCACAAGCCCCACTCCCAAATTACAAAACGTTTTAACTTCGTCAATAATCAATATTCATTGATTTAATAAAACAAAAAGTACGTGCCCATTATTTTTCAACTACTGGAAATTACCCTATTGCTTTCATCTTACTACTTCAACGATTATATAGAAAAAAGGCTTAAAAAGACAAAGGAAGTTTCGCTATATTATATGAAAAAAGTATATGAAGTTGCCCTAAAATGCAATTGGCCATTCGACTGAAAAAATCTAAATAGTCCATCAGTTAGATTATCAAAAAATATTCGACCCGTAACTTTTCTTTTGTGACGAAAACCAAAATTGACGGAGATATGATGCTTTAAAAATTGCCAATACGTCAGAATTTAGTACAATTTTTTTTAATTCTGACGTCACGAGTCCCCACTCCCCAGTTTTGATGCGTTATATCTTGGTTAATATTCATTGATTTTACAAATGAAAAAATACGTGTCCGTTATTTTTCAAAACTCTAAATGCCGGACTAATTAGGTTTGTAATTTATTCATACTGTCAAATAGCCAATTTCACCCTAGATTACGAAGAGATCCTACATAAATATTCATGCTGATAAATCCCATCACCAAATCGAGTATACCATTGGCAACAAATGCTGGGCAGAATCAATTAGAAATTAATTTAACTATTTTCAAAACTGGAGAAAACGCCATGTGACTTAAAAAGGCAATATGACTAAAAAAAAACTGAGTCAGAATATGAAAAAATATTTGACCCGTATTCTTTCTTTTGTTACCTACACTTAATTCACAAAACTAAGAGAGATAGTCGATTTTAAAATTACAAGACGGCACAACTTTTTTTCCTCCCACCCAGGGCAGAGCAGGAGGAGCTGTCAGACTCGTACTGTCTAAAATCCACGGTGTCCTTCAATAGCCCTTTAAGTTCCGGGGTCACAGTAATTCGTGAGTCCCGCGGCCTCGGCAGGGTTTTGCCCTGTAAAGGGGGGGGGCCCGTTAACCCGGGCATGGTCCATGGTCGGACAGCGAGTCGCCCATTACTCGCTGCCCGCATGCAAGCGCCTACGGTGGCCGGTGATCGTCTGCCGACATCAGTCGCTGAGGGAGTCTACCAAGACGTCACGAGCCCCCTCTCTTGAGTTATGATCCATTGTAAAAGAAAAAACGTGTCCAAATTTTTCTAAACTCTAATGACGGGTTAATTAAATTTACAATCTATTAATGCTGTCATCATGCCTATTAAAATAGTTTTGATTGAATTTTACCAATCAAACATTAACCTTCCACTATTGTCATAAGGTTGAAAATCAATAAAAGAAATTTAACAGACTGCGGTAGTTTGATGTGCTAACTTTCAATAAAAATTGGCAGATGTTCGTCAAAATTGCAACAAAACACAAAACTTAATTTAGTAGTAGTTGTAACACAAGCCTGTCCATTTAGCTTTTAGAGCATTTACATAAGGTTTAATTTGCAACGATTCGAACTACACTTGTGAAATATTACCACTATAAAACCGTAACTAACCCGGATTTGGGGCCAATCGTAAACTCATGTTAGTAAAAAAAATGAGCATGCAATAATAAGATTTAAGACTCACCGAATCTCCAGCACCAGCGGTGAAGCTCAAGTCAGCATCGCGGGAGTCTCTGCTGGGAACATTATACATTCCAAGTTATTTTACTGTATACTTTTTTTTATTTTGGTAAAATCATCAAATGAGTCCTCCCACCCAGGGCAGAGTCACGGGTCGCGGGATTCACGAATTACCGTGACTCCGGTACGTAAAGGGCTATTGAAGGACACCGTGGATTTTAGTCAGTACGAGTCTGACAATCCCTCCCGCCCTGCCCTGGGTGACTCATTTGATGATTTTAACACGAAAAAAAAAAAGGGCAGAGCGGGAGGGATTGTCAGACTCGCACTGACTAAAATCCACAATGTCCTTCAATAGCCCTTTACGATCCCGGGTCACGGTAATTCGTGAGTCCCGCGATGTTCAAAAGTTCAAAGAAAAGCTTTGTGTGGCGACCACTGACAGGAAGGTAGCTTATTGATGACGCGATGCCACACACAATTCGACCGATTCCAACTACAAGCGAAAATCATCCTTATCACTACGAAATGTGACATAAAACGTGCGGTTATCTACGAGTAGATGAAAAACTAAACACGCTCGCCACGACGACGTAAGACAGTCTTGTTTTTTTTTTAAACTTTGCCCCACACTGAGAATTTCTCCTGTATCGTGGGTGCGTTTACAAACATAGAAACTCACATACACAAACACCCAGACCCGGAACAACTATTTGAAGGTCATACAAATATTTGTTTGTGGAATGGAACCCACGACAGTACAGCAGTCCAATCGCTCAGCCACTGCGCTAACCGTGCCATCTAATTGCATCATTATATCGTAGTAACAAAGACGATTTTCATTTTTAGTTAGTAGAAATTGGAAATCGCACGAATCGCGTCATGGGAACGCTCCCTTACACAGACAGACAGATACCTAATTTGTGCAACTTATATTTTTTATTTGATGAATATTGGAGTACGCCTTAATTAATGTAGAATTAAAAGCAAACAAATGCATAATTTGCCGCGCTTGCCGAGATTGGTCTGTGGATGGGTGACCATCGGTCATAGCGAGTTTCCTCCGTGCGAGGAAAGCACGTAAAGCCGTTGGTCCCGGCTGTCATTTGTAGATCTTTGACAGTCGTTACTGTTAGTCAGAAGCTCTAAAGTCTGACAACCAGTCTTACCATGGGGTATGGTATTATTCAGTTACTGGGTTGTGGAGGTCCGACAGGCAGTCGCTCCATGTAAATTATTAATATCTATCTGCACCTGGTTTGACTGGAAGCCGACCTCAATATAAATAATAAAATAAATATTCCACAACTATCACACAACGCCATCTAGTCCCAAGCTAAGCAGAGCTTGTGTTATGGGTACTAGACAGCTGATATACATACTTATATATTTGTAAATACATACATATTATAGATAAATTACACCCAGACACAGAACAAATGATCGTGCTCATCACACAAACATTTGTCCTGGTAGCTGATATAGTTGGGAAACTAGACAGATGATGATGAAATGCATAATTTTAAAACAAAACGCGATAAACACAACATAGATTCCTTTATACATTTTTAACTTACCGAAATCGTACATATTTTTTCTGATGAATCCTTATGCGAACAGAAATAGATAAAAAAACCTTGTTAGTAAATATAATAAAAATAAGTAATAAATAAATATTTCGAGACTTACACTATTATTATTTTCTAAAGTTTAGAATTCTAATCAAATCAAATCAAATCAAATCAAATAAATTTATTTGTGCACACAGGTCTCAGTTAAGTTGTTCATAAATATTTACATGTATCTCTGCGTCCTGCCACAGTTAGTAGCATACAAATTTTACATTAAATAGGAATTTTAAAGAACATGCATATGTAGTCTTAGAAATTGTCAAGAAACAAAAATAATAATTAAAAATAACCCATAAACGAAAATCATTAAAAAAATAAACAGGTATACATTTTTTTAACAATAGTAATTTAGTAAAATAGCCAATAATAATCAAATGACATAAACTTTCATTAAGAAATATTCAACAATAATAATTAAATTCAATTCAAAATAATTCATAATAATACAATTTATTTACAATAATCTATAATCATATACATACTTATAATGTCTATAAATCCATAATAATAAAAGCCATAATCAAATTACTATTTTATCCTCTAAAAATTCTGTCACACTATAATAAGCTTTTTGGGCTAGAAATTTCTTTAATTGATTTTTTAAAGCATTCTTATTCAAATCCTTCCACTTTTTCGGCAACTTGTTAAAGATAATCGGAGCCATACATATGATACTCTTACGCACAAGTGCAGTTTTAGCTCTGTGTGAGCTAAGTTTGCTGTTATCTCGTCTGTTACGCGAGATTATGTCTTCCAAACGAGGAAACAGCAAAGGATTTGCTAGCACAAACATTGTGACCTCTAAAATGTATAAACAGGGCAGTGTAAGTAGTTGGTACTTTTGGAAATATGGTTTGCAACTATCTGTTGTTTGTAGTTTAAACATAGACCTAACACATCTCTTTTGGGCCTTAAATGCTAAACCATTATCTGTGGAGTTTCCCCAAAAGATAATGCCGTATCTTAGTTGTGATGCCGCTAAACCGTGATAGGCCGTTATCAAGGCTTCTGTATTAACAGTCGACGACAGAGAAAATAATGCGTAGGCAGATTTACATATTTTCTTGCACAGAATCTCAATATGTGCTTTCCAGTTAAGTCTAGCGTCAATCGTCAGTCCAAGAAACTTTGTCGTGTTAACGTTTTCAATTATTTTGTTATTATATATCAAATTAAAATTTTGTTTTGTTGGACGTTGTTTAAAATGCATAATCTTAGTTTTGTCTAAATTTATCTTTAAATTATTACATTCTAACCATTGTATTATTTTATTTAAGGAATTATTAATGTCAAAGTAATATTGATTTATGTCATTATTATCACAGGAAATTGTTACTGTACTGTCATCGGCGAAAAGTGTCATTGGATATGGTATAGCCCCTGGCAAATCGTTTATGTATAAAGTAAAGAGTGGGGGTCCCAGTACACTTCCTTGTGGTACACCATAAACAATATTGCGTTCCTCTGAAAGGTAGATTTCTTCTCGTTTAGTAACTGTATTTACTTTCGAAGTCTCTGTCCTTTGTTTTCTGTTACTCAGGTATGATTTAAATAAACTCAGAACATTGCCCCTAATTCCATACGCATCCAGCTTCTTTATTAATATGTCGTGTTGAACATAATCAAACGCTTGCGTCATGTCACAGAAGATGGCACACACAGGCGTTCTGGTGTCTACATTTATCATAACCGTGTGAAGGAAGTCGTAAATTGCCATATTTATGGATTTATTTTTACGAAATCCTTTTTGTTCATCACACAATATGCCATGTTTCTCCAGATACCTATGCAGCTCGGTAGAGAAATATTTTTCAAAAATCTTGGATGTTATTGGGATAAGTGAAATAGGCCTATAATTTTCAATACGTTCTCCATCCTCTTTTTTTAACAAGGGCTTTACGATGGCCATTTTCAAGGCATCCGGAAACGTACCTTCAGAAATACAAAGGTTTATAATAAAACTTATATGCTTGCAAATTTCAAGTGCAACGGATTTTAGTACTCTAGTCGATATACCGTCATATCCAACGCTGCTCGTATTCCTCAAGGACAGTATTATTTTATAAATGTCCTGAGGTATACAAGGTGCCATGAACATCGAGTTCATTTTGCCTTGAAAGGGTAATCTGATGTTATTATCCCTGTTAACAATAGGTTGTATTTTATCAATAAAATAATTATTTAATTCATTTACTACCTGTTTTGGATCTGTTATACACGTATCATTTATTTTAATATTATTTATACAATTTCTGGGAATATTAAATTTAGCTTGATTTATTATTTGCCAAGTTGCTTTACATTTATTTTCCGAAGTCCTAATTTTATAATTATTTTGTGCTCGCTGTGTCAATGTCATTATTTTCTTGAACAGTTTAGAGTAATTCTTATATAGTGTTTTATTACAAAGGTTTGGTTGTACTCTATTCTGCCACAAAAGTTGTCTTTTCTTTTTACTACAGATTTTTATTCCCTTAGATATCCACCTTTGTTTTTTAATTACACTAACGGTTAAGCGGGATTTAGGAAAACACAGATCATAAAATAGGCCAAAATCCTTTATAAAAACGTTAAAGGCTGTATTTGGATTATAGGTTTCGTACATTTCTGAGAAACTTAGGTTCTTTAAACAACTTTTAAATTTTATGAGTTAAGACTTATTGTTTTTCAACGTTTTTTTTTTTCATTAATATAATTATTTACAACTTTTTATTACTGATTTTACTACCTTAAAAATATTTTTGAGTATATTAGTTTCAGATTTTCTTTTTTATTATTTGCCCGGCAGGCTTTGGCCCTCTAAAAGGGGGGCCCCGTCATTTTGCTCACACTCTTTGAAGCGCGCGTGGAACACAACGCGTCATCGACCCGGGCATGGTCCATGGTCGGACAGTGAGTTGCCCATTACTCGCTGCCCGCGCCTACGGTGGCCGGAGATCGTCTGCCGACGTCCGTCAACGTGGGCGTCTACCACTGCGGCTGGGGTGGAGGGACGACGCTGTCCTCTCCCTCACGCGATCCGTCTCCTCCTTAGCGCGCATGACTGCTTCGCAGAAGGAGGCGACCACTTTCCACTCCGTCTCGCCCCGCAACATGGCCTCGACCAATAAACACATTACGCCCTAATATTGGGCGTAATGTGAATCTCAATATTCAACCTCATACCAAATCCCGTTCCTTTGTTTTTGACAGCTACTTTTGACTGCACATCTTAAAGACTCGGCAATTTCGGTCGTTTATTGGTTACAGACAAATATCTAACCGAAGATAGCAATCGAGATAGATTCTCATTTCAGCAATTAGACTCCAAGCAGAAATAAAGAACTTTCTAATGTAAAAAACATAGTGATACTGAATTTCAGATAACGTCTCAACTGGTTCCGTGGTGTAGTGGTTATCACATCTGCTTTACACGCAGAAGGCCGCCAGTTCGATCCTGGCCGGAATCATATCTTTTTGTAGTTCTGATTATTTTTTATTTACCAATTTTGATAAATTTGATGTATGCCATCAATTAATTTATCAACATTAGAGTTTTGAGAAAGTTGAACTATTTATAAATAAATTTAAAAAAATCCTACTATTTATCTTAGGTTGCAATCTTAATCCCATCCCCGTCACTCTGCTGACACTCTTTCGAGACGACATGACTAGACGTGGTAATGTGTATCTAACGTGGGTGCGTTTACAAACACACAAACTCACATACACAAACACCCAGACCCGGAATAACTATTTGTAGATCATATAAATATTTGTTCCGTGCGGGGATCGAACCCGCGACACCCTGCGCAGTAGTTGATCGCTCAGTCACTGCGCCAATTTGTCAGTTTGAGTCGCTCTGGGGCCGTTCAAGTATTACGTAAGCAGATTTATTACAATTATTTACCCCCCGTCCCCCTTTTGTCAGCAAAAGTAAGCAAAGATCTTACCCCCTCCCCCCATGCTTACGTAAATATTTTTCAATTAATGTATTGTTTTTGTCTAAACGTATGCATTAATTGCCGGAATCCCCGAAAATGAGCTTTGTTTTCAACCAAAGACAATGAGAGGGATGCCATTCGTGTCAAAAAGTAAATAATTACCGATAATGTAATCATCATCTAGACTCCCCTACCCCCATGTCATCCAAAATAAGCAAAGCAAAGACCCCCCCTCCCCCCCATAGTGTTATAATACTTGAACGGCCCCTCTACTGAAATGTGCGCGCCGAGTCACGTCTAGATGTGAATTGATCCTTACCAACTGGTCAAATGTTTCTTCATAGCATTTTATCATGGAAAAACATAGCCAAAATAAACAGTATAAAGACAGAGCAACTGTTCCTACAAATACTAAATTCTGAATTTCAATGCCTACACTAACTGGTTCCGTGGTGTAGTGGTTATCACATCTGCTTTACACGCAGAAGGCCGCCAGTTCGATCCTGGCCGGAATCATATCTTTTTGTATCTTATTTTACCTTTTTCTTTCGTTTTTTTTTCTTTTTTGTAGTATTTTAAACTAAAAATATGAACTTACCTGTCGTTAGTATTACGCACGACGATCTTCCCATCAGGCAGAATGCACCGGTTACTCATTTGCGCCATCTGTAAACAATTAAACATTGAATTATTCATTTGTTGCTGGATTTTAATATTATTTTATTTATTTATTATAGTCCAGTCAAATAAGACTTTGAAGGTTACAATAATTCCCATAGAGCTGAAAATTGGTATGAATGTTCAGAACACCATTATAAATGAATTGTGAAAAGTCCCCATCAATCCCCCTTGTGCAAACATTTTTATTGATGGTGAAAGTTTGCAAAAATAGGTTTTTCGCGTTTTTCAGCTAAACGGTGAGTTTTACAGCAAAAATAGTTCAGAAAAAAATTGTAGATCATCCGATTCTCTACAAAAAATGTATCTACACTTTTTTTCATAAGTATTGCCATTTCCGTGATATAGCGGTTGAAAGAATTGAAAAAAATATTTTATTCGTAATATGCACACGTTTCCACACCACCTAAGAGGTAGTGTGCTTGGCGCTTTTTTTTAACGTGGTTTCCTCGGTAGGCCTATCCCACGATCTATTATGATCCTATTGAATGCAAATGGAGTAGGTATTTGTAATAATTATTTATATATAAATGAAAAAATTATTTGGAAAAATTATTCATCGGATTCATAATAATCCAATGGAACTTCTAGTATATTGTCTTCGTTTTCTTCTTCTTCTTTTTCTTCATCTTCTTTTTCCTCATCTTCCTGCTGGATACAAATATGTTCTAAAAGTGATGCATCATATGTCTCATCACTGATATCGTAATTATCCTCATCTAGTATCGATTCAACATTGGAGCACGACTGTCCTTGACAATTGGTGCATGCTAAAGAACAAAACAGTCCAACCTTTTTACAGCCGCATTTAGCATTGCAACCTTTATTGCAATTGCAAAAGATGGTGTTAAGGAGTTTTTCTGGTGCAGGTGGGAGTAACGTATGAATTGGTTCCAATGCATTGTCAACTAACTTCCAACCCCAGTCTTCTGGATCCATTTTATTACCAAGCCACACTTGAACTTGATAATATACCCGGAATAGATGTTGTTGAGCAGCAGCAGAGGTTGGGGGAAGACAAGCTAATTGCATTTGTTTTTTATTATAAGTTTTTTTTGCAAAAGATAAGTATCGGAGCTTATCCAAGCAGGTAATTTTTTTTGGAGCTCCGTACATAGAAAGAAGAAAGCGAATTCCATTAGTGATTATAACTTCTGGAGTAGAGTTACTATCTTTAAAAACTTCAGCACAATTAATTAAATTTTGTTTCTCGAACAATTTCAAAACCGTTGTTTTGCCCCTCTTGAAAAATGCTGATGTTGTATCGCAGCCAGTTATTGCGTGTAGAAAAAGTATATGATTTTGGCATTTTGGGAAAGCACAGAGACTTTTTGATGAAATTTCCGATTGCTGCTGAGTCTTTCCCGGTTTAAAAAAATAAATATTTTTTTCTGTTGGAGTTCGAGCAGCAAGTAATACTAATAAATCGATATCTTCACCAACAACAATAGTTGTATTTGTTGAGTTGAATTGTTCTATTGCCGTTTCAATGATCAGAACATCAGCATCATTTTCAGCTTGTTTTACAAGAATATTTTCAGTAGTAAATTTTTCTTTTAACATTAAAATAAACCGAGACTTGTTGTGGGTATTTGCAAGAAATTTTTGTTTGCTTGTGGGAACTGTCATAAATTCATCAAAAATAACATCAGAAGATGAAGATGTTGTTGTAGCTCGACGTCGTTGTTCTGCGGCTTTGATATTTTTTTTACAATCGGTGTAACCATCAAATACTGCAGTCACTCTATGGCCAAAATAAGACATAGGGACTCATGTATTTACTCATATAACGGTTCAAAAATGTATATAAAAGTACATTAACGTGCATATTACGAATAAAATATTTTTTTCAATTCTTTCAACCGCTATATCACGGAAATGGCAATACTTATGAAAAAAAGTGTAGATATATTTTTTGTAGAGAATCGTATGATCTACAATTTTTGTCTGAACTATTTTTGCTGTAAAACTCACCGTTTAGCTGAAAAACGCGAAAAACCTATTTTTGCAAACTTTCACCATCAATAAAAATGTTTGCACAAGGGGGATTGATGGGGACTTTTCACAATTCATTTATAATGGTATTCTGAACATTCATACCAATTTTTAGCTCTATGGGAATTATTGTAACCTTACCTCTATTTTAAGGACTAATTTGACTGGACTATTAGGCAAACCAACTTAATACACACTAATCAATCAATAATAAACAAGTCATTTAAAAATTCGGTAGCATTGCATGCATCTAAATTAAAGGTAAGCACAGCATTTTGATTACTTCTCTTCTTTACAATAATAATATTAAGTAAAATTAACCAAATAAATTAAATAATGTTCATGCACTTTTACATTCTTAGCTTCAGTTTAGAAATAATATAATTTCAGAATGAATTAAACTGAAATAATATTGATTGAAACAAAAACTATTAATAGAATCAAAATTAAAATTAAAAACATAAAAAAATAAGTTTCAGTTCACATATTATTTAGCACTGCTCTTTTAAATTTAGTATTGCTGCCTGAAAATATGTCTAGATCACAGTCTTGAAAATTTTACATACATACATAATTATATAAATTCACATCTTCTGCCCATGGGGGTTAAACAGAAACTACAGAGCGCCACCTGCTACGATCCTTACATACTCCTGCCACCTCATCCACATTCATACATCTGGTACTAGTATTATGCACCCGACCTTTCTGAAGCTTCACCAACGAAAAGGCCTGGCAGATGATTTTAACTGCTACGAATAGGATACACAAATCATTAATGGAAAAGGAAGAAGTTAGTGTTGCAGAACTCACCGGTTTCCTCTCCGCCTGTTTCAGGAGTATGACCCTCTGCTTACACTGGAGTTGTTCCTCGCGCACCTTCAGCTGTTCCAGCTTCAAATTCTCCAGCTCCAGATGAAGATTCGGGTCAAGGATGTCAGAGAATCCCTGGAAAAGATACAGAAACAAATTTATTACAACTTTCTGCTAAATTCTCTGTTTTTTTTTTACATAGGAAAATGGTATACAAATTTCAGAAGGCTCTTGTAGTTTAAATAAATATTCCACAACTATCACCCAACGCCATCTAGTCCCAAGCTAAGCAGAGCTTGTGTTATGGGTACTAGACAGCTACATATTATAGACTAATATTATAAAGCTGCAGAGTTTGTTTGTTTGTTTGTTTGAACGCGCTAATCTCTGGAACTACTGGTCCGATTCGAATGATTCTTTCAGTTTTGGGTACCTAGTCCATTTATTGAGGAAGGCTATAGGCTATGTAACATCACGCCATCACTAATAGGAGCGGAGCAGCAGTGAGAAATGTTTCAAAATCGGGAAAATGAATTCCTTTTCGAGAGCTTCCGTTGCGTGCGCTGCGTAAACGGTTAAAGATACGCAAAAATTATGTACTACGGAATTAATTCTCATGAAAAGTTCTAAAATAAAGTCCGCGAGAGCATATATATATCTTTTAAGGTTAAGTCACTATAACCTTTTTTGTGGAAATCAAATTTGATTTTAAAGAGCTTCATTATTTGCGAAGGTATTTTCATTAACATGATATTAATCCTTATCCAAATTAATACGTTAATCATCACAAGCATTTGATTTTGAACAAAATTGCCCTTGACATTGTTTGATTTTAATGAATATCTAAGGAGATATCATAGTTTCAAAATAATACTACAATAAAATAATGACTGCCTGGGCAAGTCATAATTGCGGTCGAAAGATCATCTTTGAGAAGTGGTTGGAGATGCGCTACGGCGTCGTTGATGTCACATATGGAATTTTTTAGTCACGCCAGTATAGAAAAATAAAGTGTGATAGATTTATATAAAAGAGTAGTTTCTTAGTCTAATATATTTTATAAAAACACTGTGTTCATGTGTAAAATGTATATAGCACAAACAAGTGCTTAGTACCTATATGAGATAAAACCAGTAACTTACATAGTCTTCTTCCATCAGTAAATCGTCCATGTTGCTCTCACCGTTAGGTATTTCGTCCTGCACTCTGTAAAACAACAATTTTGTGTTAAGTGAAAATAATAGACACTACTATTTTGTTGTGGGCAATCCAAGATGCCTCTGAACTTCCCAGGAGACTTCTGAGCTTCTGGATGGACTTGGACAGGCTTACATAATCAACCATCCCACCTCAATAATTACAGACTGGAACTGTGTCAAGTCTAATAATTAGTAGGCCATCAATAATTTGTCTGTAGAACATGTTGCACAGAACAAAGTGATATGGGCTAGGGTGAGAAGATATCTAGGATGCTGTCTGCAAGTTCATGTCCAACCTTTTTAGCTGCATAATCAGCCTAAGATGTTCCCTTTCTGAAGAAACAAACGTCTCGGACATGGAAAATCAGCAAATGAGTCTACCAGGCAGGCATAAAACGACACAAAGCTTTTGGCTGATTGACACAATATAAATGACCAGTGACCCATATTAGTCATTCCATATTATCAAAAACTGTGAGGAGCTTTGTTCACCAGGACACATAACTTACACCAGACCAAATGAGAGTAGTGATCGCAGCTTACAAAGTCCACTTTTAGAAATCTCGATGTTGTGATAAGAGGCTGCCATCACTCAGCAGAGGCGTTACACAGGCTCACAGTAATAAGGATTATAATTTCGTTTTCAAAACAAATGTAATAAACTGATACCAGAAACATTGAGACGAACACCCAATAAACTGCTAAATAAAAGAACTTATTGGAAACAAATAATACAGGCAGTTATCAGTAACATCATCTGCCTGCTTGCACTTGCAGGTTTTGTCAACAGAACAACAGACAAAATAACAGAATGTACACTGTTGTAACACAAAAAGACAGACTTCAGTCTTTTTTTTTTCCGTGGTAAAATCATCAAATGAGTCCTCCACCTAGGCAGAGCGGGAGGGACTGTCAGACTCGTACTGAGTAAAATCCATGGTGTCCTTCAATGACTCTTTACGTTCCGGGGTCACAGTAATTCGTGTCCCACGACCCCGGCAGGCTTTGGCCCTGTACAGGGGGGCCCCGTCATTATGGTGACACTCCTAAAGGCGCGCGTGGAACACAACGCGTCGTCGACCCGGGGTCTTGATAAGCACAAAATTGATGCATGAAAACATCACAAGGATAAAAAGATAATCCCCTAAGACGACCCACTGACCAATATTTGTAATTAATAAAACGGGCGATGTGGGTAGGTTGACAATCTAACCGAGAAACTGCGAGATTTCGCCATGTAAGTACCATTGACGGACATAATATATTTGAGCATAATCTTCAAGTAGTCGCAAGTTTACAATGTATTTATTATTAAACAAAGACACAGTATACGAACAAAGTTTTATAAAAAAACTCGTTTCTGGTAGTTTTATTTCTAGAATTTTAGGTAGGTAGGTACTAGGTACTTGTCAGTCTTCGTCGCAAAGATCGTCGTCTAATTAAAGGCTTTGCAGATAAGAAATATAAGTGTCCCACTGTTATTTCAGGTTAGTTACAGTGTTGTTCAGACTATCACATTGTTAGTATCAACTTACTCAACGGGGTCTTGCTGCATCGACGAAAAATATTTTCGAAGCATGGCGACTTTACTACAGTAACTTTGTAACTCAAGTTTTAAGCGCCTATAGCGATAAAACGCTCACAAACACTTAAAATTACGTCAATACACTATTTAATTCACAGTTTTAACACTATTTTCTGTAATCACGCAGAAAGATGATAAAAAGTTAACTTTGAAAGCACAGAAATTCGCACGACTGCCCGAACGTAAAACTTTTGCCTCCATTATGAAAAATGGCAGACCAGCCAATGACAGCACGGAGTGTTTGTAATTTCCTGAACCGTGATTGGTGGATGAAATTCAAAACAAACCAATGAGATTTTAGTTTTTAAAGAAATACATTTCATTGGCCGCTGTATAATTTTCGATGGGACTACTTTTAGGCAAAGGGCAAACGAATTCAGCCTGGAACACTCGCGTTTCTTTTCATTATAAAACTTGTTTTTTTTTTTTATTTCGCTTCAATTGTCGTTGAACCATTAGTTATTAATATATAAAAGGAGAGCTGACAGACTGACATATCAACGTACAGCCGAAACTACTGGGGCTAGGAATGTGAAATTTTGCAAACGGCTTCCTATTATAATGTAGGGGAGCACTAAGAAGGGGTTTTTGGAAATTTAACCTTTAAGTTGGTAAAAAGGGGGAATTAGGAAAGTACGTAACCCACGCGGACGAAGTCGCAGGCAAAGTGCTAGTTAGTTAATACAGATTCTAAATAATTGCTTTATTTTATGCGAATTGAAGTTCTTTGCGTTATTTCAAAAACAATACGATTAGCCGGTACGGTAAGCCTTCATTATTGAATGTACAAAATATTTACTATTATCGATACGATCTTGGAGATATTTAAAACCAGTTTCGTTTATTTGATATAAAAAAAGTTTTTTTTTTAATCGTAAAATTACTTTGCTGAATCAATCTTTTAAGTTTCTATAAAGACGTGAAAAGGTGTGTTACAGTGCATCAATTTTCATAGACCAAATGAAAACTGATGGCAAAGCTCTTTCAGTCTTTTCCATATTAGTTCTCTGTTTTGCCGCCTAGATTCATGTCTCATTTTTTAATTTGCGTCGAACGAATCTGAAACGCCGATTCTAAAATGGGACTGGGAATTTGTATTTCAGTTTACACAATAGGGTACTTTACTGCATACATTATTTGAACTTTTAGATAGCGTATTGAAAAATAATGAACACGCTTTTTTTAAACAATAAATATTGACAAAGATAAAAACGCTTTCAATTTCGAAGCGTTGTGACGTCATAACGCCTGTAAAACTATACTAACCGAGTGACTTTTGTGATTTTTAGAAGCGTTGTATCTTCGTCAATTTTGGTTTACGTAACAAAGGAAAAAATACGGGTCAAATCTTTTTGATAATCTAACTTTTGGAACTAATAACATATTTTGTGAAATAGCCATTTCCTTTCATACATACATATATATGAAAAACATACATACATTTCACGAAATCACTCCCACAGAAGCAATAAGTTTTTTTTTTTTTTTTTTTTTTTTTTATCGTGGTAAAATCATCAAATGAGTCCTCCCACCCAGGGCAGGGCGGGAGGGACTGTCAGACTTGTACTGACTAAAATCCACGGTGTCCTTCACTAGCCCTTTACGTACCGGGTTCACGGTAATCCCTTGGTCCCGCGACCCCGGAAGCAATAAGTTCTTAGAAAACAAAACATGGTGGTATAGGTAACTTACCGAGAGGTCCGGCTCCGGCTGGCGACACTCCCGGTCTCCTCTCTATCTCTGCCCGTACTCCTCTCGCTACGGTCCCTCCCACCAGTGTTCCGGTCTTGCCAGTCCCTGTTTTTTCTCTCTTTGTTACCCTGAGGAAAATATTTTATTTTTAATTACGTTTAGTTTCTATTGATAAAGATGATTTAATGATTTTAACTAACTACTAATGCTAAAGGGACTGATAAACTTGAGCATTCACTTGTAACAAGCATTGTTGCGAATGTTACACTACAGAAATACAAACGAGAGCATTTTAGCTAGCATTGTAACGAGCGTCTGACGACTATCGACTAGAGCGTTCACTAGAAAGATCGTGAGAATGTTTGTAGCGATGTTTGGCTGTACACTTCGCTCTGTTCGTTGTTCAGTTCGACAAAATTTAAACGACGAATGCTCGATGTTCTGTTACAGACGAGTATAATCGCTTTAAGAGAATATACAGGTCCTTTAATTGTTTTCACCTCTTTTATTTATAAAGTATAGCAATTTTAGACAGATAATGCTTGGTCCATGCTCTATGTCTATGTCATGATTGGCGATGAGAATCATGGTGTTATTTCAATTAAATTACATACTTACTCTATAAGCAATACTAATTTGCAATTTCAACGGTTCCGTCCGATTCATCTTCATCATAGCCAATTTGGCCTCTCTGAAACAAAAACATCCTACCTCTTCAAATAGGTATCAAAATTCAACTTCTTAGTAACTACTGAATTTGATTTTATCTGTAATGGGAGAATGTAGGAATAATGCCTGCTATACGCTATTATGTGAACCGGAGACACCCGCGGAGTGAATTACGTGTTCAGTTTAATATGCACCATAACCTTGTTTTTTTTTTAATATTTATTTAACGAATATCAAGCCGAAAACGTTTATTAAAACTATGTAGTTGGCTAGAATTGGCAAATAAGATCTAAAACTGCCACTTTAAGCAATGTTCCTAATGATTAACTTCGTGCATTTCCAGCAACGTCATGGGCTATTCTACTATTTCGCATTCACCGATTCACAAAATGAATCTTTAGGAATATTGGTAAGTGGCCGTTTAAGACCCGCTCATGTCCCGAAATAATGTAGTTTCTAGGAAGTAGGAGGCGCTGTCGTCGGGCACATTATGTTATGCTATAAAACATTTCTAGACATTAAATAAGTTACTTCTTCTTCATCGTGTCGATGATTCCTTTAAATTACATTTTTCAACTAAAACTCGGCCACATGTACGGCGTTGGTGGTGGCCTCGGACAGTTCCCTTAGAGTGCAGGTGGAGTTACACAGAGTACAATTGAGGAGGTGAGCCATCGTTTGCAATGAGGCTCCGCTGTCGCACTTTGCTTCATCAGAGTACCACCACCGAACGATGTTGTATTTGCAGCAGCCAACCTGGCTTCGCAAGCGGTTTAAGGTCTTCCAAGTAGGCCATGGCAGTTGGTGGCCTGCTGGAAGCTTTTCTGCAGGCTCAGCATAGTGTTCCGGAGGGGGATATCTGAGGAGCCACAGATGTTTTCGGGCTTCCCTAGCCGTGCTATTGCTGACTGATTTAGTTGATTTTAATAATTAACTGTAATCTTTCATCAACTCACCCAGGCGTCTCATACTTGATCAAACCATAGTTTTTCTGCGGATCCTTGCTGTGAAACACCTCAACCAATGTCCCAAACTTAGCAAAAGCTGCTCGAAGTCCCTCCTCGTTCAAGGCCTTTGGTATATTCCTGATGTAGAGACGGCAGTGGTCTAGGTTGACATCACCACTACAAACATATGAAATTAATTAGAGATGGATGTCAACTGCAAAAAGGCAAAGCATTCTTAATGAGTAGAATAAACCAAGCGGCATTATGAGAATCTTGAAGGGGACTAGAAAATTGAGAATGTTGATTGACTGTTCGTAGCTCATTTATGACAACTACATATATCCTTTTTGAAAATTGAGCTATGTTAGGAGTTCGATAATTCGAATGACCGCGATAAGTTTTCATTTAAGAGCAACATTTTATATTCCAAACGTCGGAGGCCCTTGACACTTGGGGCTCCGTATAATTGATACGGCTGATACGGCGGTAGCTACGCCTCTGCTGCGGGACCAAGAGCACTGCCGATATCCCGCGCCTCCTTACGGGGACGTTGCGATGACTTGCGAGCATCTCCTCAATCTTACCTGCTGTCATCATCCATGTACGATGGTTCATACATGGAACTGTTGTAGTCTTCCCGTGAATCCCACTCATTGCTCTGGCTGTAACGACCCCTGCTAGCCATTATGTTGCTGTGGATAGAGCAAGACAGATAGATCAGTATTTTTCAATAGGTGATATGGCTTACTCTCTTTTTCTTTTGGGCATGATAATATCAATGTAGTAATAGTATTACACATATCAAGAAAACTTTGCGATCACTTTGAAAACTAGAAATCTTTTTTGTAGCGGTAGAATGTAGATTATAATTTCTTCTTCTTTTTAGATTATTATTACAGGTAATTTCTATCTGCCGCCGCGGGAGACGCCAACGGCAACGGACACCGCGAGGCGTTTTCTGGTCACCGTAGACGCGGGCATCCGAATGGCGAGTAATAGGTGACTCGCCGTCCGATCATGGACCATGCCCGGGTTTACGGCGCTTCGTGTTCCACGCGCGCTTCAGAGCTGTCAGCAATCTGACGACCCCTTAGGGACTGACCCTTCAGGTAACCATGAACCTGGGACTTAAATGGCTATTGAAGGATCACCGTGGATTTTAGTCAGTACGAGTCTGACAGGCCCTCCCGCCTCGCCCTGGGTAGGACTCTTTTGATGAAAAAAAGGGGTATTTCTATTTAAAGAAAAGACGCAACAAAGAATTTTATCTTGATAAAGTTCAATTTTTTTTTGTCAGCTGCTAGTCTGCTTATATTTAATCTGACCACAAACTTTTTTTGATGTACTATATTTCTGTACTTTATTTAGGTCTAATGTCTGTAGTGTACTACGGAATTCAGTAATTACTCCTGAAATGCTGGACGGTGAAGAAGTTGGATGAAAAACGATTGCATGTAGATGAGAACATTAAGATGGATGTGTGAAGTGACAAGAATGGATAAAGTAAGTAAAGAGTTTGCCAGAAAAAGTGAAAGTGACGCTCTGTTACAGAAAAAATGAGTATGTGTTGTCTCTTGGAGTTTTTTCTTTTTGGATAAGGAACTTTTTTCCATTATAGAACAAGTCAGTCCTGTAGTTATTTTCTTAAATATCTTCACAAATAAATAAATTATACTAATATTATAAAGCTGAGTTTGTGTGAACGCGCATTAATCTCAGGAAGCATTGGTTACTGAAAAATTGTTTTTATATTGGAAAGTGCAATTAAAGAGGTAGGCTTTATTAGACTACTAGCGACCCGCCCCGGCTCCGCATGGGTGCAATCTCTACTATATTATGCATGTTAAATACATTATAAACCTTCCTCTTGAATCACTCTATCTATTAAAAACCGCATCAAAATCCGTTGCGTAGTTTTAAAGATCTAAGCATACATACGGACAGACAGACAGCAGGAAGCGACTTTGCTTTATACTATGTAGTGATGATATAATATCGCGCTATGCTATAGGAGCTACCTATAGGAGCTGAGTAGCGGGAGTGATACCATAGGGGAACAGCTTATCTAAATAAAGGAAACTACCGCTGCGCTAACTACTTATACAAATCAAGTGCAGGATCTGATGTGGGATAAGTAAGTCAGACAAAAAATTACCAACATTTAATGAATCAAGCTTTAGTCTACCAAAAATTACCATTTCTTATGTTTTTGATTAGGAAGGATGAGACTCATGTGACTAAGAGAGAGATGAATGTTGATGGATGGAGAGGAAGAGGAAGGCCAAAGAAAAGATGAATGGATTGTTAAAGGAAGGATATGAAAGAAGAATGAGGAAATGATGGTTGTATGTTTAATCCAGCCAGTGGCCGTAGTATGACGTCTTAAAACCAGACTTGTTCCAGTGAGTGAAAGAGACAGAGCTACACAAGTCGTCTAGCGCCACCTCGTTCACTCTCTGGAACAAGCCTGGTTTTAAGACGTCATAATACAGCCCCTGGTCACAAATAATCCAGATATGTTAATTGTTAATTGTCCATCCAGATATGTTACTGTGCATTCTAATTTCATAACTTTATTTTATTGTTTGTGTGACACTGTCATCAAACACAATAATTCGAGTTTCATAAAATCTGCTTAAGTTACAAGAGTAGAGAAGCAGATACCAAAAATTAATCTTTCTTATAATAATTATTGTTTTATGTCTATCTTACCAGGACAAATTAACTTATTCCGCGCCAGGCTAATTTTTGTGAAATTCATGAAATCCCTAAAACTTGCTGTTAAATATACTAGCTCTACCAGACGGTCGCGGGACTCACGAATTACAGTGACCCCGGTACGTAAAGGGCTATTGAAGGACACCGTGGCTTTGTCAGTACGAGTCTGACAGTCCCTCCCGCTCTGCCCTGGGTGGGAGGACTCATTGGATGATTTTACCACGCTAAAAAAAAGAAGCTCTACCACACGACGTAGCCCACATGTGGGGCGAATATTATACCAAGGACAAAAGGATATTTCGTCTAACCATGGTTCTAGATGGAAATAGATTAATAGACAATGCTAGGCTAACCCTAAATTCATTCAAAAATATTTTTTAATAAAAAATATAATGTAAGCGAACAAAGAAACTTCAAAAAAACAATGTTGTAGAGTCAACTTCATTGCAACCGTAGCGGCATTTATTTTATTTCTGTTGTATAAACATAAAAATGTGATACAAGAGATCGTCCCTCAACTCAATTCGAACAATACAAAAATATCGATACGTGCCGAGCATACCAAAAATTTCGCACAAAATATATTTTTGAAAATAGAAACGTTAAGTTACAAGCAACGTGCATGCAGCAAATAAATCTTCGTTTCTTGTTTCATGACGGAAATTGTGTTATACCATTTTAATGTCTTAATTTAACTACTTTTTATGAAAATAAATCCTAAACTTACCATATAATTCCTGTAAATTCGTAAAACAATCCAACGCCGGCTAGAAAATGTACTGTCAATAATGAAACGAAAGAGTTTGTGATTTTTTGATACAATGTGATGGATGCATTGCTTGATTTGTCTGTGGTTCTTTTAGGCGATTTTACAGACAAAAATAGTGTACAAATTAATTCAGTCGATTTATCATTATAGAATATTTCTTGTTTAGCATCATTAATTATCAGGACCTGTTTCCACTAAAGCAGAAAGGAGAGAATAGAATTGTGTAGTTTTGAAGCGCGATGTCTGAGATGACCGCTATATTACAATATTGTCTAAGGACTTTGGTACTTCCGAGTACCAATGATTCCAAATAGTACTCCATACTGAACTTGTGAAAAAGTATTGTTGGTGTGGTTGGGTTCTCGAGTAACGAATATGAAAGAACAGACACCGCCACATAGTTCTTTCATCTCCGCTGCATGACGGCGGCGCGCCGCCGTCCTAATTCAGTCAAATCATTCAAATCTCAGTTACAAATCTGTGGTTACAGATAGATAACTTAGAAAATGTTGTATGACGACTAGTCAAATTCTTAAGCCTCGCTTGAATGATATGTTACAAAAAACATCTGTTCTTTGCTTTGGCGATTCAAATACAATAATAATACTACGAAAATTCTCCTCGTTATATGGGTGTTAGTGTTAAATCATCCAGCGAATAAGTGAAAATCTCAAAAGTTTATCACATGTTTGAAAATAGTTATTGTTCTTACGTTAACCAACCGTGTGTCCAAACCATGTCCCAACACTAAATCCATGAATGAAACGAGTTTGACATTGACAGCTCTCGAAATCCTAACCTACCGAACTATTTTCTAATAACGTAAAAGATATTGTTAAAAAATAAATAATTAAACAAACTATCAAATATGAAGAATGGACGATAATGGGAAGCACACGTCCTCGTACCAATTGGACCAGGAAATATTGGATGGCAAGTTGTTTATAATATATTTTTTAGCTGTTATTCTAGTACGAATAAATCAACAGGTAGACGTCTAATGTGTTATGACAATATGACGCAGAAATATTTCATACATAATACAATATATCGGAAATACTTTATTGAAGAATCTTATTGAATAATAAGAACCAATTTGGCTGTCTGCACGTATAGGTCTGTGCCGAAAAAAAAATGTTTGTTGCATTAAATGAAAAAAAAAACAAGTGTTTATTTTGGATTTTGCTATTGTCTTGGTGAGATTAAGCACGCGTTTCTTAACCTCTCATATTATTTTGATAACAAAATCTGTTTTTAGTGTTGTGGCTATTGTGTTGTTTAAGTGTTGTGTTGTCTGGTTTGAATATATAGTTATAAGGTTAGTATTTTAAGCTTTTTGGCACTCATTTCCTAAGGAAATGAGTGCCGAAGAACCCCCTGATGGGGGTGGAGGGACACCTTCAGATATGGAGGTTGTGGAGTGTTCCCAAAACACTGATAACTTAAGACCCGAAGTTAGGAAGCGCCCCGGAGTTCCTGAAATTTTTGTTGACGCGAAAAGAAATAAGCCGCCGTCTGACTCAATTCAGTCTGTATTTAATAAGCCAGGTTTTGAGAACGACTCTAAAATGCTCTATAGCGAGAGTGACAGAGCACCCTTTACTGTATTTGTCTCTAGAGTGGAAACAGACCCTAAGCAAGGCCTAACCATAAATTATCTTAAGTTTGCCCAATTTATTTTCAATAAAGGTTTTAAAGGTGTTGTCCAAGGCAGTGTCCGGTCTATGGGCCGTAACAGGATGTCTATTGACTTTATGACATTCAGTGATGCCAACAACTTTGTTAATAATCCCATTCTAATGGAAAACAAATACTCTGCAGTTATCCCACGCTTTCATGTAAGTCGCATGGGAGTTGTCAGGGATATTCCTACCGACTGGACACTGGAGGAGCTAGTAATCGGTATAGAAACCCCTCGTAATTGTGGAGAAGTCATTAGGGCTAGAAGGCTTAATTTTAAAAACAAAAAAGAGGACTCTGTAACTTGGTCTCCATCTTCAACTGTAGTGCTTACTTTCTCTGGCCAGATTCTCCCAGAGAAAGTTTTCTGCTATAATGTCTCTCTTCCTGTTTCTATCTATCATCTCCCCACTATCCAATGCCGCAACTGCTTGCGATTTGGCCACATAGGCACTCAGTGTAGATCTAAGCCCCGTTGCTACCGTTGCGCTCAACCTCACCTTGGAGATAGCTGTAATGTTCCCGACTCTCAGGTCTCATGTCTTTTGTGTGACAGTGGAAGCCATAAGGCCATTGATAATAAGTGCCCAGAACACTCAAGACAGAGGTCAATTAAAATGGTAATGTCTCAAGAAAACTTAAGCTACCGTGAGGCTTCAGTAAGGTTTCCCCGTCCCCGTAAATTACCGTACTCTAATGTTACAGCAGGTCCCTCCCAATCTAAACTATCTCAAGCTCTTCCTTCCTTAGACCTTCTCCTCTCGCCCCCTCTTAACACTCCTTCTTCTTCTCCATATGCATCCCCTGCTAAAACCTCTTATACCAAAACGGTTTATCGTTCCCCAAGACCTAGACCAGAATTGGGCAAGTCCTATGACACCCAAGCCCATAAGTCGTTCTCCTATACCCCTAATTCTTCTCAGCCTAATGGCTGTGCTCTGAATTCCTCTTATGATGAAACCACTCCCCTTCCCACTCCTAATGACAATTTGATAGAGCTTCTGACTTGCTCCCTTATAAATATATTGTCTAAATTTAGTGACGCAATACCGGACAATGTCGTTGTATTAGTTCAACAACTCCTCGAATCCTGGACTCGCCAAAATGGAAAAAATCCTTCAGTGGAATTGTAGATCAATTCGCACAAAAAAACATGATCTAATCTATCTCATAAATAGATACAAACCCGTTGTCTTTGCTGTGTCAGAGACATGGCTCAGGCCTGGATCTCTTTTTAGGGTTTCTGGTTATTCATGTCTTCGGGATGATAGAGATGACGGACGGGCGGGTTGCGCCCTATTGGTTAGCAGATCTATCACTTTTTCCCAGATTCCTCTTCCTCATCACGATCTTGGTTTACATGTTGTGGCCATTAGAGCCATGAACATATCTTATGTATCTGCCTACATTCCACATCCCAATGCTAATATTTTGTCTGAATTTAACTCTATCCTTTCTTCTGTTCCTGGTCCTTTGATTGTGTTAGGTGATTTTAATTGCCGTCACACCATTTGGGGCTCTCACTGTAATGACCCCTCTTCCAGCTTTTTGCTAGACCTTTTAGATGATCGCAACCTTTGTATCCTTAATGATGGATCTGCTACCCGTCGAGTTCCTCCTAACCAAAATATAAGTGTTCCTGACCTTACTTTCTCTTCCCCTTCTTTAGTATCAACTCTTTCCTGGTCTGTTCTCCCTAATTCATATGGGAGTGATCATTTTCCTATCCTAATTTCTTTTCCAAGTACTCACCCTCGTTCTACTCCCATCCAACCCCTACAAAAATATCGCTTACCCCAAGCTGACTGGTCTAAGTTCTTGTCCCATTTGGACGCAGAACTTCAGAATTTTCCCCAAATAAATTCATCGAACTCCCTAATCCTCTACAGTGATTTTGTTGAGTGTCTCTTGAGAGCAGCTGATTCGTCAATCCCTTTAAAAAACTCTGCCCGTCACCTAATACCTTCTCCACCTTGGTGGGATGCTGAATGCACTGAGGGCGTCCGTAAACGTAAAGAAGCAGAAAAGTCCTTCTCTTCTAGTCTAGATATGCCTGCATATTTAAATTTTAAAAAGATTTCTGCAACTACCTGTAGGTTATTGGCAAGAAAGAAAAGATGTGGCTGGCTCAAATTTTGTGAGTCACTGTCTCCACGTTCTCCAGTTTCCCTTGTGTGGAAAAGAATTAAAATCTACCGTAGAGCTTGTGACAGTCAGTCTCCCGATGTTTCTACGAATGACTACAGAACCTGGTTGGATGACTTTATATCCAAATTAGCCCCCCCCTTTGTTCCTAGCTTTGACTGCCTTCCCACTACAGTTCCTCCTCCTTCCACTTCCTCTGATAGATTTGATGACCTTTTCTCTTATTCAGAACTTATTTGTGCCTTAGATCATCTTCGGGATTCTGCTCCGGGTGTTGATGGAATACCCTACTCCTTTATTTCCAAATCTTCTTCTAACTGTAAATTAATCTTTCTAAACCTAATCAATTCCTTTTTCGTTACGGGCCAAGTTCCAGAATCTTGGAAAACCCAAATAATCATCCCAATTTTGAAACCTGGGAAAGACCCAAAAGATTCTACTTCCTATCGTCCTATTGCCCTCTCTTCTGTCTTGGCTAAAATTATGGAAAATCTCATCAAGAACCGGCTTGAATGGATCTTAGAAAGTAAAGGCATCTTATCCAATTCTCAGTTCGGCTTTCGAAGGGGTATGGGAACTCTAGATAGCCTAAGTGTCTTCATGTCTGATGTCCGTATTGCCTTTTCCAAAAATGAAAGTGTTCTTGGTGTTTTTCTAGATATAGCTTCAGCCTATGATAATGTCCAACTTCCAATACTCAGGCAAAAGTTGCTACAGCTGAGTATCCCTGTGAGGATGGTCACCATCATTTGTAATCTCCTTATGTCCCGTTCTATTTCTGTTCGTCATCAAAACTCCCTCTCCCCATCCCGTCTAGTGTGGAAGGGCCTACCCCAGGGGTCGGTCTTAAGCCCCATCCTTTATAATGTATACACACACGATTTGGAGTCTTCAGTGAGTTGTTTCTGCAAAATCTTGCAATATGCCGACGACATTGCTCTCTACTCTAGTTCAGCTTCCCTTTCAGATGCCTCATCTCGCTTAAATTCTGCTCTCTACTACTTAAACCAGTGGTTGACCGATCACGGCTTGAGTTTGTCAGTTTCCAAATGTAATGCAGTTGCCTTTTCTCGTAAGCGTAATATTCCCCCTATTAGCCTTTATGTTGAAAATGAACCTATTTTGATCGGTGACAAAGTAAAATTTCTTGGCCTCATTCTGGACTCAAAATTATCTGGTCTCTATCATCTGGACTACATCTTAAAGAAATGCGAAAGAGGCGTTAATGTCTTACGTGCCCTTTCTGGAGTCCGCTGGGGAGCTCATCCAACTTCCCAGAAAATCCTCTATAACGCCATAGTTCGTAGTCACTTTGATTATGGAACCTTTTTGCTGGAACCATGCAATAAAATAGCTCTTGCCAAACTGGAAAGGATTCAATCCAAGTGCTTGCGTATTATCACTGGTGCTATGAAATGTTCACCTATTAATGCCCTTCAGGTAGAATGTTTGGAGCCCCCCCTTCACTTACGTAGACAATATCTCTGTGACAGATTTTTTTATAGAGTCATTCAGAATAAATGTCATCCTCTTCTCCCTCTTCTTCGTACACTTTTTCAGTTAATCCCATCATCTCGTTATTGGTCTCATAAAAGTCCTCCACTCCTCGTTAACAGTTTCAGTAAATTTAATAATATGCACATTTCCTTAGTCCAGTTAAGCAAAAACCCCTTATTTGAAGTAAATTTTGATTCCTTAATCTTCAAACCAAAAATTATTTTTAACTTTGGTATATCCAAACTTGACCCTAATGCTAATGTCAAATTCAATAGGATTCTGGCGGAGGACTGGCATGATTGGCTGACATTATTTACAGATGCTTCTAAGTTGTCAGATAATAGTAACGTCGGTTCAGCTGTGTGGATCCCAAAATATAAAATTATTCTAAATTTTCGTAGTTCTGCTTTTGGTACTATATTCACAGGGGAAGCAATAGCTATTTTGGAAGCAGTCTCCTACATTGAATCACATGGACTCAACAAAAGCCTTATTCTCTCGGATTCTCTTAGCTGTTTACAGGATTTAATAAAATCACCTTTTCGCTCTCGTAACAATTCTCCCCTTATCCTAAAGATAAAACAACTCCTGTATAGATGCCACTGCTTAGGCATAGAGATTATCTTGGCTTGGATCCCCAGCCACTCTGGAATTGTTGGTAATGAGAATGCGGATTCAATTGCCAAGTTAGCTACTCAGAATGGGATCGAATCTCATTCGTCTTGTTACCCCCGAGATCTGCATTGTCTTGTTAAACCCGATATGATGAAGAGTTGGAATGAGCTTTGGCAAAAAACTCGAATATTGAAGGGAAGATTTTATGGCTCTATCCAACCATTCATTCCATCTAAATGTTGGTTCAGCAAACTAAAATTTTCTAGCAAATTAGCCACCTCTGTCATAATTAGGCTCCGACTTGGGTTTGTTTGCACACCAGTTTTTTTGGCCAAAATCCATGTGAGGGACTCTTCTTTGTGTGAATGCGGTCTGGAGGAGGGTACTCTGGAACACTTGTTTTTTTCCTGTCCTCGTTTAACCACCCCCCTTTACGACTTACTCCCTTCTGATATTCCCCGCCCAATTAACATTCCTTTTCTATTATCTTTAGCTCATACCCCTGCAGTTAAAATCCTTTATAAATTTATTAGCATTAATAAAATCCAGTTGTAGGCGATATTTATATTTGGTTTATTTGTTCAATGTTCTAACATTTATCTTGTGTTGTTTTACTTCTACTAACCAAAAATGTTTTGTCCTTTTTTAGCATGGGGACCCATGGATGCCACCGCTACAAATACTGATCAATAGTTGTGTAACAGTTTACGACCTTAATTTATCATACCTTGACATTGGCAAAATCATCGAACGTCAAGTACCGATGGAGCCATATCCTCAAAAATTGAATTGAATTGAAGTGTTTATTTGCATGATGGACTGGGCTTATTTATTTGAGACATCTTCTATTTTGCTTAACTCAATGAGAATGCTAATTGAATCATAACATTATAATAGATACATTTGAAGAGATTTTATTGGATTACAGGAAATAGTATTATGTTTTGGAAAGAGTAAAATTTTGTTGGATAACAAACTAGTATGATTCATACTTTTTGAAGTAATGTGACGTGAGATATATGACTGATTTGAAATTAGAACATCCATCTTGATAATAATTTCCACTTTCTCTATTTTTGAAGTAAAAAAAAAGTTTACAAATGAATGCATCCTTTATTTTAAACATATTGTTGCAAAATCTGAGATATTATGATTCATTTTTCAATATGTTGTTACAATATAAAGATCACATAAGATCACATTTGCATTCAACTATAGAATTGACAAAAGTGTATATACATAACTAGCACTTTGCCCGCGACTTCGTCCGCATGGGTTACGTACTTTCCTAATTCCCCCTTTTCACCCCCTTAAAGGTTAAGTTTCCAAAAACCCCTTCTTAGTGCTCCCCTACATTATAATAGGAAGCCGTGTGCAAAATTTCACATTCCTAGCCCCAGTAGTTTCGGCTGTACGTTGATATGTCAGTCAGTCAGTTCTCCTTTTATATATATATATATATATAAGATATAACACTTCACATTGCCACATGTTTAATTCCCTTTGTAATAATAAGCTGCACAATTGGTGCAGTGGTTTAGTGATTAACTGCTGCACTGCATGCAGGGTTTTTTTTTACTTGGTAAAATCTTATGAGTCCTCCCACCCAGGGCAGAGCGGGAGGGACTGTCAGACTCGTACTGACTTAAATCCAGTGTCCTTCAATAGCCCTTTACGTAACTGGGTCACGGTAATTCGTGGGTCCCGCGACCACTGCAGGCTTTGGCCCTCTACAGGGGTTGAAAAAAAAAGACAATGTTTATTTTTGTTCTTTTTAGTTGATGGCATCATTTCAAATTCGACCTAATATTTCATTTCAGACTAGATCTTTTTTAAATCGCCAGTGTAAACTCTAATGAATACTTTTGTAGTAATATCAGTTCTAATGTAAACACTGTTTTAAAAGAACTTGTTTTAATCATGCCAACCCTAACTCCATGTCACGGTTTCAATTCTGGCATGGAAAAAATATTTCTATGACCTACAAGTTGCATAAATGTTTGTTCCATGTCCAAATCAATGCCCATACAGCATCAGTTTTGGGTCTGGTTATTTGTGTCATCATCTTCCTGCTCTTATCCCATTTTACTTGTGGTCCCCACTATACTTCGCATCCCCGTCTTATACACTGTTCCCCTATTGAATTCGGAGGGGTCGCGAGACTGTCTAAATAGACGAACCTAGAACGTAAAGGGCCTTTGAAGAAACACCGTGAATTATAGTCAATACGAGTCTGACAGTCTATTCTGCTCTATCTTTTTTTTTTATCGTGGTAAAATCATCAAATGAGTCCTCCCACCCAAACTGTCAGATTTGACTGACTAAAATCCACGGTGGCCTTCAATAGCCCTTTAAGTACTGGGGTCACGGTAATTCGATGATGATGATTATACCAGTAAAAAAAAAGACTTGAATTCGCAATGAACATGGAATCTGTATATTTTATCGTATAAGCTTAAACTATACATGAATTTTAGCGTTCAAAGTAACTGGTTCCGTGGTGTAGTGGTTATCACATCTGCTTTACACGCAGAAGGCCGCCAGTTCGATCCTGGCCGGAATCATATCTTTTTGTATCTTATTTACATATTTTGTATTTTTTTATTAAATTTGGAATGGAAATTAGTACTTTTTAAATATATTTTTTTGCTATATTGATTGAATTATGGTAAAAAAAGTATCTCTACCAATTTGGGTGAATAGAAACACTGGAGCACCAAGCTAAATCCAGACAATGTTTTGAAAGAAATTACGATATTATTATAGTGTTTTCTTGCAAATGCAAATGACTTAGGAGGTTATCGCGATCCTACAAGCAAACATTCATCATTTTTTTATATTCCTCGTAGTTTCTGATAAAGCCATCCACGCCCAGTTGAAACGTATAAATAAACATCAAGAAAGTTTTGTCAATTCCTAGAAGACAACTGGAGGCCAGGGGCCATATTATGACGTTTTAAAACCAGGTTTGTTCCAATGAGTGAACGAGTTGGCGCTAGACGACTTGTATCTCTCTCTTTCACTCACTGGAACAAGCCTGGTTTTAAGACGTGATAATACGGACACAGGTCCCCCCTGAAAAATATCGCTGGATACCCTATCATTGCATATCCAGCCACACGGCAAATAAACATTCTTACCTTATTGCTATTCCACCAATTCGCGTTCCAAACGACTTTTATAATGCAAACAGCGAAGTAGTGGAACTCCCTGCCTGCGTCTGTGTTTCCGAACGCATACAACCCCAATCTCTTCAAAATTAGAGTGATCAGGCTTCTTCTGGGTAAGCTCGCTCCATTGTCGACCTTGTCTTAGTCACTTCTGAGCTAGGCTAAGGTCAAGAGCAAACCCATTGTACATCATCATCTGCCTGCCTTTTCCCAACTATATTGGGGTTGGCTTCCAGTCAAACCAGATGCAGCTGGATATCAGTACTTTACATGGAGCGACTGCCTGTCGAACCTCCACAACCCAGTAACTGGGTAATACGATACCCCATGGTAAGACTGGTTGTCAGACTTTAGAGCTTCTGACTAACAGTAACGACTGTCAAAGATCTACAAATGATAGCCGGTACCAACAGCTTTACGTGCTAACCCATTGTACTCGAAAAAAAAATGGCAATGGGGCAGCTGTCATTAAAAAAAAATTCTCTTCATTCCAGCGCGCGGAATCAGCATGACAGTTGAAGAAGTGGCAGGCCTATCAACATGCAAGTATTCGGAGAGGGTTCAGTCTCTCAAGCTGAACCTCGAAGATTTGGCCTTCTTGAAGGGTCTACGAAGACGGATCAAGAATAGGGTAAGTTATAAAGCACTCGTTTTCACCCGCTGCTCGGCTCCTGTTGGTCATAGCGTGATCTTATGTAGCCTATAGTCTTCCTCAACAAATGGACTCATCATCATCCCTTATCCCATTTTACTTCTGTTCGGCGCAACACGTTTTTTTCTTCCATTCTCCTCTATCAAACGTCACAGTATCATTTACTCCTTTTTCTTCCATATCATTCCTTAGACAATCCATCCATCTTTTCTTTGGCCTTCCTCTTCCTCTCCATCTATCAATATTCATACTCATCATTCTCTTAGTCACATGAATATCATCCCTCCTCATTACATGTCCATACCAAGACAGACCCTTTCATTTTTTCTGTCTCTTTCAAACTTCCCCTTATAAACTCATTCCTTACTTTATCCATTTTTGTCACTCCACACATCCATCTTAACATTCTCATCTCCGCTACATACAATCATTTTACAATCATTTCTCATCCATCTTTTTGACAGCCCAGCATTCCGATCCATACAATACGATGGGTCTAATCACTGATTTGTATATTTTCTAGAGAGAATAGAGCGTTTAAACAAAATAAACTCTTCAACTTTATGATATTGGTTTAGATTTTATATATATATATGTATATTATATATATATTATGTAGATAAAAATCATATTCAATGAATCATAATTTAAAAAAAAAAGATTCTGAGGCGATACGAAGTTTGCCGGGTTAACTAGTATGTTTAAAAATATAGATTAGGATATACCGACTCTGTAATATCTACCTTCGATCGATGCCTGTAAAACAATAGTAAATAAAGCCAAGACTACTGGTGTCTGTGGTTTAGCTAACGTAATCTGATATGCTCTGTGGTCTATTACGATCATTTCTCATGTGTATTGATGACTTTTACTTGATACGCTGACTCAATGCGTCTTATTACAAAATGGGGTTTAACTAAAAATCAAAATCAAAAGTTTTTATTTCACATAGGCCCATGAGGGCACTTATAAAACGTCGACAGCAGGTGCTCGGTTCTGGTTGGTCGATTCCATGGAGAAGAACCGGCAAGAAACTCCATGGTTACTCTTTTAAAAACCGAGGTTTACATCTCGTAAAACTACGGTTTACACAAACGTTATTACAAATCGTGGTTTTGCGATAAACCATGGTCTAACAGTCGTAGCTGTGTGTCATAGGTGTCTTAAAGATTCTAATAGCAAGTTTTTCATTGTAATGTGTTGTTGTTTTTGTGTTATTTTCACCCAAAATGGATTTAAACATAGTAGATATAATTGTTATTATACATGGTGGATTTAAATGTTTAGATAATGGTTCAAATGAAGGTACTAAGGTCCACGTTTTATCTAAGTTTTGTACTATACGGAGAAAGGGGTTTGAAGATTTTGGCCCTATCGGATCTAATATCATGTATGGTAATATGTGACTATCGACGAGTTTTTTTTTTACCTAGAAACATACTTATCGTTGTTATTTAAAACATTATGTCACATTGATATGAGATAAAATAAATGTATCAATTAACACCACATTCAGTGGGGGTTGGGTTCCGACCCAACATGTAAATAAATAAATATTCCACAACTATCACACAACGCCATCTAGTCCCAAGCTAAGCAGAGCTTGTGTTATGGCTACTAGACAACTGATAAACATACTTATATTTTTAAATACATACATATTATAGATAAATTACACCCAGAAGCCCATGTAGAATAATTTTATGGACAGAATTGAGCAAGCTACCTCCCCTTTAAGTTCGTACAGATCGAAACCGGACATTGACATTGTATAACCCAGTTAATAAAGTGCACTAATATTTGACTCAGTAACTGTTTGAGACATTTTAGTGACTAAACTGTCTGTTTGATACGTTTTAGTCACTAACATCATAATATAAAGACTGGAAGTAGGTTATCTCCGGCCCAAAATTTTGCTAACAACCCCAAGACAGTGGACAATAATATCGCGGAAAATCCGCGATATTATTGTCCACTGTCTTGGGGTTGTTAGCAAAATTTTAATTCAATGCCTTTAAATTGGCAAGGATCGGGAAGTTGTATTTTTTACTCGTATTGTCTAGGTACAGGGTTAACGATGATGAAAGAAACAGCGACGGGCTAGCAAACGGGCGGCCCGGGGCGGTGATGAGAACGAGTAAAAGGGTTTCAAATTATTTTCATTAATTTAACGGTGCCGAAAAGCCGTGACGCGCGAACCTCGTGCAGTGTTAGCCCCGACTGGCGCACTGAGAAACGGGTCGAGATTTTGTTTAACCTCTCGGGCGATTTATAATTGAAAATGATAAAAATCAACGTCCAATGAGCGACTGTCTGTTATGTACAGACGTGTGTACGTAAGGCGCTGGGGCGTTTTCGCTTATGTACACCCGGGTGTACGTAACGCGCCCGAGAGGTTAAGTGTGCGTGCTGTGACGCATAGATACTATGGCGAGCACATACAAGCCGCGCACGGTGCGTTTGTACGAAGATAACGAACTTCCCTTCTTTATACTATGCTAAAATGACCTAAAAATTTTAATAAACTTCATCATTTCTTACAGCTGGCCTCCCAAAACAGCAGACGACGCAGCGTGGAACATTTACGTCGTTTAGCTCGGGAGTTAAGAGCTGTCCGAGCATGCAGGGACGACGCGCTGGCTGAGAGGAGGGCGCTGGTCACACAGAGGGATAGCGTTCGAAGTAGCTGCCTCAAATTGTACAGGTATATAGTTCAGGTAAGATTTGACAACTCCTCATAAGCCTTTTTATTACCTACGTAATAGAACAACCGTCAAAGGAGGAGGGGGGACGGGAGAGGCTGTCAGACCTGACTGATTCCCTCTTACTTCGGTTGCCGTTTGAGTTCCTCAGACAGATCATCATTTGCCTAGCCTTTTCCCAACTATATTGGGGTCGGCTTCCAATCAAACCGGATGCAGTTGAATATCAGTATTTTACACGGAGCGACTGCTTATCGGACCTCCACAACCCAGTGACTGGGTAATACGATCCCCCATGGTAAGATTGGTTGTCAGACTTTTGAGCTTCTGACTAACAGTAACGACTGTCAAAGATCTACAAATGACAGCCGGGGCCAAAAACTTTACGTGCTTTCCGAGGCACGGAGGAAACTCGCTTATGACAGATGGTCACCCATTCACAGACCAACCTGTGCGGCTGTAATTATTTAGCCACAAGCTCCTCAGATAATGCAATTAGAAAAAAATAACACCCTGTTCCTGGCATTACTCGCCGTCCGCAAACTCCGTCAGGCGGGGTGAGGACGCGTGGCGCCTCTTCATCCACTCCTCAAATCAGGCCAGGATCTTGCCGTGCCCCAAGATAATACATACCTTTGATATCTCTACTATAGACAGGAGGGCGCTAGAAATGTCTTGAAATTCTGTTGAAAGACCAACAAAGTTTTATATCGTGATAAAATCATCAAATGAGTCCTCATTTTATGATTTTACCACGTTAAAAAAAAATTGTGGCTGTCCAATTGCTTACTGTCATCAATTTCTTCTTACAGGTCCTCCAAGAGCGACAAGACTCAACAGAAGTGCCAATGTTAGATTTAGAATCAAATAAAGAATCTCAAATTAAATTACCAGTTAAAAAAATCACAGTAACAGAGACAAAAACTCCATTATTACCAGAGTGTTTCGAAAAGCCCATAGACAAGAACATATTCGAATGTCGCATAGACAAACTAGTACAGCAATCTGTCAATCACATTTTTAAAAATGAAGTTGCAGAAAAGAAAAAAGTTTTTGCTAAAACAGTTTTTATTTCGAATGAGAAGTTGAGTTCGAATATTAAATCTATGGTTTTAACAGAGGACGATGGACTGAAGATATTGGAGAGTGATAATGGGGTTTTAAATTTGTCTTTGAAAGAGGGGAGGAGAAAAAGTCATGGGAGGAAGCAGCTGGCGCCGAGGAGGATCGCTTATATGTATACTGATAATAATGGTAAGTATTTCTATCTTTCAAGCTTTTTTTTATAGTAGTATAATCATCAAATGGGTCCTCCCTCCCAGGGCAGAGCGGCAGGGACTGTCAGACTCGTATTGACTAAAATCCACGGTGTTCTTCAATAGCCCTTTACGTTCCGGGGTCACGGTAATTCGTAAGTACCGCGACCCCGGCAGGCTTTTGCCGACACTCCTCGAGGCGCGCGTGGAACACAACGCGCCGTCGACCCGGGCATGGTCCATGGTCGAACGGCGAGTTGCCCATTACTCGCCGCCCGCCTGCCCGCGCCTACGGAGAGGTCTCTGCCTATCGCCGTCGTGTGGACACGGCGGTGCTCTGCCCAAGCGGGGCAGTCCTGCACCGTATGCTCCACCGTGTCTTCCGGACGATCCTCGCAGTGGTGACACCCAGGCGTTTCTTCCCTCTTTATCAGACACAGTTACCTCCCGAAACTTCCGTGTCCGGTGAGGACCTGCGTCATGCGGTAGGTCAGGACGCCGTGACGCCTATCCAGCCACTCCTTAAAGAGGGGTCTAACCGCCGCGATTGCGGCGTGCCCGATCTTACAAGCGTAGCATTTATGTTTATTTCAAACTAGCTGTCTTCGCAAACTTCGTACCGCCTCAGAATCCTTTTAAACCTTCTTTGAACATCCAAAAATAATTCAAAAGCAAAATTACCCAAATCGGTCCAGCCGTTCTCGAGTTCTCGAGACTACCGAACAGCAATTGATTTCTATTTGTGTCCCATATCCAAAAAAAAGCAGTAGTTTTTAGTTAATAAGTGTCTGACAGTCCGTCCCGCTCCACCCAGGGCTGAAGGACCAGGTATCATTACTATGAATGTCTATGGACACTTACAATAGTATTTTTTTAATCATTTTTTACTTTTCGTTACATTTATAAACAAAAAAAAACAATAGGCCCACTGGTATCGGGAACAGGGTCCAAGCTACCGGTGTTTAGGGCTCCAGATAAAGGAAACCTCCTAAAAATGCACGCCGTGTCCAGAAGAACTGCTTATTATAATTTTTTTATTATTTATTTGTTATTTACAGATGGCGTCCTCGATCTAAAAATAAAAAAAGAAAATCAGTGACACGATGAACCAACAAACAAACAGTAGTTAAGATTTCATATAATATACACTTATATACAGACCAAAAATATAGTTTTTAAACTCGGGAACATTATGTATAAGTATCCTAGTACATAAGTCTTTATTTACTATGACTTTTATATAAGTAAGGCAGCAAATAAAATTAGCTTTTGAATTTTCAACTTTCTTCGCTGAAATGAATGTTTCAAATCCTACAGCACGCATAGAGCAATCGCCGGCTTGCGGACGGCGAGTAATGGGTGACTCGCCGTGCGATCATGGACCATGTCTGAGTCGACGGCGCCTTCCAAATCCTATATCGCGCTCAGAGTCTCTGAAACTATTCTAAAATGTTTTTTAAGAGTTATAAACACTTGTATATGATTATAGTAAATAACGGCTTATGTAAATGCTAGGTAAACAGTAATATATAAGTAAAATATGAATACTAAGGTATTATGCAAAGTGATTTTTTTAAATATATTTTTTTGGGACATAAATTGAACTAGAATAATGTCTACTCTATGCAACAGATTTCAAGCTAAAATTTCGGCAAGATTGACGCAGTGATCGAGTGGTCGACTGTTGTACTGTATGTCGCGGGTTCGTCGATTCCCGCACAGAACATTATCATACAAGCAGTTGTTCCGGGTCTAGGTGTTTGTGTATGTGAATTTAAATGTTTGTAAACGCACCCACGATACAGGAGAAATTTCTGGAACCGGGCTAAGGTTTATTGAAAAACAAATACAATAAAATTACTCAGTAATTAATTTTAAAATCAGTTTCAAAAAAACTTTTTCTTGTTATTTATTACAGCTTTACATTTGTGCAATTCAAAAATATATTTAAAAAATTCACCATGTACAATAACTACTGTGTATATAAGAAATAGTTTACAAAAAACATCACAATTATACAAAAAGCTTATACAATTATATAGTATACATGCAATGTTGCTTCTATATTTTTTATTTTAATCTAAAAACACACTTTATTAAAGTTGAAAATCTATTATCTTTTGCAAGTTGTATGTATATAATATACTCCAAAATAGTCAATCATGTTATAAAAAATCTATTATTATATAGAGTAAAACTTCTATTTGTTAGATATAAAAAATATACATAGTTATTATTATATAAATTCGTCCAAAATGTTAAAATAAAATTGATTCGAATATTTTTTATAAAAAAAAAAATTAAGATATTGGTACAAAAAATTAATAAGGACCATGTGTATATCTATTTAAAATTATTATATACCTATGTTGATATATGAGAAAAATGTCTGTATTTAAAATACATTGTTCTATTTGTGACTGATTTCGTAACGACCGGTTCGCGATTGTGGTCGAAGCTGCGAGAGGCGCGAATAAGACATTAGTCACTTTGTACGTGAATTCGCGTCTGGCGGCGCTTCGTGGCGTGTTTTAAACAGTTCTATACATAATTTTCCGCTCACAGCGGCACCGGTTGCCGGGCGTGTACCGGCCGTAACGATCAGTACATACCGAGACGCGACGATACTGGAAATATGCATCTTTTCGTGTAAGAAATAAAGTAAGATTTTGAGTAGCTATTTTATGAAAAGTGCGTCGCGTCTCGGTGTGAATTTATCATAAAGAATGTTTTCTCAAAATTGCAATTGATTGCTAGTGCAATACCATTTTTTTTTAAATTATTTTAACATTATTACGAAGCTTTTTATTCACCAAAAATATCGTCTATGAAAAGCCTTGCTTACAGATCTGTATAAAATTTGATAATATTTACGATTCTAAATATTGTTAAAAAACACCAACTAGTTTTTAAATCAACTATTATTTTTTAAAGCTAATAACCGTTGTTGAATAAAAAAAACCTGCACAATCCGTTGCAAATGTCACATCATTTCGTATCAAAATAAATATGGCCGCAATTACGAATAGAAAAAAAAATGGCGGAATGAAAATGGCGCCAAAATATCTACACACCTTTCAAACATAATCAAAAAAAGAAAAGAATTTGCCAAACTGTTTTGTCAAAGATATAAAACCCTTTGAAGTCTCTGTTTTTTGGCAGCTTTATACAAAGAATCTTTACCCAATTTGAATTAAAAAATAAAGTAATGTATTTCATGTCTACAACATGCGATTTATGTCTGTTATTCAACATAAAATAAAAATGGCAACCTATACGCAAAAAAAAACTAACTCCGGAATTATTTTCGGACATGACAAAATGTTATACTACGTAGAATAAGTAAATTTTTAGTAGCGCAGTATTCTAAACAAATTAATTATTAATTCAATATTTTTTTAAAGCTGTAGATTTTTATGAATAACGAAACTTTTGATCTGCTGTTATAAATCGATTAGATTAAATTAAATATCACGTTTAAATAGCGTTGCACACAACGTGTGTGAGAATTCACTTATCAAAATTCATAAGCAATTATTTTGCATGTACATGGTATTTTGAAAGTCAAGTTCAAGAGCAAGCGAAGCGAGCTCAAAATTTATTTAGGGTTCTTTTAAATCCCGAACACACATGGAAGCCCCGATCAGGCACACGAACAAGTTAGTTTCTTTAAACCCTGAACACATAAATAGAAGCCCCGCATAGCGGGACTCCCTCGACCATGAATAATTTCGTTGCTCGTGATTTTGAACCTACAGTTATTTTAAATTTCCATGTCTTTATTTAAACCCTTTGCCAGTTTGAGTAGAATATTGCGCTATCGAAAATAGAAAAGTTATATTCTGTAAACGAATAGTTATATATAATGTATAGTATATAAGAGAAAGTCGCGTGTATAAATGACTATGTGATGTTGAGTTTGAATAAATAATTTTTAGTTACCCAAGCGATGTTTTATTTTGTGATTAATTTACAAGTATTTATGAGTCGGAGCAAAAACATTTCTGACATAACCGAAAGAATAAGTATTAGCTGAAGAGTTAGTGAGCTACATCTCTCGCAGGACAAACAACCTTTTTTTTTGTTCAGACCAGGTTTAGTGATGTGCATTGAAAGTGGCCTAGGTCCAACACTGGTGATGATGATGATGATTTTGAGTTGCTCTAAATTATAACTTAATATGATTGTGCCGAATGACTAGACGACGTCGAAAGTTTGTCAACTACAAACGATGCACGCTGCAATGCGTACCGTAACAAGACAAGGTTCGTTGCGTTTGAAAGTTGCTACAAATTGTGGAATAAGGAATTCTCGTTACAAATAACATCGTTAGCGAGCGTCGATACTTATAACATAACATGTTATATAACATGGTTAACACGATTATTTAACATGTTTCAACAGAGAAAGATAAAGAACATTACTAGAACTTGCTGTATAACTATGTTTTCATGTTTTGTTACATAGTCTGGAAGCACCTTCACAGGGAAATTAGTACGCCTATCTTCATTTTTTCCTAATTAAGTAGATGGATAAAATAAAGTAGTTGATGAGGTGTTGGGCTGAAAGCAGCGTCATGAAGACGATATTGCTCTAATTATAAATCGACGACATGATGCTACACTGCGTGTCACTGGTTCCGTGTTGCGGGTGGGAATCCACACGGAACTAATATTATTTAGTACAAATTACAAGTTGTTGTTTCATGTCTGGGTTGATAATTGGCTATTTGACTGAACAATTATAATTAGTCCGTCACTTAGTTTATCAAAAAATATTCGACACGTATTTTTTCTTTTGTTTCGTTAAACAAAATTAACGAAGATACGACGCTTTCAAAATTGGCTACAATTTTTACAGAATTCTGACGTTACGGGCCCCCACTCTCGAGTTTTGATGCGTTATATTTTGGTGAATATTCTATATAAATATTATAATTATATTATGTTTGTAATTTTTACCTACTGTCAAATAGCCAATTAAGTTTGTAAAGGCACCCATGATGAAGGAGAAATGCGGGGCAACGATTTAAAAAAAAAACCTCAAAATTCTTGACAATTTTATTCGCCGTAGTCTCTTGCGCGGCCATAGTTACTTATGATGATTCGATTGAAGATCTTCAGGGCACAGACAGAGGTAAAAAGTACGGTATAATTTTATATGATATTTTGATCGCTTTGTGATCAACATTAAAAGCTGCATATCATTCAGTCAAAAAAAAAATCTAATTAATTTGGCTACTCCTCGCTAGATGGCATTAAACACAATTTTTAAATATTTGAGAACAAAAGCTTGAATAATGGCAACACCGTCACAAACAAGCGCCCTCTACCAGTCAATATAGGAAACTCTCCTTTTGTCTCGTTCAATCCAATATGGCGGCAAACGGTGTATGAAAGGTGCAGAATGTTTTGATTCGAAACGAACAATAAAAAATTGTATGAAAAAAAACCTTTAACGAAACGTGAAAAAATACGCAATGGCCGGTGAATTAACGTGGTTCTCGTGTTGTTAATATTAAATAATCGATCTCGAAGGTGTTGGTGTGAAAACTGATGTGTTTATGAATTGAATATTATTTTTTTGATATTAGGGATTAGTGTTCGCTATCGCTAATGTGTTCGCTTGCATTAATATGTGATAGATTACACGCTAGATATGTCTACCGACCCTGATAAAGCTACGGCATGCCCGATTGAGAGTGATAAAAGTCTGAATACAGAGTCATTGAAGTGTGGTGACAACATAGAATTAAAAGATGAGTGCAAAGAGAAAAAGAAAATTCCTCGCTCAGTGCGCTTTCCTGAGGAGGATTTTATAGTGACACAGTACTTCGAACCTGCAAACCCTTGGCATGATGGTAAGTCGTACCTCTTTTCACAATTTTTCTGTTGAAACTACGTAAAAAGATATTTTGGTCATTTCTGATCATCATTGTGTATTTTATTTAGTAAGTAAATGATCTTTGGAACGTGTGAACAACAACCAACGCGATTAAATAAAAAATTATGTCGTTTTTAAGTCTACAGCTGATTTATAAAAATTCAAATAAATTATTAAATTTTTTAATGTAATTTAAGCCTTATAATGTAACAATCTATACTTGGGTCAGGTTATCCTGGTCAAAAATTATTTTTTTGCATAATAATACAAGCTAAACTTATACATGTCAATATGTCAGCTGTTCACCGTATAACAAGATATTTTGTTCATTTTGACCATTTGTTATCACCTTTCTCTCTCTTTTAACTGTATCTACTCAATGCTAAGTGCAGATCCTAGCCATTATATGGCATTTTACCTGGTTTTGGGTTTCCAACACCTTGGTAGACCAGGATGTCGGTCTTCCAGACTAGTTTTGCAATTCAGGTTAGTCGCTATTCCATTAATTCTTTCAATCTTCCTTCATAATGCGCACATCAAGATTGGAACCTGTGTTCCCGAACGTATACAACCTAAATCTCTTCAAAGTCAGAGTGAACAGGCTTCTTCTGGGTAAGCTTGCTTTATCGTAAGGCTTTTTGTCTGTCACCTATGACCTAGCTTCTTCCATGCTACTCTACCCAGGGTTCTTAATTTTACCTAGAGCTATACAAGTTGTCTAGCTCCACCTCATTACCACACTGGCTTACTCTCGCTTTAAAAAGTTATTGTGGGCCATCATGTTGATGATCTACCTGCTAGTGGCTTCCCCATGCTCATATGACCAGTTCTGTGCCTCCCAACACCTTATCGTAGCTGTCATCTAGTCCATGGAATATTCAACTTCTTTAGTCTATATAGGTATTCAATGTGAAGAGGATGTTTTACTATTTATTGGCTGAAAATGATCACTTATTCAGTAAAATAAAAAGTATAGACCTGGCAACCAGGTTTACTAAAGAGTATTGTGTTACCCAGTTACTGTGATGTGTAGGGTTAGATAGGCAGGTGCTCCATGTAAGATACTGATATTCATCTGCATCTGACTTAGACCGGAAACTGATTTCAACATAGTTGGGAATAGGCTTGGCGGATGTTGTTAATAATGACTCAAAACTTAAAATTAAACAAATTTCCAATAAGTAAACAACTTATAAATCATGGCTTGTTATTAGTTGAAATCTATTTAACAAATAAATAGATACAGATTACATTGTATAGGAAAAGTGAGCAAATTAATTTGCAATTGTTGATTGCAATGCAATTATAAGTAATTGCTAGTCTTCCAAGCATGTTTTCTTGATGACAGATATGTTAAGAACTAGCTTTTGCCAGCAGTTTTGCCTGCTCAATTCACAACAGCCCCCCTCGCCCTTTTAGTCTATGAGGTGACCCCCTACATAAAAACCAAAAACAAGACCCATTTTATTTATTTATAATATTAGTATCAATATGATACAGATAGTCAGAGGCTCATAAGTCTGACAACCAGTCTTACCAAGGAGTATTGTCTACCAGTGTTACTTAATACTAACTGTTGTGGAGGTCACATCGGCAGTTGTTCCATGAAAAATACTCATATTCAGCTGACTCATATCCAGTTAGACTGGAAGCTGAGCCAAACATAATTGATCAACAAATAAAATAAAAGCAAAGAAAATGGAATTCCAATTATTGATTGTTCTTCCATTCCATTTATTAGTATAAAACAAAGTCACATCCCGCTGTCTGTCTGTCCCTACGTATGCTTAGATCTTTAAAACGACGCAACGGATTTTGATGCGGTTTTTTTAATAGTTAGAGTGATTCTAAAGGACGGTTTATAATATAGTAGAGACGGCACACGTGAGGAGCCGGGACGGGTTGCTAGTGTCCTATAAAGATCAATCCAAAATAACCAAAACTAATGAAATCCATAAATCCAACTGCAATCAGCATATTTTAACAATCACCATTGTTACAAAACTTATCCAGACTCAATACCAATATTATAAAGATGTTTGTTTGTTTGAATATGCTAATCTCAGGAACTACTGGTCAAAATTTAAAAAAAATCCGTTTGTGATGGATAGTCCATTTAATGAAGAAGGCTAAAGGCTGTATAACATCACTCTACGACTAATAGGAGCCGAGCAGTGGGTGAAACTGTGGGGTACTACTAGTCTATTTTGTTTCACATCTTTTTCAAATGATACTCGATACTTGTGACTCTGTTTAGTATGATAAGTTTCAAATCCTGCTATCTATATATTGCTTCTATTTTTCTTTATTATATTGCTTCTATTATTTATAAGATTTTGTCAAGTGGTTAGTTTAAAGTCTTTAAAGATTGTGCGCGAAATAACTGTTATGAACAATCGGCAAAGTTGAATCATGACCCGTTTTGACAATAAATTGTTTGAATCCATCATAATAACAAAGAACAAGGTCGTTACCATGGATATACATGTATGTTTACGCGAATGTGGACTTAATTGTGTATTTGAATGCCTGCAAGAAAATAAGCTTATGGTGGGTCATGATTCAGCTTTGTCGATTGTTCATAATGAAAGATAACAATAGTGAAATACATTACATAGGTATAATATTATTCATATTATATCAAGATTATCATATTGTGATTAGAATTATGATCTTGATATCATATGTTACAATTATTATTTTATCTGCTTTTATACATTTTTGAAATTCCTTTATACTGTTTGTTTTGAACACAAAAAATAAAGATGCATTATCAATGGATGTATTTTGTGAGAAAAGTTAATGTAATTTATCCAGTAACCATTTATCCAATAACCAATTTTAGGTTGTGGGTTCGAACCCAGCCAGGCCTACGTTTCAAATTTTATATACAACATTTTCAAGTACTTTTTAAGGTTTTATTTAATTTATAATTAACTAGCGACCCGTCCCGGCTTCGCACGGGTGCTATTTCTACTATATAATACATGTTAAATACATATAGACCTTCCTCTTGAATCACTCTATCTATTAAAAAAACCCGCATCAAAATCCGTTGCGTAGTTTTAAAGATTTAAGCATACATAGGGACAGACAGACAGCGACTTTGTTTTATAGTATGTAGTGATAACAAGCCGAAAATGTTTTTCAAAATTTATGTAGTTGGACAAGAATGGGCAGATCTTAATGTCCCAAAATACTGTGGACGCGCTTTTATCGCGCACACAGCAGAATCGTGTCCTTGCAGTGTATCAGCTGTTTAAAATATGTATTTGTAAATAGGGAAAATAAATAAATAAATATTCCACAACTATCACACAACGCCATCTAGTCCCAAGCTAAGCAGAGCTTGTGTTATGGGTACTAGACAACTGATAAACATACTTATATATTTCTAAATACATACATATTATAGATAAATTACACCCAGACACAGAACAAATGATCGTGCTCATCACACAAACATTTGTCCTGGGTGGGAATCGAACCCACGGCCTCCGGCATAGCAGTCAGGGTCACTAACCACTAGACCAACAGGCCTGTCAAATAGTTATACACTATGTAACATATACATAAACTAGAATAACAACATTATGTAACGTTTTGATAAAACACAAATTAAAAAAATGGAAGCCGTAGATAAATTCGCGCTTTTGCAATATATAAATGCATTCTTTTAGGGTTTGATAAGCCAAGGATAAAAAAGGGGTCCTTTTTACCCTTGGGATATAAAAATATTACTAAGACTCAGCTGCGCTCTCCATCTGTCTGTCTATCTGTCACCAGGCTGTCATTAACCGTGATAGTTAGACATTTGAAATTTTCATAGATAGAAAAAACACTATAAAATTAATATTTGAGGGATTTGTTTGCCGTTTTAGAACATAGATACTGAATGGTATTTTTTTTTTCACTTTGTAAGTTTTTGATATGAGTCCTCCCATCCAGGGCAGGACGGGAGGGACTGTCAGACCCTAACCTTAGAATATACTACATTCTAGGAAAATGTTATCTTTCAACGCAGTCAATTGAGTTTTTTCCTGATTATCTCGTAACCTTGGGGAAGCCGACGTCCGCATTCCATCTTACATGTCTGACATGACACTGTCTACTTAGCAGCATCATTTTATGAGATAATACTTGTATGCCCGTTTTCGTAATATGTTGAGCTACTGTAATAATATTTACATCAATGTATACCATGTTTTACGCAAATAAATGATTTACTTACTTACTTACTTTACTTACTTACAAGAACTGTAAGGCCCTGCATACACAACGCGACGCGAGTCTCTGATACCTTACGACTTTACATCGGAATATATATAAACTTTCATTCATGCGGGCGGCGAGTAATGGGCGACTCGCCGTCCGACCATGGACCATGCCCGGGTCGACGGCGCGTTGTATTCCACGCGCGCCTCAAGGAGTGTCAGCATAGTGACGGGGCCTGTAGGGGGCCGAAGCCTGCCGGTGTCGCGGGACTTACCACTTACCGTGACCCCGGTACGTAAAGGGCTACTGAAGGACACCGTGGATTTAGTCAGTACAAGTCTGACTGTCCCTCCCGCCCTGCCCTGGGTGGGAGGACTCATTTGATGATTTTACCACGCTAAAAAAAAAAGAGTTCACTTTCGAGTCGCCTCGATCGTAGTCAAAACCAGACTGCCTACCGGCTTTTTTGTTTATGAATGGCATCTCGCAGGTCAACCTTTTTTTTTTTTTTTTTTTTTTTTTTATCGTGGTAAAATCATCAAATGAGTCCTCCCACCCAGGGCAGGGCGGCAGGGACTGTCAGACTTGTACTGACTAAAATCCACGGTGTCCTTCACGAGCCCTTTACGTACCGGGGTTACGGTGATGGGTAAGTCCCGCGACCCCGGCAGGCTCTGGCCCTCTACAGGCCCCGTCAATTTGCTGACACTCTTTGAGGCGCGCGTGGAACACAACGCGCCGTCGACCCGGGCATGGTCCATGGTCGGACAGCAAGTCGCCCATTACTCGCTGCCCGCATGCCCGCGCCTACGGTGGCCGGAGATCGTCCTGTGACGTCCGACGCCGTGGGCGTCTACCACTGCGGCTGGGATGGAGGGAGGACGCTGTCCTCTCCCTCAGGCGGCCCGCCTCCTCCTTCACGAGCATGACTGCTTCGCAGAAGGAGGCGACCGCTTCCCACTCCGTCTCGCCCCGCAGCATGGCCTCGACCAATGCCGGGCGCGAGAGGTCTCCGCCTATCGCCGTCGTGAGGACACGGCGGTGCTCTGCCCAAGCGGGGCAGTCCCGCACCGTATGCTCCACCGTGTCCTCCGGACGATCCTCGCAGTGGTGACACCCAGGCGTTTCTTCCCTCCCTATCAGACACAGGAACCTCCCGAAACTTCCGTGTCCGGTGAGGACCTGCGTCATGCGGAAGGTAAGGACGCCGTGACGCCTATCCAGCCACTCCTCAAAGAGGGGTCTTACCGCCGCGATTGCGGCGTGCCCAACGCAGGTCAACCTAGAAGAGATTTGTCGGCTGCTTAACCGGACTTTTCTGTGGATGCCTTAAATTACTCTAAGGCCTCCAGCCAGGGCTTAAAACTAAAAACTACAACTCAACATCCATGGACTTCTACTCGGTCCCATAATTTCTCGAAGCTTCCGGTCAATCAATCTTCCAAACAATCTTCAATAGAACTGTCGAGAACCTTATAGCTTGGTCTCGCAATTCGATCGACGTAACAATATTATACGAGTATTTAACCATTCATTTGGCATGCCCATTTTGAGCTGTCAACATGATTATTTTTCAAAGTAAACTCTTTGCAACTTAAGTAGATCGCCAACTTTAAATCTATTAGCATGAATTTTATCTTGCAATAATGATGTAATTTCAAAGAAGAGGTGAGCAAAATATGTGTATTTTAGGATGCAGGAAATGTATGAGTAATTTCAAGAGTGAGATCATTCGGTATTTTGTGGCACCATGTTTTAAATAATGTGATCATCAGTCAGACTCAGGTCATGTTGGAATTTTTGACAGGTAGGCTTAGAGGGGGACGCGGGATTGATTAAGCAGTTTGTCTAAATTTTTTTTTTGACAAACACACCACACTATTCCCAAACTGCCTGTGTGCCAGAATCAACAGTGCCAACCACCAGAAAAGCGCCGAGACAATGAAGCTCGACGTGTCCCGGATAATGAATTTACCTGTCTTGGATCCTGCAACGAAATTAATCAGTAAAGAATAGTGGAGGAGTAGGAAAAATGCGTTTCCACTTCCCTCCATGTCAGGCAGGAGACAAAACAAAACAAGGCCAATAGGCACAAAAGGACATTACAACTGGGAGAAGCCCAGTTGCCTAGCATCACGGGTAAAAATGACTACTAATATTAATGGGTCCTAATTTGTGATCTGCTATATTTTATTCCAATAATAGGTAAGGCAAAAACGCTTGAACACACGGAAGTTAGATTTGATTTTAGTCAGTACGAGTCTGACAGTCCCTCCCGCTCTGCCCTGGGTGGGAGGAGAGCTCATTGGATGATTTTACCACGATAAAAAATGATTTATTTATTTTTCCTATACAAAAAACATGTTGATAGATAATAGTGCGGAGCCCTTTATGCACGTCGGACTCGCACTTGGCCGGTTTTGATGCATAGTTGTGGAGGTCCGATAGACAGTCGCTCCATGTAAAATACTGATATTCAGCTGCATCCGGTTTGATTGGAAGCCGACCAGAACATAATTAGTGGAATATACTTTTCCTACTCCTCCACTTTGAAGAAGTCGGAAGCGGTCGCCTCCTTCTGCAAAACAGTCATGCTAACGAAGGAGGAGGCGGGACGTGTAAGGGAGAGGACAGCGTCCACCTCACGATCCAGCCGCCGCGGGAGAACCTACGGCGACGGACGTCACAAGATGATCTCCGGTCACCGTAGGCTAACGAATTACCGTGACCTCGGAACGTAAATGGCTATTGGATGACCCCGTGGATTTTAGTCAGTACAAGTCTAACAGACCCTTTTGTCCTGCCTTCGGTGATAGGACTCATAAAGAATCTCTACTATTCTTTTCTGATTCATTTCGTAGCAGGATCCAAGACAGGTAAATTCATTCTCCGGTACACGTCGAGCTTCATTGTCTCGGCGCTCTTCTGGTGGTTGCCACTGTTGATTCTGGCGCACAGGAGTTGCAGAGATTTGGGAATAGTGTGGTGGGTTTGTCCCATAAACAAAGACCACAACATAGTTGGGAAAAGGCAGGCAGATGATGAGCATGAGTCTGCAGCGTTGTACATTGCATGCCAACTATTTTGTTGTGTGCAGGATGCAATGCATCAAAATAATTTATTATTCAAATAATTGGTTGTTTCATAGGTCATGATGGTTATGTTCAATTATTTAAATTAATGCGTTTGTTTCAATATTTTTGCAATTGCAACACGAACCTTCACTAGAATTCATTTGTAATAGAACAGCGAGCATTCGTCGATTTTAATTTTGTCGAACTGAACAAAGAACAGAGCTGAGCATACAGTCAAACATCGCTACGAACATTCGCACGATCTCTCTAGCGAACGTTCAAGTCTATAGTCGTCAGACTTGACAGTCGGCTCGGCAAAAAGCTCGCCAGAACACTCGTTAGAATGCTCGCTAAAACGCTCTCGTTTGTTTTTCTGTAATGTAACATTCGCGAGAATGCTCGTTACAAGTGAATGTTCAAGTTTATCAGCACCTGCAGGCAACCGATGCGCGTCAACGTCAAAGCATTTGCCATTACTTCAATTCTTCTTGTTCCAAATAAGCGTCTCCTATTAAATAAGTATTTATGTTCGAGTCTAATGTAGATTATTAGATGACAGGCCTGTTGGTCTAGTGGTTAGTGACCCTGACTGCTATGCCGGAGGTCGTGGGTTCGATTCCCACCCAGGACAAATGTTCGTGTGATGAGCACCATCATTTGTTCTGTGTCTGGGTGTAGTTTATCTATAATATGTATGTATTTAGAAATATATAAGTATGTTTATCAGTTGTCTAGTACCCATAACACAAGGTCTGCTTAGCTTGGGACTGGCGTTGTGTGATAGTTGTGGAATATTTATTTATTTATTAGAAACTGCGGTAGACAGATGACAGCCGGGATCATCGGCTTAACGTGCTTTCCGAAGCACGGAGGAAACGCGCTATAAAACATGGTCCAACAGACCAAAATCGGCAAGCGCGGCTTATCCTTGCAAAATCAACCTGTAATTATGTTTTAGCCACGAGCTACGACAACATGATAGGAATTAACCTCCTAAAACACTAGTTTTATCTATTTTATTTATAGTTCGGAGGAAAAAAAACATAACGGCTCGAATAGTTTTATTTTAAGATCAATTTACGAACTCGTAACACTAATAAAAAAACGTTAGAACGCTTGCCAAAACGGTATCATAATGACAACAAGAAAATACCAGTTCGTATGATATGAAAAGTTATACAGGGTGTCCGGTGGCAGAATTAGGATTTCAAAATGAAATAATAACAAAACTGCAAAATATTTTTTTTTATTTCAATGACTAAAACAAAGAAGGGAATTGCAGGTTTTATTTCTTAAAAATTATTTCGTCTTAATGTTGACCATCACGTCGGAAACACTCTTGGAATCTGGCTTCAGTATTCCGCGCCACTCGCTGGAGAAGGGACGTCGGGATGCCATTAACCTCGCGAACGATATTTTCTTTTACGCTGAGATGGTCGGTGGGGCGGTTTCATAAACTTTACTTTTGAGGTACCCCCACAGAAAAAAGTCCATGAGGGTAAGATCCGGCGACCTGGGTGGCCAGGGGATGTCAGCAAAACGGCTTATCAATTTGTTAGGGAACAAATCATGAAGAAGCGCCATGGTCTCTCTGGCAGTGTGAGGCGTGGCGCCATCTTGCTGAAACCATGTCTGTAAACTGTAGGCAGGATGTTCTCTTAATATTGGCAGAAAAATATCGTTAAGCATTCGCCGATAAGAAACGCCGGTCACAGTAATGGCTTGTCCTTGACGATTTTCAAAAAAATAGGGTCCGATTATTCCTCTGCTTGACAATGCACACCAAACCGTCACTTTGGGACTGTGAAGTGGCTGTTGATGTTTCAATCGTGGTTTCTGTCCTTTAGGTGACCAATAACGGCAGTTCTGTTTATTTACACTTCCATTTAAATGAAAATAGGCTTCATCGCTCCAAAAGATTGTGTTCACTGTGCGAAATCGCTGCAACATTGTTTCGCAGAAACTTTTGCGCAAATTGTAATCATTAGGTTTAAGCGCTTGCACAATTTGAATTTTAAAGGGGTGAAGTTTAAGGTCCTTTTTCAATATTTCGTGCACAATCGTTTTTGGGAGCCCTAGAGCAGCCGCTCTCTTACGCACGGACTGTCGCGGGTTATCGTGTAAACTGTTTGCGACAAGTTCGATGTTGTCATCAATCCTCGACGTTCGGCTGGGTCCCGGCCGCGGATTATTTGCTGCTGAACTTGTTGTTCTGAACCTCCGCACCCACAATCGAATCAAATCTTCGCTTGGCGCATCACGTAACCGTCGGATATTTTACCGCGAACAAAATCTTCGACGAGCGATAGCACAGGAATCGTTTGCTTTTAAATAAGCTTCGATTGCGAACGCACGATGTTCACCCGTCCACTGCGACATCGTGACTAAGGAATCCGCACGAATGACGAATCGAACGTGACCCCCCCGCCCGCCCCTCCGCTAACGGTTCGAAAACAGTTCGAAATTTAAATCCTAATTCTGCCACCGGACACCCTGTATAAAACTAGCTGTACCCTGCCCCGTTTCGCTGTGGCACAAAAAAACTGTTTTTTTTTTCAAAAAAAAAAAGAATAGATAAAAACAATCCTTGATGCGGATTATATATCATGCTAAAATTTCAGCTCAATCGGTGCAGAACTTTTTGAGTTTTTGAAGCGTACACAAACCAACATAACATTTTTATATATATAGATAGATAGAAGATAGATTACCTGTTGCCAGCGGCTTTGTACGCTACAACTCGGAATATTATCCCACCGGAACATAAAATCGGGATAAAACCTATCCTATGTGTTAATTCAGGTTATAAACTATATGTGTACAAAATTTCATCCAAATCTGTTCAGTGGTTTTTGCGTGAGAGTACTTAGCAAACATCCATCCATAAATTCTCAGAAAATTTCACGTTTAAATTGTAAACTAGGATAGTGAGAAGTAAATTAATTAATACATTAAGAATTCACTAGCCTATTTATCAAGGAAGGCGATATAACACCACGCTATGACAAATAGGAGCAGGTCAAACCGCGGAGAACAGCTAGTCTTAAAACCTATACTAGCGAGCAAAAATATCGTATCACTCCGATTTCTCACGATCCTGAGTATAATAACTAGTTAAGAATAATAAAATTGGTACCATTTTAAAGGTTTAACTGTTAACTTTAAATTGTTACCAAACTCATTAAAATCATGCCATTATTTATGGAGCTATCCCAGATCAATTCCAAGTAAGTAAATAAATAAATATTCCACAACTATCACACAACGCCATCTAGTCCCAAGCTAAGCAGAGCTTGTGTTATGGGTACCAGACAACTGATAAACATACTTATATATTTCTAAATACATACATATTATAGATAAATTACGCCCAAACACAAAACAAATGATCGTGCTCATCACACAAACATTTGTCTTGGGTGGGAATCGAACCCACGACCTCCGGCATAGCAGTCAGGGTCACTAACCACTAGACCAACAGGCCTGTCAAGTGTTTCCATACTTTAGCTCGCGAATGTATTAACTATTGAAATGTCGCCAAAAAAAAGTATGCAGAATTAGCTTGAAAGAGATTTTATTTAATGAATAAAGAATTATTTCGCTTTCATTACAATATTATCTGATGCCTGAATGTCTGAAAGTTTCAGCCATGCGGTCGGTAATAGTATTTTCATTCATGAAATGATAATTTGACGATTAGTAAGATCTGAAATATGCACTTATCTTGTATTTTTTGTTTTATCTTTTTATCGAACCACTGGTATGTTCAACTTGCTTCTTGTCTTTGATATATTATTATTTTAACCTTCGTTATATCACGTCTGTAATTCTTAAAAGGATTAGGCAGAGTCCTGATAATATTTCGGTTATTTAAACAATAATTATTGTTGTAATTAGACTCTTAGCGCAGTGGTTTAGCGATCGACTGCTGCGTAGCGTGTCGCTGGTACGATCCTCGCACGGAGCAAATATTTGTATGAACTACGAGTAGTTGTTCCGGATCTGGGTGTTTGTGTATGTGAGTTTCTATGTTTGTAAACGCACCCACGAAACAGGACGAAGTCCTAGTGCGGGGCAACGTATTTAAAAAAAATGGGGTCGAGACTTGCCAGGGCACGAATTCAGACTCCATGGTTCATCATTAGCTTATAATGTTCCTACAGCTGGAACACGCGTAGGCATGCCGGCGGCGAGTAATGGGCGACTCGCTGTCCGACCATGGACCATGCCCGGGCCGACGGCGAGTTGTGTTCCACGCGCGCCTCAAGGAGTGTCAGCATAGTGACGGGGCCGCCCTGTATAGGCCTAAAGTCTGCCGGGGTTGCGGGACTAACGAATTACCGTGACCCTGCAACATAAAGGGCTATTGAAGGACACCGTGGATTTTAGTCAGTACGAGTCTGACAGTCCCTCCTGCTCTGCCCTGGGTGGGAGGACTCATTTGATGATTATACCACTTAAAAAAAAATACTGCTGGAACACAGGTCTCGTCTCTGTGAGAGGGAGCGGGCCATAATCCACCACTCGCGCCCAGTACGGTTTCGTGGATGTCAAAAGTCTTTGATTTTTTGGTTCTAGGACATGCCAGTTTCCTCACGATGTTTTCCTTCACCGGCTTGAGAGCAGTAGTGATGAAGGTTCTGTATTTAGGGATAATTGGCTATTTGACAGTAGCTATAAATTACAAATATAATTAGATTTAGAGTTTTAAAATATAACGGACACGTATTTTTTCTTTTGTTAAATCAATGAATATTCACCAAAATACAACGCATCAAAACTCGAGAGTGGGGGCTCGTGACGTCAGTATTCAATAGAAATTGTACAAAATTGTGACGTATTGCCAATTTTGAAAGCATCGTAACTCAGTCAATTTTGGTTTACGAAACAAAAGAAAAAATACGGGTCGAATATTTTTTGATGATTTAAGTGACGGACTAATTATAATTTTTCAGTCAAATAGCCAATTGAAGAGTTATTGACAAGTTTTCAGCGTACCTCAAACACCTTCGCAAAATTCACGTAGCTATTCAGCTAGAAGCAATAGTAAACGCATTGAGCAAGCGTGGTCATCAGTACTTCTTCTCAAAGTTCTTTGCCCCTTCCACAAAGGCAATTACAAACAACAATATTAATTATTTTACAAGCCAATTCACTCCGCACAGAGCAGACCAAATAATCGCCTACGAATCAGCTACTGTTGCCAAAAACACGTGTGAGATAACATAGGAAAATACCAGGTTTGTGCGAGCTATAATAAGACACGTTAAGATGCGATTTCACCGAAGTACGGCATATATATGTTCGCTCTGGTTGACTCACTCCAGCGAATGCGAACTCGCTAAGAATGTACGTGCACACCTGGATACTTTTGTGTGCGCGCACGTCGGCAAAGAACACGTTATTAGTGGGCTAATGTGCGCGTACAAAATCGCACAGCCTTGCAGGTGTACACAAAGGATGTTTTTTTTGTTTGGTAAAATCATCAAATGAGACCTCCCAACCAGGGCGGGACGAGAGGGACTTTCAGACTCGTACTGATTAAAATCCACGGTGTCCTTCAGCAGCCCTTTAAGTTCCGGGGTCACTCTCACCTCGTAAGATAGTCCGATCCCGGCAGGCTTTGGTCCTCTATGGGAGCCCCGTCAAATTGCTGACAGCTCTTTAACACGTACACTGCCACCACAATTTTTTTGAAGTTCATAGCGATGCCGCCCTATAAAGCCACGTGGTCAAGCCAGGCATGTCGGCGGCACTGCATCTTGTTAATCATGGATAGAGTTAAATTCTAAATCTGTCTTTTTGCTGTTTAGCGATGAGTATTAGTAAATTTGCCATTCGCTGAGCAATACGCCAGGCGTGTTCAAGGCGTAGTTATAGAAATTCGCAAGAACACGCTAGGCGTGTCGGCGACATCGAAAGTCTTAAAGCCTACAGTGGTCGGAAATCGCGGCGATTGGATTGTGAGGTGGACGCTGTCCTGACTCTAACGTCTTCCCTACTCCTTCGTTAGCGTGACTGATTCGCAGAAGGAGGCGACCGCTTCCCATTCCGTCTCGCCCCAAAGCATGGCCTCGACCAATTACGGGCGCGAGAGGTCGCAGACTATCGCCGCCGTGAGGATTCGGAGCGCGGCGGTGCTCTGCCCAAGCGAGGCAGTCCTGCACCTTTAGCTCCACTGTGTCATCCGGGCGATCCTGGATGGAGTCGAAGGTACTTGCGGACTTTTACTGACTAAAAGACCGCCCTGCTCCCACTGTGGCTATTCTAACGGTACCGCGACACATCGTTCATCCTGACAGGCCTGTTGATCTAGTGGTTAGTAACCCTGACTGCTATGCCGGAGGTTGTGGGTTCGATTCCCACCCAGGACAAATGTTTGTGTGATGAGCACGATTATTTGTTCTGTGTCTGGGTGTAATCTAGAATATGTATGTATTTAGAAATATATAAGTATGTTTATCAGTTGTCTAGTAACCATAACACAAGTTCTGCTTAGCTTGGGACTAGATGGCGGTGTGTGATAGTTGTGGAATATTTATATTTATTCTGTTTCAAAGGCTTGTTATATGTCAAGTACATAATCTAGGTTTTAAAACATCGTCTATGTATAATTTGTCACTGTTCCAGTATTGTCTGCACTTATTTACTATACCTTATCAGAGACGCGAGTCATAGCATAAATCAGCATTACTTATAGTTTTGATGTAAACTGTAATTTATTCATGCAGTTAGTCATTTTCCAATCCCGGCAAATGTTTCGATAATAAGGTAAACATAATTGAATGCCCGAATGTATTTATACTTAAAATCTGCTTTACTTTTAACAAGTCCGAAGAAAAATAGCGATGCAATGTGGTGAAGTTTTTTTGTGTATGTCATTCTTTTTTTTAAGTTGGTAAAATCATCAAATGAGTCCTCCCACCCAGGGCAGAGCGGGAGGGACTGTCAGACTCGTACTGACTAAAATCCACGGTGTCCTTCAGCAGCCCTTTACGTTCCGGGGTCACGGTAATTCGTGAGTCCTGCTCTGCCCTGGGTGGGAGGCCTCATTTGATGATTTTACCACGCTAAAAAAAAGGCGTTATAACGTCATAAGCGGACTCTCGTCTTCCGAAGCGCTTCATCTTTATCTATATTGATTAATTTAAAACAAAAAAAAAATACGTGTTCATTATTTTTCAATACTCGAACTGACGGACTAAACAGATTTTCAATTTATCCTACCAATATACGTGAAAGTTTGTTTTTATGGATGGATGTTAATTACTCGTTAACGCAAAATCTACTGAACGGATTTGGATGACATTTGGCACACAGATAGTCTATAATCTGGATTAACACATAGGATAGTTTTTATCCCGATTTTATGTTGATTTTATGTAACTTGTTTGTATACTACGAGTATTATTTATCATTGCGGAACACTGGAGTTAACTGTCTACTATGGATCGATAACACTGTTGTCAATAGCTCTGTTTATACATATACTGTTTTATTATTTATATCCGCTATTTACCTTTAACATGTTTGTCCTACTGGGTCGCTAGCCGCAAGACGATCTCCGGCCACCGTAGGCGCGGGCATGCGGGCAGCGAGTAATGGGCGACTCGCTGTCCGACCATGGACCATGCCCGGGTCGACGGCGCGTTGTGTTCCACGCGCGCCTCAAAGAGTGTCAGCATAGTGACGGGGCCTGTAGAGGGCCAAAGCCTGCCGGGGTCGCGGGACCAAGGGATTACCGTAACCCCGGTACGTAAAGGGCTATTGAAAGACACCGTGGATTTTAGTCAGTACAAGACTGACAGTCCCTCCCGCCCTGCCCTGGGTGGGAGGACTCATTTGATGATTTTACCACGATAAAAAAAAATAAAAAATAAAAACTGGGTCGCTAGAGCTAGACTAGAGGGAATGTAGATGATTTGCTTTACAACCACAAAAAAGTGTAAAATTACTTTTCTTTCATAAGTCGGTGGTATACGAGACATCATCAACTGCCTAGCCTTTTCCTATCTACAACATTATTTTTAGTATATGCGAAACCTGAATATAGTTTGTTCAGAATCAGTAACTGATTCTATTCCAATAATTTTTACACCATGTTATTTTTTTTTTCAAAAATATTTTAATTAAATTTTATTACCAGTTAATTACAATACAATCACCGTACGGTTAGGTACCTATTGCCAAGCTATTATCACAAGTGTATAACACAGGAGACGCGGTTTACGCGGGTGTACCGCGAAATGAGCATGTTTTTGAATGGACAACCAGGTAATAGACAAACTTATAACCTTGTGATTTTTTATGATACGGTTTTAAAATTTTGTACATAGATTCTGAACACAAAAATACTAGACAGATGTATCGGGTTTCGCATAAACAAAAAAATAAGTTGTATATTGGGGTCGGCTTCCAGTCGAACCAGATGCGGCTGAATATCAGTAGCGACTGCCTATAGGACCTCTACACAACCCAGTAACTGGGTAATACGATACCACATGGTAAGACTGGTTGTCAGACTTTAAGAGCTTCTGACTAATAGTAACGACTGTCAAAGATCTACAAATGACAGCCGGGAACAACGGCTTTAAGTGCTTTCCGAGGCTCAAAAACTCAATCAACAAAATCTTAGTAGCTTACACCGGTATCCTACAGTCGATCAACACAATTTTTATCAACTACTGTTGACATTGACACATATTCCATAGATTAATCGCACCACACGGACTCACAGGCAATGTTATCGTGTGTCACGTGAGTTTTACTATTATGTAGTAAATAACGGAATATTTTGTACATAATGACTGTCGGTGTAGTGATCGCAAAAGTGACTGCTGAGGGTCTGATTCGGTGGAGCATACGTCGCTGGTCTCCCTCGCTTGGGCAGAGCACCGCCGTCACCGCATGGATGCGATAGGCGGCGACCTCTCGCGCCCGTCATTGGTCGAGGCCATGCTGCTGAGCGAAACGGAATGAGAAGCACTCACCTCCTTCTGCGCAGAAGTCATGCTAACGAAAGAGTTGGTGGGACGCGTGAGGGAGAGGACAGCATCCACCTCCCAAACCCAGCCGCCGCGGGAGACGCCCACGGCATCGGGATTTCCAGGCACCGCAGGCGCGGCATACGGACGGCGAATAATGAGTGACTTGCCGTCCAATCATGGACCATGCCCGGGTCGACGGCGCGTCGTGTTCCACGCGTGCCTCAAAGAACTGTCAGCAATCTGACGGGGTCCCCCCATTTTTTTTTTATTGTGGTAAAATCATCAAATGAATCCTCCCACCCAGGGCAGGGCGGGAGGGACTGTCAGACTTGTACTGACTAAAATCCACGGTGTCCTTCAATAGCCCTTTATGTAACGGGGTCACGGTAATCCCTTGGTCCCGCGACCCCGGTAGGCTTTGGCCCTCTACAGGCCCCGTCACTATGCTGACACTCTTTGAGGCGCGCGCGGAACACAACGCGCCGTCGACCCGGGCATGGTCCATGGTCGGACAGCGAGTCGCCCATTACTCGCTGCCCGCATGCCCGCGTAAGAGGGCCAAAGCCTGCCGGGATCGTGGGACTGTCTTATCAGGTATTCTTAGACCAACGACCATACAGGCTGTATGGTCCTTGCCCCCGAACCCGTCAGGCGTAAACTTTCCCCCCAGTACTTTACTACTATACCTGCTTACCCCCTTCTTCACTATCTGTAAACAAGCCCGACAAGGCACTTCAACATAATAGTTGATATCTTCCGAGAAACTCATGTATTGCACTCGTTAATTAGTTTGTATTTGTACGGCATAAAGGCAACGTTCCACTGCAAGGCAAGGCTAAGCTTTTCGAGCTGCTAGGGTAGGTACAGTTTTGTTTTAATTGCCTTCTACCACAGAATAGATAAACAATAGGTTATGTGACTGGTCCTTGGAGCCGGATCAGTTCACACTTCTAGCTGCTGGCGTAGGACCTACAGTATTGTTCCAATTGCCTTCAACCACAGAAAAGATAAAATCTTATCTTCTCTGTGACTGGTCCTTCGAGCCGGATAAGTTCAGTTGTCAGTCGAACTTGAACAAACCTAAAAAACCTACAAGCTAAAAGTTGCAAGTAACTGTCAACCTAATCAGTTGGGAACTATGCAAGTAAAAGCATGCAATTTGCACAATGTCGAAAACATGTTTCCAATTCAAGGTATTTGTAGGCAAATGTGACGACATACTTGTATGCAAAACTTGCCTAATGGAAACGCGCCTTATACCTAGCATTATCGGGGTCGCGGGACGGTCTTATCAAGTAACCGTGGCTCCGGAACGTAAAGGGCTATTGAAGAACACCGTGGATTTTAGCCAGTACAAGTCTGACAGTCCCACCTGTCCTGCCCTGAGTGGGTGAGAGTGAGTGAGAAATGAGTCCTTCATTTGATGATTTTACCAAGTAAAAAAAAGCCTAGCAATAGCGATCACTATACCATACATATCTGGGTGGGAGGACACATTGATGATTTTACCAAGTAATAAAAAAAACCTAGCAATAGCAATCACTATAGTATTATATCCAACGTTACAGTGGATCGGTGACTTTATAGTCGAAGAGGGAGAAGCGTCATTAAATGAATGGCTTGAACGTTAGTAATTATCTGGGCTATACTATGGTAAAGATATCTATTGGTTGCGTTTATAAACACTTATAAAAGACTTTATTTTAAACGTACAGTTTTTTCTTTTCATTTACTTTTTAACCGACTTCATATTGGAGGAGGTTCTCAATTGCTCGATGCTGTATTCTTGTCAATTGCAAAAAAAAAACATTCGTTTTGTTTACAGTATCTTTTATTTGTATAAAGCATTTTTCACTTATTGTGTACTTCAACGATGTTATTTATTACGAGTTACAAAATAGGAATATGTGACAAGAATTTGGGTTTTATATTTGATTTAAGAAGGGAAAAATAAAAAGGGTTATTTTTTTTTATTCTAAGACAAACTCAAAGGTCGCTGGACTCACGAATTACCGTGACCGCGGTACGTAAAGGGCTATTGAAAGACACCATGAATTTAGTCAGTACGAATCTGACAGTCCCTCCCGCTCTGCCGTGGGTGGGAGGACTAATGTGATGATTTTACCGATTTCACTCGAGCATAGTCCATGATCAGACAGCGAGGCGCCCATTATTCGCCGTCCGCATGCCCGATTTGGTTTACTGTGGGATTGCCATACGAACGGCAATTTTAAAAGTCCTTAATTAAATAGGATCAATTAACTTCTTTCCTACTGTAGTTGTTTATACTAAAGTCTATCCACGACGAAGAATTCTCTATAAATAAACAACACAATTTTCCTGAAACGAACAACAAAGGACTGAATATATTTTTTTCAGCGTGATTGTAATCGCTCGTTCTGAGAACTGTTGCTACACTTATAATTAGTTTGGCAAGCTCAACTATAGTAGGGGTGCTAAGACAGGAAACCTCCACGTGCGCCCGTGGACTGGAGTTCCCTCTCGGATACGTCCGGGGGGAAGACCAGTTTTTCGGGCCGGTGCACCCTGGGATGCGGGCAAAAATTCCTCCCTGGGGTCGCGGATTTTTTCTTAGGACTCATTTGATGATTTTGCCATCCTAAAAAAAAAAAGCTTAACTATAAGTGGTTGTAAGCAATGAATGATCGATTCAAATACTACCAATTGATGTTATAAGAATATGAACTCTTAAGGACGTGAGAATTAAGTTAATTCTCAATGTCAGAACAAACTAATTGCTATTCCACCAATTCGCACTAAGCGTTTCCAAACGTCTTTTATAATGCGAACAGCGAAGGAGTGGAACTCTCTGCCTGCGTCTGTGTTTCCGAACGCATACAACTCTAATCTCCAGGGTCACGGTTACCCGATTGTACAGTTCCGCGACCCCGGCAGGCGTTTGGTCCTCTATCACAGTGTTCCGCAAACTTTTTGTGTTCAAGGTACACCTAGGAAAACGAAAAAAAATTGAGGTACACCACAAATTAAAAAACAGTTTTTAAGTAATATTAATCAGCTTATATTATTAATCAACAAACTTAAACTTTAAATTTTCAGAAAACGTATTTAATGCGAAACATGAGACTGTTTAATTGAGCATAAGACGGTCTAAATTTTTCTTACTAAAAATAATTCTATAAGATAACCTTATTTTTCCACGGCACACCAACTAATGATCACGGTACACCAGTGTGCCGCGGCACACACTTTGCGGAACACGGCTCTATCAGACCCCATTAGCTGGCCGACAGTTACAGGTGTTCGTGTAAAACGACCCGCTGTTAACACAGGCTTGGTTTCTGATCGGACGGTGAGGTACCCATTTTTAGCCGTCAATACTGGCCGGAAATCGGTTCGTGATCCCCGACTGAGCGTCTACGTCCGCTCTATACTGGATTAGGGACGGAAGCGAAATGTCGCCGTCGTTTATGTGTTTAAAGTTGCTTTTCCAGAAGCACATACAACATTTTTTTATGAGAAACTTGATAAAGAATCTATCTATGTACAGAATTTCAAACCTGTGTCATGAAAAATCACTGAGTTATAAGCTTGATAAGGTACCTGCTTGTCAGTTCAAAAACACGCTCATTTCGCGGCGGGGCGCGGTACCCCCGTTCAACCCGCACCTCCTGTGTCGTGCCTGCCGGGGTCGCGGGAAACGGGTATGTAAAGGGCTATTGAAGGACACCGTGGATTTTAGTCAGTACAAGTCTGACAGTCCCTCCCGCCCTGCCCCGGGGTGGGAGGACTCATTTGATGATTTTACCACGCTAAAAAATAACCTGTGTCGTACACTCATTAATAATAGTTTGGCAATAGTTACCTAACCGTACAGTGATTGTATTGTAATTAACTGGTCATAAAATTTAATTTAAATGTTTTTGGAATAAAATAATAGAACATAGTGTAAAAAATATTGTAATCGATTCAGTTACTGATTCTGAACAAACTATATTCAGGTTTCGCATATACTAAAAACAATGTTGTATGTATATGTGTTAACTTATTTGTATAACGGACAGGCCTGTTGGTCTAGTGGTTAGTGACCCTGACTGCTATGCCGGAGGCCGTGGGTTCGATTCCCACCCAGGACAAATGTTTGTGTGATGAGCACGATCATTTGTTCTGAGTCTGGGTGTAATTTATCTATAATATGTATGTATTTAGAAATATATAATGTATGTTTATCAGTTGTCTAGTACCCAGAACACAAGCTCTGCTTAGCTTGGGACTAGATGACGTTGTGTGATAGTTGTAGAATATTTATTTATTTATTTATAACTAAATCACGAAGGCATCATACATGTTCTATTGTGTTGGTGTTGCGTGCGCACCTAGATGATTCTCTATCACGCAAACGTGTTTATAAAGATGTTTAGGTGGGTGGGTCGGACAATACGGGTGTTAAGTTGTGTCCTTTGCATGGTCCTTCGACCCGCCCTGAAGATACATGGAACAAGAGCAGGTTTAGTTATTTTCTCACAAAAACGATCATCATACAAGTACTGTATACTTTATTTTTAGTGAGGGACGTAGTAAACGATCTCCGGCCACCGCAGGCGGGGGCATGCGGGCAGCGAGTAATGAGCAACTCGCTGTCAGACCATGGACCATGCCCGGGTCGACGGCGCGTTATGTTCCACGATCGCCTCAAAGAGTGTCTGCAAAATGACGGGGCCCCCTCTAGAGGACCATAGCCTGCCGAGGTCGCGGGACTTACGAATTACCGTGACCCCGGAATGTAAAGGGCTATTGAAGGACACCGTTGATTTTAGTTAGTACAAGTCTAACAATCCCTCCCGCTCTGCCTTGGGTGGAAAGACTCATTTGATGATGTTACCACGCTAAAAAAAGGGACATAGGAAGGTGAGCCATGTACTTACAAATAATAAAAAAGCAGTACTTCTGTCATATCGCTTGCCTAATTGTCATTGTGTGCGTGTGCGACTAATACTGTACTCTGATTGGCTATTGCATTAGTGTGCGTGATCCTCATTGGCTGTTTGTATCTGTATGCGCGTGCGTCGATCAGACAGCGTGGCGTCAGAATATGTAAATGTGTCTCTTTTTAATTTTTTAAAGCATTTTTCCTCTTATCTTTATGATTATATATTTTCTAAGATGTTTTTAAACGAGTGTTGGTAATTATTTAATACTAGCTTCTACCCACGACTTCGCTTGCATTCTGGAGGGAATTTATCCCACGGGAATATTATGTACTGGGTTTAAAAAAAAAGCTTTGTCGTAACTCAAAATCTGTACTAATATTATAAAGCTGAAGAGTTAATTTGGTTTAACGCGTTAATCTCAGGAACTATTGGTGCGATTAACAAAAAAAATGTTAGTCCATTTATCAAGGAAGGCTTTATCATCATCTACCTTCCTTTTCCCAACTATATTGAGGTCGGCTTCCAATCAAACCGGATGCAGCTGGATATCAGCATTTTACATGGAGCGACTGCCTGTCGGACCTCCACAACCCAGTAACTGGGTAAGATCTACAAATGACAGCCGGGTACAACGGCTTTACGTGCTTTCCGAGGCACGAAGTAAACTCGATATGACAGATGGTCACCCATCCACAGACCAATCTCGGCAAGCGCTGCTTAACCCGGAAGATCAGCCTGTGTGGCTGTAATTATTTAGCCACGAGCTCCTCAAGGAAGGCTTAATGTGCAATATGTAAGATGTCACGCAAAAACGGAAAATAAAAATGGAAATCGAAAACGCTGTAGTCTTTTTTTTTTACGTGGTAAAATCATCACATGAGTCCTCCCACCCAGGGCAGAGCGGGAGGGACTGTCAGACTCGTACTGACTAAATCCACGGTGTCCTTCAATAGCCCTTTACTGGGGTCACGGTAATTCGTGAGTCCCGCGACCACGCTGTGAAGTCTGACATTAGTCTCATGCCTAGATTTCATAGAAAGTTTCCCATCATTGTTTCATCGCAAATTCGTTTAGCCGTTTAGGCGTAACAATGACAAACAAACAAACAAACATTTTAATAATAAGTTAAAATTATCTTTTCTTGGATTTAGACATGTGATGTGCAATTATAGCTATTGAGTCAGAGACAGATGGTGGTGTGACCACATGTGATGGAATTGTGGTCTGATCGATGACGCTGATGCTTTATTAGTTTTTGTGACTATTAGTGTTCTCTGACAGTCTTTTCAGGGTTCCGTAGCCAAATGGCAAAAAACGGAACCCTTAAGGATTCTTCATGTCTGTCTGTCTGTATGTCACAACCACTTTTTTTCCGAAACTATAAGAGAGAACTATGTGAACCGCATTAAGATTTTCACAGAAAAATAGAAAAAAAACATTACGTGGTAAAATCATCGAATGAGTCCTCCCACCCAGGGCAGAGCGCGAGGGACTGTCAGACTCGTACTGAATAAAATTCACGGTGCCCTTCAATAGTCCTTTATGTACCGGGGTTACGGTAATTTCTGAGTCCCGCGATCCCGGCAGGCTTTGACCCTCTAGAGGGAGCTCCGTCATTTTGCTGACACTCTTTGAGGCGCGCGTGGAACACAACGCGCCGGTCGACCCGGGCATGGTCCATGGTCGGACAGCGAGTTGCCCATAAATCTTATTGATGGACAAATTTTGTAAAATGTACTGATGCTGTCAACATTCCTATATGCAAAGTCGTGGTCATCAAATATAGAAGTACCAACTAATTAATGACATAATAATGATACGCCTACGTCCTATAAGCCTTTATTAGAGGACCTTGGTCTCAATGATGAGGGCATTCCCCTCCGTTTGGCAGACATCTTGGCGGCCGCAGATTTTATCTGGTCTAGTTGGAGTAGACCTGATCGGATCATTATCTCTTGGTGATTAGTAACTGTGTAATGAAGAGTATTTATAGGGTACTAGCTGTACCCTGCCACGCTTCGCTGTGGCACAAAAAAAACTGTATTTTCGCGGTCGCGGATATGCGACTGATGCAAAAAATAGATAAAAACAATTTCAGCTGATGCGGATTATATATCATGCTAGAATTTCAGCTCAATCGGTGCAGAAATTTTTGAGTTTTTGAAGCATACACAAACCAACATAACATTTTTATATACAGGGTGTCCCAAAACTCAACGTCAAGCCGAAACGGGGTGACAGGATTGATCATAACCATCACGAGAAAAATCTGAAAAAAAATCTATCCCATGCAGTTTGAAAATTATGGGCATTTTAAGAAAAACCTAGAAATTTGATCAAACTGTACCATTTTTCGGTTATTGTGGTTATTCTTTTTTATTTTTATTCATTTGAACTTTGGAAACGTAATCCTAAATAACATTTCTAGAATCTCAATAAAAAATAATGACACAATTGCCTCAAGTTTCCGAGAATTGAGACTATTTGTTACACTACGAATTTAAAATTTTCAAGATTCGTCGATTTTGACAGGCCCTCCTATAAAAAAAATGTACTAGAATGCCTTGGCAAGTGGCATTAAAAGTTGGCGCATTTAATCAGAATTCTAAAATGGTACAATACTTGTTAGTTCCATACAATAGAAAAGAGTAAAAAAATTAAAACCTCAAGTAACCCGATTTTTGCCATCACATTTTACTCAGTTAAAATGTTTTTAATTCGCACAAGCTCTAGGTAGCTCTCGGTAGGTTCTTAATTTTAAGACAAAATGATGAGAGAGATGGATAATGGGTATGTTTGCCATGAGTGAGCGAGACAGATAGTGACGCCACTTTTACCAAAGTGAAAAAAAGTTAGTAAAATTAGTAAAATAATTAGGTTTGTTGGAATAAAAGTCAGATAGAGAAATAACATTTTTTATTACAATAAATGTTCAAATTGTTTACCATCAGCCTCAATACAAGCCCTACATCTTCTTAAAAAAAATCTACTTGTAAGTCGGGCATATCTTCGAGAGTTGATCGCCTCAGCTGCTTGAGAAATGCGTTCACGCAGGTCGGCCACGTTCTCAATGGGCTTTGAGTAAACTTTTTCTTTGAGAACTCTCCAATAGAAAAAATCCAGGGGATTTAAATCTGGTTAACGGGCGGGCCACGAGATAGTGCCTGAACGTCCAATCCACCTTCCCGGATATTCCTGGTCAAGCAAATCTCTTACTTGCACTGCGAAATGCGCTGGGCAGCCATCTTGTTGAAACCACATGTCGCGAAGATCTGCTAGTGGTACGTCCTAACTAACTTTTTTTCACTTTGGTAAAAGTGGCGTCACTATCTGTCTCGCTCACTCATGGCAAACATACCCATTATCCATCTCTCTCATCATTTTGTCTTAAAATTAAGAACCTACCGAGAGCTACCTAGAGCTTGTGCGAATTAAAAACATTTTAACTGAGTAAAATGTGATAGCAAAAATCGGGTTACTTGAGGTTTTAATTTTTTTACTCTTTTCTATTGTATGGAACTAACAAGTATTGTACCATTTTAGAATTCTGATTAAATGCGCCAACTTTTAATGCCACTTGCCAAGGCACTCTAGTACATTTTTTTTATAGGAGGGCCTGTCAAAATCGACGAATCTTGAAAATTTTAAATTCGTAGTTTAACAAATAGTCTCAATTCTCGGAAACTTGAGGCAATTGTGTCATTATTTTTTATTGGGATTCTAGAAATGTTATTTAGGATTACGTTTCCAAAGTTCAAATGAATAAAAATAAAAAAGAATAACCACAATAACCGAAAAATGGTACAGTTTGATCAAATTTCTAGGTTTTTCTTAAAATGCCCATAATTTTCAAACTGCATGGGATAGATTTTTTTTCAGATTTTTCTCGTGATGGTTATGATCAATCCTGACACCCCGTTTCGGCTTGACGTTGAGTTTTGGGACACCCTGTATATACTAGCTGTACCCTGCCACGCTTCGCTGTGGGACATTGTGATTGAATGATTGAGAAGGTATGTGACTGATGCAAAAAAATAGATAAAAACAATCCTTGATGCGGATTACATATCATGCTAAAGTTTCAGCTCAATCAGTGCAGTACTTTTTGAGTTTTTAAAGCATACACAAACCAACATAACATTTTTATATATATACTAGCTGTACCCTGCCACGCTTCGCTGTGGGACATTGTGATTGAATGATTGAGAAGATATGTGACTGATGCAAAAAAATAGATAAAAACAATCCTTGATGCGGATTACATATCATGCTAAAGTTTCAGCTCAATCAGTGCAGTACTTTTTGAGTTTTTAAAGCATACACAAACCAACATAGATACACGAACAAGATAAACGAAACTGGTTTTTAATATCTCCAAGATCGTATTTGAGCAGATGATTTGTCGAATCATAGTATTATAGTAAATATTTCGTACATTCAATAATGAATTTTTATGTAGGTAAGTATATGGATTTTACTGCATAAATAAATTGAGAATCTGTTTAGTCCGTCAGTTAGAATATTGAAAAATAATGGACACGTATTTTTTGTTTTCTAAAAGCAATGAATATTAACAAAGATAAAACGCATCCAAATTCGGGAGTGGGGACTTGTGACGTCATAGCGCTTGTAATATTGTACCGAGACCGAGTGACCTTTTTGTGAATTTTAGAAGCGTTGTATCTTCGTCAATTTTGGTTTATGTAGCAAAAGAAAAAATACGGGTCAATATTTTTTTGATAATCTGTATTTCGGATAATAATTTTTTTTTAAGTAAAATAGCCTATTTAGATTTAATTTGTTAGTGTTATTTTTAATCGACTTTGAAAAAAGAAGGAGACTCAATTTAAAAACTTTTTATAAGTACTTCATGTTCTTCTTTTTTGTTTTCTTTTTAAAAATAGCAAATCTACCGTGATTGCCATATCGCCTAACTATGCATTTTTTACGCAATCAACATAGTATCACGCCTGCATACACTAAAATGGGTAAAATAGGAAACATATAAAAAAAAAAACGACGGGTTGCACTCTGGGAGTGCCGGCAGAAGTGAAAACTTGAATAGTAATAAACACACACGAACATTCGCGCAAGCGCCCTCCGCCGTCTTACGAATTTTCGATCAGGTCACGTGTCCTGATGCGAGTTTAACATTTTTTACCCATTCCAAAAAAAGTGCACAACGCCGCTAAAGAAGCTTTCACTTCAAAAAAACGAAAAAATTTGCTAACTTTTATTTCGGAAGTCGTTGGGAAAAAAAGTAAAGGAAATGAGAAATTCATTTCAGTCGGTTTAAAAAACACTCGTATCCAACTGAATTCGTGGACAAGGCTAGTTTTTGCTACGATCTTGCCATTATAAATACTCATGTCGGTACAAGAATGATTACTCCCATTAATTTATATTATTTAGTTCAATTTAGGTTAATTATTGCTGTATGCTATAACAGCCGACCTGTGCGTGAGTGACTATAATAACTTGTTGTTTTTGGTTTTTTAATTATCTCTTGGGGCTACATGATTTTAATGTTCTATTTAACCTGTATGTTACATACAATCAAGCATTTTACTCAGGCAGATACTACAGTCATTTATAAAAGGGTATCCTTGGCATGCTGACGTCGAGTAACGGGTGACTCGCCGTCCGTCATGGACCATGCCCGGGTCGACGGCGCGTCGTGTTCCAAGCGCGCCTGTGCTGTCAGCAATCTGACGGGGCCTCTGCCTAAACCCTCGTGTATTACAGGCGTAATGTCAATTAAATTCTAACCCTTAAAAACCCTGTGTCATGAATAAGTCAATATAAAAAAAAATCTGTAACAATACGATTTTAAAGATTTTCTGTGGGAAGAAAAATTCGAACCGCGAGCAAGATTTGAAACTGCGACCTCCGGATTCAGTATCATCATGTCATCCGACGCTCTTTCCAAACGAGCCATCGAGGTTCCTGCATAGAGCGTCGAATTCTTTAGGCCTCTGCCTCGAATCTAGCGGGCAGCGGGGCGCCAGCGGCGGCGGCGCTCGCTGTTCGCCCCCGCCCTGCTGCCGCGCCGCTGTTTCCGAGGGCTGGTCCATTTGAATGTATGCCTAAGATCCTGCCGATCCCGCGCCGCCGCCACCGCCGCCCCGCTGCCCGCAAGATTCGAGGCAGAGGCCTTAATCCATTTCTAACGTCTCACGGTCTTTGATCATCACTTAATAACTCTCGGTGAAGTTTCGTTTTTTTTTTTCGAAATCCGCGATGCGTTATGTTCAACACGATTTTAATCAATTATATAGTATGTTGGCCCTTGCAATGTTGACATTGATACAAGTACTAGGAATATTTAAGAACTATGAGCAATGATCGAAAATAGTTTATTGTAAAACGCATAATACGACGAAGAGGTAATTAACGGAGTAAAGTGTAAGCATAAATAGCCATTTTGTTTTTCTTTCTGGTATATCATCACTTTTATTTATTTACAATTACATGATGTACAATTGGCTATATTACTGAAAAATTATAATTAGTCCGTCACTCACATTATCAAAAACTATTCGACCCGTATTTTTTCTTTTGTTTCGTAAACCAAAATTGACTGAGATACGATGTTGTCAAAATTGGCAATACGTCACAATTTAGTACAATTTCTATTGAATTCTGACGTCACGAGCCCCCACTCTCGAGTTTTGATGCGTTGTATTTTGGTGAATATTCATTGATTGTACAAAAGAAAAAATACGTGTCCGTTATTTTTTTAAACTCTAAATGACGGACTAATTATATTTGTAATTTATAGCTACGGTCAAATAGTCAATTCCTATAATCGCTGACAGTAAGCCCCTTCGTACACGAGGCGATGCAAGTCTCCGATACCTTTACCTACCGATTTCAAGTTGCACGGGTGAAGTCGCTAAGAGCAACTAGTCATCATCTTCCTAACCATATCTCATTTTACTTGGGGTCGGCGCAACACGTTTTCTTCTTCCATTCTGGCAGATTCTAGAGAGCCAGATCTGTCATACAGGTCCCGAACCCGCCATAGACTCCATCTCTCACAAAGTCTGAAAACTAATTTAACCTAAGCCATGAACCAATTATTGTACCTTTTCTGAGTGATATAAATAATTATTGTATTGTATTGTATTCTATTCTCCCCTATCAGACGTCACAGTATCATTTACTCCCTTTTTATTTCACATCAATCCTTTTTTTTGGCCTTCCTCTTCCTCTCCATCCATCGACATTCATACTCATCACTCTCTTAGTCACATGAGTGTCATCCCTCCTCATCACATGTCCATAACAAGACAGACGGTTACCTTTCGTTTATTCGGTAACAGGCACTTTAAACTTCCCCTTATAACCCGCATCCATCTCAACATCCTCATCTCCGCTACATGCAATCACTGACAGCAGCTAGTATTATCATAAAATCCGAATTCGTTCAGAAACAGAATTAGGTACAAAGGTTAATCATCAACATTTTCTCCTAATTCATTACCAATACAAATTTACGCATGAGTCGAGTCCACGACGCAACATCTGATTCCACCTGAGATGGCAGACTGCCATGTAGCCGTATGCCGTGCCAGCCGCTAGCATTACTGGCATAAGTGGATATCTTCACACCCACATGTCACGTGAGCTCGCCAGGGGATTAGCCGCGGTTTATAGTTTTGAGTTTTTGTTAATGAATTTGATTTAAAGGTACTCTAGACGAGTGGAGCACGAATCGAGCGAGCAATAATTCTTTAGTGTGGATTGACTTACGAGGCTCGAACCGGCGTTTGGTTCGTGCCCGACTATGCTTTTTAGGGTCTTTGATTGAAAAATCTAAATCCGCCAGTTAGATTATCAAGAAATAGTATACATACACGTATTTTTTGTTTACGAAGATACGACACTTAGGCCCACTTGCACCACAATCACTAAACAGGTTTAGCGCTAAACTGATTTACACATCGTTCTGTCTCTGTCAACTTCAAACAATTTGACAGGGATACAGTGATATTCTAAGGCAGTTTAGCGCTAAACCCGTTTAGTGATTGTGGTGCAAGTGGGCCTTAATATATGCAGAACTTAACAAGCAAGTACAGCTTTTACTTAATTCTGAGTTTCGATGATGGCCTATTTTCGGATTTTTGACAAATACAAAGACGTTCGAGGAGAGTGATTGTTGCAGTATCGTTGTACTTCCACGCTGACATGACTCCGTACGTCCACACGAGTAGAGTGGCTCGGCTCACGCTACCCTAAGCGCAGACCCAACTTTAGACTCAACTTACGCTGGCCATGCACGTGTCAATGTCAATTTTGACATATGACACCTGTCAAATTTTAATGAAAACATCTGGCATTCTCAAATACAATCATGTTGTGCTATTTCTACTTTTAAAAATACTGTTGATGACTGACTAATAAATACAGGATCGGACAATCTATTTTTTTTGCTAAGTTTTCTTAATTATTTCGTTTGGGGACTAAAGCCCCCAATGGCGTACAGACTCTTTGAAGCGGTCAGTAGCGACTGCTGCAACCATATTTCAGGCAAATAAATTATTCTAATCTATTCTCTGCTAATCTATAAGTTTTCTTGCTTCCAGAAGTTTTATTTTTTCTATTTTTATAAACATACTCGCATTGATCGTCATTTTGCCGTAATTATTAACTGACGTAAGTAGATTGGAAATTGACGTCATAGCGTGTTATTACAAATTATTGCCATAGCAAAAAATATTAAATAACAATGATTAAAGTACTTTATTGTACACATTAAACAGCTCAGACTAACGGGTCCTTTTTTTTCTACTTTTGTCGTTGTAAAATAATCAAATGAGTCCTCCCACCCAGGGCAGAGCGGGAGGGACTGTCAGACTAATACTGACTAAAATCCACGGTGTCCTTCAATAGCCCTTTACGTTCCGGGGTCACGGTAATTTGTTAGTCCCGCGAAAAAATCTCAGAATATCACCGGCAGGCTTTGGCTCTAAAGAGGGGCGCCCGTCATTGTGCTGACACTCTTTAGTGAATGCTTTCATTTGAAACCGTGCTCCTATTGGTCGCCGGCGACCGGCAGTTGCCTGTGCGTCGCCACTGCGCGGCGAGTCGCCGAGTCGCCCGGGCAACCGGTGACTAGTGCGTAAACACTTATTTAAACTATACAATATTACAGTCGTCGACAACTGAGTCGCCGGCGACTAGTCGACAGTGCGTAATAGCCCTTATGACGCGCGTGAAACACAACTCGCCGTCGACCCGGGCATGGTCCATGATCGGACAGCAAGTCGCCCATTACTCGCCGCCCGCATTCCCGCGCCTACGGTGGCCTAAACGTATGACAGTTGTGGTAAATTTTTGAAATGAAAGGCAAATTTTCATCCCTTTTATTGTCGTTCTATAAATATTTCAACAGAAACCGAGCTTGCTCATACCGGAAGCGAAAATAAGACATTACATGCGATACTAAATTGTTTATGACGTCGTGTTTTCAAGGTTCTCTCTACCACCCCTTATGTCGTATGGTGATTTACCAAGGTTGTAGTGCTCGTATATTTGTAGTACATAAACTAACCCTGTTTGGACGTTTCCAATGCATTTTATTTTACGATTAGTTCGCCTTTGCCCACCATCTCGACTGATGGTAAGTGATGATGTGGTCGACGGTGAAGAACGATTGTCTAGGAATAACAGATTCACTCTTGACTTGACCACAAGACCAAAATGCCTAGTGCCATAGTCAGACAAACAGACGGACAGCGAAGTCTTAGTAACAGGATCTCGTTTAAACCTTTGGGTAGGGCTTTTACGGCTTTCTATTTTCATCTAATGAGTCCTCCCACCCAGGTCAGAGCGGGAGGGACTGTCAGACTTGTACTGACTAAAATCCACGGTGTCCTTCAATAGCCCTTAACGTTCCGGGGTCATGGTAATTCGTGAGTCCCGCTACCCCGGCAGGCTTTGGCCATCTAGAGGCCCCGTCATTATGCTGACACTCTTTGAGGCGCCCGTGGAACACAACGCGCCGTCGACTCGGGCATGGTCCATGGTCAGACAGCGAGTTGCCCATTACTCGCTGTCCGCATGTCCGCGACGGATTTTACGGTATGGAAAAAAGCTCATAGCTCGATCTCCTATACGGCGCGCATCGTATAAGAATCTTCAAAATATCACCAGTTTCTATGTATTTTTTGGTCTACAAATCTACGTTGAATGTAGTGACAAAGAATGAGTCGTGGTCGTGGGTCGGTGATGGTCGTACGTCACTATGATTCACACCAGGTGACTAGCGTCCTACTGTCTGCTAATATTAACGAGAGAAACTTGGAAACTGCCAAATATTCGTGACCGTTGTTGTAATTTTCCTTTCATAACATCTCGTTTGTAATCCCTGAAGATTTAGATCGAGGCTTACGAAATGTTCAGATTTCGCGTTCAAAACAAAATGTAACGGTTTTTGGGAAGCCACTTTTTTACATGTGTGTGTAAGCGCCACGCTCACGCATGTTAGCGCAGTGGCTGAGAGATTAGACTGCTGTGCTGCGTGTCGCGGGTTCGTTATTTTAATTCGTTAGTCCCGCGACCAGATGGCAAAGCTTTAGTATAAAGTTCAAAATGCGTTGTTACATGACAAGAAAACATTTTTGTGCGTCAACCGTGACGTCTACTGTAATAATGCACCTTATGAACCCAATTGTCGACACGGTTAGCGCAGTGGCTGAGGGATTGGACTGCTGCCCTGTGTGTCGCGGCTTCGATTCCTGCACGGAGCAAATATTTGTTTGATCGACATCTAGTTGTTTCGGGTCTGGGCGTTTGTGTATGTGTGTTTCTATGTTTTTAAACGCACCCACGACACAAGAAAAAATGTTTTTTTTTTTTAATAGGTTTTTAATATCACACTGCACGTAGCGCAATGACAAATGATATTTATTTTGTAACTTGGTTATAAAGAAACAATTTTACTCGTCACAATCATTATTTTTAAAGCTAGATGAGGCCGGTGTTTCGTACCTGACTACTCTGAGAAGAAACAGCCGAAACAAACTCAGAGGTCACAGTACAGGTGTCGCCACAAGCACTTACCTTTGCAACCACCAATCTGCCATTATTTAGTCATAGTTATCTCGTTTCTAGAGGGGCCACTCACCGAGCATTTGGATGTTATCCAAGTCTCTTAAAATATGAGTTATGAGAGTATCAACACTTCCATTATCTAACAGATGTACGGGATCTAGTATTTGATGTTTTAGAATATGAATCAGTTTTATGAGATTAAAATCTTCGTTTGATAGTAACACTCTGTACGTGACTGTACGGCTAGTTTGCGAAATGAATTAGTATTGCGTCGCGTGTCGTTGTTTCGATTCCCGTACGGAATATATATATTTATATAAATATATATATCTATATATAAAAATGTTATGTTGGTTTGCGTACGCTTCAAAAACTCAAAAAGTTCTGCACCGTGTTGAGCTGAAATTTTAGCATGATATGTCATCCGCATCAAGGATTGTTTTTATCTATTTTTTGCATCAGTCACATATCCGCGACCGCGAAAAAACAGCTTTTTTGTGGCATAGTGAAGCGTGGTAGGGTACAGTTAGTACCTATATATTTTTACTTCCCTCACAGTCCCCATACTAGTATTTCTCCTGTATTGTTGGTGCGTTTACAAACATAAAAACTCACACAAACACACAGACTCGGAACAATTACTTGCAGAACATACAAATATTTGTTCCGTGCGGAGATCGAACCAGCGACACGCTGTGCAACAGTTAATCGCTCATCGTATGGGGAACCCCAATTTTTTTTTTTTTGTTTGAGGATCCTAATGCAGTTCATATAATTCATCTACTTACCAAGTTTCAACAGGATAGCTCTTATACTTTCGAAGAAAAGTGGCTGTGACATACGGACGGACAGACAGACAGACATGACGAATCTGTAAGGGTTCCGTTTTTTCTCATTTGGCTACGGAACCCTAAAAAAACCACGCCACGCATTTAATCCTCAAAGAGTTAGGCAGAGGTTATCTTCATTCACTTTCCATCAGGTATAAACCTCCACTATTCCACTTCTCATCAGATATAGGTAATTTTGTAGGTGAATAACCTAAAACCCTTACTATATTATATTTTGTTGACTCCATTGCCCTTGACCTTGGGGTACATCGGACTTCGAACTAGCCCTTAGAAGGTTTCAGTAATCATAGTGTAATTTAAGGGATTTCTAGGGGTGTCAAACTTTTTTTTTATGTATCGTGGTAAAATCATCAAATGAGTCTTCCCACCCAGGGCAGAGCAGGAGGGAGCGGTGTCCTTCAATAGCCCTTTACGTACCGGGGTCACGGTAAATCATAAGTCCCGCGACCCCGAAAGAGGGGGGTGTCAAACTTGGAGTCTTTATAATTATAAAAATCAATTGCCGTTCGTTAGTCTTGCTAAAACTCGAGAGCGACTGGACCGACGGCGCGTTATGTTGCTCGCGTGCCTCATACTGTCAGCATTATGACGGGGCTCTCCTTTAGAGGCCCATAGCCTGCTGGGGTCGCGGGACTTTCGAATTACCGTGACCCCGGTACGTAAAGGGCTAGTGAAGGACACCGTGGATTTTAGTCAGTACGAGTTTGACAGTCCCTCCCGCCCTGCCCTGGGTGGGAGGACTCATTTGATAATTTTACCACGATAAAAATATATAGACAATCCCTCATCGGGTTCAGTAATCATGGACCATTAAAAGTACATTAAAACTGCATAAATTCTCCATATCGATGTTACACGTGACACGAGCCACCCCTACACGAGTACTTAATGAACTTGACATCGTCCAAGGTCGTAACGATGAGGTCATTCATGCGGAAGCCCTTGGAACTATATTTGTTTACTATACGATGTTTTTGTGTAGTTTTTGATGTGTACTACATTCGCGAGCAGTATGTGATCGCGCGGGCATGCGGGCGGCGAGTAATGGGCGACTCGCTGTCCATGTCCATGGACCATGCCCGGGTTGTTGCTTATAAGGTTTACGTAGCTAATAATAACAGGGTCGTGTGTAAAAATTAAGTATTTAATTGAGTGAGCTGGCTTCTTCTAAGTAAACGTACTCCATAATATGTCTCTGTCGCCTCTGTCCTAGAATAGAGTCAAACACAAACCCATCACAAATTAAAAAGCAGCGGTTGCCAAGGTTGATCTATGGATGGGTGATCACTGACCGTGCTGGGATATCGTGTTACGTTGTACTAAACTGGTTTGCGGAGGTCAGATAGTCAATCCATGTAAAATACTGATATTCAGCTGGATCCAGTTAGACTGGGAGACGACCACAACATAATTGGAGAAAAGTTAAATTGATCGCGTGTTTTTTCCCATGGTGGTAGGCAGAAACTACAGAGCGTCACCTGCTACGATCCTTACATACTACTTCCACCTCATCCACATTCATACATCTGGTCATACACGCACGCCGATTGCGAGTACTACACACTTAACCTATAAATTATATGTATGATAAATGATATTCATTTTGCAAATTGATTTTGACAAACTCTTTTACACGTCAAATAACTCTTTTTTTTTTAAACTAGATGAAGCCGGTGTTTCGTACCTGACTACTCTGAAAAGAAACAGCCGAAACAAACTCAGAGGTCACTGTCTCTTTTTAAGTCCAGACATTTTGTATTGGTAAAATCTTACGAGAACCATGTAGGTGTCTGAGTTGGACTTTTGAGGGAATAATCACCCAGTTAAAGTGGATCTGTCCAGGCAGTGCAAGCATTTGTCGGTTATCGTGTAACTCAAGGAGCTCAATATAATGGTATTGATATAACTGAACTTGACTTTACTCAAGGTCAAAACTATGAGGTCATACTTACGGAAGCGAAACAACATTATTTACGATGTTATCGTTACGCCTACGATTAAGATGAATTGGGTGAAATTCGCGTAAAGGGCCAATGTTGCCATAAATACTGATGTTGTTGTGACTTGGCAACTTTTTATTGTATTGTTATTAGAAACTTCCGAAGTCGCGGGAATATTTTCAGAAGTTTCAGTGGCGCTGGAGGACAAAGGGAAATGAAAAGAGTTTCCTCCGTGACTCAGGAAGCACGGAAAGACGTTTGTTGTCTGTCAAAGTCTGACAACCAGTCTTACCATGGCGTATCGTATAAATAACCAAGTTATTGAGTTGTGGAGGTCCGATAGGCAGTCGCTCCATGTAAAATACTGATATTCAGCTGTTTGGTTGGAAATTGACAGCAACATAGAGTAAGCGCCACCACTCAGTACTTTGACGTGGCGCTAGTATCTATGTCATTACACCAAATTCAATCAAGAACTCTAATTGGGAAAAGGCTAGGCAGATGATGATATAAAGTCCAGGTCTCACGTTACACCTACTGCGAAGCAGTCATGCTAGTGAAGAAAGAGGCGAGACGCGTGAGGGAGAGGACAGCCTCCACCTCACGACGCAGCCGCCACGGGAGATCCCCACGGTTACGAACGTCACGAAGCGATTTTCGGCCACCATAGGCGCGGGCATGTAGATGGCGAGTAATGAGTGACTCGCCGTACATCATGGGCCATGCCCGGATCGACGGCGCGTCGTGTTCTACGCACGTCTCCAAGAGCTGTCAGCAATCTCTGACGGAGCCCCTCTAATTCGTTAGTCCCACCCCCGGCAGGGTTTGGCCTTGTAAGGCCCCGTCATTGTGCTGACATTGTTTGAGGCGCTCGTGGAACACAACGCGCTGTCGACCCGGACATGGTCCGAGCGAGTCGCCCCTTACTCGCCGCCCGCATACCCAAACTTATCCGCCTGAAAACTAAATTACTCATGTACAATGGGTAAATCGGACAGGATTGCATGCAATTTCTAGCGACATGTAAATGGGCCTTTACAAAGTATCACATAGTTTAGCGTAGCGGATTCCACAAATACCTTAGCGTGATAAAACACAATTGTAGATAATTAACAATAACACAAACTCAGCGGAGATCTGTTATCAACATACGTTTTAGTGGTAAAGCTGATTGCATAGAGTAATTTAGGTTTTTATTCAACTTTGGATTCAATAATTCTTTTCTTTTCTTTCTCTTTTTAAAAAACGTTGCCCCACACTAGGAATTTCTCCTGTATCGTGGGTGCGTTTACAAACATAAAAACTCACATACACAAACGCCCAGAACCGAAGCAACTACTTGTAGTTCATACAAATATTTGCTCCGTGCAGGAGTCAACCCGCGACATGCAGCGCAGCAGTCAAATCTCTCAGCCACTGCGCTAACCGTGTCGACAATAAAACAATAATTGGGTTCATAAGGTGCATTATTAAAGTAGACGTCACGGTTGACGCACAAACATGATTTCTTGCCATGTAACAACGCATTTTGAACTTTATACTTAAGTTAATGCCATTTGGTCGCGGGACTAACGAATTAGCGTGACTCCGGAACGTAAAGGGCTTGAAGGACACCGTGCATTCAACCTCCGCGGGTATGCGGACGGCGAGTAATGGGCAACTCGCTGTCAGTCCATGCTGGGTCGACGGCGTCGCCAAACTATCAAGTAACCGTGGCCAGGACCATAAAGGGCTATTGAAGGACACCGTGGATTTTAGTCAGTACAAATCTGTTAGTCCCTCCTGCCCTGCCCGGGCTGGGAGGACTCATTTCGCACCCTTAAAACATAAATGGCATTAAACGAAAATGTTAATTTTACAGTATCTATTCCAATCTATTCATGATTTTATTGTATCCCACTGGATACTGAAACAGCGTTAGTTAAACTGTTATTTTAAGCCGATCGCAAAGCTTTATTTCTATTTTTTTAGTTCCATATCACCCATTCAATTCTTTAAAAATCTTAAAACGGCCATACTGTAAAATTAACATTTTCGTTTAGTGCCATTTATGTTCTAAGGGTGCGATTTGATGATTTAACCACGCTAAAAAGTTATTGTTTGAAACGCAAATATTATGTATTATTAATCCTGAAATAATACCTATTATTTAAACCGACATTTTATTATTATTATTTGTGCTTATTTCTGGCCGTGAGTCATAACACCATGCTTGGTTATATACACTCCCGAGCAGTTGTTCTCAAACTTTTCTCTAAAATAGTTCTAAGATATAAACTAGACATAAGATCTATCAATACTTGCCAACCAGATATCTTCATAAACATCTTGGACTTTTTATCAGAAAACATTTAAATAAACCTGAAAAAATACTTCATAAGTGTGTGGGGTAGGTATATTTAATTATACGAGGGCGGCACTGAAAAGCATCAACGTTTTCTTGGGTGACTGCAGTTTTTGGAGGACCTTGACGGGGATCATCACTGAGCTTGACACGTCCACGTTGAAATTCAGCAAACCAGCGATTAATTGTGGTTTTGGATGGGGCTTCATCAACAAATGCAGAAATCATTCGGTCAACACACTGTTTTTGTGTTAAACCACTTCGAAAGTCATAATAAATCATCGCTCTTGAATTTTCTCGGGTCAATTCCATTTTCTCAACCACTAAACAAGTTTGACAAAACCTTGTGATAAGACCGAGAATCTTTTTTTAAATAAATAAATGGTATTCGATTTTTAAAACCAAGGAGTTTTCAATTAAAAAGATTTTAATATGACAGAAAATGAAAATATTCCATTCTCGATACTTTTAGTGCAGCCCTCGTACTCGACACGTATTTCACTCAACGGGAGTCCCCAATTAGTTCTAACCTCTGTCACATCGCGCGCTGCGTTCGATTTGATAGTCCCCAGCACTTCGCACATAGTGTATGATAAAAGCTCTTTCAATAAAATATACATTCAAGAATTTAAATCACTACATAGTATAAAACAAAGTCGCTTCCCGCTGTCTGTCCCTATGTATGCTTAGATCTTTAAAACTACGCAACGGATTTTGATGCGGTTTTTTAAAATAGATTGAGTGATTCAAAGTGAAGGTTTATATGTATATAACATGCATTATAAACATAATATAGTAAAGATTGCACCCGTGCGGAGCTGGGGCGGGTCGCTAGTATATAATGAAACCCCGACCTACATTCTACATTGTCCTTCGAATGCGTCATACTCCAACAAGTGGGTTTATATCCCCATTGAGATTGCATCATGGGGGTGATCTTACGTCATGCTAAAGTTGTGTTCATCTCCAGAGATTCGCATAATCAACAAAAAAAAAAGTGTCCATTATTTTTCGAAACTCTAACGAACTAATTACATTTGTAATTTATTCATACTGTCAAATAGCCAATTGTTACTGATTGATGTAAATCTTCTTCTTCTTCGTGGGTTCACTCTTGACAGAGTGGTCGTGGTCAGCTTGTTGCAACGAGACATCGTGCTGCCATAATTCTCCGCACAATGCGACGCCAACCCTCTCTGTCGGCTGTAACTCGTGAGCACTCATGCAGCGGACCACCTGCTGAAGACTTGATCTGGTCAGTCCATCGCATGGGTGACCTGCTGCGTGCTCTCGTGCCTACCACTTTCCCCTGGACAACAAGCCGTTCAAAAGAGTCGTTGCCTCTCCGTAGGTTGATGTAAAGAGGCGCGTAAAATTACATGAGACTTGAACTTAACTTGTGCAAAGTGTGTACTATGAGGTACACCTCTGACTGACCCTTCGGGAATAAACGTGATGTTTTTTCTGGCTTCGCTACTATTTCTAGTGAAACCGCAGCCTTATTGAGCACTGTACAGATATCTGGATTAACGACATCTTGAAGAGAATTATGACGTCACTATTCATAAGTGCAGTTAAGATTTTATTGAGAATTCAGTTTTAAGTGCTCTAAGTTTGCGATTTTTAATCAGGATTCACTAATGCTTGAAGGTATTCAAGAGGGAGGTTTATTTATGTATAATACATCTCTCTTGCACCGGTGTGAAGCCGGGGCGGGTCTAAAATATGTAATAATGGTGAAGTTGAATAACAAAAACTTTGACAACCACTGAAAAAAACAAGCACTTTAGCATTAAAAAGTGGTGACGTCAGAAAGCATACTGACTTAGTAGTTCCTTATTTCTTCTCACAAATCATCCTCGGCAAGCCCGGCTTAACCGGGAACATCGTCCTGTGTGGCTGTAATTATTTAGATACGAGCTTCTCAATTGTAAAAAGCTTGTAAAAACATTATTGATTAAAATTTTTCTTGTTTGTTCACAGTGCCGTCAACGACAAAGTCGCAGATCGCAGCTGAGTACCTGGAGGCCTGCAGACGACATAATACATCATGCATCGACTCTGTGCTGCAGCAGATACGGGTAAAGACATGTCTTTATACATCATCAGCCTAATGTCCTCATAACTGGGACACAGACCTCCTCTCTGTGAGTGGGAGTGGGCTAAAATCCACGCGGACCCAATGCCGGTTACTAGAAGTCACATGTCTTCGAATTTTCGGTTGTAAGACATGCCGCTTTCCTCACGATGTTTTTCTTCACAGTTTTTAGAGCAGTGGTGATTAAATAAATTACAGAGAGTAATGGGCTTAAGATGCGAGGCCTACAATCGCATCAGATCGCGATCGAAGGTGGATAGAAGGAAGGGAGGAATAGGCGTCGCCCTACTCATTATCGGCGTCGCCCTACTCAATATCGGCGCCGTCCTACTCAATTATAAGCGTCGCACTACTCATTATCGGCGCCGCCCTACTTATTATCGGCGTCACCCAACTCGTTATCGGCGTCGCCCGATTCATTATCGGCGTCGCCCTACTATATCGGCGTCGCCCTACTCAATATAAGCGTCGCACTACTCATTATCGGCGTCGCCCAACTTATTATCGGCGTCACCCAACCCGTTATCGGCGTCGCCCGACTACTTAGGCAGAATTAGATGATGATGTATCTTTAATTCTCCGTACGTTCGAATGAAAAAACCTAACTTCTTAATACTTTTCTATGAAATAAAACCTAAAAGCGGTGACAAACCACCTGATAGCCGATCCATAACATAATCACCATCTTTGGGAAAGCTCCTAGAGTGTCTTATCCACGATTGTTACCGGACGGACCGAAATTCCATAACAACCAAATTGGTTTTACTATCAGGAAATCTACTGTTGCCACTGTTGATTCTGGCTTTCAGGAGTTGCAGTTGGGTTTGTCCCAATTAATAAAAGAAACCTTTCTCTGAACCGGATCTCTCGTGTGTCCGTGTGTCCGCCCTTCACAGTCAATTTTCTCTACTTTTTTTATGTGGTAAAATCTTTACATGAGTCCTCCCACCCAGGGCAAAGCGGGGGGGACTGTCAGACTCGTACTGACTAAAACCCTCTGTGTCCTTCAATAGCCTTTTAGAGGCTTTGGCCCTCTAGAGTCCCCCCCCTGTCATTTTGCTGACACTCTTTGAGGCGCGCGTGGAACACAACGCGCCGTCGACCCGGGCATTGTCCATGGTCGGACAGCGATTTGCCCATTACTCGCCCGCATGCTCGCGCCTACGGTGGCCGAAGCTTTTCTGCCGAATCTACTATTATCTATTAGATCTAGAAATCTACTAGTCCGAAAGTTCTTTGAAGTATTTCTTTTTGTATAAATTCAGAAAAAATAATACAGTTTCTCGTCTATAGATTACAGGAAAACTTATAAGAAGTGTCTAATATGAAAGCAGCATGCTACAAAAATGGGATTCGTTTGGATATGAGTCCCTTTCGCAATTGTTTTATTATTTTATGATAGGTTCGCGTGTGTCCACCATTTCGGCTGATGGTAAGTGAAGATGTGGTTGACAGTGAAGCACGCTTGCCTAGAAGTAACCCATTCACTTTTGACTTGTTAGCAAAAATGTCACCATATAATTTCTTTTCGTGCGCCGTATCGATTATCTATCTATGTGCACATGCATTAGACGTGGCTGAAAAAAAAAAAACGATTGCCAAATCTGTCATAGTTTCAGTTGGCAACTGCGATTCAATCATAACTTGAATTTGAAAGTGAAACCGGAAAATTCTGAAACAAATCAACGCGTTCAGAATTGCAGAGACTATTCTGCTCACGTCATACAGCGTGATGCTGGCGATTGACGAGCGACAGTTGGTTGGAACTTAATAATAATAAATATTCCACAACTATCACACAACGCCATCTAGTCCCAAGCTAAGCAGAGCTTGTGTTATGGGTACTAGACAACTGATAAATATACTTATTGGAATTTTGGACTCGGAGTATTTCAGACGCTTCTGTATAGGATGGCGAGACTGTTTTAATAGGGCAACTGGAAGTTCGTCTTGAAAAGATCGCTTTTAGCGATAAGACCGCCCTTGTGTCGGCTTATTCCCTTTATGTCGAGTCCCGTTATGTCGAGCCGAAAACCTTGTCTCGCTTCTATTACCTTTATGTCGAACTTAGTTTTCTGTCCCGTTTCTATTCCCTTTATGTCGAGTTTATTTACCACGCTTTCATTACCTTTATGTCGAGTTTAATAATATCATATTTTAGAAGTACAGTCACGTCCAATGAAATGCACATAACAGTTCGGGACTTGCTGGCACCCCGACTCGGACAATTTAGGTTAGAAGAGGATGGCGGGGTCTGAAAGACCCCGCCATCCTCTTCGTGGTTATTTTTTTTTAAACCACCCAGAAGTAGGAGCCCCGCAAAGCGGGGCTCCGTCGACATGCTGTTTAACATTTGCAACAATAAAGATGATTATACTGTGATTTATTTAGATTAAGATTAGATATATATATGAAAATAAGTAATAGAACAAATAATAAAACAATGTTTTTATGCCATTGGCTTTTAATTTACATCCCTGACTGTACCTGTTCACCAAACTCGACATATAGGTAATAGAAAGCGTAAAATATCAATACTTTGGAGAACAATAGACTTCCAGGCTCGACATAACGGGACTCGACATAAAGGGAATAAATCCTTGTGTCACCCTATGTATAAGATATACATTGTACTTGCAATTTGTATGGTGTGCTTATTAAAGTGTATTCTATTCTATTCTGGAAGAATAGGTTTTTAGACAGTCCAATCTTTCTATTTATTTATAAACTTGCCCCACACATTTATTTTTTTAGCGTGGTAAAATCATCAAATGAGTCCTCCCACCCAGGGCAGAGCGGGAGGGACTGTAAGACTCGTACTGACTAAAATCCACGGTGTCCTTCAATAGCCCTTTACGTTCCGGGGTCACGGTAATTCGTAAGTCCCGCGACCAAACTTGCTCTACACTAGGAATTTCTCATGTCTCACGCCCAGACCCGGAACAACTATTTGCAAAACGTACAAATATTTGTTCCTTGCGGGAATCAATCCCGCGACACGTGGCGCAGCAGTCCAGTCGCTCAGCCACTGCGCCAATCGTGCTATCTGACAGTCTACCGCTCCTCCGTCTGCCGTTAACCACCAAAGCGAGCTTCCAACAGTAGGTAACGACTGTCAAAAACCTACATGACAGCCGTAATCAACGGCTTTTAAGTGCTCTCTGAGGCACGGAGGAAACTCGGATAGCTGGTCACCCAGCGTAAACCGACCTCGGCAAGCGCGGCTTGACATGGAAGATCGACCTGTGCTGCTGTAATTATTTAGAAACTAGCTGTGCCCGCGACTTCGTTCGCGTGGATGTCGGAACTTAACAAAGCAGCATTTTCAAAAAAAAGACTGAACCAATCAAAAAAATATTTAACCAAATAATAACTTTGATTTGACTTTCTTTTAGGCATAACTAATGAGTGTGCAAAATCAAACTTATAAAAATATGTATTTTAGAAAAACGAAACAACTATCTACGCACGTTACTAACTAAATAAAATATTGAATACAAAACAATATGTACTGCGAAAGGTTTGTTTTTTTAGAACCAAACAAATAAAATATTAAACCAAATAAATCTACAACACAAACTTAAAAAAAAAAAACTACGAAATAAATAAAACTACTTGACTCAAATTGCAAGACTTCGCACTTCAAAATTCAAAACCGAATCTAACCAACCAATTTACCAGACCAAACTTTTAAAACGAATTAATGACGGACGTTTACGATTTACGACACACTAAAACGCAACTCACAAGAAAGAACGATTTTAACACCAAACCTTTGTATAGGCAGAACTATACAGGCACCTACAAAACCCAAAGATGCAGCCAGACATGGGAGAAGGTCATTCTTTCAAGGAAAATCTTAACACCGCGATTCAGGGAATGACGTCACACGCGCAACGCCATCTATCGCATGCGTCTATAATCAATACCGCACGCAGTTGATCTAGATCTCTCGATAGATGGCGCTGTTTTAATGTTATACTCCGGAAACATTGTTTTAATTTTTATTAATTTACATTTTTTTAAGATGTGAACTGATTACGATTAAACAAAAAACTTAATGTTACTTCAATTGACTCACATATTGTTGCGTATAAAAGTTACGTGAAGTTGTGATAGGTACCAAGTGCACATAATCCATTTTTTTTTAAAATAAATGAATTTTTGTAAAATAAAAGTAGCCTATGTTACTCCTTATTACATCAGCTACCTGCCAATAAAAGTCCCGTCAAAATCGGTCAAGCCATTTCAGAGATTAGCGATTACAAACAGACAGACAGACAGACAGACAAAAATTTAAAAAAATGTTATTTTGGTGTATGTACCGTATATATATTCATATGCAAGTAAGAAAAAACGGTTATTTCAATATTACAGACAGACACTCCAATTTTATTTATATGTATAGATGAGCTCCTCCCCCTCCTCTTTTGCACCAAAATGAAAAATGTTACGAAAAGAAAAAACATTTATTGGTTTTTTTTTTAACTGCTACATTAAATCAAACATAGATCAGAATGGACTTAGATTTCAGACTTGGTGCCTATTCAGCTTGAAAAATATTTTTAAGTTTTTAGTTTAATTATTGTTTTCTATGTTAAGTTCTTAGTTTTTGCATTTTAGTAATAATTTTCAGGAGTTTTAGTTTTAGTTGCTAAATTTGTAAAATTCATTTTTTTTCTTTAATTATTTTTGTAAAGTTATCACTTATTTCTGTGAATGCTGGTTAACCTATAATTGGCGACTGTGTAAGTCCTAGTCCATTTTAATTCCATACCTTTTATATACTATACACAGAAGCTGTTGGAAAACCTTTTTTAATAAATAAATAAAAATACCTATCCAATGACGTATCACATGTTGCTATTGGAGGGTGGGACCAATATTTGCATTATCCTTCGCAATTTGCTGTCAACTCCCTATTCACTCTCACAGAATAGACCTGAGTGTCAAACTTTCAGGTTGATATGATGAATACTAACGCCATTTACCTTCATTTCCAGGAGTTACCAGACAGTACAATCGGCGGCGCAGTGCGAGCCCCCCGGCTCACGCTGGCAGAATGTTCACTATCAGGCCCTGCGCCGGCAGACGCTTTGGAAGCCGTCATGCGGAAGGTTCAGTTCAGGAGAGTTGAGATAGAACATGCCACGATAGATGATGAGGGAGCGGTGAGTAGATCCTTTCTTTCTAATGCTAAGTCAGGCTTCGGCTGTCGTCGACAATCTTCGGAACTGTTCGTCTGATGCAGATGCTTTGGAGCCCATCATGTGGTAGGTCCCGTTAAGAATCAAGAAAGAAAATGGTGCGATTGTAGTTCGTCATTAGTTTTCGGCAATCTTCGCTGAAGAGCGGCTAGTGTTTGGAAAGATCTAGCTTGAGAGAAAGACGCAGGATGAGGTGCACCTTACCTCTGTCTTCTATATTGTTCAGAAACGTTTGTCTCTCCGAGATGTCTTTCGGTTCTGTTGTAGGCCAGAAATCTTTTAAATCGACTCCAAAAAAAGAAGAAGGTTCTGAAAAGGAATTGAAAATATATTTATCGGAATCGGACAAGTGGTTCTTGAAAAAGCAACAAAAATTAAAATTTCATTAATTTTGGTTCAGTACTCTTTATGTTATGAGCATTTTCGCATATTGTGCACGTGAACGATGTTACTACGACCGGTAATAACGTTTTTTTGCATCGAGTCGTCAGTTGCGTTCAGAATCTTTTAGCGGTGCGTCATCTATGGAGCTGTTCGACACGGAGAGGCCTCAATGTGAAATCTCAACAGCATATTGCTTAATCTTAAAGAACCGGCTGCGATCATGTTAGGGAATTCAGCCACTTAGCCACATGAACATCTGGCCATAAATTTCTCTAAGACAAATATCTCTCAATGTTTCAGGAGGCGTTATTTGACATGATAGAGTACTACGAGAGCGCGACCGTGTTGTCCATCGCTGGGCCCAGACAATTCGGCATCAGAGGCTGGCAGGCAGCCTCGCGGATGATCAAAAAGGTATGATCTGCTCTACAAATTGTATTGTACGTGGCTTCCTCAATAGGGTATTTTACTGTACAAAAAAAATGAGAATCTGTTTAGTCCGTCAGTTAGAATATTGAAAAATAATAACACGTATTTTATGTTTTTTTAATTCAGTGAATATTGACAAAGATAAAACGCTTCCAAATTCGGGAGTGGGGTCTTCTGACGTCATAACGCTTGTAAAATTGTACCGACCGAGTGACGTTCTGTGAATTTTGGAAGCGCTGTATCTTCGTCAATTTTGATTTATGTAGCAAAAGAAAAAATACGGGTCAATTTTTTTTTAATAATCTATTATTCGGACTTATAATGTTTTTGAGTAAATAAGCTTATTTTACGTCCAAAGCGTGTATTTTGTAATCCCTTCCCGGCCGGAGAAAGGGTATGCAATGCCTTTGTGTTGGTGAAGAAAATGGGTTTGCATTTGGTCTGAACATAGCGTAGAAGCAAAGACGAGATATTAATTAATTAATTTATTAAACTTTATGCACAACACTGTACAACGGCGGACTTAACCAGTCTACCTTGGGGTGATGCAGATATAAAATAACAGGTGCAATAAAAAAAAAGAGAATAAATAAATAAATAAATAAATATTCCACAACTATCACACAACGCCATCTAGTCCCAAGCTAAGCAGAGCTTGTGTTATGGGTACTAGACAACTGATAAACATACTTATATATTTCTAAATACATACATATTATACATAAATTACACCCAGACACAGAACAAATGATCGTGCTCATCACACAAACATTTGTCCTGGGTGGGAATCGAACCCACGACCTCCGGCATAGCAGTCAGGGTTACTAACCACTAGACAACAGAACTATTTACTAAAGATATTTTATATAATAATCATCATCATCTCAGCCATAGGACGTCCACTGCTGAACATAGGCCTCCCCTATAGATCTCCACATATACCGGTTGGAAGCGACCTATTTTATATAATACATATCGCACCTTTAGAATTAAAGTGGCCTAACTAAAAATTTTAAGGAAATGACTTTTATGCATCGAACGACTTATAAACATGTATTCTATTAGTTTATTAACCCTTTAACCGCCAGAGTCGTATATATACGACAAACATTTCCGTGCCCCTATCGCCCGTGTCGTATTTATCCGACAGAGAATTTTCACGATTTTTGTTGTTTTCTTCGATTTTATTGCATCTATTCTATATCTCTCTATTTATGTAGATAGACAGATAGAATACTTTTTATTGTACACCATGATATTTTACAAATCGGAACTTAAAAAAAGCAGAGAGAGAGGAGAAGAGGAAAACACGATTCGTAGCCGGGCGCTAGGGGCACGGCAATTGATATTTAGCCAAGCGCTTAAAAGGTTAAAAATAAACCGGCTCTTCTAGCCCAGAAATGGAAAAACGCACTGTTTCCGTCTCTTTCAAATCATGCTCTTTCCCCGCGTCCCTCGGTATTGAATTAATAAATAACATTTTCCCAAAAAACTGGAATTTTGGATTACGCCACTTCTATTCTAAAGGTGCGATATATAAAAATAAATACATACATACACTGACTTTGTGCAGAGAAAAGAAAAATAAATGGAAAAAACTGTCAACCAATTAATTTTGAATCGAATCTGCCAGCTTCTTACTCGTAAGTCAAAATTCACAAATAAGTTATAAGATTTATCAGAGTCTGTGTTTTTTGATAGCTAAAACCTTGGGATCTTTAAGTTACGATAGAATATGTTACTTCTAGGCAAGCGTGCTTCACCGTCAACCATCAGGCGAGTTAGTAGTCAAACAAAATAAAACAAATATACTTCTTGTAAATAAACTCCTACTAATTCCGATTTGAGATGATAACTAATAGCTGTTTCTCGTAATTTCCAGAGCGCAGACCTATCAGAACTGGAAGTGTCAGACGCGCCGTTAGAAGCGTCGCACGCGCCGGTACTAGCACGCTCGTTGAGAGCGCACACGTGTACCCTAAGAGCGTTGTGTTTGCAACGAGTGAGTCTGTGTGGCGAGCCACTGTTATGTCTAGGTAAGAATTTATAAATATTTATCTTTCTTTTACGTGGTAAAATTATCAAATGAGTCCATCCCACCCAGGCAGGGCAGGAGTGACTGTCAGACTTGTACTGACTAAAATCCACGGTGTCCTTCAATAGCCCTTTACGTTCCGGGGTCAAGGTAGCTCGTTAGTCCCGCGACCCCGGCAGCTTTTGACCCTCTAAGGGGGCCCCGTCAATATTCTGACAGCTGACGAGACGGAGTGGGAAGCGGTTGCCTCCTGCGAAGCAGTCATGCTCGCAAAGGAGGAGGCGGGCTGCGTGAGGGAGAGGACAGCGTCCTCCCTCCAGTAAGTTAAGTAAAAACTGTACTTGCTTGTGACGTATTGGCAAGTTTAAAAGTGTCAATGTTTATTTTTGTCAATATTTCTGTTTGTTTAAAAAATATACGTATCTAATATTATTATAGTATATTTGTATATAAAGACTAATACAATATTTCTCCTGTTTCCAGTGATAGCCTTAAAATCGAACAGTTCGATCCGCGAGCTGCGACTGTGCGACAACAGACTGTCGGTGTCAGACGCGTCGCAAATCGCATCGTTACTCAGATACAACTCCCGCATACAGCTGCTGGACCTCTCCAACAATATGATACAGGTATACACGTTTATACGTTTTTAGACTGTCACTGTCGCGCTACTTCACTCGATATAGTTGGCGACATGTGTCGCGCGATGTTGCCAGACATGTCGAGCGAAGTCCGGCAACGTCGCGCTACCCCATCTGACGTCGCTGGCGACCCGTGTCGCGCAATGTTGCCAGACATGTCGAACGAAGTACGGCAACGTCGCGCCACCTCATCTCACGTCTCTGGCGACCCGTGTCGCGCGCTGTTACCAGACAAGACGAGCGAAGTCCGGCAACGTCGCGCCACCTCATCTCACGTCTCTGGCGACCCGTGTCGCGCGCTGTTACCAGACAAGACGAGCGAAGTCCGGCAACGTCGCGCTACCACATCTGACGTACTGGCGACTCGTGTCGCACGACATTTGTCCCTTAGTGTATCCTTGACTTGAGTCAAAAGTGACTATGTTACTTCTAGTCAAGCGTGCTTCACCGTCGACCACATCTTCGCTTACCATCAGGCGAGATAGTGGTCAAACGCGAAACTATTAATAGTTAATTAAAAAAAACGACGGGGTGCACTCTGGGAGTGCCGGCAGAAGTGAAAACTTCAATAGTAATAAACTCACACGAACATTCGCGCAAGCGCCCTGCGCCGTCTTACGAATTTTCGATCAGGTCACGTGTCCTGACTCGAGTTTAACATTTTTTATACCCATTCCAAAAAAGTGCACAACGCCGCTAAAGAAGTTTTCACTGTAAAAAAATGCTTATGTTATATTTTTCCAGGACGCAGGCACAGCGCACCTAGCGGATGCACTAGCAGACCAGGCGTCACAGTCGCCTCCATCAGCGGCTGCCTCGCCGCTGTCACCGCATCGGTGTCAAGGTATACTCTAACTCCTGGTTTCCACCAAGAAACAAGTTAAATCCTACTAATATATATTTTAAAAAAACGTAGCCCCACACTAGAAATTTCTCCTGTGTCGTGGGTGCGTTTACAAACATATAAACTCACATACACAAACGCCCAGACCCGAAACAACTACTTGTAGATCATACAAATATTTGTTCCGTACGGGAATCGAATCCGCGACTCGCAGCGTAGAAGTCCAATCGCTCAGCCACTGGGCTAATCGTGCCGTCTATATTATATTATAAATATGAAAGTTTATTTGGATGGATGGATGTTTGTTACTCTCCCGTAATAACCACTACACGGATTTGGACAAAATTTAGTACACAGATAGTTTATAACCCGGATTAACACATAGGATAGTAGTAACACATGGGAGGACTCATTTGATGGTTTTACCACGATAAAAAAAAAGACGTTACGGTAGGCTCCCTGTTCGCAATCGAATCTATCTTTTAGCAAAATAAAAAACCTAACAGTACATTTTCGTGTTCTGTCTCCAGTGGGTGGTCACGAGGCTCGGGGACTGGCTTTCCTGGTGCTGTGGAACAATCAGCTCACCAGGAACTGTGCGCCATACCTCAGTAAAGCATTGGTGAGTTTATATAGCTATTTGTTATACAAGTAGAGTATTTCATTGATCCCTTATGGGGGTTACAAATGGTATGAAAGTTTAGTTCTAGTATATTTTAGTCATTTACATTCCTATTGTTAATTTTGTTTTAAGTCTATAAGTCTGTGACGGGGCCTGTAGAGGGCCATAGCCTGTCGGGGTCGCGGGACTTTCCCATTACCGTGACCCCGGTACGTAAAGGGCTAGTGTAGGACACCGTGGATTTTAGTCAGTACAAGTCTGACAGTCCCTCCCACCCTGCCCTGGGTGGGAGGATTCATTTGATGATTTTACCACGATAAAAAAAAAAGTCTATAAGTCTGTTAAAGATATTTATTTAAAATTTTGAATGTGGACTAATCAATCAGATTGATAAAATACCTTTTAAGATTTTTGGAAAACCCTGTGTGACTAAAAATCATAAGGGATTTTCCTCAAACAAAGTTCTCGCGGACGTAGTCACGGGTGGAATTCTAGTTTAAGTAATTTTTTTTTTCTCGTTCCAGCGCTCCTCTCAATCCCTGTGCGTGCTGAACATCGGTCGCAACGCGCTCGGTAACGACGCAGTCAGAGCACTGGCGCGGGGCTCCGCCCTCGTGTCGCTAGGGCTGCAGGCCTCCCGCCTGGGACCTGACGCAGCCGCGCTCGCGGACCTCATCAGGGCTGACACCAAGTTACAGGTGAGAGGGCTGCAGGCCTCCCGCCTGGGACCTGACGCAGCCGCGCTCGCGGACCTCATCAGGGCTGACACCAAGTTACAGGTGAGAGGGCTGCAGGCCTCCCGCCTGGGACCTGACGCAGCCGCGCTCGCGGACCTCATCAGGGCTGACACCAAGTTACAGGTGAGAGGGCTGCAGGCCTCCCGCCTGGGACCTGACGCAGCCGCGCTCGCGGACCTCATCAGGGCTGACACCAAGTTACAGGTGAGAGGGCTGCAGGCCTCCCGCCTGGGACCTGACGCAGCCGCGCTCGCGGACCTCATCAGGGCTGACACCAAGTTACAGGTGAGAGGGCTGCAGGCCTCCCGCCTGGGACCTGACGCAGCCGCGCTCGCGGACCTCATCAGGGCTGACACCAAGTTACAGGTGAGAGGGCTGCAGGCCTCCCGCCTGGGACCTGACGCAGCCGCGCTCGCGGACCTCATCAGGGCTGACACCAAGTTACAGGTGAGAGGGCTGCAGGCCTCCCGCCTGGGACCTGACGCAGCCGCGCTCGCGGACCTCATCAGGGCTGACACCAAGTTACAGGTGAGAGGGCTGCAGGCCTCCCGCCTGGGACCTGACGCAGCCGCGCTCGCGGACCTCATCAGGGCTGACACCAAGTTACAGGTGAGAGGGCTGCAGGCCTCCCGCCTGGGACCTGACGCAGCCGCGCTCGCGGACCTCATCAGGGCTGACACCAAGTTACAGGTGAGAGGGCTGCAGGCCTCCCGCCTGGGACCTGACGCAGCCGCGCTCGCGGACCTCATCAGGGCTGACACCAAGTTACAGGTCTCTGAATCGAAATCCTCATTTTGTTTTCAACATCTTACTAATTTTTTTCTCATATTTTCAGAGGCTAGATCTCCGCGAGAACCGCCTGGGTAGTGCAGGTCTGCAGGCCATACTAGCAGCCATGAAAGACAACAACACACTCACGCAGATAGATCTGGACGAACCAGGATCACCTGTAAGTTATACCTTCAATATCATAGTTTACCTACCACTGTGGGTCGGGTCGCGGTACTAACGAATTACCGTGACCCCGGTACGTAAAGGGCTATTAAAGGACACCGTGGATTCTAGTCAGTACAAGTCTGACAGTCCCTCCCGCTCTGCCCTGGACTCATTTGATGATTTTACCACGATAAAAAAAAAGCAAAAAGGGTCTTAAACGGTTACTCACCAACATTCCTATTGATTCACTTCGCGAATTTCCAGCAACGTCAGTAGCAATTCTTCTAAAATTCGTAAATGATTATATGCTTAGGTAGAATTGTTTATCATATCAAAATATAGACTTATAGCATGGACTGAGCATTAGCGGGTTAAAATTGCCTTTAATTATTCCGTCAGAATATCAAAACATATTTGACAAGGATTTTTTTTATTGTTAAGTAAAACTGAAGAAGATACGAAACTTAATAATTGCTAATACATCACAATCAAGTGCAGTTTTTACTTGCATATGACCTCACGAATCATGCGTTATATCTTTGTCAATATGCATCATTGGTTTAAAAAGGAGCTCGTGGCTAAATAATTACAGCCGCACAGGCCGATTCCGGGTTAAGCCGCGCTTGCCGAGGTTGGCCTGTGGATGGGTGACTATCTGTCATAGCGAGTTTTCTCCGTGCCTCGGAAAGCACGTAAAGCCGTTGGTCCCGGCTGTCATTTGTAGATCTTTTTCAGTCGTTACTGTTAGTCAGAAGCTGTAAATTTGACAACCAGTCTTACCATGGGGTATCTTATCATGGGTAATAACCCATGCTCCATGTAAAATACTGATATCCAGCTGCATCTGGTTCGACTGGAAGCCGACCACAATATAGTTGAGAGGCTAGGCAGATGATGGTTTAACGAAAGAAAAAATACTGTGTCCATTATTTTTTAAACTGCAACTGACGTATCAATTACAGCACTGGAAAATGGTTAATTAATAGTTATTGTGTGTCTAGATTCCAATGGAATTAATAAATCGCTTGATGTGATAACCGTGTTCTTCATTGAATTGTTGTCTCGTTAGACATCCATGCACAACTAAATATTATAGGTGAAATCATCTGGGAATAATTCGATTTTTTCAGTTAAATAACCTATTATAATACTTTTTTTGCAGGATTCGTCAAATCTAACAGCTGAAGACACTGAGACGACCCTCATCCGTCGCCTCACCCGTGAGATCCGCGCGCTGTGTCGTCGTAACGAACCTCCCGTCAGACACGACGAGGACCCCACGCACCCAGTACATCGGAAGATCAGCTTGACCTGCCATACTGCGTGTCTGCTTAGAGTAAGTTGTATTATACAACAATATTTTTTGTTTATGCGAAACCCGATACACCAGTCTAGTATTTTTGTGTAAAGAATCTATGTAAAATTTTAAAACCGTATCATAATAAATCACAAAGTTATAAGTTTGCATATTACCTGGTTGTCTGTTCAAAAACATGATCATTTCGCGGTACACCCGCGTAAACCGCGTCTCCTGTGTTATACACTTGTGATAATAGCTTGGCAATAGGTACCTAACCGTACGGGGATTGTATTGTAATTAACTGGTAATACAATTTAATTAAAATATTTTTGAAATAAAATATAACATGGTGTAAAAATTATTGGAATCGAATCAGTTACTGATTCTGAACTATATTCAGGTTTTGCATATACTAAAATAATGTTGTATACTAGTCTAACTGGTCTCCGTTGTTTCATCTGCTCTACTCAGCTCCTATTGAGCGTAGCGTGAAGTTATATGGCCTGTAGCCGTCCTTGAATTATGGGCTATACAACACAAAAACATTTTTTAATTCGAACCAGAAATTCCTGAGATAAGCGCGTTCAACCAAATAAAGTTATCAGCTTTTTTTTTTTTTTTTCACAACTGTCACACAACGCCATCTAGTCCCAAGCTAAGCAGAGCTTGTGTTATGGGTACTAGACAACTGATAAACATACTTATATATTTCTAAATACATACATATTATAGATAAATTACACCCAGACACAGAACAAATGATCGTGCTCATCACACAAACATTTGTCCTGGGTGGGAATCGAACCCACGAGCTCCGGCATAGCAGTCAGGGTCACTAACCACTAGACCAACAGGCTTTATAATATTACTGAGCACTCCGCCCGCGACTTCGTCTACGCGTGTTTCTACTATTTTTGGAAAATCTTTGAAATATGGATGAATTCGCATCCTTAATTTTATTGAGAGATTTACTTGCCAAGTTTGTAGTTAATCACTCCTTTTCACCAATTTAGGGGGTGATTTTCGAAAAACCCAAAAACACCCGTTTGATTATTTTTATCTAACTTCTATATACTGGGTCGCGGGACTCACAGGTCGCGGGACTCACGAATTACCGTGACCCCGGAACGTAAAGGGCTATTGAAGGACACCGTGGATTTTAGTCAGTACGAGTCTGACAGTCCCTCCCGCTCTGCCCTGAGTGGGAAGAGTCATTTGATGATTTAACCACGATATAAAAAAAAATAACTTCTATGTACTGAGTTTCAAATTCATCGGTTAGGGCGTTATAATTTTCCCATACAAACTTTAACATCGTCTAGATTACCAATGGAGGGTATTTAAAAAAAAATAGAGTCACTCTTTAATTTACTCGTGTTTTTATGGATGGCAATTTTCACATGTATAAACTCAAGGAATAAGATTTTTTATACAACAAGCTTTCACCCCTTGTCACCCCCTTAGAGGAGGATTTTCGCAAAATCCTGTCTTATTGCTCCCCTGCATGGTAGACTGCAACTGCTATCCAAAATTCAAGTTTCTGCGTTTAGCGGTTTCAGCTGTAGTCGAGTCTTAAAACCATACCCTCGTTCTTTTTTATATATAGATAGTGAACGCGTATTTTTTCTTTCGTTAAACCTATGCATATTTACATAGACATAACTTATCAAAATCAAAATCCGAGAGTCCGCTCGTGACGTCAGAAGCAAGTAAAAACTGTACTTGCTTGTGACGTTTTCCCAATTTTAAAAGTGTCGTATCTTCGTCAATATCGGTTTACGTAACAAAAGAAATAATACGTGTCAAATATTATTTATACTACACCTGCATGGAAAGTACCTTGATACTTTATCAAATTTACGGTAGAAAGTACGTCATTGCATATCGAACAAATATGCGGGGAGAAAACGCATCTGAGCGGGAGAGAAAAGTGTATGAAAATCCATTTCTTACGTGGTTTTTCTTTTTTAATTTTGGGTAAGACTATGCGCCGGTAACCTAAATATCAAAAGCCAAAAAGTTTTTACAGTGAGTTTTTATCTCCATGGTCGCGGGACCAAGGGATTACCGTGACCCCGGTACGTAAAGGGCTAGTGAAGGACACCGTGGATTTTAGTCAGTACAAGTCTGACAGTCCCTCCCGCCCTGCCCTGGGTGGGAGGACTCATTTGATGATTTTACCACGAAAAAAAAAAAAAAAAAAAGTTCGCAAAATTACACTGGCCACTAGCTGTATGTTGGATGGTGTCGGGCTGGGGCAGTGCGACCCTGCGGCGTTAGGCTATACAATTTGAAAAAAGAACATATGAAAATTGCAGACGCCATTGGCGCCATTTTCAATTTGTGTGTTGTTTGAGGATTCAGTTTTCGTAGAAAGTAAAATGATAAGTAGTGATAGTGATGATGAAAAATTTTTCCTCGTAGGTGTAGTATAAAGCACTATGTATCACTCGAGAGAAAGTGCGATTCCCGATCTCGGGTATTTTAAAGCCCTCCCCTACGGGTCGGGCTTCAAACGACACCCTCAACGGTAATCGGTCACTTTCTCCTCTTGGTGAACAATGTACTATTGATAATCTAACTGACAGATTAATTAGATTTTTCAATGAAATGCCCTATTAATATTTTTTTCACCTTTCAGCAAGGCATGTCGGCGGGAGAGGAGGAGCGTCGCACCCGCCTCCGCTCCCCCGCGCCCTCCCCCGCGCCCTCCCCGGCCGGCAGCCCGGTGCCCGCGCCGCACCCCGCCTCGCGGTTCATGGTGAGTACCGGTAGGCATGCTCGCCGGCTGAGGAGGAGGAAGAGGTTTATGGTAAAGTTATTAGCTTCATACATTTTGTCTATCCCCGTGGACATGAATTTGCGGAGCTTATGTTGCTGTTGTAATTATTTATGCGTGATCTTTGATTTTAGGATATTTATTATATTATTATCTATACATATAATAAATCTGTAGAAGGGTCAATTCTGTACATTGAAAATATTGAAAAAATAAATAGCGGGGGGTGTTGCTAGATCGATACCAAACCCAAATATGTGATTAAAAAAATTTTTGTCTGTCTGTCTGTATGTGCAGGCATCACGTGAAAACTAACGGTTCGATTTCGATGAAACTTGGTATAATTATACCTTATTCTCCTGGGCATAAAATGGGATACTTTTTATCCTGGAAAAATACGTAGAAAAAAAATTCTTATTTTTCAGTTTTATTCATAGACGTTGTTCTGTAGAACCGCGAATCTCCCTAATTATTATAGGCCGTATTTGGGTCCAATAGATATTTATAAGATGTCATTGTCAGAGTTACTCAAAATGGAGAAATAAACCATCCACGCGAAGACTGACATCCGCGCGGACGGGGTCGCGGGCGGAAGCTAGTTTCAAATATTTTTAAACATTTAAAAATATAAAAAATAGTTTTCTACCGGTGTGGGATCGGGGTCCAAGCTACCGGTGGTTAGGGCTCCAGAGCCAGGAACCTCCTCACAATGCGAGCCGTATCGAGGAGTACTGCCTTCTGAATCAGGCCCTTGATACGACCTCCTAATGAAAGCCTTGAAAGTTGTTCGTCGAGGCTCTTGGCCATCAGGCCATTGGCAGTAACGACAATTGGCACAATGATCTCACATTCATATGATTATTGTGAATGATGCATTAATTTGTATTCTACTGACAATTTTTTTTAAATCTATTCTTTTGAATTACTAACATTAGTGTTAAAGTTGTTTATCTTTTACTAACAATATGTATTCATATTATCTAAAGCCCTAAAGTCTGACAACCAGTCTTACCATGGGGTATCGTATTACCGTATTACTCAGTTACTGGTCGTGGATGTCCGACAGGCAGTCGCTCCATGTAAAATACTGATATCCAGCTGCATCTGGTTTGACTGGAAGCCGACCACAATATAGTTGGGAAAAGGCAGGCACATGATGATGGATTCATGTTATCTGAACCATAAAGTGATTTTATTTAGTAATTTTGTTTAATTGCAGAATAATATTAAACATTCTTAAATCAGTTACTTTAACATGTATGCTCTTATTCCAGGTGACTCGAGTGACTCCAGAGCGCGACTCCTCGACAGACAGCAGCGGATCCACTTCATCATCATCCACACCCACCAGACTCGCTTACTGCCCACCCTCTAGGTTTAAAGTCGTACAGGTACGTAAAAAAATCTCATACTTAAGAGCGCGTATCCTGAAAGTTGACAACGTCGCATATAGCTGTCAAATATTTACAAGTTTTAATTAATTTGCCAAATTTACTGTATGAAAATAAGAAATATGGCTCTGTAGTGCACAGCAGAAGTTGATAAAAATGTTTTTTCATACAAATTAGTTGGTTGAAAAAATTACCAATTTTTTGTATGATGGTTTAGTGTTATTTAAGGATAATTTCATTGTATGAGATGGAAAATTTCTGGGCAACTGAAGTGGGTAAATTTGTGTATTTTTTTCTTTCCACATAAAACATTTTAAATTTAAAAAAAACGCTCATTTCAGAATACTTAATGTCCATATTTTGGCAGTAACAATGTAACTTAAAAATTATGTTAGTAGAAAATTATTTATTGGACTTGATTTATTAATATAATTTAAAAAAATAACGAATAAATAATATTAAAAGCACATCGATACATCCATTATTAATTTACATTTATTTAAATTTTGCGACGCATGCGTATAATGTTTAAAAATGTATTACATACTGTAGGTCAAAAAGAAAATATAAGAATTAAATAAATAAATAAGTATTCCACAACTATCACAAAACGCCATCTAGTCCCAAGCTAAGCAAAGCTTGTGTTATGGGTACTAGACAACTGATCTAAATCTATATATATAAAAGGAGAACTGACTGACTGACATATCAACGTACAGCCGAAACTACTAGGGCTAGGAATGTGAAATTTTGCACACGGCTTCCTATTATAATGTAGGGGAGCACTAAGAAGGGGTTTTTTAAAATTTAACCTTTAAGGGGGTGAAAAGGGGGAATTAGGAAAGTACGAAACCCACGCGGACGAAGTCGCGGGCAAAGTGCTAGTACATACATATTATAGATAAATTACACCCAGACACAGAACAAATGATCGTGCTCATCACACAAACATTTGTCCTGGGTGGGAATCGAACCCACGATCTCCGGCATAGCAGTCAGGGTCACTAACCACTAGACCAACAGGCCTGTCAATTAACCTAAAAACTCTTCTTTTCAGGTAATGGAACCACCACAGATCCAGGTACACGCGGCTTCAAACCAAGCCCGAAAGTCCCCATCAAGGTTCTCAGTCACAAGAAACTACGACTCAGTTTACAACCCCAATCCGACCCCGCCGAACAGCCCCGCTCAACCCTCAGTATACACTCAACTTCAGAATGAAGTCGTCACTCAACTCAAACATGAAGCGGGATTGAGCAAAACTGACGCTTTGACTCAGACTAAGAATGAGGTTGTGACGCAAGGTAGTTTTGAAACGAGTTTGAGCAAAGGTGAAAGTAAAAATGAAGTTGTCACTAGGATTGAGGGCAGTCTGAGTAAAGTTGACAACTTGAGTCAAGAGGGTGTAGGCAGAACTGACGCGTTGAGTCAAGTGGGTGTGGGCAAAACTGACGCGTTGAGTCAAGATAGTCTGAGTAAAGTTGACGACTTGAGTCGAGAGAGTCTGAGCAAAGTTGACGAGTTGAGTAAGGGTGAAGTTGTGACGCCAATGATAAATGAAGTCAGTTTGAGCAAAAATGACGCGTTGAGCCAAAGTAAGATAGAAATTGTCAAGCATGAAGATGATTTGAGCAAGACTAAGGACGAGGTTGTGACGCAATTAGTAAATCAAGCCAGTTTGAACAAAAGTGACGCGTTGAGTCGCGAAATAGCAACTGAATTAAAACACGAACCTAGTCTCAGTATTGTTGACTTGACTCAAAATAAGATTGAAAGTGCGACTCAATCGACTGAAGCCAACATCAAATGTGAAGTGTTAAGTCATGAAGTGAATGCTCAAATTGATCCAAGTGACGTTAAAAGTGAACCGATTGTTCTAGAAAATCAAATTAAAATAGAAAAAGAATCTACGGGTAAAAAAATTATTACAACGCAAGTTAGAAACGAGGCTATGAGACAATCAAAGATTGAATCGATAGCTCAAATTCAGTCGGAACCGGTGGAATTGAAAGCTCAAACTGAATTTAAACCTGCTGAAATGAAAATAGAGCCTAAAATTGAAGCGGCAACTCTTTCTACAGACTCAACGAAAAACACAGTTACGACACAATTTCTACATAAAACTGAGCCTACAATTCATGTCAAACATGAATCTGAAACTCAACTACAAACCGTACCTGTAACTATGAAAAATGAACCGACTGATACAAAAACTGAGTCTTCAACTACAAATAAAAATACAGTAACAACTCAACTCCACAAAGAACCGGTATTAGATAAAGTTGAGTCGAAAATTCTACCGAAAACGACGGGCAGCCAAATCATTGGTAACGTTCCTTCCACAAGTCTAACGGATGTTAATAAACAGGCTAAATATTCAAATATTGAGTCTGTTATTCTAGATAAAATCACCTTAGGAACTGAATTGGAAATGGAAACGCCGACTCAGATAAGAAATGTACCGTACATAGAGCCTTTTGTTCAAGCAAGGAATAATACAGTTATTCAATGCAGTACTGCGCCCGTTACTCAACCTGGCAAACATATAGAACCAGCTTCTCAAGTAAATGTTCCTGACAAATCTCCAATTGTTGAGTCTGTAATTCAAACTAAAAACGGAGCAACTGCTGAGATGACCGCTGAACTTAAAAAGTTATCAGTTGAGCCTCCAATTCAAAATGTTGAGCCTCCAATTCAAGAACGAAATAAGACTGTCACTCAATTCTCGACGGAACCGAAGGCGCTTGCTAAAGTTGAGCCAACGAGTCAAACTAAAATTGATGATAAACTCAAAACCGTAACTGTCGAGCCACTCGAGCCAATTCAACAAAAAACCATCGAAAATCAACTCGTAACAGAATTGACGGCTCAACTAAAAAACTTATCGATTGGGTCTACAAGTCTAGCCGATATTGGTATCAAACAAGTTGAGTCTATGAAAATTGAGCCTTTTATTCAAGAAAATATAATCGTAGATACTTTGAATAACCCGGAAATAACAGCTCAACCACAAAACGTACCAAAAATCGCAATAAAACCTGAAACAGAGCCTGTGAGTCTATTCCAAATCATCAAATCTGATACTCAAGTCAAACCTGAGCTTCCACTAGCAATTGAGTCTTCCAATTCAGATTTAGACTCGGCGACTCAACTTAGAGGTTTAATCGAAACTTCGAGCAAAATAAAGACATCGCCTTCCCATTCGATTTTACCGAAAACCTCAATAGCTACGATAGAAGAATTTCCAGAAAGCGATGATATTGAGTTTAGTGACTCAACCGCGTCTAGCATTACTCTACTTTCAACGGATAATGCTACAAGTGATTCAAGCAAAACAAAATCGAATAATGAGTCTGAAACCCAAAAAGTTGAGCATGCGATTACAGACTCAAAATCGAGTGTAAAAACTCTAGAATCAAAAATCGAGTTTACAGACTCGAAAATCGTTACGGGAATTTTAACAGAATTGTGTAATACACCAAAGAGTGCTGAATTGAGCGCTCAATTAGTGCCCCAGACTGATACTGTGAACTCAGAAGTGACAAATCTCAAAAATGTTAAAACTTTAAGTGAAAACAATGTGATAGATATTAGTATTAAACCGACTATAGTAACAAGTGAATTGACATACAGCGAAGTGCTAAAAAGTGATAAAAAATCGTGTGACGCTATGAACAATATCGTGGAAGACTTAGGGAATATAATTAAAGAAATAAAAGTGTTAGTTAAAAATAAAAATAGTTTAAACTATGTACCTGCTGATAGTGTAATACTTAAAAAGAATAAAAGTGAATCCAGTTTAGATAGCCCCGATCTAGAAGTTTCTAGACTAATGGAGAATAGACGGGAGGAGAGAAGCGTTTTCGACAGCAATTCTTCTTTGGAAATTTCTGGCAGTTCTGTCGAGAGTCTGAACGAACAGATTAATAGGACTGTACAAGAGTTAGATAGACGAAAAACCACTGTGTTATCTAATGAGGGTAGTATGGAATCTACAAGCGAAGTTACGCCAGTAAATAGTGGAAATTTCTTAAATCTTTCCCTCAGTTCTAACGAAAGTGTATCCCCGATTTTTGGTAAGACCAAACTCATCCATGATTCCCTATCCAGTTTAGAAGCCAGCGTCAGTTCTTTAGACTCGGCCAAACACGATAGGGTTATGGTAACCTCAGCTGATTCGGGGATAGAATACTCCTTGCAGCATCCCTCAGAAAACCGAGAGGATAACTCCTCAAATGAGGGTACTTTGACAAATAATTCCAGTTTAAAGGAAACTGTCAGAAAGCCAGAAACTTTCCAATTAGTCGATACGTTGACGACGTCTCCGAAACGGGCGTCGAGTCTGTTAGATGTCCCGGCTTTGAAGAACAAAGGCTTGGATAGGATGAGGAAGATTTCCTGGGTAGCACCGTCTTCCAGCTTCCACATCCCTAAACCAGAAGAAAAGGATGCCAAACCATCAAATTTAGAGAAGCTATTAAGCCTTTTCCAGCATCCGAGCAGCATATTCTCCAGAAGTTTAACAAGCGATGATGAGAAAAAATCAGCATCAAATACTCCACCTAGAAAAGATTCTTCTCTTACCAGCTCCTTCTGGACTTGGGGCAGCACGATAGAGAGGGAGAGAGAAGAAGACAGCTCAGAAGCAACAGACTCCACTCTCTCAGAAAGAGTGCAAGTCTCATTCGTAGACGAGTCTTTCTCAAGGAAACTAGACTCGAAAACTCCCTCTACTGACACGGATAACACGCTCAGTGAATTCCAGTCGTTTCCAACGCAAGAGAGTGAGTTGACAGAAGAAAGAGTTACCAAAACCACCGAAGATAAAATAGTACAAAATTTAGACTTAAGTGTAATTAGTAATACGAAGAGAGATGATAGGAGAAGTGATGATCTCGTAAGAGAGGGACAAGAGGAGAAGGAGAAAGAGAAAGAGTTGGCCAGACCGAGGTCTTTTGCCGCTGTATTGAAAAGTTCCGGGTCGGAGAACTCGTTAGATAAACAAAATAGCCCGGATAATGGACAATCTGTTGATAAATTGCCCAGTAAAGTTATTAGAGGAATTAAAGAAAACATTAGCCCAGAGAATACTCTAACTTCAAGCATGACTAATACAAAAGCATTAGCAGTGGAGTTAGAACGACAAGTGAAAAACCCTACAACCAACCCATGGGACGTCAAAAATGATCCTAAAATCGAAGAAGTTAAGGTCCAAAGTGATCTAGCGCCCATAGCTACTATCGAAGAAACTTTAGACGAAGATAATCCGTTACAACTTGCGTTTATAGATGATATTAAACTTGAGGACATGGCCAGAGTAAATTTGGAGGACGATAAAGATTCAAAAACGCAAGAAATCGACTTGGGCAAAGATGCGTTGTCTTACTTGATATACGAGAATCGAGACTTTGAAATTGGGGCGGAGAGTATGGTGAAAACTACAGCACAGCAAGGTTCGTTAGCCGAAGAATTAAAAGAGGCAGAAATTAAAGAAATTCTAGATCTTTCTCCAGAACTAGTAATCGACGACAGTCTACAAGACAACGTGTTCACGGCCAAAGAAATCATCGGCTTACGAACATCCCCGATCATACCCGAGCGAGCTAAACTCAAAAAGTCCAACTCCCTAGAAGATTTATCCCAATTATCGGACGAAAAGAGTCCCAAAACGAAAACTATAGCCTTCAAAGTCCCAGAAAGCACAACGCCAAGGGATATTCCCGAACGAAGATCTAAACTACGTACCCGAAGCGGTTCATCCCCGAAATCTTTGCCAGAAAGTTTGAACAAACCTTGTCCGCTAACCAAAATGGAGTCGGTATTGACAAAGAAAAAGAAAAAAGTGTCTTCTTTAGGTAAAATGGCGCGTGATTCTCTTCTGGCTTTAAATATGAGTGAAGAAGAAATAGCGGAGTTTAGACGTTCGTATAAATTGACTTCTGTTGAGAGTTTGAGATCTTTGGAGTCTGTTTCTGAGAGCGGGAACTCAGTGGATTCGAGATGTAGGGCTTGCTTGAGACAGTCTCAGGAGAGTTTAATGTCGTTAGATTCAATTTCTGAAGATTGTAGATGCACAGATGAGTGTGATAGGGCTGGGAAGTCTGCAAGATAGGTCGAAAAATTTCAGGTTTAAATCTGTAGTAGGAACTTTGGAAAATGAGCTTTATTTCTGTGTTGATAGTGTTTTTATTCGTATGATACGACGGGTGATATTCGGTTGTAGGAATGTGGACGTTAAATCGGGTGACGTTTCATTCGAAATTCAACTTTATTTGTGGAAAGTAAAGTGGAAAGTAAATGTTTTTATTCGTATAAAACGATTATTATAAACGACTAGCACTTTGCCCGCGACTTCGTCCGCGTGGGTTACGTACTTTCCTAATTCCCCCTTTTCACCCCCTTAAAGGTCAAATTTCCAAAAACCCCTTCTTAGTGCTCCCCTACATTATAATAGGAAGCCGTGTGCAAAATTTCACATTCCTAGCCCCAGTAGTTTCGGCTGTACGTTGATATGTCAGTCAGTCAGTTCTCCTTTTATATATATAGATAGTTATGAATGTTATGGCCATTGGCTCTGTCGTGTTTCATCTGATATTCAACTATATTTGTGGAAGTTTAATGTTCATTTTCATATGGTAGACATGGATCCTTGTCGATTATAGGAAGATACACATTAATTTATACACTCGCGAGTAAAAGTACAGAATCACTTACTTGGAATTAACGGGATATCCCCTTAAATAATGGCGTGATTTGAATAAATTTGGTATCAATTTAAAGTTAACAGTTAAACCATTAAAATGGTATCATTTTTATTATTCTTAACTAATTATTAAGTACTCAAGATCGCGCGGAATCGGAGTAAGTAATTCTATAATGTAGCTCGCGAGTGTATAATATCGGCTCAGTCGTGTGTCATACGAATATAAACTTTATATTCATGAATTTAATGTTTTTATTCGTAAACAATTGATTGCAGTAAATAAGATTCATTTTTGAACAGCTATATCTACAGATTTAAGCCTGAGACTGGAAAAATGAATTGTTTTTTCTTTTGTAATGTATAGAAAATTTTTAATTTTTAAGAACATATGTTGTCATTTGTTACTTACTTTGTAGAGGTTTAAGTCAAAATAAATGATATCTGGATATTACTGAAGGTCAGCTGCATTCAGTTCGATTGGAAGCCGACCTCAATATAGTTGGGAAATGACTAGGCAGATAATGATTATTTAATTACGATTATGACTTTTACAACATTGACTCAAAGTTCAAATTACAAAGATCTACGCGAGCTCATGAAACTGTTTTCTAAATGTTAATTTATATTTTGACTTACACCTCTACTTCTCCGTTTTTTATAGAGAAATCAGGAATGTATAACATATTCGAATATCTGAAACCACTGAGGGTTAATTTCGTATGTCTAAACGCGATCAAGCATTCGAAACCACGCTCAAGTTAATTCTATAAATGTGAAAGCTTGTGAGTATGTTTGTTACTCTTGCACGCAAAAACTACTGAACGGATTTGGATGAAATTTTGTACACGGATAGTTTATAACCTGGATTAACACATAGGGTAGTTTTTGTCCCGATTTTATTTTCCCTTGGGATAATTTTAGAGTTTTAGCGTGCTAATATATTATAACTAGCGACTCGTCCCCGCTTCACACGTGTGCAATATAGATGTTTTATACATATAAATCTTCGGAGGAGCTCGTGGCTAAATAAATACAGCCGCATATTCCGATCTTCCGGGTTAAGCCGCGCTTGCCGAGGTTGGTCTGTGGATGGGTGCCTCCGTACCTCAGAAAGCACGTAAAGCCGTTGGTCCCGGCTGTCATTTGTAGATCTTTGACAGTCGTTACTATTAGTCAGAAGCTCTAAAGTCTGACAACCAGTCTTATCATGCAGTATCGTATTACCCAGTTATTGTGTTGTGGAGGTCCGACAGGCAGTCGCTCCATGTAAAATACTGATATCCAGCTGCATCTGGTTTGACTGGAAGCCGACCCCAATACCTATAGTTGGAAAAAGGCTAGGCAGATGATACATATAAATCTTCCTCTTGAATCACTCTATCTATTAATGAAAACTGCATTCAAATCTGTTGAATAGTTTGAAAGATCTTAGCCTTAGATTATAAAATATCCAGATTCCATGTTCGAAACAAAACATAACGTTTTTAGTGAAGCTAGTTTTTTATAAATGTGTGAGTGAGCGCCACGCCACATATAAATGTTTTCCTTGGAGATTTTCACTTGTTTTACGTAGGAATTCAACGACGGGGGTAATTATTCTACTGTGTTTTTGGCTTCAAATCTCAGTGGCCTACTAGGAACGGGCCGTACTATGATGTCTTAAAACCAGGCTTGTTCCAGTGAGTGAACGAGGTGGCGCTAGACGACTTGTATAGCTCTGTCTCTTTCACTCACTGGAACAAGCCTGGTTTTAAGACGTCATAATACGTCCGCTGGACTTTATAATCTAAGATCTTAGTGTACAGACAGCGCTAAGTGACTTTTTATTGACATTGAACGCGGTTTAAACTTGATTGTGTTTAGATTTATTGGTGGGATTAGCCCTTTTATAATAAAAATATCGATTGTCAAAGGAATTACGGACTAACGTTGGAAATTAATAATCTACCTCATCCCAATCTTGACCCATATCTTTGTCTGTAACCAATCAATGACTGAATTTGTCTATCCGAATTTTAAAGATGTTCAATTGAGAAGCAGACGTCCAAGAAAATGGATCAAGATTAGGATTGAGATAGAATATTAATTTTTAACTCTACAAGTTGTTATTAAAATTATTTGGCAAGACCTTGTAAGTGTGGATATCTCGTCGCGGGACTTATGGTATACCATGACCCCGGTACGTAAAGGGCTATTGAAGGACACCGTGGATTTTAGTCCGTACAAGTCTGAAAAAAAAAATGTGTGGATATCTCGAAATGTAGTATTTTTTTTTTTGTGTGAGCATGTGATCCTGTTGGTCTAGTGGTTAGTGACCCTGACTGCTATGCCGGAGGTCGTGGGTTCGATTCCCACCCAGGACAAATGTTTGTGTGATGAGCACGATCATTTGTTCTGTGTCTGGGTGTAATTTATCTATAATATGTATGTATTTAGAAATATATAAGTATGTTTATCAGTTGTCTAGTACCCATAACACAAGCTCTGCTTAGCTTGGGACTAGATGGCGTTGTGTGATAGTTGTGGAATATTTATTTATTATTTATTATTATTATAAAGCCGCCTCTGGGAACCACACAAGCGTCTGAAATAGCCGACTTATATTGGTTATTTAAAGTTCAAGTCGTCGATGTCACTAGTGTTTTTTTTTTTTAACGTGATAAAATCATCAAATGAGTCCTCCCACCCAGGGCAGGGCGGGAGGGACTGTCAGACTTGTACTGACTAAAATCCACGGTGTCCTTCAATAGCCCTTTACGTACCGGGGTCACGGTAATTCGTTAGTACCGCGACCCCGGCAGGCTTTGGCCCTTTACAGACCTCGTCACTACGCTGACACTCCTTGAGGTCACTAGTGTCTAAGATAAACTCAGAAAGCACATATGTATTGAAAAAGACACATTGGTATTTGCCTGGATTTGAAATTACAACCTTATGTATGAGAGACGAAGTGTTAACCTCTGAGCCATTGAGGCAATGAACGAGTAAGTTATATGAAAGATTGATTATATATTTTATAAATGCGAGTAAATTAATGTTTTGGATTCAAATACAGTACAGACGCCAGCGCATCAAACTACCTCAATCTGCCCTTTTTTTTAATAGTAGAAGGTTAATGTTCGGTTGGTAAAATTTGACATATTGGGGTAGCTTGACCTGTTGTCTGTACATATAACAATGAATTTACAATACATGAATGTTCTTTTGAGATATTTTGGACATCACTATTGATATTGGTGAAGGATAAGATATCCATAACCTCCGTAAAGTCTCGCTAAATAATTTAAATAAGATTTTATATTGGTAAAATACGTGTTCTTTCAATTAAATATCTTGCTATATTATGTTTGAACTAGATATGCCACGAATTGATGAAGTGATTTTGCCGAATACCGAATATTCTTTCGGCTCTCGACCGAAACGCCGAATATTCGGTGGCGGAATATTGGACCTCAGTACATTTTGTAGGTAGTGAGTTGTAGGTAGGTAATGAGTTCTGAACTGCGTGGGTTGTGCGTAAGGTAACTACTCCGTTGGCTGATTTGTTTAATTTAAAATTGTGTATATCTTAAAATACCGAATAATTGCTTATGCATTATCACTGGGTGACGTCTTATCCATGATTTAGTATTCGGTATTCGGCCAAATAGTTTGCAATACTCGCCCGAATGTCGAATAGTACATTTGCCCGTAAGCCGAATGCCGAATATTAAACAGTAGCCGAAAATTCGTGTCGTCTCTAGTTTGAAGCGTATTAAAAAAATATAAATGATATTTGTTGTGACTTAACTAACTTTCAGAGTTGCACCTGATTTAAAGAGGTTATAAAATTTATTGACTACAAAAACTTTTATTGGATTGAACACTTTTAAAAACAAATACGAAATACTTAAAACCTAAACAAGACAATGCTACCAAGGACTGAAAAAATAATGGAAACGAAAAAATTTTGTACTTCAATGTGAAAATTATGACTTAAAATTTTTATTGTAAAGAAAAATTATCGGTTTGTAAATTATTATTATAATTTAAAATTTTGTACTTGAATAGTATTATTATTGTGTTTTTGTATATTTTTTTTTGTAATTAAATGTGGGTAGGCAGAGTTTTAAACACAATTTTTCTATAATTCGAATGATTTGAATACGGAACAACGTGACTTTTACAAATGAATATCTAATACTACTATTATAAATGCGAAAGTTTTTGAAGATGTACTGATGGATGTTTGTTACTCTTTGACGCAAAAACTACTGAACTTCGATGAAATTTGGCACACAGATAGTTTGTAACCTGGATTGATACTTATGGCTTTAAACGCCAGTGGGAACTTTAGTCCCCAAACTGATTACTTACGAAAATTTCGCAAAAAAAAAACTTTAAGTAATTAGATCCGATGATTCATCGGTTTTTTAACAGTATTTTAACGCGTACTTTGCTCCATGTAGAATACTGATATTGAGCTGCATGTGGTTCGACTGGAAGCCGACCCCAATATAGTTGGGAAAAGGCTGGCAGATGATGACGATTTAATTAAGATTTTGACTTGGTTTAATTGAATAATTCAGATAATAAACCTTATATTTAGCGCTGTAAATACTGTTTTGTGTTCGCACGTTAAAGCCTTTGTCAAACAGACTGGCGTGGCGAATGCGAAGCGTGACGTTTTTATTTGTAATGTATGGAATTGTTGAAATCCAGTCACATAGAAAAGCGAAAGCGATCCGATAGCGTGACAGAACTGTCGGACTAACGTCTCGCTTCGGTTCGGTATCGCCTCGGACTCGCTTCGCTTCCGCTATCTGTTTGACAAAGGCATAAAACCTGCTCTCAAAACCATGAAGGAAAACACAGAGGATACCGTCATGTATTAACCAAATATTCGAAGACATGTGACATCTACCAACCCGCACTGGGCCCGCTCATTTATCCTAGACCAATAGTGGAAACACTATTGACTAAATATATTCAGTGCAGGGGCGCTACCGTGACGTCTTAAGGCGAGAGGAATTCCAGTGTGGGAACGAGATGGCGCTAGACGACTTGTATAGCTCTGTCTCTTTCCCACAGTGGATTTTTTTTTGAAACCAGGAATAAGTTTTTTTTTTTTTTTCAAAAACAGATTCTCTAATCAGAAGCTCACTAACAACTTTATAAAGAAAAATGTAAAGGAATGTTATAAATACATAATTAGTATTAAAAGATTTAAAACTCTGACTACCCTCCGAAGTGTGATTGGTATAGAATTATCAATTTCAACTTAAAAATTGTAAAGCGTGTTACATATTCGTTCGGGTCGGTAAATTCATTTCTTACAACAGTATGTCGTACCGCAAAGCCAATTGGAACACCGGTACTCATTGTACGAGCAGTCCGGTCATAGCTCAGTCAGACACATCTGACTTCTGATCAATGAGGTGAGGAATTTTAAATATTAAATTATATTGACAGATTTAGACAACCAAAAACGATGTTTGTTTACGAGTTTCACAGATAGGTTCTTATTGTTCGGGTTTCATTCGAATTTTGCCGATCGGCAAACTCCGTTCTTTCCGGGCTTTTTTTCTCAAGACATACATTTTATTTTATTTTGCCGTATTATTGTGGCGCATGTCATGCCGACGCGAATAAGTGCGTAGCCCGCCTAATAATCGACTAAAATATTTAGTTGTATAGACTATTCAAGTACTTACTAGTATGTTTATGACACGATTTTTTTTCTATCCTCCTAAACAAATTGGCATGTGTTTTTTTTATGACTACCCTCGAAAAGTTGGCACTTTTTTCTTCTTCTAATCTTTTTTTCTGGTGGTGGAGGACAGATAGGCAGTCTCTCCATGTAAAATACTGATATTCAGCTGCATCTAGTTAGACTGGAAGCTGACCCCAACATAGTTGGGAAAAGGCAGGCAGATGATGATTGTTATTCAGATTTATATCGTCTTTTGATGAGAAAGAGAGGGCGCATGTTCGTCTTGTTGCTTAATTTGGTAACTTATAGGGTAATCTAGCTTTTTCTAAAAAGCGGTTCAAACGAATTTGAACCCAATTGTTGTAAATGAATGTTCAATTTTCAGTGAATGGTTGAGTATAAAGAGTGTCATGCAAAATTAATGTTATCTTTTATGAATTACATTCTATGTGTACATCTTAAGCTATTTAGTTTGACTTTTAATCGAAATTCCTTATTTGAAAATCGTTAGAATGTTTTGTATGTTGTCTGTGTTTGTGTAACTACCCGCCATTTTATTTTATCTTCTTCGCCTTGTATGATGTGTTAAATATGCCTCCTGGCGCAGTCGGATTAAAAAAAAGTCCGTACGGTGAATAAAATTAAAAATAAAACCTTCGTTTTTGTACAGAAGAGGGAAAAAACTAACATTGTAAAGAGCGCGGCTTTTCTAAGAACAGTTGGCTCACCATAACGTCTGAAAGCGAGAGTAATCCCAGTGTGGGAAAGAGACAGAGCTATACAAGCCGTCTATCGCCATCTCGTTCCCACACTGGAATAACTCTCGCTTTCGTAAGCCACCTGCTCCGTGCACTCGTGTGTATTCTAACGGCTCATAGACATTTTATGGTAGTTGATATTTTTTTTACACGAAATTAATAAGTTTGGGAGATCAGAAGTTAACCTTTTAACCGCCCGACTTCAAATCAACAGTCGTGCCCCCAGCGCCCGGCATAGTAAATCGAAAAACAAATTCCTGCAATAAAGACGGAAGTGCAATACTCAAAGCACATTAAATAAGTCGTGGTATTTTAGTCGGATATTTACGACTCTGGCAAAATGGACCCGAAAATAGTTGTCGGATAAATCCGACGTAGGCGGTTAACGAGTTTAAATAGACTATTTAGTTACTACATTAATGGGAATTTAATAAAAGTTTAATGTAACTACTTATCATACAATCAATTGGTACTAAACAGAATATTTGTTAAAAAAGCCGACGACAGAAGAGGTAACTTTGAAACAACTGTACTGATTTTGTCGAAATGCTTCTAAGGACCACTAGAAAACCTACTTTCAAGTAAAAAACAATAAAATTGGTTTATCCGTTTAATAGCTACTATGCCACACAGACACAATATTTCGTAGGGATTAAAAAAAAGTAACATACTGTTTATATCATAAAAAAAAAACAATTCATGCCAATATATGAAAAGGAATTAAAAAAAATCGTGTTATATTGCAACTTATTTGAAAAAAAATGCGTTAAATTGTAAAAGAGTCGTCAAAAATTTTGTTTAAAATTGTAAATAAGTAATGTACAGAAATGTTCATTCGGAATTTTTATAGTAGTTAGTAAGAGGTTTAAATTAAAATTAAATATGAGGAAAAAAAATTAAGGCTTTATATATATGAGCGATTTTTTTGTCGCTACTACTTATTTTTTGCACGTATCGGAGACCTTTGGAAGTAATGTATGAAAAAATGTTATTATGTGTATTCGCCGATACCTCAGATTGATGTATTGGATTTTTTTCTTAAATAATATAGATTTTGGGATTAAAAAAAAAGTATTCGATTTTTCTAATAATAATTATTAAAATTTAAAAAAAAATGTGTATAAATATATACCTACCTACATACTACCTGTTTAAAAAAAAAACCTTTATTACTAACCGAGGCTCAATTTGTAAAAAAAACTGAAGATAAATTAATAAACTTATCGAAATTGGTACAGCAGTTTCTGTAAGTTTGCTATCTCTGAAACTGCTGTGCCGTTTTTGATGTAACAAATTGTGCTTCGAGCTAAGACCAAAATTATGATGGTGTAACATTTGACTTCATAATATATTGTAAATATTAAAAGCTTTTAACGTCTTCACTGTTTTATTTTATTCCCTGTTTCAAATATCAGTTAATAGCGGTTAGTGCAGTGGGTGAGCGATTGGACTGCCGTGCTGCGTGTCGCGGGTTCGATTCCCGCACAGAGCAAATATTTGTACATGATCTACAAGTAGTTGTTCCGGGTCTGGGCGTTTGTGTATGTGAGTTTCTATGTTTGTAAACGCAACCACGACACAGGAGAAATTCCTAGTGTGGGGCAATTTTTTTTAAAGCTTCAGGTATTACCAAGTTTACAAAATAATTCATTGTGTAAAATTAAATTTGTAACGTAAAATTGAAAACATAATACCTTTACGACAAAATCTGTGACTACGCGATTGACTAATTAGTACCTATCTGTGATACTACAGATCTTCGCTAGGTGCCCCAGTTTTTGAAATTCACACGGGGCCAAGTTGGAGAAACTGACTCCAGCTCGGCCACCAGGTCGCGGGACTGTACGAATTACCGTGACCCCGGAACGTAAAGGGCTATTGAAGGACACCGTGGATTTTAGTCAGTACGAGTCTGACAGTCCCGCTCTGCCCTGGGTGGGAGGACTCGTTTGATGATTTTACCACGATAAAAAAAAAAGCTCGTCCACCAATTAAATTCACCCTTATAACTTTTGAACTAGTGATCAACAAATTCTGAGATCTGGCGACAAATTAACGACTAAATATTTGTGTTATCAAAATTATAAGTAACAGTGTTAGAGACATGTTCGTTGGCGCGGTGCGTACGCGGCATAAGGGCATACCATAAAGGGCAAAAATAAAAGTCTCCTAAAATCGAGTTTTTACCAAAAATCGCCCTTTAATTCTTTTATTAAGAAATCACTAGCGTTTTTGATCCCCATTTGAGCGATATCGTCAGCAATGTCGATGCCTTCAATGTCGGGATCAAAACCGTCCCACTTTTCGGCCCACTTCTTGTACCGCAGATTCTTCTTATAGTTAAATTCAAGCGAGCTATTTATATTTTTCTTTATCCATTCGTTCATTGGTGGACCCTGTTCTTTCGGGATTGGGAAACCTGAAAATAGATTGGTGTGAACAGGAGAAATGGCTAGGAATTAAACACCTAAAGTTTTTTCTTTTGTAACTAGGTATAACGGGGCCCCCTGTAGAGCGTAAACATACAAATCCATGGTAACGACCTTGATCTTTGTTATTTTGACGGATTCAAACGATTTATTGTAAAAATGGCTCATGATTCAACTTTGTCGATTGTACATATAAAACTTAAAATAAATAAAAAAAACGACTTACTTCTTCTTCTTCTTCTTATCGTATGGTTGATGAACAACCTGGTGTCAGAGTTTAAACCGCCCGTAGGCCTCTGACATGGCTTCAACACACCGTTGAAAAATCTCTCAGGTGTGCTGGTTTCCTCACGATGTTTTCCTTCACCGTTTTTAGCAAGTGATAATTAATTTATAATACGCACATGAATTCTAAAAGACATTGGTGCGTGCCGGGGTTCGAACCTGCAACCTTTAACTTGGCAGTCCAACGGTCGTACTACTTGGCTATCACTGCTTTTTTAAACGACTTACTATAAACTATTGAACCATGATTTATTTAAGGGAATTCGATTCGGATTTTCTATTTTCTATTAAAACGGCAGACAAATCATGACTACTGTATGGGAGTTACCTTAATAATTTTTTTCCCCACACTAGATATTTCTCCTGTGTCGTGGGTGCGTTTACAATCATATAAACTCACATACGAATACTCAAACCCGGAACAACTACTAGTAGATCATACAAATATTTGTTCCGTGCTGTCCAATCCCTTAACCAATACACCAACGAACCATCCACCTCTCTTTGGCATATCTTCAATAACTGGCAGATAAATCACTTACCTTCCATTTCAGCCATTTTTTCTATATAACCCATAGTACTAGAAATAACTTCATCGTTCAAAGAATCGTTCTTCAATAATGTATTATTAAAATTTCTCCTCGTGTGTATATTTCTTGTTCTCATTGGATCAAATTTTCCGTCACCCCTCGCTAAGATGTAGTCTAAATCGATGCCTTTGTTTATTAGCTCGAGGACTTCTTCAGGCCTCATATTATATTTCTTTGCTAAATGTCTTGCCCTGGCCCTGTTGTTAGCATCTCTTCTTAAGTGAAAGTCTAAGACTTGGTAAAATAACACCGTTTCGGTCATAATTCCATTGTAGTCACTTTCTGTGGAATAACCTTTTAGTTAGTTATCAGAAATTCAATACTAATTAAGAGGCCTCTTACAGTCCACTAGCGCCGCCAATCGAAAAAATGTCATAACTCGTAAATAGAATCAAAAATACAAAATGTGGTCTGTAATTACTATAGAAAAGGCAATAACGTAATTTTATAACACATTGTCAACACTTGAAATATAGCTGTTTAGCTAAATCGTGCATTCTAAACATAAACGGCCGTTTTTGTTACAAATGCACGATTTTTCTACAGTAAATACAGACCACATTTTGTATTTTTGATTCTATTTACGAGTTATGACATTTTTTCGATTGGCGGCGCTAGTGGACTGTAAGAGGCCTCTTAACGGAGTTCGCGTCAGACCTGTGTGGCGTCGTAGTAATTCAAACGTATGTGTAAATACCAGACATTTACCAGTAGTCCATCTACACCAGGGGTTCCCAAACTTATTGACCCTGTAACGCAAAGGGCTATTGAAGGACCACAGTGGATTTTAGTCAGTACGAGTCTGACAGTCCCTTCCTGGGCTGGTGGACTCATTTGATGATTTTACCAGAATAAAAAGAAGGTATAAATTTTGACAGGCCTGTTGGTCTAGTGGTTAGTGACCCTGACTGCTATGCCGGAGGTCGTGGGTTCGATTCCCACCCAGGACAAATTTTTGTGTGATGAGCACGATCATTTGTTCTGTGTCTGGGTGTAATTTATCTATAATATGTATGTATTTAGAAATATATAAGTATGTTTATCAGTTGTCTAGTACCCATAACACAAGCTCTGCTTAGCTTGGGACCAGATGGCGTTGTGTGTTATTTGTGGAATATTTATTTATTTAAGAAGTTCACTTACGTATAACTGCGTAGCCATTCATAATTTGCTCTATGGTGTGTTCATGATTCTTGAAGGATTTAGGATCTGAGTAGTACCTGTAGACCATAACCATGTGCCTGTATTGCTCCATAATACCTAGAAACATAATTATAGCAGCACAGTGCGTGTCAATTAAGAAAACAAAGAAAGAAGAAAGAAAATAAGTTTATACTATACCTGCGTGGAACCTTGATACTTTATCAAATTTACGATAGAAAGTACGTCATTGCATATCGAACAAATATGCGGGGAGAAAACGCTTTCTCTCCCGCTCAGATGCGTTTTCTCCCCGTATCAAGGTCCTTTCCACTCAGGTGTAGTAAGTATAAAGCACTATGTATCACTCGAGAGAAAGTGCGATTCCCGATCTCGGGTGTTTTAAAGCCCTCGTCTACGGCTCGGGATTCAAACGACACCCTCGACGGTAATCGGTCACTTTTTCCTCTTTGTGAACAATGTACTATTAAGTATTTGACACGCCTTAGGCACATAATTACAATGAAAAAATACGAGAAAATAGAAAAGGAAGAACACAAAAGAAGGTGCTGTGTGCCTCACGACTGTGCCAAATAGGCTCAGTTCAGCTAAAAGCCAGGCCACAGGGTGCCTGACGCTGGTTTTCAACTGAGCCTTGCGAGACGTCACAGATGTAAATCAGCTTTATAGTGTGTGAGTTCAAATAAATAATTAAGTAAATAAGAAATATGTGTAAGGGCGATTGTGCACTACAAGGAATTTTACTGTCCGAACATCCGATTTTTTACGGTCCGAAGAGGCATTTAAAACACGGATGATAGATTGTGCACTTGTCCGTCTTTACTCGGATGATACGCCTCAGTTTAGGGTAGCTCTGTCTTTGAAACTACACGCCACGGACGCGAAAATACTTTGAACGATGACCGTTCCGGAATGGGGAAAAGTAAAATGTCGGACGGTAAAATTACGTATAGTGCACAAACTAGTATATACATTACTAGCACTTTGCCCGCGACTTCGTCCGCGTGGGTTACGTACTTTCCTAATTCCCCCTTTTCACCCCCTTAAAGGTAAAATTTCCAAAAACCCCTTCTTAGTGCTCCCCTACATTATAATAGGAAGCCGTGTGCAAAATTTCACATTCCTAGCCCTAGTAGTTTCGGCTGTACCTTGATATGTCAGTCAGTCAGTTCTCCTTTTATATATATATCCATATCGGACCGTAAAAAATCGGACTTCCGGACAGTAAAATTCCTTGTAGGTATACTGAAGTAGGATATAAATAGGGTTATATGAATATATAAATAGGTGTATAAGGTTTCGCACAAACAAAAAATAATGTTGTATAGGTGTAATAAAAGTGTAGAAAAATTTGTACCGTTTAGAATATTTAATAACTGTCAGAAAGACGAATCACAGAGATAAACTTATGCACTATACCCTCTTCACTGCGTTGTAGGCAGCCGAGCGCGCATGACCGTTACATAACAGTCCTAGAAGTACAGTGCTTAAGTGCGAATTTACAAATAATACTTTTTATTAAGTTTACCTATCCATGTACCATATTAAATTTACAAGTAACTATAAAATAATTCATCTAAATCATAATGCATAAATTAAAATAAATTGAAACAAAGAAGTTCGAGGAAAGAAATGGTAAATGTGACCTTAGTTTATGAGCTAACCACAATATTCCTACATAATTTGTATCATAAACATGTTGAATGATATCCATGTAACTTCTGTATCTATGAACAGGACAGCTTGGGGCCATGTTGTAACGACAATTATTATTTTTACGAAAAACCAGGTGCGCAAACAATTCATAGATTGATATTTCTTTAAAATTGACAACGTGCGTACGAGTGTAGTTCCGAGTAGTAAGCGAGCTTCTACATGACGCGATTTGTGCGATTTCCAATTTCTACTAAATAAAAAATAAGTTAAAAATAACTAAAACCCAACTACGAAAAAATCGCGCACTGAAAAGTATAAAACAAGAACAATATTCATTTGACCGAGAAATAGCCGTGGTCGTATGCCATCTAACCAATAAAGATTGTCTGAAACAACCGCAGCCCAGTGAGACGCTTCTAACGACATCTCATTTGTCATGTAATGGTAAGTAGTTTAGAAGTTATGAGGGAATAAACAAACATACATACAAACATACATATCGGTCAAAATCATAACCCTCCTTTTGGCTTTGCCGTAGTCGGGTAAAAATTAAAATCGTCCTTGCAACTACGATATAATGATGCAATTCGACTGACTTACGTCGTCGTGGCGAGCGTGTTTTGTTTTTCATTTACCCGTAGATAACCGCACGTTTTATATCATGTGTCTTAGTGCTTTTTTTTATCGTGGTAAAATCATCAAATGAGTCCTCAACCCAGGGCAGGGCGGGAGGGACTGTCAGACTTGTACTGACTAAAATCCACGGTGTCCTTCACTAGCCCTTTACGTACCGGGGTCACGGTAATGGGTAAGTCCCGCGACCCTGGCAGGCTTTGGCCCTCTACAGGCCCCGTCACTATGCTGACACTCTGTGAGGCGCGCGTGGAACACAACGCGCCGTCGACCCGGGCATGGCTATGGTCGGACAGCGAGTCGCCCATTACTCGCTGTCCGCATGCCCGCGCCTACGGTGGCCGGAGATCGTCTTGAAACGTCCGACGTCGTGGGCGTCTACCACTGCGGCTGGGGTAGAGGGAGGACGCTGTCCTCTCCCTCAGGCGGCCCGCCTCCTCCTTCACGAGCATGACTGCTTCGCAGGAGGCGACCACTTCCCACTCCGTCTCGCCCCGCAGCATGGCCTCGACCAATGCCGGGCGCGAGAACCTATAATCTAAGGCTAAGGATGATTTTCATTTGAAATCAGTCAAATTGCGTCACATTGCGTCTTCAGCTAGCTGGCTAAGTTTGTTTTGTTAACTATGTTCTAGTTTTACTCTAAAAATTAGGTACCTGATGCAATCAAACCCAATTCATATCCATATGTATTCTTAAATTGCGATTGGACTACATCCGCATGGCGCAGTTTGTACAGTGCGTCTGAAAATAAGAAATATATTATAAACTAGCTGTACCCTGCCACGCTTCGCTGTGGCACAAAAAAAAACTGTATTTTCGCGGTCGCGGATATGTGACAGATGCAAAAATAGATAAAAACAATTGCGGATTATACATATATCATGCTAAAATTTCAGCTCAATCGGTGCAGAACTTTTTGAGTTTTTGAAGCGTACACAAAGCAACATAACATTTTTTATATATGTATATAGATAAATTAGACTAAGAGGCACTCAACGAGCAAAGGAAAGAACTCAGTTTTTTCGCGGTATAAAATCCGAAACAAGAGGATATTAGATAGATAGATAAAAGATTTATTCAGTGCAATAGAGACACAAAAACAAGTAGGTACATAAAAGGATCCAGTAACAAGAAAAATAAATAAATCATTAGGTAAAAGAAAAGAAAAAAAGTGACAGATAACAAAAAAAAAAGGGTGATACCTACAGAGATTAACATAATTGAGACGTGACACAATAAATGTGCGGTGTGTGTCTCAGGATTGCACTACATGGGTATCCAGCTCAGCATGTGTCAGGCTGATACCTGACGCTGATATTCGCCGAATAAGTAAGTTAAATAATAAGCCGAAAGTGTAATAATAAGTTAAAGTAGCAATGGGCAGGCCACATCGCTCGTAGAACTGATAACCGATGGGGAAGAAAAGTTCTCGAGTGTCTCACGGACCGGAAGACGCAGCGTAGACCTCCCACTAGGTAGACTGATGTCATCGGGAGAGTCGCGGACCACCGATGAATTCAAGTGGGGGCTTGTCGTTCGGCATGGCGATTTAAAGGGAGGCCTTTTCAACCCCAGCAGGCTTTGGCCCTCTTAGACCCCGTCAAGACAAACAATCATGTGTATAATATGGGCGCGCCCTCCTTCAAGCTGGTGTCGGGCCCCGACTGCCCCGCTAGATCTAGCCCTGTCCTTACCTTTGACTATATTTTGTGACATGTTGAGTAAATTCCTGTGCTGCCATTTACTGACGACTTCCTCATGAGAAAATCTACCGGGCATGTCATAACCTGTTATTATATTTAATTGGCATTGACTTGGACCTATAATACCTGAAAAAAATTACTTTAATTACATCTTAGGAATTTACCCAAAGGCATGTTGCCACCGGGCACGCCGCAATCGCGGCGGTAAGACCCCTCTTTAAGGAGTGGCTGGATAGGCGTCACGGCGTCCTGACCTACCGCATGACGCAGGTCCTCACCGGACACGGAAGTTTCGGGAGGTTCCAGTGTCTGATAAGGAGGGAAGAAACGCCTGGGTGTCACCACTGCGAGGATCGTCTGGAGGACACGGTGGAGCATACGGTGCAGGACTGCCCCTCTTGGGCAGAGCACCGCCGTGTCCTCACGACGGCGATAGGCGGAGACCTCTCGCGCCCGGCATTGGTCGAGGCCATGCTGCAGGGCGAGACGGAGAGGAAAGCGGTCGCCTCCTTCTGCGAAGCAGTCATGCTCGCGAAGGAGGAGGCGGGCCACGTGAGGCAGAGGACAGCGTCCTCCCTCCACCCCAGGCGCAGTGGTAGACGCCCACGGCGTCGGACGTCGCCAGACGATCTCCGGCCACCGTGGGCGCGGGCATGCGGGCAGCGAGTAATGGGCGACTCGCTGTCCGACCATGGACCATGCCCGGGTCGACGGCGCGTTGTGTTCCACGCGCGCTTCGAGGAGTGTCAGCATAGTGACGGGGCCTGTAGAGGGCCAAAGCCTGCCGGGGTCACGGGACTCACGAATTACCGTGACCCCGGTACGTAAAGGGCTATTGAAGGACACCGTGGATTTTAGTCAGAACGAGTCTCTCCCGCTCTGCCCTGGGTGGGAGGATTTTACCACGTAAAAAAAAGGGCATGTTGACAGAATTAATAATTGTTAATCCGTCGGCTAGAGCTCTGAAAAATAATGGACACGTATTTTCTATATTTGTTATATCCATGCGTATTTCCAAAGATATAACGATCATCTTTTTTTTTAATTACGAAATGTGCCCCCCCACCCAGGGCTGGACGGGAGGGACTGTCGGACTTGCACTGACCAAAATCCAATGTGATCCTTCAATAACCCTCTATGTTCCAGGGTCACGTTTACTTGGTCAGACAGTCCCGCGCACCCGGCAGCCTCTGACAACTCTTTGAGGAGCGCATGGATATTTTTTTAATTTCTTATTATTTTATTTTTTTAATAATTATTAGTCTAGAATTTTAAAGTACCTACATTGCTTTCACATTATTTATGTCGAAATGATGTTATAAAAATATTGTAAAATATTGTAAAACATTTTAAAAAAGAGTAAGTATGGAGTTTCTTGCCCATTCTTCTTCATACAAACCTACCCTTGCGAATGGGTGTAGAATCAATCCCATCCCATCCCATTTCCTTTAATGTTAATATTCGACTTTTGAAAGTGCCTCTTTAACCCTTTAACCGCCAGAGTCGTATATATCCGACAAACATTTCCGTGTCCCTATCGCCTGTGTCGTATTTATCCGACAGAGAATATTCACGATTTTTGTTGTTTTGTTCGATTTTATTGCATCTATTCTATATCTCTCTATCTATGTAGATAGACAGATAGAATACTTTTTATTGTACACCATGATATTTTACAAATCGGAGCTTAAAAGGTGCAGAAAGAGAAGAGAAGAGGAAAGCACGATTCGTAGCCGGGCGCTAGGGGCACGGCAATTGATATTTAGCCAAGCGCTTAAAGGGTTAATGGCCTAATTGAAATAAATGATTTGACTTTGACTTTGGAACACGACATGCCGTCGACCCGGGCATGGTCCGTGACCGGTCTACGTTGGCTGCAATCACATGCGCGACGTCCGATGCCGTGGGCGTCTCCCGCGGATTATTTAGACATTACACTTCATTTTGATGAGGTCGCGTTGAGAGGATCAGTGAAAAGCGAATAACAAGAGGAAATTGGCAGCTGGGAGTAGTAACGCCAGGAGGGGACGTCCTAGAAAGACCTACACTGACCTTATTGGTGAAGTGCTTCAGGTCGGGTACGTAGTACTAGCAACAGACTGTATGACCAGATGTATGAATGTGGACGAGGTGGAAGTAGTATGTAAGGATCGTAGCAGGTGACGCTCTGTAGTTACTGCCGATCACTATGAGAAGACGGCGTGAGTTTATGTATGTATGTATTTAATTTTTATACTTACTAAAGACTATAGGTAATATTTTTAACATATTTGCTAACATCTTGACTAAATTCGACAATTTTAGTACTTCGGTACCTACTTTTGCAAATGCTGAAAGAACATTGAGTTTTTCATTAAAAATTTAATTAGAAATTGAGATTAGGTTATAATTATTGTATTAATTCACTGATTACATAAACATTTGTTAAGGTACGACCACACAGTTTTTGGCACCGTGACCCAGGAATTCAGAGTGAAATCGAAAAAAAAAATATTTCGGAACAGGAGGAGGTTCTTAAATCTAAAATTTTGTTTTATGTTTATTACCATATATCTTACGAATGGTGAACCGATTTTGATGATTCTTTCATTCAAAACGCTTCTATGGCAGTTGAACAGGCTTTGGGATGCATTCCTAGTCCTTATCTTTCCCTCACCGTTTTAAATTCGCCGCCACTCGCACGCGCCCATCGCTGCAAGTGCGACTAAGACAACGCATCGCTGGCGCCATCTGACGGCGTGAACAAAAACAACTAGTTCGAACTCAAACAAAGTGCCGGCCGGCCACAAACCGCGCGCGCTGTGAAAAAACACCAAAATATCGTGAAATACGACTGCCAGTGATACAGTGTGGTGATCTCCTGACTCCCAACATCTCGTGAGTACCTGACCTCCTTCAATTTAGATCCTTTAGCCTGTTTCTGAGTTAGGAACTTCAAAAAGCGTCGTTGGCAATACGCGATACTCAATCATATTTGTGGTCCATTTCGAGCGCGAATACCTGTAGATTACAGTTTTTTCAGGCATTCTCAGGTTCAATTTCAATAGAAAACTCTGAGATTTGCTAGATTTTCGCATTTTAAAAGTATTATCCTACAAAATTGTGTTGGTCATACTCGCAGTGTAACTTATGCGGATTCAGAGGTCATCTTAATTTTAGTCGGGTTATATCACAATAATTCACGTAATTTACGCAATTTATTGTTTGTAATCTTAATATCTATAACTATTCACGGTATTTATTCACTAACAAACATTATTACATAACTATTTCACCTAAAGGTATTGATTTACACCTAATATATCTCAACTTAGGTTCGTATTTTTATACCTACATTATTTTACGTTCGAATCAAAATGGAGGAGGGTAAACTTAAACTTCTTCAATCTCAACGCGAATATATACATATATCGTGATATCCAAATCCTTTACGACTTATCAAAATCTATGATTCAAGATCGTTCAAAGGTATCGTCGTTCAAGGCGAGATACACACGGATACATTCAATTCGCGAAGAATTCGTTGCGGTATGTAGTGAAATACAAACTTTGGAGATAGCCATGAAACCTGATGCAAAAGTGTGTCAAAAGTCTTTGAGTTCGTTTGATGATTTGTACTATGCCGTAATCAGTGCAGCGGCTGACTTGCAGATCGCTGATAGCGACGGGACGTCGCAGGCGACGGCGCCGCCCGCGCGGTCGGGGGCGTCCGACTCCATGCAAACGGGACGTAACGCACGGTTACCTAAACTTGAGTTACCTAAATTCGATAGTAAAGTAGAAAACTGGCAAACATTTTATGATATTTACAAAACTTTAATTCACGATAATAATTCGATTTCGCAAATCGAAAAATTTCATTATTTAGCGTCTTGTTTACAAGGACCGGCTTTGTCTATTGTCAAAGGGGTTCCGATGACCGCCGACAATTACGAAGTAGTTTTTTATAGTTTGATCGAGCGTTATCAAAACAAGCGGATTATAGCTTTAACATATCTAGACAAATTCTTTAACCAGCCAGTTTTAAAATCGGGTAACTTCCAAGATCTACAAACTTTAACAAACGTAATTTATGAGGCATACCATGCACTCCAAGGTTTAAAAATTGAAAATTTAGGTGATTTTATCTTGTTTTGTTTAACTTCACGCGCGCTGGACTCGGACACGCGTAATCGTTTCGAATCTCAGAAAAACATTTCACAAATACCTACTTTTTGTGAATTGTTAAAGTTTCTTCAAGATTATGTAAAAATCTTAGAAACAAGTCATTTATCTTCTAAATCTAATATCATTAACAATCCTAACCCTCGTAATCTTGAAGGGAAAAAACCCTCGCCCGCGACTAGTAGGCAAAATAGCAGCGGATCCAAACGCTCATCTTATCTCGCAAAATCTATCCCACCTGCAAATGTGGCTTGTGCTCATTGCAATGAGGCGCACTTGATTTATCGGTGCCCTACCTTTCAATCTTTAGATGCTCGTGCTAGACTCGCGTTAGTACAAGGTAAAAACAATATGTGTACAAATTGTTTACGTACAAATCACGTCATAGAAAAATGCGTATCTAAAATTTCTTGTACGGTATGTGGATTACGTCATCATACCCTATTGCATGTCGACCCAGCGCCATCCAGCGCCGGCGCAACCACTGGAGCGAACGTTACAGCTCATTCTCACGCCGCCGTACCCAACCGCGATATGGTTTTACTAGGGACATGTCAGGCGCGCGCGTTCAACACCGCCGCCGGAACTCAATGTACCGTGCGTGCACTCGTGGACAGTGGGGCGCAGGATTGTTTTATCACCGCTACTTGCGCGCGAAAACTCGGGTTAAAACTCCGCCCGCGCCGGTGTAATCTTAGCATAGCCGGACTAGGACAAAACTCAGTCACACAAGTAAAGGGGGTGACGGAATGCACTATACGACCTATACATGGTGATGCTCCACACTTTAATATCAAGCCAGTCGTGTTAGATAACATTACTGCTCTAATACCTAGCGTTAAAGTACCATCAGTCGTTCGAGAACGTTGCAACCATCTAGTGCTAGCCGATCGCGACTACGATGTTCCCGCTAAAATCGATTTATTAATTGGGGCTGAGCTATTCCACGAAATCTATGACGGTCAACGTATCAATCTGGGGCCCGGTTTACCTACCGCTCTGCATAGCGTTTTCGGGTGGATTCTGTCAGGAACAGTAAACTCTAATGCTGCACCTTTAAACACCGCGTGCTCTTTAGTGGCCACCACATTTAAATTAGATGAGCAAATTCAAAAATTTTGGGAAGTGGAGGAACCACCGCGCGCCGTGATCACCGCTCCGGAGAATGATACTTGTGAACGCATGTACACTGATTTAATCTATCGCGAACCTAACGGACGATACGTCGTACCTATCCTCTTAAAGGATGGCGATCGTTCTTTGGGGGAATCTTACAACAGTACATTGTCGCGTTTGACTCATCTTGAAAAGAGACTTAATCGTCAGACTGAACTTAAATCCGATTATGTTAATTTCATGCGCGAGTACGAGAATTTAAATCATATGTATCCCGTACCTAACCCTGCGGTACCTACTCTCAATCGTTATCTTATTCCTCACAGTTGCGTCGTTCGCCCAGAGAGCACGACCACTAAATTGAGAGTAGTTTTCGATGCTAGCTCTAAAACTACTAACGGTCTATCTTTAAATGATATTGTATTCACTGGCCCTAAGCTTCAAGTGGATATTGTAGATATCATAACCGGTTTCAGATTACACACAGTAGTTTTAACTTGTGACATCTCAAAGATGTATAGAGGAATCTTGATTAGACCGGAGGATCGGAAATTTCAACACATACTATGGCGAGAATCTCCTAGTGATCCAGTTAAAGAGTACGAACTTGCGACTGTCACCTACGGAGTTAGTAGCTCACCTTATCTGGCCATCCGCACCCTCCACCAATTAGCAGCCGATCATGGCGCCGCGTATCCACGCGCAGCTGAAGCTCTTCTTCACGAAACATATGTCGATGATATTACGACCGGCGCGCCCTCTGTACGTGAAGCTATAGAACTAAAAGATCAACTTATCAGTTTATTAGGTTGTGCTCAACTTGAGCTCCGAAAATGGAGTAGCAATTCACAATCCTTTCTTAAATCCTTGCCTGCCGATCATTGTCAAATACCTAAAGTTTTCTCTGAAGAAAGTGATAAATCAACGTTAAAAATCTTAGGAGTCCAATATGATCCTGTGAGTGACAATTTCAGTTACTCCCAGTCCCCAATCGAGGACAATGAATGTACCAAGCGTTCCATCTTATCTAGCATCGCGCGTATTTTCGATCCTCTTGGGTGGCTCACACCTTTTATCTTAAAAGCCAAATTGCTCCTTCAAGATTTGTGGCGTCTTAATCTTTCATGGGACGAACCTGTACCCAGAGACATAGCTCTAGAATGGCAAGGTTTCATAGCAGATCTTCATAACTTAAAACTAATAGAAATCCCTCGTAGAATTATACCTTCTAAATCTAAGGAATTTCAACTCATTGGATTCTGTGATGGGTCCACTAAAGCATGTGGATGCTGTGTTTATCTTCGTGTCGTTACCTCTCACAACGTACAAGTTTATCTTTTAATTGCTAAGTCCAAAGTAGCACCTCTAAAAGTGTTGACTGTCAACCGCTTAGAGCTTTGCAGTGCTGTATTACTGTCCAAAGTAATAAATCGCATTCATTCCTTGCTTAGTTCAAAAATCATATTAAATAAATCTATCTTGTTCACAGACAGCTCGACTGTATTGTCATGGTTGAATACTGAGCCACACAAACTTAAGACCTTCGTTGCCCACAGAGTGGTCCTCATTAATGACAGTCCTGTGCCAACTGAGTGGCGACATGTGTCCACCCATGACAACCCAGCCGACATCTGTAGTCGTGGCTTATCATGCTCATCTTTATCTGTTTCTCAAATCTGGTGGTCTGGTCCTCACTGGCTGTCCAACGAACCCTGCAACTGGCCTGTTTCAGCAGTTGAAGTGTCCGATAACGTACCAGAACGTAAACCTGCCGCACGCACGTGTCACACTGGTGTGACAGGTGAAGCTGACCTGCTTAATTCCATCATGGAACGCCACTCCTCTCTTTCCCGAGTGGAAAGAGTGGTTGCATGGATCTACCGTTTCATCAACAACTCAAGAGCTAAACGTTCTGAACGTAACTTATTACCTTATCTGACAGCCAGTGAATTAAGCCAATCTTTAGATCATTTAACCACATATGTTCAACATCAAAGTTTTACTGATATCATATCTCTAATAGCATCCAAGAAACATTTACCCAAACATTTATCTAAACTCTCTCCTTTTCTTGACACTCGCGGAATCCTGCGAGTGGGGGGACGTCTCAAGCACGCGTCATTACCAAGTCGCGTCAAACATCCATATCTCTTACCTAAGATTTCACGATTGAGTACTCTTCTTATTGACCACTATCATACAACTTATCTTCATTGTGGGCCTCGCCTACTCCAATCTTTAATTATGCGTCGATTTTGGATACTTGGCATTAGAAATCTTATCAGATCACGGTTAGCTAAATGCGTGACCTGTTTTAAAATCAAACCTATACCACTTCAACCTTTACAAGGTGATCTTCCATCTTCCCGACTACAACCAGGTCATTGTTTTCAAACAATCGGCATCGATTTCGGAGGTCCTTTTATGATTAAAGAAAGTAGACGTCGTAACGCTAAATCTTATAAAGCGTATCTTTGCCTCATAGTCTGCCACGCGACCAAGGCCGTTCATCTCGAGCTGGTCACTGAGCTCACATCTGAAGCATTCATAGCGGCCTTAGATCGTTTTGTATCGCGGAGAGGACTTTGTCACTCAATAGTCACAGATGGTGGCACTAACTTCGTGGGTGCCAGGCGTTACTTGTCGGAAGTTAGCAAAATGCTCAACCGCGACAGCGATAGTATTTCCAGTCACCTCGCTTCTCGAGGAATCACGTGGAAGCTCAATCCTCCTTCCGGTCCTCACTTTGGAGGCATTTTCGAGAGCGGTATAAAATCAACAAAATACCATCTCAAACGCATTATCGGATCCCAGATTCTTACCTTTGAGGAATTTTATACTATCCTTACGAAGGTGGAAGCCATGTTAAACTCTAGACCCTTAGTGGAACTATCTTCCGATCCCGGCGAGGTTGACGCTCTTACAGCTGGTCACTTCCTCATCGGTCGACCTTTAGTATCTCTGCCTGAACCGAGGTATGCCGAAAACGAGACATTACGTACTCGCTGGCAGCTATTACAGCGCCTATCACAAAGCTTTTGGCGCACTTGGCAAAGGGACTATTTGCATACCTTACAACAGCGAATGAAATGGTTTAAACACGGCAACCGTCAGCCAAAACTGAACGATCTTGTAACCATTTATGAACCTAACTTACCTGCTAACGAATGGAGGTTGGGTCGCGTTGTACAGCTCCATCCGGGTAAAGATGACATTACTCGAGTTGTGACAGTCAAAACATCTAAAGGCTTACTTGTAAGACCTGCTGTCAAAATTTGTCCTCTTCCAATTGAACAAAATAATTAATTTATCTACATATATTTCCATACCTATAATTTAACTCACTTATAACACTTAAACATTTTCTAGTATCTACTATATGTATATCAAAATCATAATTACCTTTAAACTTATTTTGTTCTTATCAGCTTAACTTTAAACTTAGAATCTTATCACCATGATGACAAATGAATCTGCATATGCCGTAAGTCTCGAACTTCATCTATCTTATCTTATGAAATCCCTGGGTGATTTCAAGTGGGGGGATATGAACAGGCTTTGGGATGCATTCCTAGTCCTTATCTTTCCCTCACCGCACCCTGTGTTATAATCGAGATCTAGCGGAACTTAAATCAAAAATAATATTTTTCTAAATGTTCCTAAAACTCCCTTCATTGCACAGTTATCTATGTATATGACCGATATTTGACCAAATTAATAAGTTAGCAACACCACATAACTCAGGGAAAGTACCAAAACATGTTTGTGCGTATTAGCACGCGCGATATTGTTTAGTACTGATTTACTACTGAATGCGAACTGGTGTGTTCTTGTCTTTTAAAGTGCTATAAGTGGTAATTTTTATTGTTTGTTATATCATCGAGCATACGTTGAGGGTAGATTTGAGCCTTTTTTATATTGAATGTTTTTAATACATTAAGTTTTTGTGGTAGTCTTGAAAAAATTTTTTTTTTTTTTTGTATTAGAGTTGACTTTTAAAAATGTATACATGTGTATACACCCGGAAATCACTGTTATACCATTCTACGGTTAATATTCTTTGAAATTTAGTTGAAATCTCTTGCTCCTGTTTGCCCCGCTCATGCATTTTTTTTTTGTTTTCTATCAGATTGATACACAATGAAAAGACGAGATATTTTTGATATATGGTTGCAAATTGGACGACAGGGTCGAAATAACCTTATAATTAATAAAATTCTGAATAATTAAGACATATATGACTGTGAAAATCCTCCACGATCATTTCAAATGTTAATAAGTAGTCTCACCGCAAGAATACAATTTAAATGGGAGAAAAACTCCTTAGAATAATGTTGCAATATACAAAATAACAACATAATGTTAACATTTTATGTCACTTGAAATTAAAAAATAAAGATTCGCTCAAGAATGAATAAAGTTCCGATGGATCGTAATAATCATACAGTGTGCACCGTTTTAAATTCGCCGCCACTCGCACGCGCCCATCGCTGCAAGTGCGACTAAGACAACGCATCGCTGGCGCCATCTGACGGCGTGAACAAAAACAACTAGTTCGAACTCAAACAAAGTGCCGGCCGGCCACAAACCGCGCGCGCTGTGAAAAAACACCAAAATATCGTGAAATACGACTGCCAGTGATACAGTGTGGTGATCTCCTGACTCCCAACATCTCGTGAGTACCTGACCTCCTTCAATTTAGATCCTTTAGCCTGTTTCTGAGTTAGGAACTTCAAAAAGCGTCGTTGGCAATACGCGATACTCAATCAGCAGTCAAATCCTCAACAAAAAAAACGCTTAGACCCGGGTTAAACCGGGTTACCCGGTTCCGAACACCTCCAGAACCGGGTATGTTCATCCTAGAACCAGACACGGTTCTGCATGCCCTAGTTACAACAATCCCGGTAAGCGTGACTGGGGTACTACTAAGCATATATCTAAACACGAACCCGTAGCTTCGGCCGTCGTTTCGGGTGTTTTTTATTCTTTATCTTTTACGGACATAATAAGATAAGTTAGTGATACGAACTAAAAATTGGTGACAACAGGAGAATTGTCCCGACTCCCGATATGTTGTCAGAACTTATGAATTCAGAATTAATAGGAGTTACTCGAAAGAGGATACTCGAAACTTCTGAGTGAACCCTTAACTCAGAAGTTTCGAGTTACATTCGTACGGGCTGGAGTATACCCCCTGAAATCAAATCCGGGACCAACAGAGGCACTTGCAACAACTGAACCAAGGACACGTGCCGGGGTCGCGGGCCTCACAAATTACCGTGACCCCGGTACATAAAGGGCTATTGAAGGACACCGTGGATTTTAGTCAGTCAAGTCTGACAGTCCCTCCCGCCCTGCCCTGGGTGGAAGGACCCATTTGATTATGTTACCACGCTAAAAAAAAACAAAGGAGGAAACACGTGATTATAATTTTTGTTTAAGCATTATTAAACAACATTAAAAGCTTTACTGCTTTGTAAATTATCAAATTATAATTTTTTTAATGGTAAAATTGAATTAAGTACTTTACTATCATTTAATAATTCAAGATGTGGTTTCTAACTAGTTGTTTGGACTTAAAATTATGTTCAATTCTCTGTCTTTTTCTTCTATTTGGATGTAAGTATTATGTCTACCGTTCGCCCGCCATTTTGTTTTTTAAAGTGAAAACTTCTTTAGCGGCGTTGTGCACTTTTTTTGGAATGGGTAAAAATGTTAAACTCGCGTCAGGTGATCGAAAATTCGTAAGATGGCGCAGGGCGCTTGCGCGAATGTTCGTGTGTGTTTATTACTATTCAAGTTTTCACTTCTGCCGGCACTCCCAGAGTGCAACCCGTCGTTTTTTTTCACAATCGCGATGCATAACGAAAGTTATCAGAGAGTACAGCTGTGCCCCTTCCAAGACGAGTCAGGCGAAGCTCAAAGGCACTGCCTACCTTTTCTCGAAGTGTTTCGTCGTTTTTTTGAAACCTCATAAGGTTGGTTTCCGATGTTACAAGATAGTACATATTCTTATAAATATATTTAGATAGAGGATACTAAGACAAACATAAAATATAATGAACAATAAGTTTAGGACATACTGTTTGATAATTTATTTATTTATTGAAAGACAACCAACGAAGCATACACCATAATACATGTTTAAGATTGATGAATGTTTACATTTTATAGTGTAGCTTTAGTTAAAGGCTGCCACGGCACGGCATTTAAAATTAATAAACAACTTGCTTGGTCTGCTTCAACCTGCTTCCTTTGTGTAGAACGGACCAGCGCTGTCACGCGCCGGTAAGCGCTTATAAGTTTCCAGCTTTCTTTCTGTATACAGTCAAATGCAAGGCTGCAAAGTTGTTTTTTGGCGCGAGTTCTTGAGTAGCGAAGTTTTCAAAGATACGAGACGCATATTATTAAAGTTACCGCCGAGTGCAACACACAACTTTTCACCTCACTACAGCGGGGAAATGCAGTGGGGCCGGCTCGCTGTCAGTGTAGAAAATAATTGAATACAAGACGTGTTCGAATTTTGAAAACAGTTTGTGCTCTACAGCGCAAGATCGAGTTTTGCGCTCAGATTTTGAATGTGAAATAGAATCTTTCCGAGCGTTTGAGGTGAAAAAGATTATATCAATCCGATGTTACGATATCGAAATGTGTACCTTTCCGTGACGTTTGTGAATTTCGCCCTCTACGGGGTGGTTGTATATTTTTGTTATCATGTTTTCAGTTCGTTTTTAAGAGCGCGTATTCTGAAAGTTGGCAACGTCGCAAACAGCTGTCAAATATTTACAAGTTTTAACTGTATGAAAATAATAAATATGGTTCTGTAGTGCACTAAAACATTGTTTTTTTTTTTATCGTGGTAAAATTATCAAATGAGTCCCACAAAGGGTTGAGCGGGAGGGACTGTCAGACTCGTCCTGACTAAAATCCACGGTGTCCTTAAATAGCCCTTCAAGTTCCAGGGTCACGGTAATTCGATAAGTCCCGCGACCAAAACATTGATATAGGAATGCAATTAAAACACTGAGTTTGATGTTGTAACCGTTTCAGGTATTTAAAAAGCATTTGGAAAGTTCCCAAATGCTTTTTTTACATCTAAAACTATATATTCGTGTTACGATATTAATTATTGCATTCCCTTATCATTTTTTAGTGCACTACAGAGCCATATTTCTTATTTCCATACAGTTACATTGCTAAATTAATTAAAACTTGTCAATATTTGACAACTATTTGCGACGTTGCCAACTTTCAGAATATGCGCCCTTAATGCAGCGGGGTTTTTGTTCTTTTTTATAAATTTTTTCATTTTTTATTTTGAGTTCATTTTCGACAATTGTCGTGTCAAGAGCGCGTGGGTGGGAAAGACAGAGAGTCCATGACGCTGCTCGTATACACCGCGTTTGACATCGTCAAGTCAACTTACCGTCTTATTGAAAGTGTGGAGAGCATCAGGCAAAAGCATGTCAACAAACCTTCATTTGAGGTACCTCATTTTATTTATGCCATCTTTCCCCGCATTTTCACCCGCTGCTTGTCTCCTATTGGCCATAGCATATTGTTATAAAGCAGCGTAAATATTACCTTAGAGATAACTATATTTTTGAGCCGTTTGGGGTTGAAACTGTAGGGCCATGGGGTCCGAGTGCTCACAGCCTCTACAAAGACGTTTCTAAAAGACTTGTTGACGCTTCCAGTGACCCAAGAGCTGGGTCACCTTGGCCAGAGGCTAAGTAATGCCATACAAAGAGGCAACGCCGCCAGTTGGGCACATTACCAGCTGACAGCGTTGAGGATGAATTTTTCGATGCTTTATAATGGTTTAGTTTAGTTTTATTTTAATTAAGTATTAATATTTATGTATTTGTACATTAAAATATTATGTTATGTTCAAAATAAAAACGTTTTTTCTTAATTTTTAGATCGGCTACGTTATGTTTACGATTTTCGAAAAGTACAGAAAGATGGTGGATAAATATAACACAACTATATTTATGGGTAAGCAGTTATTTACCATGGAACTGGTTATGTATCTAGAACAAGTCGAAAACCATTACTGGGAAATTGAGCATTTAAGTAAGTGTTTTTTTTAGTTTACTGGGAATTTCTCCCGTGTTTTGGGTGCGTTTACAAACATTTCTGAGATGAAAGTTACCTTATCTCCGTGTCTAGATATTCAACATTATTTTTTGTTTATTTATGCGAAACCATATATACCTGTCTAGTATTTTTGTGTAAAGAATCTATATGTACAAAATTTCAAAAATATATCTTGTAAAATCACAAAGTTATAAGCTTATTATGTTACCTGGTTGTCATATTTTTGATTATCATATTTTTTGGATAAAATATTACATGGTCGCATTGGTGACACCCAGACGTTTCTTCCCTCCTTATCAGACACAGGTACCTCCCGAAACTTCCATGTCCGGTGAGGACCTGCATCATGCGGTAGGTATCCAGCCACTCCTCAAAGCGTGGTCTTACCGCCGCGATTGCGGCGTGCTCGGATTGACCAGATACCTACGTCTTTTTTTGTACCTGCGTGATTTTTTCAGTCATAACCCTGTTATTTTCAGCTAGCATGCTTCACGAAATAGAAAGAAAATACGGTGTGACTACACCACTAGACTCAAAGTACAGTGAAATGACTTCCAATGAACTGAAGGCGATTCAAGCTAGGAACAGAGCTAAAAGATTATACCATGCAACTTTGACTGCACATATGACGAAGTCGCTTAAGATCAAGCAAAGAATTATCGATAGGATGAGTCCTACTAAGAGAACCACTACCCCGCTACCCTACAATTACAATTATGGCTGGAGAATCTAGATCAACACTACGCAACGCGTTTGGTTCTATGCTTTCAACATTAAAGAGCCTTAATATTTTTCACAAGCTTTTTTCTTTATTCATTCTTCACTTGTTTGTTAAATTTTTACAAAAAGGAAATAAAAATAGCAGTCCACCAGCACCGGGAACAGGGTCCGGGCTAACGGTGGTCAGAGCTCCTGAGAGAGGAACCTCCTAATATTACGCGCCGTGTCTAGGAATACTGCTTCCTGAATCAAGGTTTTGACCTAGCTACCCAGCGAGAGCCTCCTCAGGTGTTGATCGAGGCTCTTGGCAATTAAGCCATTGGCAGACACCATTTTATCCCACAATCTAATGTTCCCGTGGGATAATTATCGACTTGTGGCGGGCGAAATCGCGGGCAACAACTTGTTCAACTATAATGCTAAGTTTGCGTATGGGATAAATCATTTCCCACTATGGAATCCTTTTATTTTTTATTTTTTTTACGTGGTAAAATCATCACATGAGTCCTCCCACCCAGTGCAGAGCGGGAGGGACTGTCAGACTCGTACTGACTAAAATCCACGGTGTACTTCGATGGCCCTTTACGTACCAGGGTCACGGTAATTCCAGGTGAGCCCCGCGACCACGAACCCTGCATTGTGCGTGGTGCAACACGCACTTGGCTTGTCTGACTGTGATCAAACCTTGCAAGTCAAATTCGACACACTTCCCGGTTTCTGATTGAGCTGAAATTTTGCACGCTTATGTATATCACGTGACAATGCAATATTATGATGACATGGAGCTGATCTGATGATGGAGCTGGAAGGTGGTCATAACTCTGTAATGTCGTTTACGCAACCCCATCGAATTTGCACTCGTTTCATTCATAAAACGACTACTTTTTCTTTAGATATAGAAATTATTTTTATTCACAACTTCACAAGTAATAAAAGCATGTTTAAAAAAAATACAGTATGAATTTACCAACTGGGTGTTGGTTGTTATCCAAACCAAATAAGAAACTTAGAGGAATGTCGAATAATGCTCAAAAGAGTCTCTCGTGGGAGGAGCTCGTGGCTAAATAAATACAGCCGCACAGGCCGATCTTCCGTGTTAAGCCGCGCTTGCTGAGGTTGGTCTGTGGTTGGGTGACCATCTGTCATAGCGAGTTTCCTCCGTGCCTCGGAAAGCACGTAAAGCCGTTGGTCCCGGCCGTCTTTTGTAGATCTTTGATAGTCGTTACTGTTAGTCAGAAGCTCTAAAGTCTGACCACCAATCTTTACCATGGGGTATCGTATTACCCAGTTACTGGGTTGTGAAGGTCTAACAGGCAGTCGCTCCACGGAAAATACTGATATTCAGCCGCATCTGGTTTGACTGGAAGCCGACCATAATATAGTTGGGAAAAGGCTAGGCAGATGATGGGAATCTCGAGGCCGATTTTGATAAAAACTAAATGTTTTTTCAAAACAATCAAAATACTTACCTTAACTCACACTCAAATAAGAAAATAACCGAAGAACTTCTTCCACAGCTATCCAAAGACCAGGGGTACAGAGTTCAGCAGCTCTACACAAAGTGTTGAAAGACTCGATTTACAAGGAACTGTCCTGGTCTGCCAAACTACTCCTGTTAAAAGATTTAATGCAATCTCAAGACAATACTGAGACAACCAAGAAGAGAACTACCATGACGACCCCAATGTCTTTTGCAGCCGAAAGTAATTTTGATGAAGCAGGTATTGTAGCAGAAGCAATACGCTATTTCAATTAGTCGGAAAATTTTATTAACAAAATTTTTTTAAACCAAAATTGACGAAGATACAACGCTTCTAAAAATCACAAAACGTCACTCGGTCGGTATAATTTAAGCCTTTCTCAAACTGATAGGCGATATTCGCTATCGCCTATCAGTTTGAGACTAGGACTTTGTCCTAGACCGAGTCCGAAGCGATACGAGACGTCAAACTGGGTGCAGCGAACCGAGGTGTGACAGTTGTATTAGCTGACTTTTTATGAACAACGTCAAACAGAGCAAATACGTCTTCGCCACGTCTTCGCATCGGTTCGGTCACGCTATCGGATCGCTTTCGCTTCGTATTCACCACGCTTGTCTGTTTGCCAAAGGCTTTAATTGGCGTTATGACTCCCGAATTACGAATCGTTTTATCTTTGTCAATAATCATCGATTTAAGACAACAAAAAATACGCATTCATTCTTTTTTAATACTGTAACTGATGGATTAATCAGATTTTTAATTAATTTATACAGGAAACTACCCTAGTGTGCCTGAAAGAGTGATTGGACGAAGAATTTCAAGAAGTGTCACTTTGAAAAAGAATCCAATAATCAAAGCAAAAGAAAGTGCTCCAAAAACTGGTAGACGAATACCTGGCATTGAAGCATTGGTAGCAGCTGCTAAGGGTGGCAGAAGATTGCCAGGATATGAGGCTGTAGAGGACAATCTAGAACCGGACCAAAGTATGCCAAGAACGGAAGCTTTAGCTGCCGGACGAAGACAACAGGATGATACAACAAAGGTTTAAAAGTTTTTCTTGAGGTCATAAACTTGGTCGTTGGACTCACGAATTACCGTGACCCTAGTACGCAAAGGGCTATTGAAGGACACCGTGGATTTTAGTCAGTACGAGTCTGACAGACCTTTCCGCTCTGCCCTGGGTGGGAGGACTCATTTGATGATTTTACCACGCTAAAAAAAAGGCCCTTCGACTCTGTTTCGTGTAAGGATCGTTTAATTGTACAGGAAGAAAAAAATCTGGACGGCGGAATTTGGTCAATTTTGGAAAAATACTTTTTCATAAAAATTGCACGAACGAAAAAAATCTATATCTATATACATATATAAAAATGTTATGTTGGTTTGTGTATACTTCAAAAACTCAAAAAGTTCTGCACAGATTGAGCTGAAATTTTAGCATGATATATAGTCCGCATCAGAGGAAGGCCAAAGAAGAGATGGATGGATTGTATAAGGAATGATATGGAAGACAGAGGAGTGAATGATACTGTGACGTTTGATAGAGGAGAATGGAAGAAAAAAACGTGTTGCGCCGACCCCAAGTAAAATGGGATAAGGGCAGGAAGATGATGATGATATAGTCCGCATCAAGGATTGTTTTTATCTATATTTTCTTTTTTGAAAAAACAGTTTTTTGTGCCACAGCGAAGCGGGGCAGGGTACAGCTAGTATATATATATATAAATAAATGTTATGTTGGTTTGTGTACGCTTCAAAAACTCAAAAAGTTCTGCACCGATTGAGCTGAAATTTGAGCATGATATATAATCCGCATCAAGGATTGTTTTTATCTTTTTTTTGCATCAGTCCCATACCCGCGACCGCAGTAACAGCAGAAAAAACATTGTTTTGTGCAACAGCGAAGCGCAGCAGGGTATAGCTAGTTACTTATATTTTTATGATGCTGTTTGTTTTTTGTCTTGCTAAACTTTGACCCTGTATAATAAAATATCTTAATTTCTTTCAGCTGGTCACAAATGATGACGACAACAGCATGAGATTAAAACTCTTCCGTCTCATGTACGAAACAATAAAAGACAGTGACATGAAATGCAAAAGGGCGGAGCTTATCCGAGCACATTATGAAAACTCCTCCTCTTTTGAGATCGGATACTTAATGGGTGATGTCATGGACAAATATAACATCATGTCTGACATTTCTATGACTCTAAACCGTCTGTTTCATGAATGGAAGCCGATCGAACATATCAATGCGTATGAGCAGATTTCTAACCAAGCGATTGAAATAAATCATTTGATTGACATGATGAAAGGTATTAATAAGAAGGATAAAAATAATCCTGAGAATAAGATATAAACATTGAAATAATAAATTGATAACTAAGAGATTTGAAGTTGATTGAGGGTTTTTTATTCATTATTTTTCCATAAAACATTGTATTCTATCCTATTCTGGGTGTAATTTATCTATAATATGTATGTATTTAGAAATATATAAGTATGTTTATCAGTTGTCTAGTACCCATAACACAAGCTCTGCTTAGCTTGGGAGTAGATGGCGTTGTGTGATAGTTGTGGAATATTTATTTATTTATTTATTCTATCCATAATATCATGTTATTTATTCTTTATTTTTTCCTAACTGTTTAATTTTTAAATAATTTTACCAAAAAGAAATTAAAAAAACATTTAAAAAATTAAAAAATAGTGGCTCACTAGCATCCAATCATCATGGGTCCAAGGTGCCGGTGGTTAGGGCTCTAGAGAGAGGCAGGAACCTCCTCACAATGCGCGCCGTGTCCAAGAGAACTGCTTTCTGCATCAAGCCCTTAAGCCAGCTGCACAATGAGAGCCTCTTTAGGTGTTCATGTTTATTTTTAAGGTTTAGTAGCCAAAGTGTATAGCGAGATCTTTACTAAGATTCCGTTGTCCGTCTGTCTGTCTGTCTGTGCGTCGCGTCATCAGACTGTATCTCATAAACCGTGATAGAAATAAGATAGAATAATTAATCCGTCATTTAGAGTTTAAAAAAATAACGGACACGTATTTTTTCTTTTGTAAAATCAATGAATATTCACCAAAATACAACGCATCAGAACTCGAGAATGGGGGGGCTCGTGACGTCAGAATTCAATAAAAATTGTACTAAATTGTAACGTATTGCCAATTTTGAAAGCATTGTATCTCCGTCAATTTTGGTTTATGAAACAAAAGAAAAATTACGGGTCGTTTTTTTTTTTTTGATAATCTAAGTGACGGACTAATTATAATTTTTCAGTCAAATAGCCAATTAAAGTACTGAAAATTGTCTCTGCCCAAGAAACCAGTCTTTTAGAATTACTTATTACTAATTATAACTACGCTATCACCACGCTGTAGGATTCTAAAATGATTGCTAACTAGTTGTAATTAAATTAAGTTACGTTTGTAATTAAATTTCATTATTCATTGTTGAATAGTAGGTACCAGTGTTTTCACAACATCATTTTAACGGCGCGACGACAAAAATGGCCGCCAACATATTAAGACTTTGTTGTTTCTTTCTAATCCGTAAGTTGACATTTTATTTATTAATTGACTTCGTTAAAATGAGGATTCGAGTCCTTTTTTTTTATCATGTAACCCGATTTCTTGAAGACGCCTGAGTGTCTACTTTCTAAATCCGTCTACTAAAACACGGGAACTGGTACAGATGTACGAACGTAACGAATGTCTAAATCAAATTGCGCACGGATAATACAGCCACGACTGAAGTCATTTGGATGCGGTGCTTGTGTGTAAGTCATTACATCAAATTTCATTAAAAAAAATATAGTACCACGAAATGAAATGATGTTTATTTATGCAAGTAGGTTATATCAACACTTTATCACGTCTTTTTATAAAACCAGGAGGGGCCGGTGTTTCGTACCTGACTACTCTGAGAAGAAACAGCCGAAACAAACTCAGACAATGATAATTATAAGTAAAAAAGTGTAGATACGTTATAAGCGCTCAGCAAGTGACACGCTAAAATGTGGCTAATTGGCAAACCTTGACCTCAGTGCGACGTTGCCGGCGTCAACGGGTGCACGTAAACGTAAACAGAGTGAATCAAAACTAAAACTGACTCAAAACCACCGAAAATGCCGTCGTGTGTAATGAGATAATGTGCGAATTATACAAGCAAGACTTCTAAAAGTCAAGGAATCTCATATCATTCGTAAATATACTATTTATCCTAATATTTTCACAAATAAAACATTACGATTCTAAAATATGGCGTCGTAAAAGAAAGAGTAAGACAGCAATTTCTCTATCAACAAGTGCGATAGAGATAGATGACAGAGTAAAATTATACCTACGAAACAGAAAGTCAGTTGACTAACAGTGCAAATGGTGCCATTATACCTACTTAAATGTAGATTTTTATTTATGTTATGACTAGCTTTTGCCCGCGACTTCGTTCGCGCACAAAATTTGTGCTATTTATCTTTTCCCGTTCCCGTAAGAATTTTGATAAATCCTTTTAATTAATAATTAAATATTATATTACTACATTGAAATCTGTGATTGATTCATAAATAATAAACTTTTTCTTAAGGCGTAAGTACTAAATTAATTCGTGATTTCTAGATTTCCAACAAATGAACTAAGGTGTATCCAGTGGGTAGTAGTTTTTATTTACCTAATTTGAATGCATTTTTATAACATATACTTTATAATACTTTTACTATATGAACTCATGAGTCAATCGCATTTTTAGGCATTATGATTTATGCCCGGTGAAAGGTAATTTCATATCTGATTAATTTATTCTACATTGTTTCTGGTACATTAGACGACGCACTGTCGCGAATTATATTTACTTACCTTTTAATATTAGTTGTTGCATAGGCACAAATTACGGCTACAATTTCTGTACACGCGGTTTGTACCTTCTGCCTAGTTAATTTGTTGGTCTATGATGCCAACGTGCAGTGATTGGTGGCTCGAATAATGTTTGTTTACATTCACGCGCAATTGACAACATCTAGCTGTCACTTTTTTTCTTATTGGTTTTATCAAGCTATCCTTTTTACTTGTAGTGAAATGTAATGTGTGAATAAAAAGTGTGTATGTGTGCTGCCTCTCAGCGCGGAACACTTTTTTCTGTTGAATTGTAAGTGTATAACATATCTATTACTTACTAGCACTTTTCCTGCGACTTCGTCCGCGTGGGTTACGTATTTTCCTAATTCCCCCTTTTCACCCCCTTAAAGGTTAAATTTCCAAAAACCCCTTCTTAGTGCTCCCCTACATTATAATAGGAAGCCGTGTGCAAAATTTCACATTCCTAGCCCCAGTAGTTTCGGCTGTACCTACGTTGATATGTCAGTCAGTCAGTTCTCCTTTTATATATATAGATAATATCATTGAACTCAGAGGTCACAGTCTCTGCAGGAACAACTTCTTGTAGATCATACAAATATTTGCTCCGTGCGAGAAGCGAACCCGCGACACGCAGCGCAGCGGTCCAATCGCTCAGCCACTGGCGCTAACCGTATCTTCAATTACAGACGGACAAATTTAACTAATGCTGTGTACATGCCTATTATTTTTGACACTACTTTTTCAGTAACCTCACTCTTAACTCACCGACCTCCCATCTTCAATGTAAAGGATAATATGGGCTGGCATGAAAAAAGGAAGATTATTCTCTTATCTGATGAACTCGTTGTGGAATCAGTCCTGAGGTTGCGACAGGTTGTTGATATGAGGCACGACCATGAGAATACAGTAGGTTATGCCGTCGGAATGATCATGGGTAAGCTGTCCTTCCGTTTATATCCCGTGGCAATACCAGTTGTAGGGGAACCGTGATGAGTCAGACGCGTGGTATGATGGAAAGAAAGAAAGAAAATTGATTTATTGACACACACAGGACAGAGCAACAAATAAATAAATATTCCACAACTATCACACAACGCCATCTAGTCCCAAGCGAAGCAGAGCTTGAGTTATGGGTACTAGACAACTGATAAACATACTTATATATTTCTAAATACATACATATTATAGATAAATTACACCCAGACACAGAACAAATGATCGTGCTCATCATACAAACATTTTGTCCTGAGTGGTAATCGAACCCACGACCTCCGGCATAGCAGTCAGGGTCACTAACCACTAGACCAACAGGCCTGTCAACAACAATAAAAACAACAAAGAAAACCAAATATATAAAAGAAAAACGACAAAAGGTAAAAACAATTTAGTCCTGTGCGAGGTCAAAAGGCTCTTATCTCAGCATGTGCTGCGACATTTTTTAAAAATTGTCACAGCGCTGGTTTTCTGATAGGGCCCAAGTACTTTTTAAGGTTTTATTTTATTTATAATTAACTAGCACTTTGCCCGCGACTTCGTCCGCGTGGGTTACGTACTTTCTTGATTCCCCCTTTTCACCCCCTTAAAGGTTAAATTTACTTCATAGCTCAAAATGTTTATAAAATGTCCTTTATTCATTAGTTTCATTTCACTTATTATATTTTATATATTAAAAATATAACTATAATTTGAGATTTAAACTATCCTATCTCTCAAGTTGGATCGAACTGCACATGGTGTGCGAATTTTATTATAATCGGTTAAGTGGTTTAGGAGTCCATTGAGGACAAACATTGTGACACGAGATTTATATATATTAAGACTAGCGACCCGTCCTGGCTCCACACGGGTGCAATTTCTACTATATAATACATTTTAAATACATGTAAACCTTTCTCTTGAATCACTCTATCTTTTAAAAAAACCGCATCAAAATCCGTTGGGAAGTTTTAAAGATCTAAGCATACATAGGGACAGACAGACAGCGGGATGCGACTTTGTCGAGGGTTCAAAGTGATTTTGCTGGTTTTCTGATGGGGACATAGGTACACTATTTAGGCAAACTTAACACAACATTAATGTAGCGCAAGCGTCATCAGAACATCATTTCCAAGCGGCCATTAACAAATGGCGTTATGTTGGCGCTTGCGCTTCGTTAGTATTGTGTTAAGTTGGCCTTAAGTGTGTGATTTCCCATCATACATCGCGTCCCCGTCTTATTCACTGTTCCCCTACTAGGTACCAGTAGAAGGGGCCCCCTTTGAGGACCAAAGCCTGCCGGGGTCGTCAGACTGCCTCATGAGGTAACCGTGACCCTGGAACGTAAAGGTCTATTATAAGATCACCGTGGATTTTGGTCAGTACAAGTCCGCCCTGAGTAAGAGCACTAGAGCTCATTTGATGGTTTTATCATGACAAAAAAAAGATACCTGTTACCTGTACCTGTTGTTAAAATGTACCTGTTCCAATAAATACTTGTTACTCCTTCGCAGGACGAATACGAGAGAAATACCGCTATATGTTGGAAACGTACAGAGATATTGTTCACTCTTACCACAATTATTCTATTGCTCATCCACCAGGTGTAAGGTTCTACCGAACGTTCCATTTCATATTAGCTTTAGAAATGATGCACTATTTAGAACTTGAAATAGACAAATTGGTTGATGTGATCCTGGAAGAAGCAGATGACGAGGTATTTCTAAAGAATGATGGTGATTTGGAGAAATACATGCAAGGCAGATTCGCTTTGAAAAATGCAACAGCTAACGTTACAACCACGACCGTAGATCCAAGCTTGTTTGGATTTAGTACTACGCCTAATATTTATGGGCGCGGTAAGTATTTTTATACTACACCTGCGTGGAAAGTACCTTGATACTTTATCAAATTTACGGTAGAAAGTACGTCATTGCATATCGAACAAATATGCGGGGAGAAAACGCTTTCTCTCCCGCTCAGATGCGTTTTCTCCCTGTATCAAGGTACTTTCCACACAGGTGTAGTATAAAGCACTATGTATCACTCGAGAGAAAGTGCGATTCCCGATCTCGGGTGTTTTAAAGCCCTCGCCTACGGCTCGGGATTCAAACGACACCCTCGACGGTAATCGGTCACTTTCTCCTCTTGGTTAACAATGTACTATTTTATTACTCATACTTTGAAAGTAGATCATAACGTTCTTAATTAGCGGGTTGTTGTGCATTGCAACCATAGGGAGAATAGATTTCAGCTGACAGCTGCCAAATAAAAAAAAACCTAGGTAGTTCTATTTTGACGTTTCTATTGAAACATGTTATTTTTTTTTTTAATTTTAGATTTCAATAAAAATTGTACTAAACTGTGACGTAATTGCCGGGGTCGCGGGATTTACGAATTACCGTGACTCCGGAACGTAAAGGGCTATGGAAGGACACCGTGGATTTTAGTCACTACGAGTCTGACAGTCCCTCCCGCTCTGCCGTGGGTGGGAGGATATATTAGAATTTCTCAGCCAAGTAGCCATTAGGGTAGTTTACTGCCGTCCGGAGGACACGGTAGAGCTAACCGTGCAGGACTGCCCCGCTTGGGCAGAGCACCGCCGTGTCCTCACGACGGCGATAGGCGGAGACCTCTCGCGCCCGGCATTGGTCGAGGCCATGCTGCGGGGCGAGACGGAGTGGGAAACGGTCGCCTCCTTCTGCGAAGCAGTCATGCTCGTGAAGGAGGAGGCGGGCCGCCTGAGGGAGAGGACAGCGTCCTCCCTCCATCCCAGCCGCAGTGGTAGACGCCCACGGCGTCGGACGTCACAGGACGATCTCCGGCCACCGTAGGCGCGGGCATGCGGGCAGCGAGTAATGGGCGACTTGCTGTCCGACCATGGACCATGCCCGGGTCGACGGCGCGTTGTGTTCCACGCGCGCCTCAAGGAGTGTCAGCACATTGACGGGGCCTGTAGAGGGCCAGAGCCTGCCGGGGTCGCGGGACTTACCCATCATCGTAACCCCGGTACGTAAAGGGCTCGTGAAGGACACCGTGGATTTTAGTCAGTACAAGTCTGACAGTCCCTCCCACCCTGCCCTGGGTGGGAGGACTCATTTGACGATTTTACCACGCAAAAAAAAAAAAAAAAAAGGTGGTGTTTTGGTAGCGGGACTTTTCTGGTCGCGGGACTTTTCCTGGTCGCGGGACTTTTCCATTACCGTGACCCCGGTACGTAAAGGGCTAGTGAAGGACACCGTGGATTTTAGTAAATACAAGTCTGACAGTCCCTCCCGCCCTGCCCCGGGGTGGGAGGACTCATTTGATGATTTTACCAGGATAAAAAAAAGGTGGTATGTTTTTCAATTGCTTGTTTCGCTGACTGGTTGCAAAATAAAATTGATGTTTCAGGTGGAATGGAACGAGTGTTAGAAGAAACTGAGAAGAGTTTAATGAGACAAAGATTTATGATGAAAAAGCTCGGATTTCCCACCAACATGACAACTATGAAAAAGAGGTTCTTACATCACTGGCCTGTTGAAGAATCCTGGTCTTTAGATCGATATAATCGGGATTATAAGTAAAAAAAATGAAAATTCCCGTCTTTCTTTGATTTACCATCTGTTCGTCTTGGTTTCACCCTCGCTGCTCGGCTCCTATTGTTCATACCGTGATATTTCATAGCCTATAGCCTAGGTCGATAAATGTACTATCCAACACAAAAAGAATTTTCCAACTCGAACCAGTGGTTCTTGAGATAATCTCGTTCAACCAAAAAACTCTTCAGGATTATAAAATTAGGATAGGCTATCAGTATCCCGTGGTTTCACCTCCGCTACTCGTCTCCTATTGGTCATAGCGTGAAGTTTTATACCCTATAGCCTTCCTCGATAAATGGAATAACCAACACATAAATATTTTTTCAATTTGAAACAGTAGTTCTTGAGATAAGCTCGTTCAACCAATAACAGTTTGGGCCCTATTAGAAAACCAGCGCTGTGAAATTTGAAATGTCGCAGCACATGCTGAGATAGGAGCCTTTTGGCCTCGCACAGGACTAATTGTTTTTTATTTGGTTTTACCTTTTGTCGTTTTTCTTTTATGTATTTTGTTTCTTTTGTTGTTTTTATTCATGTAATTTTTTTGTTCTGTCCTTTGTGTGGCAATAAATCTCTTTTCTTTTTTCTTTCTTTCTTTAAAACTCTTTTGGATTATAAAATTAGTATAGGCTATCAGTATCCCGTGGTTTCACCTCCGCTACTCGTCTCCTATTGGTCATAGCGTGAAGTTTTATACCCTATAGCCTTCCTCGATAAATGGACTAACCAACACATAAATATTTTTTCAATTTGAAACAGTAGTTCTTGAGATTATCGCGTTCAAGCAAACAAACAAATTCTTATCAATCTAAAAAAAAAATACTTTGTCCCGCACTAATAATTTTTTTGTCGTAGTGACCTACTTTATATGTTCTGTGGTAGTGACTTAGCTTATTTTTTTTACGTGGTAAAATCATCAAATGAGTCCTCCCACCCATGGCGGAGCGGGAGGGACTGTCAGACTCGTACTGACTAAAATCCACGGTGTCCTTCAATAGCCCTTTACGTTCCGGGTTCACGGTAATTCGTACAGTCCCGCGACCCCGGCAAGCTTTGACTCTCTAGAGGGGGGCCCCGTCATTTTGCTGACACTCTTTGAGGCGCGCGTGGAACACAACGCGCCGTCGACCCGGGCATGGTCCATGGTCGGACAGTGAGTAGCCAATTACTCGCTGCCCGCATGCCCCCGCGTAGTGGCTTAGTTAGTAGTAATTAGGTTTTTTCAGTACCTATTATCAAAATTAAAAGACTTATAACATTGGAAACGTGTTTTATTTTCCACATAAATAATAAAAAGATGGTTACTATGCAGTTGAACTACGAAGGAGAGTTGCTGACGACGATAATTACTTTTCTTCCTTTTTTTTTGATTAATTTGACAGTGACCTACTAGTAATCTGGACATTCTATAATCTATTAAGCCTTTGTCAAACAGACAGGCGTGACGAATGTGAAGCGTGGCGTTTTTATTTGTAACTAGCACTTTTCCCGCGACTTCGTCCGCGTGGTTTACGTACTTTCCTAATTCCCCCTTTTCACCCCCTTAAAGGTTAAATTTCCAAAAACCCCTTCTTAGTGCTCCCCTACATTATAATAGGAAGCCGTGTGCAAAATTTCACATTCCTAGCCCCAGTAGTTTCGGCTGTACGTTGATATGTCAGTCAGTCAGTTCTCCTTTTATATATATAGATGTATGGAATTGTTTGAATCCGGTCACATAGAAAAGCGAAAGCGATCCTATAGCGTGACAGAACTATCGGACTGACGTCTCGCTTCGGTTCGGTATCGCTTCGCTTTCGCCTGTCTGTTTGACAAAGGTATTAATCCTAAGCGAGCTTGCTGACGCAATTCGACCGATTGCAACAACAAGTGACAATCATCCTTACCACTACGACATATGACATAAAATGTGCGGTTATCTACGAGGAGATGAAAAACAAAACACGCTCTTCACGACGACGTAAGTCAGTCGAATTGCATCATTATATCGTAGTAGCAAGGACGATTAACATGTAGCGAACATAATAACTGTCAACAAAAACGCCACTAGCGCCATCTATACATTGACGGAAGAACTACATCAGAAAGATGTCTACATCGCGCAATCAAAGTTATCTGCGAGTTTAGAAGACATAGAACATTCCGACAATCAATGTCGGGCAGAAAGCCCACCAGACACAACACCCGTCTGGTCGGAAGGTATCTTCCTTTTCACCGGGGTAGTGAGAAACTTTCCACTCTGTTCCTCCTACCCCTAAAAACATTTTTTAGTTAGTAGAAAATTGTAAATCGCAGGATCATGAGCCAGCACGCTCGTTAGTCTCACGTGATAGTTGACAGATGGAGCTCATTGACACTCTTCTTCTTAACACTTTCGGCTGAGCAACGTTATAATACGTAAAATTTGATAAACGCTATTTGACACAACGTTTAATCACGTCTGTAAAAAATATGTCTTTCTTCTAAGAACGTGTATAAACGGCTGAGGCTTGTATTCCTCAAGCTACGTCATCGCACCGTATCACTTTAAATTTTGGGACTGCTAGCGCCACTCCAGGTTAGTTTTATAAGGCTACTCGCACACATACATTCAGAGAAAATAGTGCGCCGCGCAACAAACATTTGAATACCCAGATGCTCAGCTGAAAGTGTTAATTTAACCGCATAGTAACGATATTTACCAATAGTAGTCGATCTCCCAGCCATAATCAATAGGCCAAAATTTATTATACGCCTTTTTAACCTCAGGCATATTCCTAATCAAGCCTAGTAGATACGCCTGTCTTATCTTCTCATATTCTTTTCTAGCTTTCCTCTTCTCTCTCTGCCTTTGTTTCTGATTCTCTCTAATCGTGGCCTGGTATTCAAATATTTCTTCTAGAGTCATTTCATATGTTTCCAGTTTACCTCTACCCTTCCCTTCACCCAGACCAGATACAATATTAGGACCAGCAATTTTTTCTATGTTACTGAATTCTAGAACTGTAGACCATTTTCTCGGTATTTCATGCATCATACGCACCAAATGATACAATTCGAAGTAGAGTTTCTGAACGAATTCGACACGTTTCAAAATGTCAAATAGTGTCATATGCACGAATCTTGCTGGTCTTTGAGCGTGTTCCACGACTTTTCTGTATCTGAAACGTTGGAAAAATTGTCTATGACCGATATCTGATACGTGTGGGGATGTTCTCGGCTCGGAGGAGCTCGTGGCTAAATAAATACAGCCGCACAGGCCGATCTTCCGGGTTCAGCCGCGCTTGCTGAGATTGGTCTGTGGATGGGTGACCATCTGTCATAGCGAGTTTCCTCCGTGCCTCGGAAAGCACGTAAAGCCGTTGGTCCCGGCTGTCATTTGTAGATCTTTGACAGTCGTTACTGTTAGTCAGAAGCTCTAAAGTCTGACAACCAGTCTTACCATAGGGTATCGTATTACCCAGTTACTGGGTTGTGGAGGTCCGACAGGCAGTTTTTTTTTTTTTTTTTTTTTTTTTTTTTTTTTTTTTCTTATTCCTCTGACCGTGGGTCAAAGACTATATTAGCTAGGGTTCAGTTTCACTCCAGTTCTATCATTTATTCCTCTCGCACTTTTATTCCGCATACTGTATCTTTCTTTCATACTTCTCTTTCAAGCTTTATACCGGTGGGATTCCGGTCTACTCGATCTATGCTATATACTTTATTTTCTTATTTATTTTCTTAGGGTTAGGGATTACGCGTTACACATTTTCTTTATTTTCTGTTTACAATTCTTGGTTACAACTAATACAAAATAAAATTACTGCTAATTTTCTTATTTTCTAGTTTACATGCTATCTTATTTGGCTAATTTTGTGCTTACTTAGTATCTTATAGTTTATTACACTTATCCAGTACACATTAACTTTGTGTTGTAGTTTATACATGAGGTTAGCGACTGGCATTAACAAAGATGTTTCTCAATATATTATTTATACTATTCCACAATCAAGGCCTAGATTTTAGTCTTAAACTATGCTTATTCTATATTACATTTTTTCTTTCTTTAGGTTGTATGGTGCACATTATATTACAACATAATATATGTCATCATACTATTTAGTGCTTGTTCCGTTTTACGACCGTCTTAACAATTTTCAAGCAGTAGTCCATAAATTTATTTCTACGTTTACTTGCCATGATTACTTTAATTTGTTCCAGGGTTAATGTCGTGTCCAATATCTGTTCCATCTCGTACCTTTGATATGCAAAATCCGGGCATTCCAGTATAAGGTGTGGGACGGTCTCACTTACGTCAGGGTCACACGCGCAGGAGGGACTCTCTTTACACTTAAAGCGGCTTAAGTATTCGGAGAATCCCCCATGGCCTGTGAACAGCTGAGTACCAAGATAGCTTGGTTCCAATTTGCGGACGATGCTGTGCGCCGCAGTCACATCCGGGAAGAAGACTTTGGTGATACTAGCGACTACTCCAGATTTGTACCTAGCGTCCCACTCGCGAATCGACTGCTGTCGTAGCTGTCGTTTAGCGAATGAGACGGGGAACAGGTCGTAGTGTGGTCTTCTTTTCGCGGGTGCTAGGGCGGCCTCCTTGGCGAGCTGGTCTGCCCTTTCGTTTCCCTCCAATCCTGCGTGCGCTTTGATCCAGTACAAATTGATCACTTTGTTCTGTCGAGAAGAGTTATAAATGTTCTCTCGTGTTTCAACGGCTAACGGATGGAGGGAACCAAGGTTAATGACGGTTTGAAGTGCCGCCATTGAGTCGCTATATATCCCGAATGTGACTGCTTTCTGCTTTTTGATCCATCTCGTTGCCTCGCAGATGGCCAGCAGCTCTGCTTGGTATACCGTGCAGTAATCTGGTAAACAAAGTTTTTTGGTTTGGGTCTCTGCGGCGCCCCTCCATATAGAGAGTGCCGCTCCGACCCTTCCCTCGACTTTGCTACCATCAGTAAAGATTTTCACTTCACAGCTACTGTTGGCATCTACGTCGCTTTGATCTTTGAGGCAGATCAGTCCTATCTCCGCGATCGCTGCAGGGTGTGGCGCTTCTGTTGCCGGCGTTACCCGCTCAATCTCCCTGTCCCCCAACTCGGGCAGGGCCTCCCCCCTCTTGATCCTGTACAGCGAGGCCACCTCGCGAGCGCGTAGATCAAGTGGGAGTAGTCCCGCCAGAATTAATGCTGAGTTCAGGGAGACTGTGCGATAGGCCTTGCACATTTTCTGCGCGAATCCTCGTTGAACGACGCCGAGTTGTTTCTGCACCCCGAGTTTCTCAACTGCTGGCGCCCATATACTCGCCGCGTATAAGATTATGGGCTCGACGGTTGCCACGTAAATTGTGCGAATCACCTCAGGGTGTAGACCCCAGCTTGCCTTGGCCGCTCTTGCAAGCTGTTTGTACACATTTACGGCTTTTTGGCAGACACTTGCTATATGTTTTTTAAAGGTAAGCTTGTTATCAAGCGTTACCCCCAAAATCTTGATGTGGCTTGACATGGCAATGTCGGTCCCGCCCATGCCCAGGCGTGGGGTGTCGAATTTAAGCTTGCGTGTTATGACCATTGCATTGGTCTTGTGAGGCGCGAATTTGAGCTTGTTTTCGACCCCCCAGGCCCGGACCAGTTCGAGAGCGGCATTGGCATGCCTCTCCACGTGTAGTGCCGTATGGCCGTCGAACACCATAACCACGTCGTCGGCGAACGCCTGCACGTAGTGTCCTTCAGCCAAGAGAGTGTTCAGTAGGGGGTCCAAAAGTATGTTCCATAGTATGGGTCCAGCTATGGATCCTTGGACACATCCTTTGTTGGTCGCCTTAGTGAAGGTTTCGCCATTGTATCTGACCGTTACTTTCCTCTCGTCCAAGTAACTGTCAAAAACCTTTCTTATGTTGAGAGGGCATTTCAACTTGGCCAGTTGGACTCTTATAGCTGGCCACCAGGCGCTGTCGAAAGCGCCCTCTATATCCAATGACACGACGGTTATGATTTTCTTCTCGTCTAGTTTTGTGTTTATGTGTTGCATTAGTTTATAGAGGGCGTCTTCGCAGCTTTTCTGGGGCATGAATCCAAACTGGTTTGGGTTGAGAACCGGCAGTAAATGGTGCTTTAGTCTGGCGACCAACATCTTTTCAAAGATTTTTCCCATCACTGGTAGGAGTCCTATAGGGCGATAGGATTTGGGTGACGTATACGAATCCTTCCCCGGTTTCCTCAACACAATGACCGCAGCCTCCTTCCAGACAGCCGGAAAGTAGTGAAGCTGCAGGCACTTGTTGAGTACTCCCAGGAAAAGTTGTGGGTCAGTTCTTATCGCATAATTGCAGATGTCAGCGGTGAAGCCGTCAGCGCCGGGAGCTTTCTTAGGATTTAAGGAATCCAGTGCGGTGAGCAGTTCCGTTATTGTGAACGGGGGATCATTCTGTACCTCTGATGACTGGAGGTTCACTTCATTTGCTCGGTTCCTTATCTCCTGGTGCGTCCGGTTATCATTCTCCCTCAGGTCTTCAGGGTAGAATGTCTTAGCCAACAGCTCCACCGAGCCTTTGGCGTCCTGTATGATGCCGTTCTCCTCCAGTGGTATGTCTTCCACTCTCTTGGCTGTCCTACCTATAACGCGATAAATTCCCTCCCATACATTTTCTTTGTTTTGTTTCTGGCAGAATTCCTTCCAACTTTCGATTTGGGCTTCCTTGGCCTTTGATTCGTACTCGTCTCTAGCTTGAATATAAGCGTTTATCACACTCTGCTTACGTATTGGTGCGGCATTCCTGATCCTGCGTTTCCTAGTGGTAACTTGTCGCTTCATCTGTGCGAGTTCCTCGGTCCACCAAGGAAGGGTAAGTGTCTCGGTGTTCTTTTTAGTTGGGATAGCTAGGTTACTGGATTCAGTGATGGCTGTTTGGAATTTGTTTATAAAGTTTTCTAATTGTTCTACGAGATTAATATTTGAAATTTTTTCGGACTCTAAATTATACTCTATTTTTATTTCATTAAATTTTTCTTGGAATGTTTTCCAGTCGGCTTTCTTGGTGTTATAGATTCTAGTTGTTCTTTTGACACTTACCCCTGTGGATTTTTTCAGCCTGATGCTGAAGCTGATGGCGTTGTGATCAGCACATGTGAGGTTCTCTACGACTTTCCAGTCTTCCACTAGGTCCAGCATATCAAGAGTGCAGGCCGTCACGTCAACGAAGCTGGTGTAACGCTTTCCGCCACGAATCGTGTCAAAAGTTGGGACGTCTCCCTCGTTAAGCGAGTGCAACCCGAGCTCGTGGAGCGTACATGCCATGTCCTCTCCTCTATTATCAACAACCGGGCTCCCCCACCAGGTGCTCTTTGCGTTCGAGTCGCCTCCGATAATTAGCCTCCGGGTTGTGGCTTTGGCTATCTTGGTGACGTGATCCAGGTACGGCTCTATGGGCATGTCCGGTTCAAAGTAGTATGAAGCCAATGTGAGTTTCCAGTTCCTAGTACTTATGCTCACCACTACGATGTTGTTTGTGGTGAGTTCAGGGTGTTGGGGGACGTCTATGTCTGGGTCGAATATGGCAATTGCTGCCTTGACAGTACCTGTTCCGGTATTTTGGAAGATTCTCACTCCACGGTATGACTTCATACTACCCGTCCCGCCCACGTATGGTTCCTGGATCAGTGCTATCGTGACTTTTCTGCGAGTAGACTCGACCATTAGTTCTTCCGTAGCCAGCTTCCTCCTTTGGAGGTTGCTTTGGAGCACCTGGTAACGGTGTTGATCTTCCGGGACGCCCTTAGCAGTAGGCTATGGACATGCGCGCTATTACGTCGCGTTTTTTGCGAATGGGACAGTCCTGGCTGAAGGCGTTGTGGTTGTTGCGACCAAGATCTGCTGCTGTGCAGTTTCTGCATGAGAGTTCGCCTCCCGCAAGCCACTCCGAGCACTGCGCCCTGAGGTGCGGTCCCCCACAGTGGCTGCAGAGGTCAGCTGGAGCCACGCAGTACTTTTTGCTATGTCCATAGCCGAGGCACCTTGAGCACTGTACCAATGGCGACTGGTCGAAGACTCGGATGCGCTGCAAGTCTATATATATTGCTCCAGCCTCGGTCGCCCTCTTCCATACAGCTGGGGATACGCTTAGGATAATATGGCTGGTGTGAGGATTTCGGGCTTTCCTTTTGTATTTGATTTCAAACCTGACCTCGGTTTCTTTCAGTCCTTGAAACATGTCCCGATTTTGCCTCCTAAAGGCCTTTAAGACTTCCTCATCGGTGTTAACCGAGAGGACATCCGCGAGCCTCAGGAGGGGGTCACGATTCTTGACTTCTTCTACCACCAGATTTTTACCGGCGCCCTCGATCCTCTGTTTAATTTTCTGCCTGTCCGCTTCGGTGTTGCAGCTCATGATAACCTTTCTGTCCTTTCCCTTTCGTGTCCTTTCTACCCTGATCCATCCCTCTTTTGCGTTTACTGCCTCTCGGACCTTGGTTAGAACGTGGTCGCCTGTGTCTTTCTCGTCGTTAGACGTTATGACCACTGAGTGCAGTGCGCTCCGTGGTTGTGGGGGCAGGGTAGACTGGACTGCCACTACTTCCGCGTAGGATTTGGTACTCAGGATTTGTTGGTGGTGCTGCTCCAGATTATTTTTGAGTTCGTCCATTTTTCTGCCGTTTTCGGCGAGAAGACGGCTTTGCTCTTTTAAATGATCTATGATGTACTGGTTACCTTCTGATATGTCCCTTGGGACAGTCTTGTCCGGGGTAGTCAAGGTAACTTCAGTAGTTATCGGTTCGCCAGTGTTTCGTTTAAGCCTCTTTATTTCAGCATCAGCTTCTTTGATTATCTGGAATAGCTTTTCGATAGCCTCCAACACATTAGTTTTAATGTCCGACCTTATATTCCTGGAATTGCCGATATTCGTCCTAGCTTTTATCATATTCGGGCACGCCGCAATCGCGGCGGTAAGACCCCTCTTTGAGGAGTGGCTGGATAGGCGTCACGGCGTCCTGACCTACCGCATGACGCAGGTCCTCACCGGACACGGAAGTTTCGGGAGGTTCCTGTGTCTGATAAGGAGGGAAGAAACGCCTGGGTGTCACCACTGCGAGGATCGTCCGGAGGACACGGTGGAGCATACGGTGCAGGACTGCCCCGCTTGGGCAGAGCACCGCCGTGTTCTCACGACGGCGATAGGCGGAGACCTCTCGCGCCCGGCATTGGTCGAGGCCATGCTGCGGGGCGAGATGGAGTGGGAAGCGGTCGCCTCCTTCTGCGAAGCAGTCATGCTCGCGAAGGAGGAGGCGGGCCGCGTGAGGGAGAGGACAGCGTCCTCCCTCCACCCCAGCCGCAGTGGCAGACGCCCACGGCGACGGACGTCGCAAGACGATCTCCGGCCACCGTAGGCGCGGGCATGCGGGCAGCGAGTAATGGGCGACTCGCTGTCCGACCATGGACCATGCCCGGGTCGACGGCGCGTTGTGTTCCACGCGCGCCTCAAGGAGTGTCAGCATAGTGACGGGGCCTGTAGAGGGCCAAAGCCTGCCGGGGTCGCGGGACTCACAGATTACCGTGACCCCGGTACGTAAAGGGCTACTGAAGGACACCGTGGATTTTAGTCAGTACAAGTCTGACAGTCCCTCCCGCCCTGCCCTGGGTGGGAGGACTCATTTGATGATTTTACCACGATAAAAAAAAAAAAAAAAAAAAAGCTTTTATCATATTTGCCTTTCCTTCGGCAAGACGGCTTGAAATAACCTGTCTCGGCAAGATCTGAGGATCTGTCTTGCTGGTTGACGGAGTCAGGTTTGGTTGGTCAGATCCCGCCGCCTCCAGCTTCTCTACGCTGCGTCTGTCATTGGACGCTAGCGTTTGCGTTCTGGGTGGGGATTTTTTTGAAGGGAGTGTCTGCGTTTTAGGCGGGGATCTCTTCTCCGTTTCCTCAGTGGGTTTCGCCGGTGTTCTTGGCATCATCATCGTCAGAGGAATGCGTCAAGGATGCAAAAGTGCAACAGTGTATAGGGCTGTTGTCTTTGTCTACACACAGTGTAAAATTGTGTGTAGTCAGCAGTGAATAAAAGAAAATAAAAGAAAAAGTAAGCTAAAATTAAATTGCCGAAAATCCGGTCAACGGTCGTAAAAGGATTAAGTTTACAAGTCTGGCTCAATAGAGTCACCGTAAAAACACCTTAAAACTACGATTTAAAATATAAAAATAGATTTATAAAAGAAAAATTTTGTAGAGTCGAGCTCTACGTGGTCTCACGTCGTCTCTAGGACTTTGTCTGTGTACTGAGCTGGTCTCTGACCCGGAAAAGGGGGTTTGCGAGCAAAAATTTTTATTGACTCTATGTAGAGTCAATTAAAGTACCTCACCGGAAAGGTCCCGCCGAGCCCTCCAAAATGACCCCAAACACGACTCCGAAAGCTCTAAGGGTTACCGAGATACGGGAGATCTAAATTTTGGGATATTTTCCCAATTTGTCACCAAAAAAGGGACACTTGCCGTTTCTCGTGAACCCCCGAGCCGAATTGCTCCGTGCTTGGGCTCAAATTTGTGCGCTGGACGAGCTCTATCCGATGGGGGGACTTTCAGCCCTGAAAAATTTTAAGTCCTGAAAGCTCCTGAAAAAAGTTTTTCAGGATTGCCAAGATCAGGCCGAGTGCCCCAGAGAAAACCCCAGCTCTCTACGACCCACCGTTCCGGAGTTATAGGTGTTTTAGTATAACCAAAATGGCCGCCGTAGCTGTCAAAATCAATTTTTGACCTGCGATAACTCCGGTCGTATGTGTCGCAGAGGATCCGAGCTTGGACTCTTCTGGTTCAGCGTGACCCCCTCTAGACGCCCAAAGCAATTTTAAAAAACCGAAAATTTTTGCGGCCAAATCTCCTGAAACCGGTGGGAGGGGGAAGGCGTTATGTCCCTTAGGATAAATCTGAAATCAGAGCTAAAATCCGCCAACGGGTTCAGGAGATAGGGCAGGTTGAATTTTAACAAAATGGCTGCCGAACTGTCAAACGTCAACTTAAACCCGCGGTAACTCGGGAACTACGCGTCGCAGCGCTCCTGGGTTTTCGCTGGACAGATCGGCACCACCTCGTCTAGCGGTTTGGGGGGTTTGGGGCCTGAAAAATTTTTTGGCTCGAAATGGCCTGAAACTGGTCTAGGGTTGTTGAGCACCCTTTGCTCCTTCTAACATATAAAACCGCAACTTCGTGCGACAAACGGTTCGGGAGCTATATTAAAAATAAACAATTATCAAAATTACCAAGAAAGGCCGAATTTTGGCAAAAACTGCAATTTTAGGGCTACCAGGCCCGAGTTTGGTCTTAAACTAGCTGCAAAAGTTATTCTAAACACGAATACGTTGTCAAAAAATAATTTTATTGTATTATTTGCTATTTATGAGCTAAAATCGTTAAAAATTCGATAACTTCGTGGTTTTTAAGTGGAAAATTTTGGAAAAAATGAGAAAATATCTATAAAATAAAGGGCTTTATTAAAATACTAATTTACTAATTTTTGATTATTGCCTTCAGGATAAAATTATCAAAAAAGTGAAATTATCGAATTTTCAGCGATTTCAGGTGATCGGTTAATATGAAAATTCTAAAATTAAAAACTTAGGGTCTGCTAAGGAGCGCGCAGCAGGCTGCAGTTGCAGATCTTCCAAATTCTTCTCCGTTTCCAAGATATGGTAGCGTAATTTCGCAGTTTTTAAGCTGGTGTATAAAATCAGCCGCTTTGGATAAAATTCTAAAAGTAGTTGCACTCGCCTTTATTTGTGATGATCTTGGATGATGCCGAGTTTCGCGTCGGTATCTTCACTGCTTCAGCTTTTTCAGCGCACGTGGTTTTCAGTTTTCCCTGAATAACTCGAAGGATCGATGCGTCCGGATGTCCTGGTGTGGTCCCGATGGTAGGGGACCAAGATGTTCACAATTACCCAAAATAAAATTTGGGGGTCACCGATCTGGTTTTCGCAGCGTAAGCGTTTTAAACTTAAGCACTTTACACTTAACCTCAACAAAACTAGTTTTTCAGGGATAGTTGCGAAGGCACTGATCACTGACACTTTCTCAGGGTGGCACTTTGTCGGGCTCGATTTTCCGCGTCGAACGACACTAATTTCGTTTCGCTAACTGCACAAAAACCAATTTTTTCGGATTTTTAAGTGCGGAGCGCGTGGTTTTTCGTGGCGTACTGCTCGGCAGACCGAGTGCAACTCCCGACAGGCAGTTGAAAGTGTTAAGGTAGGGCAGTGGTATGTTAAGGTGGGACTCTGGTGTGTTAAGGTAGGACTCTGGTATGTTAAGGAAGGGCAATGGTATGTTAAATTAGAGCACTGGTATTTTAAGGTATGGCACTGGTATTTGAAGAAAGGGCACTGCTATGTTAAGGTGGGGCCCTAGTATGATAAGGTAGGGTACTGGTATGTTAAGGTGGGACTCTGGTATGTTAAAATAGGACTCTGGTATGTAAAGGTATGCACTGGTATGTAAAGGAACGGCATTGGTAGTTTAAGGTAGGGCTCTGGTATATTAAGGTAGGATACTGGTATGTTAAGTTAAGCATTGGTATTGTAGTGTAGGACATAGGTATATTAAGGTAGTGCATTGGCCTACGATGCTTCAGGTATGGCTCTAGTAAGGTAAGTCACTGTCATTTTGAGGTTGGGTACTGGTATTTTAAGGTACCTCTCTATAATCTCCCCCATAATGTACCCCATCTCGTAATACGGACTCTCCTCGTACATGAACCGCATGGGGTTCATATAAGTGATGCGTGCATTCGCTTCCTCATAGTACGACCTCATGAGTTGAGCTACCCTCACGTGAGATGCTTCCGCAGTCTGTTTTGAATTGAATTTTATGTCATTCCAAAGTTGTCTTGAACTGGATTCATAAACACCTGCAACAAAAATATCGTGAGAAAACCGAGTTGTAGAATGGAGAATTTGATGACATGCGCAAAAGTGTCTTCTGCATGGCTCCATTCATTTACAATAAGTTACCTAAATCTTGAAAGGCATTAAATCTACCTTCATTCAAAAAAAAGCTACGCTCTTTTTCAGTGGGTAAAGCTTATTACGATATTTCAGACTTTTTTGCAGAAAAAGAAAATGCCTTTGTTTAACTATTAAACACGGCTATCACTAAATGTTGAATGTAATTATGTAATAATTATTTTTGTTGCTGGTCTTGTACCTTTCGCATGCCGAATGGTAAAATGTGGCTGAACTTTGCTAATTGTTTCTTTTACACCATGTACTGTACCCATATTTGCGAAATAAATTATCTTATCTTATGTAAGATCTGTCAACCCGCATTGGTCCAGCGCTATTATAGCTTTTTTTTTATGGTGGTAAAATCATCAAATGAGTCCTCCCACCCAGGGCAGAGCGGGAGGGACTGTCAGACTTGTACTGACTAAAATCCACGGTGTCCTTCAATAGCCCTTTACGTACCGGGATCACGGTAATCCCTTGGTCCCGCGACCCCGGCAGGCTTTGGCCCTCTACAGGCCCCGTCACTATGCTGACACTCTTTGAGGCGCGCGTGGAACATAACGCGCCGTCGACCCGGGCATCGTCCATGGTCGGACAGCGAGTCGCCCATTACTCGCTGCCCGCACGCCCGCGCCTACGGTGGCCGGAGATCGTCTTGCGGCGCTATTATGGCTAGCTAGAGAGTACGAGCTTGTTGATGACTCGATGCGAAACAATTCGACTGATTTCAACTACAATTGAAAATTTTCCTCAACGTTACGACGAGCGCGGGCAGCGAGTAATGGGGAACTCGCTGTCCGACCATGGACCATGCGCGGGTCGACGGCGCGTTGTGTTCCACGCGCGCCGGAAAGAGTGTCAGCATAGTGACGGGGCCTGTAGAGGGCCAAAGCTTGCCGAGGTCGCGGGACTCACGAATTACCGTGACCCCGGAACGTAAAGGGCTATTGAAGGGCACCGTGGATTTTAGGCAGTACGAGTCTGACAGTTCCTCCCGCTCTGCCCTGGGTGGGAGGAATCATTTGATGATTTTACCACGTAAAAAAAACAAAAAGCGATCATGGCGCTTATAACAGTGTTTAAATATCGGGAACTCGGGATCTCAACGAAATATTAAATCACGGAAGCTATACAGTGAGTGACATTTTTATTAATCATATTAATTTAGTACTTACATAATAACAAAAGAAGCGAACAGAATAAAAACATTTTTTTTAAATGATATTATTCCGTCAATACTTTTAAAAACACGTATGTTCTTTTTATGTTGTCCATTTAAAATGATCGTTAAACATAATTTTAATTGAATGAGTGATAAAAAACCGTTATCATAACTCTAAATTACCGTAAAATTAGACATTGATACATAAACTCACGCCTTCTTCCCATGGTGGTAGCCAGTAACTACAGAGCGTCACCTGCTACGATAAATAATAATAAATAATAGTACTACGCACCCTGGCCGCGTGAGGGAGAGGACAGCGTCCTCCTTCCATCACAGCCGCAGTGGTAGACGCCCACGGCGACGGACGTCAGCAGAAGATCTCCGCCCACCGTAGGCGCATGCGGGCGGCGAGTAATGGGCGACTCGCTGTCCGACCATGGACCATGCCAGGGTCGACGGCGCGTTGTGTTCCAGGCGCGCCTCAAGGAGTGTCAGCATAATGACGGGGCCTGTAGATGGCCAAAGCCTGCCGGGGTTGCGGGACTCACAAATTACCGTGACCCCGGTTCATAAAGGGCTATTGAAGGACACCGTGGATTTTAGTCAGTACGAGTCTGAAAGTCCCTCCCGCTCTGCCCTAGGTGGGAGGACTCATTTGATGATTTTACCACGATAAAAAAAAACGAAATATTATACTAAATCACACTCAGTAAGTTTGCCTCATACTAGGAATGTCTCCTGTATCTTGGGTGCTTATACAAACATAGAAACCCACATACACAAACACCCAGACCCGGAACAACTACTTGTAGGTCATACAAATATTTGTTCAGTAAGGGAATCAAACCCGCGACACGCAGCGCAGCTGTTAAAACACATAATCTTCATTATGAAATAAAAAAAAAAAACATTAACATGATAATTGTATTTGACGATAGAAAATACTATTAAACATTAATTTGTACGAAAGTATTCGTGTGAAACTGCTGTTACAATAATATTAATGCACCAAGGACATTTTAATCTTAGTTCAAATGCTCAATACCTCCTTAAACTTCAAGTAAATAAGGTACATCCATTCCAATCTTTAGCTAGCTAATAAACATACATACAAAATCATTATAATACATACTACGTTAGGAACTGTTTAATAAATTCACATTTTTCCTCAATCACTACATGTTTAATTTAACGCCATCTATCCGTTACTATTCGAACTAACATAACGCGATGAAATCCGCCAAAAAATTACCTCATAATCTAAAAAAATCCGCCGAAATATGTTTTGCGAACCAAAAAACGTCTACATGTGATAATAACGTTATCGTGTTATCGTATGAACTACGTATCTTGCTATATTTTGATATGTCGTCATAGCGGGGAGATATCGTAGCTATAATTTACCAGTCATTCATTGTTCGCCTTGGCGCTCGAATGTGAGTGCGAGTATTAACCGACCGATTGTAAAATCCGTTGGCTGTACCGTCTTTCGTCGTTCGTTGGTGCCTTCTGAACTTACCCGTGTAATACTTGAAGTTTTGTTTACTTTTTACGAATTTCGAAAAAGATAATCTTTTTTTGTAATTCCGTGCGATTTTTTTGTGTTGTGCTGTGATTTATTTGGATTTAAAAACTCCTTTTTTTCGCTGTAAGTACCTATTTGTATTATTTTTTTAAATTCTATTTTTAATTTTAGCCGCGTTTTATTTCTGTGAAAGTTTAATACGTTATTCTAAAAAAAATACGCCTAAAACTAATCGGTGTTCCGTTTTAGAATACAGTGCGAATTAGATTTTTTGTCTCTTTCTTGCATAGAACATTTTTGTTTACGGAGTGATTTGCCTTCTTTTTCTATCAACATTGACATTTTTCAATTGATTGGTCTTTATCTATATATATTTATGAATCTATAAATGTTTAAATGTGACGTAAATATGAACTTCGAAGTAATTTTCGTTGCTGTTTACTAAGTTTATATATTATATTATATTGTATTAGTATTAACATTAAATCGACTTAAAATTGAAAATTTTAGACAATGTGAATTTTTTGATCTGAGAATGTGAAGTTATATCTAGTTCCGTGTTAAATTAATATTCAAATCGGTTATGAATTTACTACATAACCTAAAAAATATTAATTGTCTATGTATGTTTGTTTTTTTATTAGGCTCGTCTTATTACATGGTAGTGTATGTGATTTAAACGTAATTGATGAATTGTTTGTACAATTAGGTACACTTCTGACTAACCCCTTTAGGTTTTATTGGCGTGATATAATGTTATTAACCGACTTAAAAAACGGTGGAGGTTCTCAAAACGAATGTATTTTTTAATTTTTATTTTAGAAAAGATTGATTATTTATTTATGATTTCATTATTTGTTTAAACCGATGAAAGAAAAGACATCTCTGAAAACTTCATCAAAATCCGTTGAGCCTGAGTATGTACCTCTTTTTTTTTTAAAGTCGGATAAAAGAAGTTTATTCTAGATTCGTTTATAATTATATTTTTTTAACTACTTGAAAAGATAATAAAATTGCCAATTAAACTTAAAAACCTACTCATTCTTTTGGACAAATAATAACAAACTGATAATAAAGTGGTCAAATGCGAGTCCAACTCGCACATATTGGGTTCCGTCATGCGTTGTACTTGTAACTAAAAATAATTTCATTTTTTTTTGTTTTTTTTTTCATTTAAAAAATATTTTGTGGAAATTATCTATAATATAAAAAAATCAATTGCTATTCGTTAGTCTCGCCAAAAGTTAAGATGGGCGCGAAAATTTTATTTTTCAATTATTTTCGGAAGTCCAGGGAAGTATTAAAAGGTGAGTAAAAATGATAAAAATATTAGTGTCCTTCACTATAAACCTTTACATATCGGGGTCACGGTAATTCGAGAGTCCCGCGCCCCCGGCAGGCTTTGGTCCTCTACAGGGGACCTCGTCACTATGCTGACAATCCTTGAGGCGTCTTTGCAAAAAAAAAATGTTTCTAGACGTCATAACTCACAATATAGCACCAAGGCATTTTTTTCAGTTAAAACGCATCTAATATTGCTGAAGAGTTTGTTCGTAGGGTTGAACGCGCTAATCTCAGGAACTACTGGTTCGAATTTTATTTTTTTTTTGTGTTGGATAGTCGTTTTGTCGAGGTAGGATAAATGCTCTCGGAATCGCGGTACTATCTAAACAGTTAAATGTGATCCTGAAACGTAAGGAACAACGTGAATTTTAGTGAGTAAAAGTCTGACAGTCTGTCTGTCTGCCAGCCAGACAGCGGGAGAACTAATTTGATAATTTTAGCTAGTAAAAAAAGGCTATAGGCTATTACCAATCATAACAAACATCACGCTATGACCAATAGGATCAGCAGCGAATGTGAAACCACGGTCGTCATCTGCCTGCCTTTTTCCCAACTATATTGTGGTCGGCTGCCAGTCAAACCAGATTCAGCTGAATATCAGTACTTTACATGGAGCGACTGCCTATCGGACCTTCACAACAAAGTAACTGAGAAATACGATACCCCATGGTAAGACTGGGTGTCAGACTTTGAGCTTCTGACTTACATTAACAACTGTTAAAGATCTACAAATGACAGCCGGGAACAACGGCTTTACGTGCTTTCCGAGGCACGGAAGAAACTCGCTACGACAGATGTTCACCCATCCACTGGCCAACCTCGGCAAGCGCGGCTTAACCCAGAAGATCGGCCTGTGTGGCTGTAATTATTTAGCCACTAGCTCCTAATGTGAAATCACGGTGAATAGATTTATAATTCATTATAATTCCGCTAAAGTGACTCCCGGGGCCTTTCAATAGGTGGAAAAACTTTTGATACGGAACCCTAATAATATTATCTGTGAACTAGTAAATTTTTTATACAAATAATATATTTTATCTACTATCATGGTATTAATCCTCTATAAAAGAACCTATAACAATTAGCTTATTGCCAACATTAAAACACTCAATGCTATAATGATCATTATATCATCCAAACGCGTGTTATAATGAATTTCAAAAAAAGAACATTCTCATGCAATGACATTTTTACCACCAGGTCGCTAACATTTTGAAAAAAGAACAATAAATTGTAGACTAATTCGTAATTTCGGATTCTCGTCTTATCGTGTTATTTCCCGCCATCTTGAATTCACATAGTTCTGTACAACACCCTATGGTATGAAAATCTTTTATAGAGAATTCACATCATGATTGTAGATAAAGTCTTGTATGCAACTGTTATAATTAGGTATTAAAACACTCATGTGATACTATTATCACACTCGGCTACGCCTCGTGTGATAAACCCACATTCGTGTTTTAATACCCCTGATTATACAACAGTTGCATAAATAACTTTATCTACTATCATGCTATTAATCCTCTATAAAAGAACCTATAGCAATTAGCTTATTGCCAACATTAAAACACTCAATGCTATAATGATCATTATATCATCCAAACGCGTGTTATAATGAATTTCAAAAAAAGAACATTCTCATGCAATGACATTTTCACCACCAGATCGCTAAAATTTTGAAAAAAGAACAATAAATTGTAGACTAATTCGTAATTTCGGATTCTCCTCTTATCGTGTTATTTCCCGCCATCTTGAATTTACATAGTTCTGTACAACACCCTATGGTATGAAAATCTTTTATAGAGGATTCACATCATGATTGTAGATAAAGTCTTGTATGCAACTGTTATAATTAGGTATTAAAACACTCATGTGATACTATTATCACACTCGGCTACGCCTCGTGTGATAAACCCACATTCGTGTTTTAATACCCCTGATTATACAACAGTTGCATAAATAACTATTATCTACTATCATGCTATTAATCCTCTATAAAAGAACCTATAACAATTAGCTTATTGCCAACATTAAAACACGCAATGATATAATGATCATTATATCATCCAAACGCGTGTTATAATGAATTTCAAAAAAAGAACATTCTCATGCAATGACATTTTCACCACCAGATCGCTAAAATTTTGAAAAAAGAACAACTCGTCTCATCGTGTTATATCCCGCCATTTTTTCACTCGAATATGGTATGCGAATATGGTATGTTATGAGAATCTTTTATAGAGGATTCACAGCATGATTGTAGATAAAGTCTTGTATGCAACCGTTATAATTAGGTATTAAAACACTCATGTGATACTATTATCACACTCGGCTACGCCTCGTGTGATAAACCCACATTCGTGTTTTAATACCCCTGATTATACAACGGTTGCATAAATAACTAATTGGATACCTTATCTCCCTCCAAGAACAACGCATTAATTTTATGTATGTTTTAATTTTTTATAATGGCAAGAATGTTGATAAATTAAAAGAAAAAGAACTGTTTCTTAATACACTTATTATATTATGAACCTTTTATTCATTATTTTTCCTTATTCTTTACATTTTAATATATTTTTACAAATACACATTTAAAAATTTAAACAATAGTGGCCCACCGGTATCGGGAACAGGGTCCAAGCTACCGGCGGTCAGGGCTCCAGAGAGAGGAACCTCCTAACAATACGCGCCGTGTCCAGAAGAACTGCTTTCTGAATCAGGCTTCTTGATCCAGGTGCCTAACGAGAGCCTCCTTAGATGTTGGTCGAGGCTCTTGGCAATTAAGCCATGGGCCGACACGACTATCGGCACAATGATCGCTGAATCCAATATTATGTACTAGCTTTCGCCCGCGACTTCGTTCGCGTGGAATAATGACTTCCGGCAGATTTTTGTCTTTTTTATTTTTTGTAACAAAAACTATCCTATGTCCTTTCTCAAGTTTCAAACTATGTCTGTACCAAAGGGGTTTGGGTAAAGTTGGCGTCATTTTGAAGTTGAGCGGCCAGTAATGAAACTTGGATATTATGAAAGAACAGAATACAGCGATCAAAAGCTATTATGGACATATTTCTCTAAACCATATCGGAACTGAGATATTTGGTTTGGTATTGGTAATTGAAATCGAAGAAGTTATTATATGTTATTGCACTCTTTTAGGTGTCTACCATATTTTTTTAAGAATTCTAAATAATATACAGTAATGTAGATGAATGAAACGGATGCCCAATGTCTGTTATCTATGGGCCGATGGTGTGGCGCGCACCGGTCGGCGAGCGGCGCACAGCCCGTCGAAACCGTTACGTGCGATTCGGATCAGCCAATCACAATCCACATTTCGTTTACCTGCGTATTACTTGAGCCCGCGCCCGCTTCTCACTCGACAGTAAAAGCACGTCCCTTACTGTTGTGTGTTACTTTTTACGCTTCTAATCTCTCGTGGACTTGTGGATAATTATAACGACTTGGCATTTCATTGGACATTGTGATTGTTTGTGTATTGTGACTGACCCAGCATAGCTCTTTGGACTCTGATATTCTTACGATTTGGTATAACGCCATGGATGTAATTAACAGTGCATTTTGTATCTGTTGCCGACGAAGCTTAAATCGTGTTGGCGGCACTCGTCGTAGATCGTATAATTTGACAGCCGAGTTCGTGCAAAATAATCCGTCTTTAATGACGTATTTGGTGGAAATTGCGAATATTGTGCAGGTAAGTTTTGTGAAACCTAATACTAGCACTATAACATGTATGTGAATTGTGAGTTGAAAATAATATATGATTCCTCTTTTCAGTTTAGTGAGCAGGACAAAATCTGTAGACCTTGTCTACAACGTGCTCAACGTTACGCCAGCGCTCAAGTAAATGTTGCTGCCGATCCTTCAGATCAATCTCCTGCCGATCAACCTGCTGCCGATCCTTCAGATCAATCTATGCAAGAGGACCCTGCTGAAGAACACTCCGTACCAGAGCAACCTATACCCAATATAAATGTCCAAGATCGAGAAGTGCAAGTAAATATGTTGCGAATGATACCGTTACCAGGTTACACGCGAGCGCCTTTTAATACTCATCTATGTATTATCGCAGCATGCAATAATAGAGATTTAAAAAGAATTCACATTGATATCAGAGCCACAGTTCTACAGGAAAAATGTTTTTATATACCACGTGGCAATCGCGTATGTGAAGAGCATATGTTAGATTCGGTGTGGCAAAATATTGAATCAAGTACTCGTCGGATACTAAGCGAATTTGCCCCGTCTCATCTAAAAGATATGATGGACATGTTAAGAACTCGGAAGGTTTTTTTGGACTTTGATAGACGTTCTTTAATAAACAATTCTATTTTCCATTACTATATAGGTTTTTCAAAATCCCAATTCCAAGAAATCCTTCAAAGCTGTCCTAGTATTTCACAGCGCTATAAAAATAAAGCAGGTCGAGCTCTCGCCACCGTGATTACCAAACTTCACACGGGTGAGTAAAATCAGAGATTATCTCAGATTTTCAATATGTCAAGAAAGACTTTAGAAAAAACTATGAAACTCGTAAGACAAGATTTAATAAGCGAGTTTGTCCCACTGCACCTTGGCTATAATCATTTGACTCGTCAAGATGTTATATCGAGATGTTTAACAATCCCAAATACATTATTTGGCAATCCTGATGGTTCTTTGAATGAAAGGAAGGCCATAATCATACTAGATGGCACGTACATTTATTTGCAAAAAAGTAGCAATTACTACTTTCAGAGAAAATCTTATAGCTTACACAAGTTCCGGCATTTATTAAAGCCTTTTTTACTGGTTTGTCCTGATGGCCACATCATAGACATATATGGTTTATATGAGGCTACTAAATCCGATGCGACGATTCTCTCAGAGATCTTTAAGGATCCATATGATCCCTTTCATTGGTTCTTTCATGAGGACGATGTGCTAATCTTAGACAGAGGATTCAGAGACTGCATCGAAGATGTGGAGTCATGTGGATACCGTGCATATATGCCCTCATCTAAAGATGAAAATGAATACCAGCTTACTACACAACAAGCCAATGATTCAAGAAAAGTAACCATGTGCCGTTGGGTGGTCGAAACCATTAATGGCAGATTAAAAAATCAGTTCCGTCAGCTTCGGTCTCAGAATTTTAATGTAGCTGCAAGTCATTTATTTGAAGAAATAAGAATAGCTGCAGCATTATTAAATGCGTTTGGGGTACCACTGACTGATCATAGGCTAACACAGGAAATAGTAAATCGTATACCTCACCATAGTCCACGGAATCAACTAGCCGAGTATGTCATTACGAATAATATGAATAGAAGAAGGGCTGATTTTGAGTCTATGAATGCTGAAGTTCCTGGGCTGGATGACTTTCCTATTTTAAGTGAAGATGATTTAATTCTCTATGCACTTGGAACGTATCAAGTACAACAAGCTCGTAGCTACTACGGAGAACATGTAAAAAGTGACGGTTCATATGTGATTGAAGTATGCAGAGAACCCAATATGAATGACTTTTCCGCGGAAACTTATAACTGGATTGATCCGTGGCTTCTTAGAGGCAGGATCCAATCCAGACATTCATCTAGACGGACATATTACGTGTATATTCTCGTAGAAAGACTGGAAGGGCAAGATGCACAAGGGCTGGATGCAATATTGGGTCACTATTGCTCATGTATAATCGAGAAACGGACCTTAGGCTGCTGTGCGCATATAATGTCCATTATATGGTACATGGGATGGGGCAGATATCAAAATAATCTGACTCCGCCGGCACAATTTTTAGATACCATTATTCGACATGATATTGAGAACGAAATGGACGAAGAAAGTTAATAAATATGTTTTCAAAAATCATGTAATAAATGCAATAAAGTATAATATAATAATGTGTTTTTATTATTTCCTATGGCCCAATACTAACGTCACATTGACAGACGGTCGTGAAACAGTAAAGCCAATAACTAATATCAATCTTCTAAAAACATAACTAAGATTTTTTCACGCAGGACGGTAATTGAAGTATTTCTAAAGACTACATTTTTAAAATCTTTAAATTCAAATATCTCAGCTTCGATATCACTTAGGATAAAAATAATTGAACATATATGTGTACTTAACACAGCAGAACAAAGTAACACGAAAATTATTGGTGGCCGCTAAAAAAAAAAATGACGCCACAAGTCCATACAAAGTTACTCAAACCCCTTTCACACAAATCGGTTCAGTAGTTTAGGAGTGAAGAAAAGACAGACAGACAGAGTTACTTTCGCATTTATAATATTAGTTTGGATGAGCTATACCTGTCATACATATATGGAGGTCTTCGGTAATATATTTTTACAAACTTTTCCCAACTTTTTTCCCCCAAAAAAAGGGTTAAAATCTCCTATCTACCAGCCTTGGCACGGAAAAACTATTGAAATAACCTTCAGTTAGTTAGTTCCGGGTCTGGGTGTTTGTGTATGTGAGTTTATATGTTTGTAAATGCACCCACGATATAGATTTAACTTCTAGTAAGTATTGGATAACATTTAAAAAACTTGTCATAGAGTTGAAAATAATCGCCCTGTATAACTCTGTCTCTTTCATATTTTAAATGTTGGTTAGCTTTTTAAAAAAAACGTATAATACTGTGTAAAAGAGATGGAGAGAGACGCCTTAAATAGGTATCTCTTTCGTACACAGTAGTGATAAAATCCTGAAAAGATGTTACGTAAACACTTACAATCTTTGTTTTCGTACAAACAGAAAGATAAAGAAATGTAAAAGATAAAGAAAATTCGCAATTGAATCTGAAATACCTCACCCAAATCGGTTTAGACGTTTATGATACTTGTATCTTATCGTACTTTCGTACTAATATTATAAAAATAAAACTTTGTGAGGTTGTAAATATGTTTAACAATAATGCTTTGTCATTTATAATAGGATTGCCTGCGCTATAAGTGGCAGAAGTTAAACGCAGTTGGCATTTTTTTTATTTTTATCATGGTAAAATCATCAAATGAGTCCTCCCACCCAGGGCAGAGCGGGAGGGACTGTCAGACTCGTACTGACAAAAAATCCACGGTGTCCCTCAATAGCCCTTTACGTACCGGGGTCACGGTAAATCATACGTCCCGCGACCCTGACAGGTTTTGGCCCTCTAGAAACCCCTTTCTTTCCTGTCATTTTTGCTGACACTCTTTGAGGCGCGCGTGGAACACAACGCGCCGTCGACCCGGGCATGATCATGGTCAGACAGCGAGTTGCCCATTACTCGCTGCCCTCATGCCCGCGCCTACGGTGGCCGGAGATCGTCTGCCGACGTCCGTCGCGGTGGGCGTCTACCACTGCGGCTGGAGTGGAGGGAGGACGCTGTTCTCTCCCTCACGCGGCCCGCCTCCTCCTTCGCGACCAAGGTAACGGAGTTGGCATATGTAGCAATTACAATTTTCAGTCCGTATTTATTTAATTAAAATGTAAAAACTTACTTGTAATATGTACAAAAAAAAGACAAAAAAACATTCAAAGGGCTTCAAAGAATACGTCCACATCGCTGTCAACGGGAACAGTGCCCAGAACGCTGGCAGCATTGCCACGTTGTATGGCAATGCTGACTCGTTGACCTAGGAATAGGCCAGCCCTCTGGTCACCTGAAGAGTCGACTAATCGCCTGGCGATGTCCTTAAAAACGTTGTGAGCACTCGGACCCCATGGCCCCAGAGTTTCAACCCCAAACGGCTCAAACACATATTAAAATGTTAATAAAGAAAAAGAAGAAAAGTAAACAATTAAAATATGTTTGGAGCAATTAGGTGTTACTAAATTTAAGATAGCAAATTGATCAAATAAGTAGTTTTACTTGGTAAAATCATCGAATGAGTCCTCCCACCCAGGGCAGGACGGGAGTGACTGTCAGACTAGTGCTGACTAAAATCCACGGTGTTTTTAAATAGCCCTTTACGTTCCACGGTTTCCTGATAACACAGTCCCGCGATCCCGGCAGGAATTTGTAACTACACTCCTTCTATCATTTCATTATACACTCCCGAGCAAAAACATGGAATCACTTACTCCGATTCCGCTCGATATTATGTACTTAATAACTAGTTAAGAATAATAAAAATGGTACCATTTGAAAGGTTTAACTGTTAACTTTAAATTGATACCAAATTCATTCAAATCACGACATTATTTAAGGAGCTATTCCTGATCAATTCCAAGTATTCTATACGTTTGCTCGCGAGTGTATTTTACCCAAAAAATAGTGGGCAGATTTGCATTAAATCTGGTACACAGATCGTTTATAACCTGTATTAACACATAGGATAGTTTTTATCCCGATTTTATGTTCCTGTGGGATAATGACAGGCCTGTTGGTCTAGTGGTTAGTGACCCTGACTGCTATGCCGGAGGTCGTGGGTTCGATTCCCACCCAGGACAAATGTTTGTGTGATGAGCACGATCATTTGTTCTGTGTCTGGGTGTAATTTATCTATAATATGTATGTATTTAGAAATATACAAGTATGTTTATCAGTTGTCTAGTACCCATAACACAAGCTCTGCTTAGCTTGGGACTAGATGGCGTTGTGTGATAGTTGTGGAATATTTATTTATTTATTTAATTTTGTCGAGTTGTACCGGGTGGAGGCTCGGGGAACAGCTAGTGTTTGAAAATATCTGTGATAGCTTGATAAGATACTGTTTTTTTTTATCAAAAAAAGATCATTATCTTTCGCTTGGAAGGCCTTGCTTTTAATCTGTATGTATGTATGTCTGCTTTATCTAGGAAATGACTGAATTTTGAAGAGAATTCATGTCGATTCGCTGATTCGCTCCAAATACATTCGATTTAGACATATTTGTCTAAAACTCTCCTGATATGGTATGTGACTGAAAAAATCTTATAAGTCCGTCAGTATTTTACCTAAAAATATTTGACACGTATTTTTTATTTTGTTACGTAAATCAAAATTGACGAAGATACTTTTAAAGGAGAATGGGAAAATCGGGGCTTTTTATCTGTACATTGTACACTAACGAACGTACTACCGAAAATCTTTAACTAAATAAAAACAATCGAATGCAAAGTTTTAGCAATATTGGTACTGTCTGTAAAATATACAATTTATTAAAAGTAAAATAATTGACTTGATTTCCGGTTATGCTCTATTGTTCTATTTTTGTCTTCTCTCTTCTCCGTTCTGGCCCGGATACCGGTCTTTTGGTCAATTACAAAAACATTAACATAGGTAAGTAATTAGGGTTTAGAAGTTATTTTATTAACCTTACCCTCCCAATATATCACAAGCAAGTACAGTTTTTACTTGCTTCTTACTACAAAAATGCAAGACTGCTGTTATAATGCTTCGGTAGTGTAAGGCTGTATACAGGAAGAAAGCTGGAAACTTATAAGCGCTTACCGGCGCTTGACAGCGCTGGTAACCCGCGCAGGAAAATATATGAACGCGCGCCGATAAGCACTGAACGGTGCCGACAAGTTCCGACAAGCTTCAACACGCGCTGGTCAGCACCGGGCGCTGCCATTTAAAATGAAACAACTTGCTTGGTCTGCTTCAATCTGCTTCCTTTGTGTAGAACGGACCAGCGCTGTCAAGCGCCGGTAAGCGCTTATTACTTTCCAACTTTCTTTCTGTATAGAGCCTTACTTGGGTGCTATGTATGTAGATGTTGGATTCAAAGCCTTCAAAATGAAAAAGTCCAAATGATTTAAGCCATTAAAAAGTCATTATATTTTCCCTAAAGATTTTAACACCAATTTAATGTTGTAATGCCACGCGTGATTAGTGATCTTTTACGTAAATGCGTTTCATTTAAGAATAGGAAGACCTTGGCGCCATATTGTAACGACAATTATGAGTGTATTAAAAAAACAGGAATTATTTTTTTCTTTATTTATTTTCTTTACTGATTTCATTTACATTAAATTTTTTAATACTAAAACTAAAAAAAGTTAAAAATGTTAAAAAATTGGTACTGTTAGTATTTTATTTATTTTAGGATCTCAAAATATGTAGTACTTTCTATTTGAAACATTTCTTACAAAACTTATTATTTGTTAATATTATTTTTATATACTTATGTATAGTTAATTCAAGAGTGTACAAGTATTAGAAAAGCGTGTGTAACGTCATAATATTATGTACCTATAACTTGGGTTTTATATAAACCAATAGATTCACTCAATGATCCCAACGAACTCTATGAACATTTAAAATAATATACTACGTAGAAAATATTTAAAAATACCATAAGTTACATCGACATGGCCATTAAAAAATAACGCTGCGTACTTCACTGAAAGTTGAAAATTGGAGAGCACGTTCAATGTCGCTTACATAATTTATTTCTAATGTCGATATTTCATTATTAACTGATTTTCCTTAATTATAATGTAAACACTTCATTTCAAATTGTATGTATGCGTCTAATTCTATGACGTCAATTTGATTCATTATAATATAACAAGAATGTTGACCGCATTAATATTTTGCAAATCGATTTAGTTCATCCTCAACGCTGTCAGCTGGTAATGTGCCCAAGAGACTGGCGGCGTTGCCTCTCTGTATGGCAATACTTAGCCTCTGGCCAAGGTAAGAGCCAGCTCTTGGGTCACGGGAAACGTCAACAAGTCTTTTAGAAATGTCTTTGAAAAGGCTGTGAGCACTCGGACCCCATGGCCCTATAGTTTCAACCCCAAACGGCTCAATTTTTTTAATTTTTCGATGCTCTATAATAGTTTAGTTTTATTTTAATTCAGTATTTTTATATTTTTTAGCTTTTTAAAATTTACTCCGTCGGTAAAAGTACAAAAAAATAATGGACACGTATTTTTTCTTTGGTTAAATCGATGCATGGAAAAATCTTGAATCCGGGCCTAGACGCACGCCACTTCATGCGTGAGTGCTCCACTTTATGTTAGCCCTCAATCCAGACGCACTTACTAGATATAGGTATATCTCTGCCTACCTTTAAGGATTACAGGCGTGATGTTTTGTTAGTAGCTAGAGGAAAAATACCACAAGTAATCATACAGACAGTCAACATACTAACTATCTGTATAAGAAATTAGCACCTCGATAGAAACCTGTACATTATGAGTACTACTATACTATTCTGTCGCTTGCAGAAAATTGTCTTGTGCCAAGTTTTTATGTGGTAAATTCATCAAATGAGTCCCCCCAGGGCAGAGCGGGAGGGACTGTCAGACTCGTACTGACTAAAATCCACGGTGTCCTTCAATAGCCCTTTACGTACCGGGGTTACGGTAATTCGTGAGTCCCGCGACCACAGCAGGCTTTGGCCCTCTAGAAGGGGGGGGGCATCATTTTGAGGACTCATTTGACATACCCACGATACAGGAGAAATTACCCATCCATAGGTCAACCTCGGCAAGCGCAGCTTTACCTTGAAGATTGACCTGGTACCGCAAAGTCCACGTGTTTTGAAATTATTTAACTTGAATGAGTCAATATTAACTCAATGAAAATTAAGACAATTACTTCTTTATTGTTTAAATTGTATAATTACTGTGTAACATTTTGTGTTTCAAAGTTTACATTAATTTCCCATATTTTTTACGAAAATTAAAATTATTATTTTTAAGTAGCTTTGTTCTGCTCGCGGTTTTACTTGTAAATTAAATAATATTTTAGTGATGCGAATAGTGATGTTGCCGAATGTCGAATATTCGGTGAGGCTCACAAGTGAAACGACGAATATAATTCGGCACGTTTCCGAAGCGAGACGTCAGTCCGATAATTCTGTCACGCTATCGGATCGCTTTCGCTTTTCTATGTGACTGGATTCAAATAATTCCATACATTACAAATAAAAACGTCACGCTTCGCATTCGTCACGCCTGTCTATTTGACAAAGGCTTTAGTACAGAGCGACCCATACGCTATGATAACAACCGCCTTCAAAAACAAGTGTAGTACTAAAAGAAGTGTAAAATAACTTATGTTTCGGTGGCTTTGTTTTTTTTAATTCATTCAAAATTAATGTGTTTGATTCCTGGTCAATGTGTTTAATTTTTTCAAGAAACAATGGTGCTGTTTCAGTTCCCATCAAATTAGTTATCGACGCTCCTTTCAGTATTTTTCACTGTTCCTCATAGTTTCGAATTTGGCCATCCAAAACCAGTTAAATGTCACTTTGTAAGGTACGTAAGAATTAACTTCCAAAAATATACACGCAGATATTTTTAAATGTAGATAAATGTGGGTGTGTTTTCCAATAAAATTTCACTTTTATATGAAACAGCTGAATAATTATCCAAAAAATTCCACTTACCTACAATTGTTATTTTTATAGCTGTTAATTTGACCATATTAAAAAAAAAGAAATATGTCTGAAACACGGTTATAATTTGTAAATTATGCCAATTTTTCTGTTCTCTATATGTATAGAAAGCAATATGTTTCGTCCTCGACTTGTAGGGGAACAGTGTATAAGATGGGGACGCGAGGTATAATGGGGACATACACACTTAGGCATACTTAACACAACACTAACGTACCGCAAGCGCAAACAGGACGTCATTTTCAAGCGCCATTAACAAATGGCGTCCTATTGGCGCTTGCACTACGTTAGTATTGTGTTAAGTTTGTCTTAAGTGTGTGATTTCCCATCATACCCCGCGTCCCCGTTTTATACACTGTTCCCCTGCGTCGTGAGTTTAACCCTTTAACGCACACCCTAACTTTTTATTTAATTCTTAATATTTTGTGATAAATATATATTCTGTGCCGTAAATCATAATGACATGTTCTTGAAAAAAGACCTGACAATCTCTGTTTTTCGAGAAAGTCATGAAAATCATACGGTCGTAAATGTTTATAAGGTTCAATATATAAACAAAAATCTATAACGACCTTGAAGTGAGTGTCCAGTTTACTGGCCACTTTGTATGAGCCGTCCTATAAAGGGTTAAACCCAGTCAGGTGCATTACTTTGTGTAATCCATTTCATCACCACTGCTCTCAAAACGGTGAAGGAAAACATCGTGAGGGAACCGGCATGTATTAGAACCAAAAAAAATATGACAAGTGACATCTATCAACCCCCACTGGACCCGCGTGGTGGATTACAGCTCACTCCGGGCCAGCCTCCTCTCTAAAGTACGAACGCGAAGCAGGAGGAATTTCGTACTTTAACCTGTCATTACCCGTCTCTGTCACTCCCGCGTAAATATCTCGCTCGCACCCGCGGCTCTGTCTGTCTCGGATAATGACAGGTTAAAGTACAAAATTCCTCCTGTTTCGCGTCCGTACTTTAGAGAGGAGGCTTGAGTCCCAGCAGAGGGAACATTATACACTGAGGATGCTTAGATGTTACTATATTCGGTACATTCAGCTACAGAGATAAATGGGACCATAAGGGCGATTGTGCACTACAAGGAATTTTGGCTGTCCGATTTTTTACGGTCCGATATGGCACGCCATATAATGTATATACTAGTTTGTGCACTATACGTAATTTTACCGTCCGACATTTTACTTTTCCCCATTCCGGAACGGTCATCGATAATCGGGATTTTACTGTAATTTCGCGTGGGTGGCGTATAGTTTCAAAGACAGAGCTACTCTAAACTGAGGCGTATCATCCGAGTATAGACGGACAAGTGCAAAAGCCAATCATCCGTTTTTTTCATGCCACTTCGGACCGTAAATAATCGGATGTTCGGACAGTAAAATTCCTTGTAGTGCACAATCGCCCTAAGGATGCGTATCCATACGTATATTAAAGAAATTAAGAGTTTTTTTGTGTGAACGCGCTAATCTCAGAAACTACTGGTTCAAATTGAAAAAGTATCTTCGTGTTGGATAGTCCATTTATCAAGGAGAACTATGGGCCTGGCATCATAAAACATCACGCACCACGGGAAACAGCTCGAAAATATTTTAGAAAAAAAACATAATTAAATATACAAATACCTATTATATAAATGTGAAAGAGTGTGTATGTATGTTTCGATAAGACCCTTGACACGGTTAATAGCTATATCATGGCATGCCAGCTTCGAGCAAAGCCGTGGGCAACAACTAGTGTAAAAAAAAAACAAACAAATTAATTATTCACTCCAATATTGATACAAATGGCTCTGGCGCTTATTGTCAATACAATGTACAATTTATTATCACGTGAATTTAATAAAATTAATAAATTAAATACGAGGTCTTTATAATCCTAAATCCTAATAAATAATGGTCTTCTCATATAGAAGAGGTTCACTTTTTTTTTTTGCGTGGTAAAATCATCAAATGAGTCCTCCCACCCAGGGCAGGGCGGGAGGGACTGTCAGACTCGTACTGACTAAAATCCACGGTGTCCTTCAATAGCCCTTTACGTACCGGGGTCACGGTAATCCCTTGGTCCCGCGACCCCGGCAGGCTTTGGCCCTCTACAGGCCCCGTCACTATGCTGACACTCTTTGAGGCGCGCGTGGAACACAACGCGCCGTCGACCCGGGCATGGTCCATGGTCGGACAGCGAGTCGCCCATTACTCGCTGTCCGCATGCCCGAGAAGAGGTTCATAAGTGTTTGTCGGGCCCCTGCTTGCACGGGCCTCGCACGGGTCTGGCTTGCCGGAAGACATGCCGTTGGTAGAACTGGGGGCACACGCAGTCAAGGTCTCATCTCCTGCGACTAATATTTATTTTACAGTACTAAAATTATATACAAACTAAAAAAAAATGTATGTAGGATAGGTATTTTAAAAGAAAGATAACTTTAACTTACTTTTTTTATTTATTTTAGTTTTCGTTTAAATATAGTATTTTGTTGTAATTATTTAGTTTTATTCTTAAATTTCTAGTTTTAGTTATGTAAATACTTTTATTTAGTACTGTTTTATATTTTTTTTGTTATAAAACTATAAATAAAAACTTACTAGTAATATCTACAAAAAAAAGAAAACAAAAAAACCTTCAAAGGGCGTCAAAGAATACTAATGTGTTCTAGATCAAAAAGTTCTTTCGTACAATCAGAAAGAAATGAAATTGAAAAAATCATAAAATGGGTGCACCTGAGCATGGCCGACTAGTTTTGAACACTTTTTTTTCTTTTGTAACATCAATGAATACTTACCAAGACATAACGCATCCAAACTCGAGAGCCCCACTCCTCGTGACGTCAGAATTCAATAAAAAATTGTGACGTATTGTCAAATTGACTGACTCTTTGTTCCTATATAAGCTCTTCAGATGCAAGATTGATTGCCCCCTATTACTATCAAAATTTCAGTTTCGGGCCCCTGCTAGAATCCCTCGTGCTCCAATTACTCCCTTACACCCTCCACTCCGCAGAACAGTACTTGGTGCAAACTCTATCGTTCCTCGTCTTTGCAAATTATTAAATGGTTCCAGTGATCTTGTTGACGTGCATTTTGACTCTTATGCCAGGTTTCATAGAATAGTTACCAGTACCTAATGTAATATCTGATTGTTGTTTTTCTATCCTCTTTTATTTTTGTTGATCATATAGTTTCTTTTTTTCATCACGTAATTTTAATATCTTGTTAATTATAATTTTAAGTTTTAATTTTAAGTCTTATATTAGTCTAGCGCTTGTAAGTTAAAGGGGCATGCGGTGCTAACCTGTAATAAATTGTTATACTAACCCTAGATTATGGTAGATTTAACTTTGACTATTTGTAGTATAAACAATTGTTGGTTGGTCAATAAAGAAAAATAAAATAAAAATAAATTTTAAGCCTTTGTCAAACAGACAGGCGTGGCGAATGCGGAGCGAGACGTTTTTATTTGAAATGTAGGGAATTGTTTGAATCCAGTCACATAGAAAAGCGAAAGCGATCCGATATCGTGACCGAACTATCGGACTGACGTCTCGTATCGGTTCGTCAGCGCTTCGGACTCGCCTGTATGTTTGACAAAGGTTTTAAAGTGTTGTATCTTCCTCAATTTTGGCTTCCGTAACAAAATAAAAAAAACGAATAATTTTGACAATCTTTATTTTTCTTTAATAAAATGGAAGATGGCAGTTAGATAATCTGTTCTACATATTTTCTTATCAATTTATCATATACACGGTAGCTCGTAATATATTTTCTTATCAAAATACACTTGAATTGATAAATGTAGGCGGGTACTAAAGGTAAAGATATAATATTTAAATTCGCCATAGATAGCAGGGCCACATTATACCCAGGGAGGTATTACCCAAAGGGCGCTGTAGGTACTTGCTTAGGGCCCCGCTATCCTTAGGGCCCCCGATTTCTTCAGCAACATAGCGTAATGCGATCACGTTGAGGGTGAAAAAGTGAATGGCCTCCACCTGTCATTTGAAAATTCACACGCATCAGGAAATCGTGAATTATGATTGTCTATAGTCTTAAATTACTTAGCGTCTTTAAAAATCAGTCGTAGATCGATGGTCCGATCACGTCAGGCGCATTACTTTGTGTAATTTACTTCATCACCACTATTCTCAAATTATTCGCGTTGAAGAAAAACATCGTGAGGCAACCGGCATTTAGGGGAACAGTGTATAAGACGGGGACGCGAGGTATGATAGGAAATAACATACTTAAGGCAAAGTTAACACAATACTAACGTAGCGCAAGTGTCAACAGGACGCCACTTGTTAATGGCCGCTTGCAAATGACGTCTTGATGGCGCTTGCGCTGCGTTAGTGTTGTGTTAACTATGCCTAAAGAGTGTATGTCCCCATTATACCTCGCGTCTCCGTCTTATGATCTGTTCCCCTACTATAGCCAAAAACGCGACGACATCTACCAACCCGCACTGAGCCCGTGTGGGATTACATGCCACTGCCCCTCACAGAGAGGAGACCTGTGTCCCAGCTGTGGACATATTATAGGCTGATTTTAGCAATGACGATGTGTATGAGCCCTCAATCCATTGAGCAATAGGTACTGACTCTATAATTTCGTCAGCTGCGTTTGGTAACTCTTTTTTATGTAATAGAAATTGCGGAGTAATGGGCTCACAGCCAAACCTGTCGAATTAGAAACTTATTGACGGATTACGGAAAGGCGTATACGGAGTCTTCATGGAGACGTTAACCAAATACTTATTCTGTACATCTAATTAATATAACCACGATAAGAAAAAAACTGTGACGGCGCCATTTATTATGAATTTATACACACTTTTCTAACACGCTCTTAAATAAACAATATTAACAAGAAAATAACCTTCATCATCTGCCTAGTCTTTTCCCAACTATATTGGGGTCGGCTTCCAGTCGAACCAGATGCAGCTGAATATCAGTATTTTACATGGAGCGACTCCTATCAGACCCCTCCACAACCCAGTAACTGGGTAATACGATACCCCATGGTAAGACTGGTTGTGAGACTGAGACTTTAGAGCTTCTGACTAACAGTGACGACTGTCAAAGATCTACAAAAAATGACAGCCGGAACCAACGACTGGTCAGGCCTTTTTTTTTTTTTTATCGTGGTAAAATCATCAAATGAGTCCTCCCACCCAGGGCAGGGCGGGAGGGACTATCAGACTTGTACTGACTAAAATCCATGGTGTCCTTCAATAGCCCTTTACGTACCGGGGTCACGGTAATCCCTTGGTCCCGCGACCCCGGAAGTTAAAAGGCTGGAGAAGCGGCACTAGTGTGTTGTCAGAAAAAAACTACGAACCAAAATTATTGAATGAAACAAAAACTACTCTTTCGATTGAAGTTCTTATATCACTACAATAATTGCTGCAGTCTCCTATCATATAATTTTATCGCCATCAACACGATTGCTCTGCGTTGAAAAACACGTGTTTTTACACGCGACACACTTGTTAAGTAGTATTGTGCTGTGTGTTTTTGTTTGATACTTAATGTCATTTTTTTGCCACATAATCAACATAGAAGACAGCCGGCCAGGGTTGTGGTGGTCTAGAATGGCATCTTTTTCAGTATGACGTAGTTCCACTGTGGGAAAGAGACAGAGCTATACAAGTCGTCTAGCGCCATCTCGTTCTCATAGCGGAAGGCGTAGGCGTTTAGAGAATTAACCATTTTGTCCTTTTGCTACTAGGTTGCACTTTTGCGAATTGGACTTTATGCGCCTAAACCTTTTAAAAGTGTCGTATCTTCGTTAATTTTGGATTACGTAATAAAAGAAAAAATGAGTCAAATATTTTTTGTAAATCTATCTGACGTGCTAAATTAATTTTTTTTTAATTAGTCATTTAGCCTATTTCACAAAAGTGTAGTTAGACCTACTCGATTTAAAGATATTTTTTTTCAAAAAATTCTACTTGAATATGAGAAGACCAATTAATAAACCCACTTCGAAATACCTAAAACTAAAATAGATCCACTGCGCTACAAGATGGATGAAAAATAGACATCATTATAAACTTGCTTGTATGATCAGGGCCGGATTAACCTTAGGGCAAAGTAGGCAACTGCCTACGGGCCCGCTACGACTAGGGGCCCTGTGTACGCCCCGCGACGACTAGGGGCCCTGTGCACGCCCTAAGAAAGCGAGCCTTTTTTAGCGTGGTAACATTATTAAATGAGTCTCCCCGCCCTAGATGGAACGGAAGAGATTTTCAGCCTCGTACCTACTGACTAAAATCCACGATTTCTTAAATACCCGTAGCATCGCGTCAGTTCCCGTTTGGACAGTTCCGCGACCTAGGCAACCAGTTTTCAATCTGCAAGGAGCGGGGGTGGGTGGGATCAAGTATATTATTCTGTGACATCCACCGCGTTACATACCGATGCCGAGTACAGTGGGGTCGATGATACAATTTATCCCATCTGCCGTCTAGGCAGGGGAAGCGGGTCGAATGAAACCTACCCATAGACAATTAGACACACATTAAATTAAAATTTAAAAAATAGAGAGTATGTTTGTTTGAACGCGCTAATCTCAGGAACTATTGGTTCGAATTGAATAATATTTCTGTGTTGGATAGTCCGTTTATCGGGGAAAACTATAGGCTATATAAAATCACGCTATGACCAACAGGAGCCGAGCAGCGGACGTGAAACCACGGAGATGAACTAGTAATAATAATTATAAAACAATGACAGTCTCTTTCCATCATCTGCCTAGCCTTTTCCCAACTATATTGGGGTCGGCTTCCAGTCAAACCGGATGCAGCTGGATATCAGTATTTTACATGGAGCGACTGCCTAATAGGACCTCAACAACCCAGTTACTGGATAATACGATACCTTATGGTAAGACTGGTTGTCAGACTAGAGCTTCTGACTAACAGTAACTACTGTCAAAGATCTACAAATCGACGGCTCCTAAGTATACTGAGTCAACTATACTTCTAATAACTTTACAGGAACGCGATAAGAAGATTCGAATGGTTATATTTAAATTGTTAATACAACCAAGAAAAAATAATTAATCATATTGAATTAAATATAATAAAGCCTCTCATTTGTACAAAATAAATTTCATATTATGTTATTAATTTATGAGATAATGTAGATAGACTAGTATACGGCGATTAATTGTTTCTTAAAAATGGATCAAGTACCACTTATATTTTTATACGTCGCATTATTGAATCTACGCTATGGGGAGAAATTACTTTACAAGTGTGGCGAAAAACATTTTTATTTACTTATTGGATTTTTTATATATTATACTGTCTGTCATGGATTCATATTTTGTTAAAATATAATAAGTTGACTCACTGTACATGGACATAATTTTAAAAGATTACAATACGAGATTGAGTCAAGTGTGAAATATAAAATAGTTAAAACAATCAAAAACGCCTTTAATGTTTAATATTTTAATCAAAGACATCTCAAAATAGTGTTGGTAACATTAATACAACTTTAGGATATCTATAAAATTAACAAAAAATAACAAAAATCCACAAAACTACCAATAAAAATAAAACTTAAATTGGTCTAGTCTTAGTAGCAGTAATAATAAAAATACAAAATATTGAATGTATCAATTGCAAGTTTCTGTAAAATAGGAGAATTATTTATGAATTGTTTGAAATCACTATCATTTAAGAACAATAGTAATCTTTTTAATGTTTTAAAGAAAATCACAATTCTTAATATCCTTATGCTTAGTATTTATTGCTGAGAATAAAATCAGTCTCGAAATTAATTTATGAGCTAAGTACTTAATAATTATCTGCGAAAAAAATCAATCTAGACAAAGGAAAAAGACAAATTAATTATTCTGAATCGCTTTCATTTCTATTGCTGTCAGTCTCTAAACTAGAAAAAAACAAGTGATATTCCTTAGGTATCACTAATTTGTTGCACATGTCCATTAAATCTTTGTGTTTATTCTTATCTATTGGGATTGGTCTGTTGTAAGCTGGGCGAAGATCACGAAAATCTATATTAGGGACAGTTTGATTATGTGTTGCTTTAGGTTAATTAGCACAGTCAATACAGTTATAAGAATCTTCGATATAACTAGTTTTAAAAAATACAATGTAAGGATTTTCTGGCTCAATCTATATTTCAGTGACTTTATTCCATTTCATCTTAGATCACAGGCAAAACTCCAGTTGGTGACATTTGTAAGCATTGTTTTGAAGTCCATCACAATATCTTGGGACACTTCGGTGACCTTATAAGGTTCATCGTCGGTTTTAGCAAATTAAAACGCCAGGTACCATTGGGCAGGCGTATATAATATTTTGTCTTTCGTCTGTCTTTCTATTAGTGAATGCATACTGTCTCCCTAGTTTTGGGTGTGATCAACAATCAGAAAACGATGAATAATTTTTTTTTTAATTTATAACTAAAATAAACATCCATCATATACATTAAAAAAATGATTCTGTTCCGATTCTGACCACCGCAGTTATCAGACCAGAATCGGTAATCTTTTATACCTGCCATAACTGTTTGTTCAATAAATTTAAAACACAGCTAGCAATTTCATTTGCTCCTCTTTTAGCAATTTGTTGGTGCCAGGCAAAGCAATAACCCTGGTCACGAGATTGTCCAAATTACCGTGACCCCGGAATGTAAAGAGCTATTGAAGGACACCATGGATTTTAGTCAGTACGAGTCTGACAGTGCTTTCAACTGTCTTGCTAAATCTTTTCGCTTCAGGTGTTCTGCTTCTTGTTTTTATTTATAAAAATTATTGATTTTTCGAGACCTAGTACTCATCACCACTTTCTATACAATTATGATTCTAAATTTAAATAAAAATAACACAAGAAAAGCAACAACTTTTTGATAACAAAAAGCACACAAAAACGTCCGCACTGTTTCGCCGTTTGAACTTGCACCGAAATGAGCGCATTCGCGACCCGCGTATATTGGTAGGCAACACTTTACTCAGTATACTAAGTGCAAAATAAATAAATGACTACACTTGATCCAGTATACGCCATTTTATTTTAGTTATTTATAAAGATATGTTTTTTTTTCTTTTACAGGTAAATAGAAAATGATTTAATTATTGTTAATACACAAAAAAGTGAAATTCTCAAAATATGTTAGTTGACTCAGTATACTTAGGAGCCGTCGAAATGACAGTCGGGACCAACGGCTTTACGTGCTTTCCGAGGCACGGAGGAATCTCGCAATGATAGATGGTCACCCATCCACAGACCAAGCGCGGCTCACCCCGGAAGATCGGTCTGTGTGGCTGTAATTATTTAGCCACGGGCTCCTCTCACAGTCTACTAACAGTCTCTTTCCAAAGATTATTATACGAGTACGTGCAGTTCCACTTCTGCATTACCCTTTCTATGTATAAAAGCGTAATGATATGTTAAAATAGCAGTCGACAGTTCTATTGATTTATTAATAGTTTCAACAAAGACCAAGGTCTTAATATAATATTTATATGGATATCGATTGGCGGTAGTCACAAGCAATTTGTGACATTACGTACTAGTCTGCGCTGTATGCTTAAGTTGCCATACGTCCCGCTTTCAGGCAGTATGTCCCGGTGTCCCCCGCGAGGCTGAAATTATCCCGCTTTTTTTTAAATGTTAATTTTAAATGTATTATTTAATTCTTGTTATCTTCATATTTTGATAAATATCAAAAAGGTTGGTTTGTTTTCATTAAAAATTAAATAAAAACAGAAAAAAGTAGTGATTAAAAAGGATGCGTTCGGCACTCCGCGCGTGTCCCCAGACTAGAGATGGGTTACTAGCCGAAATTTCAATAGCTTAGCTAGCCGGCTATTTGTTGTGGAATAGCCAGCTAGCTAGCCAGCTATTTTGGCTACTTGGCTATTGAACAATAACAGAATAGTCATATGAATTATTTCAATCGATAATTTTACTTATGTACTCGTATATCTTATAATATAATATTATAAAACTGAAGAGTTAGTTTGTTTGAACGCGCTAATCTCAGGAACTACTGGTTTGAATTTAATATTTGTTATTGTTTTAGATAGTTCATTTATCGAGGAAGACTATAGGGTATATAAAATCACGCTATGAACAATAAGAGCCGAGCAGCGGGTGAGATCGCGGGGAAAAGCTAGTTTATTTCTATATTTAACTAGCTGTACCCTGCCACGCTTCGCTGTGGCACAAAAAAACTGTTTTTTCGCGGTCGCGGATATGTGACTGATGCAAAAAATAGATAAAAACGATCCTTGATGCGGATTATATTCATGCTAAAATTTCAGCTCAATCGGTGCAGAACTTTTTGAGTTTTTGAAGCGTACACAAACCAACATAACATTTTTATATAAATAGATAGACCATTTCCTAAGTTCTCAAAACATTATTAAATTCTCCGCTATAAATCAATTATAGATTCAAATTAATTCATACATAAGTGCTTTTTAAATGAGCAAAGTATACGTAACATATAAACACAAAAAAACGGCCTTTGAACTTATCGGACACGAAAAAAACTTCGCGAGTGCTCGAAAGATATGTTTTTTTTTTTTTGCACAATTTATTATTATAAAACCCTTGGTACACTACAGGGAATGCGATGCGAAAGCGTTGCGTTTTTTTTTTTAACTAGAACACCCTTTTTCCTATACGAATAGGAATGTCTAATCAATTTATTGCAATGGCCATAGGATGTGGTCGCGCGTTTTGTTAATGCGTTTCTGCATCGCTACTTATTTATTTATTTATTTATTTATTTATATATTGATTGTTTCCGCAACCCGATCTTGACAACGCGACATATAGTTGGCCGTGCGAAAAACAGTCTTGCCGTAAATCTAATCCTACATATTTAAATGTTTGCCCCTTTTTTTTTTTTTTTTTTTGCGTGGTAAAATCATCAAATGAGTGAATCCCACCCAGGGCAGGGCGGGAGGGACTGTCAGACTTGTACTGACTAAAATCCACGGTGTCCTTCACGAGCCCTTTACGTACCGGGGTTACGGTGATGGGTAAGACCCGCGACCCCGGCAGGCTCTGGCCCTCTACAGGCCCCGTCAGTTTGCTGACACTCCTTGAGGCGCGCGTGGAACACAACGCGCCGTCGACCCGGGCATGGTCCATGGTCGGGCAGCGAGTCGCCCATTACTCGCTGCCCGCATGCCCGCGCCTACGGTGGCCGGAGATCGTCTGGCGACGTCCGTCGCCGTGGGCGTCTACCACTGCGGGTGGGTCGGAGGGAGGACACTGTTCTCTCCCTCACGCGGCACGCCTCCTCCTTCGCGAGCATGACTGCTTCGCAGAAGGAGGCGACCGCTTCCCACTCCGTCTCGCCCCGCAGCATGGCCTCGACCAATGCCGGGCGCGAGAGGTCTCCGCCTATCGCCGTCGTGAGGACACGGCGGTGCTCTGCCCAAGCGGGGCAGTCCTGCACCGTATGCTCCACCGTGTCCTCAGGACGGTCCTCGCAGTGGTGACACCCAGGCGTTTCCTCCCTCCTTATCAGACACAGGAACCTCCCGAAACTTCCGTGTCCGGTGAGGACCTGCGTCATGCGGAAGGTAAGGACGCCGTGACGCCTATCCAGCCACTCCTCAAAGAGGGGTCTTACCGCCGCGATTGCGGCGTGCCCGGACCTCGGTTGCGACAGTCGCTCCCTCCATACTGCCCTGAGATCGCGCCGGAGCTCTTCCCGCCGCGCCTCGACCTGTCGAGGCAGCGGGGATTCGCCCCGGCGCTGCGCCTCCACGCGCCATTCGTAGACGCGCTGGAGGGCAGTCGCCTCCAGATCCCAGGGCAGCAATCCGGCAAGGAGGTTGGCCGATTCGCCGGCGATCGTGCGGTATCCTCGGACCATTCGGATTGCCATGACCCTCTGGCATGCGACCAGCTTTAGTGGTCGCGTCCGAATGCTCAGGGCCCACACAGGGGCCCCGTAGAGGGCCATGGACCGCACGACACCGGCGTACAGCCTCCGGCTGGAGGCGTTTGGCCCGCTGAGATTGGGCAGGAGTCGCCTGAGGGCGGCTGCTGCCCGGTTCAGCTTCGGGGCCAAACGTAGGAAGTGCAAAAAATGTTTGCCCCTGTGATCTATTTATCGTTACGGCAGAAGATAATTTCATTGGGAATGGGACTCTTTTAAAATGAAAAGGCCAATCAGTTGGAATCATTGGGATCCGAGGTATAAGTACTGTTTGACCAACCGCTGGACCAGTCAAAACTGTTGCAACGATCACGTTATTGCGAAGAAATTTAACCTGAAGTCGAGTCCCGTTACATAAATTTGGTGGCTTTTTTTTATCGTGGTAAAATCATCAACTGAGTCCTCCCACCCAGGGCAGAGCGGGAGGGACTGTCAGACTCGTACTAACTAAAATCCACGGTGTCCTTCCATAACCCTTTACATTCCGCGGTGACGGTAATTCGTATCCCGCGACCTGCGGGCAGGCTTTGGCCCTCTTGAGGGGGGCCCCGTCATTTTGCCGACACTCTTTGAGGCGCGCGTGGAATACAACGCGCCGTCGACCCGGGCATGGTCCATGGTTGGACAGCGAGTTGCCCATTACTCACTGCCCTCATGCCCGGCAAGTAGGTACCTACGCTGTGAATGTAATAAAGAAATCTCGTGTTAAGACATCCTATCCAGTCACTGCAAGCATTTGTCAATTATCGTATAGCGGCTGTATTGGTACATATGCGCGACAGCATCGCTCCGCTTACTATACGTCACTGTCCTTATCAAGGAAGATTGCTGTCATGTCCCTGAGCCGTATAATTCTCGTAAACACGTAGCCTCGCTAGCATTAGGCGGTAATATGGCTACCGCAGATTTTGAGGAAAAATATGAATTAATACTGCTTTAGTAAGGAGCTTAGTACCTATAATGAGGGTTTGTTTGGTCTGAACTGTCATATTTTGTTGTACGTTATGAGTTATAAAAATAAAACAAATATAAAAAAAAAGTTTTCAATTTTTAAGTTGGTTCGTTGCCATCATGGAGCTAATCGCCGCCATCTTAAAATTTCAGTTTATTAAAAAAAAATAGAAGTGAGAAAAACAAATGATTAAATGAAATTAAATCATCTTGATTTTACGATACAGATTTATGAAAAAGTTTCAGTTATTTTTAAGAAATGTAGAAATGTGTGTGGTCTACAAGATTTCTGTGTCGTAGGAACTGCCGGGGCCGCGGGACTGTGTCTTCAGAGAACCATGTCCCTGCAACGTAAAGGGCTATTGAAGGACACCGTGGATTTTAGTTGCAGTCAGTACAAGTTTAACAATCCCTCCTGCCCTGCCCTAGGTGGGAGGACTCATTCGATGATTTTACGACGCTAAAAAAAATTAAGCATCATTTGGAATACCTATGCAAGAAATTGCATGCGACTTGCATGCAATTTATTGCGGACTAGAATTCAGTTGATCAAACAAATACCGTGATATTGTCAAAATTGCATGCAAGTTCTTATAGCGTGTAAATGAGTGTTTCAATTACTCACATACACAAACAGCCGCACCCAAAATAATTACTTGTCGGCACTTTTGGCCGCTTAATTGTTGACCGATCGGCAATCTATACATATAATAAATCTGTAGAAGGGTCAATTCTGTACATTGAAAATATTGAAAAAATAAATAGCGGGGGGTGTTGCTAGATCGATACCAATCCCAAATATGAGATTAAAAAAATTTTTGTCCTTCTGTCTGTCTGTATATGCAGGCATCACGTGAAAACTAACGGTTCGATTTCGATGAAACTTGGTATATTTATACCTTATTATCCTGGGCATAAAATGGGATACTTTTTATCCTGGAAAAATACGTAGAAAAAAAAACTTATTTTTCAGTTACTACAGAACGCGAGCTCAACAGCAGTAGCTCAATAGAGGGATCTCCTTAATTATTATAGGCTTAGCCGTATTTGGGTCCAATAGATATTTATAAGATGTCATTGTCAGAGTTACTCAAAATGGAGAAATAAACCATCCACGCGAAGACCGACATCCGCGCGGACGGAGTCGCGGGCGGAAGCTAGTTTGAAATATAAATGGTCGAATAGTAAGTACATCTCTAATCAAAGCCATTACAAGTGTTAGTGACGGGGCCCCCTGTAGAGGGCCAAAGCTTGCCGGGGTCGTGGGACTCACGAATTACCGAGACCCCGGTACGTAAAGGGCTCGTGAAGGACACCGTGGATTTTAGTCAGTACGAGTCTGACAGTCCCTCCCGCTCTGCCCTGGGTGTGAGGACTCATGTGATGATTTTACCACTATAAAAAAAAAACGCCATTACAAGTGTGATTCGCACTTCACCATTTTTTTCAGAATCTTAAATTAATCTTCATTCAGTTTAGTTGTTAAGCTATAATTAGTTTTTATGTAAGTACCTACATATTATACGTATGTGTCGGTATATTTAGATACATTATTTTTATTTACTTTATACCGGAAGACAAAAACTCTAGCTATTTGGTATTGCAAAGATCAACTTATTTGCTAGGTTAAGCTGTTCAAGGTTATGCCTAAAAATGTGATGGGTGACCGTTTATATTCATACTATTGATCGCACTATGGACAAATTTGACCACAATTAATTTAAGTGAAGTTTTTTTTTTACATGTTAAAATCCTCAAATGAGTCCTCCCACCCAGGGCAGAGCGGGAGGGACTGTCAGACTCGTACTGACTAAAATCCACGGTGTCCTTCAATAGCCCTTTACGTTCCGGGGTCACAGTAATTCGTGCAGTCCCGCGACCAATTTAAATGAAGTTAGTATTAGTTTACTTTTAATTTTAGTTTTTAAATGTAGTATGCATATAGGTATAGGTAAGTGTTTTTTTTAATAATTAATTTATTAAGTTATTAATTATGTAACAGTTGTATTTAAAAATAATAAAAAGACTCCATCAGTTAGTATTAAAAAAATAATACACAAATTGTCTATAAGCTGTTGCCCGTGGCCGAAGAGTTTGTTTGTATGATCGCGCTAATCTCAGGAACTACTGGTTCGAATTGAACAATTCTTTTTGTGTTGAATAGTCCATTTATCGAGGAAGGCTATAAGCTATATATCATCACGCTACGACCAATAGGAGCTGAGCAGCAGAGGTGAAACCTCGGGCCACGGCTAGTCGCTAAATAAAAAAATAAAAAAAGTTATTTTGGTTATACAAAAAGCCTTTAATAATTGCTATAGTCACATTATATGTATAAACATAATTATGTACAACGAAATAGGAAGGTAATAACTGCAGATAAGAGCAAGGTCAAAGATAAGATACTATAGATTTGGCACAATGTCTGTAGGCTGTCGGAATATCTTACATTCCTAATTATATACTTCACTAGCACTTTGCCCGCGACTTCGTCCGCGTGGGTTACGTACTTTCCTAATTCCCCCTTTTCACCCCCTTAAAGGTTAAATTTCCAAAAACCCCTTCTTAGTGCTCCCCTACATTATAATAGGAAGCCGTGTGCAAAATTTCACATTCCTAGCCCCAGTAGTTTCGGCTGTACGTTGATATGTCAGTCAGTCAGTTCTCCTTTTATATATATATACATAGCACTTTTCCCGCGACTTCGTCCGCGTGGTTTACGTACTTTCCTGAATCCCCCTTTTCACCCCCTTAAAGGTTAAATTTCCAAAAACCCCTTCTTAGTGCTCCCCTACATTATAATAGGAAGCCGTGTGCAAAATTTCACATTCCTAGCCCCAGTAGTTTCGGCTGTACGTTGATATGTCAGTCAGTCAGTTCTCCTTTTATATATATAGATAATCATGATGGCTCAGTGGCTATTACCTCGTCTCTCAAAACACAAGGTTTTGAGTTCAAACTCAGGCTAAATACCATTGTGTCTTTTTTAATCATGTTTTCTAGTGAAATTGAAGTACATCTTGCTTGAGAAAACCGATATGTGCGTTCCAGAACCAAAAATAATTTGTTAGCTTTAGGACTGATTCGTCGGGCACGCCGCAATTGCGGTTGTAAAACCCCTCTTTGAGGAGTTGCTGGATTGGCGTCACGGAGTCCTCACTTTCAGCTTGACGCAGGTGCTTACCGGACACGAATGTTTCGGGAATTTCCCGTGTCGGATATGGAAGGAAGAAACGCCTGGGTGTCACCACTGCGAGGATCGTCCGGAGGACACGGTGGAGAATACGGTGTGGACTGCCCCGTTTGGGCAGAGCACCGCCGTGTCCTCACGACGGTGATAGGCGGAGACCTCTCGCGCCCGGCATTGGTCGAGGCTAGACGTAATGGGAAGCGGTCGCCTCCTTCTGCGAAGCAGTCATGCTAGCGAAGGAGGAGGCGGACCCCGTGAGAGAGATGACAATGTCTACATCACGACCCAGCTTCCGCGGGAGACGCCTACCCACGGCAACAGACGGTACGAGGCGATTTTCGGCCACCGTAGGCGCGGGCATGCCGTCTCTCATGGAGGACTCGCCGTCAGATCATGAACCATGCCCGCGTCGAAGGCGCATCGTCCCTGATAAACAGCTGTCGTCTTTCAACAGCCCTTTACGCCCATGACCCTGGAACGTAAAGGGCTGTTGAAGGCTCACCGTGGATTTTAGTCAGTACAAGTCTGACAGTCCCTCCCGCTCTGCCCTGAGTGGGAGGACACATTTGAGGATTTTACTACGATAAAAAAATAAGCGCTGTCATCACGCACACGGCGATACCAATTATAATGATTTATCTTTTTGTACTCAGTTCAGAGGTCAATAAAGTCGAGAGTTGTGTGACTACATTGTTCGGTTATCATAAACTATAGACTTGGTCGGCAGATCACGTTGAATTTGTGCTTCAAGGTTGATTTCTTCATCTAATTTTGTATTAACCAAGTTTTTCCGTACATATTTCATCTATTAATCAATTTTGACAGGTTCATGTGCGAGTAAAAATGGTGGGTGTAGTTATTACATCTATATTATAATATTATAAAGAGGTAAATTCGTTTGTTTGTATGTGGGGGTAATCTCCGCAAGTAATGAACCGATTTTAAAAATTGTTTCACTGAGAAAGCTGTATTGGTCCTGACTCCTGAGTGTCATAGGCAATAGTTATTGATTCTTAAATTCTTAAATGCTTGGCAGTTGCGTAAGACCAAACCTAAGCGTCTGAAAGATTCTTTAGTTAGGCTTATAATATGTGGATGAAATATTCGATAGCCCTTTACATTCCGGGGTCACGGTAATTCGTGAGTCCCGCGACCCCGGCAGGCTTTGGCTCTTTAGAGGTCATTTTGCTGACACTCTTTGAGGCGCGCGTGGAACACAACGTGCCGTCGACCCGGGCATGGTCCATGGTCGGACAGCGAGTTGCCCATTACTCGCTGCCCGCATGCCCAAGACCTAAAAGCTTACGGAGAAAAAGAAAGTGAGTAACGCTTGCCGTATTCGTGAATAGAACCCAGGCTAACATACGAGCAGCCGTGCAGAGCTTACGATCGACAAACGAACATACATACTATCTAATCCTAAACCAAATCTTTCCATTTCCTGTAATTTACTGGTGTTAGAAAATAACCAAAGATTGATTTATCGCCGTAGACGAACGCGGTAATTGATGTCTTAGAATTTTAGGGTCAATTCACACGGAATCGCGACGCTGCACACACATTTTAATAGCGACTCAATCTTCATTTAAGTACTACACTTTTTTTTTATAGCGGTTTAAAATCATCAATAGAGTCCTCCCACCCAAAGCGAGATGCCTGCGCCTACGAAGCCGGAAATTGCCTCACGACGTCCGTTGCCTTGGGCGTCTCCCGCGGCGGCGGGGTCGTGAAGTGGAGGTTGTCCTCTCGCTCACGCGGCACGCCTCCTCCTTCACTAGCAGAACTGCTTCGCCGAAGGAGGTGACTGCTTCACATTCCGTCTCGACCCGCAACATGGCCTCGACCAATATTGGGCGCGTGGTGTTACCCAGACACACGAACCTCCCGAAACATCCGTGTCCCGTGAGGACTTGCATCAGCGTCAGAGCGCATGAGACAGCGCGGAAAAGATACACATTCCAGTATCGTCGCGTCGCTCGCGTGGCGTCGCGTCTCGGTGTGAACTGACCCTTATAATACCATATATACTCGAGTATACTGTTAACCTTGATGAAGCTAAACCACTGCTAATAAGAAAAGTAAATAAAGAGAAACAACCTTTGGACTGTGGCGAAAAATATGAGAACGACCATTTTGGCAATTATATCGACTGGTATATCATACTCGCCGATTTATTCTTTTAAGCCTTTCTCAAATAGACAGGCGTAGCGAATGCGAAGCGTGACGTTTTTATTTGTAATGTATGGAATTGTTTGAATCCAGTCACATAGAAAAGCGAAAGCGATCCGATAGCGTGACCGCACTATCGTACTGACGTCTCGTATCGGTTCGTTATCGCTGCGAACTCATCTGTCTGTTTGACAAAGGCTTCAGAGAGATGCCAAACGAGCGTTGCGGGTACGCTGCGTCTGCAACGCACGCAATGATTGCAATGCAGTGAGGGTTTATCATCATCATCCCACTGCTGGGACACAGGCCTCCTCTCTGTGAGGAGCGCAGGTCCAGTGCAGGTTGGTAGATGTCACATGTCTTCGAATGTTCGGTTCTAAGACATGCCGGTTTCCTCACGATGTTTTCCTTCACCGTTTTTAGAGCAGTGGTGATGAAATAAATTACGCAAAGTAATGTGCCTGGCTGGGTTCGAGCCCACGACCTGCAACTAAATAAATAAATAAATAAATATTCCACAACTATCACACAACGCCATCTAGTCCCAAGCTAAGCAGAGCTTGTGTTATGGGTACTAGACAACTGATAAACATACTTATATATTTCTAAATACATACATATCATAGATAAATTACACCCAGACACAGAAGAAATGATCGTGCTCATCACACAAACATTTGTCCTGGGTGGGAATCGAACCCACGACCTCCGGCATAGCATTCAGGGTCACTAACCACTAGACCAACAGGACTCTTAAGTCGGGACCGATACCACTGAGCCACCACTGCTCTCCATCAAGAATAAAACTCATTCATTCAAATTTTATTCATTCACGTTGACATGACAGATGTGACAGTGACAGTGTTAGGTTTATTTTCGTTACGGAAATTCTTGATTCAGTCCGCGGCCCGTGATAGAACCTAAGCAATAGCTTAAAATCCGTGCCGTTAAAAAGTATTATCTTGTTATGTTTAAACAAAAATCCCCACGGAAACCACTAGAACAAATATAAATAAAAGATGGCGGTTTTTCCTATTATTAGAAGCATTTTTGAGCAGCTCTTATCGTAATTAACGATAGAGCGATAGGAATTGCGATAAACTTTGATACGATATCTTTAAAATGATGGTTGTTGTATTATTATGGCTAGCGAGATTGGCAAATTGTGTGTGCTACCGCAGATCTAGCATTCAAGGAGTTCAAATAAAGTTGAGTTCATCGGTACACCGCAATTGACTATTTGACAGTAGCTATATATTACAAATATAATTAGTCTGTCATTTACAGTTCAAAAAAATAACAGACACGTATTTTTTCTTTTGTAAAATCAATAAATATTCACCAAAATACAATACATCAAAACTCGATAGTGGGGGCCCGTGACGACCGAATTCAGTAGAAATTGTACTGAATTGTGACGTATTGCCAATTTTGTATCGTATCTCCGTCAATTTTGGTTTACGAAACAAAAGAAAAAATACGGGTCGAATAATTTTTGATAATGTAAGTGACGGACTAATTATAATTTTTCAGTCAAATAGCCAATTGTGCGGATGACATTTCATTTAGCATTCAAGTGATTTGTCCGTCAGCTAAAGTTCTGAAAAATAATGGACACGTATTTTTTCTTTTGTTACATAAACCAGAAATGACGGAGATACGACGCTTTTAAAATTGATAATACGTCACAATCAAGTACAATTTTCTCTTACTTCTGACGTCACGTCTGCCCCATTCTCGAATTTTGATGCGTTACATCTTTGTTAATTTTTCAAAACTCTAATTGATCGACTAATTATATTTACAATTTATTGATCCTGTAAATGAGCCTACGACCTTCCTATTTATGTTTTTTTTTACTGTTTTTTTTTGTTATTTTTTCAGCTGACAATGTTTTTTTGAAGTGAAAACTTCTTTAGCGGGGCGTTGTGCACTTTTTTTGGAATGGGTATAAAATGTTTAACTCGCGTCAGGACACGTGACCTGATCGAAAATTCGTAAGACGACGCAGGGCGCTTGCGCGAATGTTCGTGTGTGTTTATTACTATTGAAGTCTTCACTTCTGCCGGCACTCCCAGAGTGCAACCTGTCGTTTTTTTTTTTGTTTTTCGTTCCACTTTTTACTCGGAACAGCTGATAATTTTATAGCGATTACAATTTTGGTGAAACACTGTATCCCCATTCAACACGGTCAATCAAACGCTTACCATAGACGATGTTTGACGGCTGATAGGAACTACTGGCTCGTGGCCAAAAAGAAATCTAACGTCACAATTATGTTATAACAAAACATATTCACAAAATATTTACCAATTTCATCATCCACGCAGTTGGAGCGCCATTAAATCTTTGCATAAAACTTCATAAGTACAAACAGTAGGGCATTAAATAATCCATCGTTTATATTTTCCTCAACGCGATTAAAATTCTGTGTACACACAAAAGCACATAGAAATAAATCTAGTCGGCGAGTATGAATCATTAGACGGTATCTTCAGTGGAATAAAAACATGCAGTTTACATGAAAATGTGAACTACCTATTGCGCCCATTTACGTCATCAAAACAGAGTACAAAAAAACTTGTCCATGTATTTTAAGTATGTGGTATGCAATAATTATTGCGAAAAGCGCCATCTAGCGTCGAGTAGGATAAAGATTAATTATAAGATTGTCTATGGAATTTTCCCGCCTTTTTTACTGTCAAACCTATTTTTATCAAAGTTTGATTTCATGTCACAATAATAATTTCATAAAGTTATGATAACTCATATAGTTTTTGCACTGAAATGAAACATAAGGAAGGATGTGATGATAAATTTAAAAATTGCATGACTTGCTTCATTACGATTTCGAGAACCCAATACTTTACAACTTTTTGCGTTGCCCAAATTACTTGTTTTTACATCTATCAGTTCTAACACACGTGTTCGTACAAAACACATATCTATATAAGTACATAACACTAAAGTAAATAAGTAGTTATGTACCAGTTATTTACTCAACAAGTTGGTGTGTAGGTATCTATGGGGAAGTACGCAATTTAAACGTGAAATATGGTCTTAGATCTTCAACGTGTTAATAATACCACTATCGTAAATGCGAATGTTTGTATCGATAGATGGATGTTTCGGTTTCACATAAAAAGCAACGAATTTAATTTTTAATTTAGCACACAAACGGTTTTCATAATTTATTGTATTTTTCTTTCCTTCACACGGAAAAGGCGAAGGGCTAAAGCCCATACGGCCTCGCCATAGACTTATAGCATGGACTGAGCCTTACCAAAATGTTAAATGAAATTAAGCAGCCACAATTTCTGTAGGGCTATCTATCTCTTTCTTATATGACATAACTAGCTGTTCCCCGTCGTTTAACTGCTGCTGCTCGGCTACTATTGGTTATAGCGTGATGAGATTTAGCCTAAGGCCTTCCTCGATAAATAGACCATTCAAAGCTATAATATTTTTTCAATTCGAACCAATCGTTTCTGAGATGAGCGCGTCCAATCAAACAAACTCTTCAGCTATATAATATTAGTATAAATTCAACCAATTCTTGGGTAATACAGTGGACAACATAATATATTGATTTAGTTCACGAGCAAAGTCAATATTATGTTTTATTGATATTTGCTATTACAACAATAATCTTTCATATGTTATGACATCAGGTATGAATTTTACTTTTCGGTGAAATGACAAGCGATTTTATGTTGTTATGATTACGGACACTACATTGACTCCTGTTCTATATTTAGAGATGATTCTCTATGCTTCTAGAGTATGAATTTTGCAAATCATCGTTTCTTTGATAAAGATTATTTATTACGTTACACTTTTGAACGACCGATAATAAGTAGACATTATAATCTAAAACAAGTAAGTTTACATAGCCTATATATAAAAATATGACTTGATTGTAATGTCTCGACAAACACTTGCTATGCTTTCTAAAAGACAATTTCTGTACGCTACGTGATAGTGGTCCCGATGACGAGATCCTCCTCCACGAGATATAGCCCACCACGAGACCCGTAAGCAGAAAATGTATGGTACTACATTTTTTTTAATGCAATTTGATATTATTACATAGACACTAGCTCCGCGGCATAAGGAATTCAGTCGTGGCGCGAACTCTAGTATCGCAACAAGTCGCTTATTTTCTAAGTATGTTTTTTCAAGAAGTACAGATGCCAGCACGTCAACCTACCGCAAATTTCTTTAATTGATTTACAACCTTATCACAATAACGGAAGGTTAATAATGTTCGATTGGTAAAATTTGACAGATTGACGTAGGTTGACCAGCGTCTGTACAATGAAATACAAACTTCTTGGAAGATAAAATCAATACTTTTCATTCAGATTTAAACCAATTACGGAACCGTTCACCATGTATGGTATATATACATATCAAGCAGTTCATAGTGGCGCTGTTTAATAAGAAAATGTCTGTCGAAATGTCAAACTTCATAAATTTATTTTAGTTCCGTGTTTTCCCGCCTACACAGACGGAGTAGTTAGTTGAAGTGAATGGACAAGGAGCGATTTTTTATCTGTATCGTGACGCAAAATCTACCACAGAATAAATATATTACTGATTACTGAATAACGGAGCACTGCCCTTGAGTTTCGAGTTTGGCTGTTATCATTCGCATATATCTGTTTGTTTTAAGATTGTAACACTCACATACCTATACAACATTGTTATTCATATACGTATGTTTCAGGCAAAACTGTAAATCAGTCAAAATAAATTTTGCCCTGTTCGGTCAATTGTAAGTGTGAGCTCTCATTATTGCGTTGCATTGTCACAGCGTTGACAACAGTGCGACAACGACAGTATTCCACTGCTAGGCTGAACTACAGTGTTAACACTACATAGTATAAAACAAAGTCGCTTCCAGCTGTCTGTCGGTCCCTATGTATGCTTAGATCTTTAAAACTGCGCAACGGATATTGATGCGGTTTTTTTTTAATAAATAGAGATATTCAAGAGGAAGGTTAGGCTAGTTCTCTATGAACATAGACTTGTGGCCGCAGCGTTACGCCAGGCTGCGACCAAAGTTTGCCATTCACTTAGCTACTGACAGCGACACTGGCGCTCACCGCTCGCGCTGCACGTGCGGAAGATCGATTGGTCGATCTCAAAGTTAAAAATAACTTAAACCCGACTACGAAAAAATCGCGCACTGAAAAGTATGAAACAAGAACAACCCGTGGTCGTATGCCACCTGCGGTTGTTTCACACAATCTTTATTGGCTAGGTGGCATACGATCACGGGTTGTTCTTGTTTCATACTTTTCAGTGCGCGATTTTTTCGTAGTCGGGTTTAAATTATTTTTAACTTATTTTTTATTTACACTATTTTGGGGTTATATTATTTGAAGTAAGTAATTTATGTTATATGTATAGTTTCTGAGTTGTGAATTTAAGATTTATCATTTGATACCCATGTTGACACTGTTAGAAACAGAAAATTAGCAAGTAAAAGCTATATAATGTATAAATATTTCTCTATATCTCATATGTGCTCATCAAGCCCTTTAATTTGATACCCATGTCGATACTGTGCGATTTTTTTTTTCGTTAACGACTTCTCATCCTCTAGAGGGCGCCATACTGGATTTGGTGACACGTCACCTATAACCAGCGGACAACTGAGACGCTTCTATCGAGACCTCATTTGTCATGTAATGATAAGTAGTTTAGAAGTTATGAGGGAACAAACAAACATACATACATACATACAAACATACATACCGGTCAAAATCATAACCCTCCTTTTGGCTTTGCCGTAGTCGGGTAAAAATTGTTGTTATTATGAATATCGATTTTGAGTGAAACCAGTCAAGCCAGCTCCTGACCGGTTTAGTATTTTATATACAACACCTATGTACACACACTGCTTCGAATCCAAATAAACGTTACATTAGGAACATGGCAATGCTGCCAGCGTTCTGGGCACTATCCACATTGACAGTTTTATGGAAGAATTTTTTTATACTCTGTATAATTTCAGTTCTAATTGAGTCCTTTTTGTAACTATTTTGCTTTTTAAGTTAGTTTTAGTATTAAAATATAGTTAAGTGAGTATATAAGTAAATAAAAAATATATGACGAATTGAAACCGTTCTATTTTTTTTTCCTCGGTAAAAAACATAACAATTAAAGAGAAATAAACTAACTTTCACATTTATTATGTTGAAAAAGTTACTATTTTCAGAACTGATAGCGAAAACACAGTATGGTTTTGGTTTCTAAGTAATCGTAGTAGTTTAATCAGTTCAGATTAATATTATGTACACCTATGTTGATCATGTACACGATATGATATACTGATGATATCGAAGAAGAGATATCATATTATATTGTAACTATTAAAAAAAAACAGCCAAATGCCAGTCAGAACACACCTCTGTCAGGCCTCCACTCTGTGAGAGGGCAAAAAGAATTGCTTAGAGATTGTAATGAATTTAATTTAATACACTTTAAAACTAGTCAGAAAATCTGTGAGTAATACATTTCTAAAGAAAGACTAGGTATCTATTTCTTAGGGAAGTTTATACGTGGTCAACTTTCGACAGTATAACTTTTTCACGTGAAATAAAGACAATGTTCTTCAACAGGTGACCACGAAACCTTCGAAGCTTGCAGACAAGATGCTGTTGGATGAAGTGATGCCCACGATGAGGAGCCTCAGCCCGGATCCTGAGGACATGGCGGCGGTTACCAGGAAATGCAACAATACCTTGGTGAGTTTAACAGTATTTTGTTTGCTGTACGCGCGATGACAGTGGCTCCTAGTGATTAAATTATTTCAAATCAAATGTAATCTAATCAAATTTTAATTATTTGTGTGTAACATAGGTGCAGGTAGGAAGTTCTTTCTTATATTTTATTTTACAAGGTCGCTATGTTATGCCAAGAGGCGTAGAATATTTTGATGCATGTGGGGATATACGTACATTTTGAAAGCATGCTATGAATACAATAATGATTAAGTCAACAATGAAAATAAAATATACTGTCAAAAATAATTTACAATAGTCATTATTGAAAATCACAATATTCAGTATGTTATTCTAGTCTTAAGTTCTGTTCATTCTTAGCAACTAGATCTTTTGATAAACATTTTCGGCTTGATTTTCATTTTAAATTGAATAAAACCGAAAAGGTACTTAGTAACTTAAACTTGACACACGTCACTCCCGAAAGTCCCGAGTTACTGCACATCTTTGCCGCGACGCACTGTGATCGATTTGACAATTACCATCACATAGAATATAGAGCTTAGTTTTAGGCTGCCATTGACGACAAAATGATAAAATATAAAACCGTCGTGCCAACGATATAAAGAAGATGAAGAATCTAGAGTTTGCCAGCAGAGTGAAGCTGAAAAGAAAAGGAGGAGGCGGGGCCGTCGAACTCGATTTCAAGGGAGAGAAAGAGATACATTTTATATATCTATTGTATTCCTTTTAAATTCCATTATTTCCTTTGATGATATCCGTAGAGAGGCAGGAATCGATTATATTTTTTTAAAACTTGAAGCCAAATATTTAACGAATAAAAAAAAATTCCTTCGCAACTCGCACACATCAACATCACATACTGTAGTGGCCAGTTACATAATAAAGTACGCGTCAAAATATCGTGCGAGAACGAGATGCCACATTTGTTTGCAATATTTTGTAACATGTTTTATCTTTCAGGCGCCTTATCGTGTTGAGTTTGATAAATTGTCTAGGTCTGAAAAAATGTTAGCAGAAAATATGCAAAATACGGAAAAAAACTTTGATTAACAGAAACGACTTAGACATAAATAAATAAATATTAAATATATTTCACAACTATCACCCATCAGTCCCTAGCTAAGCAGAGCTTGTGTTACGGGTACTAGACAACTGATAAACATACTTATATATTTCTAAATACATACATATTATAGACTAGCTTCCGCCCGCGACTCCGTCCGCGCGGATGTCGGTCTACGCGTGGATGGTTTATTTCCCCATTTTGAGTAACTCTGACAATGACATCTTATAAATATTACGGCGCTGAATCCACTGCGGGTAATGCAACGTATGTTCGAGGTTCTACAGAACAACGTCTATGAATAAAACTGAAAAATAAGATTTTTTTTCTACGTATTTTTCCAGGATAAAAAGTATCCTATGTTATGCCCAGGATAATAAGGAATAATTATACCAAGTTTCATCGAAATCGAACCCTTAGTTTTCACGTGATCCCTGCACAAACAGACAGACAGATAGACAAACAGACAGACAGACAAAATTTTTTTAAATCATATATTTGGGTTTGGTATCGATCCAGCAACACCCCCCGCTATTATTTTTTCAATATTTTCAATGTACAGAATTGACCCTTCTACAGATTTATTATATGTATAGCTTCCGCCCGCGACTCCGTCCGCGCGGATGTCGGTCTTCGCGTGGATGGTTTATTTCCCCATTTTGAGTAACTCTGACAATGACATCTTATAAATATTACGGCGCTGAATCCACTGCGGGTAATGCAACGTGTGTTCGCGGTTCTACAGAACAACGTCTATGAATAAAACTGTTATTTTTTTCTACGTATTTTTCCAGGATAAAAAGTATCCTATGTTATGCCCAGGATAATAAGGAATAATTATACCAAGTTTCATCGAAATCGAACCGTTAGTTTTCACGTGATGCCTGCACAAACAGACAGACAGACAGACAAAAATTTTTTAAATCATATATTTGGGTTTGATATCGATCCAGCAACACCCCCCGCTATTTATTTTTTCAATATTTTCAATGGTACAGAATTGACCCTTCTACAGATTTATTGTAGTATAGATAATTTACACCCAGACACAGAACAAATGATCGTGCTCATCACACAAACATTTGTCCTGGGTGGGAATCGAACCCACGACCTCCGGCATAGCAGTCAGGGTCACTAACCACTAGACCAACAGGCCTGCCAAATCTGCCAATTCTAGTAAGTAAAGGATTGATTACTGTTTAAATTTTCAATTTGCTTAAAACGTAACGTGCTAAGTATTAGCTTTGTCAATTTGGCAATATTTATTCAAAAACAAATTACACAAAATAGTCGTACTAAACATTCAATAAATACGAAAATCATAGCCATTCATTTAAATAAATCAACAAAACAACAATAAAACGCGTTAAATATTTTGTTTACAATCTCCGTAAATTGCGCGCCAATGTATAAAAATGAATTGGCGCCTTTTTTATCTAGTCTATGGTCATGGCCACACAAAAAAAGCAGATTATAATTTGAATAAAAACAGTTACGTGCGAACGTAAAATAATTAGATAGGAACCATAAATTATAGGAAAAACTTAATAACATATTATTAAAAATAATATAATCACTAAATATTTTAGTTATGAAATGTCAAATAATAATACAGTACATATTTAAACATAATAAATCAATTAAAAAAAATACTTTGACATTTGTGCATAAAAGTTCAGTTTACATTACAAATTCAAAATGAACGATATTTTAACACATGCTACTAGTCATTCTAAAACCAACTTTAAAAACTAGAAAATAAAGTTAAGATTAGTTCAAACAGACCCATAATTTGAATCAACATACTGGTGTACCTATGTAATGAACACGTGGCGGATTCAAACATATAATTCAACATAATTGGATGGACAACAGAAGCCGACCGTGGCATTGGGACCTTGATAGCCATAAATAGCATGTGATTATATAATCACGCTATTTTAAAATTATACTAGCTAATACCTGCGTGAATTCTTCAGTTATTATCCCACAGGAACGTTATAACGAGATAAAAAGTATCCCATGTGTTAATCCAGGTTATAAACTACTTGTGTACTCAATTTCATCCAAATCCGTTCTGTAGTTTATGCGTAAAAGAAGATTAGTAAGATTAGTAAGAAGAAAGAGTAGTAAGACCAGCCAGTAATGAACTCACAACTGACAATATTGTAAAAGTAATAATTCACAGTAATAACGAAAAATTTACCAAAAAACACTTCATAATGGATATTTTTGTTACTGGGACCATAGAATTTTTTTTGTGTTAATTATATTCCCTTCACACGGAAAAAGCAAAGGGCTTAGGCCCATACTGCCTGTCGCATAGACATAGAACATGGACTGAGCTAGGGATATCCTCATTATGCCATATGGGCAGAAAAGTGTGAAAGAGACAAGCAAACATGACGCGCGACAGATTTAAAGCCAGAAAGACTATGCATTTCTGTACACTGATTAAATAAATTAGTGAAAACATTGATTGTAAATGCACGTGCATTTAGTGTCAGCGGTGCGGTGTGGTCAGCGGCCATTGATAATAACTCTAAAGAAAAACATTAACTTGTCGTTAAGTAGAGTAGTTTTATCTGTGACACGTAATTATTTATCTTTGGTTCAAAGATTAGAAGTGATCACGGCAATGAAGCGTGAATGGAGCAAAAATCGGTTTATTTTCTTTGTTCTTTGGTAAAATGGGAGCCAGCTATTCGCGGTAGCGTCTGTAGAGGAAACCGTGGCTCCGAAACGCAAAGGGAAACTGTAGAAACAGGGTGAACCTTTGGCTTGTAGCCTAGGCCCTTTTGGTCCATCCGGGGAGATTTTACCAGGGGATTTGATGATTTAACAAACCTAAAAACGAAAAAAAAGTTCACGACTTTAATTCTGCCACTCTTAATATTTTTGCGAGAAAATTTAAAAAAATCTGACTGAATTTAAAAAAAAACCTTTATTTCTTATTTGTTTTAATAAATCCTTTAATACCACATTGTACTTATTGTACTAAAAAGGGTACCTATAATTAATGTCAAAATCTGAGAGCCAGAAGAAAATTCTGTCCCTAAATATTGCAGCAAAATAAAAGGGCTTATGATTTAATTCAACAGTCATTCATTGAATTAACTTCAATACCTAGTTAATTATGTATTTGGTACTAGCTGCGATTGCTGCGAACAAAGATTAAGACATAATTACTGGCATTATCTTGATATCTCCTGTGTAAATAAACTACAGCATCTAGTACACTACAATAGGTAACAATAGATCCCAAAAATAAAACTTATCGATTACTGAAGTTTCATAACATTTTGTAATATTGTGCAATAATATTGCTAGTTCGGTAATGTTTCAACAGATGGCGCTGATTTCGAAACACTACAAATACTACAATGCACAATTCAAAAGTAAAACGTAAGGTTTTTGTTTAGTTTAATCTGAATTAATAAAATAATACCACATTTATACAAAGAGAAAGTAAGCTTCCAACCATTGATAAATTATAGTAGTCTAGTCACAAATCTACTTGTCTGTCTTTAAAACTTAGATCTTACTACAATACACATATAAAACCTGAAAATCTAGAAGTGTAGCAAATTGTTGTGTAGAATTTTTTTCAACTTGTTCTTTCCGTACATTTTTACTTCAGAACTGCGTAAATTATGAATTCCAAAGCAATTTATAAATCCGTTGTCATCGATAGTTGAGCCATCTAGTGCCAAATAGTAGATTTGTCTTGGCATTATCCTGTTTAACAAATGCAGCTACTCCCCAATAGATGGCGCTGTCACCAAAATTCGATTGCTTGCTAATTTAATGATTTTTCTTGAAGTATAGTAAAAAATCCTAGCAAAAAAAAATACTGCGTTCTTGCAAATGAAATGTTTTCTACGATAACAATAGATACGTGAAAGGTAACCTTTCGTAATCGGACGGATGTTATCTATAGAGCAACAACACCTCTCTATTTATCGTATAGCTTTGTCCCTCTCCGACTGTCTGCATGACGTGTGCTTTTCACGCCGAGTGGTCGATCGCGACGAAGTCAGTCACAGACCGATTCCGATGTTGTATGATCTTGTTATTTGATGTTATTTCTTCGAATATTAATACAAATAACCTTCGTATAGAGTTCTAAGTGTTTTTCGCGTAACTAACTTCGATCTAAGTACGAACTTACGCCGGATTTCTGTGTATTACGTGTGTGAATCAAGTGACAAGTGGAACGTTGCAAAAAACAGTATTTCTTGCTGTTTTACCGAGTGCTTTTACTTGTTTTCGTGGATTATCTTCCGTTATAGGAGTTAACGGAGCGTATCATACCTTTGCTGCAGCAGTCTTTGTGTAAAATAATGCATTCTTTATTTATTTAACCCAATTGTAACTTCAACTTTAGAGGTTACCATATTTTCCTATTAAAGTACCTAAGTACTTACATTGTGACGTACCTACCCTACATTTTCTTTTTCTGGAACAAAAACTATTGTTTTTTTTTTGTTCGTGACTATGTTACGCAGTGCAAACGGCCGATGTAGGTATTTTATCGTGTTTCTTATCGGAATCCTATGAGTCAACTATAATTTTAGTAAATAACTACGAAATTACGTACGTATATCGCAGATGAATAATTTTATTCAGTAATACACTTCTATTCCATATTTACCATTTTATTTTCTTTTTTTTTTGCTGTCAAAGGCACAGTAAAAAATACCTGTGCTACAAGATGCTAACATGAAAAATAACTCTAGTTTATGATCAACTTTGACATATTTGATTACAAGACTTCTAATTTAATGATATTAATAACACGTTATTATTCTCAGCAAGATTTTCCTGGTTATTGTTATGTATTTATGGCTTTATTTACTATAATTCTGGGTTCAATTGAAGTTGCTTCAACCAATATGAATCTTATGAAAAAGGCCACTGTTTACAATATGCTGTATACACAGTGGCCCATGATGGACCATGACAAGAAAAAAATCTTTTGTACATACAACCCAATGAAATGATATATTGGTCAAGTTTTGGGATTTTTATTTATTATTAAACACAGTAAAACACAACATAAAAAGAATATAATATGAATTATTTGAATAGTTACATCTAGAACCCAATTAATGAGTTTCCATCTGGTTGAATATTTAATATGCCTTTGACATGACATATTATTGTGTTGAATAAATTATAACTTTGATACCTACTCTCGCTATGAAAAAATAAAAAATTGACAAAGACATTGTCCAAGTTATTTCTTTTTTTTCTACACTTTTTAACTATTAAATTCCATTGTATGTATATTTTATAAAAAAAATAAAGTTTGTGTGATGCTTCAAATTTGATCTTGAACTCGCAGCGGGGGTGGTATTTTTTTCTGTAGTTTTAGCTTTAATTCTCAGTGCCCATCTAGACATTCTATAATCTAAGACCTAGAAGTATTCTATTAAGTACCTTGAAGACTGCCAAGTTATAATCAGGAAATATAGGAATCCTTAACAGTATGCTAAATTGATGAATAGTTATCATTAGTCATGCATAGCAAGTTTTACCTTCACAATGTCATCACCCCAAGGACTTTTAGCATACTAATGTATTAGCATTTACTGTCATCAACATAACTTTTTCCCAACTATATTGGGGTTGGCTTCCAGTCTAACCAGATGCAGCTGAATGTCAGTATTTTACATGTAGTGACTGCCCATCGGACCTCCACAACCAAGTAACTGAGTAATACAAAATCCTTCAGTAAATCTGGCTGTCAGACTCCTAAGCACCTGGTGTAATTAAATCAATATTTCTAATATCTTATGTGATGGTCTAGAGGTTCAGCTCCTCGCTTCTCATGCATGAGGTTGCGAGTTTGAACCGAGGAAAGTACAAATGTGTTTTTTTTCAATTTATTATGTACTTTCTCAGTTATCTTGGACACCTCGTACATTGGTGATAGAAACAGCCTGCAGTAGTGAATTTATTAGCTCTGAAACCAGAGAGTGGCCAGATCCTGACACTAAAAATACATCTTATTGTATTTTATAAGTTGGCTAAAGAAATTGAATGTCTTCTGTAAGGGAATTATTCAAACTTCACGGGCCATATTATGAAGTCTTAAATCCAGGCTTGTTCCAGTGAGTGAACGAGGTGGAGCTAGACGACTTGTATAGCTCTGTCTCCTTCACTCACTGGAACAAGACTGGTTTTAAGATGTCATAAGGCGGCCGCAGGAAAGTCAACATAATAAACTGTAAAAAGGACAGGAATCAATTTTTGTAAGAAAAAAGTTCATTTTACTGGAAGCATGAAGCATATAGAGTGGAGCCATTTACTTGTTATGGTATCATGTATTTGGGGCAATAGGTGAATGGGTAATCCATTTTATTTTCTTGAATGGCTGGGTATTTAAACATTGTTTTAGTTTGCCTTACATATTGAAATGATTTTAATGGTGTGGTCTTATAATTTCTAGTTTAATTTAAATTTAAAATTTCGCCTAATATTGCTTAAATATGCAGTAGATGTAGCCTGTCCCGTTCCTTACTTATTTTAATGTCATTGTAAGCAATAAAAAATAATTGAGTACAAGTAGCATCGCAATAGTACAAGTTTGATTTTAAAAATGTCTACATTATTTTGCGAGCAAAGTGAAACAATTCAAAGCAAGTCAAGGTGCTATACAGACTGAATGCTTAATGTTTCTGTGCCTATAAAAAATATAGTATTTTGTCTTTGTAATTTTATCCCTCACTTTACTTACCTATCTGTCAAAATATTAGTAACTTTTATGTTAGTGGTAATAAGATTGATAATAGGTAGCCAAGCCAACACTGACAAATCTGTCAAAATTAGAATAGTGTTTATCCTTTAATTTTTTTATTATGATTGTAATAATCGTGAAAAGACTCACAATTGTCATTTTCATAAAATTTAAATTATCAAACAATTTGAGGTCTTATTGTTTGAAGATAAGATCATCATAGCCGAGTCATCCTTACTGTGTCATAATAAAATTAAACATTAAATCACAACAATCACTACATTTGTATCAAAGATAAATTTTCGAAAATGTTGATAAATACATGTTTTAATTATATAATTAATAACATACATAGGTACCTAGATACATTAGTCGGGTAAAAATTAGGTAAATTACATTTTTTTATATTGCCACTCTACAAATAATCCTTGCATAATAATGGGTGCATTTACCAATATTTAAAAACACATAAATACAAACAGCCAGATCTATAGTCGACAAACATTATCCCCAACTATATGCCAAAGAATACCTACAATTTCTTTTGTGCCTCTTCCTCAGATACATTGAAAGAAAAAATTGCCTTGATAAGATAACTTGTGACGATAAGATTGCCTTCTAATTTAAATTAATTAATAAACATTAAAACAAAATTGTTGTATGGTATTTATAATCAAGATTCTAAGCTCTCTTTAAAAATGATTTAAACCAAATATAAACTGGTAAAAATTCACATCTAATATCTTAACTATTTATTTAACTATAACAATGTCCGAACACATGCACTCACAGTTAGTTCGTCCTCAGAACTAGGTTAATTGGGTTGGTGCATTACCTACTTATTATAAATTTAGACTTTCTAGCGACACATTCTCACTGCATAATGCATTTGTGTTACTCTAGTATGTTTTAAATTTATAATAAGGCATTTAACATAGGAATTTATACAGAAGGTAATTTGATAGGTACAATAATTTTTCAAGGCATGTCCAAACTGGAAACCATGACCCTGGAACGTAAAGATCTATTTATGGAACACTGCATTTTAGGCAGTACGAGTCTAACAGTAGCGCTACTCCCAGGTTGGGAAAATTCATTTGATAATTTTGCCACCTAAGAAAAAGGAGTGTTCTGAAATTATAAGTATTCTCGCATTTGTATCAGAAAGAGAAGGAAACTGTCACAGTTGTTGGCCCATAGACTAGAATTTTTTCATAACCTATTTTGTTAGAATATCTCATTATCTTAGTCCAATTAATAGAAACCTTTTCAAAGATGTGTCGGTCATTTTGGCTTAGAAATCTGACCACCTCAGATAATTTATGTAGCCTGATGATAACTAAACATAATAATTAGTATTTTATTATATTATTTGGTAAAAATAAAATAAGTAAATTCTTAAATCCACACTTGTAAAAACAAAAAAATAAATACGACCCACACTTTTCCCGCCATACACATTGAGCTGTGGTCCTTTTGGCGCTCTAATGTATTTGACAGACAGGCGCTGATTGTAAAAATTAGGAAAATTGTCTTTGGAAATTGCATTGAAAACAAGATGGCAGTTTTAGGTCCGATTTTGAACACGTATAAAACGTGGCGCGGTTATCGTTTTGAATAAATACTTTTTTCGCATCTGTTTTTCTTTAATTTAGAACGTCCTTGCGTTGGCGTACGGTCAGCGAGGGTCGTTGTACTCGCGTTTTTCGTTTGTTTGATGTAATATCTAAAAATATGGCGGACTGTGAAATGATGGCGGTCAATATTCTATCTACAAACCGTGAGCTGAAAATATTTTTTTCTATGAATTAATTAAAATTCGGTTAAATAAAGATTAGTTTCATTTGAACTGGATTACTTTGAAACGTTTTTTTGTTTTAATGTATTTATTAAAAAAACCCTTTCAGAACTTGTTCTTAATAACAAACATTGCTTCGAAAACGTATGTGAAAACATACATAATAATAATATTGTCTGTATAAACTACTAGGTTTATTTTTAGTCTATTTCCGCGTGGAAAGAATTATGTATTTCCTCGTACTGACAGTAATAGAAGTCGACACTTGGCTTAGATTTTAATCAAATGTACTGAAAATTACGTTTTATTTCATAGATAATAACAATATTAGCCTATTTTTGTCCCAATGCTAGGTAAAAACCTCTTCTCGTCCAGATAGGACAGTAATCATTAATCATCATGTTTTCATCAAAGTAATAATAAAAAAAATCCTAAAATACCCTCTTTTTTGGGGGTAATATCAGTACCTATGACATACTTCGTTTCGTCTAAAAACGTCTTTCATATTACGCACAGCAAAGCAGTGTACTCACTACCTGCGTCTCTGTTTCCGAACGCATACAACTAAAACCCTAATCTCTTTAAAGTTACTCGCTCCATCGTAGACTTTGTCTCTGTCACCTTTGAACTAGACTAGTGTTAAAAACACACCTATCTGAAATAAAAGAAATCATATTATAAAATAAAAGAACATCGTGATTTTGATGTTTTGCGTACAGAGAATTCTTGCAATTAAATAATTTTGTTTAGCATGGTAAAATCAAATGTGTCCACCCCACCCAGGGCAGAGCGGGAGGGACTGTTAGACTCATAATGAGTAAAATCCACGGTGTCCTTCAATAGCCCTTTACGCCGCGAGCCCGGCAGGCTTTGGCCCTCTAGAGGGGGGCCCCGTCATTTTGCTGACACTCTTGGAGGCGCGCGTAGAACACAACGCGCCGTGCAATTAAAGATGGCAGAAATATTCGTATAAAAATATTCAAGAAGCCATTCTTCAGGTGAATAAGACTATTAATTTCGTAAAACTCTCAACCGTAACTTAATAGTGCGAAAAACCGGTTGAGAATAACTTTTAATTTAAAGTTTTATGTTATCTGTTACTAGGGGCCCTAGTGAACAGCTGTAATTGGCCTTTTATGCGCCCTCTGCACCCTGGCCTAGCCATTTCTGCGCCTTCCAGGGTCAGCGCTGTGCCTACCCACCTGACACACCCCTAATTTCAGTACGGCTGATGAACTATCAACAGGCCATGGTATTAAATGCCCTGTCATTTGTGGAACAGCATTATGTCACTTTTGGGCATAGGCATCTCCCAAGATTTTTTATAGATTCGCGTTTGACTTCTATCTCACCTGGTAAGCGATGATGTGGTTGACGGTGAAGCATTCTTGTCTAGAAGCCTTAACACACTGTCCTCCGCATCCAGTCGCCTTTTGAATGTCATCTATCGTCAGAATCCGTTGTGCCTTGATTTCGACTTCAATAAAAATATATTGTGTATTTTTACCAGAAATTTTTGTAGAACCAGCTTTCTTGTCTGGATTTGTGCTTGATGGCCTATCTTCTTTAACAAGCATATATAATATACGCCTGTTTTTATGCCACGTGGGTTGGCAAAAAAAATCATAGACGCCACCTGTTACGATACTCACATACCCCTATCATCACCACGTTCACACATCTGGTCATTCAAGCAGACTGGCTGCGGGTATTAAATACCTGGAAATATGCTTTAAACCCGACACATAACATACCTTTTACCTACCCTCAGACTGGGCAGAAAAACTGCCAAACAAAAATAAACCCTATGCTACTAACCTTCAAGAGCCTTATTCCTATCCGGAAATGCACAATTGCAAATTACTACATTAGTTAGAAGCAAAACGAGCGCATTAGTGTCAGCCTGACGTAACACAGCCTCCCCAAGGTCAACGACCTTCCGCCATCTTGTTAATGATTCATGTCTTTGTTTGATCGTTTACCTCACTTTTATACAGGTTATTATTTCATAGTCAAGTGTTTGTTACTGAAATTGTACACGCGTATGTTTTTTGGGATAGTTGTCCGGTCATAATTCGTTTTCATAATTCTCTGTGGTATTTGTTTGTGGTCGGCGCGACATGTCATCTTCCATACTTGTTTATTACTCTTCATTTCAGCAGTCAACTCCTTTCTAAACGATACTTCCCAAAATGAAACAGTGCTACTGCTATTAGTAGTATCAATTTAACCTTCTTCGATTTGAGTCTTTCAGCCCCGGGTGAAGCAAAAAGGATCGTCAGACTTAGCTGACTAATAATGAACCTGTTTCTTCGGTAACTCTATGCTTTTTAGGGCTGCTGTGGCATTTTAAGACATTCTCTCTATTTGTGTGCCTGCTTGAAGGCAACAGACTCGTCCTTATTCAATGGTATTAAATGTAACTGGAGAAATTAATATGGGGACATGAGTAGAAACACTGTAGTCTAATCCTTCGGGATTTCAGTATGATGTTAAGGTGTTCGGGGATGACTATCCTATCCAGTATTATTTTAGCTAGCAGCCGAATTTACATAAAAATATTTCTGAAGGCTTTACTTAAACCAGCTGTCCTATTTGCTTTTAAGGAGGTAAATGCTCCAAACATTTGGAACCAAGCCATGTTTTTCTTCAAGAATAGGAATTTCCTATTCTAGCAGTGGATTAGTGAGATTAGTTCTTCCCTCAATGTTGACAAAGTTATTTAGCTCTAAGTCTAGTATACTAGCAAAAAGTAAGCTTATCTTATCTCGCAGCCAATCATTATATCCCTCCCAAATTGCGTTTGAGCATCAGATTCTCTACCCTCCATATAGAGTCTGCCTCAAACGCGTTGTGAAGCTCGTGAATCCAAATAGTAAAATAGTCACAGGAAGTTGAACAGAAGCATTCTGAGTATTTCATGTTTGAGATTGGTCGTTGTTAATTAGTAGCTGGGCTAAGAACGGTTTTCTAAACCTCGAAGACAAGATCAAGGTGAATGAAACGAGCCCAAACACAATATAGCTACTGTAAACTGTTGACGACCTTCTGAAACTGCCTGCCGTCACTGTAATCATAATTTAAAATGAAAGACTGGCCATAAACCCTCCTAAACGGTAACAGATTAATTTTATTAAAGGGGACATCTTTTGAGTTAGATTAATAACTTTATTTGTATTAAAATAGTACTTAATTACTCTGTTTGGGCGACAAAGACAAATCATGTAACAGCTCGTTTACTAAAAGCATCTTCTTGACCTAAATGCACATTTTCAGAAAGATATTTATAACTTTCATCTTTGTCTTCTGTAAATGGGTTTCATATTTTTTGATCCAGCATAGCTTTGATTTCGGCAACATTGCCAAATTCAGGATAAACAAAAGGTTATGCTCTATTAAACATATTTGACCAGAAATTAAATGAACAAGGCATACAGACACTAGGGGATCCACTATTTTTAATCCGGGTTGTGAAGGGCAGATAGGCAGCCACTCCATGTGTATTCTGAAGCATATGAAATGCTAGGGAGCCGATGAAGCTCACAGAGACGGGAAATGGTCAACCAATATGTGTTTTCATAGCATTGATGACGAGTATGAAAGAGGGGAAGACCACAGAAAAGATGGATCGATTTTGTGCGGAATGATATGAAAAAACAAGAAATAAATGATGGCGCGGCTGCTAAGAGAGTATATTGTGGCGACTCCAAATAAGGTAGCATAAGGTAGACAGATGATGAAGACGCCAAAGTATTTTGAAAGAAAAAAAACATCGATCTTCTTTCGTTAATAAGTTGATTTTTTTTTCGTTAAATTGTTTATTTCTCTAAATCTGTGATCCCACACGGTCTCGATCATTATTTCAATGTCAATGTCTTAACGCTCAGATGACTGTGGGCGGCGTGTTGATGTCCTGAAACAAAGAGGCAGTCTTGTAATAACAGCACTCCATATTAGTATGTGGAAGATGCGTTATAAGTACTCATTTCGCAACATTCACTTTTTAAATCTGTCAGAGGTAGCACCCAAAGTCTCTAGATAAAAAGAAAGAAAGAATAATGTTTATTTGACTTCAATTCGTTAAGCACAGATAATAAAACGGATACAAATGAAATCTGAGCAAAAGAAGAAGAAATTAAAACAAAATGTGTTGTAAAAAAAAGCATGGCATCTGATGGCTTAAGACACCACTTTTTATCAATCAAGTAATGATTGATAAAAAGTGGTGTCTTTAGAAGTCTGTTGATTGTGCACGTATCCAGCGTACACATATGACCAGCAGGGCCATTTGCTAAATTGATTGTAACTGACCAGCAGTGGTCCACTGAACTTGGATGGATTGATACCTGTTATGAGGATAAATTGAGGAGTGGAGTGCCTCAAGAGCGTGAGAATAGTTGATTTTAGGGAAAATTTATCAGTTTCATTGCAAATGCAAAAGCCAATACGAAATTTAACTTTTAACAGCTATTTGATGGTTAGCACACCGACACCGAGATTTTGAATAACCCCGCAGATATAATGGTTATAATTATCATGTCGTGGGAAGACAATTAGGGGTGAGAGACATTTGTTTTCGCTGAAATTAACTCCGTAACCATAAAAATAATTGGTTGAAACGGTGAACCAGACAGTTGAACAAGCAATTGATGTAAATACAAAATAACCTTCAGTGAAAATCCAGAACGTTCCGAGCTTGTGATCAGAACGTCAGTCGCAATTTAGTTTCTTCTTTTCCCATTCCATTTCCAGACGATTAAAATATCCTTTCAAGGAAACTGGCGATCTAAATTTAGCGTCTACAGGAAGAAGGGATGTCTGCTAATTTAACGATATATTTGACCTTTGTGATTATAACCAGGAATTTCCGAGATCATTTTCATACTACAGTTTTATTGTTAGCGATTAAATCTTAATAATCTTGGCATGGTATTGCGCGTATGCTTTCTTAATATGTTTCTATGCAATCGTATTCCATACCAGCCAACATAGCTAAGGTTGGCTTGTGCGGAAGAGATTCCCAGAATGGACAAAGTGATCGTTGGTAATTATTTAAAGTATTTCTCAGTAGAAACGAGGGAGTCTGAATTTGTGTTCGGTTGGAGGCAAGAGGCTCGTCCTCTATTTCATTAAGCCAGTGTGAAATTAATGTTTGTCAATCTACACCAGTGTCTATTATATCTATGCTATTGCAGCTTTTACCGCGGGCTTCGAGCGCGGCGACCGAAACAAGAAATTCCGTTACGAAAACAAACCTAACACTGTCACTGTCACATTTGTCATGTCAACGTGAATGAATAAGATTTGAATGAATGATTTTTTTTTCTTGACGTTTCTCTTGTTTGACGTGGCTGACCATAGCCTAATTAGTAGAGTAACTTCCCATAGAGCAACGATGGGATGATATTCGCGGTAGACGATCATTTTTTTTTCATAACAAAATAAATATAATTGCACGTTGATAAAAAAATACTATGCAATGGCTTTACCGCGGCAGCCCCCGAGTGACACAGACCAAAAATTCGGGATTAAGTCCGCCTTTTGTACCACCATTGTAAGTAAAACTCAAAATAATAAATATACAGTTTAAAATAGGTGATAATTTTAAACATTAGATCAGATAGATATTTGGACCTCGGTACATCACCTTCAGCGTATGTAGCTGTCTTTTAACTTGACTCATAAACGAATGACGAATAGCACAAATGTTTTATTTCATTTCCGAAACAATATGGCGACACGTGGTCCAATACATATGTGTACAAACACTGTTGTTTATTTTAAAATGGATGACTATCTTTACTGTTATTTTATTTCATCGTAAATTCCTTTCCAGAGCGTTTAAAAGTTAATAAATTTGCCAATAAATTTTCCGTTTTATTCCCGCCAATTTATGACAGCTGTCACTGTCACAATTTTTTTTGTTTTCTTTATTAAAGGCTCTATCTTGTTTATAGTATCCTCTTTAAACCCTACCAAACATAATAAAGATAAAATAACAAACAATTAACCGTGTTAAAGAAAATTCCGTTCTGACTCTCGTCGGAAAATGGCAATAAACCCGTTGCCAAAACCTCGTTTACTTATGAAAACAATTACATTATTATGTATTTATAAAGTGCATTGCAAGATTAACTGTGATGTCTGGAAAATGGGACGTTGCCTTGTGTGTGACCTTAAATAAATATAAAGAAAGGACAGTGAGATGTAAGCAAGAATATTTTGATTAAACACTTTTTGAGACAAAGGGAATCATGCCAACTGCAGTCTTCCTGATGCTGTAGAACTGGCGGTAGTCAAACCTATTTAGAGAAAGTTATTGAGGTCAGAAGCGGTGGAATGTTCCAGATCCCTAAACGTTCTTATGCTCTAAGAATGTTCGCGATTTAACGCATTTTAGTTTCGAGTTGCTAGGTTGCATTTCGTCCGACTAGCAGTCCTAAGTCCCAGTAACTTGCCTGCCGGGGTCGCGGGACTTATGATTTACCGTGACCCCGGTACGTAAAGGGCTATTGAAGGACACCGTGGATTTTAGTCAGTACGAGTCTGACATTCCCTCACGCTCTGCCCTGAGTGGGAGAAATCATTTGATGATTCTGCCACGCAAAAAAAAGTAAAACACTCTTAATCAGCGAGTTTCCTACGTCAGAAACTGATCTCTGACGTTGGAAACGCGCTCGTAGCTGTTTTGGAGAGGTTAAGCAAATGATACTGAAATTGCAGCATACTATTCAGCCTTAAACATAAATAACTGTGGGAAACAATTCCTGGAAAATATTAAAATATAACAACTTCTTTGAGCTCCTCTACCTCTGCTTACGTGTTGAGATTTTTTTTGACAACATTAGGTCGAGGTTTAATCGCATTTCCCTTCACTGTAAAACTAAATATACCTTTGTTGTCAGTATTTATTATGTTTTTTTTTATATCATTGCCGCACACTAGGAATTTCTCCTGTATCGTGGGTGCGTTTACAAACATAGAAACACACAAACACCCAGACCCGGAACAACTACTTGCAGATCATACAAATATTCTTTCCATACTCATCAACTCATAATTATATTTCTACATTGTATAACTAATGTGTTGCGCTAAAGCAAAAGGGGTATGTAAGGATCGCAGTAGTTTCAATTTTGAATTCATACTATGTACTTAAAAAAAAGTTAAGTTGAAGCGACAGTGTCTATGTTTATGGATGTAGAATTATATGGGCTGTAATGTTAGTATGATACATAAAACCTTGTGCTAAATGCCTCTACTGAGGACATCGGGTGCCGTACCCTTGTATGGTGTGTATCAGTGTAATGCCGGTCACCATGCGGTTGTCTATAGCGCTAGTTCGTTTCAGTTACTATATAAAGACATTAAATACTCTTTGGATTTGATTTAAAGGGCCAGTGGCGTTGGTATTGTAATTGATATGGACATGTTCAAGGAAACTATTGTTGCGAGCAGCCATATTGACATTTTTTCGCGCCTTTTTTGCTGTCACTGTCAAACATTTCTTTTTCTTCTGTTGGCATCAGTCTTTGATTTCCAATAGTGCTAAGATGATTACAACAAGGTCGTTTTTAATTGAGTTGATTCTGGCGATAGGCCACTCTTGTTGGTCGCCTTACAGCACCATGCTTCCCCTTTGAACTAAAATATAAAGATTTACCCGAGATCACATTTCCTAGATATTGAAACCTGGCTGAAATTGAAAAAAAAAAAACACCAACAGCTAATGCCACCCTGACAATGTCATTACAAAAAATCGATCACAGGAGATCTTTGTAACAATGTACTTCAACAAAATGTTTTTATTGACGTTGGTAACCTTGATTACAGTTGTCATCTGTTTTCATCTCGACCTGTCCTAAGAATAATTAAAATTCATATATTCATGAATCTTGTTGTCTAGCACATTTGGTCAAGGTTTGTTCATAAAATGTTTTGTTTGTTTTTACGTTCATGATTAAGTGATGACATTTTAGCTGAAGTATCGGGTTCTTGTGACTGTTGTTGATTTGTAATTAATTGAAAGTGTGTCCTTAAATCCACTGCATGAGAAAGCCAACTTATTTCTTCATTCTTATTGTGTTCCACACGCTTCCAAGGAGTGTCAGCATAGTGACGGGGCCTGTAGAGGGCCAAAGCCTGCCGGGGTCGCGGGACTTACGAATTACCATGACCCCGGTACGTAAAGGACTAGTGAAGGACACCGTGGATTGTTGGACTTGTCAGTACAAGTCTGACAGTAACTCCCGCCCCGCCCTGTGTGGGTGGACTCATTTGATGATTTTACCACGATAAAAAAAGGCACATAGTTCTCGCTAGCGGTGAGCTTTTCCTATCTTTCAGAAATAAGAACATTGGCTGTGAAAAGAGTATGTAAAGATTGTAGCTGTCTGTAGTTTTTGCTTACCGTCTAGAAAAATACATGAGTTTGTATGCTTATCTTTGCTCATAGTTCCCCCATGCAAAATAACAAAACTCAAATACATAATCTACAGTGTTTTGCAAACATAAATGTTTTCTGAGGCTAAGTAGTATCGCCCGGACGAGCTCACCTCTGAAGGACCTCAGAGCGTGTTCAACGATTTTCAAATATAAATAGAAAATTTCTGAACGAATATGTTTTGTTTTATCTACCCACATGGCTTGTTTTATGTGTGGAAGTTTAGGGGAAAGCTTATTGGAATTGAGCTAGCTTTTAAGTGGGTTCGACGGCGCGTTGTGTTCCACGCGCGCCTCAAAGAGTGTCAGCATAGTGACGGGGCCTGTAGAGGGCCAAAGCCTGCCGGGGTCGCGGGACCAAGGGATTACCGTGACCCCGGTACGTAAAGGGCTAGTGAAGGACACCGTGGATTTTAGTCAGTACAAGTCTGACAGTCCCTCCCGTCTTGCCCTGGGTGGGAGGACTCATTTGATGATATTACCACGAAAAAAAAAAACTTTTCCCCGCGGCCACAACTGATATACCTATTGGCTATTTGACTGAAAAATTCTAATTAATCCGCCGCTTAGATCATCAAAAAATATTCGATCCGTATTTTTTCTTTTGTTTCGTAAACCAAAATTAACGAAGATACGACGCTTTCAAAATTGGCAATACGTCACAATTTAGTACAATTTTTACTGAATTCTGACGTCACGAGCCCCTACTCTCGAGTTTCGATGCGTTATATTTTGGTGAATATTCATTGATTTTACAAAAGATAAAATAACTGTCCGTACTTTTTAAACTCTAAATGACGGAGTAATTATATTTGTAATTTATAGCTACTGTCAAATAGCCAATTGTGATATGAACGTCGTCTTCGTGAATAATAGTATTTTTTTGCGGATGAAAATTACCTTATGCCGTTTTTGTACACCTGACAAGGTAATTAATAATTTAGGGATGATCGGTTTCGTGATTTTGGCGTAAAAAGTTAACAAACAGAATAGTCAGTTTACATTTAATTGGACCATGAGAACAAACGCAAAGTTGGCTCATAACCAACTTTTGGCTTTCCTTGTGTAGCAAGATAATTCTGGGAAATACCTCATTTGTTTCGGAAGAATTCATTGTCTATGCGGTTTTTAAAAATAAAATCCAATTTTGCTGGCCCATATTTTGTAGTAAGTCATTCCTGGGCCCTATTTGAAGTCTTGTAATGATATATTTTCTTTCAAAAGGGTATGCAAGTTTTAGTATGGACCTTGGCATAATTTTTTTTTCTTTCGCCAGTGATTAAATTTTATAAGGATTTATATCCTTCTTTTTATATGGATGTTTTGGAAAAATCGATCTCTCCCGTCTCAAAACAAATTTTCATGTGAATAATTCATTTTAATTTCAAAATCTAAGATTCATATTCCGTATTTTTCCGTTGACTTCATGTTTGTTACTACGGTATTTCCAATTTTAATACGGATGTCGAAAAATAAGATGTTTTTGTCGCTAGAAAATATTTCGTAGTTACCTACGTAGATTTGCCATCAAATTTATTTGCTTTTGTAATTTCCTCCTTATGTTGTTTTTTACCAATATTTGTCCATTACTTTTTTTGTCGTTTTTCTGACCTCACTCTCATTTATTTATTTATAGTCGGCGTAGCATGTCTCCTTCATTCAATACTTCTCTATTTCTTGCCATCTTTAATATTTAGAACTGTTTAGTCGTAAAATTAAAAAATAAATAAGCATTGTTTTTAGTAATTGTCAAACTAATACATTCTCCCACACAAAATCTTTGCTTTTAATGGAAGTTCCGTAAAATAAATTACCTACTGTAAAAAGATCATGCATAAAAGTTTATAAACTCGCTTCCAAAGTACGTCTAACTAACCGAGGAAAATCTACGCCGAAAACGCACGATTCCCGCCAAAATTTACGTCATCGCGTTGTTTTTTTTATTCTACGTTCGACCGGCAAAGAGTTCAAGGTTATTCTGCCAATGTTAGCTGAGAGACGAATAAATATTTTTACTACTATGAACTGGTTTTCTTTAATTTACGTGATAGTTTTTAGTTTACCAAAAAGTTTTTAGATAAACGTTTGAATTTTGACATTTGATGGATGGAAACGAAAGGGGAGGGCCTTAGAAAATAAGAATAGGTTGTGTCAGGAATGATGAGAAATTAAAAAGAGAAAATGATGCTGTGATATATGACGTCTGATCTGTCAATGTCAAAGATAATATGACATTTTGAGACTGACAGCTGTATGCCATTTTAAAATTAAATAAGTAGTTGCGTAGTGATTTTATGATGAATGTTCGTAATAGAAACGGGATCAACGCCATTTAAATTTTTACTTGTTAATTTGCATAGAGACAATACGAATTCAACTGCACTCTGGGGTTACTGAAGTTTTCCTACATTCCTTCTAAAATAATTGAAATTATAATTGTAAAATAGGTACCTATTCAATTAGGGACTTTTCGGTTCTAAATGGATCCTAATTATAATGTTGCCACTACTAGGACACATCTTCCTGTGGCTGTCAGTGGGCCATTATTTACCACGCTGGCCCAGTCTGGGACAATGGATTTCGCAGATTCTAGAATTGTTGTTCTAAAATCATGCCTTGTTTCTTCATGAGACTCGTATTTTATTTTACCACAAACTAAAACTTTTTGATGAAAACATTACTTTTTATAAATAAAAAAAACAGGAAAATAGAAGTAAACAACTGACAGTGATTTTATGACATAAGTAATTAAAAAAGACAAGGCTGTACGAAGTTCAGTTAGTGCTACTAAAAAACAAACATGGTCGTCATTATGACTTGTCATAAGATTGTAGAGTAGGTAACATAATTACGTATCTGTAGTTGCATATTATGTCGTCATCTTTTTATCTGTAGCTCTATTCGTATTGATATCCTTTTACTTTCAAATTCTGGTAATGCTTGTATTGTAACTTAATTAATTTGGGCTTTTCTGTAGCAGCCCGGAGAGATTGTGACTTCATGAACGCATCGTGACTACATGATCGTTTTTCAAACGCTTTAAAAAACGTATGAAACTACAGTCCAGTTACAGTTAGCATAACAACCTTCTTCATTTATTGATTTGTGCATTCTTGGTCCATGTTTTCTGTGATTTATATCTCTGGTTTATCTAGATTCTAGGTCATTTTGATCAAACTATAAGTTAGTAAAATAGTAAGTTACTTGATAGTGAAACCTTTGTTTTGTCCTTATTGCATACTCAGCCTATTTAATGTTCCCTCTGCTGAGTAGGGCTACGTTCGTGTTAAGCAGTGGTCACGTAATTTTTCAAGCATTTAGTTAGTAGATGTAAGGTTACGCAAAAAACGTACGTATTGTAAATGAGAATAAAGTTACCGAAAATACAACTAATCTTTCGCCAAAATTGCAAACAACATTATGCCCTACTTGCGCAGAACATTACCCTCATTAAAAAACCGCGCAAAAGATTTGTAGCGCAGAAATTACAATAGCGCCCTTGCAAAATTAGAAAGTTTGCCAATTAGCTACTAGAAAGCGTTACGCATAATCGTAGATCCGTAGAGAATTAGTGAAAGTATTTATTTACGCACACGTCAAATTTTGGCGCTATTTTTACTGTCACTGTCAAATGGAGAAGTCATCCTTGTCTATGATGAAGCATGTTTATAAAAGGAACGGTTCTCTGTTAACGTTTAAGAATAAGTATATTGATAGGAAATTCTTCGAAAAAAAATGCTCTAATTTTGCCAAGTGCAATGTAGACATTTCTATTTGTAACAAATTAGAGCACGTTAAAGTAGATTACGCAATTATATTGTTTAAATTATTATAATCAACCTTTGTTTCTTGATTACGACACCGGAATACTGTATGTTAGCAACTGTTACGATTTGCAGACGTGCATTGAAATTATGAGTTTATTCAGCAACTAATTTACTAATTCTCAATCTGAAGATTCCTCACTGTTATATCGGTGTACTAGCTGTTTCTCGCGGCATGATCCGCTGCTCATTTTTTAAGGTGATGCCTGATGTTAATTGGTTCAAAACCTTACCCAAGAATTAAACTTTCAAATGCAAAAATGAAAATTTAGGCAGATGATGCTCGGTCTATGCTCTATGTCTATGGCTGTAACAACTGTCAAAAAACTCCAGCAAATGTCAATTTAAATCAGTTAAATATTTCGTTACCCAGTTTGAATTATATTTAACAAATCATATCCTTTACAGCTTATTATTACTCAGAAACTAATTTAAATGCTTTTCTCATTTGCCTGGATCTAGTTTTAAACGCGTTCTTTGTTGTGGTGATGACTAAGTCGTTGATATTAATTTTATTACGACCGGCTCACCGGTGTGGCGACCTGAGAGTTCAATATTTTATCAGTCGCTTTGAAACTGAGTTGAGAGGTAGCCGTGTTGTCGCAGACATTATAACTTTTGTTGGATATTTATAACTGTATCCTATTCAATAAATTAATAATACTTTACGGCTCGGCTTTTCATCATATACAGGTTTAAACACAGAAATCTAATACTATCTGTTCTCCGTCGTTTTGTCTCCGCTGCTCGGTTCCCTTTGATGGTAGCGTGATATTTTATAGCCTCTAGTCTTCCTTGCAAAAGGTCAATACAACTAAAAGAAGAAAAAACATTTTGGAAACTGTAGTTCTTGAGATTAGCGCCCTCAACCAACCTAACAGAAAATCTCTTCAGCTTTATAGTATTAGTGAAGATTAAGTTCTCCGTGGATTTTTCGAAAACGATCTTATATAAAAATCTTATCTTGATAATAACGAACATAATAACATAAACATTGATTTGAAAACTCCCTTAAGATTTTTTACTGGTTATCCTTATCAGTCGATGACTCAGTCTATTATTACCACCCGGGTTTTTAACGCAGGCAAAATCTACTTTAAATTCATTATACATAACGTCTAAATTAAGAAAATGACAAACATAAGCAGATGATCTCAAATCCGTTGCACCGCGCTATTTTAAAATAACTCACGGGATAATGCACCTTTTTACCTTTCCACTTTTAACCAGAACGTCTGAAATCCGTTGCATCACGCCGGTCTAAATTAGCACACGGAATAATTGACCTTATTAACTTTTCACCATAATACGAATATTGAGCCATTAATAGCTCGAACAGATGGTCTAAAATTCGTTGCACCGCGCTTCTTTAAAATGACCCACGGAATATTCAACCTTATGACCTTTCTACCTTAATACTAACATTGCGCCAACAGTAGCTCGAACAGATGGTCTAAAATCCGCTGCATTGCTCATGCGCACTTGTGGTCCTTGACCTACAGTTTGCACGTGTCGCTCACAGCTGGTTGACGAGACGCATATAGAATTTAAATAATGCTCTGATACTGTTTCGGAGATCGCACTGGTTTAACGGTTTTTTTTTCTATAATTGCAACTTTTTATTTTGACATTTGACAGCTGTTATTTTTAATGTTTTAATCATAGACGTAAAGCATGGACTGAACACATTATTAGAGAGAAAAACAATTGTAGCACCGTCTCTCACTTTCTTTATTTATTTATTTATTTTATTATAGAGTATGGCGTTTTTTTTTTTTATTTGACATTTGTCTAGAGGCGGCTCAGTGTTATCGTTTATAATCTTCTCTGAATAGCTAATGCGGAAAAATAAAAGGAAAAACAAACGTTATTATTCTATTGTTTTGTCCTTAAGATAATTATCTGTTTACCTTCACTAAGCAAACCATTATATTAATGCATTTCTTTGTTTAAAATCATCTGCCTGGCCTTTTCCCAACTATATTGGGGTCGGCTTCCATTCTTACTGGATGCAGCTGCAGCAGCAGCAGTCCAGGAAAACTGGTTGTCAGACTAGTTATTAGGCTTTCGACTACCTGTCAAATATTTATAAAATTACAGCCGAGACTAACGGCTTAGCATGCTTTCCGAGTTACTCAGTATAGAATAAATGCTCACCCATCTGCTGACCTACCTCAAGAAGCATAGCTAAACCTCACAGATATTTTCTAGCAACGATCTTTGCATTCCTTTGTTCATAAAATATCTTCAGTACGATTTTGCGATCATCGCAAAAAGTGTTAACAACATAGGCGGCATAGCCATTCACCTTGACCTCGCTTTCCTTTGTGATTGCACCAGTCAGTAGGTCTCAATTTACTGGCTGGCAACATTTGGATGGCCGCCATGACAGGGAAACGGCCTTTATGTCATCCCAATGACGTTTAGAACAAAAGCAGGTTGAAAGACTTCGATGCAAGTATTCCCAGTGCAGTACAGGCGCAATCAAAAAAACACCTTATTGTTACAGCAATAAAGATCATTCAATTTCTGGTGGACCTAACAGTGACGGCAATGTTACAATGACCTTAAGATTACGGGAATAAAGTTTATTCTAATTTTGAAAGTGAAGCAAAGTCAGACGTGAAATAAGAAAGCATAGGAATGTTTTCCTATTTTTGGCAGTATGCATTACGTTCTGTGCATATGAAAAGTTTTTATGATTTCTTTATGGTTTTGCGCGGGTCAAGTTCAGTTCGTTCTAGTTTGTTGTCATTTTTATTTGATTCTATTATAAATTATGACTTGTTTTCTTGAGAGTAAACAAAACCGTTATTCTACTTTGTTTTTAATAAAAGAATGTTGTTGTTTTTACTTTAATTTACCTGACTTTTTATTATGAAGACATATTATCAAATACAAATAATAATCAATCATATTGATCTCACAAGTCAGTCAGTAGTAGGGTTTTACTCCGTGACTCAGATACGTTAAACCGCTGGTTTCGGCTGACATTTTGTAGACAGTCAGTGGCCCGAAAATGGCCATAGATTTATAGCATGAACTGAGCCTTCCCTATATAAATATCAAGATAATATGGCAATAAGGATAATCCTTGTTCTATGTCTTAGAAAATGACAACCAATCTTAGTCAGTACCGATTAGGTTGTAAAGGTCAGATAGACAGTTTCTCCATGTAAAATACTGACATTAAGCTGCATCAGACCAAACTGCATAGTTAGGAAAAGGCTAGGCAGATGATGAGACACTATGCTTGTCTATGACTCATTAATAATTCTACTTTGACAGATGAAATGACACAGATCTAGGGTCCGTGGCACGACTCAAGTCCTGTGAAAAATTCGTGGTAATAATTATTTTAATGCAATTTGACGTAATGACATAGACACTAGCGCCGCGTCAAAATGACTTCAGTCGTGGCGCGGACTCCAACACGTTACATACTCGTGTCTCAATTACTTAATACCAACGATCTAATAGTACAATGTAATCTTTCTTTAACGTTTGCACGTGTTTGTTACTACGACGCATATGCGAGAAGTTATTGATAATTTGTGATTACGGTAGTTATATTATAATGGTCTACCTTTGGCGTTGTGTCAATTTTTCAGCTGTGTAATCACTTATCTTAGAACTAGTTTTTGACTGCGGATTCGCTTTTGTCTTTGAAATTAGGCACGATGACTGAGCTTCAATAAATTGGAAATCTTAAGGAGTCCATTACGTATGAAAATAGAAATAAAAGGAAATCATTTGTCCTGGTATGGACATGTGATGAGGAGGAATGACCCTCATGTGACTAAGAGAGTGATGGGTATGAATGTTTTCTTCCTCTCCATCCAGAGAGGAAGAGGAAGGCCAAAGAAAAGATGGATTGTGTGAGGAATGGTGGAGGAACGTCTGACAGTGAAGAATGGAAGAAGAAAACGTGTTGTACCGACCACAAGTAGAATGGGATAAGGGCAGGAAGATGATGACCTATGAATTGAAAAAAAAGGTCTAATATTTTTTGTCAATGTGGATTGATAAAGATAAAACGCACCAAAACTCGGGTGTGGGGGGCTGGTGACAACAAAACTATGTAAGGCGTCGTATTGTCGCCAATTTTGGCTGATGTAACAAAATAAAAACATGGTTCAAATATTTTTTATATCTAAATGACGGACGGAATTCCTCGTTCGTTGTAGTTCAAGTGACATTAGTCATTATCGATTCACCAGACCACGAACGTTAAAAATACACTTCGGATCGATGCTCTCAGAATATCCTTAATACACGAAGCGTAAACGTAAACATAAATAAACAGTGATGGCAAAGATTAAACTCGATTCCTTTAATGGCGACATCGCTCTGACTCACGGCCTAACGCATCGCCATTTTGGGAGACAATCTGTTGCAATCGATGCTTTACTCCTGTCACAGTTATTTTACCTCTAACAGCTGTTATCTAAAAGCAACTTTATTGCTACGTGAAATAAAGATCACGATGAAACTGACTTGTCAGTGATAGCAATGTAATAACAGCTTTATTGCAAAGGGCGTAAAGGTGACTGTGATTTTCACAGCATTGCAAGGACGGAGGTGGCACAACTGTAGATAGGACTGTAGTGGTTGGAACTAAATATGGAGGCAAACATTGTAAAATTGATTTTTAGAAAGTGTTCTCGTTCCTTATTCGAAATTGGATGTTTGTTTTTTTTTTGTATTTTGGCGGGAAAGTTTATGGTTTCTTGCATGTATGTCGAAAAAGTTGTTCACAACTTTTTTGAATCATGTCAAAATGCAATGTTCCTGATAATTTTCAAATAATAAAAAGCTTATTTCTATATGATACAGGTATTATCGTTAGATAGTACTTCAAAAGTTAAATAAACCGGATTATTTGTCAAATATAACATTCGGAAGACATTGTCATTTTGACAGCTTTTTAATTAAATGCATTCTAAGCACAAAAAAAGATAGCGATATATCACAAGAGGCCTTTTAAACTACGTCTCACCATCACAACATTACGTCGAAAAGTCGTGACATTGTCAAGTAAATAGCACCAATAATAATAAACTGATAAGATAAAACTATACTTTAAATAATAGATAACGTTCTTATCTAGCGAACAAAGCATTGACTTTAAAATTCATACAATTTATTCTGTGATTTCAACACCCAGATTAGACGTAATTAGGTGCCATAATCTGCATAATTTTGGCGAAATATTGATATCTGAACATTCCAATCCAGTTTTAAAGCGGGTGCATCAAGTTGCAGGGCATCCTCATCTAGCTTTTCTCAGTTGGTGTCAGGTCTGAACTTTTAGCCCACCGCTGAGCAAAGGCCTTTCGCTGCGACACCCAATGCTTTTTAATGAGACCCAGATATCGACCCCATATTTATGTGTGTCGGTTCCCAGTCAAACTGGATGCTGCTGAATATCAATATTTTACATAGAGCGGTTGCCTGTTTGAGTTCCATAAACCTAAGGTTGGTTGTCTGCCAGTCAGGCTCTGCACCAGGGATTGCAGGTATCTGGGCTTTCTTCTGGTCTCCTAAACTAGCTAGATCATCATTATCTTCCTTGCTCTTGCCCCATGTTACTTCAAAGTCGGCAAAACTAGTTTTCCTTTTCCAATTGCCTCTGCCAAAAAGGTCTACTAAATGCACTTACACTGTAAGGCGGAAGCCTTACATTTTTGCCCTCGGGTAGAAAGTACAGAAAACTATGATCCTTACTTACTCCTTTCGCCTCGCCCACATTGATACATCTGGCCACGCAGTTGCTATAGTTCGCCGAAATGAATACAAGATTCCGATTTACGTAAATCAATTGTTCTCTAACGTTGCTACGATATGTCTGAAAACGATCGAACAATAAATCGTAGTCCACAGTTACATAAAACCGGACACGTGTAGCATAGATTTGTATCCTAAATTAACTAAGGATAATATACTGAATTTTATCCATGGATCGAAAAATCATCTTCCTACCTTGGTCAAGTTTAGCGCAACACATTTTTTTCTTTCACATTCGCCTGTCAACCAAGGAACTTATGGCTTGATAAAAAAGATGAGGACTGTCGACTTCTCTATTCGGAAATCAGTCCTGTTGGGTAAAAGTAAAAAAAAAATGCTGAAAGAGAGAGAGAAAAGATGGATGGATCGTGTGAGGAATGATGTCGAAGAAAGAGTAAAAATGATACCGGTTCTCCCTCATCAGACGTCACTGATGGGAGAGAACTTCATCTGAGTCGCCTTTTCCAGCCTAACTGGTGTCAGCTGAATCTCTGTGAATTAAAACTAAAGGTTGTGAGTAGAGGCTAAAAAAAACAAGCGCGTGTCTTTTTAAATGTTACTTAGGACAAATCTATAGCCATGTGTTTTTAGTTGAAGCTAATTTTAGCTGTAGACCTTCCCTGAAACGCCATACATTGACGTCTAATCTTAAAATTATAGAAAAACATCGTAAATATAACGGTTCTTTGTTTCAAAACGTTCTGTAATAGCAAAAATACAACTTATTGCTCATGATAGGTGAAAAATACTGTAGTAAATATGAACGGAGAATCTTCGTCATTTCCTGCCCTTAATTCAATTATTTTCTATTCATACAGTCCATGTAGAACAATGTATATCCCTCGATTTTGTTCGTGTGAGTGTTGGTAATTAACTCAAGGGAGCGTTTTAAATATAACCTATGACACTCAAGGATAAAGTAGCTCTCCATTAGCGAAAGAATTTTAACCCCAGAGATATCCAAACTTAAAATGTTTACCTCGGTTTATTAAACAACGTGTCTGTAAAAACATTAATACACAACCAAAGAACATTTTAATGTCGAAATTATCAACGACATTGCACTGTAGTTGCCATGGCGCAGTCCTAAGGTAAAATTAAACGTTTCTCGCGAAAATTCAGGGAAAAGTAAAGAGATGTTTGTGTGATTCACTCTATGGTCATCGTTCTCTTGGAAGCTTCGCAGTTTGCCACCGAGCGCGGTCGTGAGCACGCGCTCGCTTCAAACTACTAGTAAACAAAGGACATTGTGTTTTTCTCTAAATCTGTGTACGTCTAATCGGTCGGGAAAATTTTCTGTGATTCCTCCATCTTTTTTATTTATTCTTTTGTTGGCAGTGTGTTTTTAATTGACGTTAAAAGTAGCAAGATTATTTCTTCTCTTTTTTTAGACCGGTGTAATTTTTTTTTGTTTATGGTAAAAACTATTTGTGTTAAATTGGCAGTGTGTATGTTATTTGGAAGTTAGTACCTACATGTTTGAGAAAATAAAACGTTGTTTTCTATAATAAAAAAACATCAAAAACATCTGAATTTGAATCAAAAACATCTGAATTTGAAATGAAATTCGGGTTTCTTGTGCGTGTATCGTGTCTTATTTAAATCGGGTTGTTTTTGAAGGTTGGTAGGGTGATTACTGATTACGAATTTGGATAAAAATGCGATGTTTACAAGAAAGTGTGTGTTTTGTAGATTCTCGTTTTGTTTTTGCCAAATCAATAATTGAAAGGTGGTGAGAAGATATTTTTATATGTTGGCGTAGTTTATGATTCAAAAACAATGCGCACATGGTTGTTTTTCTCTATTTTCTAGAAACCGTCTATTCAGAATAATACGTTCTTAGTTTGAATTTGAAATTCGAATGTATTTTGTACGCGTGTGCTCTCATTGTTCATACGAATCAAAAGTTTTTAAGAAAAAAACAACCATCTTACGGTTTCTAGAAGCCAGAAACGTATTCAAAATTAAATAAAATTCGCCCAAAGAGGTCAATTAACTTTAAATCATTACACAAACAGTTTTTACTTTGCTTTCGTAATCTGTTTTAATTAACACACACAAACATGCGCGATTGTATGACTTATTAGGTAAAGTTTAAAGTAAATAATCGCTTGTTTTGAAATAAGTCGTAAGGTTAATTTTATTCAATAGAAGTTCGTGATATTGTTTTATTGTTCTTTTGTAGGTATGTAATTGTTTGTTACTTATTATGTATTATTCACGCTTAGCCTCTAGCGAGGTAAGCAACTTCGATGGCAAAAACATTCCAACATTTATATTTTGTAACTTTATAAGTTTTTATTTTACCCGCGAATTTTTTTTTTTTGTTTTTTGTTGATTTATAGTATACTTTAGGGTACATTCCTATTTTTTATTATGATAACAAAATCTATGAATAAAAAAAACAACGCCAGCACTTACAATTTTCAAATAAACTGTTAGGTAAAACAATCGTCATAAATGTAAGAATACATTCTAAATTTAAATTTTAAATATGGGTACTTAGTTAACAATTCTGGAATTTGTAATTCAAACCAAAGTTTTTGACAGTTCAGTTAATGTCATAATGTCAAATTACAAATGAGGTTAAATAATAGAATGGGTGGTGAAAATGTTAGTGATTGTTATGTAAATTTAAGGTTCAAGGTCTCAACAATTGCCATTTTTTTTATTAATATATCAGTCATCTACTTATAGATATTAAATATCCAAAGAGAATTGTTTTCTTCCACTTTCAACTGAACTAACTTTGTTTGTTGGATAAAATCATATTATTAATTATTTATAACATATCAACTACCAAGTAGGCGTTTACCAGTCTATTTGTTTCCAAAGAAAATACGCACTACCACCTTATAAACTAATCTGCGTTACAAACCGATACTGCCAACATAAGAAAAAAATAAACAATTATGGAAATTCAACTCATTGGTCGTTTGCACTGACAGCTAATCACCGGACTATCAATTTTAAATGAACTTGTAAAAATAAATTAATAGAAGTGAAAACTTCTTCCTATTTTACCAAAAATATTTGTGTGTGTCTTCTAAGTGTTAACCAAAGACTGCTGCTACAAAAGTGATCATTCTGTTTGCAGAAAAAATAACTACAAAGTGAGCAAAGTGTAGTGTTCTGGCGTAAAGCCAGAGACAGACTAGACACGTTTCTCTGTAACCAAGTGATGATGTGCTTAAGAACCATGTCTACCATACTAACGAACTGTGCGAAAAAGTGACATCTGTCAAAATGTCGGAGAAAAGAAGAAAGAAGACCAGAAATTGTATTAATAAAAGGACTATAATCTAGCTAATAATACAAAATAGACTTTCTAATATCTGATCTCAAAAGTGCTCAATTTTAAGTTTTAAACATGATTTCTTTGAAGAAATTGTATGGAGACGAGTTGTTACGACTCGCTCTTGTCCTTAGCCTGCTAAAGGTGGACCCCAACGATTACCTAGAGAGAGAGACCCAGCAGATGCTGGCTGGGCTCCACATTTCAAACGGATCCGACTGGTCTTTAGAACAAGAGGCCAGAACGCTTATCAGGCCAAGATTCGTGCATCCGAAATCATTAGACAACATACTGATCAACTACGAACGTCAATTGTTCGAAGAGCTGAACTCCCTCGGGCGATATGGTAATCCTGATTTGCAGTATAATGAACGGCTGTGGAATAACAGAGCCCCGATACTTCATACATATTTAGTAAATAACGTGGCGACTGACACAGTAGCGCCGGCGCTTGCCGCCGCGACGGTCCCCGAAAATGCTGAAGACTCTGTCTCAGCCGATGACAACGTAGCTCAGGAAGTGAAAGTTTCTGATGAAGAAGAAGAAGCGACGAGCAATGAAGAACCAGACGCTGTTGTCACTCTTTCTGCTGATTTTCTTCACAACAGAACTGAAGAAGATATTTTCGCTGAAATAGCTTCACGGTCCTTTGACGTCAACGAGTTACTAGTACAACCTTCCGAGATGCAGATCAAGAAAGAGAATGATGACTTTGAAGTCAGGGTCAAGGAGGAGGTTGATGATGATGATCTGTACAGCGACAATGCAATTGATTTCATGCCGTATTTCAATCCGAAGACTGAAATGAATTTAGGAGAAACCAACTCAGTATTTCAGCAGAACATGGCTGATTTACAAGAGTTTGGAGAGGTAGATGAAGCTAAAGAGTTGAAGCATGATTTGGAGTATTTAGATGTGAAGCAGCAGCAGGAGAATTTGGAGCAGTACTTGATGGAGAATACTCCCTTGGATGCTGAAGTCTATGAGTTAGCTCCTATGTTTGAGGAGGAATTGGTGCTTAATGTGAAGAGGGAGAGAGCCAGCACCAGTTTTACGGCTAGTTCAAGTGGTGTTAGTGATATGGATGCCTCCAGTGATGGTGTTGATGTGAAGATTGAGCCTGATGAGGGCCATCATACTGGAGATGAGCTGACACAAGAGGTGAGTGTTTTATTCTTTGCTTTTTTTATGTAGGGTTATGAACTAGTACCAATTTTGTTGATGGCATATTCGACGTTGTTATTCCAGTTCTGTTAAATATTCCCAGCGACTAGATAATTTCAGTAAGGTTCAAAATGTCAAGGAACAAAATGATTTGTTAGACACTAGTCAGTTCTGGTTAAGGTAAATTCGACGTTATTGTGCAGTCACATTTGGCTGCCATTCCCAGTAAACAGAAGTTTCAGTAAGGTTGAAAACGCCGTACCATTTAATAGCCTAGTATACCTGTGTTTTGTTACTTTCAGTTACAGGATTTTCGACCTAATCGCTTCGCCAGTTTAGGGAACAATTCACAGTGAATCAAAAGTTTCAGTAAGGTTGAAAATGCCTAACAAGTACAAAGACTAAAAGACCTTGATGTTTTGTGTCGTGTAAATGAATTTCAACTTTATGTACCATGGTTTATGTAAAACATGGACTGAAACAAAAGCACTTGGGGTTCTAGAGTTTCTACAATGTCATTCCACATAATAGAGTAAAATCTAAACCCAGTATAGTAATAAATCGTATGCCTATTTTTACAACCCCTAACCAATTTTGAATACTAAGTTGAAACCAGAGTTGAAAATCCAACAATGGTAAAGTAAAAAAAAAAATCGTAATGGCCTTTCTCATTACTGAATTAATTCTAAATGCTGTAGGAAGAATTATAGGCAGCTGTACAAATACGAGATATAGAAACAACATACGCAATTGATGTAAAAATGTGCGCAATACGCTTTTGGACCACCATTGCTGCCTCTGTTTGTAAAGACTTGGTGAAAATGAATAGGGAACTGTCAATGAATATCGAAGTGACGTCACAAGAAGCCAAATGGTTCAAAGTACGGTTATAATGAATAAGGTTACTGTATTTAAATTATTTGAAGTAAATACGTTGATTGACGTGCTGTCAACGATTTTCTTTTCTTTTTTTTTTGTTTCATAATTTAAAATTTCGAATGTTGTTTTTCAAATTTAAATAATATAAGAAAATATACATTCCAGTGGCATTGGATGCGTGTATCATTAAAAAAAAATCACACATTCAAAAAATCTTTTTCATTTTACGTCACATTGTTTTTCTGATCTGGCAACAACGGTTAGCTGTCAACTGTCAGTATTATGACGTTTGAAAAACACTATCTATTCGGGGATTCACAAACATGAATTAAAAGTGAATACCTAGGTCAAAAAATACGAAACATATGATTTTAGTAAAAAAAAAAACAAATTGTCCCTCGCAACAAAAAACTACTTTTAAGTTGACATAAAGAGCTCATGGTAACACAGAGTTAAAAATAAAATCCAAGCAACATTACTATTATACAAGCAAAGCCGCGAAAAGTCACCAGTCTCAAAATAAATTTAAAAATATTTATGTAGGTACTACACTGACATACGAAGTTGATTATAATTTTAAATGCGAATTTACATGAAACACGTACTGTACGGCCACATTTATACACATTTACGTGGTTGAAGTATTTATTTATTTCTTTTTCTTGACGTAAAACCAAATGTAACTCCCGTCTGACTTTTTCATCGCTTACAGTCCTGTCATTTTTTGTTGTCTATTAAGTTGGCTAACCTGAAAAATTAGTGTAAACAACTGGATATGTTCTACTTCTAAGTATCGACAATGATTATTTTTTTTTGCACATCGTTCTTTGCATAGAGAAAATCGGTTGGTTTTGATTTCCTATAGCGTTATCTCTGTCGCACGAAGCACTAACCAAACCACAGTGATTTAAAAATCCGAATTTAGACGATTATAATTTTTCCTAAGGTCTGTGTGTAATTTTTTAGGGCTAGTATGTACAAGGGAATCATTCAACAGGTTAGCCAACTCTACAGCTACAAGTGTAAGAAAAGTGACAGGACTATACATTGGTTTCTTGTCTATGATCGATATGACAACCTTGTCAAAGGTTAATTCTCTTAAATATGTCGTGTCGTTAGGTCATTTGTGTACTTACAGACTCTGCGCTCGAGCTAAGTATTCATGGAACACTGTATAAAATCTTTTAATCTTCAATATCACTACATAGCATAAAACAAAGTCGCTTCCCGCCGTCTGTCTGTGTGTCCCTGTATATACTTAGATCTTTAAAACTACACAACGGATTTTGATGCGGTTTTCTAATAGATAGAGTGATTCAAGAGGAAAGTTTATATGTATATAACATGCATAATATAGTAGAGATTGCACCCGTGCGGAGCCGGGACGGATCGCTAGTTACAAATAAATCCTTTTTAGTAAGCATACGCCACTTCGCACCACTCCGAAATAGAACTATTTGACATTAGCTCAAAGTATAATATTTGACTTAAAAAGGTCATTCAACTTGGCCAATTATGATAATTTGCACTAGCAACTTCTTATCTGTTGGCTGAAGTTTAATCTTTGTTTATTATTGCGACCTTGGCAATGATGTTTTATAAAGAGGTCAATAGCCTATTTGTTCGTAGAAAAAATCAATCTTTTAAAATTTTTAGTTTATGGTTTCTCTTCAAACTTACAAGGATCTGTTTGTGATTGGCAACAATCGCAACTAACGTACCGTAATTTTGTATTTTTTAATGCCATTTCTGCTGATAATTTCACTTAGATTTACCATCAGCGTCCTCCTGTCAATGTCAATCAAATGTCATTTTCATAAAAAAGGCCCTAAAATATAAAACAAAAAATATTGCAATTATAAGTGGAGTCCGCGCCACGACTCAAGTCCTTTTGACGCTGCGCTAGTGTCAATGTCATTTCATTATATCAAATTTAAATTGTATTATGAAAATGAAGTACCTACCTCGAATATTCCGTAGGTCATTAGTTGTGGTCGCGAGACTCACGAATTACCGTGACCCCGGTACGTAAAAGGCTATTGAAGGACACCGTGGATTTGAGTCAGTACGAGTCTGACTCCCTCCCGCTCTGCCCTGGGTGGGAGAACTCATATGATGATATTACCAAGTTAAAAAAAAAATGTCATGAGTTGTGGCGCAAAATCTAGGCCGATACTTAATTTTTTTTTAAACCTCTATTATAAATGGCAATTTTAAAATCCCATACAGATTTTGACATCGCTTACGACAAAATAAATCAGCTGTCAAAATGGACACGTGCGAATTTGCAATCGTTTAAGACTTAAATCGCCTCGTGTGTCGTTGTGTGCTTAGCATAAATAAGGGACGATTTCTCTCTATGTTTGTCATTACCTCTGAGTAGGTGTATAATGTAATAATATTACGTGATATCATCATCTGGTATATCTGGCCTCCACGACCCAGTTGCTGGGTCCTTGATAAACTGGTTCTCAGAATTTCGGGTCGTTGACTACCTGTAACTACTGTCAAAAATCGACAAATTGATTGCCGATACCAACGGGTTTACGTACTTCCAGATGCACAGAGGGAACCTTATAAACATACTTAATTATGGATAAGTCGCCCTTCTACAGACAAACCTCGGCGAGCTTTACTTAACGTCAAATACCCTAAATAATGGCTATTTAGCCAAGTATCAAATAAATTTGTCATACTATCTATGTCAATCCTTTATATGACCATAGACATAAGTTATGTCGCGAAAGAAAGAGATAGGTCCCTTGATTGTTTTCCACTCTTTCTAGTAGAGAGGCAATTTTAAGCAAATAATGCTCTGTCCAAGCTCTATATCTATGGTAAGATCCTGCGATCAATAGTTTTGTAACAAAAAGGCCTGTTTTCGAAGGCTGGTTGGTTAGAGATAAGCGTAGTTAAAAATATTATCTACGTTTTATCGTAACCGCAAAATATTATATGTACAAGCATTCTCACGAAATGGCAAGTAGATAAGGTGATAGTAAAATATTGTTATATTGTGAAGTGTACATATTTTTAGGTTCCATTAACAAAGGGATTTCGTAGCATTAAATAAAATAAATAAATAAATATTCCACAACTATCACACAACGCCATCTAGTCCCAAGCTAAGCTGAGCTTGTGTTATGGGTACTAGACAACTGATAAACATACTTATATATTTCTAAATACATACATATTATATATAAATTACACCTTTCTTAATTTATATATTATTCCTTTTAATAATGTACGGCAGGCTCGAGTTTGGCCACTGTCTCGCCTGAAAGTAAGCAATGATGTGGTTGATGGTGAAGCACGCTGGCCTATGAGTATACGTAATCTGTTGACTCTTGACTTGAAGAACCCAAGATTGTACCTATCAGGAAGTAAGGACTTCGGCAGGGAATTCTATTCCCTAACTATTCCATTCTATCCATAGTACTCAGTATTAACTGGATTGTGGAAGCATAGACTGGAAGTCTACCCTAAGACAGTAAGAAAAGGCTCAACGAATCATGATGTATATTTTTATCTTTATTTAGAAAACTATTAGAACAAGGCCTTAACTAAAAGGGTATATAAAATCAGATTTTTATTATTCATTAATTAGACGTGCTGTCATCGTATTCAGGTAGCGCAGACTAGTCCAAAATAATATGGGACGTGTCTATTGCCATCAAACAGACACGAATCCAAACTGCCTGCCACTGAGCAATTTCTTATCGAAAACCCGAACAAATTGTGTTGCTCGAACTGAAAATCACAACTAACATCACTAAATTAGAGGCAGATACGAGTATATTGGTTTAAATCAATCGTATAATAATCGCAAAGTTACAAAGACGCCCACTAAATGTTAATCTCTAACTAGGAGCGGTTACTTCGCAACGGAGGTAAACAACCTAATATGTCAATGAACTTTACGGTCAAAACTTTTGCGTCTTAATTCAAATTTACACGGTAAAAAACCTTCGTCGATTTCGTAGATACATTATTTGTAGTCACGTGAGATTTTGAGTGTTTACGGTGCAAAAAGGATCTTTTGACGTTCATTTGACAGTGACACTTGACAGGCGTTGTTATGTTGGTAAACATTTCGGAAGTTGTCTATAGAAATTGTTGTAAAAACAGTGTGGCGGCGTTTGTACCGATTTGGACAAATTATTGTTGGTTTTAGAACAACTATTAAGAGGCACATCATCCATGACTTATAGAAAAGAAATAGATGTACAGACAGACGCTAGCTTATCAACTTTCCTCAACCTGTACTAATTATTTTAATACATTTACGACTTTATCATAAAAGAAGAAAGTTCATGTTCGACCAGAACATTCAATTTCAATTAAAGTCTGTTTGAAAGAGTAAATGATGAGTACGGCAATTTTAGGCAGATAATCTTCAGTCCAAGCTCCATGTCTATGACTCGTCGTTGTTCCCGAACGCATACAACTCTAATCTCTTCAAAGTTAGGAGTGAACAGGCTTCTTCTGGGTAAGCTCACTCCATCGTAGACTTTGTCTTTGTCACCTCTGACATAGAATAGAGTGTAGAGTAAACCCATCTCATAATAAAGTCAAACGTCGTAAATGTCAAAAAAAATGTCTTAAAATAAAAACTGTTCATTATTGCAAACTGATACCACCATTATGGCTAAAAGATATTGATTTCTGCCTGTCTAGGCTAGTATTTGCGTTTGCAAGGGCATCGTAGGAAGTAGGTCGATGTCAATGCAGAGAAACAGCTGTTTAAGCCATAGACACGTTTTTTTTTTCATTCGATTCATAGTATCAAAAGCCGTGTAGCCGAACAATTGGATTATAAATTTACTAAAAATGGCGAACTTTCAAAACTTCGATTTGTATTCCTCCGTACGTCTTACGTCTCTACCTTAATGGGGTCGGATGGGAAAAGTTAGTGCTGTTGTCCCCCGACCGCACCTATGTCGCTGTTCTTTCGTTTGGTCAGATGGGAAATATAGTGCCATCATTTTCATTCCACTTAACCCTTTAGCTCGCATTGACAAGCCGGCTCAACGCTAACTTTAAAAAAATTTTGACAAAAAAGTTGTTACTTTTTATAAGTTTTTATTAAATGCCTACAACTAATAACCATACGCAATTGTAAAAAGAAAAAAGGTTGACATTTCTGAAGGCATTTTACGTCAGTTTTGTGCAAAATTGCATCACGGTCTCATTGACTCCGCGGATTACAGTTAATTTTATTTTATAAAAAATATTTTTGAACCTTTTTTCTGATAGTGGACACTGGTATTTTATTTGTAGAAGGTCATTTTGTTATTATAATTACAAATTACTACATTGTATTGACTAACTTGCGAACACAGAGTTCATAAAGTGATATGTTGAATATTTTCAACGTTGCGACGTAATCAGAAAAGTACTTCGTAATATGTACGTTGAGCATGTTCAACATTGCGGCTTTGCTAGTGATTTATTTAGCATGTAGTTATATTAAAATTTTATATTATATATTGGTGTTTTGTCTAGTGTATTTTATTTATTGGTGTTTTGTCATGCTACGGGTGTATATGCATGTTTTTTTCTATTTTTACTTGCTTCAGTCTTTGTCAATATGGCAAAGATGGCGCATAATTATGGCACTATTTCCTTTAGAGAATGCTCCATCAGATAGTAGCAGTACTAGTACTGACGATGAAGTTATGTTTGAAGACAGGACGAAAGAACGTGAAAACTCTTATTATAGCTCCGAACCCAGGTCATAACCCTTCATCACTAAATGAATCGATTTTGGTAGTTCTAGAAATGAGTCTCTCACGTCTTTCCTATCCGATGAAGAAACTGTTCCATTGACACCCGTGATGAATAACATGTTCCCTCCAGATGGAACATCACATCACCTTCCAGTTCTCTAGTCAGTTTTGCCTATTTTATCACCTCAAGTTTCGTCTATTTAATCACTTAAGTTTGATCTGTCTTATCCTCACAAGTTTCTAGACATATATCTCCAGCGACACGCTCCAAGAGGCGAACGAATACAAAACCCAAAGTTGTTGCTAAGAAAACAAAAAAGTATGTGAGAAAACTGTTGTTATTCAAAAGGAAATCTGGTAAATTTAGACATGCAGCACATATAGAACCAACTGTACTTCAAGTTCCGCTTGATTCAAGAACGATGTCCCCTTTGGCCTATTTTACAATTTTTTTCAGAAGATTTTATCAATTGATCAAATTGATAATATCTTTAGATCATACAAAATTAAATTTAGTACAAAATTATGCTATCAAATGCGGAAATATCTCGAATGATAATATACGGGACTTTTCAGCCATAACTCTTATGATGGGTGTAGTACTAATGTCTCCATATAAGGATTATTGGAGTCACGAATTAAGTTATCCCCCGATCGCAGATATCATACCGGTCAAAATGTACGAAAAAATCAGAAAAAATCTTATCTTACGACTTTGTTTTGCATCTAAAAGGAACGGTTTTCATAATTATCATGTGTTACAGTAAGTTCCTTAGGTGATTCATCGTTCATTTTTATAATATTCATGACTGATTGACCTTTTTATGTCTTTTTCAATTGTATTCTTTGTAATAAATGCATGATAATTGTGAATAAGTCTTTATTTTATTAAAGTCTCAAAAACCTAACTACATCGCGATGTCGAAAATACTCAACGTTTATTTTACCACCTAATTTTCTCAATATATCGCAACGTTGAGTATTTTTAACGTATGTTTTTCCAAAGATTACATAAACTAGATTTTTTATTTATATTTTTTGTACATATATACACTATTTACATACATATAAACTAAAAAGAAACTCAAAAATACAGATTTTGTTTCCTTGCGAACTAAAGGGTTAAATGACATTGGCAGAAAACGTGAATTTACTTTAAAAAACTTTCGACTTTTGTTCTCATTTGTCCCGGTGCCTATTTCAGTTTTCCTTCATGGAGTCAGATGTGAAAAAATTGTGTCATCTTCCCCTATTAAACTCCTTTAGGAGTTAATAAAAAAATCCGTGGAATTTTGATACGTAATTCTTGTGAAAAAATTCAAATGCAGTGGCATTGATTCTTAAAGTCTTCAGCTTTCAGCATAGCTCTTGAAAGTTAGTGACGTAGAAAATGATTTCTCCCTAATGTGAAAAATAGTACTTATTTTCTTTGTATTTGTTTGAATTGTGAAAACGAAATTATACTAAGGACTACTCTCATTTCAAAGGTTTGAAATTAGAATTTCTAAACGCAAGATGGCGTAAAAACAGTTACTTGACTGTTTTAAAATTCGAATGTGTTCCATTCCTTTCTTGTAATGTTTTATTAAAAACATGGAAGTATAATGCGTTTCAACAAAGAAGGATAGTTGATGACGCCATATTGTTACGTCATGCAACACTTAAACCATTGCGCGGTTTTAAATAAACAATTATCATTTGAAAATAAGTCTAAAGATAATATAAACTATTAAAAATAATTAGCACAGAGCATTTTATTGCTAAGCGTTATTTTTTAAGTGGTAGTCACTTATAGATTGATATTTTATTTCTTTGTTTTATTTACCTATACGCAATATTTCTTAAAAAAATATTATTAGTTCATTGTTTTGCTATTTTATCGTAGCAGATTTTATCTATCTTTTATCTAGTCTGAATTTAAATGTACTAAGCCTTAGTCCAGAGTCTAAATATTATAAAGTATGTATATTATTAAATTGCATCATAATTACGAGAAAAATTATTGACAAATGAAGTCACAAAGATAAAAATAATTTTGGTGATATTAAATACTAAATATGATCCGGTAAAGTACCCAGAAGAACAGTTACATGTTTTTTTTTTTCAATAACTAGAAGTAAAGGTTTTAAAAAACCTTGCTGTCAACCATAAATATTGTACAGGCGCCAGCACTACAACCTGCTTCAAACTGTCAGATTTCTTTAATAGACTTTCAACCTTATCACAATAGTGGAAGGATAATATTCAATTGGTAAAATTTGGATTCGGGTAAGTTGACCGTGTCTGACTGTACATCCACGGGGGTAGCTCTCCGCAAACATTTTCGCTGGAATACGACTTTTGCCTGGAGTAAAAAGTGACGAAATAGTATAATTTCTACGAAATAGATGATTACCCATCAACAGACCGACCTTGGTTGCTCGAAGAATTTTATGATAGAGACATTTATACAAAATCGATGGTCAACCATCTAAAGTCAGACCTTGGTAGCGGTTGCTTACCCTGTAAAATCGATCCGTACTAGTGTTTCTAATAGCCACGAGCTCCTCAACATTATCATCATCTATTATATATTTTATAATATCACATTGTATTTGTCTAATTAATTAAATATAGCCAAAAGGACACGTGTTTTCTGTAATATGCGTTCTACAATCGCGAAGACACGATTTAATTCGCAAAATAAATCTGTTGACAAATAGAAATAGGTATAAATAAACATGTCTTATGTCTGAATTGCTACCACACATTGTAGAAGCGTGGTGACCGCAAAACATTTAATTATGATGTGTTTCCGAACGCATACAACCCCAATTTCTTCAAAGTTTTAGTGAACAGACTTTTTCTTAGGAACCTCACTCAGCCTAAAGGCATGGACTGAGCCTTCCGTAACCGTATCTCAAATAAAATTGCCATATTTTCTAGAAAGAGAGGAAAGCATTTGTTGGACTATCTCTTTCTTTATTTCCTTTATATTACAACAGACTTTAATTTTAATTGATTTTGATTTAAGATAGATAGTCATCTAATCAATTTTAGGCCGATAATGCTCGGTCCATGCTCCATGTCTATGATTTGAATAGGATAAAAACAACATCACCCGTTGCCAACATACAAATAACGTATAACTTAAGTAGTTTTATTTATTCATAAACCATGAAATACATGAAAGAAGGTAGAAATAAAACTTAAGTATACCTCAAATGATAATGTATTGTCTGTGTCCAAAAATAAAACAAATCAATAGGTACTTAAGTTACCGGGGAGTCTCGGAGGGTTTTTAAAAGGCACAACTTTACTTGACGACCGTTTATTTCAGACTGACTATTCTATCTTAACTAACAACAGGATACACATTCACTTAATATCTAGCGTTTAGAGTTACACTCTGGCAATATCGGGAATGCTTGGTCAGCAGAGCCCGCCGGTCGCGGCTGGGATCAGCGCACTGTTATTGTTCCCACCGGAATACTTGCTAGAGATAAGGCAGGTAGAGCATTCATAACGCCTCCCCCCGCAGCTTCAAAATTATCCGAGGGACTTTTATCGCTCGGATTATTTTGAAATTTGAAATTACAGTACTTATATATCAGAGTTACAGAAATGCTTAAAATTATGATTATATGTAATAATAGAGTTCCGATGCTAACAGTTTTTACATTTATCAACGCGTCACGGTTATTTTCCACTTCACTTTCACTGATTTTTAACAGGCCATTAAGTTGTTGTAAATTCACTAAATCACTTGTATTCAAATTAATAGGTTTTCGCTGCATCTGAGATTCGGAGAGCACGATTTCAGGAAGATTAATGATAGGCAGTTTCGGCAGGTTCAAGTTACTCGTGGTGCTGTAGCGGGTTTTAAGAGCCATTTCGCCAATATGGACATTGCAGTTATCGTCTAACATCAAGTAGTAACTACCTCGTATCTTATCTTTGATAATTTCATTATTTTAGCAGATCTTTGATAGGATGGTTTCCGCTTTACTGTAGAGTATCCATCGGTCTTTCCCCACAGGCTGGATCTTTAGGTTATTGATTTCGACTGGAACCGAATTGCAGGAACTAATGTTGTCGGAGAATTTCATCAAAGCGGCTATACAAGTATCTTCCTCCACGAACGGCATCATAACCTCATGTCTCCTCATAGAGTTCGGTGCATGGCTGGGAGAGCGAGACCATTTTCGACCCTCTTACTAGCAGGTAAGGATATTTGGGAATTATGAGCGTAGTTTGGTTAGAAGGATTAGTTGTAGGAATCGGGATCGCTCGGTAGTAGTTATATATATCATTTTTACTATAGGTATATCTAAAACGAATGTTATTTGACTTCCTTTTGCTTTTATACTTATACACTGTTCTAATTCTACTAGATTACCGTAATTAACTAGATATACACGTTTAAATATTAGTTTGGTGTATCAAATTTCGCATTTCCCATAACTACATTTATGTGGATGAAATTATTCATAGTAGAATTCGCCACGTTAATCAGCGATCTGAACATTTCTGAAATAACGATTACTTTTTATTTAAAGTATCTTGACGTGTTTTTATATCCCAATCAATTGTTCGTACCTGATAGCATCGTCATAGTCTAAATTACCACTAATTATCTTAATGATAGATCCTAGAGGGTTAAACATCCCTCGCTTAATTCTAATCGATGGAGCTAACTGATTGAATTTTTCTATGCTGGAATTCATGACATAATCGGTTTGAAACTTCACATCCATCAATTTTTGATTGAATGTTTTATTTCCAAAGTAACTCCTGACTTGTATATATATATATATATATTTTTATATTCAGCTCTAAGTCTTCTCGCATCGAACTTAAATCTAAAACCTTAATAATATTCCACTTATCATAACTTACACTAGCTTGACCTTGCTTCGTAAGAATCACTCCTGGATTCTTATTAATTATGTGCAGTTGAAGGGCCTGGGTCCTGAAGGTCAGGATCAGGAGCACGAGGTGGCACCCGTGTAGGTCGTTTAATGTCCTTAATAGGTACTTTGGTATCGCGGGTTTTGATTTTTACTGGACAAGTGTTCCTAGTAATATCTCCGGTTACTGTAGCTTTTTGGTAGCGAGGTTTATCTTTGCTACGTCTGATGTTTACCCCTTTTATGTATATATCATCCCCTTCTTGTACATCAAATGACGTCTCTCCGCCACGTTTTTCTTTTACCTTATTTTGTATTATTTTATCTGTTAGCTGTTTATAGAGATATTTCGTTCGCTGAACATGATCTTTCACTAACTGTTGTGTGTATTGTTTCTCGAAATTTACGGCAAAAGTACTATTAGATTCGGTATGGCCAAAGACAACTTCAAAGGGTGTAAGACCTGTCGTGGAATGAATACTTTGATTGTAGGCCATAATCGCATATGTCAAGACGTTGGCTGCGTCCGTTATTTTATGTTCATATTTAGCGCTACGATATATCTCTGCTATAGTAGAATGGAAACGCTCTATTATTCCCATGGAATTGGGATTATGTGCAGTGCCTATGTGCAAGTCTATTTTATAGAATTGTAGAGTTTCCTTTAATAAAATGTTGTTGAATTCTGACCCAGGGTCAGCACTGATTTTATTTGGTACGCCATAAAATGAGAAATATTTGATAAGTGCGCGAACTACCTCAGGAGTCGAGCGATTGGATAGTTCAAAGGCTTGTCCTAGTTTACTGAATGCGTCAACTATGGTAAGAAAGTATTTCCCTTCAATGGAATACAGGTCTATGAAGATTTCGGCAAATGGTTTGGTTTGGGTTTGAGTAAGCTGTAACTGCGGTTTAATGGGTTTGCGGTCATATTTCATTGTCTTACAGATGTCACAAGAATTAATTACTGTCGCAACAGTTATATCCATATTTGGCCAGTAATATGTCCGTTTAAGGTGCATGAGCGTTTCTTTAATTCCGCGGTGACATGTTTTACCGCGATGATACGTAAGTATAACTGCGCGTTGCTCGTCCTCGTCTTCGATGTATACCACTCTTTTAGTGCATTCATAAATTTTAACTGTATTCTTTTTAAATAATCTAGTAACGGCGTCCGTAAACTGACTTCTGTGTATTTTATCTTCGAAATAAAAGAAATATTTAGTTTTAGGTTTTATGTATTCTAGTAGGAAGTTTTTAACTAAAGTGGGATTATCAACAGGTAAGTGAACCTCTAAAACTTTTTGTTTATCTCGTGATAAATCTTTAACTGATGTCTGGTTTCTGTTCCAGGCAAAGACAAGAACTTGGTGGGGCTTCGTATCTACTGCTTCGTTTAATATGGGGATTCCGTCGGTATCAACATCCTTGGCAGAGTGAATTGTTTCAGGCAATGACGAGGCTGTAATAGTACTAGATGTTGGAGAGCCGACTGGATAAGAGGTAAGCGAAGGCGCACTAATCGTTTCCGATGAATCGGAGATGACTATAGTATCGTTATCTTTGTTCGTGTCACTTGCGTTACACTGCATGGATTCGTTATCATTATTATTGGTAAGTATATTTAATTTTATACGTGACAAGGCATCCGCGTTACTGTTCTGTTTCCCATTTTTGTAAATGATATCGAAATCGAATTCAGCCAATCTAAGCTTCCATCGAGTGAGCTTACTGTCAGGCTCTTTAAATGAGGTAAGCCAGGCTAGAGGACGATGGTCCGTGTAGATAGTGAATTTTCGCCCATATAGGTACGGACGAAAATGTTTTGTTGCCCAAATAATGGCTAGCATTTCTTTCTCTACTGTACTGTAACGTGTCTCCGCGTCATTTAAAGTGCGGCTCGCGTAGGCTATGGGCTTGTCACTTCCAATAGAGCCTTGTGAAAGGACTGCTCCCAGAGCATAATTAGAGGCATCCGTAGTTAAGACAAAAGGTTTGGAGAAATCGGGGAACTGAAGAATAGGCGCGTTTACTAGCAACTCTTTACACTTATTAAAGGCATCGATAAAGGATTGGCTGATCTGTACTTTGTTTCGTTTTTTTAAACAAGAGGTAAGTGGTTGCGTGATTTTAGCAAAGTCTTTTATAAATTTACGGTAATAACCGACTAACCCCAAGAAACTTTTTATTTCAGTGGGCGTTCTCGGTAACGGAAAGTCTAGTACTGCTTTTATTTTGTCATTGTTGGGTTCTAGCCCGTCTTTGGTAATTTTGTGTCCTAAATAAAGTACTTCTGTACGTAAAAATTCGCATTTGTCAAGCGTCACCTTCAAGTTGGTTTGTCTAAGTCGATCAAAAACTTTCCTAAGTTTATCTATATGTTCCTGCAAGCTATTTGAAAAGACTATTATATCGTCTAGGTAAACCAGGCAATGGATACCTTGCAATCCCCTCAACACGTTATCCATTGCGCGTTGAAAAGTTGCAGGTGCGGTCTTAAGGCCAAAGGGCATGCGGGTGAATTCAAAGTGCCCTGATGGGGTAGTGAACGCAGTTTTGGGTGTATCTTGTTTATCTATTTCCAGCTGGTGGTAGCCACTTGCGAGGTCTAGTGTCGTAAAGTAGGTGGATTTCCCTAATTTGTCAAATAAGTCGTTTATGTTAGGTAAGGGATATTTGTCGTCCGTAGTTATGTCATTCAAGCGTCGATAGTCTATAACCATCCTATATTTTTGTTCACCCGAGGCGTCCATTTTTTTTGGTACAAGATGTACGGGTGAACTCCAAGGCGAAAATGATTCCTGAATGACGTCATTTTGCAATAATTTTTCAACTTGTTTTTGTACTTCTATATTCTGCGACGGTGGAAGTCTATAGGGGCGGACATAAATGGGATCTTCATTTTTAGTTCTAATCTGATGCTTTACCTGATTGCTAAAAGTAAGAGGAAGTTCATCACAATGGAATATGTCTCTGTATTCAAAACATAATTTGGTTATAGCCTCACGTTCTTCCGCATTGGTGTGGTCTAATCGTAATTTAGTTAAATTATTTTTAAGTAAATCATCGATTTCAAAGTTGCTCAATGGTTCGTTATTTGTCATATTTATCTCACAAGTATTGTCATTTAATTTACATGTAATCAAGGGTTGCCGAAACGTTAATGTGACGCTATTTTCTGAAACATTCTGTATAACTGTAGTTGCAAATGAATCGATACATTTCACGAGAGCACTCGGCATTCTAACACCCTGTCCGAAATCTGTATAGTTTAATATAGCATCTCCATTTTTTATATCGGTCGGAACTTTAACTCGCGACTCTGACCTTGGTTCTAATGTGACCTCGTATGGCGGGTTATATAATATACGAATGTCTGTTGTGGGCGTACGTAATATTTGGTTTTTCATATCAATAGAGGCTTCTAATTGTTTTAATAAGTCTGAGCCTATTAAACCATCATATTTTTTATCTACGTCATATACGTAAAACTTATGTTTACCTAAAGTTTTAAAGGTCTTTAAAAGTGGTATATAAATTACTTCAGTATGTTGACTACGCGCGTGTGTACTTATGACCTCAAACGGTTCGTATAATTTATATTTTGAAAAATATTCATTTGCTTTGACAGGACTTATGAAAGACCGCGTACTTCCAGTATCTATCATGAAACGGGCCTTGATTTCGGGAATTTCTATGTGCGGGAGTTTTAGGAGTGAATCACAATTCAACTGAATTACTTCGGGTGAAAATTGGAGGCTTGTACCTGAAAATTTTCAGCATCGATTGGTTTTTCATCATTTTTCTTTTCGCAAGGTTCATTGTAAATTTGGGTTTCAGGCATTTCTAAATTATAAGCATAATTTTCTACATAATAACTGACATTTTGATTGGATTGTTCTGACGGGGTCTCTACGGGTTCAATGTTGTAGAATAGATTATTATCGTCATCGAGTAAAATATTTAACATGTTTTGTCTCATCGGGCGAGCTGTACGCATAGAGACATCACTTTCCTGTAACTGTGGTGGATTACGTTGTGGTTGATTTTGTGGGGGTATGCCAAATTTAAATTGTTGATTTGGTGCATTGAAAACTGGCTTGGCCTGATTTGGAGTATTATTATAACCTTGCTGAGGAACGAATCTAAATCTAAAATTTTGTTGACCAGGTAAGTTGGGCTTAAAACCTTGCTGAGGAACTATTGGAATACCAAACTTAAAATTTGTTGGTGTGAACTGTGGTGTGCCGAATCGATTAGAATTATTAAAACCAGGCCTATTATTATTTTGCGTTTGTTGCGGGATACCAAATTTAAAAGGCTGGCTGTTGGGCGATAAAAGGTTTTGTTTAGGCGATCTGGGGTCTACAAAATTATTAGGATTAGGTAATGAAGTTTGTTTCTGAGCTTTGTTTTTATTTTTGTACTGATATTGAAAATTAACTTCCTCCATGACAATGCTAAGTGCACTTTCTAAAGTATTAGAGTTTCTCAAACGTACGATTCTAATCAGATCCTCCGGAAGATTGTATAAAAACACATTAAGACACATACTATTATAAATTATCATTTTAGCAGCTTTTAAACCTTCGTCCGCGAGCAAGTTTACCTTAGAGAAGAGGGTGCTACGCGTTTGTTGAATTCTGTTGCAAAATTGTAAGTAAGTTTCATCATTTTTAATTTTTAAATTTTCGAGCTCAATCGCTACGCACTCCTCTGATCTAGGGTCTCCAAAATGCTGTATGAGAATATTTTTCAATTGTTCCCAAGAATTAATGTCGTCTCTTTCACTTAGTAGAGTTGCCGCTCTACCGCATAATCGGCTAGTAATAGAATGAAATACGTATGTTGATTGTGTCGCATTTTCTGGTCCATTAAAATTTCTCAATATATATTCACACTTTTTTATAAATAAATTTAACATATTTTGGTCCCCATCAAACTTAGGGATAAGGGAGAGCAATTCTTTTGGAATAACTTGTACTCGGTCTGCCATTATTAAAATTATTAATATAAAATTCTAAGTACGGTATAACAAATAATAAAATTCCGAAAATAATGCTCAAGCACTTCACACTTAAAATAATTACCTAATTAACAAATACGAAGTCAAATAACTTTCGACGATTTTAGTTCGAAAATCACGATATATATCTACTTTCGTAGCCACAGGAAATAACAAGGACAAGACAGGAATCGTAAGGAGGTCTACTTACAGTTCGCTCGTTCCCATGCCTTCCCGTAGAGCTGCAATCGTAGAAACAGGAACCCTCGGCACCCGGTTGACAGGAATTTGTTTGGTTCGAGTTTACCCAATACCGCGCGCACAGAACCGATTTAGTGTCCTTCGAAGCACAGGCTAAATTTTGGGTATCCTACCGGCTGCGCCACTTAAGTTACCGGGGAGTCTCGGAGGGTTTTTAAAAGGCACAACTTTACTTGACGACCGTTTATTTCAGACTGACTATTCTATCTTAACTAACAACAGGATACACATTCACTTAATATCTAGCGTTTAGAGTTACACTCTGGCAATATCGGGAATGCTTGGTCAGCAGAGCCCGCCGGTCGCGGCTGGGATCAGCGCACTGTTATTGTTCCCACCGGAATACTTGCTAGAGATAAGGCAGGTAGAGCATTCATAACGAGGTACTGTTGTCGGTTATCAAAACAACAACACGTGTTTTGTTTTGTAACTTCGAAACTAACGAACCGATTTCGATGAAATTTTCACTGAAAGAAAATTTGTTTATTCCTTTCTAAATCTGGTTGACGTTAATTGAAAATAGGGTAAGCAGAAGTTGTCATTAAATAAATTAAGTAAACGTAGTACTTAAATGTAAACATGTAATTTTGAATTCTTGCCAATTATGGAGTCGTGCGTTTGAAATCGAAAGTTATATAGTACCCACGTGTAGTTTTAATAATAGATTTCCTATGTACATGTATGTACATGCTTATATACTTTGATATTATTACATTGTTTATGAGTGCTTTACGCTCTAGACATGTGTTCAGTTGCGTCTTATTTTATTAAAATATTATGTTTGTTAATAGAAAGGTGATGTTTAGAATTGGACAAAAAAAAATTGTTGTGTTAATGTGATTTTTCTATTACAAAAGTGTTATTTTTTTCTGGGATAATCAGTAAGTTTCTAAAGTATTTTACTAATAGTATCTTCTACAAAAATTTTGGCTAAACACTACAAAATAATTTTTTTTCAAATTGGATCCTTAACAATCAAACATTTAAGTACATTTTATAATATGAGTAACATAAGTTACTTATAATCTTTAAGTATCTGTTCATTGTTATGTTTTTTTTTTTTATATGAAAAACGTCGCAGTGCCCCGACATTGGGTTTTTCATCAAAAATTTAAATGTACCAAATTTGTCAATGTCATAGACATCACCTCAAATATTTAAAATGTAAAATCCAACATTCACCTAAACGAAATACCCCCAAATCGGCTATCGAACTCGGGGGTCTTTCAACCCCTTACAGGTTTTCGACCCTTGGGATTGAGTCGAGGAAACAAAGACCTGGGGGCATTGGCTGGGGTTCACCAGACGGGGGCTTGTCTAGGTCGTTCTAAAGTGCATGCACACGTATTTTGGGTTGCAGAAGGGGTGAAAGAAAGTTTTGGGGTTATTTAAGATTGTTTTTTGCAGTCGTAAGCCAAGTCTAAATAAATACGCATGTATTTTTTCCATCTACCTGTCTAAAATATCGTATTAGATGGTTTAATGAAAGAAAACTGCGGATACATTGTAACATATTTCTAAAAAAAGAAAACTGTTAGAAAAATTAAAATATCACATTTTTTGTATTGAATAAAAACAATAACATGGCATAACAATGCGGCTGTAATCTCTGATGAATTCAGCAGGGTAGTTATTAGGCGGAAAATTATCCCACGTGGTCGTAAAACCGGGATTAAAAGTATCCTATGTAAAACACATCCATCCAGGTAATCTAATCCCTTCATTGACACAAAATATTATAGTTTGTGGCATAAATTTCGTGCTACATGCAGCCGAAGCCGCTGTCAACAGCTAGTAATTTATATTCCCTGTTTACTCACAACAAATATTATTGAGGTGAGGAAACAATAGACCTGGGGGCATTGCCTGAGTTCACTAGACGGCTTGTCTAGGTCGCAGCGTTCAAAAGTGCATACACACAATATTTCGGGTTGAAAGGGGGTCGAAGTACGGTTTGGGGTTGAAAGGGACTGCTACTGAGGAGTTCATGTATTTTTGGCATAATGTCAATATAATGATAGCTGGTTTTAGTTTAAATATTGTCTTGTACAGACGCCAGCAGGTCAACTTACCTCAATGTACCTGTCAAATTTTGCCAATCGAACAACCTTCTTGCGTTGTGATTAAGTTTAAACTCTATTACAGTTTGACAGATTGTGGTAACATGATGTGCTGACACTGTTGAACTGGTATACTATTTTGGGGATTCTCGATTAAAAACTATATTTTTGTTGCCAACACACAAAAAAAAAATAGGCTACTAGTTTTTTTTTTACCGTCATATCTTTTTATGATAAATCGTTTAACAATTCATGTAATAAATGTCTGTCAAAGTATTAGGAGATTATGATCTTTACTCAAAATACAGAAATAACCTTTACGTGCTAATTAAAATATATGTTATCATTATATGCCATCGTGATTTCTAATAAAACTTCCTGTCTAAAATCTAAAATCAAATATGAAAATTAAAAAATACATGGCGTATTAATTATTATTAAATCAATGTTATTTAATATCCGTTTATGTCAGAATGATAAGATCTTCTTTATTGATAGTAGTTTACTGGATTTTTATAGTGTTGCCAGTATCAAAATCGACTATTAGCGGATGTTTTTTTAGCGCTACTTTTTTATTGCAATAATGCCATTTGGAGGTTTTTAGAACTTAGCTATGATGTAAATAATATAACTTATTTAAATGATGTACACACAAGCCTTTTCCTAGACGGAAATTAACAGTTGAATAAATATAAAAATGTACACGTAAAATATTTAAAATGCTTCTAGTAGACTTTATCATAGTCGGATGAGACATGTCAACACTGTATGTAAGTGATAAACTTAAATAGAAATATTAGTAACATACATTACAATAATATTGGTTTCATATTGTAAATCTATACAAAGTCACAGACGAAAATCCGTTTTTTTAAATTCGGTTACAACAATCGGTGCGTTAGCTCTGAATCAGCTGATTTTATTAAAAATAACAAAAGCGTACGTATGTCCAGTAAAAGATGAATCATAGTGTTACGAACTCATGTCGCAAAATGTTAAAAAGTTGAGTAATACCCATGTCGACAGTGCGTCCTTGCCATAACAAAAAATAAAAAACGTACTGAAGGTTGACTTGTAAAAGAATGAATTACCAAAGCATTATATTGCCAAAGCAATAATATAGTATTTAACATAAATAAATTGAAAACCTATTTCGTCCGTCAGTTAGATTATTGAAAAATAATTAACTCGTATTTTTTTTAAATCAATGAATATTGATAAAAATAAAACACTTCGAAATTCGGTTGTGACGTCATAAAGCTTGTAAAAAAAATTACCGACCGAGTGACGTTTTGTGAGTTTTAGAAGCGTTGTATCTTCGTCAATTTTGTTTCGTAACAAAAGAAATAATACGGGTAGTTCTTTTTATGTTCTATATTTGGGACTAAAATTTTTGAAGGGAAAACTTCTTAAGCGGCGTTGTGCACTTTTTTGGAATGGGGAAAAAATGTTAAACTCGCGTCAGGACACGTGACCTGATCGAAAATTCGTAAGACGGCGCAGGGCGCTTGCGCGAATGTTCGTGTGTGTTTATTACTATTCAAGTTTTCACTTCTGCCGGCACTCCCAGCCAGAGTGCAACCCGTCGTTTTTTTTTTGAGTAATATAGCCCATTGAGTACCTACCTTTATGCTTACCGACTTAGAAAAAAGTAGGTTTTCATTTCATCAGCATTTTCTTTTTAATTGAGCAAAGGTTTGTCTGAAACAAAGTATTTATTCGTAATATTAATTACGTTTATATTTTGATTTTCTATTTTTGAGCGAAGCAACGTTAAAACTCATAAATCTAGCTAATAACTTGTCATTTTGCAATTTTTTAATTCTAATTAATGCCCATCATTACATTTTCCTTCTGTGTTTAAGGTTTCTAGAAAAAAAAATGTAAACTGATAATATTGACAGCGATAATACTTAGAAAATGACTCATTTATCATAAACAAATTTAAAATACGTTGTGAACGTAAAAAAGGTGTGGCCAGGTTTTTTGGCTGTATCCGCTATGAGGTTTTCAATGATCACGCCATTTGCGAGAAAATATATATGTAAGAGAGACAGCGCGCTTTTACTACAGAAATAATTACGTGACGCATAACATTAGAAAGAGATAGACGACTTTTACTACGTATTTACGTCATTGTATGTCTCTGACCTAATAAAATGGTAACATTTTAATTTATACATATATACACTTGCGGGCAGAAATATCTAAAGAAATAAGCAGTACCTTTGTACTTTAGTATTAATAATGTAATTTCCTATGTATTTATTGTGTGTACATAAAAACTTGAATGAATAAATACACTGCTCGCCCTGGCTTTGCCACACGGTGGATTATCCGAAAGTTTTTGTATGTACAAAAAAAATAAAATGTCACAAAATGAGAAAAACGTACACAATTGTCCAAGAATTTACCAATTTAGTGCAGTAGTTAGGAAGTTATGTATTTATGTAATTGGCCTATACTATACACAAACAAGCGACTTTGTTATATTCCATTTTAAAGAAAAACTCTGAAAATAATAATTTCGCGCCTAAATTCTATTTATTCGATGTGTGATTATTTAACTGTCATTTTGACGGGGCCTGTCAAAAAGTCATTTCGTTTTACTTTTTTTTGTCACGTGTGATGAGACACAAATGTTGATATTGATCAGGCTATAAAAATAAAAACTTTTTGGTTACATATAACACTCAAAAGGAAATATCTATTTTAATATTGTTATTTATTAAATTATAATTTTTTATAATCATCATCACCAATTTACTATTTATTTATGCTGTTTTTCTAATTTATTGACGATAATTGTCTTGTTATTATTCTTCTATTATGATAAATGATTTCTAAACACAGCAATTAAAATGGTGATTAATTCAAAACTTTAGGCTGTTGTTTCACAGAAATTTAATCAGCAGATTTACGTATTTATGTCGCTATTAAAGAATTAGAGCACGCAACTACGCATTTTTTTTTAAACACAAGTCCCCCGAACACGGTCTTTTCCGCCAAAATCACACGAGTTCGCAACTCCGACAAGTGACGTGTATCCATCTGGAACGCATCTGAACATTACGCAGTGCGGGGATCGGTCTATTTCGGCGAGTCCTGACCTTGTCTTACCTTGACCGCCGGTAACCTTGTTTCGCCTAAATTACGAGTTTTTTTACTCCAAATCATATGTTCTAGAAGTTATTTTTGGTAATTTATTATAACGCCATCTGTTGAGAGTTTTATGGAAGTTTTGTTTTGATGGAAATTGTGTTTTCGTTTTCTTTCTAGAAAATGTTTCAGGTTTTTCATTTTAGCTGCATGCAAATAAATTTTGACTTTCTCGAATATCATTGAATACAACTCGTATTTTTATTTTTTCATTATTTGGCTTTGTAATGTTTTATGAAATTACACATAAAAGGAAAATTAAAACTAATTTCAGTATGTTCGTTCTCATTTTCTTTGAAGAACCCATTTTATTCTTGCATAAGTTTTCGCTGAGCAGAATTATCAAACGTAGGATACCAAATGTAGGTATTATAGCTTAAGTCGTATCTCGTATCGTATACATTTTAATTTAACAATTCTAAAAAAACATAAAAACGAAACTTTCACATTTTACATGATCTGAAACGCATCAAACTTCAGGGTTATGAATCCTCATATGCTTGTAGCGTCATCTGCCGTCGAGTAGCGACTACAAGCTTTCATGATACAGTTTAGTGCCAACAGGTGGCGCTGTTTCCTTAAGTACGTCACAAAGATAATAGATGGCGCTATTATAAGAGTTCAGCTATTAAACGATAGATGCCGCTAGTATCGTCAGTTCCATGTTAAGAGAACAGATGGGGCTGACTGCAATGATTTTGTTTTCTGTTATTTTGGATAGATGGCGTTGTTGTGTGTGATGTGCAGAGGAAATGGATAAGTTTTTGATAATAATTATTTATTTTTGATTTGTAATAATTATTTGAATGATCCTGCTTCTATTACACTGATTGATTTCTATGGTCCCTAAACTGAAACCATGTTTTCTTTTCATAACATATTCCTGAATTATGATGATCTTAATCTAAAAAGAAATATAAGTATATATTGATTAATAACTTTATTAATATTTTTATAGTAAACTAGCTGTACCCTGCCCCGCTTCGCTGTGGCACAAAAAACTGTATTTTCAACAAAAAAACAATCCTTGATGCGGATTATATAACATGCACTGCCCGACCCTTGCTCGACAAGCCAGCTCGCGAAGCTGAGCAAGTAGCTTTAAATTCCCCTAATAATAATTCGACCCAGCCTGACCCTTGCTGCCCCCCCCTCAATGACGCACTAAGCCTAGGTCCGAACCCCGAAGGGGGTGCCCTTAGTGACGTTCATTTAATTGAACTTTAGTTGTAAGCCCTGGCTGGGGGCCTTAAAGTAATTTTCGGCCACCGCAGGATTGTCCGGTTAAGTAGCATCAACCTTCTAGAGTTGTTGTGCTACGAGAGGCCATATCAAAAAAAAAAAAAAAAAAATATATATATATAACATGCTAAAATTTCTTCTCATGTGACTGTGTCATTACGACTGCGGTTGTCAGCGAGTGTTATCCTCGCTTCCAGTAGATGGCGCGGTCACTGGTACAGAGCTGATCGTTAAAAAAACTGTTTTTTCGCGGTTGCGGATATGTGACTGATGCAAAAAATAGATAAAAACAATCCTTGATGCGGATTACATATCATGCTAAAGTTTCAGCTCAATCAGTGCAGTACTTTTTGAGTTTTTAAAGCATACACAAACCAACATAACATTTTTATATATATAGAAGATGTTGCGTATACCTGTCATAGGCTCACATACTAGCACACATGTTTTATATTTTTGTTTTCAATTAATGTTATTGTATGTTTTGCTGTTGGTGTACTTAAAATAAATAAATAAATAATAACTCGTGTCCGAGGCTTTGTTTGCGTTAGTTGATTACCTATTTTTACAAAATAACTAATTTTCTTTTCCGTAAGTCCACAAGAATTCCACATTAAATTCCTATTGGAAATTCTGTATGTAAAGTTTGTAAAGCATACATTAATGAAAAAAACATAATTAAAAATCCAAAGCATACTTTGATCAATTTTATCCCGCTGTGTGTGACGACGCGACCCCTACCGACATTTTAGATTAGGCGGGTGAACTGATTACACACCAATTTAATCCTTATACCTGAGCTCCAAAGTTTATTTTTCTGTAAAATAATTCCAAACATGTGACGTTTTAAAACTATTTCAATCAGTCGTTCAATATTTGAAAACCAACGGAATAAAATATAGGTAACTCATATGTACTCATCAATAGATTTCAATACTTATGTTGTTGTATTAAAGTTTAACTTTGTTCGTAAATTTTCACAATTTTTCTTCAAGACCGGTTCTTCATAGTAGATGGTTATTAATTCTGTATTTAAACCAATTAAATATGGCGGGTTCAAATGTAACATTGATCGTGGTTCGACTGCCGGGTTGGGCAGATGGCTTCTCTATTAGGAATTTCTCAGTAACAGCTATAAAGTTGATATAAATGGCGAAATTAAAAAAGAAAACATTTGTATTAGAAGTAAAAAAAAAGCTAAATCGCTAAGTGTAAAAATACCTTGTGACAATTCTTATCGACGCACAGTGGGCTTGAGCCGATCAATTTTATGATCAAGCATTAAAAGTGGGGTCGCGAGGCTGTCCCATCAGTTAACAGTGATCCTGGAACGTAAAGGGCTATTGAAGGACACCGTAGATTTTTGTCAGTACAAGTCTGACAGACCCTCCCGCTCCGCCCTGGGTGGGTGGACTCATCTGATGATTTTATCAGGTTAAAAAAAAACATAAATTTCGCTTCGTCTCAGGTCTCGCTAAACACATGTAAAATTATAATATTCGGTTTATAATATAACTATTCTGATCAGTTCAAATCAATTCCCTGTCGATTCCCATATGCAACGAATCGACAATGATTCCAATTTCAAAATAATTACTAAAATTATTTCTAACAGCGGTCTACCGCAAAAGCATTCCAAGAAATTCAAAATTGTTTAAATATCGAACAAAAAAAGGGTGTTCTTTTTATCTATCGCTTGTCATCTTTGGCAATAATGGCGCCGCTTTGTCATAACTTGTTTATCGATTCAATCTATATTTTTGAAGTTTGAAGAATCTATCATCAATGTGGATTCTGCAAAAACATCGTCGTGGGTTCGATTCCCGCACGAAACATGTAGTATGGCCGACAGATAATAAAAGTCTTGTTTAGTGAAAAAAACGACGGGTTGCACTCTGGGAGTGCCGGCAGAAGTGAAAACTACAATACTAATAAACACACACGAACATTCGCGCAAGCGCCCTGCGCCGTCTTACGAATTTTCGGTCAGGTCACGTGTCCTGGGGTGTTAAGACAGGAAACCTCCACGTGCGCCCGTGGACTGGAGTTCCCCTTCGGATATGTCCGGGCGGAAGACCAGTTTTTCGGGCCGGTGCACCCTGGGATGCGGGCAAAAACTCTTTTAGGCACTGTGTGCCTAAGGGGTCCCTTTGCCCGTGTGCGAATAGCCTGTCGGGTGGATGCTCCAACGCGTGTCCCTCTGAACAGCAGAGGGCACAACGGCGGAGCGGGCTTGCGGACGGTGAGTAATGGGTAAGCTCGCCGTCCGACCAAGGACCAAGCCCGGGTCGGTGGCGCGTCGTGTTTCACGCGTCACCGACGGGACCCCTTACGGGGCCAAATGCCTGCTGGGGTCGCGGCTTTTTTCTTACCCACCCACCCTAAAAAAAAAAACGACGGGTTGCACTCTGGGAGTGCCGGCAGAAGTGAAAACTTGAATAGTAATTGTTGGAAATATCTTGTGAACAGATTTTAGTAAAACTCGCAAAAATGGTTGACTTTTTATTTCAATAATTTTCCAATGTGACGTAAATCTTTTATAAACAATGTTACCTAGCAACGAATGTATCCAGCATACAAACTTCTTTAAAAGTAATAAAGTCACACGAACATTCACGCAAGCGCCCTGCGCCGTCCTACGCTTTTTCGGTCAGGGTCACGTGTCCTGACGCGAGTTTAAGATTTTATACCCATTACAGAAAAAGTGCTCAACGCCGCTAAAGAAGTTTTCACTTCAAAAAAAAAAAAAGGTCACGTGTCCTGATGCGAGTTTAACATTTTTACCCATTCCAAAAAAAGTGCACAACGCCGCTAAAGAAGTTTTCACTTCAAAAATATTAGAGTCGATATTTTCTTTTGTTTCGTAAACCAAAATTGACGACGATATGACGCATTTAAAATTGACAATACGACACTCCGTGGTATAATTTTTAATATATTCTGAAGTATTGATTATAGGTCACAACTTAGCAGCCTCTATCGGCTGACATATGACAGCACAGGAACAGAGAGTACACCTGTGCCTGCGCACACGCGCTGCACTATAATATGTCCCGCGCAGTTGGCTAATCTCCTTTCAGATTGGCCGCCGTAGCCGAAGTCGGTGTGGAACCGTATTATGACGTCTTAAAACCAGGCTTGTTCCAGTGAGTGAATGAGGTGGCGCTAGACGACTTGTATAGCTCTGTCTCTTTCACTCACTGGAACAAGCCTGTTTTTAAGACGTCATAATACGGCCGCAGGAGGACAATACATTTGACATGGAGCGACTGCCTCACAGACTTCCACGTTTGACTACTTTGAAACTTTTTTTTTTTTTTCACACAACGCCATCTAGTCCCAAGCTAAGCAGAGCTTGTGTTATGGGTACTAGACAACTGATATATATTTACAAATACATACATATTATAGATAAATTACACCCAGACGCAGAACAAATGATCGTGCTCATCACACAAACATTTGTCCTGGGTGGGAATCGAACCCACGACCTCCGGCATAGCAGTCAGGGTCACTAACCACTAGACCAACAGGCCTGTCAAACTAATATGTTATTTTTCTTTGTCTTCAGGATATGGATCTGATCGAAGTTCTATGGAAGCAAGATGTGGACATGGGTTTCTCCCTCGAAGACCCGATGCAACCGGTAAGCACATTGTATCTTTTTCATAAACCAATTGATTTTTGAAAGTCTGCTGTTCTGGGCGTGCGGGCAGCGAGTAATGGGCAACTCGCTGTCCGACCATGGATCATGCCCGGGACGACGGCGCGTTGTGTTCCACGCGCGTCTCAAAGAGTGTCAGCAAAATGACGGGGCCTCCTCTAAAGGGTCGCGGGACTTACGAATTACCGTGACCCCGGAACGTAAAGAGCTATTGAAGGACACCGTGGATTTTAGTCATGTTTTTTTATTCAATTCTATAAAATTTATAAGTTGTGCCAACAAAACCCAAGTCTAACCTGTTTTTCTTCCAACAGGAGGGTCCAACGGCTACCAAGGTTTTAGGAGATGAGATTGAGAAAGAGCTGAAGTTAGCCGAGGAGAAGATCGTGAAGAATAATGAGGAGAAAGCTGAGATTGAGAAGGTCAAGGCTAAGCTGCTGGATTCCGAGATAAAGGAGGTAAGAATAATTTTAAAATTAATTAATGTCTGAGTGAATAGGTTACTTCTAGGCAAGCGTGCTTCACCGTCGACCACATCATCACTTACCATCAGGCGACATGGTCATCACACGCGAACCTATCATATATACCGACTGCAAATCACACAGCTTGCTATGGAAAAGTCTATGTGGAATAAAATCCGGAACCAAGTCTTCCGTAATAAGAGATTGCTTGACTTGCGGTCCGATCATGGACCATGCCCGGCACGACAGCGCTTCGTATTCTACGCGCTCTAAAGATTTGTCAGCAATTTGACGGGCCACCCCTTAGAGGGACCAAAACCTGACTTGGAACTTAAAGGGCTATTGAATGACACCGTGGATTTTAATCAGTACGAGTCTGAGAGTCCCTTCCGTCCAGTCCTGGGTGAGAAGAAACATTTGATGATTTTACCACGATAATAAAGAAACTGTATAAGACAAAGTGATAGATATTGTCTAATACTGTAGCAAGCTGAAGTGGGCTGGTACTGTAGCAAGTTGGAGTAGGAAGTTTCTCGAATGGAGACTGCGTGTAGGTAAACGTAGGGTGGAACGCCCCCGGTAAGATGGACGGATGACCTGAAGAAGGTGGCTGGCAGTGGCTGGATGCAAAAAGCGGGAGATCGTTCTCTGTGGCGCTCCCTGGGAGAGGCCTATGTTCAGCAGTGAATCTATTAGTTATTTCAATGTATTATGTATATGTTAATTCAATGTATTGATTTTAACAGGCCTGTTGGTCTAGTGGTTAGTGATCCTGACTGCTATGCCGGAGGTCGTGGGTTCGATTCCCACCCAGGACAAATATATAATGACAAATATATAAGTATGTTTATCAGTTGTCTAGTACCCATAACACAAGCTCTGCTTAGCTTGGGACTAGATGGCGTTGTGGAAAATTTATTTATTATTTATTTATTTCTATTTAATGAGATGGTTGTATTGTAAATTAATATTTTCTTTGTCAGGACGATCCCTGGGCCGGACTCTCTTACACCGTTGATACGGAGACAGGTAAGAATAGTTTTTACTATTTATACTTTATTTTATTAATTTAATTAGATAAATAGGCATACAGGATCTTCGTAATTGATCTGAATACAAATTAATATTATCTGGTAAGTAGAGATCGGATTATATGCACTTGCTTATTTTGGTTAGTTTTTCAATTATAATTCGGCTAATTTCGCATTATTTGAGCAAGTTTTCTTGATTTTTTTCCGGTTCTAAGGAAGAAAATTGCAAAAATGAGCTTGTTACGAGTGAGTATGATATTTGCAAGTGGATTTAGAACAAAAGCTTTCAGTTTCAGTACTACGATTAATAAGTTAAAAAATGTAGCTTATTGAATTGTTGACCAACATTTTCTGATTTTATTTTTTTTAATCAATAATCATTTATTTCTTTGCAAACATGGGTACATTATCTATATTATTATTATGTATTATATATATATATAATATATATAAAAGGAGAACTGACTGACTGACATATCAACGTACAGCCGAAACTACTAGAGTTAGGAATGTGAAATTTTGCACACGGCTTCCTATTATAATGTAGGGGAGCACTAAGAAGGGGTTTTTGGAAATTTAACCTTTAAGGGGGTGAAAAGGGGGAATTAGGAAAGTACGTAACCCACGCGGACGAAGTCGCGGGAAAAGTGCTAGTACTATACAAAAGACTACTAAATAATACATACAAAAGACAGAATAAAAGTCGTTATAACAGTTTCATATTGCACGTTTTTGCGATTTTGTTGCATATTCCAGACATTTATGTTGCATATGCAAATATTTCGCCAATTTAAAGTTGCATTTAATCCGGTATCTACCAGTAAGGTACAGTTAGCATTATAGTATTGACAATAATTTTTTTTAGAAGCATTCAGGTAAGTTAATTCGATAGCTCAAGACGAACTATTTCTTTTTACAAAACTACTCCAAAATTGTACTTTTCAATACTTTAGAGTTTCAATACTCTCGCGAGAAAAATTTGGAATCACTTGGAACTGATCCCGGCATAGCTCCTTAAATAATGACGTGATTTGAATGAATTTGGTATCAATTTAAAGTTATCAATTAAACCTTTAAAATGGTATAATTTTTATTATTCTTAACTAGTTATTAAGTACTCAAGACCGCAGGGAATCAGAGGAAGTGATTCTATACGTTTGTTCGCGAGTGTAGATTTGCAATTTATTGATTCTGGGAGTAGAAACTAGCCTGTAACTGAATGTGGAATTAGGCAAACGAAGAAATATTTTTAAAGCGGTCAATGTATAAGGTAAGTGACTACTTTTAAGTTTTAAATAAGGTCAAATTATTAATAAAGTGCCGGGGAACACGACAAATACAAAAATAGACCATCAACTGGTTAAACATTTGCGCGATTTAAGACTAAACTCCGATCAGGTATTTCACTGTCAAAATCGGTCAGATTATTAAAAATATTTGGCACGTATTTTTACTTTTGTACAGCCGCACTGGCCGATCTTCCGGGTTAAGCCGCGCTTGACGATGTTGGTCTGTGTATAGGTGACCATCTGTCATAGCGAGTTTCCTCCGTGCCTCGGAAAGCACGTAAAGCCGTTGGTCCCGGCTGTCATTTGTAGATCTTTGGCAGTCGTTACTGTTAGTCAGAAGCTCTTAAGTCTGACAACCAGTCTTACCATGGGGTATCGTATTACCCAGTTACTGGGTTGTGGAGATCCGACAGGCAGTCGCTCCATGTTAAGTACTGATATCCAGCTGCATCTGGTTTGACTGGAAGCCGACCCCAATATAGTTGGGAAAAGGCTAGGCAAATGATGATGATGTTACATGAACAAAAATTGACGAAGATGAGACACTTTTAAAATTGTCAATACTTCATAAGCAAGTACAGTTTTTACTTGACGTCACGAGCCCCCACTCTCGAATTTTGATGCGTTGTATTTTGGTGAATATTCATTGATTTTACAAAAGAAAAAATACGTGTCCGTTATTTTTTAATTCTCTAACTGACGAATTAAATTTGTAATTTATTTATACTGTCAACATGCCTGTTGCTGATACTTTATATCATTAGACGGATTCTGTTCACCACAATAAGGCCGTTATGTTTTAACTAGCTGTTCGCTGTAGGTTTTCTCTCGCTGCTCGGCTCCTATTGGTGGTAGCGTGATGTTATATAGCCTATAGCCTTCCTCGATAAATGGACTATCCAACACAAAAAGAATTTTTCAATTCGAAACAGTAGTTCCTGAGATTAGCGCGTTCAAACAAACAGATTATTTAGCTTTATATTTTTTTTTAACGTGGTAAAATCATCAAGTGAGTCCTCCCACCCAGAACAGAGCGGGAGGGACTGTCAGACTCGTACTGATTAAAATCCACGGTGTCCTTCAATAGCCCTGTACGGTCCGAGGTTACGGTAATTCGTATTCCCGCGACCAGCTTTATAATATTAGTATAGATTATAGTATAGACAAGCTCATGTATAAATTTTAATACTAGCTGTTAATCGCGGCTTCGCCACCCACTGTACAGGAGAAATTCTTAGTGTTAGGCGAAGTTAAAAAAATAACTTAAGTCTTTTAAAACCTCTGCCGGGGTCGCGGGACTCACGAATTACCGTGACTCCGGTACGTAAAGGGCTATTGAAAGACACCGTGGATTTTATTCAGTACGAGTCTGACAGTCTCTCCCGCTCTGCCCTGGGTGGGAAGACTCATGTGATGATTTTACCACTTAAAAAAAAACAAGTCTTTTAAAATCTAGACTTTTCTAATATTCAAACGAATCCAGCTGTTAACTCAAAATTTTAATAAAAAAAAATCTTCAGTTTTTTTCCCAAAAATATCTCCTTTTTTGTTCGGCCGACCCTATTTATTCGTCTTTGTTTCTATCCCCTGGGGTTGCCAGTTGCGCTCAGCCAGTGTTGCCACCCTGCGCCATATCGTTTTAGATCATTACTCTTATGATTCAGCCTTTTTCATACGTTTGTCGCACCGAAATACGAAGTTTTTGATTTGAAATCGAAATTGTATGGTTGCTTAAAAGTTATGTAGATTTTCTAAAATTACTTATTACGCTACATACCTAGTATAAAACAAAGTCGCTTCTCGTTGCTGTCTGTCCCTATGTATGCTTAAATCTTTAAAACTACGCAACGGATTTTAAAGCGGTTTTTTTAATAGATAGAGTGATTCATAAACCTTATATATGTTATACCACATGCATAATATAGTTGAAATTTCCCGGGGCGGGTCGCTAGTTAGTTTTATAAAGTCTAAAGTACTAATAATTGAGGTGGAAATGAATCAAAACAAAGCATGTATTTTTAAGTAGGCCAGTTACAGCCACTTTTGAATTGTCAAAAGAAAAATAAATAAAAAAACTACTGATAATCCCACAAGACCGGGATAAAAAATATCCAAAGTCGTTTAACACCATATAGGGCATGGTCCCTGTTTGCCATTTTTCATAAAAATCCATGGAATCCCTTAAAAACTTTCTTAAAACATCAAAACCGAAACATCTGAACAAAACGCATGATCGCACAACGACCCTCCATTTCAACAGAATTAACTATATCCCTTCACCCCTATGTATTGCCCTTACATAAGGGGGCCAAATAACAAACCTAAGGGGCCTTAGGGGGCGACGCCCTTAGAAACGTGATACTAGCAATGGAAAAGGTATTTAGATATAAATATGTTTGTTTAATTCTGTATATTCGTAAGCACAGTTAACGAGCTTGTCGATGACGCGATGGTCATTGGACTGTTTTAAAAGGGCACCGAGGCTCTGGAAATCAAAAGGCCTGTGAAGGAGTAGGGTGGGTTTTTAGTCAATAAGAGCCTGACAGTCTTTTTCGCTCCACTTAGATCGGGAGGACTCATTTGGTGATTTTATGCCAAAAAAGCTTTTTCTTGGAAGAAATTATCTATTTAATATGTAAGGTAGATTCGCGTGACTGTTCATGAGGTATCCGTGAACCTGGAACGTAAAGGGCTATCGAAGGATAACCGTTGATTCTAGTCAGTACAAGTCTGACAGTATGGGTGGGTGTGTATGATTATACCACGATAAAAAAAATACGATAGGTAGTTAGGCTAATTTTAATGACTTTCAAATAATATTAAGTTGTTTTTTTTCTTTGTCATCATCAACTTATAATAATCCAATAGAAACTTTCATTAATATTATTCATTGAAAATTCTTACTTTTGAAATTGCGTTGAAAAAAGTTTCCGACATAAATTGACTTTAAAAAAAAATGACGATTATCTTTGGGGTTCCGAAAAGGACATGTTTCCAAAGTTTTTCGATTAGGGCTGTCACGACAAATAAAAAAGCCCTAATGTTGGCGAAGTTGCTAGGCGAGTGACTGCAGTAATGCGTGTTGCGGGCTCGATTCCCGCACGGAATAGGTACTTGAATGATCTACAAGCAGTTGTTCCGGGTCTGGGTGTTTGTGTATGTGAGTTTATGTGTTTGCAAACGAACTCACGATACAAGAGAAATTCTTAGTGGGGGGACAACGATTTTTCTATCTTAAAAAATAGCTGGTATAAGCTAAGCAGATGATGATATCTAAGCTATATCAATGCAATTACGTTACGTACTTTAAAAAAATATCCTTCTTTTATCTCTACTCACACCATAAAACATAGCAAGCTTGAATATATACCGAAAACACAACCCTACATCCCGAAATAATGAGTTATACCCAAACCACGTTAGCCTGACCTCCCCTGCTGCCCCGCTTTCATCAAAATCACGAGTAAATAGGCACATTACTGAGTACATAGACAGGTTTATATAAATTGGTAGAGCTGAGTGACAGAACTACGTTTGGATATCAAAGAATCGGCCGTTATTGGGGTTCCGTGGAGAGAATACACTATAAAAGAGAATCGGGCCCTCGTGGGGGTTGGCGCTCTCCCTCTTACATAGTAGAGGCTCGTGAATTCGAGATGAAATAGTTGGACGATTTAAAGCTTTTATTTTTGGATACATTTTAATTAGGCAACTGTATTTGTAGGCTGTTTGCGTCAATGTAAAGTTAAACAAAGCTTACAGGATAGCTTAAGCTTAAAGCAGATCCTTAAATTACTACTCTTGTTTATCGACGATGAAGAGTCAATATATAATATCTAACATTTTGGCCATTTTTGTTTTATTGCATTATTTATTGTAGAATAGAGTAATGCACATGCTGGCAAAGATCTTAGGTCTGTTTCTTATTAATTTTGCAAGATAAACAATTATTGCAATATATACTAAGTGGTGTTACGTCATTTACGATGGCAACAAATACTAATAAAATCTATCTAAAATATATCTAAAAAGTGATAAAATCATTGATTAATATATTAATATTGTAATCATAAGCATAATGTTGTAGTCAGTTTACATAAAACATTTAAAAAATCAAATACTAAAAAAATAATTAAACGGACTTGAAACGTTTTTTACGCCTCCTGTAAAGTTGCGTTTTTGTAGTTATTATTTATTGACTCTTCATCGTCGTTATGCAACATATTATTATTTTTCTATTCTTTTTATTATATTCCTTTTTTCAGTTTGCAGGAGTTTTATTTGTTAAATTGAACCAAATGGTATACGGTACTTGTATTTTCGACACAAAAACAAACTGTTACGGACTTATTTCAAATCCCTTTGCCAGTGTCAGAGATTCACGCGTCCTTATAAACTCTTCTTACCAAATTAAGCGTAGATTTTAAACACTTTTCCGTGTTTTTTTGTTGTATTGTTAGAAATCTGCAGATAAGCAGCTAGATTAAAAAGAACCTACAGAACCATCTCCACTTAATATCTCTCGCGCTTACCACTTCACATTTTCCACAAGTCATGTTCCCGACCAGTGTTCCCTGATTAATGTTCTTTTTTCCCTTTCTTTTGTTTTTTTTTTTCTCTCTCCATCGATTGGATGTATTATTAGGATATTTTCTTTAAAGCTGTAAGTCTCGAATATTCTTGTATTGTGCGTCTTTGTATGAGCAGAAGATGTTTTAATCAAAATTGTTAGTGCGGTATGGGATTTTACTTTGGGGCTGTATGCAAGTTTGTCAAGGATTTTTTAAAGGTATTTCGCGTTTGGTGTCGTATTTTGATGTTTATACTAGCTTATAGATGGTCTCATTATTGGGAATGGTTTCTTATAATACAGATACAAAACTTTCATTCATTTTCCGACACGACCATCGGCAGAATAATCGTTGATGGATTTTATTAACACTTGCGAGCAAAAGTAAGGAATCACTTGGAATAAATCCGGGATAGCTCCTTAATTAATGGCGTGATTCGAATGAATTTGGTATCAATTTAAAGTTAACAGTTAAACCTTTAAAAGGGTAACATTTTTTATTATTCTATACTAGTTACTATGAACTCAGAATCGGAGTAAGTGATTTCATTCTTTGACTCGTGACTTTAACAAACCAACTCGCTACGTACTTTGACAATCCCTGCGTATAATCCTGCATGAATTCACGTACAATACGAAATAATACAATAATTAATGATCACTGCAACTACTCAGGGGAATTGAGACGTCTGCTTACACCCTAACATTAATCATAGCATGACAATAGACGCGCATGCGTGAGTATTATATACTTTTTCAAAAGGGAAGTTGTTATATACTATTATTAGTAGAATATACCCTTGGCAGGAGTTTTCAATGACTTTATTCAACGTTTTAAGATTGTCGGGCAGTATAGAAATTATAGCAACGTTTTACTAGTTTTTACGAACATAAGCAGTCCAAATCACATGGTAACAGTTTTAGTAATAAACTAAAAACGCAACAGATGTTTTCAAGAAAAGAAATAAAATATGCCTTGTCGAAACTATAGAACTACTGTACTTGTACGACTTTATGTTGCATATTTTCGCGATTTTGTTGCATATTTCAAGCTATGCAACTGTGCAACAAAGTCGTCAAAATTATACCAAAAAAAAATGCATACGAGACCCTCTAAAATATACATTTATTTTAAGAGCGTTTCGATTGCATTTTTTTTGCGATTTTGTTGCATATTACGAGTATTTATGTTGCATATTACGCCGATTTTAAGTTGCATAAACTCCGGTCTCTAGTAATGATAAATGGTCTGGTCACCCATCTACCGACTGACCTTGCAGTCCGAGTGCTAACTAAATATAGTACAGGAATGACATTCAACATACTAAATAGCTCAAAAGTTCATTGGCTCACCTATTTAGATGACTAAACATGAATAAAATAATAGTTAGTTGGTACGCACTTGTATTTCGTCCCATCATCGTGTTCAAGCAAATTCACTGAAAACTAAGAGAGAAAAAAACCTTGAAAGAAAATCGAAAGTGTTGTTAAATGCTCTTGGCACTGAAAAGTATATTATTTTTCTTGGTTTGAAAGAAAGAAAGAAAGAAAGAAATAACATTTATTGTTGGTGGTTTGGAGAGGAGCTCGTGGCTAAATAATTACAGCTGCACAGGCCGATCTTGCGGGTTACGCCGCACTTGCCGTGGTTGGTCTGTGGATGGGTGACTATCTGTCATAGCGAGTCTCTTCCGTGGCTCGGAGAGCATGTAAAGCCGTTTTTCCCGGCTGTTATTTGTAGATCTTTGATATTTCGTCAGAAGCTCTAAAAGTCTGGCAACCAGTCTTACCATGGGGTATCGTATTGCCCAGTTACTGTGTTGTGGAGCTCCGATGGGCAGTCTCTCCATGTAAAATACTGATATTCAGCTGCATCTGGTTCGACTGAAAGCCGACCACAATATAGTTGGGAAAAAGGCAGGCAGATGATGATTATCCTCATGGAACGATGGCCAAATTCTTTTTAAATCCATCAATGAAAGAATTAATCAATCAATTAATGAATTTCAACAGATCTTGACAAAACTTTTATTTAAATAAATGTGTTATTTTTTATTTTTGGCCACACTTTAAAAATAATTGATTTGTCTGCCAGTTATTTTTTTTTTGTGTAGTCAAATGAGTCCTCTCGCTCCACCGAATGAACTTTCAGACTCTTACTAACTAAGAATTTACAACTTTTCCTTCAGTAGCCCTTTACGTTCCAGACCACGTTGTCCTTTTAAGACGTGCCCACGATCCCCTTAGCCAGTAAAAGTATACTAACGTTAGATTTTCTTAAACAACAATGATCAATACAACCTCAAAACAAAATGGCGGCCGCGGGAAACCGCTTTCATTAAAATAAAACATCTGAACCATTAATATAACCACAAAAAGATTAATGTGAACCGAACAAAGACTAATAAATTAGTAGTGTAATATTCTGCGAAGGGCGCGTACCCTCCGGCCATTTTGTGTAACACTCGCTCCTGATTGGTCCGTTGCTTCACTAATCAATAATTTTTCTTTCGCGCCAAAAGGGCTTTACTACACTCTTAGAGATATTGGATTTTGATCTTTACGAAAGAGTGGTAGGGTCGGTTTTGCTTTGTGGGAGTGTACGTAAAACAATAGGGGTTTTGTGGTAGATATAAAAAGTGTAGGTAGCGAAGGTATTTTGAATTTGGAATAGAGTAATTTATTTTTTTATTGAATTATGAGTTTTTTAGGGGTGGCCCACGTAATCAGCCTATAATGTTCCCACTGGTGGGACACAGGCCTCCTCTCTGTGAGGAGTGCGGGTCCAGTGCTGATTGGTAGATGTCACATGTCTTCGAATGTTTGGTTCTAGGACATGCCGGTTTCCTCACGATGTTTTCCTTCACCGTTTTGAGAGCAGTGGTGATGAAATAAATGTGCCTAGCTGGGTTCCAACCCACGACGTTAGTCGGGTCGATACCACTGGGCCAAAACTGGTCTGTTTCATTTTAAAAGATGAACACCAAGAAAGCTAAAATAAATTATAATATTAGCAAACCTTTTCAATTCCAAACCATGCATAATCAACGACTTCTGAACGAATTTATTCAAAAATTTAACCGTTAAAAAAAATGTTGTTAACACTTCATACAAGACAATGGTTAGAAAAAAAGGGGTTTAAACCTTTTTTGTCGACTCTTCACAATAATTACGGTAGTCTGGCAAAAAAAATCATGTCTTACAAAGCTTTTAAGATAAGTAATTTAACAAGATTTGTCAAAAATTTTGAGGTTATAGACAATAAATTATAGTTTAAAAAAACTAAAAAAACACGCTTTAATAGCAATCGAACTAAAAAGTAGAAAATAACTTTTAAGTATAAGAGAGTTTATGTTACTGCAACATAAAATCCAACAATCAATTATCATAATTAACTTAGAATAAGATTAATATAAATATTAAGATATTAACAAAAATTCAAATAAAGTGAAAAAGCGTGGGGTGCTTGATATCGAATGTAATGATCATTTTATTAGTTACTGTTTGCAATATCAGAATTATTATAAAAATATCATTGAGCACCCCACGCTTTTTCACTTTATTTGAATTTTTGTTAATATCTTAATATTTATATTAATCTTATTCTAAGTTAATTATGATAATTGATTGTTGGATTTTATGTTGCAGTAACATAAACTCTCTTATACTTAAAAGTTATTTTCTACTTTTTAGTTCGATTGCTATTAAAGCGTGTTTTTTTAGTTTTTTTAAACTATAATTTATTTTCTGAATTTTTAGTCTCAAGACGACAATAAAAGAAATAAAAAAATTAAAATACGCAAGCGCGGATGCGCGCGCACTATTTCGGTAGCAGTGACTAATTATAAAATTCGAGGATTGAGAACGGATGATCGCGCAGCAATCGTCAGCAGCGACCAATAAAGAAATTTGTCTTTTGAAAGTGGGAGAAGCCAGAGAGAGGAACAGGCCGTGTGCAGCAGAGAGCCAATCGGCAGCAAAAGACGGAGAATGACATTTTCATAGGCGATAACATGCTCACTAATCTAAATATATTTTTTACTATCACTCCGCCGGCGACTTCGTCAGCGCGTGTTTCTAACTTCGAACCCGAAATATTATTGAAGACAAACTGACTTTACAATGTTCTTCCGCTAGGGGTTGATTTTTGAAATATAGATAATTACGCATCCTTTATTCGATTGGGAAACTATTTATGCCAAGTTTTGGGTTTGTCGAAGCAAGCAGCCTTCACTTAAAACTTAATCACCCTTTTTCACCAACTTAGAGGGTGATTTTCGAAAACCCCAAAAACACGTGTTTGATTATTTTTATCTAATTTTTATATACTGAGTTTAAAATTTATCGGTTAGCGCGTTATGATTTTCCCACACAAACTTTAACATCGTCTAGATTACCAAAGGAGGGTAGTTTTAAAAAACGAATAATTCCGATCTTTTTTATTTACTTTTACTCATATTCGTACCAAGTTTCAAGTTTATAAACCTAACGGATAAGATTTTACATACAAAGGTTTTTACCCCTTTTCACCCCCTTATAGGTAGATTTTCGCAAAATCCCTTCTTAGTGATCACCTACATAATGTATCGCACCTACCGTCCAAAATTCAGGTTCTACGTTTAGCCATTTTAGATCCTTCCCTTTAAACTTGAATACCCCTTTTCACTAACTTGAGGGGTGATTTTCGAAAAACCCAAAAACACGTGTTTCATTATTTTTGATCTAATTTATATATACTGAGTTTTAAATTCCTCAGTTAGCGCTTTATGATTTTCCCATACAAACTTTAACATCGTCTAGGTTACCAATGGAGGGTAGTTTTAAAAAACTATTAATGTCCATCTTTTTTATTTACTTATACTCATATTTGTACTAAGTTTCAAGTGTATAAATCTAAGGAATAAGATTTTTCATACAAACATTTTCACCCCTTTTTCACCCCCTTAGAGGAGGATTTTAATATAAAATTTATGAGATTATTGTATTGTCATCGGCCCTTGACCCTTGTGCAAATTTTCAACTTAATCAGACTGCTGGAAGTGGGTGAAAATGAAGTTAAAAGATTCCGTTACATACATACATACATACATACATACATACATACAGGTCAAGCTAATAAAAGCGTGTTAAAAAAGTTTTGATGTGGATTAGAAAAAAAATGGCTGAATTTTGTTGAGTCTGTGTTTGTGATGTTGTGTCCGAGGCGTTTAAGATTTTGATTTGATAAGACTTTGTTTAAAGTGCCTTTTAGATATTATTTTTTACGTGGTAAAATCATCACATGAGTCCTCCCACCCAGGGCAGAGCGGGAGGGACTGTCAGACTCGTACTGACTAAAATCCACGGTGTCCTTCAATAGCCCTTAACGTACCGGGGTCACGGTAATGGGTAAGTTCCGCGACCGAAGTGCCTTTTAGTTAAGATAAATTCTAGTAAGCCACTGAGAATTGAAGCCAAAAACTCGGTAGAAAAATTATCCTCGTCGTTCGATTCCTACGTAAAACAAGTGAAAATCTCCAAGGAAAGCAGTTTTAATGTTTGTGTGGCGCTCACTCACACATTTATAAAAAAGTGGCTTTCACTAAAGACGTTGTGTTTTGTTTTGAACACGAAATCTGGACATTTTATAATCTTCGTTACCTAAACTCTGCAGTGGCAGACCCCCACGGTGACGGACGTCGGCAGACGATCTTCGGCCACCGTGGGCGCGGGCATGCGGAGGGCGAGTATTGGGCGACTCGCTGTCCGGCCATGGACCATGCCCGGGTCGACGGCGCGTTGTGTTCCACGCGCGCTTTAAAGAGTGTCAGCAAAATGAAGGCCCCCCTCTAGAGGGCCAAAGCTTGCCGGGGTCGCGTGACTAACTAATTAACGTGACCTCGGAACGTAAAGGGCTATTGAAAGACACCGTTGATTTTAGTCAGTACGAGTTTGATAGTTTCTCCCGCTCTGCCCTGGGTGGGAGGACTCATTTGATGATTTTACCACCGTCGCGTCGCGTCGCCCCGGGCATGCTCCACGATCGGACAGCGAGTCGCCCATTACCCTCCGTCCGCATGCCCGCGACACACAGCGTATAGGATAGGTTCCAAACTCGTTCTATATTAATTTCTCGCTAAGCAAATCATAGAAAGCTCAAAAAATTAAAATGCGTCGACCGGAAGCTGTATTACGAGTCATGGTGACGTCATGTCCGCATTGTCACTGCGTATCAGCAGCTTTGAAGATACACTTTTCACTAATTTGTTGACTAAATATGAGGAGAAATGAAAGCACGGTGTTTTTTAACCAATGTCGATTTAAATGAAGTTGTTGAGAGCGACATTGAAAGCTAGTAGTACGAGTACTCACGGCGGCTGCACATCAAGCTGCTTCGTAAGTCTCACGGTCGCAAGCGCGGCTGTTGAGCTTGGGTTCCCTGGTTTGAATCCCGGGATCAGGCAAAAAGGTGCTATTGGGCTTTTGTATTACAATTTCTCAGTAGCAATCCGGAGTTTGGAAGTTGGCGGTACAATACCCCCGTGGCTCGGAACGCATGTTAAGCCGTTGGTCCTGCGCCTGATCTCTCTCCGAATGAGTCCTCCCACCCAGGGCAGAGCGGGAGGGACTGTCAGACTCGTACTGATTAAAATACACGGTGTCCTTCAATAGCCATTTACGTACCGGGGTCACGGTAATCCGTACAGTCGCTCAACCGCGGGGTGTTAGGTTTATTTTCGTTAGGGATTTTCTTGATTCGGTCGCCGCGCAGAGCCCGCGATAAAAGTTATGCAATAGCTTTAAAAACTATGCCTCCCTTACACCTACTCGTCTTACTTACTCTACTATCCCACTATCCCCCGTAAAACTACACTCGAACACTTTCACTGTCAGCCGCGCTCCAGTCATGATGACGTCACCAATACAACATGGCCGCGAGTCATCACCCATCAGCATTTCTGTATAACTGTTCATTTTGGAGTGTTTATTTTGGTTCAAACTAGTAGCTAGTTGGATTTTTAAGAATGTAGAGCAGTTTTTGAAAATCTGTAAAGTGGAGCTCGTGGTTTAGTTATACTAGCCGCATTGGTCGATCTTCAATGTTAAGCCACGCTTGACCAGGTTGGTCTGTGGATGGGTGACCATTTATAATAGCGAGTTTCTTCCGTGCTTCGGAATGCATAACCCACTTCTCATAATTTAGAGTTATTTCTACTTCGACCGTAGGCGCGGGCAGCAAGTAATGGGTGACTTGTCGTCCGATCATGGACCATGGCCGGGTCGACGGCGCGTCGAGTACCACGCGTGTTTCAAAGAACAGCAATATGACGGGGGGCTACCTTAGAGGGCCAAAGCCCGCCGGGATCGCGGGACGTTCTCATCTGACAACCGTGATCCTGGAAAGTAAAGGGCTTTTATAGGATCATTGCAGATTTTAATTAGTACGAGTCCTTGGGCGTCACCCTCTGACAGTCTATCAGATCTAGTCAGACTTGTCAGTATAACTGATAAGACAGTTTCGCGACCCCGGCAGGCTTTGGCCCTCCTCAACTATCACCCTGTTTCGTTTGACCCATGTTTTTTGCCCAAACTGTAGACGACAGTAGTAACCAAGTAGAAAAAACCCTTTTTTATCGTCGTAAAATCATCAAATGAGTAGTCCTCCCACCCAGGGTGGGACGTGACGGCCTGTAAGACTTGTACTGACTAAAATCCACGGCAATCCTTCAATAGCCCTTTACGTTCCAGTGTCACGGATTCCTCTTGAGACAGCCCCCACAGACTCGCGACCGTGTTTTATTTACCTTGGGTACACAGGTGATATAGTATGAGTGTATAATTTTGTGACGTGAGTGTATATAAATAAGCACATAGTGGCAGGTATATAGAAATAAATTGGTAATCTACATCTGTCTGTGGATCGATTTTAATTAACTTTTTTGTTGGGGTGTGTTGCTACGGTAGACGCGGTAAGGACGGGTGATTAGATACTGTTTCAAAATATTATGAAATAGAACTTCCAGTTTAATTTTAGAGGCAACTTTCTAACGGAAAGTGTTTCCTGCAAAATAAACATAATTCTTCATTGTAGATTTCACATATTTTCGACTAGTTTTTCATTAAAAATTAAATAAAACATAGAAAGTACTTAAAAAGGTTATCACATGTACGTCACTTCGCGCGCTTTTTATTATCGTTGTGATGAGTCCTCCCACTCACGGTGGGACAGGAAGGACTTGTCAGACTTGTACTGACTAAAATCCACGGTGAAATGACATGATGTAATGATATTTATTTTGCAATTAGTATAATAAACACTTTTACACATCGTCTTTTTACAAAGCTAGATGAGGCCGGTGTTTCGTACTTGACTACTCTGAGATGAAACAGTCGAAACAAACTCAGAGGTGATCCTTCAATAGCCCTTTACTTTCCAGGGTCACCTCATCATCATCGCGCGCTGGTCGATTTGATAGTCCCCACTACTGACCTCACTGATATGCCAAGAACAAGAATATTTGAAAGCATCTAATCCATCAACTTTAACGCGATCACCGCAACCTTACGATTAGTTTCAGTTACTTCGTACACAATTCGTTGAAACTAAATTAACTATTGTATACACTGGTGCGTTGAACTCTTGTGTTTTAGAACTATAATATGTGTAATATAATATCAGGGTTTATATTCTTCAAAAGAGGTCAGCAAAAGAATCCACATAACTTTTTTTTTACGTGGTAAAATCATCAAATGAGTCCTCCCACCCAGGGCAGAGCGGGAGAGACTGTCAAACTCGTCCTGACTAAAATCCACGGTGTCCTTCAATAGCCCTTTACGTACCGTCGTCACGGTAAATCATAAGTCCCGCGACCCCGGCAGGCTTTTGTCCCTCTAAAGGGTCTCGTCATTTTTGCTGACACTCTTTGAGGCGCGCGTGGAACACAACGCGCCGTCGACCCGGGCATGGTCCATGGTCGGACAGCGAGTTGCCCATTACTCGCTGCCCGCATGCCTGCGTCTACGGTGGCCGGAGATCGTCTGCTGCCGTCCGACGCCGTGGGAGTCTACCACTGCGACCGCTTCCAGTCCACAAAACTTGGCTATAAAAATTATAAGTCGTAGATGGGCAGTTGTAGATAGACCTGTACTTTTTTTTACTACCTGATAGTTTCGCGTTTGACCACGATCTCGCTTGATGGTAAGCGATGATGTGGTCGACGGTGAAGCACGCTTGCCTAGAAGTAACATATTCACTCTTGACTTGAAGATCCGAAGGTTGTAGCTATCAGGACACACAGACCCCGGCAGAGAATTCCACTCCTTAGCTGTGCGCACAACAAAAGTATTGGCTAATCGCTTTTTATTTACTTATATTCTATATCATGTTTATTTATTTTTTTATTGTATTAATTAAATACGATGCAGCACAAGAAATCCTGTAAACCTATTTCCTTCAAATCCAGAGTACGTGGTTACTACAAATACATTTAACTTCATTTAATCAATTTTTTTATAGTGGAAACTGCGAAAAAAACGTGATTAGGTCGAGACCATAGATAATTAAGGATCTACCAAAAAAAAAGTATCGCAAAAAACAAATAAAAATCCCGATAAATAATAATCGGAGTAAAAATCAATCTCTTAAAAGGAACACCAATTTAAAATATACTTCAACGAAATATACCTAAAGAAGCCCAACATATAACGTATAAAATCGACATCCTGGCTCAAAAAAAGAACACTCACAATCGCAACAACAAACATACAACCATCTCTTTCTTACACGCCAAATTAACATACGTTGAAAAGAGATAGGTATGTTTCCTCGCGACCGGTCTCAAGCTCCGCCTACAGGCTGTATAGGCAGGCTTGGTTGGTCGAGACAATGTGAAAAAAAAACTCGCTAGTTCGGAGCAAGGGACAAAAAGGTATACTGCCCCATTATTCCATTGCGGCTGTAAGGAGACGTATCCTTTGCGCGATTAAAAAGTGAAAATCATAGTGCTTAAATGCTATGTCATGGGTGGTTGCAATTTTTTTTTAATTCAGTGACGTTTGTCTTTGGTATTTGAAGTGAAAACTCTATAGTGTTTGTGGATTTTTTGACATTACCTAGTGTGAGTGGAAAAAGGATTCGATTTTTTTTTAAATTGAGGTATGTAATTGTTTAATAATTTTCTCATGTGGAAATTCATGGCTTTTTACCATGTGGATGGGCAGAAACTACAGAGCGCGACCTGTGTCGATCCTTACATACTCCTTTCGCATCATCCACATTCATACATCTGGTCATACAAGCCCGACGGTTCCTTTAATATTCTTATAGTTAATTAGATTGTATGCTTTCATCAATACGTGAACTGATTAATACAAAATGGCGGATCTAATTTGCATATTTATTCGTTGCTACTAACTAATATTCACATTTCGGGTCTTTAGCACGATTTTATCAAAGAATTGGGTATTAAACTGAAGAATTATGTTCCTGTAAAGGTACCTAAATGTAGTTTTGGATATTCTGAAAGAAAACTTCAAGAAAAAGCTTAAAATAACTATTAGGGAGAGCTAAAAATAGCATAGAAAGCTAAAAAAATCTTGGTCCTGGAGATAACGAAAACGAAAAATAGATGAAATCTGCTACAATAACTGTTTTGATAATCCATTTCAAGCTAAAAACAGTAACTAGAACAAAGGCTTCTACTTTTTATCAGTCTTTACGTCTTGTGTCGAGCAGTAGGGACTGTCAGTCTCAAAATCCACCCTGTTTCTTTATTTTCTACCTTTGTCATCCTCCCTCTAAGGGAGATGAAGTTGGGCAACTCGCTGTCCGACCATGGACCGTGCCCGGGTTGACGGCGCGTTGTGTTCTACGCGCGCCTCAAAGAGTGTCAGCAAAAATGACAGGGCACCCCTTCTAGAGGGCCTGTCGGGGTCGCGGGACTTATGATTTACGGTGTCCTTCAATAGCCCTTTACGTACCAGGGGTACGTAAAGAGCTATTGAAGGGCAACGTGAATTTTAATCAGTACGAGTCTTACAGTCCTGCCCGCTCTGCCCTGGGTGGGAGGATTCACTTGATTATTTCATCAAATAAAAAAAAAGGGACATGAAGTTCAAATATCACCTTGAAGATATAATTCAAACTCCTGAAACTGTTTTCGGGACTATAATCATAAATCTAAAAAGCATCTTCTGCGGTATTCATTAGAACATTGGATTTAAATTACTTTTAATTCAATTATCTTTACAGTTTAGTATAAAAAATCTGTATACGCGCATAACCTTCCAAACGACTGTACCAAATTGAATAATTATTTTGAGGACAAGGTTTGCATGTGAATTTTTTCAGAAAATCTACCTTGTAGGTCGAAAATTTGAACCAGTGTGAACCTTAGGGGGGTAGTTTATTCTAAAATACGTTAAAGTAATGATATTTTACCCTAATGTAACCTTATTGGTCGCGGCGGATAAGTGAACTATCCAACACAAAAATATTGTTCAATTCCCACCCAGGACAAATGTTTGTGTGATGAGCACGATCATTTGTTCTGTGTCCGGGTGTAATTTATCTATAATATGGATGTGTTTAGAAATATATGAGTATGTTTATCAGTTGTCTAGTACCCATAACACAAGCTGCTTAGCTTGGGACTAGATGGCGTTGTGTGATAGTTGTGGAATATTTATTTTATTTTATTTGGACCAGTAGGCTTTAATTAGTTTACATAACAAAAGTAAAATACATTTTTAAAACGGATTTTTCAAAACTTTATTTCAACGGTTTAGACCTTAATCTAGTCTAGAAGCAAATTAAACCTAGGACTTCTTCTGGGTCACGGGACTGTACGAATTACCGTGACCCCGGTACGTAAAGGGCTAGTGAAGGACACCGTAGATTTTAGTCAGTACGAGTCTGACAGTCCCTCCCGCCATGCCCTGGGTGGGAGAACTCATTTGATGATTTAACCACGATAAAAAAAAAAATGTAGCCTTATTGATATCAAAAGAAAGGTCTGTAAATATGGATACTTAGATTATAGAATGTCAAGATTCCTAATAAGCCACTGAGAGTTGAAGCCAAAAACTCGGTAGAAAAATAAACCCCGTCGTTCGATTCCTACGTAAAACAAGTGAAAATCTCCAAGGAAAACATTTAAATGTGTGCGTGGCGCTCACTCACACATTTATAAAAAAAGTGGCTTTCACTAAAAACGTTAGGTTTTGTTTCGAACACGGAACGTGGATATCTAAATCTAAACTAATATTATAAATGCGAAAGTAACTCTGTTTGTCTGTCTGTCTGTCTTTTCTTCACGCCTAAACTACTGAACCGATTTGTGTAAAATTTGGTACAGACATAGTTTGGAACTTGAGAAAGGACATAGGAAAGTTTTTATTACAGTCATTTCATTTTTCAAGAGATCCCGCGAGATCTGGAACTATGTGGGTAAAACCAAAAATCTACCGGAAGTCACTATTCCACGCAAACGAAGTCGCGGGCAAAAGCTAGTTTTATAATATAAGCGTAGATAACTATATTTTTCTTTCCCGTCGGGAAGTCTACATGCGCCGCGCCATACAAAAGACTTCAACGCGTCTGACGCATTTTATTATTCCATGCCTACAATTATTTTTCAACTTCAAAAAGGGATGTTTGATGTTTCGTTATATATTTTCGATTGCGTTACTGTCGACTTTAATCTGTTCTGAAAAGTCCAGTCGCTACACCCGGATTCGCCTCCATAAGACACAGAACTTCCAAGTATTTAATAAATAAATAATAAATAAATGTTCCACAACTATCACACAACGCCATCTAGTCCCAAGCTAAGCAGAGCTTGTGTTATGGGTACTAGACAACTGATAAACATACTTATATATTTGTAAATACATAAATATTATAGATAAATTACACCCAGACACAGAACAAATGATCGTGCTCATCACACAAACATTTGTCCTGGGTGGGAATCGAACCCACGACCTCCGGCATAGCAGTCAGGGTCACTAACCACTAGACCAACAGGTCTTAAATTTAAAAACATCCCAAGAGATTAACCAAAACCAAAAAAAGAACCATAAAATCCTCCAATTTTATCGTTTATCAGATACATTGTTATTTTTTCTTCTTATTTACGTATTTCGCTGATATCTGTGCCATCAGTACCCGGTAGCTTTATTACAATGGCTGCGATCCATCAATACAGACATATTGGATGTCAAAATATTGTATTTATAGAAAAAATATTCTTTGAAATCGATCTGGTCCTGTGGGAGTGATGTGTTCGGAGTAAATTCTGTAAAGATTAGATGCAGGCTTCAATTTAAAAACCCTTTGGGGGCAAAAAAAATCCAAGGCTAAGATTCTATCTTTTTTATAAATGACTAGCGACCCGCCCCGGCTCCGCGCAGGTTCAATCTCTACTTTATTATGAATGTTATAAACCTTCGTCTTGAATCACTCTATCTATTAAAAAACCCGCATCATCTGTTGCGTAGTTTTAAAGATCTAAGCATACATAGGGACGGTCGCGGAACTGTACGAATTACCGTGACCCCGGAACGTAAAGGGCTATTGAAGGACACCGTGGATTTTAGTCAGTACGAGTCTGACAGTCCCTCCCGCTCTGCCCTGGGTGGGAGGATAGCATGTCTCGGATTGGGGGTCATAGTCAATAATTAAAATGCCTCTGTACACTAAGCTCACTAAAATAGATTATATTTCTTGTAATGCTTTTGTACTTTCTGAAGATTTTTTGTTTATATTTGTAAAATTAAAGAAAAATGTAGCTTAAGACGTCCGAAAGTCTTATGAAGAAAGAAATTGATATTTCTTATTTAGGTTCTTCTAAAGCTACTCACGCGAAAAAGCTTCTGCCAATCACAGCATCGTTCTCTAAAACATCTTATTAATTCTACGAAGTTATTTCTTACCGCAAACATCTTGAAACTCCCAAAGGACAATCAAAAAGCTAACTCGAACATAACCGACCACAATTCTTATTCGAAATTCGAAACAAGACGAAAAAAAAAGAAAAAATTCTACGACACGACTTTTGAAATGAGAACATCCCACACGCTCCGAAATTGAAAAGGTCCGAGGGACAGAGGTTTTAGTTTAAAAAAAAAAACTGGTATTGAAAATAAGTGGAGGCGTCTTCAGAAGGGAGTGATTTTTTGTGGATTTCCAAAGTTATAATTTTGTTGCATTTAAAGTCTGGATCTTGAGTGTATTTGTTCTTTATACATTTGGCGGTTGATTTTTTGATTCAAGACTCTTGAGTTCTTAGTGATTGAGTTATTTTATGGGACCTCACTTGAAATGGCAATGGCGATTTATCAGTTAAAATGAGTTAATTTATTGACGCTCTGTAAATTTTTAATTGTAGTTTAGTCATTGATGTAAATATTTTAATTTTAGTATATTTAAATGTAGTATTTAAATATATTTTACTTAAATTACTTCTAGTATTACCTCTAAAGTATTTTAAATATACTTTTCCTAATTTGGAGAGTTTTAAAATTAATTTATGAAACACTAGCTCTTCCCCGCGTCCTTGTCTGCGCGGATTTCAACTCATATCATTAAGAAATAAAGTAGCTTTCTACTGCGAAAGAATTTTCAATATTGTTTATAGTCCGTAAGAATCAGACAGTCCTTTCCTCTTCACACAGGGCGGGAGGACACATTTAATGATATTACCACGTAAATAAAAGGACTTCTTCTTCTTCTTCAGACCTTTAGAGCTTCTGACTATTTTTTTTTTATCGTGGTAAAATCATAAAATGAGTCCTCCCACCCAGGGCAGAGCGGGAGGGACTGTCAGACTCGTACTGACTAAAATTCACGGTGTCCTTCAATAGCCCTTTACGTTCCGGGGTCACGGTAATTCGTACAGTCCCGCGACTCCGGCAGGCTTTAGCCTTCTAGTGGGGGGCCCCGTCACTTTGCTGACACTCTTTGAGGCGCGCGTGGAACACAACGCGCCGTCGATCCGGGCATGGTCCATGGTCGGACAGCGAGTTGCCCATTACTCGCCGCCCGCATGCCCGCGCCTACGGTGGCCGGAGATCGTCTGGCGACGTCCGCTTCTGACTAATACCGATGGCTGTCAAAGATCTACAAACGACAGCTGAGACCAACGGCTTTACGTGCTTACTGAGGCACAGAGGAAACTCGCTATGACAGATGGTCACCCATCCGTAGTCCAACCTCAGCAAACGCGGCTGAACTAGAAAGATCGGCCTGTAGGGCTGTAATTATTAAGCCACGAGCTTCCCTATATTATATACTACGTATACATTAGTTACTAATACTCGTTATTCAAAAAAAATAACAGTTAAAACCAGCCAGTATGTTGATATCGTCTCACAGTGGGGTACTAATTTGAATGCGTATCAAAAAAACAGTGACCCCCACTGCGAGGTTATGTTCACACCCTTCAACGTTGTTGTATAGGTAGAATTCTCTTTTATGTATATGGGATTTGAAGCGGGCAGTTTTTGTATGTATTTTTAACGTCATTTTCTAAATAGCCTTTCTCGATAAGTGAACTATCCAACACAAAAATATTGTTCAATTCCCACCCAGGACAAATCTTTGTGTGATAAGCACGATTATTTGTTCTGTGTCTGGGTGTAATTTATCTATAATATGTATCTATTTAGAAATATATAAGTATGTTTATCAGTTGTCTAGTACCCATAACACAAGCTCTGCTTAGCTTGGGACTAGATGGCGTTATGTGATAGTTGTGGAATATTTATTTTATTTTATTTGGACCAGTAGTTCCTTAGATAAGCGCGTCCAACCAAACAAACACTTTCTGCTTTAATTAGTTTACGTAACAAAAGTAAAATACATTTTTAAAACGGATTTTTCAAAACTTTATTTCAACGGTTTAGACCTTAATCTAGTCTAGAAGAAAATTAAACCTAAGACTTCTTCTTCTGGGTCGCGGGACTGTACGAATTACCGTGACCCCGGAACGTAAAGGACTATTGAAGGACACCGTGGACTTTAGTCAGTACGAGTCTGACAGTCCCTCCCGCTCTGCCCTGGGTGGGAGGCATTTGATGATTTTACCACGCTAAAAAAAGTGTATTTTCGTCAGCCGGCTTGAGAACTTTTTACTATCTAATTAAACAAAGAATATATTTTGCATAACTTTCGCGTGTGTCTCCGCCTACTAAAAATTAGGTAGTTATCAAGATGAAACTGTTTTTTCTCAGGCACCAAAGACAATAGGGAAACCGCCCATGATAATTCTGTGGTTTTAATGCGAAGAATTAGATCCTATACATTTTTTTAATCGTGGTAAAATCATGAAATATGTCCTCCCACCCATGGCAGAGCGAGAGGGACTGTCAGACTCGTACTGACTTAAATCCACGGTGTCCTTCAATAGCCCTTTACGTTTACCCTTAAAAAACTCTGTTAAAACTGTTTTTTAACAATTATATCATTTTAGTTATTCTAAAATTAGGTAATATTATGTTTTTCTAGATCTTTTCTGGCTTTTATTTTTTTATGTTTTCAATATTGTAAGTAAAATAAATGAATTGTCTAGTTATATTTTATTTATTCCTCGAAATGTGCTACGTACGTTTTACTACGTTTGTATGCAATAAAAATAAACTTAGGGCATGTCTCCAAAAATAATTTATATTTTCAAAAAACCCATTGATAATTTTAACATCTCTTTAAAAATAGAAGTCAAAGAAAAAAAATAGGTACCAAATAGCACTAAGAAACATTACAAATCTATCCAAAATATGCGTTCAAAAAGATATATCTTTACACGAAATCAAAAGACATTTTCTACATTTTTTTTATCCCAAGACTCATTACAGTTATAATGACAGCACTTTAGTTAACAAAACGAATCATAAAGTTACATTAATATCTTATACCTAGTAATTTAAACCCAATACCTATAAGATACAAGGAAAAACTCTAAATAAAATACCTACACATTAAAAGAGCGTCGAATGAAATCACCGCAATGGGAATCCACACCGAACATCACAAAGAAATATCGCTATCTCTTTCTCACACGCTTAAATTAATTCGAAAAATTGAAACAAAAAGTGTTGCGCAAGAAAGGGACGGGTGTATGTTATTTTGTTTCGGTTTGAAGAATGTGGAACCGGTTAGGTCGACACCATTCGATTTTGATTCTTTTTTTTAATTTGAATTTTGTAGTCTGTCTATGGAAATCTCTGGTTTGGTCTAGTTTTTATTTATTTATAGTTCTTTTAGTTAAAAATTAAACTTTTGTATTTTTTGTTATACCTAAATAGATTAAAAGAATCAGTCGTTATATGGATCTCTAATTTAATTTAAAATCTTGTGTCACATTTTATCTGACGCTTTTCCAACGACATGTCGACAACATAACTTAAGCACTTTGTCATTAATACCGCGTCTTTTATTCTAGATTTAATCTAATCTGCATTGTGGGGACGTTTATTAAAACTAACTCAGTCCTGGAATGCAAACGGCAATTGAAAAAACGGCCTAGAAATACTAGAATCTTGTTCTCGTTTTTGCTTCTTGTTTGGTCCAACTTCTTCTATAAAATAACGCACCTTTAGAATTAAAGTGGCCTAACTAAAAATTTTAAGAAAATGACTTTTATGCATCGAACGACTTATAAACATGTATTCTATTAGTTTATTAAAAAGAAACCGGCTCTTCTAGCCCAGAAAAGGTATAACGCACGGTTTCCGTCTCTTTCAAATCACGCTCTTTCCCCGCGTCCCTCGGTATTGAATTAATAAATAACATTTTCCCAAAATCTGACATTTTGGATTACGCCACTTCTATTCTAAAGGTGCGATAAATATAATTATATTTTCATGTCAAATTCAAGTCTAGATTTTTAGAAACTGTTAGCGTCACGGCTTTAGTCTCTGGTCGACACTGAGGGAATTAAGAACAAATAATTTAAGTAATTTGCTCGTGGCTAAATAAATACAGCCGCACAGGCCGATCTTCCGAGTTAAATCGCGCTTGCCGAGGTTAGTCTGTGGATGGTGACCATCCGTCATAGCGAGTTTCCTCCGGGACTCGGAAAGCACGTAAAGCCGTTGGTCCCGGCTGTCATTTGTAGATCTTTGACAGTCGTTACTTTTAGTCAGAAGCTCTAAAGTCTGACAACCAGTCTTACCATGGGGTATCGTATTACCCAGTTACTGTGTTGTGGAGGTCCGACAGGCAGTCGCTCCATGTAAAATACTGATATTCAGCTGCATCTGGTTTGACTGGAAGCCGACCACAATATAGTTGGGAAAAGGCAGGCAGATGATGAGCGTGATGACGTATGGCGGGCATTGGTTACCTTTTATGCGGAATCCATAGCCCGTTCCATCCTACGGATAAATCGTGGTTCAACATTTTTTTAATGCAACTTGATGTAATGACAGAGACACTAGCGCCGCGTCAAAAGGTAACTTCAATCGTAGCGCAGACTGTAGAAAAGATTATCTGTGGTTTAGAATTTACAAAAATAGTTTGACAGATGTCACTGTCATAATACATCCTTATTAAACTACCAATATGGCGACGGCATTCCGTTTAATAGATCTTCATTGAAAACAATTGATTTTAATTTTAAGAGCATATACGAACGATATTTCAAACTAATTTTGAATTCCCTGCTGAAGTCTGTGTTTCCTGAGAGCTACAACCTTGGGGTCTTCAAGTCAAGAGTGAATATGTTACTTCTAGTCAAGCGTGCTTCACCGTCGACCACATCATCGCTTATCATTAGGCTAGATAGTGAACAAACGCGAGACAACCTTAAATTAAAATGAGATGGAATATATTTTAATAGAACTTTACACGTATATGCAAGAAACATAGATTAAAAAATGGCTTTAATTTTTTGTGAAAAAAATCATGTGTTTCATACATTGTAAAGGGTAAAATATTCCAATTTGTATGAAACACTTGTTTTTTTTTTTCTTTCAGAGTTGGTTGCACAGTAAAAGTTGTTTAACCATAATTACTTTCAGCCCATAAAAGTTTGTTAATCATCATTTTCCTGCCCTTATCCCATTTTACTTGTGGTCAGCGCAACACGTTTTTTTCTTCCATTCTCCTCTATCAAACGTCACAGTATCATTTACTCCTTTTTCTTCTATATCATTCCATCCATCCATTAATGTTTTATAAATAACCCTGTAACTTTCACTAAAATATGTGATAAAAAAGCAGTTTTATTGTTTTACATACTTTTAATTATGGGAAAATTAGTCTATATAGAAATTTCCTATCGCTGTGAGAAATTAGAAAGCTTTTTCATTTAAAAATGTTGCTTTTAGCCCTTTCTATACTTACGATTATTTATCATCTAATATTATTAATGCGAAGTGAGAATTAATGGTTGTATTTGTTACTTAAAGAACATGAAGCTGTGATGTAAGAATAACGTAAATAGAAATTATTTATCACACATATTTGTGTTTCTCGATAGCTACTAACTTCTTTTTTTATAACGTGGTGAAATCATCAAATGAGTCCTCCCACCCAGGGCAGAGAGGGAGGGACTGTCAGACTCGTACTGACTAAAATCCACGGTGTCCTTCAATAGCCCTTTACGTTCCGGGGTCACGGTAATTCGTGAGTCCCGCGACCCCGACAGGCTTTGGCCCTCTAGAGGGGGGCCCCGTCATTATACTGACGCTCTTTAAGGCGCGCGTTGAACACAACTCGCCGTCGACCCGGGCATGGTCCATGGTCGGACAGCGAGTTGCCCATTACTCACTGCCCGACAACATGTACCCTTAAATATGAATACAGTGTTATGGGTTGAAATGAGTATTTTCAATTTTAAAATCGTTAGAACAAACTCAACATTTGTACATACAAAGGTCCCTTGAGGGACCTCACTTCATTCATTCGTTCATCCTGTCCGTCTCCATTGAACTCAAGCTTGAGGAAATCTACCAAATCATTAGAATTGACATCAATTTGTGTTCAACCAATAGCGGGTCCCTCTCATCTGTATCAATTTGAAACAATTGAAAGCAATAAACTCCTGTATGGTCAGCGGCCATTTTGAATTTGTGGAATGTCAAATAGGGAAGCGATAAAATGGTGCTTTTGATATTGAATTTGTTCGGTGAGCCATAAAATGCTGCTGTTTGTTGCCCTAAACTTATATTTACGAAAATAATCTTAACTTCCTAACCATTTTACTGATATTATAATATAGCACTCCGCCCGTGACTTTGTCTGCACTAATTCCGACCTTCTTTTTCTGTATATAAGTATCTAATCATGGACTATAAATATCCAAAAACAACGATCGAATTTCGCAAAATCATGGATATATGGATATTTGTTACTCATTCACACAGAAACTACTGAACGGATTTGGATGAAATTTGGTACACAGATAGTTTATAACCTGGGTTAACACATAGGATACTTTTTATCCTGATTTTATCTTCCTTTGGGATAATTTTCGAGATGTAGAGTGCCAAGCCTAGGCAACAGCTAGTAATATTATTAATGCGAAAGTAAGTTTGTTTGTTACCTTTTTACGTCTAAACCACTGAAACGATCATCTTGAAATTGTGCATATACGTTTTCAGGTTTACAGAGACGGACATAGGGTACATTTCATCACGTAAAAAAATATTGTTTTCGAGGAAAACGACAATAACGTATGGCGTCAGGAGTTTTTTAAAATCATATAATTACAAGTAGAGTGCAACCCGAATTGACCGTCAAGTGCTAGACAAACAAGAGCAAAGCAGCGGGCAAAGCTAGTAAAAATAAACGTGTACAAAATAAAGCAATTTATAGAAACAACTTGAAATAGCAGTACGTAACAAGTAAAGTTCAAAAATAAATTCATTGCATAACGTTTTATAACAAAAAGCGTATTGTTGTAACCTTGGCAGTGACTTGTCGCGTCGCCTGCGCCGAAAGTGAATTGATCTATAGATCTATGATCCATGGATCATTGGCGTGTCGGTCGATCGCATTGTTGATTATTTCGACATCGAATGTTTTGATTTGCGATTTTGTTTCGATGGTTTATTTGCGTAAATATCGTAGACTAGCTTCTGCTCGCGGTTTCATATTTTTCTTTTGTAAAATCAATGAAAATTCACCAAAATACAACACATCTAAACTCGAGAGAGGGGGTTCGTGACGTCAAAATTCAGTAGAAATTGTACTGAATTGTGACGTATTGACAATTTTGAAAGCGTTGTATCTCCGTCAATTTTGGCTTACGTAATAAAAAAGAAAAATTACGGGTCCGTTAACCACCATTTAAAATTATTAACATTTCTAAACTACCTAAATATAGAAAGAGAACTAGCCGAGATAATTAATATCTATTAATACGTTAACCTGTGCACACCCATCCTACAAATATCCTATAATAAACCATTCTAAAGCCGCCATGATTGGTGGAGCATGAAGGTCCACAAGATGGCCGCTCAAAATGGCGCGAAACAATTAAAACATGTGTTTTTTTACCGACCGGACGGAATTCGTTACGGTTTTCTCGATTGTATATTAGGTAGGATTTTTTTTTATGTTCCGAAGGCGTGTTTTCTTTATGGGATTTACCTGTTTTGGTTTGCTAGAATTCGAATTTTGTTTTGTTTCGAAAAGAAAGAAATCTACCTATCTTCTATATTAAATGATAGCCTAAGAGTCATCACGAATTTTTTGAAACTATAAAAGTGCAACGAGTTTCAAATTTTACACTTTTAGGACGTAGGTGCTTAGCGGTCGTTCAAGGGGTCGTATTTGGGATTGAAGTAAAACAAACAAGGCAAAAAATAGACGATATAAAGTACTTTCAATAATAATCTTCTTAAAAAACACCAGTAGCCATACAAAATTATTTTTAAATAATCAAATTACTCCTCAACGCTTCCGAATTGTAATCCCTCCTAATCTTGTACTGAAGTAACCCGTTGAACGCGACAAGAAAAAAAAAACACGTCGCCACTGACTTTGGGTCTCTTAGACCATCAATGTAAGGATTACGATAAGTCTTATTGTGTGTGACAATAGCTACTGTGGTTCACCGTTACTTGTTCAAAGGGTTTTGACTAAATGTGTCAAATTGATTTTGGGTTAATTTTTGTCGTTGTTTTTTTTTTTGCGGTGAAATGGATTGGACAGGTTTTTAGATAAGCAGTTAATGTTAAGTTTATAGGAATATTGGTTTTAAGGATGGTGTTTACTTTATGGTGCTTTTCTAGATTTATTTATTTAATTTGCCTGGCTTATAAACATTTTAAAATTTGCGAATTTAAATGTGACAGATTGTCATTGAAAAATTCTCTTATTTTTTTAAATGCCGTATTATTAATATTTTGTCATATCCAAACAACAACTACATCAAATCTTAACTCTACACCTCATAAAAGCTTCTTTAAAACAAATACCCACATGAGTAATCTTTTTACTTCATTTCCAAGAACATAAAAGACCTTAAGTCACCATCCGACAATTATGATTTATTCCCCAAAGTAACCCCAAGCTACCGTCCAATGTCCATGCATAATTACTACTGGCGGTCTCTTAGACCCCTTTCACAGCCAAACAAGATTATCGGCCAGCATTCAAAGGGTTGCCTTTGTGGTCAACCGCTATAGAAAACACACTAATGATTTATAGTTTTTAAAAGGTTGTAAATTATATTTTAAAAGAAGTCGCTACTTGCGATTTTTTTTTAATCTCCAAGGAGTTGAGGTATTCTTTTTGAAGTTGCTTTTGGTCAATATCGGTGTCCAGTAGACAGTAGGTGATGGTTTTTGTCTTAAATTGTTTTTGAATTGTATGGTTTTGGGGTAGTGTTTCTGTAAAAGGGTTTCTTTGGAGGTGTAGAAATAAAAGGAATATTATGATTATACGGGTTCCTTGTGTTTTAAACGGCTGTGATTTTTCTTTATTTAAATTATACTGGCAAAATGTATTTCTTTAAAAAAATACTTGTACATAGTATCAAATAAAAAGGGAAAAAGAAGTTTGGCGTCAAAAATACTTCCACGTCGCCCTCAGCGGGAAAGGTTCTCAGAAAGTTGGCATGCATGCATGAATGGAAGCTGAATTGCCATGTTGGATAAAGAATTAGTATTCCAGTCATCCCAACATGTCAATTCTGCCAGTATTCTGAGTTTTTCTGTTCTTTTCTGAGCCAAAAATACGATAGGTCAGCTCTCTAGTCACGTGAGAGTCAATTAATCGGTTGACGACATCCTGCTTATTTACTAGGTTAATTAAATAACTTTAAACAGATTACCAACCCTATTGTCTCTCTTCCAGGCGAGTACGTGATCCAGGGAGACTTGCCCCGAGAGCTGGTAAGCAGCGAGGAATCCCGGTTTGATCTGTTGGAGGAGGCACTAGGATTGGTCGAGCTCGGCGACGAGGCCGAGACCAAGAATGAACCGCCTGAGGTAAGGAGTTGAGGAGTTTTACTAGTTCTCAGTAATTGCCCGGAGTTTGGAAGTTGGCGGTATGATTCCACCGTGCCTCGGAAAGCACGTTAAGCTTTTGATCCTGTGCCTAATCTCTTTCCGGTCGTTTTGGATTGCCGTCCCATCAGAACTATGATAGTAAAGGAACAGATATTGCACCTGTGTCTGCGCACACGCTTGTGCACTATAATATGTCCCGCGCAGTTGACTAATAAAAAAGATTTAAGTCTTTTATTGTAAGATTACAGTGGATTTTTAACTTCTTTTCATGTTTAGAGTAAACATTTTGTGATTGATATTGCTAAAGGATCTTTGATTGTTTTAGAGACAATTTATTTGTAATATACATAATGACCTTATAGGTCTCACCTAATATTTTATATCCGAATTATCCGATTAACCACAGAAAGTGGATCAACCACAGAGGCATTAAAAAATAGTTTATATCTATATACGAATGCTGTTTTTTTTGCTATTTGAACACATTACTGTGTATTTCTATTTAAATCGAAACGATTTGAGACTAGAGACCGCTGCTTCGTTGATCCTAGGTTACTCGTAAATTACCAGCTGCTGTATTATGACATCTTAAAACCAAGTTTGTTCCAGTGAGTGAAAGAGACAGAGCTGTACAAATTGTCTAGCGCCACCTCGTTCACCCACTGGAACAAGCCTGGTTTTAAGACGTCATATAAGGGCCCCAGGTCAGGCATGGTGCTGGGAATCGCCATCTTTGTCTCCTTGTAACCCAGACAAGTAGTAGCCAGTATCAGAATGTATGAATGTAGTTTTAAAAGGCCGGTTTATACCGTGATGATGACCTAGCATGACAGTGATGATGAGCAGTGCTCGCCTAGTAGAATCGGCCCCGACTTACGAATTGCAGGTCGTTGGTTCCAACCCAGTGATGGAATAAATTACACAAAGTACAGCATCTGGCATGACTTTGTGTTATATATTTCATCACCACTGCTCTCAAAACGGTGAAGGAAAACATCGTGAGGAAACCGGCATGTCCAAGAACCAAAAATTCGAAGACATATGACATCCACCAACCCGCACTGGACTCACGCTCCTCACAGAGAAGAGGCCTGTGTCCCAGGAGTAGAAACACTTATAGGTTGATGACTGATGACCAAGTCCTGACCAAATCCTCATGTTGCAGGCGATAGAGGGCAGCAGCAGCGGCAGTCCAAGCGGCGAGATGCTGCACCCCGCCATGCGGCATGTGCCGCACCATCATCTGGCGCACTATCATAACCAGGTCAGTCAAGTAGTTGATAAGAGTTTTTTATGCTGCTGTTATGTAGTACGTGTTTTTATTAGTTCATCCTTAGGTGCTGCTGAAACACTACGGTCGCGGAACTGGATTTTTATACAGTGTCTGACAGACCCTTCCGCTTAACCAAGCTCCATTCAATATAACAAGTTACCTTACGCACGCCGCTCGTGTTTTAAAACTTAAGGTTTATTAGTCAATCAAAATTACTGTGTATAATTTACACCATGCAGTTAAATGTACTTGTCCCTATCTTCAAAAGCAATTCATTCCTATTACCAAAATAGCATAATTTCTCATTATAAGTGAACGCGCTTAAAAAAGTTACGTAAACCGTAGCGTGGGGTGCGACACACCCTTTTTAAACAAATAATAAAATGAAGTAGATTATACTCGATATTTCTCAAATCTGATAGTTAATAGGCAGATACGTTTAATTTTGCATTTATAATATTATAGTACCTACTAACGATCCACCCTGGCTTGCAAAAGTGCAAAATAAAGCCAATAATGTAACTTTCTATCGGTGAAAGAATTTTCAAAATCAGTTCACTAATTCTAGAGATTACTTCCTACAAACAAACTTACTTGCTTAAACACTTAATAATATTAGTAAAGATAGATTATATTGCTATTGGCTAGGTATGCTAACAAATGAATTCAACTTTCTTTTCATTAGAACACCAAAACTTTTCAATACACTTACTTACATAAAATAAAATGTACCTGTCACAAAAATTACAATGCATTATTTTTAAAGAAACAGCTCTCATCTATAACCAAACTTAGTAACAAATAATTGTGTATAACATAATAATGAATATAATACGAAACAAATACAAATATAATTTGACATAGTATATGGCAACTAGTTTCTCTTGTTAAATACGGATATGTTTCTTCAATTATTATTTTTATAACTTTTGACAGGTCACCGCCAATACGCCATTTTGATTTGATCTCTTACGAAAATATTGAGATAGACATTTTTTTCTGACAGTCCCTCCCGCCCTGCCCTGGGTGGGAGGACTCATTTGATGATTTTACCACGATAAAAAAAAAAGCGCAAGCAACACATTAAAATGACTATCAAAATATGTTATATCACTATCTATTAAAAAAGAGTTAGTTTGTTCCTCATAAGCGGGGAGCAAAAACAGTTCTTTCCTCCCCCCCTTTTTAAACAGGTAGTAAAAGTAATTTGAATTTGGAATGTTGATATCGTTAGACAATATTATGATATTTACAACCACGCGAGCCAAATTAACAAAAACCTAGCCTAGAAAATGTAACATAAAAACCTTATTACCTAACGACGTAAATCCTTTGATAATACTCCCATACTTTCCCTAACCTCAAAAAATAAACAAAATAAGTCGGCACACCACAAAACCAAAGGAGTCGTGTAACCTGTAAGTTTTTACTCCTAAATGGTGATGATAAATGATTTTATGTCACCGGTCATTTAGTACCACACACGGCGGTGCAGGGTTGAGGGTGTGGTGCAAGTTAAGAACTTATTAGATTTTAATCAATAGCGTTTTTCGTCAGAAAAAAATATTAACGTCTGTCGAAAGTTTAGTTTTCCGTTAAATTTTTATTATCAGACTCATACTGACTTAAATTCATGTCCTTCAATAGCCCTTTACGTTCCAGGGTCACAGTTATCTGTTGAGACAGTCCCCGTTAAATCGCTTTATATAACAATCAAAATTAGGAACTTCTATAGGAACAAAAGTTCTACATACAACAAAAACGAGAAACATCTGAAAATTTCAAATTTTTCTTTCAAGTTGGCCAGTTACTGGCACTTTTGAACTGTAAAAAGATAAAAAAAATATGGTGCTACAGTCCCAATCACAAGACATAATTATAATAACTGTGAAAGTATTGTAGGTGCCCCAAGGCGTAGATCTCGGGCATGTAGACGGCGACTAATGGGTGACTTGCCGTCCGATCATGGACCATGCCCGGGTTGACAGCGCGCCTTAAAAAGTTGTCAGAAATCTGACGGGGCCCTCTTAGAGGGCTAGTGCCCGCCGGGGTCGCGGGTCTAACTCATCAAGTAACCGTGACCCTAGAACCTAAAAGTGTATTGAAGGAACACCGTGGATTTAAATCAGTACGAGTCTGACAGTCCCTCCCGTCCTGCCCTGGGTGGGAAAACTCATTTGATGATTATACCACGATAAAAAAAAGGCGTAGATGTGCCAATTTTCATCAATACGCTATGATGGAGAACACAGCTAATCTATACTAATATTGTAAAGAGATAAATTTGTTTGCTTGTATGTAGGGGGTAATCTCAGGAACTGCTCAACCGATTTTGAAAATTCTTTTACCAGTAGAAAGCTGTATTGGTCCTGAGTGACATAGGGTATAGGGGGGGGGGGGAGTTAGAAGCGGGCGAAGCCGCTGGCAAAGGCTAGTCTTTTATAACTTGGGCCACACAATTGTCAGTCGCATCAACTCCAGACAGTTTTAATTCAAATAAACATTAATCATTGCATGACAAAAAATACTAAACTACGGACAAATTGTTTAGTGGTTTTAGAAGATTTTACTTTAATTGTTTTTCGGCTACCGTTTATTAATTTGATTTTTAATATTGATTGATCTTAACATGGCGGGAAGGTGTAGTGTTTTTTTTTTACGTGGTTAAATCATCACATGAGTCCTCCCACCCAGGGCAGAGCAGAAGGGACTGTCAGACTCTTACTGACTTAAATCCACGGTGTCCTTCAATAGCCCTTTACGTACCGGTGTCACGGTTGATCATTAGTCCCGCGACCCCGACAGGCTTTGGCCCTCTAGAGAGCAGAAATACTTGGATTCGAATCCACACGACCTACAACTCTTCCGGCGTAGTCATTGGTTTACCTCGACTCAATTTACAAATTCTCTTTAAAATTAACAAAAGCAATCTGTATACAATATCAAAAGTACATACGACATCAAAAAATATTTTCGAATCGAAGTCACGAACTCAAACCATGCGGTCAAACTTCAAACCGATGATTGTATCGATAAAAATCAGTATCGATACCGACATTGTTACTCCAATATGAACCTTATTGCAATAAAAATAAATGTCTGACTGTAAAATCAGACGTATAGTTATCGATTTACATTTAGTATCGATAAGTGACAACGATTAATAAAATGATATAGGCGGTCATTTTTGGGATAAATACTTGAAATAGTTTGTTTTTTATTTGACAGCTACAAAGGAAGGAGGTTTTATACACTTTTGTTTTTACGTGGTAAAATCATCACAGGAGTCCTCCCGCCCAGGGCACAGCGGGATGGACTGTCAGACTCGTACTGACTAAAATCCACGGTGACCTTCAATAGCCCTTTACGTACCGGGATCACGGTAATACGTGAGTCCCGCGACCAGGTTTTATACACTAGCGAGCAAAAGTATAGAATCACTTGAAATTGATCCGTGATAGCTCCTTAAATAATGTCGTGATTTGAATGAATTTGGTATCAATTTAAAGTTAACAGTTAACCTTAAAAACGGTATAATTTTTATTATTCTTAACTAGTTATTAAGTACTCAAGATCGCGCGGAATCGGAGTAAGTGATTCCATGATTTTGCTCTCAAGTGTTATTTTATAGGGACAGTGAATTTTGAAACCGACACCGCGCGTGCAAACAGACATAAGTAACTTTATTAGGTAAAGATTTATTTTGGTATGGGTTCGCGTATGGGTCGACGGCGCGTTGTGTTCCACGCGCGCCTCAAGGAGTGTCAGCATAGTGACGGGGCCCCCCCTGTAGAGAGCCAAAGCCTGCCGGGGTCGTGGGACTCACGAATTACCGTGACCCCGGAACGTAAAGTGCTATTGAAGGACACAGTGGATTTTAGTCAGTACGAGTCTTACAGTTCCGCTCTGCCCTGGTTGGGAGGACTCATTTGATGATAACACCACGTTAAAAAAAATGGGTTCGCGTTTGACCACTATCTCACCTGATGGTAAGCGATGATGTGGTCGACGGTGAAGCAAGCTTGACTAGAAGTAACATATTCACTCTTGACTTGAAGACCACAAGGTTGTAGCCATCAGGAAATACAGATTCCAGCAGAGAATTCCTCTCAGTGCAATATTTATACAGAAATATTTTCACCTTTTATTACAGAATTACTTCACCTGTTGCAAATTTAAATCTTTACCGTCAAACTATGTTTTTTTTCAAAAAAAAAACTAAAATATGTGAGAACTGTCAACTATATTGGTTTAAGCCAAGAATTTTAACTATATGTAAATATTAAATTGTGTGACATGGAATACAGTAGCTGGATTTGGGGCATTTCTAGTTTTTTTGGAATAGTGATGTGATAAGTTTGTCGATATTTTTTTTACTTTTATTTTTTTGGGTATGACAAAATGTATACAACAGTATTTGCATAGTTATTCATCGGTATAATTAGGAGAGAATATAAAAAAAAATATATTTAACATACTTACTTTTTATTTTAGTTGGATGATAAATTATATTTTTCCATGTAGAATAGTAGCATATACACGTACTTAAAATACGAATAGATATTTTCTACTTAATAGTTTTTGAATAACTATAAAATTATTTTATATTTACTGTAGTATAGCTGTAGTAGCAGAATACAATAGTTCATTTTTCAAATATTATACTAAAGTGGCATTTTTTACTCCCAATCCTTTAATGCATAATAATATGTTAAAATTGCATGTCACAATAAAATAGCGCCAAAAACCACAAATCAAATCATTTTACATACCACAAAAGTTATCGATAATTTCCCCACCGTATTTCTCAAATATGTAACACTAAAACTCCACTTCTGGTATCGGTGCAGCCATCCCTGTTTATTTAGGCGCAGCACTTGAGACTTGCATTGTCTGGTCTTGGTACCCTTTTTAAACCAGCCTGCAAGAACTCCGAACAGGTGACGTCAGACAATCGGTATTTAGAAGAAAAAAAAGATATATATTATCATACCTATAAAGGGCGCTACACACGGCTAAGATACTATAATATTTTATCTTAAGATATATTAATACGAGTATATATTAGGCCTCCTCTCTTTAATTTCATGGACTAATAGTACTTATAGTAGTAGTTATAAACAACATTTACTATAATACCAATCCCGAAAAGAACAGATGTTTAATACATTTATTTTTGATTGACAATGTATGAAACGTTTTATTTTTCATGCTTGGTTTCACAGTTAAAGGTTTTTTTTAAACGTTGCCCCAAAATTGGAATTTCTCCTGTGTCATGGTTGCATTCACAAACATATACACAAACACCCAGACCCGGAACAACAACTTGTAGATCATACAAATATTTGTTCCGTGCGGAAATCGAGCCATGAGTGTACTTTAAGCCCATGTTTTAAATAAAACCCTGTTTAACATACCTTCATAATAATACTAGGAACTTTATCAAAGAGTGCACCACCAGGATCCATGATAACAACCTATAGAAAATTTCGCAATTAAGATCACCATATCATTTAAAACTCCCTTGCAATATGTAAGTTATCACGATATTGCTGAGTAAGGGACAGACGGATGGACAGATGAAAGAGTCGGCACGGCCCTTTAATGTGTCTGAAATGCTAAGTCATTATTGATTGTGTTAAAGTCAATGTATTGCGATTTAATTCTGAGCCCCCATCGTGAAATTATATGGGGAGCATTGAAATAGGAATTGTATATCACATTTGTATGGTTTTTCACCGAGTGACGGACACTTTTCTTTTCTTTCTTCTATTTCAGGTGACCACTGAAAATCAGCGCTGTGCTGTGGGTCCCCCATAGCACAGCTTTATGCTGAGTGAGAAGCCTTTCTTGTCACAGTCATAACATACAGCTGCCTACCCTATTATGTTTTGTATGTTTCTTTTTGTTAGTACGTTTTGGATTAAGTTTAAAAAAAATACATCTTAAAGACTTGGATAGACAAATTCTGTTGTTGACAGACAAAGGTACAACCGAAGAAAACAATTGAAATTGATTATTTATTTCTAACGTAACTGAAATGAACGGCGAGTAATGGGTGACTTGGTGTCCGACCATGGACCATGTCCGGGTCGACAGCTTGACTTGCTCCACGCGCGCCTAAAAGAGCTGTCAGCAATATGAAGAAGCCCCCTTAGAAGGTCAAAGCCTGCCGGGATCGCGGGACTATAGAGAAACCGTGGCAACTTAAAGGGCTATTGAAGGACACCGTGGATTTTAGTCAGTACAAGTCTAACAGTCCCTCCGCTCTGCCTTGGGTGGGAGGACTCAATCAATGATTTCACCACGTTAAAAAAAACTGAAGTAGCGGTTCATGGAATCAGATGAATAACTCATTACTATTTTACAGTATCTGATACCGATAGCTAAATTTCTTCGCAGACATGATAAGTAATCGTTAAAAACAGATCACTTATTAGTTTCTAGAGTGCATTCACTTTACTGCAGTTTTTTGTAGCATAATGTAATTAGAGAACTTTCTAATTTAAATGTAATAATTTGGATCTCTAGATTTATTTCTAAGTTGAACTTAGTTCTTATTTAACTTAGTTTTTTAAATAACAGTGCTAAGACCGGTTTTGGAACTAAATAGGTACTTCAACATTGTACTAGGTGACGCTTACTGGTCGCGGGACTTACGAATTGCCGTGACCCCGGAACGTAAAGGGCTATTGAAGGACACCGTGGATTTCAGTCAGTAGAAGTCTGACAGTCCCTTCTGCCCTGCCCTGAGTGAGAGGACTCATTTGATGATTTTACCACGTTCAAAAAACCCCCACTGAATGGTAGCCATTTTTTTTTTAATCGTTTTTATGAAGCGAAATCTCTCCATGCCAAAATGCATCACACTACAGACAATAATGACTAGCAGAAAATTAAGACTACATTTTAAAAGCAAATCTATAGAAAATATGGTTTTGTCTGTTACAAATATAATGTTAATTTTTCATACTTTCTTTCTCGTCTTTCAAGTGAGGTCAGTGATGCATGTATTCGGATATCGGAATGACATTTTAAATCGATACTATCGAAAATCTAGAAATCGTAAAGAAAGCGGAGTACATCACTAATTTGGTTAGGGTTGTCAACAAAATTTAAACTGTTTTGTTTTTACTCCAAAAATCATATTAGACTAAAGTTTAGAGAGACAGACATTTTAATCTGATACTAGCTGTTCCTGCGGTTTCACCCGCTGCTCGGCTCCTATTAGTCATAGTGTGATTTTATATACCCTATAGCAGGGGTGGCCAACTTGATTAGACATAAGATCTACTGTTTACCAACGAAACCCTGTGTGATCTACCAACCGTGACGGAACAGCGATTGAAAAGTGATACAAGATGATGCTGCAGTAGTTGGTAATTACGTTGCGCAGTCTGATCTACTTATTTATATTTTTTGCTTTGCCACGATCGACTGGAGTAATAGTCGCGATCGACCGGTCGATCGTAATCGACCGGTTCGACATCGACCCCTGCCCTATAGGGTGGCCAACCGGTCGATCGCGACTATTAATCCAGTCGATCTTGGACCTATATTATGTTGATAAAACATCATCAATTCAGACTTCCATTCCAAAGTATTAAGTAAATTTAAGGAAACAATCTCACATGTGATATGAAAAGGAACTCCTAAAACAAGTCAATAAAAATACTACATGATTGTGTACTAAACTATGCTGTTTCATTTAAGATTTCAAGAGGTGTTGTACATAACTTACTCTTATATGTGAAGTGTTATTTTAATTTCATGTTTGTACAATAAAGAATAAGGTATGTTATTGTTAGATCGCACAGGATTACATTAGTAAACAAGATCTTATGTCTAATCAAGTTGGCCACCGCTGCCCTATAGTCTGTTTGTCTATGTGAGTTTTTATGTTTGTAAACGTACCCACACGATAAAGGAAGGAATTCCTAGTGTGGGGCTAAGTTATAAAAAATAAAATAAAAATATAAAAAGTACACAGTTTCAGATAAATACAGACTATTTCTTATAGAAATTGACTTTCGTATTAATGAAGGAAGGTAACATGGCAACACAACTGGCTACACAAAAAAAACCACCCTTTGTATATAAAAAATACAAAATAAAAAAATATCGTATGAAATCGTTCCATTTTTTATTTATTTTCTAATTAGTTCTTCATGACTGCCAACCTTATCATCTCAAAGTTCATTAGTAAAGTTCTGTCTCTTTCATCTGACCGCCCGATCTCTATAAAGATGGAACGACAGATCGAATCTATGGTCCATAGTCTATGGGTTCTGGGTCAAGTTCTCGGGTCAAAAAGAAACATAGTTTTGTTGTTGTAACTATTCAAATACACTTGCAAGATTAAGTTAAATTACTTATTTTTTTATCTTGGTAAAATCATCAAATGAGTCCTCCCACCCAGGGCAGAACGGACTGTCAGACTTGTACTGACTAAAATCCACGGTGTCCTTCAATAGCCCTTTACGTTTCGCGGTCACGGTAGCTAGTTAACACGATGCGTGGAACACGAGGTTGTGGAGGTCCGATAGGCAGTCGCTCCATGTAAAATACTGATATTCAGCTGCATCTGGTTCGACTAGAAGTCGACTCCAATATAGTTGGGAAAACGCTAGGCAGATTATGATGGCTGATGATGAGTGGGTCTAAAAAGTGGCTTTTTTAAACCCGCAGGTGATACAAATTTCTAGTAGCAGTTTAAACAGAAGCATCTATTATGTTCTTATAATAATCATATGTTATTATAAACTATTAAGACTTATTATATAACTCAGTTACGATTACTCTATAATTTTTCTTAATTGACGTCATTTAAATGTGACACAGTGGTATACAAGATGGAATATTTAGATCATGGTTGCCGCAGTGGCTGAGCAATCTACTTCTGCGCAGCGTGTCGCGGGTTCGATCCCCGCACGGAACAAATATTTGTATGATCTACAAATAGTTGTTCCGGGTCTGGGTGTGTGTGTGTTGCTATGTTTGTAAACGCACCCACGATACAGGTGAAATACCTAGTGTGGGGCTAAGTTCTTTATTTAAAAAAATATAGTTTTATAACCAGTTAATTAAAATGCAATTACCATACACCGTACTAAAGAGGTTTTGTTATCAGGAAACTGAGTCGGGCAGGGAATTCCTTAGCTAACATACTTTGGGGTCGCGGGACTTATGATTTACCGTGACCCCGGTACGTAAAAGGCTATTGGAGAATACCCTCGATTTTAGTCAGTACGAGTCTGACAGTCCCTCCCGCTCTGCCCTGAGTGGGAGGACTCATTTGATGATTTTACCACGTTAAAAAAAAAAACTACCATACTTTTATAACAAAACTACTTTTAAAGTCCAGTCGGTACACCAAAGGACCAAATGATTAATAATGTTTGGACTTTAAAAAGACAAGCGACACCGGGCCACCTGCATTGTATGGCGGACATTTTGACAAATTGATTTAATATTAGTAGATGAATATCGAAAGAAACTGAGTATAAGATCATCGGGTGGAAGTCGACTGTGTAAAAAAAAATTAAACAGTTTTCACAATTATTGTTTTATGTTTTATTATCATTACTAGCACTTTGCCCGCGACTTCGTCCGCGTGGGTTACGTACTTTCCTAATTCCCCCTTTTCACCCCCTTAAAGGTTAAATTACCAAAAACCCCTTCTTAGTGCTCCCCTACATTATAATAGGAAGCCGTGTGCAAAATTTCACATTCCTAGCCCCAGTAGTTTCGGCTGTACGTTGATATGTCAGTCAGTCAGTTCTCCTTTTATATATATATATATATAGATAGATTAGCCTATATATGATCCCACTTCTGGGACACAGGCCTCCTCTCTGTGAGGAGCGTGGGTTCAGTGCGGGTTGGTAGATATCACATGTCTTCGAATGTTGGGTTCTAGGACATGCCGGTTTCCTCACGATGTTTTCCTTCACCGTTTTAATAGCAGTGGTGATGACCCAGAAGAAGCATGGTCACACTAGAAGAGCCTGCTCATGGCGCAATTCATGAGATTTGCAATTTCTTCGAATTAAAAATGAAAATCGTCCTTGCTACTACGATATAATGATGCAATTCGATTGACTTGTTACGTCGTCGTGGCGAGCGTGTTTTGTTTTTCATCTACTCGTAGATAACCGCACGTTTTATGACATATGTCGTAGTGGTAAGGATGATTTTCACTTGTAGTTGAAATCAAAAATTACAGATACATACATTTGTCGTTATTGTGACAAAAATAATTAATTTCTTAATTCTCATAGGCGTCGCTACCTATTCTAACCTCAAAAACATAAAATTTCTCTGACCACTTCATCTTGAACCGCGTCAAAAAAACGAACTAAAAGAAATGTACCGAATTTTTGGCACGTCTCAAAAGTGGCGCCGCCGACAAGTGTCAAGTTAAAATTGGTTATGTCTTGACAAATGATGCGATGACAAGTGACAGGTAAGCATTTTTTTTACTACCCCCTTTTGTTGAAGCAGGGTGTTTATGTGGCAGGTTGAACTTTTTTTGTTGTTTTCTTTATTTTTAGTAACCGCTAATGGTTACATTGTGGTTTTGAAGATATTTTTTTTTGCTGTCGTAATAGTTTATGAGAAAGTTAAGTTTCTGAACGCGAGTTCGGATGCGTTATCTTAGAATGTGACTGTCAATTTGTTCATACATGGCGCCATCTACTGTCATAAGATTTTCCGTGTATTTTCTTGAATATCTTGTTAACTGTTTATTTTTAAATAAGATAAATACACCTCTGCGTTTGGGTCACACGAATTGTTATGTGTACCAAATGTCAATTTAATAGGTTAAGTAGTTTTGGATAAAATTTACCTTGAAGGGCGGACAGACGGACACTAGTGATTCTTAAGGGTTAAATTTTTATTCAGACGTAAGTACGAAACCCTTACAAAACTATATGTATAATTTTTAGAAATTGTTTCATTGTCCACCAATTATGGATAAATTGGGGGTGGACATTGGGCATCATCGCCATTTTGTCGCTGAGAAATGCGATTCAAAAAATAGATTGTTTTACTACATTCCAATTTAATTACAAATCTAAACTTACTAATATTGTGACTAAAAGAGTGATGAGTATGAATGTTGATGGATGGAGAGGAAGAGGAAGGCCAAAGAAAAGATGGATGGATTGTCTAAGGAATGATATGGAAGAAAAAGGAGTAAATGATACTGTGACGTTTGATAGAGGAGAATGGAAGAAAAAAACGTGTTGCGACGACCACAAGTAAAATGAGATAAGGACAGGAAGATGATGATGACTTACTAATATTATAAAATGAAGAAATTGTTTGTTTGGTTAGACGCGCTAATCTCAGGTACCACTTTTTCTAATTGGAAAATTTTGTGTTCTATAGTCCATTTAAAAAACATAACGCCACGCCCAATATGAGCCTGTCGGGGTCGCATTTCCTGTCGGGGTCGCGGGATTTTCCAATTACCGTAACCCCGGTACGTAAAGGGCTAGTGAAGGACACCGTGGATTTTAGTCAGTACAAGTCTGACAGTCCCTCCCGCCCTGCCCTGGGTGGGAGGACTCATTTGATGATTTTACCGCGATAAAAAAAAACGCCCAATATGAACCGTACTGTACAGCGGGAGTAAACCCGCGGTGAAGAGCTAGTCCCAAATAATACCGTTCTTAATTTAATTCTGAACTAAGTACACATGTCTTTAAAGCCGTTATAGTAATAAGAAGCATATTATATGAGAATATAATAAAGAATGAAATTCAATCAAATATAATTATTAACAAATATGTATACGTCGAATGTACGGCGACGAGATGAAAGTTTTCGGATTGTAGTGTAGCGTAGCGTACCGTTTTTATGTTGCGGGGCAACTGGGAAACTGGGGTTTATGGGAAATGACTAGATTTTTCTTTTTTTTTGTGAAAATGAAAGTGTAGAGAACAATTTGAAGAAAGAGTTTGTACTTAAAAATCACAAAAAAATAAGTGCAAGTGTTGACGTGAAAACAATCATCATATACAAACAATCACACACTTTTGCATTCATAAGATTAGTCGATACTAGCATTTAGTGACCTCTGAGTTTATTCCGGCTGTTTCTTTTCAGAGTAGTCAGGTACGAAACCCAGACCTCATCTAGTTTGTAAAATGACGTGTAAATGTGTTCATAACGTACTTGCAAAATAAATACCATATGATTTAATTTCATTGTAATCATACCTGTCAAAATTATGTTTCTTTTGTATCTTACTGATCAGAGACCTTTCAGAGGCTTTCTATAAGATAAGAATTTTTTGCTTACTAATATTATAGATGGACGACTCGCTGTCCGACCATGGACCATGCCCGGGTCGACAGAGCGGTGTTCCACGCGCGCCTCAAAGAGTGTCAGCAAAATAACGGCGCCCCCCTCTAGAGGGTCAAAGCCTGCCGGGGTCGCGGGACTACAGAGCAACCGTGGCAACTTAAAGGGCTATTGAAGGACACCGTGGATTGTAATCAGTACGAGTCTGACAGTCCCTCCCGTCCTGCCCTTGGTGGGAGGACTCCTTTGATGATTTTACCTCGCTAAAAAAAACTATAAAATTATACATACAAAAAAATGTGAGGATGAATGGAAGAATGGACGTTTCTAATCACTTCAGAACGGCTTAACGTTTTTTGATGTAATTTAGCTAAGAAATAGATTCTAGTCTGGAATAACACATAGGAGACCTTTTTTTTCACTATTACGTTTCCGTGAGATGATTGTCGACGTGGGCGAATCCGCTAGCAAAGGAAAAAAAATAATAAATAGAATAAATAATAATAGAATATGAAAAAATAATAGAATAGAATTAATAAATAGAAAATCAAAATTTCAAAAACTGTTGAACAATGAACAATCTCAATGAAATTTTTCAATTACCTGACAGAGGCTTGATACGTTTTCAGTTAAATTTATTCGATCATAAAAAATCTAGACATTACAAAAATCTCCTGAAAACACAACCGCACAGCAACATAATGATATATAATGCGCCCGCGTCCGTCTTTGAATAGGACCGTAATTGCTGCGCCTGACCCCAAGATCTATGGATCCGTTGCGATCTATAGATCATTGATCGATAATAAGGATAGTGTGCGCGCGCGCCGTATGAAAGTAGAAAGGTGGAATACTGTTCTGTTGCGCGAAAATATTTTTAAATTATGTTTTGGATGTAAAGTTGAAATGTTTTAAATTCTTTCATGATATGAGGATGTAGCCACCCGCTTTCTGGTTTCAAAGTTAATTAAGCAGACTCTGAGAACCACACAGGATTCTTTTTTTTTTATTTGGTAAAACTGTCAGACTCGTACTGACTATAATCCACGGTGTCCTTCAATAGCCCTTTACGTACCGTGGTCACGATAAGGCTTCTAAGCCATGTTTGGACTCTACCAGTCCAAGTTTCGTCAAGACGTTTTCCAGCTCTCCTGGGTTTGATAGTAGGAGAGCTCGGTGAATTTTGCGAACGTGCTTGAGACACGCTGAATACTTGCTAAATATATCTTCAATTATCCCTGACCGGCCTGTTGGTCTAGTGGTTAGTGACCCTGACTGCTATGCCGAAGGTCGTGGGTTCGATTCCCACCCAGGACAAATGTTTGTGTGATGAGCACGATCATTTGTTCTGTGTCTGGGTGTAATTTATCTATAATATGTATGTATTTAGAAATATGTTAGTATGTTTATCAGTTGTCTAGTACCCATAACACAAGCTCTGCTTAGCTTGGGACTAGATGACGTTGTGTGATAGTTGTGGAATATTTATTTTATTTATCCCTTAACACAGAAATGCACACCTGGCTGAGCAAAAGTGGTTTATAAAAATTCAATTTTAAAGGTATGGGAGGTTTCGAAACGCCTCTACACTTTTGTCGTACCAAAAAAATCGCATCTCTAAATGCGTTTAACTTAGTTCAAAACGACTTTTACTTGCTTTTTTTTTACGTGGTAAAATCATCACATGAGTCCTCCCACCCAGGGCAGAGCAGGAGGGACTGTCAGCCTCGTGGTGACTAAAATCCACGGTGTCTTTCAATAGCCTGAAAATGTGGGTGAACCTTTAAGTAAATAAATAAATAAATAGCCCTTTACGTACTGGGGTCACGGTAATTCGTGAGTCCCGCGACCCCGGCAGGCTTTGGCCCTCTACAGGGGGCCCCGTCGCCATGCTGACAATACAAAGACAGATTTAGACGAAAGTTTGCTTGTGCAAATAACAAATGTCCTTGCATATGACGTATTACCAATTTTAAAAGCGACGTATCTTTGTCAATATAGGTTTAAATATTTTTTTGAAAAACTTTACTGACGGATCAATTAGTATTTTTTTTTTTTGACAAATACCTTAATCATCATGGTTGGACCACTGTTATCTACAGATCCAATATCAGTTCCAAATACGATCACGGATCTATGAAGTGATAGTTATAGCAAATGATCCATGGATCGATATATGCGCGCGCGCAGTTTTTGTTACGTGTTTTACAGTTTAACGATAATGATATTGTCTTATTTGACATATTGTTGGACTTAATCTGTATGAAGCTGTTTTAGAATTGGAGTAAGCAGTGGCTCAGGTTGTTGTGAAATTTATAGCTTTTAGAAAATTCCCAGTACTAAAATAAACACTACGTTGTCTCGATTTGTGCCCGGTTTTCTCTGATATTATGATAAAAAATCCTCAGCCTTCAGAAATGAGGGGCTCATCTTTCAAACACTATAAATGCAGACTGTCAGAGCATCGGGCTCAGCCAGATCATCGGGCTGCTGCGCTGCACGTCGCGGGTTCTATTCTCGCACGGTACAAAAATTTGTATGATCTACAAGTAGTTGTTCCGGGTCTGGGTGTTTGTGTATGTGAGTTTATATGTTTGTAAACCTACACACGATATAAAACCGTTGTCAAACAGACAGGCGAAAGCGAACCGGACCGAATCCGAGGCGATAACGAACCGATACAAGGCGTCAAACTGGGTGCAGCGAACCAAGGCGTGGTAGTTGTATTAGCTGGATTTTTATGAACGACGTCAAACAGAGCAAAGACGCCTTCGCCACGTCTTCGCATCGGTTCGGTCATTTCATATTCGGTCAATTCCATACATTATAAATAAAAACGCCTCGCTTCGCATTCGCCACGCCTGTCTGTTTGACAAAGACTTGAGAGAAATGATTATTACTCGTCCGTCAAAAACAGCTGAAAACCAAAACACAGTTAATTTTAACACATATGGTTTTCCTTTTATCCCGATATGAATTTCAAGTAGTTAATAATTTTCGACTAAAATGTGAGTGAAACCGCAGACATAACCTAGTCTCCCACAAAATAACCACAAAACACCATATCAAAAGAAAGTGTGAAAATGAAAATAAAACTAAAAAAAAATAACACTTAATTGTTATTATAATTTATTTAAATTTTATTCTTAAGTAAACATAATTACTCGGTTTGTTATAAAGGTAATTAACACTCGTTCAGTTGTTTAAAGTTTCTGAGATTAGCATATGAATAGATGTAAAAAACTGGACAAGGGCGAGTCGCACTCCCTCACGAGGGGTTCCGTAGATGCCATTATCTAAAAAAACGGAAAAAAATACTATCTGTTGTATGGGAGCCTTAAATCTACTCTATTACTCTACTCGTATTTATTTTATCCTTATTTTTAGTATTTATTTTCATAACAGAAATAGAATTGCATCATCTGTAAAAATTCAACTGCACGATTCATGAGATACAGCCTGGTTTTTTTTTTAATCTAGTAAAATCATCAAATGAGTCCTCCCACCCAGGGCAGAGCGGGAGGGACTATCAGACTCGTACTGACTAAAATCCATGGTGTCCTTCAATAGCCCTTTACGTACCGGGGTCACGGTAATTCGTACAGTCCCGCGACCGCGATAAAGACAGACAAACTGACAGCGGAGTCTTACTAAAGGGTCCCGTTTTACACTAAGGGGACCGGAACCCCCAGCCGCAGTGGTAGACGCCCACGGCGTCGGACGTCGCGAGACGATCTCCGGCCACCGTAGGCGCGGGCATGCGGGCGGCGAGTAATGGGCGACTCGCTGTCCGACCATGGACCATGCCCGGGTCGACGGCGCGTTGTGTTCCACGCGCGCCTCAAAGAGTGTCAGCATAGTGACGGGGCCTGTAGAGGGCCAAAGCCTGCTGGGGTCGCGGGACCAAGGGATTACCGTGACCCCGGTACGTAAAGGGCTAGTGAAGGACACCGTGGATTTTAGTCAGTACAAGTCTGACAGTCCCTCCCGCCCTGCCCTGGGTGGGAGGACTCATTTGACGATTTTACCACGATAAAAAAAAAAAAAAAAAAAAAAAGGGGACCGGAACCCTAAAAAGGTTACAATTAGAAAACAAAACCCAGACTCCATGGCAATACTGTGCAATTATTGATAGAAAAACTTTAAAAAATGTGCGAAACTTTATACGCATTAACAGGATACTTAATGTGATGTGAACTTGACAGATGATGAGTTTACCAGAATTACCAAAGAGTATCCGAAACAAGTAATCAATTCAAATCTAAACAATAATTATTTGTTTTTTAACACAAAACACACAATAGGTTTCCGATTTGAGATCGCTAATCGATATTTTTTTGTATCGATTCGTAAATCGAAAGGAAACACGGTAATGACCTTCGGCTGTGTCATTTTGAGTCATTGTCAAGGTCAACTCGGTTGAAAGAGGCGCTCGAAGCTAAATTATACAGCCGCATGGTACATGAAGGTCAACCATGGCTTCAATCTACCTCAGAGGCATGCGGACGTCGAGTAATGGGCGACTCGTTGTCCGATCATGGTCCATGCCCGGGACGACGGCGCGTCCTGTCCACGCGCTCTTCAAAGAGCCGATAGCACAACAACGGGGCGCCTTAACGTTTTGAGAGTAGTGGTGATTTAATAAATTATGCAAAACCGCTTTACTGGGTTCGAGCACACGACCTGCTACTCGTTAGATCCGATACCACTTGGCCACCAATTGCCACTCGCTGTCCGATCATGGACCATGTCCGAGTTGACGGCGCGTTGTGTTCCACGCGCGCCTCAGAGTGTCAGCATTATGACGGGGCCCCACTTTGAGGGCCATAGCTTGCCGGGGTCGCGGGTCTATCGGGTAACCGTGGTCCCAGAACGTCGAAAGACATTGTATATTTAAGTCAGAACAACTCTGACAGTCCCTGTCTGTCTGACTGTCAGACTCGTACTGACTAAAATCCACGGTGTCCTTCAATAGCCCTTTACACGGTAATTCGTCAGTCCCGCGACCAAAGGAACAGCAAGTCAAAAATATGGGAAAAAAACAACCGTAAAAATACATAAAACGTTTAAATCACTACATAGTATAAAACAAAGTCGCTTCCCCCTGTCTGTCTGTCCCTATGTATGCTTAGATCTTTATAACTACACAACGGATTTTGATGCTGTTTATTTAGCAGATAGAGTGATTCAAGAGTAAGGTTTATATGTATATAACATGCTTAATATAGTAGAGATTACACCCGTGCGGAGTCGGGGCGGGTCGCTAGTACAAACTATAAAACAGCGGCAAAAGTGAAAGTTTTTAACTGTGTAGTTTAAACGTACAGGAGTTTATACCTCCTAGTTAAAATGTAGGTAGTGTAACAGTTAACAGTAACTTTAACTAGACGTCGACGGTTATATTCAACTGAGCTGTTATACCCCTTAACGGTCTGAATTTCTAGAGTTTATCTAGATTTCCTCAAAATCCTACTAATATTACAAAACATGAAAATATGCGGGGATAATCGTTATTTTTTTTAATCTTTGCCTCACTCTAGGAATTTCTCCAGTATCATGGGTGCGGCATGCGGGCAGCGAGTAATGGGCAACTCGCTGTCCGACCATGGACCATGCCCGGGTCGACGGTGCGTTGTGTTCCACGCGCGCCTCAAAGAGTCAGCAAAATGACGGGGCCCGAGCGAACTCTAGAGGGCCAAAGCCTGCCGGGTTCGCGGGACTCACGAATTACCGTGACCCCGGAACGAAAAGGGCTATTGAAGGACACCGTGCATTTTCGGTCACGGTTACCTGGAAATACAGTCAATCCTTATCGCTCGATAGGTCCCGTACGTTTGGTTTTGACGGCTGTTTCTGATTGGAAATCTTAAACACTGGGATAGGCAAATTCGGTCGCTGATTGGTCACAACGATCTAAACGAAGATAACAACCGAGATAGATTATTAATGCCCAGCTTTTTTGAATAAAATTTATAACTATTTCCTTTTTCTACACGTTACCGTATGAAACTTTTTTTTATTACAAATTACTACTGTCAATAAAAATTAAAAGATAGTTAAAAAAAAAGAAGTTAATTACGAAATAACTGTCTATGTGCGCAAGAGAGACTATCAATCATTGCGTTCGAAAAAAGAATGGCCCGAGTGTCACTTCGGCTGATTTCGGTTACGCTCGGCTCGGCTTTCGTTTTTTGAAAAGCGTTCGTTATAAGAATATGAAGGAGGATTTATTAAAATTGTAATTATTGATTAATTGCGAGCTTCCGTTATGTTATCTTTTTTTGTGATATTTGATAGAGCAATCATAATTATTTTTGACTGCGCCGCAGTGGATGTGCGATTGAGTGCGATTGACTGCTGCACCGTCTGTCTTGGGTTCGATTCCCGCTCTTAGCAAATATTTGCGGGATCTACAAGTAGTTGTTCCGGGTTTGGGGGTTTGGTTATGTGATTTTAAATGTTTGTAAACGCGCCCGCGATACAGGAGAAATTTCTAGTGTGGCAAAATTTTTCATAATTAAAAAAATGTCGCCGCCAGCCTCTTGGGCACATTACCAGCTGACAGCGTTGAGGATGAATTTTTCGATGCTATATAATACTCATATGTAGTTTAATTTAGTTTTATTTACAGTTTTTTGTTTGGCAAATATGTAGGTTTAATTTATTATTGTATACGTTACTTAATTCATAAAAATAATAAAAAAGACATAATCAAAAATCGTTTACTCAAAATGGCTGATTTATCAAAAGTCAATTTTACATAAGAAATCTCAGGAGCTAGGTACAGATGCGAATTGAAATAATCTCTTTGTATAGTCTACTTTTCGAGGAAACCTATAGTCTATATTTTATTATCGTGGTAAAATTGTCAAATGAGTACGACGTAACGTAAGGGACTATCAGACTTGTATTGTCTAAAATCCATTTTTTTTTTCTTTTGAGTGGCATCTCGCAGGTCATCCTAGAGGAGGCCGTGAGCTGCTTAACCGGGCTTTTCTGTGGATGCCTTAAACGACTCTAAGGCCTCCAGCCAGGGGCTAACAACTAAAAACTACAAACCAAGTGACCACACATAAGGGCACCTACGAATAAAATAACGATACGAACCTCGGCTTAGGGCATCACAGGATGGCTAAAATCCACGGTAATCCTTAAATAGTCCTCTATGTCATGGTAACTTGATAAGACCGTCTTAACTATAGGCTATATAAAATCTCGCTACCACCGATAGGAGCCGAACAGCGGGGTTGAAACCGCGGTGAACAGCTAGTCTATTTTAAAACCATTTCGAATGCTCAAGTACCGATTCTGACGGCTATCGAAAGTATGTCTAAAAGCTCGGAGCTGGACGCCGTTAGAAAATGATGAGTGCTCGCGACTCGCCGATTTCACACTGGCGTATTAGACGCTTAGCTTTTTAGGGGCCCGTGGGTCACGTGGGGAAGCCACGCTGCCGTGGTATAACTAAAATGCCGTTATCTGCCAAAGCCGATGTTTTATATAACATAGAAAATGCGCTGTAACGGAGGAGCTCGTGGCTAAATAAATACAGCTCCACAGGCCGATCTTCCGGGTTAAGCCGCGCTTGGTCTGTGGATGGGTGACCATTTGTCATAGCGAGTTTCCTCCGTGCCTCGGAAAGCACATAAAGCCGTTGCTCCCGGTTGTCATTTGTAAATCTTTGACAGTCGTTACTGTTAGTCAGAAGCTCTAAATTCTGACAACCAGTCTTGTTACCCATACCATGTTTCGTATTACCCAGTTACTGGGTTGTGGAGGTCCGGCAGGCAATCGCTCCATGTAAAATACTGGTATCTAGCATCTGGTTTGACTGGAAGCCGACCCCAATATAGTTGGGAATAGGTTAGGTAAATGATGAGAAAATGCGCTCTAAACATTTAAACCGATGTGACTTTTCAATGACAACACCTATGGTTGACTTGAAAAGTCTTCTCCAGGTCTCAAGTAGTGTGTTGAATTTTTTTTAAGTTTAGTATTTAATTTTTATCGCGCATTTTGTATGTTACCTATTCGAAACGGCTTTGGCTGATAACGGCATTATAGTTATTCCACTGCAGCGCGGTTGCTTTAACTGTTTGTTTTGAGGTTAGTTGAACGGTAATTTTCTTTTTGGGATTTTACGATTTTTGCTGTTATACTGCACATAACCAATAATCTGACCCTTTTTTTTACGTGTTTAGATCATCACATGAGTCCTCCCACCCAGGGCAGAGCGGGAGGGACTGTCAGACTTGTACTAACTAAAATCCACGGTGTCCTTCACTAGCCCTTAACGTACCGGGGTCACGGTAATTCGTGAGTCCCGCGACCCCTGACGAAATTACCCTATGACACGCAATGTCTATGACAGATGACAGGTGCGAAATTCCCGCTTTCCAATTAGAACTTTCCTCCCGTTTCAAATTAAAATCTTTAACTTGTGTGTAGCTGAATATACACCGAATCTATGTATGTGAAAACTAAATTGTTAAAATTAGTTTTTTATCCATCGAAAACTGGTTAAACTTGCGCATATTGGGTGGTTCTATCATAGCGAGTTTATTCCGTGTCCCAGAAAACAACTGAAGCCGTTGGTCATTTGTAGATCTTTGACAGTCGTTACTGTTAGTTAGAAGCTCGAAAGTCTGACAACCAGTCTAACCATGGGTTATCGTATTACCCAGTCGCTGGTTTGTGGAGATCAGATAGGCAGTCGCTCCATGTAAAATACTGATATTCAGCTGCATACGGTAACACGAGACGCCGATCCTCGCCAAAAGTGTTTTTTTTACAATATGGCTGTCAAAGATCGTTAATCAAAATCCATATAAATGTCTTATTTGAAGTTGTATTTGTCCTTAATGCTATTATTATAAGTCTAGTTTCTCTTATTAGAAAAATGCATTTATCGAATTATATTTATTGGAAATAAATCTTTAATAGACGTAAATTGTATGATTATTCTATCAAACAAAAATTATTTCTAAGAAAAGACGTACAGAACCCAACAAAATCTAAGCCAAACGCTTTACAATTTTAGCAAGCGCTCCATCGGTATTGTACACGCAGTTACGACCGCGCTCTCCCGCGCAACGCGCGTACCATGCGCCGCCATATTGAATCTAATGTCAAATTGACATGACACCTCGAGGCAAAGGAAATAACGATGTGATTCCTAAACGTACCTGACATAAATTTTAAATTAAGAAATTTTTGTGCAATACCCCACTTAAGTGGACAGTCTGAATTTAAGTGCAATATTTTTTTTTGTAATTTAGTGTTCTAGTTTTAAATTTTTGTAGTTTTTAGTTTTTTTTTGTTTTTTAATTTTACTGTGTTGTAATGGATGTTTACGAATATCAGGTAAGTTAGTTTTTGTTGGTCTTAGTTCCGGGTTCATTAAAAATATATTGTATACAGTTGAAATATTACAATCATTTATTATATACTTGTCAGATCGCAATAGTTTTTAATAACTTGATTAGTTTCTTAATTACCGCGGTACTAGTTGTTGCTAGCGGTTTCGTACGCGTTTACATCGATACAGGCCATTTATATGACCTACAGAACCGTCATCCTGTTTTTATTTTTTAGCGTGGTAGATCATCAAATGAGTCCTCCCACCCAGGGCAGGGCGGGAGGGACTGTCAGACTTGTACTGACTAAAATCCACAGTGTCCTTCAATAGCCCTTTACGTACCGGGGTCACGGTAATTCGTTAGTCCCGCGACCCCGGCAGGCTTTGGCCCTCTACAGGCCCCGTCACTATGCTGACACTCCTTGAGGCGGACCGACGTACTGGGATAAAACAAAATATTCTATGTTTTAGTTCAGGTTATAAACTATCTGTCTACCAAATTTCATACAAATCCGTGCAGTAGTTTTTGCGTGAAAGAGTTACAAACATCTATTCAAACAAACTTTCACGTTTGTAATATTACTTGTTATGTTATAGTTATATTTTTTTACAAAAATGGAAGGATTTTAAGTAATAGTTAGTTCAAGTAATCTTCAACAAACGGGCCCCTTTTATAGTCGTCCACTCAGGGCAGGACGGGAGGGACTGTCAGACTTATACTGACTAAAAACCACGGTATCCTTCAATAGTTCAATAGTTTGACAGGCCTGTTGGTCTAGTGGTTAGTGACCCTGACTGCTATGCCGGAGGTCGTGGGTTCGATTCCCACCCAGGACAAATGTTTGTGTGATGAGCACGATCATTTGTTCTGTGTCTGGGTGTAATTTATCTATAATATGTATGTATTTAGAAATATATAAGTATGTTTATCAGCTGTCTAGTACCCATAACACAAGCTCTGCTTAGCTTGGGACTAGATGGCGTTGTGTGATAGTCGTGGAATATTTATTAATTTTATTTATTTATAGTCCTTTACGTTTCGAGTCATGGTTACCTGATAGTCCAGCAACCCCGGCAGGCTTGGGCCGATTGCTCAGATCAGATTGCTGACAGTTCGTTAAGGCGCGCGTGGACCACGACGTGCCGTCGACCCGGTCTTGATCCACATCGACCCATAACATTGAAGGTGGTGGATGATGTGGTGGCCCGGTGGTATCGGCTCCGACTTACGAGTTGCAGGTTGTCTGCTCGAACCCTGCCAGGCACATTCATCATCTTCCTGTCCTTATCCCATTTTACTTGTGGTCAGCGCAATACGTTTCTTTTCTTCCATTCTCTCCTATCTGACATCACAGTATCATTTACTCCTTTTTCTTCCATATCATTCCTTAGACAATCCATCCATCTTTTCTTTGGCCTTCCTCTTCCTCTCCATCCATCAACATTCATACTTATCACTGTCTTACTTACATTACTTAGCGCTATTTACTTCATCACGACTGCTCTTAAAACGGTGAAGGAAAACATCGTGAGGAAACCGGCATGTCCTAGAACCAAACATTCGAAGACATGTGACATCTACCAACCCGCACTGAACCAGCGCGCCTCACAGAGGAGGCCTGTGTCCCAGCCGTGGGAACATTATAGGCTAATGATGAACCATATCTCTGTCTACCCCTCAAAATATAACAAGCGTGTTGACATGTTTATATTTAACAACACGAAGAATACTTCACACAAAAAAGATAATTTGTAATTTTTTGTCAAAAAATTTAAATTAGCAGCCGGTCCTAATGTGTCATTTGTAAAATTACAGTGTACCTCACTCGGGATTCGAACTCGGTACCTTGACATGACCGTGTACAAATTACTAGTGTTATTGTTTTGGTTGTATTTATGTCATATGATGGGAACAATACTTCCGGTTTAATGTTTGACCTTAACTAAGTTATACCCGTGTGTCTGTCTGCATAGTTATTGTACAACAACGGCAGGAACGTTATTCTATCACCAATATTATACAGCTGAAGAGTTGTTTTGTTTTGACGCGCTAATCTCAAGAACTACTAGTCCGAATTGAAAAATTATTTTTGTAGTCGATAGTCCATTTATCGAGGAAGGCTTTAGGCGTATATAACATCACGGTATGACCAATAGGAGCTGAGCAGCGGGGTAGAAACCTTTTGGAACAGCTTCAACAGTTTGAAACATACATTTTTTGGTCTTAGCCCCCACACTAGAAATTTCTCCTGTATCGTAGGAAAGCACGTAAAGCCGTTGGTGCCGGCTGTCATTTGTAGATCTTTGACAGTTGTTACTGTTAGTCAGAAGCTCTAAAGTCTGACAACCAGTCTTACCATGGGATATCGTATTACCCAGTTACTGGGTTGTGGAGGTCCGATAGGCAGTCGCTCCATGTAAAATACTGATATCCAGCTGCATCTGGTTTCACTGGAAGCCGACCCCAATATAGTTGGGAAAAGGCAGGCAGATGATGATCGTAGGTGCGTCTTACAAACATTAAAACTCACATACACAAACACCCAGACCCGGAACAACTACTTTAACATCATACAAATATTTGTTCCGTCCGGGAATCGAATCCGCGACACGCTACGCAGCAGTTGATCGCTTAGCCATTGCGCCAACAGTGCCATCAAAGTAATTGTCACATAGCCCTTTTTTAACGTGGTAAAATCATCAAATAAGTCCTCCCATTCAAGGCGTGGCGGGAGAGACTGTCAGACTTGTACTGACTAAAATCTACGGTGATCCTTCAATAGCCCTTTACGTTCCAGCGTCACGGTGACATGATGACACAGTCCCGCGGCCCCGAAGATAAAAAAGCTACGTTCGAATTAAGAACGTCAAAGAACATACAAATTAAAAATTAGTTAGAAATTTAACGAAAGGTAAAACATCGTTTTAAATTATAATTTGATTGACACTAAACTGTAAGTATAAAAAAAAATTGAAAGCTTGAGAGTTTTAAATAATTATTTCTGTAAGTAATTACTTGCTTTCGATCAAAGACGTTAGAGATGGATCTATACTTTGCGGTCTTAGATTATAAAATGTCCAGAATACGTGTTCGTAACAAAAGGTAACGTACGCACTGGATCCGCGCTCCTCACAGAGAGGAGGCCTGTGTCCCACCTGTGGGATCATTTGTAGGCTGATGAAGATGATGAGTGTTAACCTCTCGGGCGCGTTACATACACCCGGGTGTACATAAGCGAAAACGCCGCAGCGCCTTACGTACACACGTCTGTACATAACAGACAGTCGCTCATTGGACGTTGATTTTTATCATTTTCAATTATAAATCGCACGAGAGGTTAAAAGACAACTTTGGACAACAAAATCACTTTGTCTCTCTCTGTCTCTCTCTCTCCCTCGTGAATTCACTGTACAATGAGAGAGGGATTACTCAATCCATTGTTTATGTCTTGTCTAGCGTCGAGCATTAGTTGCTCGACATTTTGCTGAACTGGGCCTATTTGGCGCAGCCGTGAGACAACAATTCTTTGTTTTTATTTTTATTCTTGGGCATGCGGGCGGCGAGTAATGGGCGACTCGCTGTCTGACCATGGATCATGCTCGGGTCGACGGCGCGTTGTGTTCCACGCGCGCCTCAAGGAGTGTCAGCATAGTGACGGGGCTGTAGAGGGCCAAAGCCTGCCGGGGTCGCGGGACTCACGAATTACCGTGACTCCGGTACTATTAAGGACTATTAAGGACACCGTGGATTTTAGTCAGTCAAGTCTGACAGTCCCTCCCGCCCTGCCCTGGGTGGGAGGACTCATTTGACGATTTTACCACGATAAAAAAAATGATTTAAGTCCTTTCTTCTTTTGTGTTTATTTTATTTTAAATGTTGTGTGTATCGTGGTCTGTTTTGCGCCAAATAAACGCTTTTTCTTTCGTTCTTTCTATGGTCAAGATTGCCGCCAAAGAATATCCAACTGAGATTCGAAATCACTTCTCATTTGAAACAACCTTGTCTCAAGGTGTCGCTAAAATTACATACAGCCAGTATCATAACGCTGTAATTTGCGGCACGCGAGTCTGTACAAGCCTAATTGTAGACACGTGTCTCTATGGTTTGACGTCAAGTCTATGGTCTGTACTTGTGCCTCTGCGAAGGACACTAGTTGACACAACGTGATTCGATTTTCGAAATTTACAATTTGACAGCGACAATAAATTGCAGATGTAGAGTCCGCGACATGACGAAAGTCCTTTTGACGCGGCGCTAGTGTCTTTGCATAGAGGGCCAAACGCCTGCCTGGATTGTGGTACTGTCGAAACGGGAAACTAGACCATGGAACGTAAAGGTCTATTGAAGGAATACCGGGTATTTCAGTCAGATTTTATATCACTACCTAAAAAAAAACGGGGTTAGAGCCGAACTTTAAATATTCTGATGGCCAAACCACTGCTCTGTTCGATTTAGGACTCTCCAAGTCTTCATACTTTGCAGTTAGACTACTAGCACTAACAGATCTAGAAATTAAAGTCGGCTAAGTCTATAAAACATCTATTTCAAAGTTAACACGAACAGTTAAGTCACCAGACAACAGTTAAAGACATTTTCTACGACTTAACTCATAATACTAGAAAGTATAAATAACAGTTTAAAACTTGTCTATGACTGTGTGTCAAGTGTTTTATGTCTGCTCAAAATGAGAGCATTTTATTTTTCTAATGTTCGAAATACGAATTTTGACAGTTCTTATTTTTTTAATTTCTAACAAAATGTCACGTTACGTTTGTGTTGTTCTGTTTTGAATTTCAAATTGAGAGTCAACTGCATTTAATGATTTGTTTGTTGTACTGCCCATTAAATCTATTAGCATATATTAAATTAGAGGTTTTAAAAGCCTGTTGGGTCTCTTATAAAAGAAATCTATGTTTTTTTTTTCATTTTAATATTGCCTAGTGTGAGTTAAAATAGGAATTATCATTCAAACTGAGTTTTAAAAGACATTGCAATGACACAACTTAAAAAAAATGATAATTTTTGCATTACTTTATTGGAACTTATGTAGTTTGACTATATCTTCAAACCGTCCATTATTATACAAAAAAATATTTTGCCTTGTTTTTGAAATCTATATTTTACGTACCTGATGAGAGAGGCCTTTGCCCAGAGCGGGACATAATATAACAATTTAATGAACAACTACTAAATGCGAATTTCAAAGTCTTCAATCAAGAGCTTTAACTTTGAATTTCTATAATATCAACAAACACATTACAAATTAACATAATTAGTAACCTCATAAAAAAAAACAGAATAAAAAATACAGCGTAAACAAATAAAAGAAAAAAACAAACAGTAGAAACTATAACGTTTTCGAATCTCAAAAATTTGAATTCAAATAAAGAAGACTGTTTAATCAAGCTACCGGACTCATTTGCTCGCGTGCCACAGAGTAAACACTAAACGGAGTGACAGGCAGAACTTTTCGTTCGCAATGATTTACAAGAGCTCAGTAAATATTGATCTGTGCTTTTCACCGAGAATCTTACGGGATAGTACGGTTTTTTCTCTCTATTTCCGTTTGTTACGGTTTTAGGCGAGACGGCTTAGAAGTAGGTATTATTTGAGGTTCTTAAAAAGTGCGGCTTTTGAACGAAATGTTTGTGAATTTTAGATAATGGTATTGCAAATAATGACTTTAAGCTTCGGATAAGCTTATTTGGACCAGTTTTTTATAATAAAACGATTTCTAAAGCACGCGTCAAGTATTTGTTGCGAATAAGAAAAATATTTAGGTACTTATTACTACATACGTATAAGCTTAACCAGCAACAACTTTCCGTACGTGACATAGATTTTGGCCAGCTATGGCAACTTATTAACTAATATTATGAAGTACTAGCTTATGCCTGTGGCGTTGCCCGGGTTTATTTCGGTAATTTTCCCCACTAGAACGTCGTACGGGGATAAACTATCTGTGTACCGAATTTCATCCAAATTCGTTCAGTTTTTGTGTGAAAGGGTACAAAACATTCATACATCCTCATAAACCTTCACATTTTTATAATATTAGTATCAATATTAGTAAAGAAATGTAGAACACGAGTTCGATCGCGTGTTTTTTCTCTCCGAATGATTTTACTAATTAAACTTTGCAATCGTTCAAAAACATCGAAGATTTTCCATGAACTTCAATACATATCCATCCGGTCGCCGGGCAATCTCTAAAGTACTTTGTATCGAAAATAGCCACAAATGTTTTCCTCAATTAACAAAAAAGAGGTTGTTATAAAAAATACGCGTCTGAGTACAGCGAACTGAATGATGAGTTTAGCGGATTAAAGCTATCATCGTATTTTCGTGTTACGGGCAAAGTGCGGAGTTTTTAAACTGTTCTGAAATAAATAAAAAAGCATTTATTCAATTCACACAGGGCAAAATAAATAAAAGAAAGTAAACTACATTGTATAAAAGTAACAAAAATAACAATAATAAAAAAAATAAGTAGTAAAAATAATACTGGTATTAGTCCTGTAAAAGGCCAGAAAGTTTAATCTTTATAATTTTTTTTCAAACGTTGTCCCCTCACTAGGCATTTCTCCTGTGTCGTGGACGCGTTTACAAACATATAAACTCACATACACAAACGCCTAAACCCGGAACAACTAATTATATCATACAAATATTTGTTCCGTGCGGGAATTGCACCCGCGCCACGCAGCGCCGCAGTCCAATCACTCAGCCATTGCACCAACAGTGCCGTCTTAACTATTATTCAGTTACTCCTGGGTTGTAGAAATCATCTGGTTAGACTGATGACGCGGATTAAGGAAGTCTATCTTGTTAATCAATTTTTTCTTTCAAACTGTATTTGCATTTCGTTTATATTTATAATTTGTGCAAGTAATGAGGCCTTATAATTCCTTAAACCTTTGCTTGATAAAAAAAAACTTTACCAAAGTTATCGTCTTCTTAATCAGACCACCAAGTTAGGCTTAAGCCAATAAAATCACCAAAGAATCACGATATTCCGTTGAAAGTCAAGAAAATCAAGTATTTCATCGTTAAAACACACAAATCACCGTTATTTCTCGTGTTGGCAGTAACAATATTGACATCGAGAGTGGCCATGTTTGTTTTTAGATTTCGCGCCAACTGAACGAGTTTACCTAGTCTATGGCTTTTTTTCTTCTTTGTTTGAACATCTGTCTTTCGTGTTTTGGATTGTCAGATTTGTAGATTTTAATCTTGTTTTTGCTACTATAAGTTTTTTTTCTTTTCAAGACAGATTTTACATATATTTTTTTGTATTTTGACAAAGTACTCCGCATTCTTCTTTCAAACGTTTCTATCTTTTCTTATACTCTACCACATATTATATGTTATATGCTTTTTGATCTCTGATCATTTTAACATGATTTAAATAGAAATATATTACCTACCAGGCTTTATTTAAATATTTTTTGCTGCAAACACAGTCTTCAGTCTTTGTTTTTTTTTATCATGGTAATATCATCAAATGAGTCCTCCCACCCAGGGCAGGCGGGAGGGACTGTCCGACTCGTACTGACTAAAATCCACAGTGTCCTTCAATAACCCTTTACGTTCCGGGGTCACGGTAATTCGTACAATCCCGCGACCTCGTCGTTTATGGAAAATATTCTTTACAATTTGCTTAATATCTTGCTGGTAATACATAATTTGTCAAAGGCGCATAAATTATATTTTGGACCTCACCGTAATTTTTTCCTTCTTCTACAATTCCCTATTACTCGTTACCTCACTGTTATTGGACCTCATAAAATCTATTTATATCAAAATAATTAAATCTTAAGTGACATACTTTCAGAACAGACGCCAGAAGATCCACATAACCAAATCTCGCCAAATTTTATTTAATACATTTTCAACTTTATCACTAAAGTAGTATAGTTCATGTTCATATTTTACAGATGTCAGACGGTCTGTATATTAATTTTTAATAGAATTTTTTTGCTCTAAATCTACTTTCAGTCTATATTACAGTTATTTAATTATATAACGATTAAATGGAAGCTAGATCGAATCTAAAACAAGATTTCAAAAAAAAAATGCTGTAAAAAATATGAAAGTTGATAGTTTAAATATGAGATTTCGAAAGTTTAGAATATTTGGCCTTAATCAATAAATGATACCGTGCTGGTATCAAAAGTTGCGCTTTGCAGTAATTAAAGTGAGATTTGGTTACCTATACCATAGACTTAAGCGCGCCACACACGGCTAAGATACTATAATATTTTATCTTAAGATACCACATCGCTCGCCATACAATTCTATCTTAAGATACCAAAATGTGAAATATAAATTATCTTCGTCGTGTGTGATGGTCCATTGAATTGTATGGCGATCGATATGGTATCTTAAGATAAAATATTATAGTATCTTAGCCGTCTGGCGCGCTTTACAGCATGGAATGAGCCTTCGCTAGCCAAATGTCTGTGTATTGTGTATTGCCATATTTTCTAGAAAAAGGCAAAAAAAGTTTGTGACTCAAAAATCCTAATTAGGTCCATCAGTTATTATCAAAAAATATTTGACACGTATTACTTCTTAGACCAAAATTAACAAAGATATGACACTTTTAAAATTGCTAATACGACACAAGCAAGTACAGTTTTTACTTGACAGACTAATTCGTCAAAATGTCACATCGCCATCTATCTTTAAAAATGAAAACAACTTTTGCATTCTTTTGTTTCCCCTGGCGGCGAGTAGCGAAACTATTTTGTCATGTAACGCGACGACGTAACTTTGTAGCGGCGCTCTAATTTTTTTGACTGCTTATAAAAACATGATGAAGTATTTAACTTATAATATATGAATAAATTATACATTACTTTTTGGTGTACGATATCAGCCGTTGGTGTCATAACATGATTAATGTTTTCAACTTTCAAGTAGGTTTTTTCACTAAATTCTTTGCGTAAGCGCAGTTTTTAGATCCAGTTAAAATAATATACCTTATAATTTTCTATGGATTTATGCCTTGCGACACTCGTGCTGTGGCTCAGGTATTAACAGGGGCCTAAAACTGCCACTATTGCAGAATCTAGAAACTTAATATAAGTCGGTAAACTTACTGCTATCGCAATTTTTTAATGAAAAAAGAATCGGGTTCCTTTACGTAATCACCATAACCTGTACTTACTGCTGGTAGACCACTACCACCAAAGTCTCTATTGCGGTGTAAATCAGTGAGCAACTTATTTGACCAAACAGTGACCAGATTCCATCAGGACCATTCATTTAATAATTAAATTACCTATGTACACACACAGATATAAATACACAAACATTTTAAAAGGAAAGAAAACTACAAAGGCATTGTTTATGTCTAAAATAAATTCTTACCTTTCATGCTTTCTATATTCGGAGTAAATCTGTCAGAAACTTCTTTGACCACACAGTCACCACATTCTGACAGTACCAACTGTCTAGTTCTTCTATTACTTGTCCATAATCCCTTATGTATTACTTAACTGTGAAGCGACTCTATGAAGAACTTGTTAGACCACACAATGACCACATTCTGACAGTACCAACTGTCTTACGTCTTCTTTTGCCTGTCCACAGCTCCCTATGCATTACTTAACTGTGAAGCGACTCTATAAAGAACTTGTTAGACCACACAATGACCACATTCCAACAGTACCAACTGTCTGACGTGTTCTTTTACCTGTCCACAGCCCCTTATGCATTACTTAGCTGTGAAGCTTCTCTATCAAGAACTTGTTAGACCACACAATGACCACATTCTGACACTACCAACTGTCTAACCTTTTCATTTTCTTGTTCACAGTCTCTAATGCGGTCCATGTCGGTGGAGCAGCGCTGGCAGGACCTGGCATCTCTGCTGACGATCCCCCCGCCACCGCCCCCGGATCAGTACCAGCACTACCACCACCACCACCACCAGCACCCACACCCGCATCCCCATCCGCATAATATTACGTGAGTACTTTTTACAAACTTTTATTTAGCTTCACTTGTCCCGTTGCGGGTCAAAAGAGGACGTAGTGACAAAAATTGAAAAGGGTATGCTGAGATGGTTCGGTCATGTTGCGAGGATGAGTGAAAGGCGACTAACAAAAGGAATTTATGAGTAGGAAGTGAGTGGTAACGCCGGGAGAGGACGCCCTAGGTGGACCTACACTGACCTTATTGGTGAAGAGCTTCAGAAAGGTCGGGTGCGTTCATGACCAGATGTATCAATGTGGATGAGACGAAAGTAGTATGAAAGGATAGTAGCAGGTGGCGCTCTATAGTTTCCGCCATGGGAGTCCATGGGAAGAAGGCGTGAGTTTATGTTGTCCCGTTGTCTGATCAAATCTTGCAAGTTAAATTAGACACACTTCCCGCATTCCGATTGAGCTGAAATTTTGCACGCTTATGTATATCACGTGACAATGCAATATTATGATGACGTGGAGTTGATCTGATGATCGAACTGGAAGGCAGCCATTGGAAGGCTGTAATGAAACCATGCAACCACATCGAGTTTGGACTGGTTTCATTTGTCTGGTCTTTAGATAGTAATTCATTTTATTAAGAAGTAATACAAGTTTGTTTTACTTTCTTTAATGCACTAAAACAGGTGATCTATTAAGACATTCAAAAGAATATGCAATAGGTTTGGTCATATCGAAAGGATGAATGAAAAATGACTAACAATACAGTTTTGAGTGGAAAAGCGTCGTTTAAGCATCTAAACTAAACTCAACATGCTTGTAATAGGTGCCTTTTTGCAATACAGTAACGAGTGTGATTCGAACTCACGGCTTCTGGCTTGCAAGTCGCCGCTTTGCAGTTGTTTTTTTAGTTATTTATAGCGCTTCGTCTGCAGCAAATTGGTAAGGATTAAGGTAACAGTGATTTTGGATAAAAAAATATGGAAATTTCTTCATCTATTCATCGCCGATTGTGACTAAACTCCAGCTAAATGAGTGCCTGAAAAGCAAAAAGCGCGCTGTTAGATTTTTATATCTCGGTCTTGAACCGAGCGTCGAAAATGCAAAAGAGCGCTTTTAAATGGCCAGTAATGTAGCTAGATCTTTAATTTATTAAAAACAATGGTAACGGGCTTTAGTGTCAAAAAAATCAAAATCAAAAGTTTTTATTTCACATAGGCCAATGAGGGCACTTATAAAACGTCGATAGCAGGTGCTCGGTTCGGGTTGGTCGATTCCATGGAGAAGAATCGGCAAGAAACTCCATGGTTACTAGTGTACTTTAATTGGCCCCAGAATCCACCTCATCGATCCTCATAAAGCTAGCTGTCGCCACCCTGACGGGGCCCCACAGAGGGCCAGTCTGCCGGGTTGTGGAAGTGTCCAAGCGGGAAACTGTGACTCTATCACGTAAAGGTCTATTGAAGAAAAACAGTGGATTTTAGTCAGTACGAGTCTGACAGTCCATTCCGCAACACTCAGGGTGGTAGAACTCATTTGATGGGTTCACAACCTAAAGAAATCGCTGTTACAATGTGTTATATTCCATGGTTTTTGATGACGTAACTAAAATATGTTTTTCTTATAATTTCTAGTGCCCACGGCGCTGCGGGCGGTTACGGTCCGAACTACCATGCTCCTATACCGCCGGTCCCCGAAAAACACCCCGAGGCTTATGGTAAGTCACATTTCGGAGTACATCACCCATTCTTACCACAGAATAGAAGTGTTTTCGGACTGTGTCGGCAGGAAACCGTGACCCTGGAACGTAAAGGGCTATTTGAGGATCACTGTGGATTTTATTCAATACAAGTCTGACAGTCCCTTCCGTCCTGCCCAGGGTAGGAGGCCTCATTTGATGATTTTACAATGTAAAACAAAATCTCCTGGATCGCGGGACTTACGAATTACCGTGACCCCGGAACGCTGTCGAAGGACACCGTGGATTTTAGTCAGTACGAGTCTGACAGTCCCTCCCGCTCTGCCCTGGGTGGGAGGCCTCATTAGATGATTTTACAATGTAAAAAAATCTCCTTAACACTTACGTTATTATTTTTAATTATACGTTTACTTCATTACAATGTTATGTTCTCTGAGCAGGCGGCGCGGCTGCTCCGCTAGATGGCGCTTACAAGGTGGAGTCCGCGCAGCATCCCCAACAACATGATCCACTCTACTATCAGGTAAGCATTACATTTTCCTTCTTAAAATGTGAGAAACAGGGTGTAAAATTGCTCATTCCTGAAATCGTCATAAAAGAGCGAATCATGGAACAGTATAGATGTCGCCACAAGTACGACAAATCATCATCTGTCTGCCTTCTCTCAACTATATTGGGGTCGGCTTCCAGTCGAAGCAGATGCAGCTGAATATCAGTATTTTACATGGAGCGACTGCCTGTCGGACCTCCACAACCAAGTAACTGAGTAATACGATATCCCATGGTTAGACTGGTTGTTAGACTTTCGAGCTTCTGACTAACAGTAACGACTGTCGAAGATCTACAAATGACAGCCGGGACCGACGGCTTTACGTGCTCTCCGAAGCACGGAGGAAACTCGCTATGACAGATGATCACCCATCCACAGACCAGCCTCGGCAAGCCCGGCTTAACATGGAAGATCGGCCTGTGCGGCTATAATAAATTATTTAGCCACGAACTCTTCACGAGTACGACATAAAAAGTCACATTATTATGTTCTAAACGTTGTAATAGAGACTTAATTTAGGGGCGAAAAATACCCCAAGCAACCACGAGGGACCATTGGGATGTCGTATATCTTGGATTTAGTGTCAATGTTCACAGATGATGATTTTGTAAAGGCAAATAATAATTGTTTCCTTTTAAAACAGAACGCCTCGGCAGAGATGGCAGCCGGCCCGACCAACCAGGACGGGTTTCTGCAGTCCATTCTTAACGACGAGGACCTGCAGCTCATGGACATGGCTATGAACGAAGGTAGGTCTTCTCAAGAACCCGGCAGGCCTTGGCCCTCCAGAGGGGGCCCCCGTCATAATTTCACCTACAACCTTGTCATAAATATTTGAATGTAAAATTTTGAATTTAGTTCTTCTTTTGTTCAATAGATGGCGTTATCTAAAATTAAGAGCATGTCTTAAGTGACTGCAACACATGGACTTACTAATACACTCTAAACTGAGCATTCCAAGTTTCGTATCACACAAAAATGAGCCTTAAAAATAACTTCTCAGGTTTACTTTTTGTTTAGCTATCGTAACTGAGACGAAAGAGATAGCCAAAGTGGAGGCGCTTGTCTCTTTTACTCAACTGCCAAAAAAATGTAGATGGTAGAAAAGACACTTACTTGCTTTTGAAACAAGTACATGTGTAATAAGTTATTGCTGCGGCAACATAGTTGAATCGCGTCGCATCGGAAGTCACAAATCCAAAGGTCGTTATTACACTTCGCCGCCATTTTTTAAAGGTACAAAGTCTAAAGGTGACTCTAAAAATAAATTACTAAATAATTGTTTTTACTGCATATCAGGTAGATGTCGGTTTTGATTGGAGTGTCTTATCTTTTATTGAATGTTAAATTTTATGACGCGCGATAAATATTCCACAACTATCACACAACGCCATCTAGTCCCAAGCTAAGCAGAGCTTGTGTTATGGGTACTAGACAACTGATAAACATACTTATATATTTCTAAATACATACATATTATAGATAAATTACACCCAGACACAGAACAAATGATCGTGCTCATCACACAAACATTTGTACTGGGTGGGAATCGAACCCACGACCTCCGGCATAGCAGTCAGGGTCACTAACCACTAGACCAACAGGCCTGATAGTATGGTTGGCTGATTTCTTTTTTAAATGAGTAGACAATCTGGGGTTTTGGGAGTCTCATCATCATCAGCCTATAATGATCCCACTGCTGGGACACAGGCCTCCACTCTGTGAGGAGCGCTGGTCCAGTGCTGGTTGGTAGATGTCACATGTCTTCGAATGTTTGGTTCTAAGACATGCCGGTTTCCTCACGATGTTTTCCTTCACCGTTTTGAGAGCAGTGGTGATGAAAAATTTCACAAAGTAATGCGCCTGCCTGGGTTCGAACCCACGATTTTTTAATAAAAAACTTCGATATTAATCAGACAGTGATAATCGATAAAATTAGGTATCTTTTTCTGTTTTTCAAAGTCTCGTCCATAAACGGATTAAGGACTGTTTTAGGTAGGTATGATAGTAAACGTTTTTGGACGAATTCAAAAAACCAAACTAAATCTTCAGCTTTATGGTATTAGTAATCAAATGAAATTAAAGATGATGAATGGTATTTATTTGTGCAAATAGGTCAATATAAACACTTTTAAGACGTCGTCTTACAAATTAGATGAGGCCGGTGTTTCGTATCTGAAAAGAGACAGCCGAAACAAATTCAGAGGTCACAGTTTCTTTTAAAGTCCAGACATTATATTGGTCAAGTCATACGGGCATAGAGGGCCAAAGCCTGCCGGGGGGTCGCGAGACTCACGAATTACCGTGACCCCGGTACGTAAATGGCTATTGAAGGACACCGTGGATTTTAGTCAGTACGAGTCTGACAGTCCCTCCCGCTCTGCCCTGGGGCTCTGTCCAGTCAGTGCACGCATTTGTCAGTAATCGTGTAGCTCGATAAAGCTAGTATAGATTTATGAGCTATCACATTTTTTGTTAATGCAGTAAAAAAGTAATAGCGGGCCAAAACTCCATGCGAAGAAAGTGGCAGGCAAAAACTAGTGCTTTAGATAAAACGGAAAACAACAGATTATTTCTTATCTAAGAGATACATGTAATAAATGTATGTAATGATAAATTTTCGCTGGAAAAATAATGACTGTACATTATAAATATTTTATCTACATCATATATAATCTTATTTAAATAAACGTCGACCAACTTAAATATGCAAGTGCCAAAAAATGGAACTATAACAAATGTACTGAGTTTGACGTTTCATTGTATTTTTTCTTGACTAACAGCGCCACCTCAGACTGCAAACTTAAAATTGGTCGTACTGTCAATTGACAGATAAGAATTAAATTCAAAATGGCGGATTCTTTGTCATGTGTCATTTATTTATTTTTTTGTTAGATATTTAAACTTTGATTTGGCAGTCTCTTTTATTTACATCATGGTTCATTTTTCTTCTATTTGCTTAATGATTAATTACTAAGAAGCAAAGTATAAAGGAAAAAAGCAGGTGACTGCTAAGGTGATGAATTTAAGAGGAAGATGGAAGAAGAATACGTACTGCCGCTACCACAAATTAATTGACACAAGGCATCATTCACAACAAATGTTATTTCCGTACTCAAAGGTTAAAACGAGGCGGGTACTCTGGGTCGACGGCGCGTTGTGTTCCACGCGCGCCTCAAGGAGTATCAGCATAGTGACGGGGCCTCCTGTAGAGGGCAAAGCCTGTTGGGGTCGCAGGACTCACGAATTACCGTGACCCTGGTACTTAAAGGGCTAGTGAAGGACACCGTGGATTTTAGTCAGTACGAGTCTGACAGTCCCTCCCGCTCTGCCCTGGGTGGGAGGACTCATTTGATGATTTCACCACGTAAAAAAAAAGTCATACGAGGACTATATAGGTTTGTGTCTGAGATCGTCTTTTGAAGTAAGAACCACACAGATTTGAGTGGATCTGTCCGGTCAGTGCACGCATTTGTCAGTTATCGTGTAGCTCGATAAAGCAAGTATAGATTTATGAGCTATCACAATTTTTGTTAATGCAGTCGGAAAAAGTAATAGCGGGCCAAAACTACATGCGAAGAAAGTGGCAGGCTAAAACTAGTGCTTTAGATAAAACGGAAAACAACAGATTATTTCTTATCTAAGAGATACATGTAATAAATGTATGTAATGATAAATTTTCGCTGGAAAAATAATGACTGTACATTATAAATATTTTATCTACATCATATATAATCTTATTTAAATAAACGTCGACCAACTTAATAAACAAGTGCCAAAAAATGGAACTAAAAAAAATGAACTGAGTTTGACGTTTCATTGTATTTTTTCTTGACATACAGCGCCACTAACGACTGCAAACTTAAACTGGTCGTATTGTCAATTGACAGATAAGAATTAAATTCAAAATGGCGGAATCTTTGTCATGTGTCATTTATTTATTTTTATGTTAGATATTTAAACTTTGATTTGGCAGTCTCTTTAACATCATGACTCATTTTTCTTCTATTTGCTTAATGATTAATTACTAAGAAGCAAAGTATAAAGGAAAAAAGCACGTGACTGCCAAGGTGATGAGATTTAGAGGAATATGGAAGAAGAATACGTACTGCCGCTACCACAAATTAATTGAGACAAGGCATCATTCACACCAAATGTTATTTCCGTACCCAAAGGTTAAAACGAAGCGGGTACTCTGGGTCGACGGCGCGTTGTGTTCCACGCGCGCCTCAAGGAGTATCAGCATAGTGACGGGGCCCCCTGTAGAGGGCAAAGCCTGTCGGGGTCGCAGGACTCACGAATTACCGTGACCTCGGTACGTAAAGGGCTATTGAAAGACACCGTGGATTTTAGTCAGTACGAGTCTGACAGTCCTTTCCGCTCTGCCCTGGGTGGGAGGACTCATGTGATGATTTTACCACGTAAAAAAAAAGGGTAAAACGGGGCCGTATTACTGAAACTGTCTGCTGTTGGACGTCTGGCACGAGGCTGTATCTCAGGAACCGTGATAGTTAGACATTTGAAATTTTCACAGATGATGTATATCTGTTTCCACTATAAAAACAAATACGAATAAACAGAATACAATACATATTTTAGGGGGAAGATTTTCATGTCGCGGGACTCATGAACAACCGTGACCCCGGAACGTAAAGGGCTATTGGAGGACACCGTGAATTTTTGCCAGTACGAGTCTGACAGTCGGGAGGGACTGTCAGACTCGTACTGACTCTGCTCTGGGTGGGAGGACACATTTAATGATTTTACCACGTTAAAAAAAAAACAAAAAAGGGGAAGATTTTCATACAAAAGGCATGATTTTTTTGCTGTTTTTATAGATTATGGTACGGAGCCGTTCTCCGACTCGAACTAATTCTGCTGAAAATGCTGAAATAACTAAAAGGGATTATAATACCTAGCATTATAGTTGTGAAAGTCAAATAGGCAGTCGCTCCATGTAAAATGTAAATTTTCAGCTTCATTCGCTTTAACGGACGAGTCACGACCTACCTCAATTTGAGTTAGCGCAGTGTATCTATTTAATAGATATATGAAAATGCTGTCTCACTCATCACAGTCACTAAGCATAGACAATAAAAACAAAAACGTAAATAACCTTCTGTCAAATGTACCAAATGTCAACTGTCACTTGTTTTTTTTAACAATACGAAGCTCGTGGCTAAATAACAACAGCTGTACAGGTCGATCTTCAATATAAAGCCACGTTTGCAGAGGTTGGTCTGTGATCATCTATCATAGCGAGTTTCCTCCGTGTCTCGGAAAGCACGTAAAGCCGTCGGTCCCGGCTGTCATTTCTAGATCATGGATAGTTGTAACTGTTAGAAGCTCGAAAGTCTGACAACCAGTCTTATCGTCAGATAGGCAGTCGCTCCATGTAAAATACTGATATTCAGCTGCATCTGGTTAGACTGGAAGCCGACCACAATATAGTTGGGAACTGGATAGGCAGACTATAGTTTGCGATAATAATTAAAAGTTAAAAACATTTCAGGGTCAGGTTAACCTATTTAGACAGTCTCACGGACATCCATCAGTGTAAAACGAAACTTATCACAAGAACAAAAAGTACATTTTCCGGGAATATTTTTAAAACCTGGTTTGTACAGTGATGGGTTTAACAACTTGTAATTATAGAAGATAATGTTTAAAGTGAAACAGCTGTTCAAAATCAAATATGAGACTACAAAATAATAAATGTAGAATAATCTTTCCTTATCTATATACTCTGACCTCGATGACGTAATAACTTTAAAAAAAATCGTTAGTCACTCTTATAACTTCGTCGGCGTTACACGATAATGGCCGAAGATATACGAATTGTGAAGCGTTCTAAAATTAAACTTATTTACGAAGTAAATAAGATACCAGTGTTTGAATAACGAGAGTTTATTAAGAGTAACATTTGAAAGATGTAATCATTTGACAACTGTGGCTGTGTAGTGAGTTTCCTTGGCCCTAAAAAGTTTAAACATCAGTGGTGTTTTTTTTTTCATTGTGTCCAAAGAGTTTTCATATCTGAAGATAAAAAAGTGGATTTATCAGGATTTTTCTTTCAACGTGGACGTCGATAAGGAGTTGCGAAGATTATAATTTTAAATCCACTTATTGGAACGTTTCACAAAAGATTGTTGAAACAGTATGGGTGTATTTAAAAAGCATTGACGCAAATTATAATACAAACATGGGAATCTACTCATATGTGTACAGACTATTTGTGATGAAGCACAATATCGTTAAGTGAACAAGTGATTAATCAAATAAAACAAAAACATTCTAAAAAGAACTACTAACTTAATAAAAAAAAACAAAACGGTGATTTTGAACGTTTTAAAAAATAAAAATAAACTGACAGTGAAGTGACATAAGTTTGCGCGCCAATTTTTTGACATTGACATTTGTATTTTGAACTTTCTCGTTTGCAAAGGAGTACTCATGCCATTCTTCCGCAAAAAGGCAGTAAAGAGTAGAAAGGGGCATAGTGAATGTAGTTTTTGCATGTGTCGTTACTGTATGGCCTTACGGAGACAAAGAACGACCTGCGATTCTCTGATAAAAGTGTCAACTTCAGTTCTTAAAAGATACAACTTTTGTTTATACTCCTTCAAATACAGACTGTTTTTCGATCCTTGAAAGTTATCTAATATTAGTTTTAGATAAAACACAATGGTTTTCTGTTTATATTAAGATCAACAGAGCTTAGTATTTACATACTTCTTACACGTCAGCGTCACGGGAAATTCCGTGATGGAAATGGCGACTTAACTAATCAAACGAAATTATTTCACGATAACGCCGAAATATTTACGAAGATAAACGAAGAAATTAACGAAGTTATATATTTTATATATAACGAAAGATAAAGAATAAAGATTGGAAAGATTTTTGCGGATTCAATATGGATTTGAGAGTGGCTAACTTTGCATACGCGCAGCCATTTTTCGCGATGGCGCCATATTTGAGAAGTCCATTATACTATCCGGATCCGATGGAATATCTGAATAGATATTATAAATATTATGATGGTAAGGATGCTCTCTAGGTTACTACAACTATCATTTTCCTTTTTTAGATCTTAGTAATCAAGACAGATGAACCACAGATCGTCCAAAAAGTTTTATGAATTTCCCGCCGCCATCTTTGTTCTTTCAAAATAGGTTTTATTCTACCGATTACTCAGGATGTTATGAGCATTCATGTACGTACATTTTGAAAATACATTTTCATTTGAATACTAGCTACCAGCCCATGTTTTACATGGGTGTAATATAGGTATCTAGGTATATAAAAGCGAAAAATCACTCATTCGCTCATCACGAGCTCTCAGAAACTACATGTGATTTCTTTGCGCCAAATAAATGGTTTTCTTTCTTTTAAAGACGTAGGTGCTCACTAAGACGGGATTTTGCGAATTGCGAACCCTATGAGGTTGTTTTTGGGGTTGAAAGAAAGAAAAAAAAACAGTTTATTGGCACATGCCACAAGTGCACACAGTATCACAAAAAATAAACAAAGAAAAAGAACTTAAAACTAAATTAGGTTGATAGTTTGTATGAAAAAGTAAAAGTGGGAGCAGATTGGGATGCGACGCGGTGAGTCGAGGGTTTTCGACCGAACAAAGTCGGAGGAAGAAACTAGTTGTCAACATATAAACGTTCCTCTCGAATCACTCTATATATTAATGAAAACCGCATCAAAATCCGTTACGTAGTTTTAAAGATTTTAGTGTACAGACGGATGAAAAAGACTTTGTTTTATAAAACGTTCTTTGTGAGGAAAAACTGCATTTTGAAACGTCATAAGCCTCGGATTGACGTCAATATCATTTGGAAGACATTGAGATAAGCATAGCTTACTCAAAAAGGTATCTACACTAATTTTAAGAAATACATAAGCTCCTGTCGCAGTCGGATAAAAAGATGTTAAGTTTGAAACTACTGAACCAATTTTGATAATTCTTTCATGTATAGAATGATACATATACATAGAGGAGCTCGTTGCTAAATAATTACAGCCGCACAGGCCGATCTTCCGGGTTAAGCCGCGCTTGCCGAGATTGGTCTGTGGATGGGTGACCATCTGTCGTAGCGAGATTCCTCCGTGCCTCGGAAACCATATAAAGCCGTTGGTCTCGGCTGTCATTAGTAGATCTTTGACAGTAGTTACTGTTAGTCAGAAGCTCCTAAAGTCTGACAACCAATCTTACCATAAGGTATTTTATTACCCAGTTACTGGGTTTTAGAGGTCCGACAGGCTGTCGCTCCATGTAAAATACTGATATCCAGCTGCATCTGCTTTGACTGGAAGCCGACCCCAATATAGTTGGGAAAAGGCAGGCAGATGAGATGTATACAATGATACATTCTTCCTCAGCGAAATTGGCTACTAGCTTTGCGTTCTTCTTGGTTCCACTGCTCGGCTCCTATTGGTCGTAGTGTGGTGTTATATAGCCTATAACCTTCCTCGTATAATGGACTATTTATCACAAAAAGATTTTTTCAATTCGTACCAGCAGTTCCTGAGAAAATCGCATACAAAAAACTCTCATTTTTTTTAAACTTTGCCCCACACTTGGAATTTCTCCTGTGTCGTGGGTGCGTTTACAAACATATTTATTAACACACAAACACACTCAGACCCAGAACAACTACTTGCAGATCATACTAATATTTGTTCCGTGCGGGGATCGAACCCGCGACAAGCTGCGCAGCAGTTGATCGGTCGGCCACTGCGTGCTGAGCCGGCTTTTACCATAAGTATATATTTTGGTAGCTAGAGGAGCTCGAGGCTAAATAATTACAGCCGCACAGGCCGATCTTCCGTGGTAAACCGCGCTTGCCGAGGTTGGTCTGTGGATGGGTGACCATCTGTCGTAGCGAGATTCCTCCGTGCCTCGGAAAGCACGTAAAGCCGTTGGTCTGGCTGTCATTTGTAGATCTTTGACAGTAGTTACTGTTAGTCAGAAGCTCTAAAGTCTGACAACCACTCTTACCATAAGGTATCGTATTACCCAGTAACTGGGTTGTGGAGATCCGATAGGCAGTCGCTCCATGTAAAATACTGATATCCAGCTGCATCTGGTTTGACTGGAAGCCGACCCTAATGCAGTTGGGAAAAGACTAGGCAGATGATGATATATTTTGGTGGCTAGGGGGCTTGGCATTCAAGTCAGAACCATAATCATATTCTATCACAGTGACTGTCAATTATTTTTGCTATAACATTAAGATAATAGCCGGGTGTGGCATTTTATCCACTCAAAACCAGTGATAAGTACTCGTACTAAGTAAATTTTTGATTCGTAAGAATACTAAGCAGTTTTTTTAAGCTGCTGATAGCTCGAAAGTAGGATAGATTAGATTATATCTACCTAGCCTTTTCACAAATACGTTGGGGTGATTTGCCATTATGCCATGGTACCTGCTTAACATCGTGAGTCCTGCGACCCCGGCAGGCTTTGGCCCGTCATTTTGCTGACACTCTTCGAGACGCGCGTGGAACACAACGCGCCGTCGACCCGGGCATGGTCCATGGTCGGATAGCGAGTTGCCCATTACTCGCTGCCCGCATGCCCGCGCCTACGGTGGCCGGAGATTGTCTGCCGACGTCTGTCGTCATGGGCGTCTACCACTGCGGCTGGGGTGGAGGGAGGACGCTGGACACGACCACATCTTCGCTTACCATCAGGCGAGATAGTGGGTAAACGCGAAATTATCATTAAATAAATAAATAACAGATGCCAACTCTGTATTTTTATAACATCACGCGATGCCATAAAATGAAACCTCTGCCTAATCTAGTATGTGGATTACAGTCGTGATGATGGCAGTTCGCTAACATGGCTTGTTTCTATGCAAATCAAGTCATACGTAAGTTCAACGTCATACAGATAAAACACGAAAAAAAAATACAAAATAAATAAAATGTAATTTACCATAGATAACAAAATCTGGCCTGTCATGATGACGGTCATAGATATTTTTTAGCCTCGGCGATAGTGGCGGTGAAACTTTGAACTCCGGCATTTCCTATAGTTTTTATATTCAGGTTTAAGGAGTAGTTAGAATATACTTTATTGACCAACCACAGACAACCAGTCTTACCATGGGGTATCGTATTACCCAGTTACTAGGTTGTGGAGGTCCGATAGGCAGTCGCTCCATGTAAAATACAGATATTTAGCTGCATCAGGTTCGACTGGAAGCCGACCCCAATATAGTTGAGAAAAGGCTAGGCAGATGATGATGTACACTAAAATTGTTACAAAACCAATTAATAAACATTGCTAGTTTTATGGTTACAATGGCGTTCTTGTCGCTAATAGTGAAGTCTTCCAGATAGGGTTGCCATCTCTAAAATTTGGTGACCAGGACAAGATGCGGGAAAACCCCGGATTTTAGAGTCCTGAACCCGGACATGAGTCGAAGTGCGCACCGTGGCAACTGCGTCAGGAGGGGTGGGGGGACGGTGAAGTGAGCGTGTGTCGCGTGCGGCTCAAGACTTTAAATTTGACTACTAATGGGGTTTCATTAGTTCCACCGGACGTTCCCTGGATGCCCTCTAAACTAGGACAAATGCGGGCAAACCCGGACGGATGGCAACCCTTCTTCCAGCCAACATTTGGGTGTACTATATAAGGCTATACTATAATATTATAAAGTTGAAGAGTTAAACGCGCTAATATCAGGAAGTACTGGTTCGAATTGAAAAAATATTTTTGTTTTGTATTGTCCATTTATCGGGGAAGACTACAGGGTATATAACAAAACGCTATGACCAATGGGAACCGAGCAGCAGGGTTAAAACCGCGGGAAAAACTAGTTAAAAATAAAAAGGTGAGACAGGTGCAAAGTTCTTTGAAAATCAGTTAAAAAGAGAGTCTTCTCCGACCAGACTGGTACCATCTCTGGTAGATTACTGCCCAACATTGGTCAGATATGAAACGGTACACTATCAATGGAGCCCCGCTTGGCAGGGCTCCTATTTCTTGGTAGTTTTTAAAAAAAAATTCACTATTCCCGCGAGAATGGTGAAATGAATGATTTATAACACACAAAAAAGGCATACGCCCAATTTTGGGACAGTTCGGGATGTGGTTAATGATGATGAACATGCGGTCATACACGTACGCCTGTTGCGAGTAGATATTCGTCAAACTTTTGCCAAAACATGTTGATTGATGATTAATCGTGTTCTGATAATAAGGCAGACTTTTTGGCTTTCATGAAACGAATTAAATGTTCTTCAAATATTATTAGCTGCTTTTATTTTTGATTTTAAGAATTTAGTCATGAAATAGGAGTAATGAGAACAAATTATTAGACATGATTGGTTTCATTACTTCTGCGCCAGCTTAAATTCTAGTGTAGTGACGGGGACCCCCTGTAGAGAGCCAAAGCCTGCTGGGGTCGCGGGAGTCACGAGTTACCGTGACCCTGGAACGTACAGGGCTATTGAAGGACACCGTGGATTTTAGTCAGTACGAGTCTAACAGTTCCTCCCGCTCTGCCCTGTGTGGGAGGACTCATATGATGATTTTACCACGTTAAAAAAAAAGGTTAAATTCTAGCGTGGTCGTGCTGGGAAGGAATCTTGCCAGCACGACCTGCATATTAACGATAATTGAGAAGTACAACATTTCTAATTAATGGTATTTAATAATACAAATCAAAAGGATTTTATTAACATCAAATTTTTAATGAATACGTTGACGGTCGTGACACGAAGTACAATACAAGTAAAAATTTGACTAAAATAGGAAGTTTTTGAGAAAATTCTCTGCTCTCATTGCAAGATAAATCCTCTTGAAATTCACGCCCGTAATGGATGAAAGTTTGTATGAAAATTCGTCACTTCCGATGTCGGCAACTTCCATACAAACAAACATCGTAATTTTAAACAGAACCCTATCTTAATTACAATAAGATTCATAATAAATTCGGATACATACGTAAATAAAAATAAAAAAAGAGAATAATCATCGTTCGTCGACATTTTTTTTTACATAACTTTAGATATGCGATAAAAACTTTTTGATAAGATTGTTGTACTTCCATAGCAGAGTTCTTTCCGATATCATCCGTTTTTGCGAATCACCGTGAGTTGAGAGTAATTTTTATTATATTATTTTTGTTGCTTTTTATTTTAGTCTGTCATTCATAATTGTACCGTAACTAGCTCTAAATAGTATTATATATGATGAGAATATAAGTTTTTTTTTCGGTTTTCGTAGTTTAGTGACAGTTCTTTTTTTTAAATTCAAAATGGTGGACATATTTAAGGATTTAAGGGTAGGTGCGTAATTTCAAATTTCGCACATTTTTTTTTGTACCAGTGCTTTTTTTTGTTCCATTTTTCTTTCAAATTTAAATTGTGTTCCTTTTTTTGACAGTTAGGTGTTCCTTTTTTTTGAGTGCAGTTATTTTATTTTTGCCACTTTGTGTTGTGTGTTTTACTAAATGTTGTGTAATAATTTCAAAACGTGTGAAATCGTCCTAATTTCGTGATTTTCAAGCGGTTTCCATTTTTTATGACCGACCAACGGATTTTGCTCCAATTTTTGTTCTTGTGGGGTCTGTACACTATGTCTTTTTCATTACCAAATGTTATCAATAGTTATTTGGCTAGCCAATACTCACTCCCTTACTAACCACATAATTTTTCATACATTTCATCTCTTTAAAAATTCTCGACTCTTTTATAACCTTACTCCTACTAAAAATGCAAAAGTTTTTAAAGATGGATGTTTGGTACTCTTTCACATAAAAACTACTGAACGGATTTAGATGGAATTTGTTACAACGATAGTTTAAAACCTATATTAACCCGTAGGATACTTTTTATCCCTCTGTGACGTTACACGCGGACATAAACTAATTGCACATAATAATTGCGTCAACTACATATGAGTTGCGTAAATTACGCTGGATTAGCGCTTTTGTCGAATTGATAAGACGAATCCTTTCTGAAGGTTCATTCAACAATCCGTTGACACGTGATTGGTTGTTTTCATTTTAATTGGCCAATCACAGCGCAGCTATAGTTTTGAAGGCAACCAATCCAATGACAGATCGCAATGACATGACTAATTTCTATGAAAACGTCTCGATAGATAGCGACACTGTTGCTTGTTGCAGTTTTCATAGATTTGTCTTTTTATTCTATAAAATAGTGTTTTTTATTCGTTAAAATATTAGGAATTTATTCTGTATCGTGTGTGCGTTTACAAACTTACAACCTCACATACACAAACAAATTTGTTCATGACCCTTACTTGCCTTTTTTTTGTTGGTGTACTTAATCATCAATTGAGTCCCAAAGCCCTTTTTTTATCTTGATAAAATCATCAAATGAGTCCTCCCACCCTGGGCAGAGCGGGAGTGACTGTCAGACTCGTACTGACTAAAATCCACGGCTTTGGCCCTCTAGAGGGGGCGGCCGTCACTTTGCTGAACTTAAAGCGCGCGTGGAACACAACGCGCCGTCGACCCGGGCATGGTCCATGGTCAGACAGCGAGTTAGTTGCCCATTACTCGCTGCCTGCATGCCTGCGGTCCCACAGCCCTGGGTTGAGAGAGAGTGAGTGTCCCAGGAGTGGGAACTTTATTGGCTGATGATGAGATGTTAGACATCAAAAACTTGACAGATAGATACTAAGTATATAAATAAATATTCCACAACTATCACACAACGCCATCTAGTCCCAAGCTAAGCAGAGCTTGTGTTATGGGTACTAGACAACTGATAAACATACTTATATATTTCTAAATACATACCTACATATTATAGATAAATTACACCCAGACACAGTACAAATGATCGTGCTCATCACACAAACATTTTTCCTGGGTGGGAATCGAACCCACGACCTCCGGCATAGCAGTCAGGGTCACTAACTACTAGACCAACAAGCCTATCAAATATCTACTGTCATGATAAAGCACTCGTAGGTAAAATCATCAATGACTATGACTAACATAAGTTATATAATCTGGTGATTCATTATTTTCGTTCATTCATAAGTTGATACGAGTATTACTATCATTTGGTAACTTGACACAGGATATCGTCAAGGTAAAATTGTGATTTAAATACTACCTGCCATAAAATCCATATTTCTCTATTACTGGGTCCATTCTTCTCATCTTCTCAGCTTGTTCCAGTGAGTGAAAGAGACAGAGCTATACTTGTCGTCTAGCGCCATCTCGTTCACTCGCTGGAACAAGCCTGGTTTTAAGACGTCATAATCCGGCCCCTGGTGACCCATTTCCATTGTGGGAAAGAGAGACTACACAAGTCGTTTACCGCCATCTCCTTCCCACAGTGGAATTAGTTTTATACTATGTAGTGAAGTATAGATAACTAGCCTTTGCCAGCGGCTTCGCCCGCTCCTAACTCCCTCCCCCCCCCTTATAGTCTATGTCACTCAGGACCAACACAGCTTTCTGCCAGTGAAACAATTTTTAAAATCGGTTCATTACTTCCGGAGATTACCCCTACATACAAACATACAAATTTACCTCTTTATAATATTAGTATAGATAAATATCTTATGTATTTGTTACAGGCATGTACACAATGCGCATGCTGGACGGCGCGAGCGCACACCACGCGCCCCATCACAACCACTCGCATATGATGATCACAGGTATGTACTTACCACATCACTTTTATTTTTATCGTGGTAAAAACATCAAATGGATCCTCCCACCCAGGGCAGAGCGGGAGGGACTGTCGGACTCGTACTGACTAAAATGCACGGTGTCCTTCAAATAGCCTTTTACGTTCCGGGGTCACGGTAATTCGTGAGCCCCGTAGATTCCAATAAACGAACGCCCTTATAAAATACGCCATGTTTTTATAAAAGCACAACATAAACAGTGTAATTTTTTCCTTACAGTGATGATATTGGGGTCGCGGGACCAAGGGATTACCGTGACCCTAGTACGTAAAGGGCTATTGAAGGACACCGTGGATTTTAGTCAGTACAAGTCTGACAGTCCCTCCCGCTCTGCCCTGGGTGGGAGGACTCATGTGATGATTTTACCACGATAAAAAAAAAAAAAAAAAACAGTGATGATATTAGAGTTTCAATTCGTTCGCTTGGAATTCCAAACGGTAGCGATGAAGTTGCTATTTTTTTAAGAACTCATCTTATGTCAACACAGTATTACATTAAGGACAAATTAAAAAAAAAGTCATACTTGACAGTTTAAAAAAAAAAGTATCATCATTTCAAGAGATTTAGATAACCGTTCCAATTAAATTTTGCAAAGTAACTGTAGTATTTAAAATATTATCTATAAAATTTAGAAACGATTTCGGAGGCCAATTTTTCTGTCATTTGTGCGTCGTCGCTCTCTGCTGTGTCGAGTAGCTTTGTCCGAAATTAAACGAGGTAAATGCTAACTTTCTCACTTTTACTACGCTAGCGAGCAAAAGTACGATCTTGAGTACTTAATAACAAGATAAGTATAAAAAAAATGTATCATTTTAAAGGTCTAACTGTTAACTTTGATATGGTACCAAATTCATTTAAATCGCGACCTTATTCTAGGAGTTATCCGGGTTCAATTCCAAGTAAGTATTTACATACTTTTGCTCGCGATTCTATACTTGTTCAATTTATCATATTAGTATAGATATATCCGTTGACTAAATTATATGACTGTCAAAACTGGTGAATAATTTGTTATCTTTATTTTTATCATTTAATTGCTGTCTGTAAAATATATCTGTTGATTTGATCTTTACACAGCATTTTTAGACACTTGCGTTCCAGGCAATCAAATAGATATCATAACCATCAGCGTTTCCTAATATTCCCACTGCTGGGACATAGGCCCGCTCTCTATGAGGTAAAGTGGGCCATAATCCACATCGCAGGCCCTGTGCGGGTTGGTAGATGTCAGTCTTCGAATTTTTGGTTCTAGGACATGCCGGTTTAATCACGCTCATAATGTCACAGTTAAATTCAAAATGATGTCTCATAAACGTCAACTGTCAAAACGGACAGCTGTCAAAACTGACACCTGTCTAATCTGACATCTGTCAAATGTTTTTACGTTTAAATCTGGTTGTTTCAGAGAGGGATTCAGCCTCCGATAGTGCCGTATCTTCTATGGGATCAGAGCGCGTCCCCTCCCTGTCTGATGGAGAATGGTGCGATGGATCAGACTCGGCTCAAGAGTTCCACAGGTGAGTTACCTACGTAAAAATGTCAAGGAAAATAATTTAATAAATAAATTTAGGAAACTGTAGATGCGAGTGTTGATATGAAAATATGATAAAACAAAACAAGACAAAAAGTGTAAAATAACTTTTTTTTTCGAATTGGAGATGATGAGTTTATTGTCAATAAACTAAAGATTCGCAAATGATCATTAGTGTAAACATAATAGTCTCTGGCATAAAAGCAATGAAATAAAAATAAAACCATTGAGTTCCGTAACATATATTACACTTTTATGTATTATTTTTAATTCAGTTTTTTTTTGTAATATTATGTTGTGTAATCGTAAATCATACGCTGATCATTTTCTGTCATCTACATTGAAGAGTTCCCTCGATTTCTCCAAGATCCCATCATCAGATCTTGACCTGGTGATCACGGTAGCACCTGGAAAATATACACCTTCAAACAAAAGAAGAATTTTCCAAATCGGTTCAAGAGTTTTTCACAAATCGAGTGTCAAATACGCATAAAAGAGACACAGTTCCTAGAGAACCTCCTTTTTTGAAGTCGGTCAAAAAGAGCTAAAATGTATGTGAAGTTTAAAAAGTGGAACTTTTATTATTATTAATCTTATCAAAGTCGCGTGCCAAACACTAGTCGACACATACAACATCAATAAAATGACATTTCAAATTTTCGAATTGTCAAAATTGTTTACTTAGAAATAATCAACCTTGTCGATGACACAGCAGTCTCACCCTTATCAGTACGATGAGGTAAGCAAAATTAACGTTTATTTTTTACGTCATACAGCTCAAAATTCCGGCCATACGACAATTCGTTCGGACGTGAACGCGCCGCGCCACATCAGCCACAGAAGAAACACCATATGTTCGGAAAAAGATGCTTCCAGGTACATATTGATTTAAAAACTAGTTAATAAACGCGACACAACGAGCAATAAATTTGACGCAATTCGACCGATTCCAACTACAAGTGAAAATCATCCTTACCACTACGACATATGACATAAAACGTGCGGTTATCTACGGGTTGATGAAAAACAAAACACGCTCGCCACGACGACGTAAGTCAGTCGAATTGCATCATTATATCGTAGTAGCAAGGACGTTTTTCATTTTTAGTTAGTAGAAATTGCAAATCGAAGGAATTGCATTCATTTGTAACGAGCATTCTCGCGAATGTTACATTAAAGAAAAACAAACGAGAGCGTTTTAGCGAGCGTTCTAATTAGCGTTCTGGCGAGCTTTTTGCCGAGTCGACTTTTAAGTGACACATCTTCATGAAGAAAATATTTTTGACGATCATCGACTAGAGCAGCGGTGGGCAAACTTTCTTCACAGGGGCCAGAAAGTTTTTAAAAAATTCAAAGGAAGGCCAAAATTACGTAGAACACACACCTATAGATCAACCTTTTTTTTACGTGGTAAAATCATCAAATGAGTCCTCCTACCCAGGGCAGAGCGGGAGGGACTGTCAGACTCGTACTGATTAAAATCCACGGTGTCCTTCAATAGCCCTTTACGTTCGGGGGTTACGGTAATTCGTACAGTCCCGCGACCCCGGCAGTCTTTGGCTCTCTAGAGACAGATCAACCTACCCGAATCTGTCAAATTTTACCAATCGAACATTAACCTTCCACTGTTGTGATAAGGTTGAAAATCTATTAAAGAAATTTGACAGATTGTAGTAAGTTAATGTGCTGGCGTCTGTTAAATTTCAGCCTAGATAGCTCTGGGTTCAATTCCTATGGTAGAGAAACTCATAATGGATATTTGACAGAATTGTTGGTCTAGTGGTTAGTGATCCTGACTGCTATGCCGGAGGTCGTGGGTGCGATGCCCACCCAGGATAATTTTTGATGAACGCGATCATTTGTCCTGTGTCTGGGTGTAATTTATCTATAAAATGTATGTATTTAGAAATATATAAGTATGTTTATCAGTTGTCTAGTACCCATAACACAAGCTCTGCTTAGCTTGGGACTAGATGGCGTTGTGTGATAGTTGTGGAATATTTATTTATTTATTTGTATCAAGAATTTCTACTACGAACTATTAATTTTAACAAATAATTGGGTGTTTTATAATTTCAAAACACAAAGTCTTTTATCTACTATCATGCTATTAATCCTCTATAAAAGAACCTATAACAATTAGCTTATTGCCAACATTAAAGCACTCAATGATATAATGATCATTATATCATCCAAACGCGTGTTATAATGAATTTCAAAAAAAGAACATTCTCATGCAATGACATTTTCACCACCAGATCGCTAAAATTTTGAAAGAAGAACAACTCGTCTTATCGTGTTATATCCCGCCATTTTTTCACTCGAATATGGTATGCGAATATGGTATGTTATGAGAATCTTTTATAGAGGATTCACAGCATGATTGTAGATAAAGTCTTGTATGCAACCGTTATAATTAGGTATTAAAACACTCATGTGATACTATTATCACACTCGGCTACGCCTCGTGTGATAAACCCACATTCGTGTTTTAATACCCCTGATTATACAACAGTTGCATAAATAACTATTATAACACTTTATATAAGGCCTGAAAACCTAAAAAAAATCTATTAAATTAATTTTTTTTAGCGCCACGCATACATTTAAATGTTTTCCGTGGAGATGTTCACTTTTTTACGTCAGAATAGAACGACGAGGGTAATTATTCATCCGTGTTTTTGGCTTCAATTCTTAGTGGCCTACTAAAAATCTGGACTTCCTATACTCTAAGGTTGTGGAGTTAAACATAAATGTATTATATTTGTAGGAGCAGCCCGCCCCCGCTGCCCTGGACCCGGTGGGCAGGCCCGGGGTGGTGAAGTACGAGTGTCCCGAGCAGACTTACCACCATGAGAATATGCATATGCACAATGGTAAGAATTTACTTTATATAAACAACATTTTAACCTTTTAAGCGCTTGGCTAAATATCAATTGCCTTGCCCCTAGCGCCTGGTTACGAAACGTGCTTTCCTCTTCTCCTCTCTTTCTGCTCCTTTTAAGCTCCGATTTGTAAAATATCATGGTGTACAATAAAAAGTATTTTATCTGTCTATCTACATAAATAGAGAGATATAGAATAGATGCAATAAAATCGAAGAAAACAACAAAAATCGTGAATATTCTCTGTCGGATAAATACGACACGGGCGATAGGGGCACGGAAATGTTTGTCGTATATATACGACTCTGGCGGTTAAAGGGTTAAGTTATTTTATTCCTCTTCTGGGGGTTATTGATTTATCAAGGTCTTTATTAAGGGGCCTTTTACAGTCCACTAGCGCCGCCAATCGAAAAAATGTCATAACACGTAAATAGAATCAAAAATACAAAATGTGGTCTGTAATTACTGTAGAAAAGGCAATAACGTAATTTTATAACACATTGTCAACACTTGAAATATATATAGCTGTTTAGCTAAATCGTGTATTCTAAACATAAACGGCCGTTTTTGTTACAAATGCACGATTTAGATTTTCGGCGCTTTTTGATTGGCGGCGCTAGTGGACTGTAAGAGGCCTCTTAAAACATTAGCTGTTTCCCGCGGTTTCATCCGCTGCTCGGCTCCTATTGGTCGTAATGTGATATTATATAGCCTAAAGCATTCGTATACAACATGGTTCATTTGATTACGTAGGCTTGATAGCTATATTTAATAAGATTTAATTGTATGTAATTTTTAGTTTAATATGATAATTAAATTGGTCATTTGAGCGAAAAAGGAAAGCTATGAATTATTTTCTTTTTCTAGTATATTTGAAATGCTTATTTTAGATGCAACAGTTTTGTGTCTTTTTTTTACAAATTCGATTTTGCTGATAAACCATTAAATTTTAAGAATAACATATTTTAAAGTTCTTAGGTCCACTTGCACCACAAACCACTAAACAGGTTTAGCACTAAACTGATTTAAAACATCGTTCTGTCTCTGCCAACTTCAAACAATTTGACAGGAATACAGTGATATTCTAAGGCAGTTTAGCGCTAAACCCGTTTAGTGATGTGTGGTGCAAGTGGGCCTTAATGTTCAAAACATTAAACACAATTTAGACAAGCCTGTAACTTGATTACCAATTACACAATTTTGAAACTAAACAGAAAACAATTAACTTAAATTACACAGAGTAAACAAAAACAATATAAAACTTTTACTACAGTATAATAAACCTTTCATTTTTCTCTTCTGCAGTAGATTTCGCCCCCCGGCCGCAGCTCCCTCCTCCCCACGTGTCCTCCCTGCACGCGCCTGCTCTGGACCTCAACACAGCGCACTCCAGCCATGCCTTACTACAGGTAAGACTGTACAAGTTATCTACACTGCTTGTATGACCAGATGTATGAATGTGGATGAGGCGGAAGGAGTATGTAAGGATCGTAGCAGGTGACGCTCTGTAGTTTCTGCCATCCCCCCATGGGCAGAAGGCGTGAGTTTATGTATGTGTGTACACTAATATTATTAAGAAGAAAAAAATTGTTTGTATTGAATAGGCTTCGAAACTACAGGACCGATTTCAAAAATTCTTTCACCAGTTGAAAAGCTGCTTTGATCTCGAGTAACATCACTACATAGTATAAAACAAAGTCGCTTCCCGCTGTCTGTCTGTCCCTATGTGTGCTTAGATCTTTAAAACTAACGGACTTTGATGCGGTTTTTAAAAGATAGTGATTCAAGAGGAAGGTTTATATGTATATAACGTGCTTAATATAGTAGAGATTGCACCCGTGCGGGGCCGGGTTGGGTGTCTAGTATGCAATATAGGGTTGGGTGAGCGGGCAAAGCCGCTGGCAAAAGCTAGTTAATGATAAACTTAAAGGGAGAGTTGGTGAAACTGTGAGATACTTGGCGAAACAGTGAAATACTTGGCGAAACAGTAAAATACTTGGCGAAACAGTGAGATGCTTAGCGAAACCTACTAAATCATAACGTGGGTGGGTTAACTGCATCTGATTGATCCGGGTCTAGTCGTTGATCGGATGGCAGCTACGAAGTGATTGCTTCCCGTTCCTGCTCGGTCAGAGTGCGAGTTGTTGCCTTGTAGATTGACCCTAGCATCAGTTACTTAACCATTAGCTCCTTTAAAATGTACTAATCTCTTTATTTTTTTAACAGAGTCAGATCCCCAGCCCGGCCCCTCCTCGCTTCGCGTACGCGACCCCGGAACGCGTGCGACACAACCACACCTACAGCGCACCGCTCGCGGCCGCCGACCAACGACCTGCTGCTGTTAGAGACAAGAGAGGTACGTCAAATGTCAAGGTCAAAGTCAAAGTCGAGTTCAAATGGTACTCAACACTCAAAGTGGGGTTCACATAGTAGTCAAAACTCAGTGTCAAAAGTCAAAGTTGGGTTTAAAACTTAATCAAAAGTGAAAATCGAGTTCAAAAGATAGTCAAAAATCTAAATCAATATTCAAAGTTGGATTCAAAAGGTAGCCAAAGTTAGATTCAAAAGTTAGGCTAAAGTGAGAGTAGAGTTCAAAAGGTCTACGGTCAAAGTTGAATTGACGACACGGTTGGTGTGTCGCGGGTTCGATCCCCGAACGGAACAAATATTTGTTTGATCTACAAGCAGTTGTTCCTGGTCTGGGTGTTTGTGTATGTGGGTTTCTATGTTTGTAAACGCAACCACGATACAGGAAGAAATTCCCAATGTGGGGCAATATTTTTTTTTTAACTAAGTCAAAAGTGAAAATCAAGGTCAAACTTAAAAGTCAAAGTCGTACACATAACAACTCTACGAAATTTTGAACTCCACACATTCTTTAAAACAAAATAGCACGTAATAATGTAACAATAAAGTCTAAATTCCTTCTGTCTCCTCCAGTCCGGCGGCTCACAGACGGTAGCATGTCAGACGGCGGGTCCTCGGCCACAAGCAGCGGACAACATCTGTCGAGAGACGAGAAGAGAGCTAAGGCATTAGGTAAGGAAGAATACTAGTCATATTTGGGCAAAAATATGATGATTTTAGTGTTATTTAAAAGGTTTTTTTTAAGTGAATGCATCATTAGATTCATTGTGATTTGAAAGTCGATACATAAATTCATAAGATTTAGCCCCCATTCGTACGAGCCCTTTTTTTTGGGCGTTTAAAAAGCGCTGAGTTGGAACAAATAGCCCAAACAAATAGAACAAATAACCCAGCACTTCAAATCAAATACAGTTCGAAATAAATCGCCGCGCTTTAAAAACGCAACTGAAACTGGTGCATAAAGACAACCTTACACGACCAATGATGATAAAAGTATTCAAAATTTATTGTCCTTTAGAAATAAGTTTCTATACCACGAAAAAACAATTTATATACATAAAAATACCCACATTAACCTAAACAAGTGGCCGCAGGCATCCCCCTGGAGGTGCAGGACATTATCAACTTGCCCATGGATGAGTTCAACGAGCGGCTGTCGAAGCACGACCTCAGCGAGGCACAGCTGTCTCTCATCAGGGATATCAGGCGGCGCGGGAAGAATAAGGTATATTGGCATTGCCTTTTGGTGTGTAATGGTACAATTCCACTTTAGCCGTGCGCGTACTAAATTGGTGTCACGTTTAGCCTCTGTCTCTACCGTAAGGCTATGCGTAATTATTTTTCGCGCACAATGCTGCACATTTGAGCGCGAAAATGTTCGCTGAACTGAGTTTAGTAATGTGCGCGTACAAATAACGAGTCCACTGTTCACGTGTGCGTGTAGTAAAGTATTTGGGTGTGTAATTTCTTCATGTGCGCGTACAAATAACGAGTCCACTGTTCACGTGTGCGCGTACAAATGTATTTAAGTGTGTAATTTGTTCGTGTTTGTTTGAGTGAGTCGACCAGAGGTAACATTCGTGCCGCACACCTTTGAAATAGCGTCCTAATGAAGTCAAAATGCTCGTCATATTTTATTTCAATCGTTTATGTAGACAACTCACACTTAACCAAAAAAAAAAATAGCCAAAAATAATAACATAAAAAAGAGAGTTCCTAAGAAAGTTTTTCCGTATATCTTAACCCTTTGTCAAACAGGCAGGCGAGTCCGAAGCGATAACGAACCGATACGAGACGTCAGTCCGATAGTTCGGTCACGCTATCGGATCGCTTTCGCTTTTCTATGTGACTGGATTCAAACAATTCCATACATTACAAATAAAAACGCCTCGCTTCGCATTCGTCACGCCTGTCTGGTTGACAAGGGCTTTATGGATACGGATTTCCGCCTGTTGGCCTATTTAAAAGAAAGAACCTGTATATCATCACGCTACGATCAATAGGAGGTGAAACCGCGTGGAACAGCTAGTTACAATATATCCCTTTTTTTATTTATTTATTTAAGGAGAACCAACAGCTATAACAAATGGATAACAGTAGTAATATGCAACACAGAGCCAATAACAGGTTCCCACGGATAGAAATAGGAAAGGTAATAGAAAACTTAGGATCTAACAAGCACGTAAAATATAAAATAAGTTTAACTAAGTAAATATAAGATTATGGTCCCTTGAAAAAGCTCGCATTTAACTGACGGCGTACAGAGTAGGATTTGGTAGTAAACGGGTCAAATGAGAACTCTTTACAAATAATATTAAGGTCCTTGCTCGCTCGCACCATATACGAGTTTTGCCTATAATTGGAATGAGAAAAGGGAATGGATATAGGCGGATTAAATCTAACTGATCTCTGGGGTACATTAAAATACAGTATATGCAGGAGATCAGGAGAGTCAATCTCGTTAGATAAAATTTTTAAAAGAAAAGTGCAATCTGCTAGTCGACGACGATTTACGAGTGGCTGTAAATGAAATTTCCTACAAAGGCTTATGTAATTATCAGAATGGTATGGAATACGTAGCCGAAAACATAGGAAACGAATAAATCTTTTTTGTATATTCTCGATCCGATCGATATATTTACGGTAACACGGGTTCCAGATGCATATTCAAGATGACTTCTAACAAAGGAGCAATAGAGAATCTTTAGAGTTTTGGCCTTCTTAAAGCACCCCGCGAGTCTCATAACAAAGCCCAGCGCCCTTGCAGCCTTAGCCACTACTTGCTCAATATGCACGTTAAACAACAGTTTAGAGTCATGAAAGACACCTAAGTCACGTACACCCTCGCACCTCTGTAATAATTGCCCTTTAAGTTCATAGGTTGTTGGGAGAGGTATGCGTTTCCTGCTAAATGATATAAGTGAACATTTTTTAGGGTTCAGATCCAGTGAATTAATAGTGCAATAATCATCCAATCGCGCCAAGTCGGACTGCAGAGCATTCATGTCATCTTCTGATGATATTGCAGAAAATATCTTCATGTCATCAGCAAAACAAAGCAAATTTGAATTATGGAAACACGAGTCAATGTCGCTTACATAAATAATAAAAAGCAAAGGACCCATCAAGGAGCCTTGGGGAACACCACTAGGAACTGAAACCCAGCTCGAAATATAATTACTAATGACCACGGCCTGAGATCTGTTATCAAGGTATGAAGCAAACCAGCGAAGCAGATCGCCTCTAATACCATTTTTAAAAAGCTTAGCTTTAAGAATGTTGTGGTCGATTCTGTCAAAGGCCTTACTGTAATCTGTGTAAACGACATCGACTTGTGCTCCAACGTCCATTTGGGCTGTTAAGAAGTCATTGAGTAAAGCTAGGTTGGATACAGTTGAACGTCCCTTAAGAAAACCGTGCTGAGAGGGACTAAAAGACTGATTCAGCGCGGCATAGACTTGATCATAGATAACCCTCTCAAAAACTTTAGCTAAAATGCACAGTTTAGAGATGGGTCTGTAATTGACTATTTCATTTTTGTGCCCCTTCTTATGTACCGGAGTTATAAAGGCAGACTTCCAGATTTGGGGAACACAACATGTAGCTAGGGATTTCTTAAACAATAGGGACACTGGTAAGGCTATGCTTTTAGCACATCCAATCAGCAATTTAGGTGATAAATTATCCGGACCAGCAGATTTAGATGGATCAATTTTACTTAACAACTTAACTATTACATTTAGGTCAATCTCGATTGAGTGAATATCCGAAGGTGCATTGTAACTTGTAGCAGTTTCGGGAGAACAAGAAGTAGAAGGTACGTCATTGATTGGATCAAGAAAAGTAGAATAAAAGTGAGAAGAAAATGCATTACAAATAGATTCAGGAGAGGAAACCGTCATATCACCATACTTTAGAAAACTGGGCATTGCACTGGACCTAGAACGCTGTTTCACAAAGCTCCAAAAGCGCTTAGGATTAGTTTCAATGGAGGCTTCTGTAATTGCTAAGTAGCTATTGTAACAATCCACTTCAAGCTTATTAACCCGCTCACGTAAATGCCTAAAGGTTGCCTGATCTGAAAGTCTGCCATACCTTTTAAATTTACGGAGGTATTTAGCCTTTTCTTTAATCAAACGTTTAAGTGACAGGGAGTACCAAGGAGGGAATGAGCTGTGAGAAACTGTCATAGTAGGAACAAATCTATTTTGAATGTCCGATATAGTAGAATAGAAGTAGTTTATGGCATCACTAATCGACATGTCTAAAAATACGTTCATCCAATCAATAGCAGCTATTTCTCTGTTAATGGCCATAAAATCAGCCTTACCGTAAAGGTACCGAGTAAAAGGAGCGGGAGTTAAATAGCTGTACTCAGCAAAGTTTACTTCGACGCTAAGAGCTGGATGATATTTATCAACAGGTGTTAAAGGCACCGAACATTCGCATACAGAAACAATGTCATTACATAAAACTAAATCCAGGATTTTACCGTATTCGTTTAATATACCGTTACATTGATTTAAACCTAAAACACCTGGTAAAATCATCAAATGAGTCCTCCCACCCAGGGCAGAGCGAGAGGGACTGTCAGAATTATACTGACTAAAATCCACGGTGTCCTGCAATAGCCCTTTACGTACCGGGGTCACGATAATTCGTGAGTCCCGCGACCCCGGCAGGCTTTGGCCCTCTACAGGGGGCCCCGTCACTATACTGACACTTCTAGAGGCGCGCGTGGAACACAACGCGCCGTCGACCCGGGCACAATATATCCATAAGCTAAAAATCTTTATCATCCTCACAGGTTGCAGCTCAGAACTGCCGCAAACGTAAGCTGGACCAGATCACCTCCCTTGCGGACGAGGTCCGCACCGTCCGCGACCGGAAGATCCGCACCCAGCGGGAACATAGCTCACTCATCGCGGAGAGACAACGGGTCAAGGAGCGGTTCGCGGCGCTTTACAGACATGTATTCCAGGTAAATTTTATACCTACTCAGCTGCTACATTTTCATCCATCCATCCATCAGCCTATAATGATCCCTCTGGTGGGACACAGGCCTCCTCTCTGTGAGGAGCGCGGGTCCAGTGTGTGTTGGTAGATGTCACATGTCTTCGAATGTTTGGTTCTATGACATGCCGGTTTCCTCACGAGGTTTTCCTTCACCGTTTTGAGAGCAGTGGTGATGAAATAAATTACACAAAGTAATGTGCCTGTCTGGGTTCAAACCCACCTGCCTCTCGTGGCAGGGGAGTATTATACCACTAACTTCCGAACTGCAATTGAGAAATTCTATTACAAAAATCCAATAACAATTTTGCCCGATCCGGGAATCGAACCCAGGATCCTCAGCAGTCGCGCGTGCGACCACGAGACTACCGGGACATCAACATCATCATCATCTGCCTAGCCTTTTCCCAACTATATTGTGGTCGGCTTCCAGTCAAACCAGATGCAGCTGGATATCAGTATTTTACATGGAGCGACTGCCTGTCGAACCTCCACAACCCAGTAACTGGGTAATACGATACCCCATGGTAAGACTGGTTGTCAGACTTTAGAGCTTCTGACTAACAGTAACGACTGTCAAATATCTACAATAGGTTTCAAATAAAATACTAAACCAATTCCTCTTCTTCCTCAGAACCTTCGCGACCCTGAAGGTCGGCCGCTGTCCTCCCAGCAGTACTCGCTGCAGCAGGCCGCCGACGGGAACGTCGTGCTCGTGCCCAAGATGCCACAGCACCAAGGTAACTAATAAATATTCCACAACTATCACACAACGCCATCTAGTCCCAAGCTAAGCAGAGCTTGTGTTATGGGTACTAGACAACTGATAAACATACTTATATATTTCTAAATACATACATATTATGGATAAATTACACCCAGACACAGGACAAATGATCGTGCTCATCACACAAACATTTGTCCTGGGTGGGAATCGAACCCACGACCTCCGGCATAGCAGTCAGGGTCACTAACCACTAGACCAACAGGCCTGTCAACTACTAACTACATATACATTGTATTTATTCTATTTATTTTTCGTCAAAATCGTCCTCGAGACTACTTTAAGCCTTTGTCAAACAGACAGGCGTGACAAATGCGAAGCGTGACGTTTTTATTTGTAATGTATGGAATTGTTTGAATCCAGTCACATAGAAAAGCGAAAGCGATCCGATAGCGTGACAGAACTATCAGACTGACGTCTCGCTTCGGTTCGGTATCGCTTCGCTTTCGCCTGTCTGTTTGACAAAGGCATTAAACGATTTTTGATATTTCTCATAGAATCGGATATACGCCCAGTTGAATAATTCACCCTGTATATGTGTGTAATGTAATTTCTTTATAGTAAACATTAATAAAAAATTAAACATCGTTTGCATACTAAATAAACAGGGTTATTTGTAAAACATTAACAACCTTAGATAATAGAATGTCTTAGAGGTCTTAGACCAATGAGAATTGAAGCCAAAAACACGGTAGAAAAATTACACCCTTCGTTCTATTCCTACTTAAAATAAGTGAACATCTCCAAGGAAAACATTTAAATGTTTGCGTGGCGCTCACTCACCACACATTTATAAAAGAGTGGCTTCACTGAAAACGTTGTTTTGTTTCGAACACGAAATCTGAATAATTTCTAAGTTAACATTTCATGGTCGCGGGACTTACGAATTACCGTGACCCCGGTACGTAAAGGGCTAGTGAAGGACACTGTGGATGTTCGTCAGTACGAGTCTGATAGTCCCTCCCGCCCTGCCCTGGGTGGGAGGAATCATTCGATTATTTTACCACGATAAAAAAAGTAAAAAATATGCTTTATATATCAGCTTCATCGTACACCATTTGCAAAAATACAATGACGATAACTCTGCCATCATCCTAATAAATATAATATTAAACCCCTTTTATAATTATATGTTTTATTTATTTCCAGATCACCCAATGAATCGCACAAACGATGATGATATGGACAGAAAAGCAAAAAGTTACGACCAGTGACACCCCGCCTACCACACGACGTTCCCGAGATGGTAACGCACACACAAACACACTAAGACTCTACCATGCAATAATATTACAAGTATACAAAAGTTTTACGCTATAAGAAAAATATACTGCGAGATTTTGTAAAAAAAAGTGGTTTGATATTTGTTAAATGTCATCTTCAAATACTTTTTTTGATATTCTGATAAAAAAAAACAAGTAATTTATTAATATCATGGCCTTTTCAAGGCTTTAAGTTCATAGAAATCCCTATAAAAGTTTTTCAAGTATATTTTTTTATTATTTTACTATAGAGATATTAAGCCATTGAGGTTCATTTTCAACGATTTTTGCTAGTAGTGGAAATTGCTAAGTAATGCTCGTATTTTTTTTAATGACAGCTGTCAAATTTGACTTTGACGTTTGACAAATGTCAAAACGCTTTTTCTGTGTTTTAGCAGGTTGAGATTTGTAAATAAACATGTCACTTTTCTTCAAATTTGTAAAAAATAGTGTGGATGCTTTGCTGTAAATTATATACTATTGCGCAGTGGCATCAAAGTCCGCCTTTTGAACTAACGGTCACAAGTTGTAATCAAAAATAATTTGTTTATGTGTAAAATAATTATTATATTGTGTGTGTTATCCATTTCTTAAGAAAAATGTCCTAATTTTGGGCATAATGTGCTAATTTTTGGCATAATGTCCTAATTTTGGGCGTGAAATGTGAACTCAAAGTAATTTTTATAGCTTTTAAAAGGGCCAGTCCTGATTATTTCTTGCAGCTTCAATTTCTGCTGCATATAGCTTGGCATAGCTTGTCATTCTTGTAAAAGGACGGTAGGCTAATAGCTAAGCTTTTTCTAAAAATAACGAAAAAATAATTGTTTGTGATACAAAAAAAAGAATTCCATTTTGACTTAGTTCTCGATTAGCGATTTAAAAAAATTGAGTTATTTTTTTGCGTGTCTTTTACAAAAAAAAAAGATACTGTATGTATTTCTTTAAAAAACTGTATATTTGTTTTGTAGTTATTTTTTCTTTCTTGTGTCCTTTTTTTTGTAAAAAATACGTAAATATACGCGTTGTATTTTTTTTTGGGTTTACCAACAAAATTGTTCCAAGCGAAAGTAAAAATATTCACCACAAACGACTGATATCATATAAACCATAGATTTTAATAAAAACGATTTAAAAAAAAATCACTGATGTCTATGACATCGTTATGTTGCAATAAGTAAATTTAGAAGTTTTTTTTGTAAAATATTTTTTTTTCTCTTACTATTTAAGTTATGTTATGTTTTTTTTTTAAATGTAATATTAGTTTTTAAGGCTATAAAGTTAAAATATCAGCTAAAATGATTGACCAGACACACAATAAATAAATATACATACATATAAATAATATAGGATAAGTTTTTTTTATAAAATAATCTATTTTTTAACAGGGTAGCTAATAACTGCAAAATAAATATATGACAGCCAGAAATCATAAAAATATCTGAAATTAAATATAAATTTTAATGAATTGTATATCAGATAGGCAAGTCGATCCATATAAAATACTGATATTCAGCTGGATCTGATTCCGAGAAGCTAACGGCAATATCTTTGGTCAAAAAAATCGATGATATATAAAAAATGATTATATATAAAAAGCAGTTTATACTACCCTGTTAAAAATCTAGTTTCATAGTCTACCTGAACAATATTTTATGCTGATTAAAACCTATCTGTTGGTATCTACACTGTATATTTTTCTTTTGTCATTTCGGTACAAAAAAAATAATGAAAAAAATATATGATATTTTGTCGAAATTTATTTGGTGCGCTTTCATTTTTTTTTTGAGTCCATTTTTGTAAAGTTTTTAGTACAAGGAAAATAAAATAAAATGAATTTTCTTGCAAAAAACAAACGTTTTACTCTTTTCTTATTTTAAATATTTAAAAAGTAACTGTTACTCTAACATGGTATATAATTATAATTTGAGTTAACAATTATGCGTTTAAAACTTCTAAGTGGACTTAAAATAATATTAACATTGTTATTCTATGCAGTATAAAAGAAAAAATCTTTAGTTACCATAAAAAAAAATGTTTTTTAACATCATTTAAATTTTGACAGATATTATAATTTATTTTTGTTTCGTACCGTATACTACCGCGCATTATTTTGAGTATAAGTACAAAATTTTTAAACGAGAAGAAAACTCCTACTTTATTAGTAATACTTTGTATAAAATGTAGTTGTTTAAAAAAGATATTAAAGTAACATTTCTGTCCCGTATTTGTGTCATTACTATTTTATATACACCTATTATAAATATACTAGTTTTCGTCCCCGGTTTCGCTAAGAAAAATATCCCATAAGGCAAGGACGTATTACAGACATAAATATGTATCTTACGTCTTATTTTAGATTTTACAAAGAAAAAAAAAACAATCTAGGACTTTTTTACAATAAACGGTACGAAATAATAATGACAAAAGTATATTAAAAAAAGAAAAATATCTTTTTAAAAACCACTACGTTCTACTCTGTAACTATAAGCTTACCTTATGTATTTTTTTAAAGACAACAAAATAATCTTACCGAAAAACCGTACTTTTACATAACTGTAATATAAAACAAATAAAAACACTTGTTGTCTTTGGAAAGAAAAAAAAAAAAAACTATGGTGCATATTTTTTTTATCAAAAAAGTAGCGCATAGACAATCGCTTTTAAATGAAAAGAAAAAAAAAACAATGAATTAAAACTATAAAAAAAAATATTTATTATTCGAATAGGGTGGTGTTGCCAGATATTGGCATTGTATTTATTAAAATATTTAATTTAAAAATAATAGTACGCCTTCACAAAGTTTAACCTTCGAGTATTATTTAATAGTGATTTTTGTCAGGGAGTACTTTTTAAATTATCTATTTCGCAATTATAATGGGTCATAGTGGCTGAGTCGTGTATACAGTGGTCTATATTGGTCAATATTTAGACATCCGTCACTAAATTAAAGCGTAAATATTGTTTTGTAGGATTTAGAACTAGAGAGTTCTAAATCCTACAAAACTTAGAACTTAGAACTCTTAGCAGAGGCTAAGAGTTCTAAGTTGAAATTACAATAAAGCGTCACGAAGCTATTAAAAAAAAAACAACCACATCGTCTTGGCGTTTGACGCAAATAGTAAGCGGTGAGCGGTGCGAGAAAGAGACAAAAGTAAGACAAATCACTTTGTAAGTACACGAATTCGCCACCGGTGTCGTCTCGTGGCGTGTTTTAAACATTTCTATACATTTTATCTTACCGCTCGCTGCCCCGCTAAGTTAATTCTCACAGCGGCCAGTAACCAGGCCGTAACTATGTTCCATCGGTGGTTAAGGGGCCTCTAACAGTCCAGTAGCGCCGCCAATCGAAAAAATGTCATAACTCGTAAATAGAATCAAAAATACAAAATGTGGTCTATTATTACTGTAGAAAAGGCAATAAAGTAATTTTATAACACATTGTCAACACTTGAAATATAGCTGTTTAGCTAAATCGTGCATTCAAAACATAAACGGCCGTTTTTTTTACAAATTAAGAAGAAAAGAATTCTAATTATCTTAAGAATTCTAGTTCCTTCTAGATGAGCTCGGCACTTCTTAGGCCTCGCCTCTTACTATCCAATAAGACCACTGTATACAGGATTTTAATTAAAAAACCTTTAATTTTAAGCAAACTTAAGTTAATAGGCAACGGGTAGAGCATTTTTAACTTAAGTTCTAAGAAAATTAAAATTAAAACTACTTTTACAGAGCTATACGCGAAATGGCTGTGGGATATTTTGTATAATTACAGGTGAATGTGTATAATTGTCAGACATATTTATGTATACAAATCAATTTATAGAACAAAGTTGTTTTTGATTGGATTTGTGACCATTATAGCGAGTTTCCTCTGCGTACTAACTGTAACTACCATCATCGAAAACAAATTCAATTAAATTCTACCATAATGGTAGTAAAAAACAAAAAATATATATGGGTACCTAGCGGGATTTTCATATTTTTAAACTGTTTTTGAACAGTAAATAAATATGACTGTATATTATACTTTTCACCTTGAATCATTTTTTTTATGATTTATCTAAGATTTTCATAACGAAGCTTTTTTGCCTAAAAATGTTTTAATGAAATATTAAATATGGCGGGTCGTTCTTTCTTTAAAATGCTGCAACGGTTCAACGGTTTAAAAAAAATTAAAAAGGCCACCAAACAACAAAAAAAACAATGCATTTTCAGTCACTATTTCAAAAAAAAAACATCTTTTAATTAGAAAAGGACATCACCAAATCCCATATTTAATATTCTAAAACATTAAATAACTGTTAACACTTAAAAATAATTGCAAGAATCTTGTATTAAGTACTAAGATTTTTGCTTAAAATTAATGCAAGAATATGCAAGAAAATGGTTATTTAAAGCAAGAAAAATCTTGCGTCGACAGTGTTACCATCTTGCATTAATTTTTACTTTTTCTTGCATATTCTTGCGTCATCCAAGAGCCTGTATATAGCAACTGGTTTATATATTTTATTGCCAGAAAATCTGTTGTATAAAACCTAGATGTAATGTATTTTTTATTTTAACTTCGAATTAAGAAATGTAAGGTAACATTAGGTATTAAGAAATAATATAAAAAAAACGTGAAATTTTATCTTTTTGTTTTATTTTATTGAAGTCTCCTTTTCATTAGAATACAGAATATGTAAAAAAAAAAATCGCACATTAGGAATGTCACCTGTGTCGTGGGTGCGTTTACAAACATATAAACTCACATACACAAACACCCAGACCCGGAACAACTACTTGTTATAAAGAAAGAACACAATTATTATTTTTTATACGTGGTAGAATCAACAAATGCGTCCTCCCACCCAGGGCAGAGCGGGAGGGACTGTCAGACTTGTACTGACTAAAATCCACAGTGTCCTTCAATAGCCTTTTACGTACCGGGGTCACGGTAATTCGTGAGTCATAATGGAATAGTCTTATGTTACCGTTAAATATAAATACACATAAATGCTTAGATTACGTAAAGAAAGAGTTTCTGAAAAGGTTTTATTATAAAAATTGTGCAAAAACATCAAATCTATACACTAATCTTATAAATCTGAACCGTCGTACCACAAAGAGTTAAACATGTGTCTATTATATTTTTTAATATGGTAAGCATGGGCTTGGTAAACCATATGGCAATGACTAAAACAAGCAAGAATTGTTATGAGAAAAAAAACACAAAGGGGTATACAACTTTTTAGCATCAATTTTTTTTTCTTTCGCCAGTAATGAAATGTTGGTCATTAGTAGACCCCAACCTAAGAACTTCGTAAAAATAATTTAAAAAAATCTAAACCGTAAACAACCAGAAATATAACGGTCTAATCGGGAGTAAATCACTTCTGATTAGAACAAAATTAAAACCGCCATATCTCTGGTTGGTTACGGTTTAGAAACTTATTTTATTTTCTATGGACTTCTTAGGTAGTAGTCTAATTGTGGACAAAATTTAATGACTGGCTAAAAGAAAAAAAAAATTGATGCCAAGGTCCATACTTTATGTTGCATGGGCCTTTAGAACGAACACTTGTCTAATTAAAGTGTATTTGCAATACGACTCCTAAATCACGTATTTTTACACGTAAAATGACGTTTTGACGTTGACAGTTCTTTGGTCAAGTGTCCAACAGATGTTTAACTCTTTTGTGGCAAGACGAGAAGAGATTTTAACTTTAAATAATGATGGTTACACAAATAAAATACTTTTATAACAGTGCTTTTAACCTTTTGAACGCCAATGTCGGCTATAGCCGACATGAGCAAGCGTGCCCTGTGCGCCAACGACGGCTATACTCGACAAAAAACAGGTCGCAGAAAAATACAAAATAAACCTATTAAATCATTACTTTTATGTATTTTATTGATACACCTTGAAAGCTGAATGTCTAAACATTATTTAGTTGCATACAGTAAACAAAAATGCATATTCCTCATTTAAATATTTGATGATAAAAAGTAAAATAATTTATGGTTAAAAAAGTAAGTCCCATGACGCCAATGTCGTGCAGAGCCGACTGCTAGTGATGTAGTATCATGTTGACGTATATTATATTATTAAATTAATTTAGGTAACTTAAGGTATTGTAATATTTGTCATTACAGTTTTTATTGTTCTAACAAAATATAAACGATTGTAAGCACTGAGAAAAAAGTAGTTTTACTATATTAAAAACTGAAACATAGTTGCGTAAATACATTTTCGATATTCCCTTATCGCCAATCATGCGCATCCCTAGCAAGCTCTCGATAAGCAGTCCCCTCTGCGCCATTGTCGGCAGAAGTCGACTGACTCGTGACGTCGTTAGCGTATAAAGTGAATTTTAGTGCGGGAAATATGGAACAACAAGAAGTATTTACCACTGAACAATTATTACGTATCTTGGAAGGTACTGAAGACGATGAGTTTTCTGAATCTTTAGATGAAGATGATTTAGAGGTAAGTTAATTTTAATTTAAAGTTATGTTTTGCTTTACATGTAAGTATGTACATACTTAATTGGTTATTATATTCTAAAGAGTGCTCTCTTATTTCGCCTACTCGCTTACATTTTGTAAGGGTACCTATATAATCATATTCAACTGAGCTTGAGAAATTACGAAAACAATTTTTACCCACAATCAATTTTTACCCACAAATTAAAATTAGCTTATGGCACAATTCAAACCAAACGGCCGGCACTGTTACTAGCAAACGATTTTAAGCTTTACCTCAACTGCAAAATGCGCAGTATCGCCTGTGAACTCTCAAGGTCTCGCGGAGCCGCATGCCTTTTTGAATTTTCAAGCGATACTGCGCATTTCCTAGTCGAGATAAAGCTTAAAATCGTTTAACAGTAAAAGTGCCGGCCGCTGCGCTGCCACTTCGGTGTGAATCTACCGTGTTTCATAAATCAGAAACAATTATGAATAGTTTACATAAATATGCATTTGTAGTTACTAACAAATGAAATGAAACACCATAGATGTCTACAATTTATTTAATTTAACAAACTTTTACAAAATGAGCATACCTAATAATAATATTTTATGTTGACTTACAATATTACCTACAATAACAAGTAATAAATCCCTATTGTATCACGCATGAGCTTCGACGCGAGTTTGCCGGCAAACATGTTCCTACTTGTCGAACCTAACTTAAAAAAAATTGAAAATTGTTTATTTGCATTATGCTAATCAGTCTTGTAAGAATCAAATAGTAACAATACAAAATTATTTGGGAACTTAATCATGAAATAATAATTAAAAACAAATAATCAAACCTTTTGATTGATTGATTGATTGAATCAAACCTTAATTAACCTTAATCAAAATTTAATCAATTTTCTTGTACCGTATATTTAATGGTAAAGGATTTTCATCTTCGTCAGAAGGACATTCTGGTATGAAATCAACACTTTCGGATAAATCGGAATCACCCCGGTATATTCTGATTAAATTAATTATTTGCGCGTACAAATTAGCACGCCTATCTTCTGGTACTCTTTCCATTTCAAATGCGATTAATCTGGAGAAATTTTCGTTCCTCTCATCTGAAGGGCGTTGATTATAGAAGTCCACTCTGGACAATGCGCCTGGTTCAAATAATATATTGTTTTTGTTACGAGCCACGTAAGGCTCATTGACTGTTTGTGTGGCTACTTCTTTTTTTATTGTATCTTCTTTGCAACGAAGCTTTATATACCCAGATAGTATCGACGGAGATCCTGGTCGTTTTTGTGACATTGTTTTAATCCTGAAATTAAACAAATGATTCAGATAATAAATGATTATAATAAGTAAATAAATGATAATAGTACTTGATTATACTTACCTACTTGTTATATTTATTGTCAGTGTGAAATCAAACTAATATAAGTACAATATATTTATTTTGCCAAATTATTTAACTGCGACACACAAATATAACTTCACGCAGACGAAATTTTATAAATAATATTCGGCGAATTGTCATTAGCTGGTTTCAGTATTACCAGATTAGATTTTTAATTTACCATCAATTCATATAAAATACAGTATACAAAAATATACAATTAAATACAGTAGACTATAGAAAAATTACTATCAGGATTTTTTGAAATACTTTTTTAGATATTTAGGTGAATTTTTATTTATTATAAATGTTTGATTTTAAACGATTAAACAAACAAACTTCCTAAATTTATATGGTTGTGTTATTTGATCACAAATATTTAATTAGTGGTTTATGCGTTACAGCCGACGATTGCTGGTCACCAAGAACTGTCTGATGAAACGCCCTCAACTTCTGGACATGATCGTCATTACAGAAATCGTGAGACAGAACAGTTTAAGTGGACTACAGAAGGACGGCCACCAGAAGTTGCCGCTTTTGATGACTTTTCATCTGGATTGCATTTTACTCCCTCTGAAAATTTTACTGAACTCGACGTGTTTCAACATTTTATGGACAATGATTTTATGTCATTCATTGTCGAAATGACAAATAAATTTCACAACAATTTTCTGTTGAAAGTAGACTTACGAATGCATTCACGCCTGCATAGATGGTATGATGTTACAGTCCCAGAAATGCAATGTTTTTTAACAATTATGATGCTGATGACCCGAAATCGTCATTTGACTATTGAAGAACATTGGTCGACAGATATTTTATTAAATGCCCCCATTTTTTCTAAATTAATGTCACGAAATAGATTTTGCATGATTTTAGGCATGCTACATTTTTCCCGGCCAAATGAAGAAAATTCAATTCTTTCTAAAATAGAAGCATGTGTCGCTCACGCGAGAGGAAAATTTAAAAGTATCATTACGCCGTATAGAGATGTGTGTATAGATGAAAGTATTGTTCCTTTCAAGGGCCGTTTAACAATTAAACAATACTTACCAAAAAAAAGAAATAGATTTGGGGTAAAATTATTTGTTTTATGCGATGTACATTCCGGTTTAATAATAGACTTTATAGTTTACTGTGGTGCAGCTACAGATATTGACGATCCAGCAAATTTAGGCGTTGGGGGAGCCGTTGTATCGTCTTTACTGAAAGACTTTTTTGGCTCAAACCGTCATTTGTATGTAGATAATTGGTACACAAGTCCACTATTATTTAAATATTTATATGATAACAACATTTATGCTTGCGGTACTGTAAAACAAAATAGAAAGTGTATGGCTAATTTAAGCAGAAAACTAAATCTACATGAAATGGAAACGCAGTATTCTGGATCCCTTATGGCATGTAAATGGAGGGACAAAAAATATATATACATGTTATCAACCATTCATGATAATTCCATGGAACCATCAGCTAGAATAAATAGAGAAACGGGTTTACCAGTCATGAAACCTAAAGCTGTTTTAGACTACTCTAAAAATATGGGTAGTGTTGATACTGCAGACATGTTGTTATCGTCACTTCAGTGCATACGAAAAACAGTAAAATGGTACAAAAAACTATTCTTTCATATATTTGATATGCACCTTTTAAATGCATTTTTTTGTTTTAAAATGATAAAAGGTATACCGAATTTAGCATTTGCCGACTTCCAACTGAGCCTAATTCGGCAAATGATAGATTGTTACAACACTGGTAACGTTTTAGAAAGACCCATAAGAACTGGACGAGGTTTTAACAATCCCCTTAGCATATTACCCGGCAATGCAAAAGACCACATGCCTACTCGCATAGCAAAACATCAAAGATGTAAGTTCTGTGCAATAAAAAAAAAACGAAAGGAGACTCGCTACTGGTGTAAAATATGTAACGTTTATCTTTGTGCTGCACCATGTTTCGAAAAATATCACAATAAATAGATATTTTATTGTTGTATAACATGTTGATTTTTAACAAAATATGTGATTTTAATGTTGATCTGTGATATTTAAAATTATCTATATACAATTGTTGATTATTATAAGAATATTATTATTTTTCTGTCATTTTATCGTTACAAGACTGACTATTGAGTACCTATGATAATTAATATAACTGACATTTGTATGTTTTGAATTTTTATAGATTTTTACGAGATTTAGGACTAATTTAAAAAATGGTTTAGTAAATTTTATTTTCAGTAGTTCATTTTAAGAGATATTTCTATTATTGCAACACTATTACACTATACCTAATTATGTACTATTGTTGATATTTTATAAGTATTTTTAGTGAGTTTTGTAGTTTTTGAACACTGATCAGTGAGCATTTATAATTGTTGATTGTTGATCCTTTAATGTTTAATTAGGTTAGATACGAGAAACTAAATAATGTATCTATTTTAAGAATATAAATATCGTTATACTTAAAAATCGTTACGTATATACTACGCAATTTCATACGAAAATTTTGATTTATTTTATACATATAATTAATCTGATTAGTGAGAATATTAGAAAGTTCCTGTTATAAAAATTGTTGCTATGTAATAATATCACGTGATAATATTATTCATAAGTGACATGTAAGTAATATGATCTCAAAGTAATTATTAATAATATAACTCAATAATTAAACTAAATGATTGGTAAATAAATAGTTTTATTTGCATTCAATCCATTAACAACCCAAATTGTTGCAATAAGTGTAAATTTCAAGAATAATAAAAACAAACTACTGTGGCCTTTGAATTTAATTAGATACTAACATCGATAAACTGTATGACACTATGGTACAACTCTAATGTACATGCAACGATGTCTTATAAAAGACTCGTCGACGGCGCCAATGTCGGCTATTCCCGACAGTGAGGTACATCAGTACTGAGAATAGTGCTGTACCTAGAGTTATTTTCATTTTAACTGTTGTGTGTCTTAATCATTGTTTTTATGTTATTAACAACTTCGGAACTACTTGAGTGGAACGTTGTAAAATATTTAATATTGGAATGTTCTTTTTAACATATTAATGATCGACCATTTATCTGGCAAGTATTGATAAAAAAAAAAATAATAATGGGTATCGATATAATGTTGAAATCCCTATTTTTTTGTAGGTATTTAATTAAGATTTTCGGGCTTGGCGTACAGGGCATAGGAATACCGATATGGCGTGGCGGTGAAAAGGTTAACTAACAATATAGAATGTGTTTAGGACTTACATCTACGCGTTATACGATATAAAATAATTCTACCTATCAGGCGTTTCAACTAAGAATTAGACGGACTTGACGCCATATTGCGATGAACATATAGCTAAACAAAAAAAAATACCTTGCGCAAAATATTTTCAATTATATTTATGCTGACCCGACAAACTTCGTGCCGCCTATTTGATTTCTGAACGAATTTTAAATTTATATGATTTCTGAACGATAGGACGAACATCAAATATTTGTTATTATACCTTTCGAACCTTCGGCCTTCCAAAAATAATTAAAAAACAAAATTAGCCAAATCGGTCCAGCCGTTCTCGAATTTTAGCGAGACTAACAAACAGCATTTTATTTTTATATAGATTTTTTTAATGTCATTTTCATATGATTATTGTTCACTTAAGAGCTTGTACGTATAAAATCATGTATTAAGATGCAATTTGGAACGAAGTCCATCCTATTCTCAGTTGAAACGTATACTAATATATCATATTTATACTAATATATCATATTTATACTCGTGGTGGAACACCATCTCAGCTAAAAATACATTAATCATTACATTAGTCTTAAACATAATTTACTACTTCAAGTCAATATAAAATGAATTCTACATAATTTCTAGTTTTACATACATAAATATACGCATACCATTTTTCATATAGGCTGGCAGTAACTACAGAGCGTCACCTGCTCCGATCCTTACATACTACTTCCACCTCGTCCACATTCATACATCTGGTCATACAGTTGGTTGTTAGTACTACGCACCCGACCTGAAGCACTTCACCAATAAGGTCAGTGTAGATCTTCCTAGGGCGTCTCCTCCCGGAATTATTTATCTTGTGTGTTTGCAAGATATAGTACATTGTTCACCAAGAGGAGAAAGTGACCGATTTTCGTCGAGGGTGTCGTTTGAATCCCGAGCCGTAGGCGAGGGCTTTAAAACACCCGAGATCGGGAATCGCACTTTCTCTCGAGTGATACATAGTGCTTTATACTACACCTGTGTGGAAAGGACCTTGATACGGGGAGAAAACGCATCTGAGCGGGAGAGAAAGCGTTTTCTCCCCGCATATTTGTTCGATATGCAATGACGTACTTTCTACCGTAAATTTGATAAAGTATCAAGGTACTTTCCACGCAGGTGTAGTATAAAAGATATTTATTCGCAGAATATGGTAGGTATATATGTTATACATGGTTAGTACAGCATATCCACCGCATAAAGCGGCATACGAATTTTTATGTTTACAATGAAGTAACATTTAAATTTAGCTCGACTAAAAAACGATAGACATTTATATTCGTTTATATAAATGTGTAAATAAAACTAAATTAACTTAAACCATCGCAAATAAGGGAACACAATTATCTTACGTTTGGCTGAACCTATTTTGATGCGGTTTCAAGAAGTGTTCGTTACATTCAGGAGAAGGTTTTGGAATACCACAATAATGAATATCCCGTGACATCGTCCGCATGGATCCGTTAATGATTGGATGGCGCTTTTTCCAAGACGCTAATCTATATATATAAAAATGTTATGTTGGTTTGTGTATGCTTTAAAAACTCAAAAAGTACTGCTCTGATTGAGTTGAAACTTTAGCATGATATGTAATCCGCATCAAGGATTGTTTTTATCTATTTTTTGCATCAGTACCATATCCGCAACCGCGAAAAAACAGTTTTTTTAACGATCAGTTCTGTACCAGTGACCGCGCCATCTACCGGAAGCGAGGATAACACTCGCTGACAACCGCAGTCGTAATGACGCAGTCACATGAGAAGAAATTTTAGCATGATATATAATCCGCATCAATGATTGTTTTTATCAATTTTTTTTTTGTTGAAAAATCAGTTTTTTTGTGCCGCAGCGAAGCGGGGCAGGGTACAGCTAGTTATTTATAATATAAATACTCAACTGCCGATTTTTGTAGAATATCTCGACTGAAAAAAGAAAAGACTTAAAAAAAAAGATTTAAAATAACTTTCATTTAGGAAGTCGATGGCAATAGTCAATGAAACAAAAAATAAAACCACCGACTTCCGAAATAAAAAAAAATCTCATTTTTTGTGCTTGATTTTGAAGTCGGTTTCTTTTTTTTTTAAATACGGTTTTCCCTTCTATATTTTAAACTACATCTGAAGGTTTTGTTAATACTCCGCTCTTTAGTTGATGGTATGTTGCGGTGCAGCTGGTGGTGGGAAGCACCTCACATGTTCGACGCCGGCCCTCTCCTCGTCGGCCGCCAGGTGCCGCGCGAGGACACCGAAGATCTGCGAGTTCAGGACCTGGAAACGACGGATGCGGTCCACCATGCGCTTGAGGGGCTGTGGAGGAGAACATAAGTAATATAATAGATAATTACGACACGGTTATGCCTTTATCAAACAGCCAGGCGAGTCCGAAGCGATAACGAACCGATACGAGACGTCAGTCCGATAGTTGGGTCACGCTATCGGATCGCTTTCGCTTTTCTGTGTGGCTGGACTACAAATAATTTCATACATTACAAATAAAAACGTCACGCTTCGCATTCGCGACGCCTGTCTGTTTGTCAAAGGCATTCGCGCAGTGGCTGAGCGATTGGACTGCAGCGCTGCGTGTCGCGGGTTCGATTCCCGCACGGAGTAAATATTTGTATGATCTACAAGTAGTTGCTTCAGTTCTGGGTGTTTGTGTATGTAAGTTTATATGTTTGTAAACGCACCCACGATACAGGAGAAATTCCTAGAGTGGAGCAACAGTATTAACATATTGTGGACTTCTTAAAATTAACTATATTGTGGTCGGCTTCCAGTCGACCCAGGTGCAGCTGAATATCAGTATTTTACATGGAGTAACTGCCTATCCGACCTCCACAACCCAGTAACTGGGTAATACGATACCCCATGGTAAGATTGGCTGTCAGACTTTAGAGCTTCTAACAGTAACGACTGTCAAAGATCTACAAACGACAGCCGGGACCAACGGCTTTACATGCTTTCCTCGCACGGAGGAAACTCGCTATGACAGATGGTCACCCATCCACAGACCAACCTCGGCAGGCGCGGCTTAACTCGGAAGTTCAGCCTGTGCGGCTGTAATTATTTAGCCAGGAGCTCCTCGAAGTCGGTTAAATATGAATTACAGACGGACTAATTAAATTTGCAATTTATTGAAGCGGCCAAACCTGCATATCGTCCCCAAGATAGAATATGATACGAGCAAAGATATGACGATACTTACGATCCCCTTCACCAGCTCATCCTTTCCGTCTACCCGCTGTACCCTGAGGATATGGTAGCAGAAGTCCAGCGCTTCGAAGCGACGCTGCTGTCCGAGCAGCGCGATGATCGTACATCCAGCCCAGTGCAGACCTTCACCAAATAATTCCCTGGAAAAGGAGGGTAGATATAAAATATTGTTTTTAATGTGTAACATTTTTACTGTTGAGAGCAGTGGTCCGGGGTCGCGGGACTGTACGAATTACCGTGACCCCGGAACGTAAAGGGCTATTGAAGGACACCGTGGATTTTAGTCAGTACGAGTCTGACAGTACCTCCCGCTCTGCCCTGGGTGGGAGGACAATGTGATGATTTTACCACGTAATTATTTTTTTTAATATGGAGATAAAATATAATTTAACTTACTCGACTGTAAACTGCGTGTCTCCAACTGGGATACAATACAAGAATTGCAGAGCCGACCATAATCTGAAACAAAACATACATTTATTATAATCTAATTTCAAAATTATTTATATAAATGGGTACCTTAACGACGTAATGTAACCCTCCTGACATAATGTAACCCTCCCGATGTATATTTACCCTCCTGGTGGCCAACCTTTACGTCTTCAAGCGAGAGTAATTCCAGTGTGGGAACGAGATGGCGCTAGATGGGCGCGGCCAGGCACGTGCGCAGGCGCAGACGACTTGCACAGTGGAAGTAGCTACCTGTGGAACTCGTTGGTGTCGTCGGTGTGCGCGGGCGCGTGGTGGTGCGGCGCGGGCGGCGCGGGCCACTGCGGCGCGGCCAGGCACGTGCGCAGGCGCAGACGACTTGCACAGTGGAAGTAGCTACCTGTGGAACTCGTTGGTGTCGTCGGTGTGCGCGGGCGCGTGGTGGTGCGGCGCGGGCGGCGCGGGCCACTGCGGCGCGGCCAGGCACGTGCGCAGGCGCAGACGACTTGCACAGTGGAAGTAGCTACCTGTGGAACTCGTTGGTGTCGTCGGTGTGCGCGGGCGCGTGGTGGTGCGGCGCGGGCGGCGCGGGCCACTGCGGCGCGGCCAGGCACGTGCGCAGGCGCAGACGACTTGCACAGTGGAAGTAGCTACCTGTGGAACTCGTTGGTGTCGTCGGTGTGCGCGGGCGCGTGGTGGTGCGGCGCGGGCGGCGCGGGCCACTGCGGCGCGGCCAGGCACGTGCGCAGGCGCAGACGACTTGCACAGTGGAAGTAGCTACCTGTGGAACTCGTTGGTGTCGTCGGTGTGCGCGGGCGCGTGGTGGTGCGGCGCGGGCGGCGCGGGCCACTGCGGCGCGGCCAGGCACGTGCGCAGGCGCAGACGACTTGCACAGTGGAAGTAGCTACCTGTGGAACTCGTTGGTGTCGTCGGTGTGCGCGGGCGCGTGGTGGTGCGGCGCGGGCGGCGCGGGCCACTGCGGCGCGGCCAGGCACGTGCGCAGGCGCAGACGACTTGCACAGTGGAAGTAGCTACCTGTGGAACTCGTTGGTGTCGTCGGTGTGCGCGGGCGCGTGGTGGTGCGGCGCGGGCGGCGCGGGCCACTGCGGCGCGGCCAGGCACGTGCGCAGGCGCAGACGACTTGCACAGTGGAAGTAGCTACCTGTGGAACTCGTTGGTGTCGTCGGTGTGCGCGGGCGCGTGGTGGTGCGGCGCGGGCGGCGCGGGCCACTGCGGCGCGGCCAGGCACGTGCGCAGGCGCAGACGACTTGCACAGTGGAAGTAGCTACCTGTGGAACTCGTTGGTGTCGTCGGTGTGCGCGGGCGCGTGGTGGTGCGGCGCGGGCGGCGCGGGCCACTGCGGCGCGGCCAGGCACGTGCGCAGGCGCAGACGACTTGCACAGTGGAAGTAGCTACCTGTGGAACTCGTTGGTGTCGTCGGTGTGCGCGGGCGCGTGGTGGTGCGGCGCGGGCGGCGCGGGCCACTGCGGCGCGGCCAGGCACGTGCGCAGGCGCAGACGACTTGCACAGTGGAAGTAGCTACCTGTGGAACTCGTTGGTGTCGTCGGTGTGCGCGGGCGCGTGGTGGTGCGGCGCGGGCGGCGCGGGCCACTGCGGCGCGGCCAGGCACGTGCGCAGGCGCAGACGACTTGCACAGTGGAAGTAGCTACCTGTGGAACTCGTTGGTGTCGTCGGTGTGCGCGGGCGCGTGGTGGTGCGGCGCGGGCGGCGCGGGCCACTGCGGCGCGGCCAGGCACGTGCGCAGGCGCAGACGACTTGCACAGTGGAAGTAGCTACCTGTGGAACTCGTTGGTGTCGTCGGTGTGCGCGGGCGCGTGGTGGTGCGGCGCGGGCGGCGCGGGCCACTGCGGCGCGGCCAGGCACGTGCGCAGGCGCAGACGACTTGCACAGTGGAAGTAGCTACCTGTGGAACTCGTTGGTGTCGTCGGTGTGCGCGGGCGCGTGGTGGTGCGGCGCGGGCGGCGCGGGCCACTGCGGCGCGGCCAGGCACGTGCGCAGGCGCAGACGACTTGCACAGTGGAAGTAGCTACCTGTGGAACTCGTTGGTGTCGTCGGTGTGCGCGGGCGCGTGGTGGTGCGGCGCGGGCGGCGCGGGCCACTGCGGCGCGGCCAGGCACGTGCGCAGGCGCCGCAGCACCACTGAGAACAGCGACAGGCCGCAGCACAGGCGCTCGCGGGTCAGCAGGTCGCCCTCGCGGGACAGCTGACCTTGCTGAGAAGGGAAATGTGAACTTGAACCATTGAACTTAAGGTCGCGTAACCGGAAAGTTGGCAACGTCGCAACTAGCTGTCAACTTTACTGTATAAAAATAAGAAATGTGGCTCTATAGTGCACAAAAAAAAAAATTGATATAGGAGCCGAGCAGTGGAGGTGAAACCACGGTGACCAGCTAGTGCAATAAAAATAGTTATTAAGTAGTAACATACTAAAGAAATTGGTGGGATAATAGGCCATTTTACTAAGAAAAAAAAAATTAACCCGAAAGATTCACACCCGAGGATTAACAAAAAATATTTGTCCCGTATTTTTTCATTTGTTACATAAACCAAAATTGACGATAAAAAGTCACAAAACGTCACTCGGTCGGTATAATTTTACAGGCGTTATGACGTCGCACGCCCCACTCCCGAATATCGAAGCGTTTTATCTTTGTCAATATTGATTGATTTGAAAAAACAAAAAACACGTGTTCATTATTCTTCAAAACTCTAAGTGACGGACTAAACAGATTTTCAATTTATTTATGCAATAATCTACCATATTCTATTGAGAAACGATTGCATGTAGCGGAGATGAGAATGTTAAGATGGATGTGTGGAGTCACAAGAATTGATAAAGTAAGGAATGAGTTTATAAGGGGAAGTTTGAAAGTGGCGCCTGTTACAGAAAAAATGAAAGGGAATCGTCTGTCTTGGTGTGGACATGTGATGAGGAGGGATGACACTCATGTGACTAAGAGAGTGATGATTATGAATGTTGATGGATGGAGAGGAAGAGGAAGGCCAAAGAAAATATAGATGGATTGTCTAAGGAATGATATGGAAGAAAAAGGAGTAAATGATACTGTGACGTTTGATAAAGGAGAATGGAAGTAAAAAAACGTGTAGCGCCGACCACAAGTAAAATGGGATAAGGACAGGAAGATGAAGAATCTACCCTATTGTGTGACGGGGCCTGTAGAGGGCCAAAGCCTGCCGAGGTCGCGGGACTAACAGATTACCGTGACCCCGGTACGTAAAGGGCTATTGAAGGACACCGTGGATTTTAGTCAGTACAAGTCTGACAGTCCCTCCCGCCCTGCCCTGGGTGGGAGGACTCATTTGATGATTTTACCAAAAAAAAAACCCCATTGTAACTTACCTTAGCAGTACCATACTTGTCGACATTCTGTACGATCTGCAGCGCTGCGTATTTAGCTTCTAGACGCTTCTGTTTTGTCTCTGGTTTCTCTCCCTCCGCGGCGAACGGACGTGGTAGAATGTTCTGGAACGGCGCCGCGTGGAGTAAATCTGTCACTTCTTCTTGGCTCAGCGCCTGAACAAGTGAAATATACATTTTAAACTTTCCCTTTCTTTCGATTTCTTTACAAAACTTTGTCTCACGCTTTGAATTTCTTCCTGTGTCGTGGGTGCGTTTACAAACATAGAAATTCACATACACAAACACCCAGACCAGGAACAACTACTTACAGATCATACAAATATAGTTTCTATGTTTGTAAACGCACCCACGATGCAGGAGAAGATTTCAAGTGTGGGGCAACGTTTTAAGATAAAACTAAGATATTTTATTTGCAGAAAACACGGTATACAGGGTGTTATTAAACATTTTAGATCAACATATTTTGCTTAACAACTTCACTGCCGAGCCCGCGCTGGCGCGGGGTACTTACGGGGTATGGCGCGAGGGGCCGACCCCGCGCTGGCGCGGGCTAGGCTCAGTACACTTTTTATGAATCAGTGTGACGCCGACACTGCGTTTGGCGGGTTGTATTTACGTTGGCGCTGCGCTTGAATTTTCTAAAATTCTAACAAAGTTTTCTAATATTATTAATTCATATTTTTTATTTTTTTTCGCCTTATCACTGATGTCTTAGAAACTGAATAAATTATAAAAAAAACAGTTCGGCATCTGACGCTCTACCCGCACAATTTGGCTGGCAGTGAAGCTGTTAATGCTAAAGCATACAAACTTACAACTATACCTAATACTATTTGACATAGAATGCAATTAAATTATTTAAATTCCAAAAAGTCATTAATATTATAAAAATTATTAATTATTGAGCCATTGGTATAATTTTGTTTTAAATTTCTTTAAATTTAATGCTTTTAACATATTTGGTAATTTATTATAAACTAGCTTCCGCCCGCGACTCCGTCCGCGCGGATGTCGGTCTTCGCGTGGATAGTTTATTTCCCCATTTTAAGTAACTTTGACAATGACATCTTATAAATATTACGGCGCTGAATCCACTGCGGGTAATGCAACGTGTGTTCGCGGTTCTACAGAACAACGTCTATGAATAAAACTGAAAAATAAGATTTTTTTTCTACGTATTTTTCCAGGATAAAAAGTATCCTATGTTATGCCCAGGATAATAAGGAATAATTATACCAAGTTTCATCGAAATCGAACCGTTAGTTTTCACGTGATGCCTGCACAAACAGACAGACAGACAGACAGACAGACAGACAAAAAAAATTTTAATCATATATTTGGGTTTGGTATCGATCCAGCAACACCCCCCGCTATTTATTTTTTCAATATTTTCAATGTACAGAATTGACCCTTCTACAGATTTATTATAGTATAGAAGAAGAAGATAGATTTTTACACACATAGCAGAAGTATTTTTATTATATTTAGCTGATCTGGGCAGGTCATCTAGCACTAGCCTTTATTGGTCACGCCGACTTCTAGAGTTTATTTCTCCTGCAGTCTTGAAAATATCTTTATATTTCCAAACAAACATGCATGCTTCGTAAATGTATAATGCAGGTAATGGTAACAAACCAAGCTCCTTAAACACCGGTTGACAAGATTCATCAGACGGAATCCCGTATATAGCTCGTAAACATTTCTTTGGGCGACAAATGCTCTATTGTTATCTTCTGTATATATAAAAGGAGAACTGACTGACTGACATATCAACGTACAGCCGAAACTACTGGGGCTAGGAATGTGAAATTTTGCACACGGCTTCCTATTATAATGTAGGGGAGCACTAAGAAGGGGTTTTTGGAAATTTAACCTTTAAGGGGGTGAAAAGGGGGATTTAGGAAAGTACGTAACCCACGCGGACGAAGTCGCGGGCAAAGTGCTAGTCAGTACTATTTCCCCACATTATTAGTCCATACCGCAGAGAAGACTCAACGAATGCGCGGTATGACATCACAGCCGTTTTATGTTAATAACTTTTTTAATTAATCTCAGAGCAAAAACAAAATTATTTATTTTGTAACATACGCTTTCAACCTGAGCTTCTCAATTAAGTTGTTGTTAAGAAAAGATATACTTTTTATGTCTGTTCGCGGATAACTTCGTCGTTCGTATGAACCGATTTTGATGATTATTTTTAATAGATAATTTGGCTCTTTTTGATTATCTATCATAGTTATTAAGTACACAAAATCGCGCAGAATCAGAGTAAATGATTCCATACTTCGCTCTTACTCGCTAGTATCGAGTATTATAACTCCTACATAATTTCTTACCTGTTCAATCAGCATACAGAACAGTATAATGTTGCCCAACTCTCTGAAGGCGTGGAACAGTTCCGTGCGCGCGTCGGGGTACTGTACGATGTCCGTCAGTTGAGCGTGGTAGTACCCCAAGACTCCTGTAGGCAAAACATCATTAGCCTATAAAGTTCCCACGGCTGGGACACAGGCCTCCTCTCTGTGCGAGGGGGCCATAATCAACCATGCGGGCCCAGTGCGGGTTGCTTTTTTTTATCGTGATAAAATCATCAAATGAGTCCTCCCACCCACTCTCTACTGACTAAAATCCACGGTGTCTTTCAATAGCCCTTTACATTCCGGGTTCACGATAATTCGTACGGTCCCGCGACCTCGGCAGGCTTTGGCCCTCTGGAGGGGGTCCCCGTCACTATGCTGACACTCCTTGAGGCGCGCGTGGAACACAACGCGCCGTCGACCCGGGCATGGTCCATGGTCGGACAGCGAGTTGCCCATTACTCGCTGCCCGCATGCCCATCTTTTGAACGAGTTACATTTTTTTAAAATCAGGTAACCGTGGCTCCGGAACGTAAAGGGCTATTGAAGGATCACCGTGAATATTAGTCAATACAAGTCTGACACTCCCTCCCGCTCTCCCTTAGGTGGGAGGACTCATTTTACCACGATAAAAAAAGTCCTATAAGTATGTTCTACCCTAGAAATTTGCTGCTAACCCAAACACGTAGTGTGTCGTTTCCCCTTAAAATGTTTTGTTACCCCAAAAATGTTTAATCCACCTTAATGTCTTTGTCAAAAAGACAGGCGAGTCCGAAGCGATAACGAACCGACACGAGACGTCAGTCCGATAGTTCTGTCACGCTATCGGATCGCTTTCGCTTTTCTATGTGACTGGATTCAAACAATTCCATACATTACAAATAAAAACGCCTCGCTTCGCATTCGTCACGCCTGTCCGTTTGACAAAGGCTTAAAAAAGAAATACATATATAAACTTACCATTAGATCCGTAATCATATCTCGGCAGTTTGCAGTGCCTCGGCATGGCGGCGGCGAGAGCCCTGGTGAACTGCGCGATGGTACCGTGCAGCAGGCCCCGCGCCACGTCCAGGAGTTCCGACACGACAACTGCTACTCCCTGGTAGCCTAGTAGACGTACTAGGGCGTGTAGGTGCTGGGCGCCTACGAACCCTAGTGGGAGAGAAGAAAATATTTGAATTGACTAGTGAAATAGGGCATTTGATTGTAAATATCGACTACTTCCTGGTAGCCTAGTAGACGTACTAGGGCGTGTAGGTGCTGGGCGCCTACGAACCCTAGTGGGAGAGAAGAAAATATTTGAATTGACTAGTGAAATAGGGCATTTGATTGTAAATATCGACTACTTTCTGGTAGCCTAGTAGACGTACTAGGGCGTGTAGGTGCTGGGCGCCTACGAAGCCTAGTGGGAGAGAAGAAAATATTTGAAATGACTAGTAAAATAGGGCATTTGATTGTAGAAATCTAGGTAGGGGAACAGTATATAAGACGGGGACGCGAGGTATGATGGGAAATCACACACTTTTTTTTTATCGTGTTAAAATCATCAAATGAGTCCTCCCACCCAAGGCAGGGCGGGAGGGACTGTCAGACTTGTACTGAAAAAAATCCACGGTGTCCTTCAATAGCCCTTTACGTACCGGGGTCACGGTAATCCGTTAGTCCCGCGACTTAAGGCAAACTTAACACAATACTAACGTAGCGCAAGCGCCAACATGACGCCATTTGTTAATGGCCGCTTACATGTTGTGTTAAGTATGCCTAAAGAGTGTATGTCCCCATTATACCTCGCGTCCCCGTCTTATACACTGTTCCCCTGATAAGTACGTATTACCATAACATATTTTAAAAGAGTAACCATGGAGTTTCTTGCCGGTTCTTCTCCATAGACGAGTAATTCGAACCGAGCACCTGTTGTCGACGTTTTATTTGACGGCACGGTTAGCGCAGTGGCTGTGCGATTGGACTGCTGCGCAGTGTGTCATGGGTTCGATTCCCGCACGGAAGAAATATTTGTTTGACCTACAAGTATTTGTTTCGGGTCAGGGTGTTGGTGTTTGTGTGTTTATATGTTTGTAAATGCACCTACGATACAGAAGAAATTCGTAGTGTGGGACAACGTTGTTTAAAAAAGTTAAAAAAACGTTTGATTTTGATTTTTTTCAGTACGTCGAAAAATATTTAAACCGTATATTTTTTTTCCTGTTACGTAAACCAAAAATGTCGAAAATACGACATTTAAAAAATTGCCAATACATATAAAAAACTGACAACTTCAAAACGGCATTTCTCGTTGTTATAAGGGTCATTTTGCAGTTACACTTTCTTTAGACAAATGTTCAACAGACGTTCAACAGATGTTTAACTCTTGTAGTACGACTGTTAAACTCTTTTTTTGCTTCATCATCATCATCATCATCTCAGCCATAGGACGTCCACTGCTGAACATAGGCCTCCCCTTTAGATCTCCACATATACCGTTTGGAAGCGACCTGCATCCACCGTCTTCCGGCGACCTTTATAAGGTCGTCTGTCCATCTTGTTGGTGGACGTCCTACGCTGCGCTTGCTAGTCCGTGGTCTCCACTCTAGTACTTTTCGACCCCATCGGCCATCTGCTCTGCGAACAATATGGCCTGCCCATTGCCACTTCAGCTTGCTAATCCGGTGGGCTATGTCGGTGACTTTAGTTCGTCTACGGATCTCCTCATTTCGGATTCGATCACGTAGAGAAACACCGAGCATAGCTCTCTCCATTGCTCGTTGAGCGACTTTGAGCTTTGAGATGAGGCCGATAGTGAAAGACCACGTTTCGGTGCCGTACGTCATCACTGGTAACACACATTGGTCGAAAGCTTTCGTCTTGAGGCACTGAGGTATGTCGGACGAAAAGACATTGCGTAGTTTCCCGAAAGCTGCCCAACCGAGTTGGATTCGGCGGTTGACCTCTTTCTCGAAGTTGGACCTACCTAATTTTAATTTTAATTTATTTAATTTTTTTGCTTACTGCAACTTAACAAAGGGTGTAGTATCATTAAGCTGAAATTTAGTTCAGTAAGTTAAGTGATGTTAAACTTGGTCACGGGACTTACCCATTACCGTGACCCCGGAACGTAAAGAGCTATTGAAGGACACCGTGGATTTTATTCAGTACGAGTCTGACAGTACCTTCCGCTCTGCCCTGGGTGGGAGGACTCATATGATGATTTTACCACGATAAAAAAGCGATGTTAAACTATAACTTCTTCAAATCCTTACCAACATATTGCGCGTATTGTGCAGAATAAGCAAGACTGAGTTGTTTGGAGCCCCACAGTAGCGCGTGTCCGTACTGCTGGGGCTTCTCGCGGGACACACCCGCCGCGAACTGGATGCCGCGGCACTTCACGAACCTGGAACAATTAGGCTATATTATTGAAAGAATGTAATTAGTCCTTCAGCGCGTTCAATTCTTCAATTGGCTATTTGACAGTAGCTATAAATTACAAATATAATTAGACCGTCATTTAGAGTGTTAAAAAATAACGGACACGTATTTTTTCTTTTGTAAAATCAATGAATATTTACCAAAATGTAACGCATCGAAACTCGAGAGTGGGGGCTCGTGACGTCAGAATTAAATAGAAATTGTACTAAATTGTGACGTATTGTCAATTTTGAAAGCATCGTATCTCAGTCAATTTTGGTTTACGAAATAAAAGAAAAAATACGGGTCGAAGTATTTTTGAAAATCTAAGTAACGGACTAATTAGAATTTTTCTCTCAAATAGCCAATTTGTCGGCACAGTTGGCGTAGCGGCTGAGCGATTGGACTGATGCGCTGCGTGTCGCGGATTCGATTCCACGGAACAAATATTTGTATGACCTACGAATAGTTATTTCGGGTCTGGGTGTCTGTGTATGTGAGTTTATATGTTTGTAAACGCACCCACGATAAAGGAGAAATTCCTAGGGTGTGGCAATGTTTTTATTTAAAAAAATGTTTGCTGTTACCATTGTAATTTAATTTTACTCAAGGTCTAATTAGTTTCCAGAAACATGTTTATACTCTGAAAGCGTGCTGTGAACCTAAAAGCGGATTTTTACTGTAGAAGCGTTTTTTACACTAGAAGCGAGTTTTACCCTTGAAGCGAGTTTTACCCTTGATGCGAGTTATTACCCTAGAAGCGAGTTCTTACCATAGAAGCGAGTTTCACCCTTGAAGCGAGTTTTACGCATGATGCGAGTTATTATCCCAGAAGCAAGTTTTGCTCTTTATGCGAATTATTACCCTAACAGCGAGTTACTACCCTAGAAGCGAGTTTTAGCCTAGAAGTGAGTTTTATCCATTATGCGTGTTATTAACCTATAAGCGAGTTGTACTTTTGATGCGAGTTATTACCCTAGAAGCGAGTTTTATTCTTGATGAGAGTTATTACCATAGAAGCGAGTTACTACCCTAGAAGCGAGTTTTACCCTAGAAGTGCGTTTTACCCATGATGCGAGTTATTATCCTAGAAGCGTGTTTTACACTAGAATCGAGTTATTACCCTAGAAGCGAGTTTTACCCTTGATGCGAGTATCTACCCTAGAAGCGAGTTTTGCCCTTGATGCGAGTATCTACCCTAGAAGCGAGTTTTACCCTTGAAGCGAGTTATTACCCTTGAAACTGGCTGTTACCCTGTAAACGTTTGTTACCCTATATAAACCTGAAATCCAAACTAATATTATAAATGCGAAAGTAACTCTGTCTGTCTGTCTGTCTTCTCTTCACGGCTAAACTACTGAACCGATTTGTGTGAAATTTGGTACAGACATAGTTTGGAACTTGAGAAAGGACATAGGATAGTTTTTATTACAAAAAAAATATTAATTTTTGAAGAGATCCCGCGAGATCGGGAACTATGTGGGTAAAACCAAAAATCTGCCGGAAGTCACTATTCCACGCGAACGAAGTCGCGGGCAAAAGCTAGTACATAATAATTTACGGTAAGAAAAACCTTGATAACATTACTAACCTGTCCGTGGCAGCGTTATAGCAGTAATTAGGGAGGAAGTCAAAGTTGAGCTCCCAGAACACATGCAGGGTGATCCTCCCGTAAGGAGCCAGCACTCCGTGGTCACTCTCCCGGAGGATGGCGTCGAAGTCGTCCAGAGTGAGGTAGCGACTGAGGAGCTTGTGGCAGAGCCGGTTCACGGAGATCAGGCCTTCCAGTTCCTGGGGAGAGAAGTAGGAAATTGGCTATTTGTCAGTAGCTATAAATCTATATACTATAATAAATCTGTAGAAGGGTCAATTCTGTACATTGAAAATATTGATAAAATAAATAGCGGGGGGTGTTGCTGGATCGATACCAAGCCCAAATATATGATTAAAAAATTTTTTGTCTGTCTGTCTGTCTGTTTGTGCAGGCATCACGTGAAAACTAACGGTTCGATTTCGATGAAACTTGGTATAATTATTCCTTATTATCCTGGGCAGAACATAGGATACTTTTTATCCTGGAAAAATACGTAGAAAAAAAATCTTATTTTTCAGTTTTATTCATAGACGTTGTTCTGTATAACCGCGAATCTCCTTAATTATTATAGGCTTAGCCGTATTTGGGTCCAATAGATATTTATGTCATTGTCAGAGTTACTCAAAATGGAAAAATAAACCATCCACGCGAAGACCGACATCCGCGCGGACGGAGTCGCGGGCGGAAGCTAGTTACAAATATAATTAGTCCGCAATTGAGATTTTCCGTCGCTTAACTAGGTCAGGATGATTATAATTTTTTAATGTGAGCAGCAAGCATTGTGATTATAGTATTATACGCACTTAAGCCTTTGTCAAACAGCGTTGCGAATGCGAAGCGTGACGTTTTTATTTGTAATGTATGGAATTGTTTGAATCCAGTCACATAGAACAGCGAAAGCGATCCGATAGCGTGACAGAACTATCGGACTGACGTCCGGCTTCGGTTCGAAACGCTTCGCTTTCGCCTGTCTGTTTGACAAAGGCATTAGTACAAGTTCAGCCACTCGTTCCACCCTGGGTGGGAGGACTCATTTGATGATTTTACCACAATAAAAAAGGCTATAGAGCAGCGGGTGGAACCGCGGGATAAGCTAGTGTTAATTAATACATACCACAACGCCCGTAATATCTCCCGCTTCAAATTTGGCGACGGCCGCGTCCAAAGCTCTGTGCATGTCCGCGTTGATTCGTTGAGCGACCTGTCAACAATTATTAAAGTAATTTCAATATTTTATCACCACATAAAAAAAGCTTTACGCGTGAGCTTTAGGACGGCGAGTAATGGGTAGCTCGCCGTCCGATCAAGGATCCGGCTCGGATCGACGGCGCGTTGTGTTCCACGCGCGTCTCAAGGAGTGTCAGCATAGTGACGGGGTCCCCTGTAGAGGGCCAAAGCCTGCCGGGGTGGCGGTACTTACGAATTACCGTGACCCCGGAACGTTAAGGGCTATTGAAGGACACTGTGGATTTTAGTCAGTACGAGTCTAACAGTCCCTCCCGCTCTGCCCTGGGTGGGAGGACTCATTTGATGATTTTAACACGTAAAAAAAGATCACGGGACTAGTCCGAAAAGATATCCTGGCCCTGGAACATAAAAGACTACACTCACCAAAGCACACAGGTCCACGTGTCGCCCTAACAAGGCCACGTGTCTCTGCCTCAGTAGCGACGCGTAGCGGCCGGCCGCGGAACCTGTGGACGCTCCTCGAGCGGCACATTCCGCGCGGTAACGCTTGTCTAGTAACATACTGGAAAGAAAGTCAAACCATTTATTCAAGGAGGCCAATTACAGGCACTTTTGAATTGTCAAAAGACATAAAATAAATAAATAAATATTCTACAACTATCACACAACGCCATCTAGTCCCAAGCTAAGCAGAGCTTGTGTTATGGGTACTAGACAACTGATAAACATACTTATATATTTCTAAATAGATACATATTATAGATAAATTACACCCAGACACAGAACAAATGATCGTGCTCATCACACAAACATTTGTCGTGGGTGGGAATCGAACCCACGACCTCCGGCATAGCAGTCAGGGTCACTAACCACTAGACCAACAGGCCTGTCAAAATAAAACTAGTACTTAAAATAGTTATGGTGCTACAGTCCCAGTCACAAGACATAAAAACTGTGAAAGTACTGGAGGTGCTCATTCGAAGTAGATCTCTATGGAGAAGAACGGGCAAGAAACTCCATGGACAACTATATTGTGGTCAGCTTCCAGTCGAACCAGATGCAGCTGAATATCAGTATTTTACATGGAGCGACTGCCTGTCGGACCTCCACAACCCAGTAACTGGGTAATACGATACCACATGGTAAGACTGGTTGTCAGACTTTAGAGCTTCTGACTAACAGTAACGACTGTCAAAGATCTACAAATGACAGCCGGGACCAACGGCTTTACGTGCTTTCCTCGCACGGAGGAAACTCGCTATGACAGATGGTCACCCATCCACAGACCAACCTCGGCAAGCGCGGCTTAACCTGGAAGATCGGCCTGTGCGGCTGTAATTATTTAGCCACGAGCTCCTTGTTGCGAGTGAATTAATAAGTAGTACATAGTACTCACACGTGTGCAATAAAATTATATAGTACTAAGAAATTTAATCGATACAATGCAAAGATAATCTTACAATCTTCTGCAGCTTCCTCAATAATTTAACTAACATTACTAAGACTCATTTTAGCCTAACTATTTGCCAACTTTAATATTATTATGATCAAAAACATACGAATAAAGACTTTAACGTAAAATACGTAAGGTTCATTTTCACTCAGCGGACAACTTGTATACAGATAAATAAAAAATAACTTTAACTTACATTACTACGACTCATTTTCGCTTAACTACTCGCCAACTTAATTATTATAATGACCAAAAACTCAGACACATACGAATAACGACTTTAACTTATAACACGTAAGGTTCATTTTCGCTCACCTGCTAGCCAACTGCTTATAATGCGCGTAGACTTGCTCAGACAGTTTATAGACGAACTGATCGAAGCACAGGTTCACTTCCGCTTCCACTTCGTCGTACAGAAACTGTTTCCGGAATACCGTGAGCGCGTATTGAGCTGAATCGTTGTACAGATCCAGAGGGTACAGGACGTATCTGTTGAAGAGAAATGGGTTTTATTACTAAGAATAAATAAATAAATAAATATTCCACAACTATCACACAACGCCATCTAGTCCCAAGCTAAGCAGAGCTTGTGTTATGGGTACTAGACAACTGATAAACATACTTATATATTTCTAAATACGTACATATTATAGATAAATTACACCCAGACACAGAACAAATGATCGTGCTCATCACACAAACATTTGTCCTGGGTGGGAATCGAACCCACGACCTCCGGCATAGCAGTCAGGGTCACTAACCACTAGACCAACAGGGCTGTCAAGAATATAAGAGTGATTTTCAATCAACTCCGCAAAAAAATGTGGAGATTCTCAAAAAGCTATTTTATTAAAAAATAATGAGTGTGAAAGATAAGATTATCAAAAAATATTTGACACGTATTTTTTCTTTTGTTACGTAAACCTAAATTGACGAAGTTACGACACTTAAAAAATTGCCAATACACTTTTAAAGTCTTTTAAAGTTTGACGGCGCGTTTAGCGCAACAGTCCAACGTTGCGTGTAGCGGGTTCGATTCCCGCACGGAGCAAATATCTATATGATCTACAAGTAGTTGTTTCGGGTCTGGGCGTTTGTGTATGTGAGTTTCTATGTTTGTAAACGCACCCACGATACAGGAGAAATTCCTAGTGTGGGGCAACGTTTTTTTTTTTTTAAATGTTGCTAATTCGTTACAAGCAAGTACAGTGTTTAGATTTGACGTCACGAGCCCCCACTTTCAAATATTAATGCCTTATATCTTTGTAAATATGCAGCAAGTATAAACTGTACTAACTTGTGACATATTGGCAATTTAAAAGCGTCGTTTTTTTTTTAATTTTTTTTTATCGTGTTAAAATCATCAAATGAGTCCTCCCACCCAGGGCAGAGCGGGAGGGACTGTCAGACTCGTACTGACTAAAATCCACGGTGTCCTACAATAGCCCTTTACGTACCGGGGTCACGGTAATTTGTGAGTCCCGCAACCCCGGCAGGCAAGCGTCGTATCTTAGTTAATTTTGATTTACGTATGAAAAGAAAAAAATCATATATTATTTATAATGTAAGGCCGCTACGTCGTTGCGTTGGCGCGACGTTAACGTCGCGTTTGTTGGCAACAGGTACAATCACGCCGTCCTGCTCTGTCCGTGTGGGTACGAGCGGGTTCTTAAATAGTATCATGTTCGCGACGTCAACGTCGCGTTCAGCGAACGTTAACGCTTGCCACTAAAGACTTGCGACGTCAACGTCGCGTCTGCGCAGCGCCAACGTTGGAGAGACGCCGGCGCTCGTAAAACTTCAGTGGCATAGCAGTCTTACTGACACACTAATTAGATTTTTTCAGTTATATACTCTACTAGCTGTGCCCCGCGGTTTCACCCGCGTTTTTCTCGTTTCCGTGGAAATACCGAGATAAAATATTGCCTATATTATAGCCTCCCTCAATAAATGGACTATTGAATATTTAAACAGTTTTCATATCAGATCAGTATTTCCCGAGATTACCGCGTTCAGTACCGTATGAGCGCGCACTAGTACAGTACGCACTTCGCTAAATAAATAGATCGTCAACCTTTTTTACGATTCTATTCAGTTGCGTTTATATTAAATCAAATATATTCATTTTGTTTACGATGAAGTCGTGTGCTAATTGCAATAGTCAGTTTAACGATGGGGTGCAATGTTCAAGTTGTAATAAACTTCTGGATTTTTCTTGTGCAAGTGTGTCTGAAGTGAGTTGGAGAAAATTGGGCGCAGATCGAAGAGCACAATGGAAATGTTCTGCGTGCAAAGCGATGCCGACTTTGTCTTCACCGCAACCTCCCGCTTCACTGGATATAGTGCTGAGTGAGATTCGTGAAATGAAGCAGCAGCTGTTGAGTTTGCCAACATTAGTTAACGACATAAGATCCATTAAAGATGAGCTGACTGAGGTTAAGAAGAGCTGTGATTTCTCTAGTGGTAGACTCGATGACTTCGTCACTAGGCTTGTTGAACTGGAAGCTAAAGCCTCCGAGTTTGAAAAGCTTCAGGACACCGTTTCTTCGCTTCAAGCAGAATTAGCCTCAACAAAGTTCGAGCTCTCTTCCAGTGATCTGCGTTCCCGGCTTAACAATGTGGAGATTAAGGGTGTACCTCTAAAGAAGGACGAAAATTTATTCACAATCGTGGACGCCATTTGTCGTAATAGTTATTTATGCAACTGTTGTATAATCAGGGGTATTAAAACACGAATGTGGGTTTATCACACGAGGCGTAGCCGAGTGTGATAATAGTATCACATGAGTGTTTTAATACCTAATTATAACGGTTGCATACAAGACTTTATCTACAATCATGCTGTGAATCCACTATAAAAGATTCTCATAACATACCATATTCGCATACCATATTCGAGTGAAAAAATGGCGGGATATAACACGATAAGACGAGTTGTTCTTTTTTCAAAATTTTAGCGATCTGGTGGTGAAAATGTCATTGCATGAGAATGTTCTTTTTTTGAAATTCATTATAACACGCGTTTGGATGATATAATGATCATTATATCATTGAGTGTTTTAATGTTGGCAATAAGCTAATTGTTATAGGTTCTTTTATAGAGGATTAATAGCATGATAGTAGATAAAATAAATTACAGTTGTGCGAAAACTCAAATTAATTATATTTCGAGGGTTCCTATATATAATTCCAACGAGAAACTGATGATAGTGAGCTTCCTGAATAGATACATTAAAGAAGACTTCATAGCAGCTGCGCGTGCTGTTAGGGATCTATCCACCTCAGACATAGGTTTCCAAGGATCACCACAACGTGTGTATGTTAACGACCATCTTAGTGTAGAATCTAAAAAGCTATTGAGTAAAACTAAAATTATAGCCAAAGAGAAACATTATGAATTTGTGTGGGTAAAACATGGTAAAATTCATGTGCGTAAGGACGGCAACTGCAAAACCTTTGTGGTACGAAAAGAATTGGATTTAAACAAGATATTGTAAACAGTTTCTTTTTTCACCTTTTATTATATTTATACATTGTTACATCTAAAATGTATCGAATCTTTTACGATACATGTTATTTGGTTTATTTCTGCAAAAGGTTTAGCACCTCTGTATCACTAATGATCCTCTATTGTATTCCTTATCGCGCTGTTTGTCTTCAAATTGTAATGATTCACTATATATGTATCTCGCTTACACCTACGCTCGTGATATATTGCTGCTTGCTTGCTCGCACACGTCGATCATCGAATGAGTTGTACAATTTTGTTAAATTAACTAATTTTTACCCACTTTTAGAATACATTTTTCTATGCGCAATTCCTATTCGCTTTGAAGTAAATTGGCTGTTAATATTATGTTTGAATGTTATTGATGTTTATTCTATCATTGCTTGTGCTATTAGGAATGGCTAATAACAGTGATGAATGTCTAACTGTGTTCTATCAGAACGTGCGGGGATTGCGAACAAAAACAGACTCGTTTTATCGTCAGGTACTATTAAAATCATACGATGTCATTGTTTTAACAGAGACGTGGTTAATGGATGGCGTATTTAACTCGGAGTTGTTTGATGACCGATACTTGGTGTGGCGTCGTGACCGGGACTACACAACGACTGGACAAACCAGGGGTGGTGGCGTACTCATCGCGACGCGTAAGGAGTTACCTGTCACTCCGCAACCACTCCTTCACTCCGCGGCGGAAGATGTGTGGATCAATTTGCGGCTTAGGAAATTTAAGTCACGCGAACATGTAAATATATATATCTGCGCGGTTTACTTATGTAAACAAAACAGGGGGTTCTCTTTTTCTGAACAACTTGATAATTTCTTGTCCAAATTGAACCATACAACTTTGAATAAAACATCTGACGTATTTTTAGTTTTGGGTGACTTTAATATGAGTGGAATATCGTGGGCTCCATCCAATAATCATTCACTAGTCCCAGTAAGCCCTGCTACTAGTGACGAATGTATGCTGGCGGATGAGTTGTGTACGCTGGACTTTGGTCAGTATAACGGGGTCGTTAATAGGTATGGGAAACTGTTAGACTTGGTCCTTTCAAATAAGATGGCCTGTGTTAGCGAGTGTACTGATCCTTTAGTACCTATTGATCCATATCACCCAGCTTTGTTAATTAATATTGGTATCTTTGAACCGCCTACCCTCGATTGCGCGCCACGTTTGCGATATATGTACAGTAAAGGTGATTTTGAGACTATAAACAAAGAGATTTCGGCCATTAACTGGGACCATGAGTTCTCAATAAGATCATTGGATGAATCCGTTGCGTTCTTGATAGACACTTCCAAACAATTACAAAATAAATATATACCACAAAAGCCAGCGCGTAATAAATCATATCCAATTTGGTACAGCACATCACTTATAAAAACAATTAAAGAAAAATATAAGTTCCTAAAAAAATTCAAAACTTATGGTAACATATCTGACGAGTTAACTTTTAAATATTTGCGTGAAAGAGTTAAGACTATGGAAGCTACGTGTTATAAGTTTTATCTTAATCAAACGGAAAACTCAATTAAAAACCACCCCAAACATTTCTGGTCCTATGTTAAAAATCGCTACAATTCCAATGCTATTCCTAATACATTAAATTATAATGATGAAATATTTATTTCTGGGGATTCTATTTGTGAGGCCTTTTCCTCTTACTTCCTATCAACCTTCCTCGATTTCACTTCACCTAATTCTCCTAGTGCACCCTGTGACCCTCATCGCGATAATGCTGGAACGTCGTCCGATATTTGTCACATAGAAGTGAATCTCGATGTTGTTACTGGTCTTCTTCGCAACTTGGATCCATCTAAAGGTGCCGGGCCTGACAATTTAACTTCAAATTTCCTTATTAAATGCGCACCGTCCATTGCTCTTCCTATCTCAATTTTGTTTACCAAGTCTTTGTCTCAAGGTGTTGTCCCTAGAGTATGGAAATCTGCGTTTATCACACCCGTGCATAAGAAGGGCGCTAAAACTGTGATTACTAATTACAGACCTATTTCTAAACTTTGCATTATCGCTAAAATATTCGAAAGGATTGTCTATAACCAGTTATACCCTGCCCTTGCTAACTCGTTAAGCTCATTTCAGCATGGATTCTTAAAAGGACGGTCTACAACTTCTAACCTGATTTTATTTAATGATTTTATCACTGAGGCTATGGAAAATGGTAAGCAGGTCGATGTGGTTTACACGGACTACAGTAAGGCATTTGATCGAATCGAGCACGTATCCCTAATAAACAAGTTAAGACACATAGGCATCCGCGGAGACCTGCTAAGGTGGTTCTCTTCTTACATTGATAACAGGTCACAAGCAGTAGTAATCAATAATTACGTATCTAGCTGGGTAAACGTACCTAGTGGAGTGCCTCAAGGTTCGTTGCTTGGTCCTTTCTTGTTTGTGGTTTATGTTAACGACATCGATCGGTGCCTCCATTCATCCAAACTATTGTGCTTTGCCGATGACATGAAAATCTTTGCCACTATTGCATCGCATGATGACATGCTTGCACTACAGGCTGACTTATGTCGGCTTGAAGAGTATTGTCGGGTTAATAAATTAGACCTCAATCCATCTAAGTGTTCCGTTATTACCTACACCAGGAAACGTGTGGTCCTGGTCACTACCTATACTTTGGCGGGCGTTATCCTGCCTAGGTGCAGTACTATTCGTGACTTGGGCGTTTATCAAGATAGTAAACTAGTTTTCGACTCACACATTGAGGCTATTGTCAAAAAAGCATCTAAACTACTTGGTTTTATAATGCGACTATCTAAGTGTTTCACAGAGGCAAAAACGCTCAAAATATTGTACTGTACTTATGTCAGGAGTCAGCTCGAGTATGCGTCTCAGATATGGAATCCACGTTATCATAGATATATAGACCGTATAGAAAATATACAAAAACGCTTCATAAAATATCTTTGTTTTCACCAAAAGGTTCCATATAACTCAACGGTTTATCTTCGACTCTGTAGGAAATACCACCTATTGCCACTAGTAGATCGACGTAATATCGCGGACTGTCTGTTTTTATTAAAAATTCTCCATAGCGATATTGATAGTCCTGAACTATTATCCAAATTGAATTTTAATGTGCCTAGTAAAATTTTGCGTTTCAATGCTCCCATTTCTGTTCCTCATTCGTCATCGAATTATAGACAGAACAGCTATATTGTGCGTGCAAGCAAAAGTTTTAATGAGATATGCAAGCGACATGATCTGGATCCTTTCGAAACTAGTGTGAACTCAGCCAGAAGGTGCTTGAGCCTGCAATTTTTTAAGTGACAGTAGCTATCTTATGCAGTTTTCTTTTTACTTTTGTCTGTTTTTTTTAGGCTATTGCTGGCAAGCAGATTTCTGCAATTTTCTGTTTTTCTGTTAATACATAATATGTATAATTTTAATGTGGCAACTCTAATTTAAGTCGTATGCTGCTGTCTGTGCTCGCATCATACTTTGAAATTTACTATGTTTCTAAACGCGAGGACTGGTAATTGGCTGTCTGGTGACTATTACACCTTTTTTTTTGTTAAGATTTTGTTAGCTGTAAGTCCTCCATGAAATAAATAAATAAATAAATAAATAAATAACAAACAACCAAACTTTTCAGCTTTATAATATTAAGAAAAATATAGATTAAGTTAAATTGTATAAGTCGCAGGCTGTCTATCTGTTCGACATTCAGCCAGACACATAAAACTACAGGCGGGAGTGTCCGTCCACTTTAAACCAAACCGGGTTAAAATATTATTTTAAAGTACTTCTGAGTAAATTATATTTTTAGTTTTATTTTCTTGTGGCAGAAGAATATATTGATTGTTTCCGCAACCTGATCTTGACAACGCGACATATAGTTGACCGTGCGAAAAACAGTCTTGCCGGAAATCTAATCCTACACATTTAAATGTTTGCCCCTGTGATTTATTTATCGTTACGGCAAAAGATAATTTAATTGGGAATTGGACTCTGGAAATGAAAAGGCAAATCATTTGGAATCATTGGGATCCGAGGTATAAGTACTGTTTGACCAACCGCTAGACCAGTCAAAACTGTTGCAACGATCACGTTATTGCGAAGAAATTTAACCTGAAGTCGAGTCCCGTTACATAAATTTGCTGTCTTTTTTTTTATCGTGGTAAAATCATCAAATGAGTCCTCCCACCCAGAGCAGGGCGGGAGGGACTGTCAGACTTGTACTGACTACAATCCACGGTGTCTCTCAGTAGCCCTTTACGTACCGGGGTTACGGTAATTTGTGAGTCCCGCGACCCCGGCAGGCTTTGGCCCTATACAGGCCCCGTCACTATGCTGACACTCCTTGAGGCGCGCGTGGAACACAACGCGCCGTCGACCCGGGCATGGTCCATGGTCGGACAGCGAGTCGCCCATTACTTGCCGCCCGCATGCCCGTGCCTACGGTGGCCGGAGATCGTCTTGTGACGTCTGTCGCCGTGGGCGTCTACCACTGCGGCTGGGGTGGAGGGAGAACGCTGTCCTCTCCCTCACGCGGCCCGCCTCCTCCTTCGCGAGCATGACTGCTTCGCAGAAGGAGGCGACCGCTTCCCACTCCGTCTCGCCCCGCAGCATGCCCTCGACCAATGCCGGGCGCGAGAGGTCTCCGCCTATCACCGTCGTGAGGACACAGCGGTGCTCTACCCAAGCGGGGCAGTCCTGCACCGTATGCTCCACCGTGTCCTCCGGACGATCCTCGCAGTGGTGACACCCAGGCGTTTCTTCCCTCCTTATCAGACACAGGTACCTCCCGAAACTAAATTTGGTGGCTTAACATTTCTAAGTAAAATAACTGGGGCACCAATTTTTAACTTGAGAGAATGTGGGGGGAGGCCACTCGGGTTTAGAGAATTAAGAAATTCCTGTGGAAAATGGACTGCATCTTCTTCATCCATTACATTATCAATAGAAGTGTAGGTGACTATATCCCCTGGAAGTTTAGTTAAAATTAAATCGTTAATTTCGTCAAAACTACTGTTTCTCGCCGCCAATATTGCTCGTTGACACATCCATTGATAATCTTTATTTTCTATTTCGACGATATCTGGGTAAACTTTAAGATCTTATACTTACAATCATCAACAAATATATTTCGAAAAGATTATTACAGGATTTTATGTTGATAAAAAACTCTATGGCCCATAACTCATTAATAGGTACCAACTCTTAACATCTTACACACGTGATAACTTTTAAACGAAATATCCGATTGAGATGAAACAAAAAGTATTTTACTTCTACATAAATACCCTTGATAACATAATGCTTAATTTCGATAAAGATCAATATTACGATACATATTTAACGTAGTTTTTTTTTTCTTCAGACGATTTAATAATTAATTTGAACACAAAATCGGTTATTGTGATTAAACCATGATAGCTAGATATATGTTCTCGCGGACTTTTTTGTAGGTCTTAATAGGATCTACAAACCCGTAGTACATCATTTTGTTCTATTGTCAATAGTTTTTGCAGCGCACGCAAAAATAGGTTTTTGATTTTACACCTTGTGTTACAAAATAGCAATTTTATTACGGATCCCTAATTTTGAAACAAATAAAACATAGCCTATAGCCTTCCTCGATAAATGGACTACCCAACACTGAAATAATCATTCAAATCGGACCAGTAGTTCCAGAGATTAGCGCGTTCAAACAAACAAACAAACAAACAAACAAACAAACAAACTCTGCAGCTTTATAATATTAGTATAGATTGTCCCAAGAATGCATTATTACAGTACAGTGACCATAACGCGTCTGATGTATGTTTAAATCTTATGTTACTAAACATCTAATTGGCTATTTGACTGAAAAATTCTATTTAGTCCGTCACTTAGATTATCAAAAAATATTCGACCCGTATTTTTTCTTTTGTTTCGTAAACCAAAATTAACGGAGCTTGCGATGCTTTCAAAATTGGCAAAACGTCACAATTCAGTACAATTTCTATTGAATTCTGACGTCACGAGCCCCCACTCTCGAGTTTTGATGCGTTGTATTTTGATGAATATTCATTGATTTTACAAAAGAAAAAATACGTGTTCGTTATTTTTTAAAACTCTAAATGACGGACTAATTATATTTGTAATTTATAGCTACTGTCAAATAGCCAATTACTGAAACCACTTACTCCATCATAGCCGGCTCCTTGGTCTTCAGAATGTGGTCAGTCAGTATCCACGGCATGGACATCTCAATGGGGAACTGAATGCGTTTCTCCATGGTGATCAGATCATTACACTCCTCGTTATGTTGATGACGGACCATGCATTTCTTTAACAAAATATTACTATCATAAACTCTGTCGGCCTTATTACAAAAACGAAATAAACCTTGGTTTAAACCTGGTCTATCAAGTCCAGGCTTATCTACTAACAGAGCCATGGTTTAAATTTGCTCCTTTTTCAATAAGGCGGTCCACGTCTTATAACAAACTAGGGTTTAACTTAAAACCCAGGTTTAAATCTCATAAAACTATAGTTTACAAAAACGTTATTACTAATCGTGGTTTTGCGATAAACCATGGTCTAACAGTCGTAGCTGTCAAAGGTGTGTCAAAGTTTCTCTTTTTTTTTTAACATGGTAAAATTATCAAATGAGTCCTCCCACCCAGGGCAGAGCGGGAGGGACTGTCAGACTTACACTGACTAAAATCCACGGTGTCCTTCAATAGCCCTTTACGTTCCGGGATCACGGTTAATCATAAGTCCCGCGACCCCAACAGACTTTGGCCCTCTGGAGGGGAGCCCCGTCACTCTGCTGACACTCTTTGAGGCGCGCGTGGAACACAACGCGCCGTCGACCCGGGCATGGTCCATGGTCGGACAGCGAGTTGCACATTACTCGCTGCCCGCATGCCCGCGCCTACGGTGGCCGGAGATCGTCTTGCGACGTCCGACGCCGTGGGCGTCTACCACTGCGGCTGGGGTGGAAAGTTAACTGATACTTACATTAACTTTGCGTCCCATGGTCATCTCGAGATAGAACTCCCTGTACCACAGCTGTGAGAGATCACAGCATTTCTGTAGAGAATCTGAAAGTAACTCGATATTAATTTTATGTTCATACTCTTTTTTAATAATAAATAATAATAAATATTCCGCAACTATCACACAACGCCATCTAGTCCCAAGCTAAGCAGAGCTTGTGTTATGGGTACTAGACAACTGATAAACATACTTATATATTTCTAAATACATACATATTATAGACAAATTACACCCAGACACAGAACAAATGATCGTGCTCATCACACAAACATTTGTCCTGGGTGGGAATCGAACCCACGACCTCCGGCATAGCAGTCAGAGTCACTAACCACTAGACCAACAGGCCTGTTTTTACTTCTACATAGGCTCAGGTGGCTTACCATGGCATGTTAGGGCGAGAGTAGTTCCACTGTTGGAACGAGATGGCGCTAGATGACTTGAATAGCTCTGTTTCTTTCCCACAGTGGAAATACTCTCGCTTTAACATGTCAGTGTAGGGCCCCAGTTCATACTGAGACGCAACGCGATGCAACTTGTAGCTACGATACAGGAAATGTGTGTCTTTTCGTGTAGTAAATAAAGTTAGATTTCGAGTCGCTCTCAGTGTGAATTGACCCTTAGAGTATTTTTTTTGAAGTCTTTGCCCCACTGTAGGAATTTCTCCTGTGCCGTGGGTGCGTTTACAAACATATAAACTCACATACACAAACACCCAGACCCGGAACAACTACTTGCAGATCACACAAATATTTGTTCCGTGCGGGGATCGAACCCGCGAAACGCTGTGCAGCAAGTCAATCACACTTAGTTACTGCGCCAATTGTGACGGCCGAATACATAACAGACAAACGTAATCTAAACGACGCATTACTAGCATCAGGGCCCGTATCATGACGTCTTAAAACCAGGCTTGTTCCAGTGAGTGAACGAGGTGGCACTACACGACTTGTATAGCTCTGTCTCTTTCACTCACTGGAACAAGACTGGTTTTGCCGCAAGGCCGCAGGTTTAGCATCTGTAATTTGATTAAAATAGACAATTTGCTGTATTGGGCACATGACCATATTAGGTACTTGGGAAAATTAAACACATGACAATATTAGGCAAATGGCCATATTAGGACCATGGCTATAATATGCACATGCCAATATTAGGCACATGGTAATATTAGGCCGTATACAGAAAGAAAGCTGGAAACTTATAAGCGCTTACAGCTTGACAGCGCTGGTCCGTTCTACACAAAGGAAGCAGGTTGAAGCAAGTTGTTTATTCATTTTAAATGGCAGCGCCCAGCGCTGACCAGAGCGTGTTGAAGCATGTCGGAACTTGTCGGCACCATATTAGGCAATATTAGGCACATGTCAATATTAGGCACGTGGCAATATTAGGCACGTGGCAATATCTATATATATATAAAAGGAGAACTGACTGACTGACATATCAACGTACAGCCGAAACTACTAGGGCTAGGAATGTGAAATTTTGCACACGGCTTCCTATTATAATGTAGGGGAGCACTAAGAAGGGGTTTTTGGAAATTTAACCTTTAAGGGGGTGAAAAGGGGGAATTAGGAAAGTACGTAACCCACGCGGACGAAGTCGCGGGAAAAGTGCTAGTCGGGTATAAGACAATACTGCACACATAGCAATATTAGACACATGACAATATTACCCTTCTTAGTCATATTAAACCCATGACATTATAATCCAGTTAAGGTTTTACCACGACCCACACATGACAGAGATACTGCCGTCCAAAAAGTGGGCTCACAATTCTCACCTGACAAGTTAAGCATGTACATCCAGTAGAAGCTCTGCCGGTGGAAAGTCTCGATCTGCGTCAGTGTGCCAGCATCCAGGTCTTTGCGCAGAGTGCGTCTGCCGCCTGACTTGTCAGAGATCAGCGCTTCCAGCTGTGTGCGGACCATGTAGAGCTGGGTTGAAGATGGACCTGTGGGAGAAGAAAGTTAGAAAGTTACCTATTTGAAATTTTATTGAGGAATCTACACTAATATTATAAAGGGGGAAAGATTTGTTTGTTTGTTTATATTGAATAGGCTCCGAAACTAGTCGCGGGACTCACAAATTACCGTGACCCCGGTACGTAAAGGGCTATTGAAGGACACCGTGGATTTTAGTCAGTACGAGTCTGAAAGTCCCTCTCGCTCTGCCCTGGGTGGGAGGACTCATGTGATGATTTTACCACGTAAAAAAATAAAAACAGGCTCCGAAACTAATGGACCGATTTCAAAAATTCTTTCACCAGTTGAAAGCTGAGTGTAGTCAAAAAGGAGGCGATCCTCAATTCTTCGGAATCTTTTTTTTTTTTCGATTTCTCTATGACGTCTGGACCGATTTGGAATATTATTTTTTTGGATCGTAGAGAAATCGAGAAAACTCTTCCATGAAGACAGCAAATCATCGAAGATTGCTGCTGTCGGGTATCTTTGTACTGTTTATGCCATTACACAATATAATATTACACCTGTACATACCCACTAAAAAGGTTAAAGTAAAAACCTTTGGAATAGAAAAATAATCAGACGGACTTCTATAACAAAAAGTCTTTGGTTAAAAAGGAAATAAGAAACAAAGTCAACAAAGAGTTTCGAAAGACAAGTTATTTATTTTTAGTTGACACGCATTGTGTAGCGAACGTAACTGTCAACAAAAAAAACGACACTAGCGCCATCTATACATTGACGGAAGAACTACATCAGAAAGATGTCTACATCGCGCAATCAAAGTTATCCGCGAGTTTAGAAGACATAGAACATTCCGATAATGAATGTCGGGCAGAAAGCCCACCAGACACAACTCCCGTCTGGTCGGAAGGTACCTTGCTTTTCACCGTGGTAGTGAGGAACTTTCCACTCTGTTCCTCCTACCTCCAAACATTGTAAAGACGCCTGCACATCACCCTACCTCAATCTGTCAAATTTATTAAATAGATTTTCAACATTATCACAATAGTGTAGGGTTTATGTTCGATTGATAAAATTCGACAGATTCGGGTACGTAGACCTGCTGGCATCTGTACTTCAAAAGTTACACATATTTTCATGTTTTTTATCACTCACCAACATTCCTCCTCGGCACTTTGATGGTGAAGCTGGCCTCTCCATCTTTCTTCCCTCGTAGCGCCGGGTCCTGTTGAGGTTCACAGCCGCGGGCCCAATCACCGCAGGTTTCACGAACTGATACTATAATACTGTGGGTAAAATGAGTATACTGTACACTGAAAACGTATCTATTAATTTTGTGGCCAAGTTGCCAGTTGTTACACCCACGGCGACAGACGTCGGCAGACGATCTCCGGCCACCGTAGGCGCGGGCAGCGAGTAATGGGCAACTCGCTGTCCGACCATGGACCATACCTGGGTCGACGGCGCGTTGTGTTTCACGCTCGCCTCAAGGAGTGTCAGCAAAATGATGGGGCCCCTCTCTAGAGGGCCAAAGCTTGCCGGGGTCGCGGGACATGCGAATTACCGTGAGCCCGGTACGTAAAGGGCTATTGAAGGACACCGTGGATTTTAGTCAGTACGAGTCTGACAGTCCCTCCCGCTCTGCCCTGGGTGGGAGGACTCATTTGATGATTTTACCACTTAAAAAAAAAAACTGACGTGGATTTTTACATTACGTTAGCATAAAAGGGTATGCAACTTATTGGCATCAATTTTTTTTTTTCTTTCGCCAGTAATGAAATGTTGGTCATTAGTAGACCGCAACCTAAGAACTTCGTAAAAAATATTTAAAAAAATCTAAACCGTAACCAACCAGAGATATAACAGATTTTATTTTGTTCTAATCGGGAGTAAATCACTCCTGATTAGAACAAAATTAAAACCGCCATATCTCTGGTTGGTTACGGTTTAGAAACTTAATTTTTTTTTTCTATGGGCTTCTTAGGTAGTAGTCTAATTGTGGCCAAAATTTTAACACTGGCGAAAAGAAAAAAAAATTGATGCCAAGGTCCATACTAAAAGTTGCATGGGCCTTTGCACGACACGTCAACGCACCGTGCCATGTTACCGCACCGGTCCACTTTGACGACAGGCTCTTACTCACCTCCTTATAAGATCCTTCTTATTCTTAATAGCTTTACGCAGCGGTTCTCTCAGCAGGATCTGCACAAAGTCCTGCAGCTCAGCATAGATTGATCTCCTCGCAGCATCAGCGAACACCGTCTCCATGCGAGCCATGAGGACTTGGAGACCCTTGATCATGGCTATCACTTCGATCATCGCGAACTTCTCTTCTGAGGTGTAGTTGTAACGAGTCGCCTGAAACAAAGGTGGATTATTATTGATTTTTGGTATGACTAGCACTTTGCCCGCGACTTCGTCCGCGTGGTTTACGTACTTTCTTAATTCCCCCTTTTCACCCCCTTAAAGGGTAAATTTCCAAAAACCCCTTCTTATAATAGGAAGCCGTGTGCAAAATTTCACATTCCTAGCCCCAGTAGCTTCGGCTGTACGTTTATATGTCAGTCAGTCAGTTCTCCTTTTATATATATAGATATAACGTGTCAAGAGCCATTGACATCGAGACGCGACACTTTTTTTTAACGTGGTATATTCATCAAATGAGTCCTCCCACCGAAGGCAGAGCGGGAGGGACTGTCAGACTCGTACTGACTAAAATCCACGGTGTGCTTCAATAGCCCTTTACGTTCCGGGGTCACGTTAATTGTGAGTCCCGCGGTCACACTCTTTGAGAGGCCCGTAGAACACAACGCGCCGTCGACCCGGGCATGGTCCATGGTCGGACAGCGACTTGCCCATTGCTCGCTGCCCCTCGCTGCATTTAATATTAATATTGCACCACCTATATTTTATATAGCCTCCTACGTATGTCTATTATTAGCACCTGTGTTTAGTTTTGCCACCTATGCCTGCGGTTAACAATCCCAATTCACCTAATATTGCCAACTGCGCCTGTTATGGCACCTGCACCTAATATTGCCACCAGACCCTAATATTGCCACTAGATCCTAATGTTGCCACCGGTCCCTAATTTTGCCACCAATACATCTCAGCGTCGGGTGGACAGCGTGGATTACTGGCGTGATCTGTGGTGTGCCTGACCGGTGGCAATATTAGTATTGCCACCGGTCCCTAATATTGCCACCGGTCCCTAATATTGCTACCGGTCCCTAATATTGCCACCGGTCCCTAATATTGCCATCAGGCCCTAATATTGCCACCAGATCCTAATGTTGCCAACTTACCCTCTCATACTCCTCAGCGTCGGGTGGACAGCGTGGGTTACTGGCGTGGTCTGTAGGATGCAGTAGCTTCCAGGAACATAGTTCAGTCAGTATGGAACACCATGAGGATACAAGCTGGAGGCCTCGCAGACAGAGCTCTGTCACTGTCTTGTTCTCTGTGTCGGAGCCTGCTTCTTTAAAAGTTGTGGTTACCTGGGAAAAGAGGAATTAATTACTAAATAGGGTATTTATTAGATTATCAAAAAATATTTGACACGTATTTTTATTATTTTATCACGTAAATCAAAATTGACGAAGACGGCACGGAAGGCGCAGTGGCTGAGCGGTCGGACTGCTGCGCTGCGTGTCGCGGGTTCGATTCCCGCACGGAACAAATAGTTGTATGATCTACAAGTAGTTGTTCCGGGTCTGAGTGTTTGTGTATGTGAGTTTATATGTTTGTAAACGCACCCACGATACAGGGGAAATTCGTAGTGCGGGGCAACGTTTAAAAAAAAGGTAATATTTCAGAAGCAAGTAGTTTTTACTTGCTTGTGACGTCACGAGCCCCCACTCTCGAATTTTGATGCGTTATATCTTTGTGAACATACATTGATTTAACAAAGAAAAAAAAATCCATCTCTAAGGCCTCATTTAGACTATGCAAGAAATTGCATGCAAGTAGCGTTACACTCCGGACTATGGAGGGGCAAAAACTTCAGTTGGTTAAACAAATACCGCAATGTAGTCAAAATTGCATGCAAGTTCTCGCCTTGTCTAAATGAGGCCTAAGGGAACTTACCCATGACGCAATTCATGCGATTTGCAATTTCTACTAAAAATGTAAATCATGCTTGCTACTACGATATAATGATGCAATTCGACTGACTAAAGTCGACGACTTTAGTCAGTCGAATTGCATCATTGGCGAGCGTGTTTAGTTTTTCATCTACTCGTAGATAACCGCACGTTTTATGTCATATGTCGTAGTGGTAAGGATGATTTTCACTTGTAGTTGCAACCAGCCGAATTGCGTCGCATCGCGTCTTGGGGAAGCTTCCTTACTCCCATCGTTCCGATGGGACGACAATCCGACACGACCAGAAATAGATCAGGCGCAGGAACTACAACTTACCGTGCGCGGTCGCGGGACTGTACGAATTACCGTGACCCCGTAACGTAAAGGAATATTGAAGGACACCGTGGATTTTAGTCAGTACGAGTCTGACAGTCCCTCCCGCCCTGCCCTGGGTGGGAGGACTCATGTGATGATTTTACCATGCTAAAAAAAACCGTGCGCACCGACACACGGGTTATTGTACCGCCAACTTGACAAAATTAAAAATGTCGCACATGCTGAGATAGGAGCCTTTTGGCCTCGCACAGGACTAATTGTTGTTTTTTATTTGTTTTACCTTTTGTTGTTTTTCTTGTATATATTTTGTTTCCTTTGTTGTTTTTATTCATGTAATTTTTTTGTTCTGTCTTGTGTGTGCCAATAAATCTCTTTTCTTTCTTTCTAACTTCCAAACTCCAGACTACTTTTTTTTTCGTGGTAAAATCATCAAATGTGTCCTCCCTCCCAGGGCAGAGCGGGAGGGACTGTCAGACTTGTACTGACTAATATCCACGGTGTCCTTCAATAGCCCTTTACATACCGGGGTCACGGTAATTCGTACAGTCCGGACTGCTACTGAGAAATTCTATAGAAATACCCCATAGTATAATTTGCCCGACCAGGGTATCGAATCCAGGACCCCACGCTCAGCACAAGACCAATGGGGCAGTCAATCGACGGACTAATTACAGGCCTTCGTTGCCTGAGAATAAATAAATTAAATTTGCAATATATTAATGCTGTGAGCCTATAATAACTTACCTCATTGCTATATCTAGCGAGTTCAGAAATATAGTTCTGATGTTCCTCTCTGATCTGAGGCAGGTGGACCATCAGGTCAGCCTGAGGAGAAGGCGGGTTGGTACTCGATGATAACGGCCACCTGTGGGACAAATATTAATGAACAACGACTCCAATATGAACTAAAAAAAGCAGTTTTTTCCCCCCCCCCCTTTTTTTTCACCGACTCACGGCGTGATGGGAGGGACTGTCAGACTTATACTGACTAAAATCCACGGTGTCCTTCAATAGCCCTTTACGTTCCGGGCTCACGGTTACTTGATGAGGCAGTCTCGCGACCCCGGCACGCTTCGGCCCTCTAAAGGTGGCCCCGTCATATTGCTGACAGATCTTTGAGGCGCACGTGGAAAATGACGCGCTGTCGACCCGGGCATGGTCCATGGTCGGACAGCGAGTCGCCCATTACTCGCCGCCCGCATGGCCGCGCCTACGGTGGCCGGAAATCGCCACGCAATGACGTGAGCGTCACCTGCGACGTCGACACCCATCCCCCTAAATCGTCTTACATATTAATCAATGACCATTTAGATTGAATAAAAGTAGCAAAGACCGACAGGCCTGTTGGTCTAGTGGTTAGTGACCCTGACTGCTATGCCGGAGGTCGAGGGTTCGATTCCCACCCAGGACAAATGTTTGTGTGATGAGCACGATCATTTGTTCTGTGTCTTGGTGTAATTTATTTATAATATGTATGTATTTAGAAATATATAAGTATGTTTATCAGTTGTCTAGTACCCATAACACAAGCTCTGCTTAGCTTGGGACTAGATGGCGTTGTGTGATAGTTGCAAAAAAAGTAAATCATCATCATCTGCCTGCCTTTTCCCAACTATATTGTGGTCGGCTTCCAGTCAAACCAGATGCAGCTGGATATCAGTGGAGCGACTGCCTGTCGGACCTCCACAACCCAGTAACAAAGCCACGGGTAAATGTTAGTTTATAATGAAAAATCAAAATCAAAGAATTTATTTCAAGTAGGCCAGTTACAGGCACTTTTGAATTGTCAAAGACAAATAAAATATAATTAGACATTACAAAATAATGGTGCTACAGTCCCAGTCACAAGACATAAAAACTGTTAAGTACCGTAGATGCCCATTCCAAGGAGTAGATCTCTATGGAGAAGAACGGGCAAGAAACTCCATGGACACTCTGTTTAGATCGCTAAAATTATTACAGAACCTTTGTTATATCATTCAGTTTGAGATAGTACATTATGTGAGAACAATGTAGCAAGTAAAAAGTGTCTATAGTAAAAAACAGACTTACTTGCTGGTATCATAATGTTTGGACCGCTTGATGTAATTAAAAGGTGCGATTTGCATGTCACCGAACAACGGTACCACTTCCAAATTCTGCAACAAAGTATAAAGTTGATTAATTTACTGAGTATTTAGCGATTAGATATCTATACTTCACTATCACTACATACAAAACAAAGTCGCATCTCGCTGTCTGTCTGTCTGTCCCTATGTATACTGAGATCTTTAAATGGTGGATTTTGAAGCGGTTTTTTTTATTAGATAGAGGGATTCAAGAGGAAGGTTTATATGTATAAAACATGCATAATATAGTAGAGATTGCACCCGTGCGGAGCCGGGGCGAGTCGCTAGTATCTTATAAACTTGGAGAGTTTCTTTATTTGGTTTAACGCACTAATCTCGGGAACTAGAGGTTCGAATTGAAAAAATCTCTTTGTATTGGAAAGGAGAGCTATATGTGACCTCTGAGTTTGTTTCGGCTGTTTCTTCTCAGAGTAGTCAGGTACGAAACACCGGCCTCATATATACGGTCTTAGTACAAAAATTAAATAAAACTTGCTTTAAACCTGGACTATCAAGTCCAGGCTAATCTGCAAAACCATGGTTTCAATTTCTCCGAATTACAATACTTAGATAACACCTTAGTACTGTCATTTGAACCGTTATCTATTCAATTGAATCCACCATGTGTAATAATAATTACATCTACTATGTTTAAATCCATATTGGGTGAAAATAACACAAAAACAACAACATTATGAAAAACTTGCTATGAGGAACTTTGACACACCTTTGACAGCAACGACTGTTAGACCATGGTTTTTTTTTTATCGTGGTAAAATCATCAAATGAGTCCTCCCACCTAGGGCAGGGCGGGAGGGACTGTCAGACTTGTACTGACTAAAATCCACGGTGTCCTTCAATAGCCCTTTACGTACCGGGGTCACGGTAATCCCTTGGTCCCGCGACCCCGGTAGACCATGGTTTAAAGCAAAACCACGATTAGTAATAATGTTTGTGTAAACCGTAGTTTTACGAGTTGTAAACCTGGGTTTTTAGCTAAACCCCATTTTGTAATAAGGCGGATTTAAGTAGTAGACCTTTTTTTTAACATGGTAAAGTCATCAAATGAGTCCTCCCATCCAGGGCAGAGCGGGAGGGACTGTCAGACTCGTACTGACTAAAATCCACGGTGTTCTTCAATAGCCCTTTACGTTCCGGGGTCACGGTAATTCGTGAGTCCCGTGACCCCGAAGTAATAGACCTAAAATATTATTTTTTCTAAAACCAATTTGCAACATTTATCTATCAATATTACCTTAAAAATCCTGTCAATTCTATCGAGACGGATCTTTTTCTTCTGATCAAGACGATTGATGTTGCAGACTTCAGAATCCATGAGGAAGAGACCGAATCCCATCACCTGAGAACAATAAGAATATTATTATAAATCTATACTTATATTATAAAGCTGGAGAGTTTGTTTGTTTGAACGCGCTAATCTCAAAAACTACTGGTTCGAATTTATTTATTTATTTCATGGAGGACTTACAGTTTTTTTTTATCGTGGTACAATCGTCAAATGAGTCCTCCCGCCCAGGGCAGGGCGGGAGGGCCTGTCAGACTTGTACTGACTAAAATCCACGGTGTCCTTCACTAGCCCTTTACGTACCGGGGTCACGGTAATTCGTAAGTCCCGCAACCCCGGCAGGCTTTGGCCCTCTACAGGCCCCGTCACTATGCTGACACTCTTTGAGGCGCGCGTGGAACACAACGCGCCGTCGACCCGGGCATGGTCCATGGTCGGACAGCGAGTCGCCCGTTACTCACCTTAACCAGCATATGTTTCTCTGAAGGCGTGAGGTACATCTTGGTCTCGAACATATGCACGCATATGTTCACTACGTCGGCTAGTAATTCTTCATAACCTGTAAAACACATATCTATATATATAAAAATGTCTATATATATAAAAATGTTATGTTGGTTTGTGTATGCTTTAAAAACTCAAAAAGTACTGCACCAATTGAGCTGAAATTTTAGCATGATATGTAATCCGCATCAAGATTGAGACGGATTGTTTTTATCTATTTTTTGCATCAGTCGCATATCCGCAACCGCGAAAAAACAGTTTTTTTAACGATCAGCTCTGTACCAGTGACCGCGCCATCTACCGGAAGCGAGGATAACACTCGCTGACAACCGCAGTCGTAATGACGCAGTCACATGAGAAGAAATTTTAGCATGATATATAATCCGCATCAAGGATTGTTTTTATCTATTTTTTTTTGTCAAAAAAACAGTTTTTTGTGCCACAGCGAAGCGGGGCAGGGTACAGCTAGTTTCTATATACATATTTATTTATACCAACTTCATGTAAGTACTTTATTTTAGGTAGGTTCCCACCCAGGACAGAGCGGGAGGGACTGTCAGACTCGACCCGAATTTCGACGCTTTTTATCTTTGTGAATAATCATTGATTTAAAAAAAAAAAAAAACAAAAATACGTGTTTCTTTTAAATACTTTAACTGATGGAACTAAACAGATTTTCAATTTTTTTTATGCAGTAAAATACCCTATTCCATACGGCGTGCAAGCTCTTACAGACAGGCGTGGCGAATGCGAAGCGTTTTTATTTGTAATGTGTGGAATTGTTTGAATCCAGTCACATAGAGAAGCGAAAGCGATCCGATAGCGTGACCGAACTATCGGACTGACGTCTCGTATCGGTTCGTTATCGCTTCGGACTCGCCTGTTTGACAAAGGCTTTAAAGGTCTTACCGTTAATCTTCTCGAGCGCATCTTTGACAGTATCTCTTATCTTATTCTGCGTCGCCAGGAACATGGAGAGGTTCTGTGATTCCTGCAGACTCTGACTGTCCGACATCACCTTCAGGAATTGTGCGGCCCTGGAACAAACAAACGTGCATTTAATATACTATTTAGCTATTATTATTTTTTTTTAGCTTATTAAAATCATCAATTGAGTCTTCCCACCCAGGGCAGAGCGGGAGGGACTGTCAGAATCGTACTGACTAAAATCCACGGTGTCCTTCAATAGCCCTTTACTAACCGGGGACACGGTAAATCAAAAGTCTCGCAACCCCGAAGTTATATTAGATACTAGCACTTTTCCCGCGACTTCGTCCGCGTGGGTTACGTACTTTCCTAATTCCCCCTTATCACCCCCTTAAAGGTTAAATTTCCAAAAACCCCTTCTTAGTGCTCCCCTACATTATGATAGGAAGCCGTGTGCAAAATTTCACATTCCTAGCCCCAGTAGTTTCGGCTGTACGTTGATATGTCAGTCAGTCAGTTCTCCTTTTATATATACAACATTATTTTTAGTATATGCGAAACCTGAACATAGTTTGTTCAAAATCAGTAACTGAATCGATTCCAATAATTTTTACACCATGTTATATTTTTTTCAAAAATATTTTAATAAAATTTTATTACCAGTTAATTACAATACAATGACCGTACGGTTAGGTACCTATTGCCAAGCTATTATCACGAGTGTATAACACAGGAGACGCGGTTTACGCGGGTGTACCGCGAAATGAGCATGTTTTTGAACGGACAACCAGGTAATATACAAACTTATAACCTTGTGATTTTTTATGATACGGTTTTAAAATTTTGTATATAGATACTTTACACAAAAATACTAGACAGGTGTATCGGGTTTCGCATAAAGAAAAAATAATGTTGTATAGATTACCTATTTGGCAATACTAGACCTAGTGGGCAATATTGGTTCATAGCCTAGTAGGCAACATTAGGGACACTTGGCAATATAAGCCTCAATGGGGAATATATTAGCCACAGTGGGCAATATTAGGATGACTTCGTTTATTAGCTTCACAATATTAGATCACTTTTTTTTACGTCTAAAATCGTCAAATGAGTCCTCCCACCCAGGGCAGGGCGGGAGGGACTGTCAGACTTGTACTGACTAAAATCCACGGTGTCCTTCAATAGCCCTTTACGTACCGGGGTCAAGGTAATCCCTTGGTCCCGCGACCCCGGCAGGCTTTGGCCCTCATACTAACCTCCTATAGGTTGAATAATCGTTCTTGACGGAGCTCTTCATGTTCTTGAGCTCGTCGAGCACGGCGAACATGTTGACGAACTTGCCCAGCGTGAGCAGGTAGGCCTCCGACACGAAGTCGCGACGCTTCTCCGCGTGGCAGAGGCGACGGACTTCGCCGCAGAAGCGCTCGATGGCTTTGCGCTGAGGAAGAAAATTAACAATTAAATATTTTATATGACGGACGTGGGTTCGATTCCCACCCAGGACAAATGTTTGTGTGATGAGCACGATCATTTGTTCTGTGTCTGGGTGTAATTTATCTATAATATGTATGTATTTAGAAATATATAAGTATGTTTATCAGTTGTCTAGTACCCATAACACAAGCTCTGCTTAGCTTGGGACTGGATGGCGTTGTGTGATAGTTGTGGAATATTTATTTATTTATTTATATACGTACTTTTTCATCATCTTCCTGCCCTTACCCCATTTTACTTGTGGTCGGCGAAACACGTTTTTTTCTTCCATTCTCTTCTATCAAACGTTACAGTATCATTTACTCCTTTTTCTTCCATATCATTCCTTAGACAATACATGCATCTTTTCTTTGGCCTTCCTCTTCCTCTCCATCGATCAACATTCATACTCATCACTCTCTTAGTCACATGAGTGTCATCCCTCCTCATCCCATGTCCATACCAAGACAGACGATTCCCTTTCATTTTTTCTGTAAGAGGCGCCACTTTCAAACTTCCCCTTATAAACTCATTCCTTACTTTATCCATTCTTGTCACTCCACACATCCATCTTAACATTCTCATCTCCGCTACATGCAATCGTTTCTCATCCATCTTTTTAACTTTAACTTCAGCGAGGAAGATATAGCTGCTTCCAAGCTGCTTCTGTACAGGTCGGTAAACAAAGCTGACCAGATGGTGTCCCGCCGGCGTGACGGGACTAAGAAAAGCCTGCAAGATATTATCACGCTGTTGAAAGAGACCGACCCTGACGACGTGCCGACGTTTGTGGCGAAGGATTTGAACAAGCTTCCTCCCGTCACTTTCGACCATGTCGACGTTACGAGCCTATTGAAAGACATCGTTTTTCTTAAGGCCAGCCTAGCGGATGTGCAGAAGAGATTGGATGCATCCCAAAACACCATTGCTGATTTGCGTAATGAATTAACAGAGTTTCGTAAAACTGTAGCGGTATCTGGGTCACCATCGAGTGCATCTAATATCAACATGCGTCGCGGAGCGTGCCTCAATTTATCGGGGGCAAGTTTCGCGTCAGCAGTTATGTCTTCGTCGTCGCCGAACAATGCTGAGCGTGCAGAGCGTGCGTCATGCGCGCCCCGCAACCCTGCACTCGCCCCTGCGGCTGCTCCTCGTGTCGCCGCTCGAGTTACCGGACCCGCTGACACAATTTCTGTGTCTAAAGCGCCTGTGAGAGTTAACGACTTCGCCAACGCTCCCGCAAAGAAGCCCGTGCCTGAAAAGGCATCGAACCGGGCTGATGATGATGGTTTTGTGACGGTGCAGAGGAAGAAGCGCCGACAAAGAACCAACAAGAACCGCTGCGGCACAGCTCCTATCAAGCCCGACATTCCTGTTCGAGCCGCCCAGCCGAACACTCCCGTGTATATTTCCCGCCTACACTATACCACTAAGGCCGAGGACATTGTGGAGTACGTATGCCAAAGGACCAAATACAGGCCGAGAGTGCAGTTGCTTGAATCGCGCCGCAATGTCAACTTCAAGGCGTTCGTGGTGCGAGTACCTACTTGCTACCTGCACCTCGTCATGGCAGAGGACTTTTGGCCGCAAGGTGTTATGTTCCGTCGTTTCCGCGGACAAGTGCCACACGATCGCACAAAGACAGTGCTTGAGTGAAGTGTGTTTTAATAACATAGTTTTAAGTTTATACACTAACACACTTTGTACTATTATGATATATATGTTAGTCTGTAAGGTATTTATCTATGGACCAAAGTAGCCTGAAAATAAAGGATTTATTATTATTATTATTATTTTTCACAATATATTTCATTTTTAATGGACAGGCCTGTTGGTCTAGTGGTTAGTGACCCTGACTGCTATGCCGGAGGTCCTGGGTTCGATTCCCACCCAGGACAAATGTTTGTGTGATGAGCACGATCATTTGTTCTGTGTCTGGGTGTAATTTATCTATAATATGTATGTATTTAGAAATATATAAGTACGTTTATCAGCTGTCTAGTACCCATAACACAAGCTCTGCTTACCTTGGGACTAGATGGCGTTGTGTGATAGTTGTGGAATATTTATTTATTTATTTATATTTAATGGATAAAATTACAAGTTTCCATTTAATAGTTTCGAATATTGTCATATTTTAATTAAATTGTATCACCGGTTAATTTAAGCAATAGGTACCTAAACGTACGGTGATTGTATTGTAAATCACCGTACGTTTAATTACCTGTTGCCAAACTATTATCAATGAGTGTACGACACAGGAGGCGAGGGTTGAGCGGGTACCGCCAAATGTACATATAGAACAGACAACCAGGGGCCGCATTATGACGTCTCAAAACCAGGCTTGTTCCAGTGAGTGAACGAGATGGCGCTAGAAGACTTGTATAGCTCTGTCTCTTTCACTCACTGGAACAAGCCTGGTTTTAAGACGTCATAATATGGCCCCAGGTAACTTAACAAGCCTTTAACTTTATGATTTTTCATGATACAGTTTTTAAAAGTTTGTACATAGATTCTTTATATAAAAATACTAATATAATGTTGTATATGAATATTGATAATGATAATACGAGTCAAAAAACGGGAGGCTTGTGAAGTCAGAACTTCGTTAAAATTATACCTAGATGTGACCTATTGCCGGGGTCGCGGGACCAAGGGATTACCGTTACCCCGGTATGTAAAGGGCTATTGAAGGACACCGTGGATTTTAGTCAGTACAAGTCTGACAGTCCCTCCCGCCCTGCCCTGGGTGGAGGACTCATTTGATGATTTTACCACGATTAAAAAAAAAAAAAAAAGATGTGACCTATTGTGAATTTTAAAAGCGTCGAATTTTCTTGAAAATCTTAGCTTAAACTTAAAAGTTCTTTTAAACATTGCTTAACACTATGAATTTCTCCTGTATTGTGTGTGCGTTTACAAACTCACATACACAAACACACCCAGGACAACTACTTGTAGGTCACTCAATTTTTATGAAAGAACAGAATCTTACCTGAAAATACATAAACTGCAACAACTTATCAACTTCCGGAGCCAGCACCTGGACGGTCCTCTCGTAAATGTGGACCCTGTCCGGCTGTTCATTGGAGCGAGGCTGAGGGATGGCGCGGCTGCAGCATCTCCAGGTGTACAGCATTACAGCATGAGCGTTGCCTTCCTCTAGGAGTTCGTTCTGGAACAAGAGAAAGGATTATGTGAGCACATAGGCTTTCAGGGTGGGTGGGGTCCACATCCTAGCAGTCTACCCTGGGCAGACTGCAGGATACATGTAACCTAAATAAAGAAAATAAATAAATAAATATTCCACAACTATCACACAACGCCATCTAGTCCCAAGCTAAGCAGAGCTTGTGTTATGGGTACTAGACAACTGATAAATATACTTATATATTTCTAAATACATACATATTATAGATAAATTACACCCAGACACAGAACAAATGATCGTGCTCATCACACAAACATTTGACCTGGGTAGGAATCGAACCCACGAACTCCGGCATAGCAGTCAGGGTCACTAACCACTAGACCAACAGGCCTGTCAAAAACCTCGGGCATGCGGACGGCAATTAATGGGCGACTCGCTGTCCCATCATGGATCACGCTGGTGTCGACGGCGCGTCGTGTTCCACACAGACCTTAAAGAGCTGTCAGCACAATGATGGGGACCCCTTATAGAGCCAAAGCCTGCCAGAGTCGCGGGACTAACGAGACCGTGACCCCGGATGGTAAAGGGCTATTAAAGGACACTGTGAATTTGAGTCAGTACGAGTCTGACAGTCCCTCCTGCTCTGCCCTGGGTGGGAGGACTCATTTGATCATATTACCAGACTGTCTGCAGTCGGTTGTAGATGACCACCTGGCATTATGTTTTGTTTGGGTTTGCAGACGTATCTAGGTCCTGAGTTGACCGGATGGGATTGGCAAAAAGGGTGTGGGGCCAGCCACATCCACACCCAAGCCTCTCCTTGCGAGTTTGTCTGCCGCATCATTACCCAATGATCCGCTATGTCCTTTTATCCATTGCAAAATGACAACATGACCTTCCTTGTATGAAAATGATTAAATCCTCTAGTCCTGAGCGTTGTGTTTTCTTAACCACAAACATCTCGGTTACTCCACTTACTAAGTTAGCATGAACGGTAGCCTCCTCAATATACTTGGCGATGCCAGTGACGAAGCCATTGCGGTCCTCGAAGTTGGTATCAAAGTTGGCTTGGTATAAGATGGAGCATGGTGCCGCCTCGATGCAGGGTTGTTCATCTGGAAAAGAGGGAGAGGTATTTATTTATTTATATTACAGTTACTGGCTAAGATAGAACATTGAATTTATTTTTATTTTTAATCTATGAATAAAAATTTTATTGAGAATTAATTAGGTTCTGAAGACTCGCGGAACTGTGTCATCAGGTAACCTAGACCCTGGAACATAAAGGGCTATTGAAGGATCACTGTGGAGTTAAATCAGTTTGAGTCTGACAGTCCCTCCTGTCCTGCCCTGGGTGGGAGGACTCATTTGATGATTTTACAATGTAAAAAAAGGCTACGAAGACCAGTGTACTGAGGCCAAGTAAAGTGAGTAGTTTTAACCCCAACCTTTAAATAGGTAGTTACAATTTTTACATATGATTGCAGAGCTGAAAGTAGGAACCAACTTGAATACACCAGTAAGCTATTAAAATTTATTGTAATAACATCATTAACTGTATGACTCATTGAAGAAATCATCATCGTTATAAAAATTGGATATACAATGCATACTACGGTTATATTTATGAGCAGCAAATATATTAAGGCTATTATCTGTCATGAGATAACCAGATTTATTTATATTTACTTACAAAAATTTAATGTTTACTTACAAAAATAAGTAAATAATCCATTTTAAATTACAAACAAAAACTCTTGATTATCATTCTTTAGAAAATAATTTATATTATAAAAATGTGCTTCATAACTTTGTTTATCTTTCCTTAATACCTATATCCCTCGGGATTAGAAATCTCACAACAATATAAAGTGCCCCACCTAACTTTTATCAAAGACCAAACATATCAATAATTAAACATGAAATAAGTACTTACCGGGCAATGTAAGCTCGTCCAACACATCCACATTGCTCAAGGCATCGGATAAGGATACTTTTTCACTTACAGACATGTTTTTATTAATTTTAAAACACGTAAAGACTAAACGGAAATTTGTAACACAGGATATGAGTAATTACGGTTCAATACCACATACGTTTGGGCTAATTGTCACTACAGAGATAATAGGAAGCCTATAAATGGCTTTGGAAAACCCTAATTGAATACTTATTGTTTATTTCATGAATTATTTCTATATTTCCCAACTATTCACAATCACATTCACAATAATGGCGTTTGACAACTAAACACTAGGGTTGCTCCGATTTGGTCCAAGACCACAGATGCTAATCGAACCATATTACCGGTTTTCAATATACGGTTTATCATTTTTCTTAAGCGAGTTTTCGATCATGCGCCGCCCTGTGGGAGGAAGTAAGTGTTGATTATTAATGACGTGACATTTATTTTGCTGAGTAGACTCACGTCCACGTCCAACACTTCCCAATTCCCCAAGGTGGGCCAAATAAAATCATCCTTGTCATTTCGATCTTTTCAACTCGGAAGCGTGATAATAAAAACTTACAACCTTCTTGATTACCTTCTACATCTACTATCAGTTCTATTCTATGGTCTAATATGACACCTACCTAATTACTCGTTTTTTTTTTAAAGTGCGATTATCTTTTGCCGTCCCTGATATCCGGTTAGACTAGATACCGACGCCAACATAGTTGGGAAAAGTTGTTACTTTTGCTAGGCAGATGGTGGCGATGATCATAGATGATAGGCCATGTTGATTGATTGATCCCTCAAAATTAGACTGTTTTAAGTCTTTGTAAACTGAAGAACAGGTTCTGACCAAGACTTAAACCCAGATACTTTTATCAACTTTTTATAAATTATTTGCATTTTGCAACACGGCTGGCGCATACTATGCTCCTGCGCTGCGTGTCTTTTCGATTCCTGATGAATTCATATAGCACAACGTAACAAACAGACCCTATTGTTGAAAAGTAATAATATAGCTTTGGTCATCTATGCAAATACTTTGCGATTCATTTAAGAATAGGATGCCCTTGGCGCCATATTGACGACAAATACGTTTAACAAAAAAAAAACATGTGCTAATTATTTTTTTACTAACGTTTTTATCTTGTTATTAACATTATTCATAGACTAGCTTTTGCCCGCGGCTTCGCTCGCGTAGAATTTGGTCTGTCCCATTAAGTTACGTGACATTTTTTTTTAATACTTATATTTTTTTATGTAACTTCACATCGTACATCCCAAATTTCTAACTTCAAAATTAGTTTCCATACAATCTTTGAACACCTATACCTAATGTTTAGAGGGAATCTCTTGAGGGTGGAACTATCTGAATTCCTTTCTAAGTGCTCATTATTTTAGAGGGCCAAAGCCTGCCGGGGTCGCGGGACTTACGAATTACCGTGACCCCGGTACGTAAAGGGCTATTGAAGGACACCGTAGATTTTAGTCAGTCAAGTCTGACAGTCCCTCCCGCCCTGCCCTGGGTGGGAGGACTCATTTGATGATTTTACCACGTTAAAAAAAAAGGCACTGTACCTAGGTATTGTACTTAGGTGTTGAAGGATCCATCAGTTTAATTGCCGTGAATCTTTTGTGCTATATGTGTAGGTAGGATTTCGATGCATACAATATGCAATCATTATCAACTCTATTCATATTTGTCACATGCAAAATTGGCTTATTTTACCACGATAAAAAAAAAAAATAACAGTACTCTGCAAATTTCGAAATTCTACCAGTGGTTTCTTCATCAATCTTTACCTGTATGGTGTGTTTATAAAAAGTAGCCCTATGTCCTTCCCCGGGCTTGAGATTATCCTATCCAGCACAATCGGATTACTAAACACTGACTAATAAACAGGTCGGACCAATGTTACTTGCATTTAATCACTACATAGTATAAAACAACGTAGCTTTCTTTGTCCCGTGTAACGATCGAACTCGTGTAACGATCGACATCATTGCGCGATCACCGCCATCTATCGAGCATAAGGACCACTCGACATATACTACTAATAGAATTATCTATACTCCGTTAATCATCTGCCTAGCGTTTTTTCCAATTATATTGAGGTCGGCTTCCAGTCAAACCAGATGCAGCTGGATATCAGTATTTTACATGGAGCGACTGCCTGTCGGACCTCCACAACCCAGTAACTGGGTAATACGATACCCCATGGTAAGATTGGCTGTCAGACTTTTAGAGCTTCTGACAGTAACGACTGTCAAAGATCTTCAAATGACAGCCGGGACCAACGGCTTTACGTGCTTTCCGAGTGCTTTTTACCCATCCACAGACCAACCTCGGTAAGCGCAGCTTAACCCGTAAAAATATATATAATAAAAAACTTTTTCAAAAAAAAATATAACCGCCCTCAAAAAGAACCACAAAAAAGGGTAAAATATTCTACAAAATCACTTTTATTTCGGAAGTCGGTGGCAAAAAAAAAAACAATGAAATAAAAAATAACAAAGCCATCGACTTCCCAAATAAAAGTTATTTTGTAGATTATTTTACCCTTTTTTGTGGTTCTTTTTGAAGGCGGTTATATTTTTTTTTTTTGAAAAAGTTTTTATTTTTCGTTTTTTAGTTAAAATACTCAACCCAAATTCTTGCCAAATACATATAATATAATCCGTAGGACTGGTAATAACATCCCTCATATACACAATAAGCTAATAAAATTCCCTATCTCAAAAACTACTGAACCGATTTTGATGAAACTTGCAGTATTCCCTAAGTTGAACGATACCTAGCACAAAAAAAAAGAATTATTTAAATCGGACGTGAAGTTCCGGAGAATGCGAACAATGAATCAGTCGATGCCTACTCCTTACTGTTAAGGACTTGTACCTTCCATCATCAGCTCAGCTACATAAGATAATGATTACCATACGCAAGTACTTAAATTACTTCATAAGATTTACGAAAAACGATGCGTGGGCCTATAAAATTTGAGGGTTGCCCTCGATTTCTCCAAGATCCAATCATCAGATCCTGATTTGGTGACAATGGGACCACACGGGAAGCACCAGCTTTCAAACAAAAAAAGAATCATGAAAATCGGTTCACCAAGTCGGTCGTAATGCGGTAACAAACATTAAAAAAAAAATACAATCCTCCTTTTTTTGAAGTCGGTTAAAAACTATCCTATGTCCTTTCTCAAGTTCCAAACTATGTCTGTACCAAATTTAACACTAATCGGTTCAGTAGTTTAGGCGTGAAGAACAGACAGACAGACAGACAGACAGACAGACAGAGTTACTTTCGCATTTATAATATTAGTTAGGAAATAGTTAGGAATAGTTAGGATTAGGATAGTTAGGATTAGGATTATTAGAATTTAAAAGTGTGTATGTTTTAGAAAATGTCGTCTCAAAGTCACCTTAGTCATAGCTGAAACAAAAAATACTGCGCAGCTTCAACAAGACTGCGAGAAAGAAAACACATAAATCAAATTATGTACATTATTTTATTATATACTTCCATTGAAAGCTTGCTCTTTCAACTGTGTACATACATTGTCGAACCACAAAAATTAAACATCTATTGAACACTTGTCTAAAAAAAGTGTAACTGCAAAACGAATTTTATACAACATTTTCTATTTCCTTTATTCATTTTTTTTTCCTATCTGTTTACATTTTTAAATATTTTTTACAAAAAAGAAATTAAAAAAAAAAAAACATTTAAAAATATAAAGAAATAGTGGTCCACCAACATCGGGAACAGGGTCCAAGGTGCCGGTGGTTAGGGCTCTAGAGAGAGGAACCTCCTCACAATGCGCGCCGTGTCCAAAAGAACTGCTTTCTGCATCAAGCCCTTGAGCCAGCTGCACAACGAGAGCCTCTTGAGGTGTTGGTCGAGGCTCTTCGCAATGAGTCCATTGACCGAAACGACTATCGGTACAATGACTGCTGAGTCCACGTTCCACATGTCGACGATCTCGTGAGCTAAATCAAGATACTTGATTTTTTTATCATTTTCAGCTTCACGAGATTTTCTTATACAACATTATTTTTAGTATATGCGAAACCTGTGTGTAATGTGTAAAAATAACTGAATCGATTCCAGTAATTTTTACACTATGTTATATTTTATTCCAAAAATATTTTAATATGACCAGTTTATTACAATACAATCACTGTACGGTTATGTACCTATTGGGGCTACCGCGCCTCGCCGCGAAATTAGGATATTTTTGAACGGGCAAAAAGGTAACATAACAAGCTTAGAACTTTATGATTTTTCATGATACAGTTTTGAAAAATTGTACTTAGATTATTTACACAAAAATACTAGACAGGCGTATTGGGTTTCGCATAAACAAAAAATAATGTTGTATACCATTTTACAGTTGACAGTTTTTTAGACAAGTGTTTAACAGATGCTTAACTATTTTGTAATAAGACGGACAAATAATTATTAAACATTAATAAAAACAGAATATACAACGGTTCTTATGCTAAAGCTACACTAACGGGAAATACCGTTAATTTTCGAGATGATGGACGTTTATACGACCATTTAAAGACTTATCGTGAAAATCAACGGGAATCGCCGAAAATGTGGACCGGCTATAAGATATTAACATGACAATATTTGCAAAACAAACCAAACATGATCGAATACAAAATTACAAGTGACTTTATTTTTTCCCAAGTTTATAAATAAACATGAAAGATTTAAACTAAATAGTATTATTTTTTTGTTTCAAGACCTCTCTAGCTTGGCAATGCACACAGTTGAAACATATACCCCAATTAGCAGCTTATAAAACAGTGATATTTACATCAATGCCTTGCTAATACACTCAAAAAAAAAAACAAATCAACAGTTTTGATTATAAGTTAATGTTATAGTAGTATAGTTGATCCTTGACAAACTTGACGATGGGGTCTACTATCTAAGCGCGACACCCGTACTTTCAGTCGAAATTTCGGGCGGGCGATAATATTTTTCAGGGGTACGTACAAAAATAAGTGACAACACCATTGGACGGTTGGCCCTACTCCCGATGTGTTGTCAAAATTGATAAGTTCAAAAATAATATAGAGTAGGTTTCACTGACGTACCAGCCCGTATCTTCATTGACAGACTTAGAGAGTAGACCCCCAGACTCCACTCCAACTTGACTCATATACTATCGCAGGTAAGAGATACCTAGTAGTAGATTTAGACCTTACATTTCAATATTTCAATCGAGGCAGAGTGGAGTCGGCTTCGAGTATTTTGTACGAAGACCTTAAAGAGCTCCTGAGGCTGTTATTATTTAATCACCAGCTCAAAATCTAATAATAATGTACTATTTTTCAAGCAGAAACTTAAAACTAAATAAAATAATCAGTTTTATAAATAAAACTACGGACAAAAATCGTCATAACTTAAATCAAACATAAAAATCTTCTTACATTAAGTAGTTGTGAAATATAATCTTTTTTATAGTCAGTATGTACTTATAAACAAGATCTATTACATAACATATATTATTAATATGATGTACAGTCATGAGTAATCAAATACGGCTAAAGATGGGTATGATAAGGTTGTTAAATAAGAAAATGTTACCCAACGAAATATTTTTGACTTTCAATTTACTCCTACGGCATTGATTTCCTTTTCCTGAAAATATTATTTTCTAAATCATGCTATTATGAAATAGCCTTATCTCAAAGTAAAAACGGTTATTTTACAAAAAAAATTACTTGCAATTATTGCTAAGTGTACATTTCACTGCTCGTGATTGTATATTTCATGCGTATTGTATGTATGTTATATAAATTTAACACAATAAGGTGTAAAAAAAACTAATTCTACTGAAATATTTCAAGCATAAAACATAGTATTTAAAAGACAAGTATTTAAAATTATAGCGGTTACAATAATGTACTTTGAAAAATATGAAAAGACCTTACTTTTAAGAATATACAACATTCAGACATTCGACTTTACAAAAAAAAATTAAAATCTAACGCGAGCGGTAAAAATTTATATTTGTCAAAGATGTATTAATTACGAACTCTTTAAATAAATGTCTTATCACTAGAAATATATTGCATTTTTTGCTTCAGACGTTCAGTCCAAAATTATTAACAATACCTATGCTTCAACTTTTATATATTTTTAACTTAATAAAATTTGTTTACGCGTGTCATTCAAAACCACTATAAGACACTTAAAGAACCTAATGACTTAGGATTATATATTTTTAGCCTTTAGGCTAGACCATGTTCATTGATATATTAAAAATATGTACATGTTTATATTTAATTATACATACTTATTTTTTAACATAGGAAGGCGTTTACTGGAAGTTAGAAACCTCGCAAATAACAAAAACTTTTTGAAACTTTTTTCTCTTCATGGCGAGCAAGTAATATTTATGGTGAAATACTTTACAGCATTCGCAGCGTTTTCATCTTTCTATACACACTTGAGAGGCCTCTTACAGTCCACTAGCGCCGCCAATCGAAAAAATGTCATAACTCGTAAATAGAATTTGTAACAAAAACGGCCATTTATGTTTTGAATGCACGATTTAGCTAAACAGCTATATTTCAAGTGTTGAAGATGTGTTATAAAATTACGTTATTGCCTTTTCTACAGTAATAATAGACCACATTTTGTATTTTTATTTCTATTTACGAATTATGACATTTTTTCGATTGGTGGCGCTAGTGGACTGTAAAAGGCCCCTTAAGAGAAATACAAACATCTTGAAGAATCCTGGACTTATAATCTATACTAATATTATAAAGAGGAAACCTTTGTATTTTTGTATGTTTGTATTGAATAGGCTCAAAAACTATTGGACCGATTTCAAAATTTCTTTTACCATTACTTAGAGGAATTCTTCCGAATTCGTATAGGCTATATTTTATCCCGGAAAATAGATAGGATTTTTCGTGGTAGTGAAAATTGTGGAGTAAGGCGTCGAAAAAACTGCCGTACGTTAACGATTCTCGCGAACGCTGCCTAAATGGTTAGAGATGTATGGTTGACTTCTATAGAAAAGTTGTAGAACTCAATAATGCCTACAAAAAAGTCCGCGATAGTATAAACCAAACATTTATATTTTAGCCATTATAACCACTTTTCCATGGAATAAAAGTAATTAAAATTACTAGCCTATGTTTATTGATCATATTATCGTCAAATACTAATCCTTATTCAAATAAACTATTTATTGAGCAAGATTGTTTCAATAGCTATAAATTAATTTTTATTTTATTCCAATCGGACAATCCATTCAAAAGATATTACGAATTTAAAATTGTGAGAGAGCTTAAAAAATAAATGTCCACCCGTGCGAAGCCGGGGCGGGTCGCTAGTAATTAATATAAGTCTATAATGGCCAATTCGTCTTGAGCAAGAGTGGTGATCAACGCTTGTGCTTCCTCTGTAAGAGAAGAGGGCATTGCCCGGCAATGGGGCTGTGGTAGGTTATAATATTTTATATACACTCATTTATGAAGTATACTACAAAAATACGTGGTACGACATTATTTATATTATGTGGCGGAAGAAAAAAAAGTGTAATTTAGAAAAATGTGTCAAGTTCCCGTGAGGTTTTCACACATTACACATACTCGACATCACTCTAACTCGACTTGGAGAAGAATAAAATTGTAAAGATAGAAAAAAAAGTCGGCACGGAAATGGCATGCAATAGAGCGACTTTCAACTTTTATTTGAAAGAAATCAATGATGTGACTGCTTGAACATTTTACCATAGTCTATATATATAAAAGAAGAACTGACTGACTGACATATCAACGTACAGCCGAAACTACTGGGGCTAGGAATGTGAAATTTTGCACACGGCTTCCTGTTATAATGTAGGGGAGCACTAAGAAGGGGTTTTTGGAAATTTAACCTTTAAGGGGGTGAAAAGGGGGAATTAAGAAAGTACGTAACCCACGCGGACGAAGTCGCGGGCAAAGTGCTAGTTTGATATAAAACTCACTTTGGTATGTTTTGAGTCGAGTCTGTGTAGTTTACGAAGCCTTTAAACAAATCGCATTTGCAGGGTTTCTGACTGTAATTATTATAATATCTAACTGTTATATTGGCAATACCCACAGAGTACCAACCAGCCTTTAAAATTAATCCTATGATAACTACTTTACATAATAATATATAAAACATGTCGTCATTACTTATGTATATGTACTGGTTTATTAAGTAGGTAACCCCTGAAAACGGACTGAAAAAGTCATACGTTTTTTTTTGCAGATGGAAAGCTAATGATATTATATTTACAACTACCCACATTTTACATAAGAGTACTGAACTCTTGTATCAATCATTAAGAAAATATGATTAAGAGGACTTACATCAAATTCTTAAAAATCTTCATAGCACTACACAAACTGAAACATCCATAATTTCAGTTCACTTTAAAACTCAATCGGCACTTCCTGCATCACCAACTTATACCCCAAATTCTGTAACGGCGCAAACTTATCCGGTGGCGGATTAAAACCGTTAATTTCCACCAATTCTACGATAGGAGCCGGTATTTCAAAGTCTACGGTATTCAAATAATCGTCATTTTCCACGATGTTTAAGTCATCGAAGCCATTTTGTGAGATTTCGTGGAGGTTGTCAAAATGGATCTCTGGTCGGGCGTCTTCGAATGGCATTTCTGGGATTTTCAGGCGTATGCATTTGTGGGAACGGAGGAGTGATGGCCACACGAAGGTTTCTTCGCAAACTTTGCAGCGGAGACTGTCGTAGTCTGAATGTTGGGTCTCGATGTGCCTGTTCAGGCAGAAATTCGACGAGTAGTATTTGCCGCATGTCTGTAAAAGAGAGGTCTTGGTTTAAGTGTTGTATTATACGTTTCATTTAAGAATAGGACGAGTGCGGCGCCATATAATGAATTCATGCACGCGCTGTTCTAATACTTACATGCTCTTAAATAAACAAATATTATATTTAAATAATATTTACAATAGAAAATTAATTGGAATCAATTATTGATTTGATAAATGTCATCATACTATGCAGTCAACGTCATCCAATTCTTATTTGATACGAATACTAAATTTAAATTCGCCGCTAGAGAGGTTAGTGTAGCGTGAGGATGTCTTTATTTTTTTATTATTTTCTACTTTATTTATTGTTGTTAGTCTTAATAAGAGTTACGGGTTAATATTCATTAAGTCATCAGTGCTTTATAAAATAGAAACTGAAGATGGCAAAGGGAGTCCTTTTTTAATGACAAAGCTTTATATTTCAATGCTCAATATTTTTACGGTAATTGATTATGACATTTTAAATCTTAAGAGCGCGTATTCTGGAACTTGGCAACGTCGCAAATAGCTGTCAAATATTTACAAGTTTTACTTAATTTGGCAAATTTATTGTATGAAAATAAGAAATATGGCTCTGTGGTGCACTAAAACATTGTTATAGGAATGCAATTAAAACACCGAATTTGATGTTGTAACCGTTTCAGGTATATAAAAGGCATTTGAAAAGTTCCTAAATGCTTTTTTTACATCTAAAACTACATATTCGGTGTTAAGATATTAATTATTGTTAAACAACATTACAACGTTATTTATTATTAAGTAACATTGCTAAATTAATTAAAACTTGTTAATATATGACAACTATTTGCGACGTTGCCAATTTCCAGAATACGCGCTCTTAAATTGGAATTCAAGCTCATAGAAGCGAACTTTGACGGCTATATTTGGGGACCTCACTCAACAGTGGCGCCAACTGGTGAGAGCAAAAACCGGTGGCCCTGACGACATTATTTTCATAGTTTTAATTAAAACACATTTTCTTATAAGATAAATGTTATTTAATAACTGTGCATAATTAAAAACCGAACCTGGAAATCATATCCGACACCTCATGCTGCTAGGTACTACCAATGTGAATAATACTTTAACAAAATACCAACCTGGCACTGATGCTGAGACAGTATTGTCTTTTTACTCTTCGGATCAACAAGAGGTTTCTTGAGCGATCCACTTTTTACATCAAAATTCCTTGTGTCAATGTATTCGCCAGCATCCAGTAGCGCTTTTTCCTCAATTTTAATCTTTTTTAGAACCAATTTTGGTAGCATGTACTCAGGTATTGGTTCTCCTATCTTATACGTCATCTTTATTTGTTTCTTCTCAACCTTTTCCCGAACTTGTGAATTGTCACTGGTTATTAGAAAATGGGTCCACTTATGTTGCAGCATATCGGTTTCTGTATCAAATTTCTTGAAGCACTGATCGCAGAAGTAGTAATCTTTGTATCCTGTCATGGCCTTGTTGGATAAGTCCGGTAGCAATTCCACGTGCCGTTCTAAAGCATCTCGTTCTACCGAGCTTTCTTCACAGAAGTTGCATAGGTAGAGTCTCTCATTACCCAAGTTACGCATTTCATATAAGTTTGTCGGTCTGTCATTTGAATGTAGAAATGCTATATGATGAGCTATAGCACATTTAGTCACAAACTGGTCTTTGCAAACATCACAGACGTAGCAAGCAGTAGCGTGTTCATAGCTATGATCTTTTAAGTCCATGACACTGAAGTATACATCTTCGCAAGTCTTACAAGGGTACAGTTTTAGTACCCTGCATACGTTCCGACGATGATCAGTAAATTTGACTTTATTCGGTAAGAAAAGACCACATACATCACAATGCAACTTGATGTGAACTTTAAAAAAGGTTCGATCAACAAACTTCTTATTGCAATAGTTGCAAATATAGCATTTACGTTTCTTATGCTGCATTTTTGTGTGAGATTTTAAAAGATGGTATGCTTTAAAGATTTTTGGACATTTTCTACATTTATGATATTCCTGTACTTCGTGGATGATGACGTGGTCGGAGAAGGAGACACGCTTCTGTGGCTTGCATACAATCATATGTTTATTTTCTTGGTGTTTCAGCAATTTTTTTTCATTGGAATATCGTTTCTCACATATTTTACACTGTAATGTAGCCATATTTGGGTCTTTCTCGCTGTCAGAACTTGAGTCAGAGGGCTTGTCAGACACCAGGGACATTTGAAACTCCTCCTTCAGCTTAGCTAAGTCCTGTCTCACCAAATTGATGAAACATTTTTTAGAAAACCGGTTTTCTTCCGAAACCTTAGGGCCCGACGGCTTCATACGAGGTTTCTTACGTGAACCTTGGGTTTTCAACTGCTGCAAGTAAGGGCTTATGTCATAACGAAGCAGAAGAACCCGAGGCACCTTCTGGAACCCTCGAAATCCGCACTCAGGAGGGATTTTCTTTCCAAATTCGACAGATTGTCGTCGAAACACCACTTTATCACCACAACTGTTAGAATCTCGTTTATCTCCATTTCTTGTGGACATCAGAATTTATTATATACGCGGGAAAATAAAATAATAAAAAGAAAATAACTATGTTAGCCCTAAAAACGTCAACAAAGCTATACGTCATACTAGAACTAGATGGATTGCAGAGGTGGCCAACCGCTAACATTCTTCAATGTCGCAATAAAACCGGTGAAAGCCATTTTTTTTTAAATGTTTTTTTTTTTTATTTAACGCTTTTAGGAATATATTTTGAAATGTTTTGCATATTATCAACACATTTATTAAAAAGCATATGTATTTAATGTATTTTTAAACATAAACTTATTAACTTATTCTAACATTGCAAAAACCGGAAAATATACATCTGTGGAAAGTGTGATCGAAAACTGAATCAAAATTTTGTATCATATTTGATACTTTTTAAAAATTCCGTTTTATTATTTTGCAATACCAAAAACAAAATTATCTGTTTATTTTTGTATAAATATAGGCTTTGAGATGTTTTTTGCAATAAAAAGAACAGAATTCTTCGACTTTTTTATTTAAAAAAATCTATTACAATTAATCAGTTCATGTTTTTGAACGCATTGGTACAATACCCCTACCTAGTAATATACTTTACTAGAATATCTTTATTCTATTTTAAGCATTCCATCTTTACAAATACAGACTAAATTCGCGTCATGAAAAATAACAACATTACATAACATTGTCACCACTGTTTATCTAATTTGATTTTTCTTATCCGTTTTATGTACGTCCTCCAGTACATTATTGAGCACGCAAAATAATCAATTCGCGTGATTTTACGTAAACAATTTATTTTTAAGCCGCCGCTGTGTGCGTTTACCAGTCAAAATGTTCCCTCCGACTCGTATTAGAAGTTGTCTTCCTGTTATAAATCCTATGTTCAGACAAAAGTTGCGTCCCCACAGACCTTTTCGTCAAACATCTACGCTTCATAGTCAGCAAACAAAGACATTACAGAAGAATAAATGGATGAGTTTTCGTTCTATAATTACTAGATGGGTGCCATTAGGCAGTGCTATTTACGTGGGCTGGTGCTATATACGTGCTTCGATAAATTATGAAGTGTCCAAAGTGGAGATTTTATTCTACGAAATGTTTCCCTTCCGTGTAACAAGCAGAATTTGGGGGAAGTTAGCTGCCTGTGAGCTACCAACCTCTATGCGAAGTTTCGTTTATGGTACGTACATCAAAATGTTTAATGTAAATCTCAATGAGGCTGAATACACTGATTTGAAGTCTTACAAGAGTCTATCTGCATTTTTTACGAGACCTTTACGAGATGGGGCCAGATATATCGCACCTGCACCGTGTGTATCTCCTTGCGATGGAGTAGTATTAAATTGTGGGCCAGCGGACACAGATAAAATAGAGCAAGTGAAAGGAGTGACATACAGCCTTGAAGAGTTTCTTGGCCAAAATAAATGGTCGAAAAAAAAAGAAGATAATTACTATGATTCTTTACTTACGAACAAAGACAATATTCTGCATCAATGCATCATTTATTTGGCTCCCGGAGACTATCATCGTTTCCATTCCCCTTGCGATTGGACTGCATCATTCCGGAGACATTTCTGCGGGAAGCTCTTGTCTGTGAATCCATGGCTAGCGAGATTAATACCGGGCCTGTTCACAATCAACGAACGTGCTGTGTACATTGGTGAGTGGAAACATGGTTTCTTCAGCATGACCGCTGTCGGGGCAACAAATGTTGGCTCCATAGAAATTTATAGTGATCCTGAACTAAGAACAAACACCAAAGGAAGACGGAACCGTATCAACGAGGCCGACTTAGGCCAAATATCGTTGAAGAAAGGGGAGCTATTCGGCCAGTTTAACATGGGAAGCACGATTATTTTACTATTTGAAGCACCAAAAGAGTTCAAATTCGAGATGACTTCCGGAGACAAGGTGCTGGTTGGTCAAGCGTTAACGTCAGCAGCGAAGGAGCATGCCAGGTGACCTGTTCATAATGGTTTAGTTGAAATAGCCAAGGTAGCCATTATCATTTACGTGATGTCTGTATTTCTATGAGTTTTCGTATAAATTTTTAAGCTTTTAACCACCATTAATTACAATACCAGTGATTTCTGATCAGTTCTCATCTGTGTCTGATGTGATGATCTCCACAAGATAATAATAATATTCCACAACTATCACACAACGCCATCTAGTCCCAAGCTAAGCAGAGCTTGTGTTATGGGTACTAGACAACTGATAAACATACTTATATATTTCTAAATACATACATATTATAGATAAATTACACCCAGACTCAGAACAAATGATCGTGCTCATCACACAAACATTTGTCCTGGGTGGGAATAGAACCCACGACCTCCGGCATAGCAGTCAGGGTCACTAACCACTAGACCAACAGGCCAGATTTGATCTCAAGCTCTAATAATGTTTAAAATCTACTAGCTGCGGCCTGCGATTACCCACTGCTTGGCTCCTAAGGGTTGTGGAGTAATGTTTTATAGCCTAAAGTCTTCCAGGATAAATTGACTGTCCAATACAAAAAGAATTTCTCAATTTGAACCAGTAGTTTCTCAGATTAATGCGATCAACCAAACAATCAAACAAGGCTTAATAATATTAGCAAGTAAAGAATGAATGACTGAAAAGCATTTATTTGAGTAATACAAATGTAGGAAGAGACTGTTTTTTTCAGACTTTGTTTATTTTTAAAGAAAAAAAATGCTATGTGCTAGGAATTGATCCTGTATTTTGGGTGCGTTTACAAACATTTAAAGTCAAAGTCAAATCATTTATTTCAATTAGGCCATCAAAGAGGCACTTTCAAACGTCGAATATTAACATTAAATTCAAATAAACTTACACTTCACTCCTGACTTCATCACCTGTGGTCAATGCAACACATTTTCTTCTTCCATTCTCCCCTATCAGACGTCACAGTATCATTTCAGTTTCACTCCATAGCTGTGCTCACTATGAAATTGTTGACCAAACAATTTGTTGGGTGGAATGCCCACCAGGTTTTCAAGATTAGGTTGTCCCGCGACCCCGGCAGGCATTTGCCTTCCTGTCTCATCAGGTAACCGTGACCCTGGAATGTAAAGGGCTATTGAAGGATCGCCGTGGATTTTAGTCAGTATAAGTCTGACAGTCCGTTCCATCCCTAGGTCCCTGGGTGGGAGGACTCATTTGATGATTTTACCACGATAAAAAAGGGATATCATAGCACTGACGTCCAAATTCTGGACTGCTCTTGAAAAATTCTAATAGAAATATCCAATAGCACTTTTTCCGACCCGGTAATCGAACTCAGTACCCCACACACGAGACCAAAGGGGCAGTTCGACTCCGAAATAGTAGGGAATCTGCTAGGCAGATGATGTTCTAATAAAATTGCCAACAATATGCACATATATGGCCTTACTTAAAAAGTGGGCCAAGATCAGCAGGTCAAACTGTGACCTATTCGCTTTTGTTTTGATTTCAAAATCAAATGGCAATAACCTTGTATAGAATATTAATTAATTTCTTTGTATAAACAAGAAAATAACATGTTCAGTGAAAGAAAAAAAAAAATTTTTGTACTTACGTCTTATTATTCTAAGTAAATGCGAAATTGCGAATAGATGAATGGATATACAGGGTGTAAGAGACATCGACGCACAAACGGATACCATGGGTTCAGGACATGATTCTGGACCTGATGTTTTTGACCCCATGTTTAAATTTTTCGTCGGCTTTTCCCAAATTGTCTCATTTTTTTTTTACTTTAGACCGTTCATAATCTTTATTCTTACTTAACCCAATGATATTATTAATAAAAAAGTAATTTTTTCGCTACTTTCACTAAAAGTAGCAATGTAAATAATACTAGAAATGGGTGTTTTCTCAGCTGTTTATAAAAGTTCAAATAAAAGGTCATCGTATACCTAAATACTGTGTCCAGTACCGCAGTACATGTAGCACATAATGAACGACACACTATTAAAAAAAAAAACAAAAAATTAAAAAAAAATGGAAAGAAACCGACGAAAAATTCCAACACGGGGTCGTCCAGAATCATCTTCTGGACCCATGATAACCGTTTTTGCGTCGATGTCACTTACACTCTGCTAAACGTAAGCCTCTCCCAAAGAGAAACTCTCCGGTCCTGGGCAGTCCGCATCCATCCACTATCAGCCATGTCCTTCTAATCATCGACCCACCCACACCGCAGGGCGTCCTACTACGTTTGCCCATTCGCGGTTTCCACTCTAACACATGTCTGTTCCATCAACCGTCTGTCCGCCCGTAGATGAATGGATGGAAGTTAATTAATGAACTGATTAATAATTACCGATCTTCACTCGGACAGATGTAGACCGAGACATAACCGTACCTGCATGTCGTACGGTTTCACGTGCTAAGTCGCCAATCCCTCGCACTCTGGTCGTGCTTAATGATCTCTTGGATGTTAATCCAACAGAAGATCTGTTTGTGGATGGATGGTCGAAGATTTTATTGGTATGCCGGAAGTACTGTGAGATGAATTTATGAATTTATTTTTCTTTTTACGTTTTTACAATTTGTTTGCATAATTGCCCCTAAATTGCTGTAAATGGTTGTTCACACAGCCGTTGTAATTTGGTAAATAAATAAATAAATAACACACCGGATCGGTATGGACATGTGATACGGAAGGATGACACTCATATGACTAAGAGAGTGATGAGTATGAATGTTGATGGATGGAGAGGAAGAGGAAGGCCAAAGAAAAGATGAATAGATTGTTTAATGAATGATATGAAAGAAAAAGGAGTTCAAAGAAGGAGAACGAGGAGTTTTGGAGAAAAAGAAGAATGTAAGAAGAAAACGTTTTGCGTTGACCTCAAGTAAAATGATGAGGGCAGGAAGATAATAATGATTCGGGCAACGCCGCGGTTATAGCTTATAACTGTACTTACAGTTCCTTGATAGCTTTGATACCTAGATCCTATTGCCCAGTAACTGGTTGAGGAGATGAAAAAAGCAGCCTCTTCATGTAAATTCCTTGTGTTCAGCTGTATCTGGTTAGACACGAGCTACACGATAACTGCCAAATGCTTGCACTGACTGGACAAGTCCACTCGAATTTGTGTGGTTCTTTCTTCAAAAGACCATTTCAGACATTGACCTGCATCGTCCTCGTATAGCCTGATCTACATATAATGTCTGGACTTCAAAAGAGACTGTGACCTCTGAGTTTGTTTCGGCTGTTTCTTCTCAGAGTAGTCAGGTACGAAACACCGGCCCCTCCTTGTTTTATAAAAGGACGTGTAAAAGTGTTGAAATAACCTACTTGCATTAATAAACATCATTTCATTCAATTTGATTACAGGAAGCTTACCCTAACATAGTTGGGAAACGGCTAAGTACTTGATGACAAGATGGTGGTTTAAAGTTTAAAAATAACTATGTAGATGATTTTCGTTGATTGAATAATATAGCTTTTTTTTTGTAAGTAACAATTTTAAACATAAGGAGCTATTGTATTATGTATGTATATTTAAAAAGCTATCGTATATATTATATACTTTAATTTAATCGACTTGCAAAATGAATATTGCAAATAGAGATGTCCTATATCGATCTCGGTGTATTATCGACAAGAAAATTAGGTTGACTATCTGACTAACTTTTGGGTACATCACTATTTTTGAAGGAGGGTACTTATACATATTCACTTTATGGCACTTCACTATTTTGTAATTGAAGACCCCACTCTTCGAAGTTAAGTATTAAATGGTAAAATACCGACTGAAATATGGTATATCGAGTATTAAGATTCCTTCAATTAGGTCTAGACCGTAGGTTCCCAAAGGGCGCCGTACCACACTTTAGTGGCTCTTCCTGAGCTTCCGTTGGGACACTAGCGGGTCCAAAGGCAATTGGGTGGCTATATGAAATAACTGTTTTACATGAAAAAACGTTTTATCTCGCCTTCTGGTATGGTTTTGCGTCTGTCGCCTGGGCAGGTAAAAGAAACTGCACAGGTCTATTCCTATACACGCTCCGGTTTACCTGCGCAGGCATACCTGCACAGGTAGGCCTCTCCAGTGCACCGTAGTGCGTAAGGCCGTTAGCCAGACCTTTGGTTAAAGGCACGATGTCATGTTAGAAACTCGATGTGCGATATTAAAGGCGTTTTACTGTACTGAATAAATGCTAAACAAATGCGGGTATTTTTCTTTTTCAAGTGGGGTTCTCAATGATCGAGAAAATAGGGTATTTTGAAGCCGCCGATTCCATTTTTAAAGTCGGGTAGCCAACTAAATACTTTCGACCAGTTTTGCTATAGATGTAAACTAGCATAGTTTATTTGTATAGATTTGATTGTAGATTTTTATGCGAACAAATGTGTTTTATGTTGTGTATGTGACAGATAAGAAAATCGACTGAGTTGTCGAAAAAAAATGTGAAGTGCAATTTTTGAGGGATAAAATTTTTTGAGTAATATATTTACAAAGTATTTTATGGATGATAAAATATAAATTTATGTTCTAATTATTGGTTTTGAATTTTAATCTTTAGTTTGCCTGTTTTTGGGTCGTACTATAAGCTTGCTGGCCTCACAAAAGCATTACAGTCCTTACGCAGTTATTAATCTACTTCCAAAAAAGAGGTTACGAGTACCACGAGATTATAGTTCCCCGATTTTGAGAGCGGTACTTAAGAATCAGAGGTAAATAAAATAACTGTTATTGGACTGTGTTGATGTATTGCTGTATTTACAAAAACGATGTCCTAAACACCATGCTCTGCGCAGTGCTTTGGCTTTGTGTTATATCGACCTACTACATGGATATAACAGGCGATGTGTGTTTACATCAGGTACATCTTTGACTTGCCCTTCAAGGATAACATGATTGTTGTAATAATTCATTGGTAAGGGTACACCTCTGCCTTGGGGCTTTATTTCACCGGGACACCATGGCAGCGCAACCAGCAGCGCCAACGTGGTGTCCTTAAGCTAGCAAACTAGACATCATACAGACACTAGAGTCGCCACACCACACTGAGACAGTATCAAAGTGGACCTCGAAGAGATGTCACTATTGCTGTATGTACGTATAAAAATAGAGATGTGGCGTCACTGGCGGCAGGACTGGCGGCCTAGTGAGTGACACACCCACCATACAGCGCTATAGTACTTAATGTTGGCGCGACCAGCGTGGCAGCGCGACCAATAACAGTCTGTGCTGGATGCGCCGCCAAATTGGTTGCGCAACCAAACGGATACCAGGCGAGGAGTAACTCTCCATAGAGCTGAATACATTTTGTTGGTAGCGGCGAATGGTTGCGCCACCATGATGTCCCGATAAAATATAGCCCTTAAAGTACGAGTTCGTAATCGACACCAGCAGCAGAAGACGTGTCGCTGTGATACTATTGTTTTTTATGCTAGCGACACATCGTACGATTGCAGACGACATGTCGTCCGACCGCAGATCAGTAGCGCCACCGACCTTGGAGCGACCATCCATATTTTGGTTCGAAAGCGTGTCTGAAGCAAACGGGCGTCATGTAGTGACGTCACATCTCTCTGATCTGCTGCTGCTGTTTGCGGTCGACTACGATCTCGCACCTTAACCCTTCAATTAGCCGTAATAATATTTGTTGTAATAATTCACTGAACCTCCTAGCAGGCTAGATGTGACCGTAAAAGACTAATGAGAGGAGAGGATAATGTCCACTTGATCAAAACAATAATAAAACTATCATAATTTACATATGTAAAGTCTGTTGAATGGATGTGGCTATAACGTGTCATCAATTTATCACGAGTCCTTGCTCATGCGATGCGATGTAATTTGATTGATTTAAGTTTTTCGACACTGTGTGTTACATTTAATCGACAGACTATTAATTTGATCAAGTGGAAACCTTGCGAAAACGAATAAAAATCTGGAGAAAACTGTCAGCCAATTCTAGTGAAAAGACATTGCAGTTTGTACTAAAATACTAAAAAGATTTGCACCGCTGAAAAAACTAACTCGTTTGAAAAGTTTACTGAAATAAAGATACGTCTTGCCGAATCGTGGCGAATGTGGCGATACACGCGCTGGCCGCGGGGTTCTGCCTTAAGTGTATTGGATGTATCTACAATTAAGTAGGTTTCCTGTTACTGGGTTATGGAGATCGAATAAGCAGTTACCTCTTTTATAATACTGATATTCAGCTGCATCCGGTTAGACTGGAAGCCGACCCCAATATAGTTGGGAAAAGGCAGGCAGATGATGATCCATTCCGATTTTTCAGCGGTGTAAAACTTTCAAAAACCTCTTAAATTGCCCATTTATTGCGAATAAACTAATTATAGTTATTGTATATGTGCTCGGAAAAATGAATGTTCAACTCGACATTAAGTGTTCGTAAAATAAAGAAAATTGAATAAAAAAGCTATTTTTTTTTTAATTGTTTGATTTTATATCCTCACTGTGAAATACTGACGTTGCTCAAAAAGCTGAGAAGCTGAAGTGGGATTGACTTGGCCACTATTGCCGTATGCCCAATGAGCTGTGGATCAAATTACCTACTATGTGGAGCTCTGACACAGCCAGAACGCAGTCCTCATAGAAGATAGTACGAAATGAACTCGTCCAACGAGAAGTGATCCTCTTTAGCGCTTTTTTTGAGGCAGTGGGAGTGAATTTCATGCACATACGAACTCAGACCCATCCTATTCTTTCAATTGCTCCGTAAGGTACATTTTTATTTCTTTTTCTGAATTTCTCTACACCTGAAATGTGTATGTAACATTTCGGGATGTTCGGAGGTTTAAGATTGAAAAGTTAAGAAACTAACTTTCGCATAGACACAGAATATATAATAGTACCTAAAGGTATAGATCAACAATCTTCGTCTCTTCATCCGGAAGACGTCCACTGCTGAAGATAGGCGTAATCTTACACTACGACGCCGAATGAAAATCCGCCACTTGCATCCATCGGTTGACAGCGACTCTCACGATGTCGTCGGTCCATCTATTGGGAGGCCTGCCTACGCTTTTTATAGTGTGTTCATTTCAAAAAAACAAAGGATATGTATTAACTTATTTACAAAAGGAGTAATTTATTTTATGTATATGTGTACAATTTAGAATGAACGTAATCAAACTTAATATCTAAGTATATTTCAATCAACGTTCTGCTCATACCCGTTTGCAAACGCCGTAAAACGTAACTTATGTGATTAATCTAATCTTAATCTTTTAAATACATTCAAAACAATGCTCCATGCGAAGGGAGAAATGTCAAGGTCATACTTTCTTGTACCTTAAATTATAGAATGTCCAGATTTCTACCGTGTTTTTGGCTTCAATTCTCAATGGCCCACTAGGAGTCTGACAGTCTATAATCTAAGACTCCATCACTAACGCGCCACGGTCAGAATCCCACATAACGGTGGAGGGGGTTCGCATCGGCGGCGGCGTCGGGAGGACGATGAAGTACCTGGGACTCGTCCTCGACAGACGGTGTAACTTCAGGGAACATTTCCTGCGTTTGGCCCCAACAGCAGCCACCCTCAAGCGACTCCTGCCCAATCTCAGCGGGCCAAATTTGGCTACGGAACCCTAAAAAGGCTTTAGCAGCAAATTCAAGAAATTTCATCTATCTCGTCAACTGTTACGAGGAAAATAAAGTGAATAATGCATTATCTTTTTTCACTTTATTCACATAGGACTATCTTTAATCGTAAAATGCCTAAGGCTCAAGTCGATAAGTGTTTTTTTTTTACGTGGTAAAACCATCGAATGATTCCTCCCACCGAGGGCAGAGCGGGAGGGACTGTCAGACTCGTACTGACTAAAATCCACGGTGTCCTTCACTGGCCCTTTACGTACCGGGGTTACGGTAATGGGTAAGTCCCGCGACCAGTATCGAACATAGTTAGACAAACATGAAGTCAATGACCAGTTTAAACAGTACGTAAGGAAGCCAAGATTCTTGATTTAAGCCTTTGTCAAACAGACAGGCGAGTCCGAAGCGATAACGAACCGATACGAGACGTCAGTCCGATAGTTCGGTCACGCTATCGGATCGCTTTTTCTTTTTTCTTTTTTCTATGTGACTGGATTCAAACAATTCCATACATTACAAATAAAACGTCACGCTTCGCATTCGCCACGCCTGTCTGTTTGACAAAGGCTTTAAACTTCACCTTAGAATCACCATTATATATCTGCTTCAGGTACGGATTTAACGAATTAAGGTTGTCACACATCTTCGCAAGTGGGGAGTTGAGGCCTATGTTGGTAGAGGTTGAAGGGCGCTGAAACAATCTAGTGATTGGAAACCGTGGAATATTGAGGGGATCTTTCAGTAAAATGCGCGATAATAATTCACTACACTCCATTTGGCCGTTAAGTGACATGATGATAATGATTTGCCCCAATCTAACTTGAGAAATTGGTTGAATCACATTGCAGTTGTAGACGCGATGAGCAACACCACAAAAAGATATATTTCCGCTCAAATGATAACAATGATAAATGACGTTATACATTAAATAACTCTTTATCTCGGTGTTAACAAGTATCAACTATCTTTTGATAAAAATTGGCAATATTAGACCGATGACTCAGTCGATAAGCCAGACATTTTGTGACGCGAGAATTTAATAGCAGGATTTCAATTTTGAGAGTAATGTATTTTCGCGAGGTATAATGGGGACATACAGACTTTAGGCATACTTAAAATACCACTAACGTAGCGTAATCGCCCCGGTACGTAAAGGGCTAGTGAAGGACACCGTGGATTTTAGTCAGTACAAGTCTGACAGTCCCTCCCGCCCTGTCCTGGGTGGGAGGACTCATTTGATGATTTTACCACGATAAAAAAAAAAAAAAAAAATCGCCTTCAGGACGTCATTTGCAAGCGGCCATTAACAAATGGCGTCCTGTTGGCGATTGCGCTACGTTAGTATTGTATTCCCATATAAGTGTTTAAAACAGGTGATTTTATTTTTAATTCCCACATAGAAACAGATCCAATCGTTATCGACGTCGTTAAACTTTTTATCGAATTATATCGCGTCTTTGCGTGGATATTCTTATTTTATTTATCAATGAAATCGTACATTTGCATAATCAAAAGTAGATTTTTGACTGTCTATAATTTTGGGGATCCGTTTCTAAAGAAACGTGTTAGGCGCATTTTACCCCACACTAGGAATTTCTCCTGTATCGTGGATGCGTTTATGGACATTTAAACACACAGACCCGGAACATCTAGTAGTGAGGTGAAAACTTCTATGTTGCGCTCGGCAGCCAAGTTATTGTTGCATAACAAATAGGTAACTATTTCCGTGCGGAAGTAAAACCCGCGACACTCAGTGCAGTAGTCAATCGATCTAAACGTGATTTTACGTTCCCGTGTCAGTCTCGCGATCCCGGCAGGTTTAAGGCCCCTTTATGGTGGTCCCGTGGCCCCTTCAGATTGCTGACAGCTTCTCATCGACCCGGGTAGAGTTGCTAGGTCTTAAAACCGAAAAGCCGGATAGATCAGTCAGCTAAGCCGGAAATTTGGGTGAAAAGAACGAACCCCTCTCATGTTTTAAGCGAGGGTCGGTCCAAGTAAAAAGTCAAAGATCAATAAAAAGGGGACAGGCCGGACACTGTCTAATTGGGCTGGACACATAAATAAAAAGCCTGACTGCATCCGGCTCTATCCGGTCGCCTGGCAACGCTAGACCCGGGCTAGCCCTTACTCAGACTCTGTGAGGGACACACGTCATTAATCGCCGTCCACCTACCTATCTTCCTCAATTTATCTTGTAGCACATTGCCTGATAAGAGGTGAGTATGCAAAACAAAAGTGTTAGCGATAAAAATATCGCGCCATTCATTATGTTGATAAAGGCCTAATATTAAATAACTTTATGTACCTATTCGTTGCTACCTACACGATAAATTGGTGTGGCGTGATGGCGCGGAGGTCAAAGACCAGACCACAGTAGAGACGGTAGGCTAAACCACTTTATCTTTTATCTACGTAAGGTTAATGTTCTACCTCATTTGTCTATAACCCTAATTTCCCACTGTAATTCTCTCAAAAAACCGATTAAGAACTATTTTCTGTTGAAGACACTTATAAGAGGATAACTGTATTCCTGTGGTTTCCTTTTACACCAGACTACAGCTACAGCTCTACTGCAGCTATACTACAGCCTATTTATAACTTGTACAGCTATAGTACAGCATTAAGCTGTACAAGAATAGGCCCAATTTAGAGTTACAAGGGCTGTAGAAGCGCTTCTACAGCCTTTGTACAGACAGCCTCACTGTACAGCCTGTGGTATAGAAATACACTAAAATACAGCTTTTGTACAGCTTGTGATGCTCCTTGGGTATTCTGAGAGCTCATGAACACTCATTTTCGGCGTTTGCACTTCAGCCCTTGACCAAAAAAAGTTGTAATGCCAAAATTTCTAATATCAAAAAAGAGGTTTTATATTTATTTCGTCCTAAAATTATCAAATGAGTCCACCCAGGGCAGGACTGGAGCGACAGTCAGACTTGCACTGACTAAAATCCACGGTGTCCTTCGATAGGCCTTTACGTTCTGGGGCCACGGTTACCTGATGAGACCCGCGACCCCGGGAGGCTAGTTGGCCCTCTAGGGGACCCGTTAAGACTGCTGACAGTTATCTGACAGACGCGTGTTTCAAAAACGTTTTAAGCTATTGCATAGCTTTTATCACGGGCGTTGACCGCGGCGAATCAAGAAATTCCGTAACGAAAATAAACCTAACACTGCCGCTGTCACGTCTGTCATGTCAACGTGAATGAATAGAATTAGAATGAATGATTGTTTTCCTTATGTTTCACTTCATTGACGTGGCTGACCATAGGCTAATTAGTAGAGTAACTACCCATAGAGCAACGATGGGATATTCTCGTTAAATATTCGCGGCGGGCGATATTCTTTTCTTTTTTTTTCATAAATAAGATAAAGAATTATAATTGCATAAGTTGATAAAAAAATGCCATGCAATAAATAGTGCAGCGCAATAGTCCCCGAGTGCCACACGTATTTTATTCCTACTTTAAAATGTAACCTGTCCTTACGAAATATTACAAAGATATCATTTTTATGAAGATAGGACTTGATTCAGTGTCCGTTACAAATATAAAACGGTCATCCGTTGAATTGACAATGGCATGGAATGTGAATGGGCTCGCAAATTGACGCAGTTGTCATCCAAGATGATAATGATGTGAATGAGTTATTTTAGCCTTGAACCCTGACCTGTCGCTCTTGTAATATTGTTATTTATGAAGCTTATAATATAAGGGCTGGAGAATGAGAGAGGACAGCTTCTACCTCACGACCCAGCCGCAGTGGGAGACGCCCACGGTAACGGACGTCGCAGGACGATCTCCGGTCACCATAGGCGCGGGCATGCGACCGTTGAGTAAATGGTGACTAGCCGTCCGATCATGGATCATGCCTGGGTCGACGGCGCGTCGTGTTCTACACGCGCCTCTAAGAGCTTACAGCACAATGGCCCCCCTCAGAGGGCCAAAGCCTGTCGGGTTAGTGGAACTAACGAGCTGGCGTGACTCCGGAACGTAAAGGGCTATTGAAGGACAGCGTGGTACAAAAGGGATGGAGAAATATGATCATAAACCACTAGAACTAAAGAAAATTAAAGAAGGTTATAATACCGCAATTGCCAAATTTAAATAAAAACCGGGCAAGTGCGAGTTGGACTCGCGCACGAATGTTTCCGCACCGTTATCTTTGGGTACGGAACCCTAAAATAGAGTTAAAACCTTAAAAAGAAAAAGCTCGCTACGTTCGCTCTTGTATCCTACTAGTGTGGACGGTAGTACGCGCCGTTACATGTAACGCTCGGTGTAACACGGTGGATTACATTACGCGTTACACCAGTCTGGACCAAGCAAAAGGGGTATAAATTAATCATTCATTACTTTTACCTTTAATTTTGGTAATTATTAATCATTTTCAAATAATCTACTTACCGTAACATGGATGTAATAAGTGCTATGAAATCATGAATGATGTATGATTGCCTGGACGCCTACTGTCGGGGCTCTGACCTTTGACCAATTTTGATTGGCCATCGCGCCATCATTACCTATTCGTAGTTGCTAAAAATAGTTGTAAAAAACAAGTACTTATAATAAACTGAAGGGGTTATAGGGAAGCCTGTGTATCTCGGCGTCTGTGTGGTGATCATCAAATAGCTGTCAAAAGGTAAATTTCGTATTGACTTTTGCATTTGCAATGAATATGTAAGATTGCAATGCTCGGAGGAGCTCGTGGCTAAATAAATACAGCCGCACAGGCCGATCTTCCGGATTAAGCCGCGCTTGCCGAGGTTGGTCTATGGATGGGTTGACAATGACATGGTGAAAATTTATTTTGAAATTATTTCAACCCAATTGTTGTCACAAACCGCCAGAGGTGGATGACTTATTGAATTTTTGTTTTCAGGTTAGCAAACCGTTAAACTACGGGCTACCGATGAAACTCAATTAATGTGGATAAAAATACCAAACATAAAAGAAGGGCTTTTTAATTTAGTTCTTTGAAATTATTATTTTTATGAATTATACGTCTACTAGCTTCGATCAATAATAGTACTATAATAGATTCCCGATAAGCGCATCAAAACGTGCGTTTACCTACGGGTAGATGAAAAACAAAATACGCTCGCCACGACGACGTCAAGTTAATCGAATTGCATTATTATATCGAAGTAGTAAGGACGATTTTCATTTTTATTAGTTAGTAGAAATCGCAAATCGCACGTAACGCTTCATGAGAAAGCTCTTAGGGAGCTTTCCCTCTAGCGCGTCTAGCGCCTCCACGTTGATTTTGGGGAACCAAGTCATCTTACAACAAAGGGGCCTCGCGAGGTCGCGGGACTGTACGAATTACCGTGACCCCGGAACGTAGGGAGCTATTAGAGGACACCGTGGATTTTAGTCAGTACGAGTCTGACAGTCCCTCCCGCTCTGCCCTGGGTGGGAGGACTCATTTGATGATTTTAACACGATAAAAAAGGGGCGCCTCGCGAGAGCAGCGGAGGCAAGGCATATTTTTCGTCCCGAAAAAAAGGGCCTCGCAGTTGCGTCTTGCCCCTTCCTAGATTCGGTCTTGCGACGCTACTGTCATACAGCGAATATTCCCATTATTTTTTTCTCCATATCACAGCTGTTCTTCTCAGTTCATTGAAATTAATGGCGCGCCAAGATAACGAGATCTAGAACTGTTTTATTTTCTTTCAAGTTTAGGTAAGATAAGGAATGTTATTACCTATTTACCTTGACAATATTGTTAGTGTAAACTACACCTGCGCGGGGCAGAGGCACTGTGGCTCTGCAACTCAAAGGTGGGTGCCCAGGGCAGGACTCATTTGATGAATTTTCCTTTTATTATTCACAGGAATTTATCAGCCAAAAAAAAGAGGGGGGGGGGAAGGCTATTCTCTTGGCTTGCTTTCACTCGGAAGATAAGACAATATGGAATAGTACATTTTGATACAAGTGGTGAAACCTTGTTACTGCATTTGAGGCGGCTAAAAATCGGCTTAAATGAGACTTAACAGGCCTTTCTCTAAACTAGGTTTAAATAAAATTCTGAACTCGGGGCCCGTGGGAAGTTACTCACCCGGGCCCCTACGGCGTAGTCCGACCCTGAGAAGAAAAATCAATTAAATCTAAACTAATATTATAAATGCGAAAGTAACTCTGTCTGTCTTTTCCTCACGCCTAAACTACTGAACCGATTTGTGTGAAATTTGGTACAGACATAGTTTGAAACTTGAGAAAGGACATAGGATAGTTTTTAAATTTAAATATTTTTGGTTTTTATATTTATAACGTTAGATTATATTTTGGTGGTAAAACCAAAAATCTGCCGGAAGTCACTATTCCACGCGAACGAAGTCGCGGGCAAAAGCTAGTATCACATAATTTATTAAGAAATTATCAGAGACAATTAGCACCAACTTTCTTTTAACGACATCATCGATTAATAAACAATCAGCTACTAATTACAAATTAATGACATTTTATCTTGTGTTTTAATATGACTTTTTATATACAATGACTAGCTTCTGCCCGCGACTTTGTTTACGTGATCATTTTGTTCTACAACTTACCTCGTCGCATCCCATCGTACGCTCGCGCTCATACTTTTTCCGACTTCCCAGACAAGAATTGCGATAGTTCGGCTAAAATGCTTGTAATAAATATACATAATTTATACCCTAGGGATAACACTCAGGAATAAATAACGTCTAAGAAATAAAAAATGACGCATAACTTTGAACCCCCGGCATAAAAACTTACCTCTAAATTTTATAACTATAGACTAGGGCTGTCATCTCTTAAATTTGGAAACCAGGACAAGATGCGTGAAAACCCCGGATTTTACAGTCCAGAACCCGGACATGAGTCGAAGTGCGCACCGTGGCAACTGCGTCGGGAGGGGTGGGTAGACGGTGATGTGAGCATGTGTCGCGGGCGGCCCAAGACTTTAAAGTTTTAAACCCGGACTACAAATGAAGCCCCCCCCCGCGGACGCTCCCCGGATGCCCTCTAAACTAGGACAAATCCGGGGAATCCCGGACGGATGGCAACCCTAGTATAGACTAGCAACCCAATCTGGCTTCGCAAAAGTACAATTTGAAAATTCGCTGATAACGTAACTCTCTAAAGGTCAAATGGGTCCAGCAGTTTTTGAGTTTCATTACAAACAAAAAACATTTTTTTCTCTATGTTACGCGTATATTAGTGAAGATGATTAATAACGCTTTATCGCATGTATTATAACTGCCATTTCCATAAACAATTGCATTATCTACGCCACGTAAAAAGATAGGTATTTATAATTACATAATGAACAAGCTGTAATTAAAATAACTACACTTGTTTGTAGGTCAGTAGGTAAGAAGAACGATTACAATACAGGTCTTGCTTAATCTTAATCAGCCTTTCACATGTTCACACTACTACGTTACTCCTGCTGAGACCCAGGAATCTACTCTATGAGAAGGAGTACGCTGTTACCCACCACTCCCGCCCCCTGATGCGCGGGCCCCGCTGCGAGTGACGCCTACGACGTCCTATGATTTCCGGCCACCGTAGGCGGAGACATGCGGACGGCGAGTAGTGGGTGACTTGCCGTCCAATCATGGCCTATGAGCGCCTCAAAGAGCTGTCACCAATCTGACGCCCCCCCCCGCTTTATCGTCGTAAAATCATCAAATGACCCCCCCCCCCCTTAGAGTGACAAAGCTTGCTGGGGTCGCGGGAGTGTCTTATCAGGTAACCGTGACCCTGGAACGTACAGGACTATTAAAGGACACCGTGGATTTTTATTCCAGTAGGAGTCTGACAGTGCCTCCCGTCCGCCGAGTAGAAAACCTCATTTGATAAATAAATAAATATAAATATTCCACAACTATCACACAACGCCATCTAGTCCCAAGCTAAGCAGAGCTTGTGTTATGGGTACTAGACAACTGATAAACATCCTAACTAATATTATAAATGCGAAAGTAACTCTGTCTGTCTGTCTTTCTGTCTGTCTGTCTGTCTGTCTGTCTGTCTGTCTGTCTGTCTGTCTGTCTGTCTTTTCTTCACGCCTAAACTACTGAACCGATTTGTGTGAAATTTGGTACAGACATAGTTTGGAACTTGAGAAAGGACATAGGATAGTTTTTATTACAAAAAAATAAAAATAAAAAATAAAATTTATGAAATGCTTTAACGGAGTATAGATAATTCCTTAAACTCTCAATAGATGGCGTTGATCGTTCAATGGTGTCGATCGTTACACGAGTTGTCACTATGGATTGATAGATGGCGTTGGAACCAAAATTGTACTTATTGTCGGTTGTATGATAGTTTATGTGGACTGGTCCTGTTTCGTAAATTTTAAATTGTTCCGTTGTATAATTGGTGTTCCTGTGATGCTTATGAGAAACTATATAACTAGATCCACCAAGACTATATAACGGCATACGGTTACAAATAACCTATTTAGGACGGAATGTCATTAAAGCCGTTATTATGACTGGGATGGCAAAAGGCGAAACTTTTATTATTCCCCGTATTCCCATCATTCCAACTGATTTGCCATTCCAATTCAAAAGAGTTCAGTTTCCGCTGTAAACTGCGTTTGCAATGACCATAAATAAAGCCCAAGGGCAAACGCTAAAAGTTGCGGGGGTACATCTTGAAAAAGACTGTTTCTCCCATGGACAACTCTACGTTGCGTGCTCAAGAGTGTCGAAACCACAAAACCTTTATATTTTTGCAAAGGATGGCTAAACTAAAAACGTGGTAAACAGAAATGTCTTGGTGTAAGAAACTTTCATAATCTCTAAAACCTAAAATAATAGAAAATTTGTCAAGGGAGAAACAGTCTTTTTTCCTTTTGGACTGAAATGTCAAATCAGTAGAATGATGAGAAAATAAGGGAAAAATAACATTTTCGCCTTTTTCGATCGGCAAAACAGCTTTAATGCCCTAAATGAATATCATCTCTTAAATTCAAACGCAGAGCTCATTATGTTGATTTTTGAAGAGTTCCCTAGAATATCCCGCGAGATCGGGAACTATGTGGGTAAAACCAAAAATCTGCTGGAAGTCACTATTCCACGCGAACGAAGTCGCGGGCAAAAGCTAGTACTTATATATTTCTAAATACATACATATGATAGATAAAGTACACCCAGACACAGAACAAATGATCGTGCTCATCACACAAACATTTGTCCTGGGTGGGAATCGAACCCACGACCTCCGGCATAGCAGTCAGGGTCACTAACCACTAGACCAACAGGCCTGTCCTGGCCGGCCTGTCTGTGGCCTAATGGCCACAATAAAAAAAAAACGCGAGCCCCTCACTGGTTTGATTTGCCCTTAGATGTCGGTTACGTACATTTCCGGCGCGTGCGACTATACATTGATTTATTTTCATTATCAGTATTGATATTATAATCACCATACAGGGACGTTTATTCATGTCAGTCGTGCATACTACGAGTATGTTACTATTTTTGGCTGAAATACGCCATCGACAAAAGCTTAAAAGGAATTCAGGCCTTACGCATGGTAGTAGATCACCTGAGCAGGCCATCGCTGAAACGATGTTTGAAAATTTCTGAATGGCGACAGCCACATATCCGGCGAAGAACCGGAGTCACCGATATAGCTCATGCAAGTTGAGGTGGCAATGGGCAGGCCACATCCCTCGTGGAACTGATAACCGATGGAAAAGTACTCGAGTTAGTCACGGACTGGAAGACGCAGCGTAGGTCTCCCACTTGGTGGACCGACGACGACATCGTGAGAGTCGCGGGCAACCGATGGATGCAAGTGGCGAATTGTCGGAGGAGGAGGAGGGCGAGGAGGAGGCCTATGTTCAGCAGTGCACGTCTTATGGCTGATCATGATGATGCTGTTGACAGCCGTGGCTTGTGGGGTCCACCCGTCCAGCCTAATCCGACCCTGCGCCCTTCTACTAATCTCATCTACTGCCCTTTACTCGGAGATTATAAACACAAAGAGCGGATATAACTATTTGCAGTTGAATCATTGTTTACTATGTGAATATAAAATGACACATTTTAAATCAATATTGTTTTTAATAGGCTTTAAATTCGCCGTGAATGAAAATGTTAAAATGCGTATTTGATTTGCAGTTTGCAAGTCTAACTTACTACATGTTTTTAATCCTATCTAATAACTAAACATTTTTTCTTTAACGTTGCCCCACACTAAGAATTTCTCCTGTGTGCATACTTTAGTGCATAATTGCCACAGAGTACATTGTATTGATAATTGCCTATCTGGGGATTACACACGTGACGTTATTTATGTTAATAACAAGCAATGTGGTGATTCATAGCACAGCTGTGATCTCAAATATTTAACAGGAAATGTTTACATGCGTATGGGAGTGTGAGTAATTCGTCATCACAATTACCATGTACGGATTATTACGTTTCTTCGTTATTCTTTTTTTTTAGGTATTAAAATCATCACATGAGTCCTCCCACCCAGGGCAGAGCGGGAGGGACTGTCACACTCGTACTGACTAAAATCCACGGTGTCCTTCAATAGCCATATACGTTCCGGGGTCCGGTAATTCGTACAGTCCCGGAACTCCGGCAGGCTTTGGCCCTCTTGAGGGGGGCCCGTCATTTTGCTAACACTCTCTGAGGCGCGCGTGGAACACAACGCGCCGTCGACCCGGGCATGGTCCATGGTCGGACAGCGAGTTGTTATTCTTAAATAAAGTTTAGTTAAAGTTCTCCAGGTTGATGGCTTGTGCAATACACAAGGGCGTAGCCACCGCTGTCTTCGAATTATTGGTTCTAGGATATGCCCGTTTCCTCACGATGTTTTCCTTCACCATTTTGAGAGCAGTGGTGATGAAATAAATTACGCAAAGTAAGGCGCCTGGCTGGGTTCGAACCCCGGGGTTCATCAAAAATTATCCTACGGGAACTTATTAAGGGTGTCGTATATCGACGTTTCCGAGGACGGTTACGCGACACCACGCAGCGAAACACGACGCCGACAACGTTGCGTGTATAGTTTTAGTCTCTTATGGTTTAATATATATTGTATTAGTATATTATTGTTGTTAAATATTATTTTGTGTATTTTTTCTATGGGTCTTAGTTGCCTGATAATAAAATGATTATTATTATATTATTAATACCGATGTAGAAGGAAGCCTAAGATAGTGTCATTTCCGACTAATATCTATAATTTATCTTTTTGCAGTTCAGCCATATCCGTTGAGTAGATAGGTCTGGCTTGCCCCGTAGCATAGTACAGGAGTCGATCCTGGAAGATGCTGGTTGGAGTACTTGTCGCAATTATAAAAGTTATATTAGTAAGTTGACCTAAAAGCCTGCCGGGGTCGCGGGACTTACGACTTACCGTGACCCCGGTACGTAAACGGCTAGTGAAGGACACCGTGGATTTTAGTCAGTAAAAGTCTGACAGTCCCTCCTGCCCTGGGTGGGAGGACTCATTTGATGATTTTACAACGCTAAAAAAAAAGTAAATTGGACTTCTCCTAGGACGTTCATTCCCTCTGTGAACGTTTCCACATCCGCTTTAAAAATTCCTCAGTTGGTTTGTATTACAACTCATAACATAAACTCATTCATTACCTTTGAATTCGACTCTAATTATAACAGTAACAAGAACACATTCACCGTCAAACGTGTATAGATTACCGAAATAGAATTTATGTAGTTAGAAGTCAAGGTCAAAATCAACAACGGTCAATTCAACGATCATAGACATAGAGCATGGACGGAGCATAATCTGCTTAAAATTGCTACTAGAAAGGGAGAAAAATAAACAACGGGCCATCTGTCTTTTTCCCGTATTTATAAAATAATTATAAGTTTTTTAATAATTTTCTCTCCTTCCAGAGAGTATACGTCAATTTATGTGATGTTTCATCAAAGAAGGGTCAGTTGATTCTATAAAGCATTACCTACGCCATACATTGTGACCGATTTACTTGTGGTAAATGTGCGCGGCAGCGGAAATGTTTTTTTTATTTTGCCACTGTGTAAGATGATGAATAGCAGTCTACAGAGACGAAGATGAAGTTATCATTAATATTTATAAAGTTTTTTATCTGTGATAATTTTTTACACCAGGCAACTTACTGACTTTTTTTTATCTGTTTAAGCGTTCTTGTCATTGTCAATGTCAAGTTGACAGTTGTGTACACAACAAAGCTTCAGTTTTGTGAAAATTCGATCAAATTTTTACCAAAAAACAAATAAAAATAACTAAAATTAGTCAAAAAATAAACGTTAAAGTTTTATTTATCGCTTAAGTGCAAAACCACGTGCAAATGAGTTCTATACAGGAGCGTTTGCAACTAAAAAGAGTACCGTTAGATACATGGAATGTCCGCGAGCAACTATGTCTTGCTTCTGCAGTCGTGCGGAGCGGAGATCAGAACTGGATGTCAGTTTCCCGAGCTCTAAAGACTATTGGAGAACCAAACAGGCCACCAGACTGGTATTCACAAAAGAGGTTGGTGTTTTTGAACGACTTTTTAGACATAACCAAAAAATCTTGAGTTTTTATTGTTAAATCTTTATTTGTTTGTTATTGGTATAACTAATTCACATATCAGTGTTACGAGTGACGTTCTAGTGTCCTTTTTTTGTTATTTTGCCTCGTAGTTTTCAATAAAATTACCTTTATTACCGCTTACATAAGATTTATTTCAGATTAAAAGCTCTTTTTCAATTGTTTTAGCTACAGTTATAGAGCTTACTTGCGCCAAAATTTGAAAATATGAATTTGAACTTTATGGTTGCTTCTCACTCTTGGCACATCTTTTTGCATGACTACCTTCACATCAATGAAAACCTTTTTCAATCGAATGCAACCTATTTTAAGGGTGATAATATCGAATGAGTCCTCCCACCCGTGTGGAGCAGAAAGGACGTCAGAGTCATGCTGACTAAACAGTACTGTTGTCCTTTGCGTTCAAGAGCTGCAACCCTGATAGACATTAACCTCAAAATTATAAACATCTATTGAATGCCTGTCTAAAAAAAAGTGTAATTGCAAACCGACCCTTATATCAATATGAAATGACAATGCGAAGCTGACATTGTTTATAGAGAAGTGTTCAATGATGATATTTAACTTTCTTGTTAAATTTTTCAGTTATGGGCACTGGCTTGTAATTCTGAAGAAAATAATGATAATAGTTACTTTAATCGTTTTTTTTTCTTTTAATTTTAAACATTACTCCACACTAGGAATTTCTCCTGTGTCGTGAGTATGTTTACAAACATAGAAACTGACATACACAAACACCCAGACCCGGAACAACTACTTGCAGATCAAACAAATATTGGTTCCATGCCATGATTGAACCTGCAACACGTTGCACAGCAGTTCAAATCGCTCAGCCACTGCGCCAACTGTGTTGGTGAACTAATTAGGCTTCTTCAGTCATCTTGCCTATTGTATTGTATTGTATAACGGGCTGGTATCCGCAACTCCACGTCAAATGCGCGTATTTTGCGTGCGGGTGGGAAAAAAGTTATTCGATCCACCCCAGCTCCCCGAGGAAAGCCAGCAGCGCCTTCGTGTTGCCGACGATCTCGTGGAGAGTACCTGGGTTACCGAAGTACTTTGCCCTGTATGAAGCAATTTCAGGGCAGTGTAGGAGCACATGACCTGCTGTCTCGTCCGCCGCCATACAGGCTCTGCACAGGGGGCTGTCTGTGATACCTAGGACAAAGAGGTGTTTATTAAAGGAGCCGTGTCCTGTCAGGACGGCTGTGATTGTTCGTATCTGCTGTTTGGTTAACCTGAGCACGAGTTTGGTGAAGCGGCCATTGATGGCGGGTAGCGCCTCCTTGGCCTGTCTGCACTCCGCCTGATCCTGCCACAGGCAACGATGTAAGTTACCTGTGCGTTCCCTGACTAGAGTACGTATGTAGCCGAAGGGGAGTGGCACTATTGGTTCGGGTCCCACCGCCGTCAAGCCAGATCCCCTTCGAGCGAGTTCATCCGCTGCATCGTTGCCTCGGGAGTCGCTGTGTCCTTTGATCCACTGAATAGTTATGTTGTTATGCTCACCTACCTGGTTTAGGTTCTGGTGGCACTCGTATATTAGACCAGAGTTAACCGTGTGGCTGTCAAGTGCCAGCAAAACGGCCATGCTGTCTGATAGTATACGAATTGAGTGGTCCTTCACCCCTCTGGCTGCAATCGCTGCCGCCGCCAGGATAATGCCCATGCATTCTGCCTGGAAGACTGTGTTGTGGACCCCCAGTGATCTGGCAATGCGGATGTTGAGGTCTTCTGAGAAGACTCCAGCACCAGTGCCGCTACCTGTTTTAGATCCGTCCGTGAAGATCCGTAGCTCCGCCGGGGTCAGCCCCTCGCATCGGTGGTCCTCATGGAGCTGGATTTTGTATTTCTTATCAAAGATAAATTGTTTGGGTACCCGGTCTTTTATGGCCTTTGCCATGGGAAATTCCTCATAAAGTCCCTGTAATACCGAGGTGTGTTGTGACTCTCTCTTACCCCAGAGTTGTATTGTTTCGAGACGGACCGCCGCCAATGTCGCTTCTTGCTGTATGAACAGGTGGAGAGGAGGGAGGCCCAGCATTGCTTCCAGAGCTGCAGTAGGCGTAGTCCTCATACATCCTGTTGTCGCCATGCAGGCCAGTCTTTGTATTCTTTGTAGCTTGTTAGAAGCGGTGGCTAACCTGGTGCGAGGCCACCATACCACGGCTCCGTAGGTGATCATGGGTCTAATGACTGTACAGTAGATCCATAGTATGATTTTGGGGGATAGACCCCATTTCTTACCTATCATCCTCCTGCATTGCCAGAAGGTGATGCAGGCTCTGTTTAACTTGTTGTCTAGATGGCTGCTCCAGTTTAGCTTGTTGTCCAGGATGACCCCTAGATATTTGACCTCATTGGCTAACTGGAGTTCTGTATCAAATAGTTTAGGTAGGCGAAAAGGTCCAAGCGATCGTTTCTGAGTGAACATAACCAAAATGGTCTTTGTGGGGTTCACTGAAAGGTCGAAGTCCCTGCACCACCGCTCTACTATCCTTAGCGCTTGTTGCGTTAGATTGCAGATAGTCCCGGTGACCTTCCCCGAGATGAGGATGGCGAGGTCGTCTGCGTACCCAATTGTATAGAAGTGGCATGCGTTGAGCTTGGTGATGAGGTCGTTGATCACCAGGTTCCAGAGGAGTGGAGAGAGTACCCCTCCTTGGGGGCATCCTCTGGCTAACATGGCTACCTGCCTGTCTTCTTCAAGGCGAACCACTCGTTTACTTAACATATTAGTAATCCAGTCTACTAGTACCTGTTCAACTCCGTGTCTGCGGAGGGCGGCGCTAATGCTGGAGAAGTTTGTTTTGTCGAAGGCTCCTTCGATATCGATGAAGGTGCCCAGGCAAGTGGCTTTTTGATGAATCGCTTCCTCGATCCGGCCGACCACCAGGTGGAGAGCGGATTCAGTCGACTTACCCGAGCTGTATGCATGTTGGTTTGCATGGAGTGGAATTGTTTTTAGGGCCCCATCCCTCAGCTCTCTCTCGCATATCTTCTCCATGGTTTTCAGCAGAAAGGAGGTTAGGCTGATAGGTCGGTGAGATTTGGCGTTGGTGTAGTCACTCTTACCTGGCTTGGGTATGAATATGACTTTCACTTCCCTCCATCCTTTAGGAATGTATCTGAATGCCAGACATGCTCTCATAATGGGTACTAGCCTTTGAGCGACGGCAATTCCTCCCCACTGCAGTAGTGCTGGGAAGATGCCGTCCGGGCCAGCTGCTTTGAAAGGATGGAAGCACCGGATCGCCCATTGGATTTTCTCCAAGGTGATGACGGTGTGGGTGTAGCGCCAGTCATTGTCTGATGGTGTTTGGTTGATATCGGTCCAGTTGATTACCTGTGCGAAGGCGCATCCCGGGAAGTGAGTTTCTATAAGGACGCGCCTCGCTTCTTCAGGTGAGGTAGTGAGTGTTTGATCGGGCTTCCGGAGAGTGACGGTAGCAGGAGCTTCCTGCTGCGCCAGTATTTTCCTTACCCTGTTTGCTTGTTGACAAGATTCAATGCTTCCGCAGAATTTACGCCATCCCATGGAGCTTCTGAATCTGATGCATTTTTTGTAGCTGGATTTGGCTGCGTAGTACGCATCCCAATCCTCATCAGCACAAGTATTCATGGCTCTATTGAGCGCTTTCCTTACCTTACCGCGTTTGCGGTCCAGCTCTGCGCCCCACCATGGTTGTTTGCCCGGTGTTTTTGGCGGAGTGGTTTCCGGGCATGCGGCTTGGTAGCTGTTTAGTATTGCTGATGTGAGGCCGTTGATGTTCTCCTCAATCTGTGTTGGCCCCTCATACGTCCTCAAAACGCTACAGGGTGCGAGTATGGCCGTGAGGTGCCGTGTGTAGGCAGCGCGGTCTGTTTTCCGCGGATTGCGTCTTGGTAGCACTGGTGATGCACAGGTCTGGATATCAAAACGTATCCACCTGTGATCTGAGCAGGAGGCCTCTTTGGAGACCTGCCAGCCCGAGACGAGGGTCGCTGCACCCTCTGTGGCTAGAGTAAGATCAATAATCGTCCGGCTGCGTCTGGTAACGAAGGTTGGTTCAGAGCCGGTGTTTAGTAGGGTAAGGTTAGTGGAGAAAAGATAGTCAACTAAGGTCTTACCCCTGTCGTTTGGCGTGTCCATGCCCCATAGCGGGTGGTGTGCGTTGGTATCGGCCCCGATGACAACCTCAAGCCCGGCGTACTCGCAATAACTCACAAGGCGGGCGAGGTCGTGAGGGGGCGGTTCTTCAGCCTCAGGCATGTAAGCCGAGGCCAGGACAAGTGGCACCTCCATGCCATCACGCTGTATGTATATCTTTATTGCTGATATGTCTCTGCAACAGAAGTCAATTAGTGACTGTGTCTTGATGTTGCTAGTTACGTAGATGCACGATCTGGGTTGATCATGTTCTGTAGTAACTAGAAGCTTACCTCCAAGATTTGTTAGTCCTTGGATGCGGCCAGCTCTAATCCACGGCTCTTGGATCAGGGCGATGGCCGAGTGTTGAGCCTCCATCCACTTCCGCAGCTGAGCCGTCGCGGTCTGACTGTGGTGGAGGTTTGCCTGTAGGACCTTACAGGCCGATGAAGGGGACGCCATCGTTGGTCGAACCCTCTTCATCCTCCTCCAGGCGCAACCCAGCAAACAGGTCGCCCTCGTCGAAACCACCCTCCCCCGGACGCGAGACCGGTGACAGCAGAATGCTATCATCCGGCTCCCCATCCGACAAGATGACGGTCTCCACGGTGGCGGCGGCAGAGGCGGCAGATGTGCTCGCTGCTGCAGTTGCCGCTGGTGGGGCTGCGGATGCAGCCTCCAGTGCGGTGTCGGTTGCTACCTGGATGTTTGCTAGGGGAGGATCTACCTCCGCCTGTGTTGACGAGCTCCAGGAGTTCGTCGCGGGATCCCAACCCTGAGGGACGTCGCCGTAACGGCCGTTTGGACCCCGGAACTTCAGGTAGACGCGCCCCACACCAAATGCGAGGCGGCGTCCAGCCTTCATAAGGGTCGGTATTAGGTCCTCAGGGATGCCGACCACCACGAACCAAGCTGAGGCTTGTTTGTTGGCGTGCAGAAGTACCCAACGCTTGATGCCGGCCCAGGGGTTCTGGTAACTTAGAGCACGGCCTAAGAAGGTCGGCTCTTTAAAAACCCCCTGCTCGTCAGGGATGACGACGCCGCATCTGACACGCCGCTCGATGTCCGCCTGACTCTTGACCACTAGCGAGCTGCTAGTGGGAAGAGTCACGCCGGAAATCGTTTTCCTTAGCCAGGCCAAGGTTTCGGTGTTGTCGCACCAAAGTTTGAGGGCTCCCCCGGAGTCATCTTGCCTATTATTATAACTACTAAATATCTTTTCTAGTTGCGCTGCCCAATATGGAGCCCTACTGGAACATGTGGAGACGCCAAAGCGCAAGAAGCGCAGTTCTGAAGGAGCGGTGGAGACTCCACAAGAGAGCATTTTAAAACGGTTGACACAGGAACGTATCGGAGAGATTCAGAAGACACTCGTTGAAATGAACCAGCAATATGAACAATTGAAGGTGGGTTTATTAAATGTTTTTTTTTATAACCTTTTTTAAGTATTTTTAGAAGCTTGCGGCTAAAAAATTACAGCCGCACAGGCTGATCTTCCAGGTTAAGCCGCGCTTCCTGATGTTGGTTTGTGGATGAGTGATCATCTGTAAGCGAGTTTCCTCCATGTCTCGTAAAGCCGTTGGTCCCGGCTATCATTTTTAGATTTTTGACAGTTGGTACTATTAGTCAGAAGCTCTAAAGTCTGACAACCAGTCTTACCATGGGGTATCGTATTGCCCAGTTACTGAGTTGTGGAGGGCCGACAGGCAGTCGCTCCATGTAAAATACTGATATTCATTTACATCTGGATCGACTGGAAGCCGACCACAATATAGTTGGAAAAAAAGTGGCAGGCAGATGATACATTTTCGACACGCAGCGCAGCATCCGATCAGCGGCAACCATGCTAATTTTTAATTGATCTCTCTTCTTTCCAGAACGAAATAACAGAAGTCCGTAACCCGGCAACATCAGAAGAGCGTCTCCGGGAAGTGTGGAACACCATAGAAGCAAGAAACAGAGCGAGGGAAAGAGAGGCAGCGAGGAGAGCGGCCTGGTTGAAAGAGAGAGACGAGAGGAGAGCCCGAGCGGACCGAGCTTGGAAACCAATGTTGAATACTAGTCAAGCGCAGCCGGTGACTAGTAATGGTATGTATTTAGAGAGAAATTAATTAAAGAAATTCTTTATTTATTTCTTTACTAATTATATACATTTATAGATATTTTTACAAAATCATGGAAAAAAAAGACTTTTAAGATTATAAATAATAGTTGGCCACCAGTATCGGAAACTGGGTCCAAGCTACCGGTGGTCAGGACTCCTGAGAGAGGAATCTCCTAACAATACGCGCCGTGTCCAAAAGTACTGCCTTCTGAATCAGGCGCCTGATCCAGCTGACAAGCCAGAGCCTCCTCAGATTTTGTTCGAGGCTCTTGGCAATTAAGCCATTGGCAGACACGACTATCAAAATCAAAATCAAAATCAAAATCAAAAGTTTTTATTTCACATAGGCCCATGAGGGCACTTATAAAACGTCGACAGCAGGTGCACGGTTCGGGTTGGTCGATTCCATGGAGAAGAACCGGCAAGAAACTCCATGGTTACTCTTTTAAAATATGGTATAGTTTTACAAACAGATTGTTACAATTTTTCGATGCTTAGATATGTGAGAAAAACGTAGGCCTGGTAACAAGGGGGAAGTCCTAACTAAAATTAGTGCTACAAAAGAAGAAATATATATATATACACACGACTTACAATGTTCTCACATTCACAAACAAAGAGTAAGAAAGAATCTACACAAAAAAGAAAGCTATAAAAGCTGGGTTAATTCTATAATGTCTTACAAACTGCAACAAATCTGGACTGGTATTAAAACTAAGGCAATATAATATTGCAAAACGAACACAATAATAAAAATAATAATAAAAAAATAAAAAAACTATATACAGAAATAAAATGGAAGAATCCTATTATCCTAACACGTGGAGGAGAGAAAATAAGTGCTGCTGCTGAGCTGCCAGGGAAGCCACATGTGCAGAAGAGAAGGAACTATTGCCACACATCCTTGTCTTCAACGTAGTCCTTAATTTTGTAATATGCTTTTTTAATAAGGACACGTTTAATGTGGGTTTTAAACTTTCCCTCAGTTAGTCCAGTGACTGACTTAGGTAATTTGTTGTAAAAACGTATGCTGTTTACAAGGAACGACTTGCTCGTCTTTGCTAATCTGAATCTCGGTATTACAATTTCGTGTTTACTGCGTGTATTGATATTATGAAAATCGCTTCTAGTCTTGAAGAGTCCTAGATTTTTGCGTACATATAGAATGTTTTCTAAAATGTAATGTGAAGGCAGTGTTAAAATATCAATTTCTTTGAATTTCTCTCTAAGAGACTCACGAGGGCCCATTTTATAAATTGCGCGGACCGCCCTCTTTTGTAATATAAAAACTGAATCTACGTCCGCTGCGGAACCCCACAGCAGAATGCCGTATGACATAATACTGTGGAAATAAGCAAAGTATACTAGCCTAGCTGTGGCTATATCAGTTAGCTGTCTTATTTTCCTTACCGCATAAGCAGCAGAGCTTAACCTACCCGAAAGAGTTCTAATATGGGCGCCCCACTGTAATTTGGAATCAAGAGTAATACCCAAGAATACAGTTTCTGCAACAGCATCGAGTTTATTGCCGTCAAGTTTTAAGTTTAGACCCACTTGTGGAACATTTGGTAACGAGAACTTAAGACACTTTGTTTTGTTCGCATTCAGTAATAGATTGTTAGCTGCAAACCATTTCGAGAGAACACCTAGACTTTCGTTTACATGTAAAACATCCGTATCTTTTCTATCTATTTTAAAGATGAGCGATGTGTCATCAGCAAAAAGAATTATATCCGATAAGTTGGCCATCATGAATGGAAGGTCGTTGATATAGACAAGAAATAAAAAAGGGCCAAGAATTGAACCTTGAGGCACGCCCATCTTGACCAGAGACCCAGATGACGTTGCCCCATTCACATTAACTTTTTGCTGCCTGTCTGATAAATATGAGAGAACAAGGCCAGCAGCTTGATCACGTATTCCGTAATGATGTAATTTACAAATTAGTGTATTATGATCAACGCAGTCAAACGCTTTGGAGAGGTCACAAAATATACCAATGGCATCCTGAGATTTCTCCCAAGATTCCAGGATGTGACTGATAAGTTTAACTCCCGCGTCAGTCGTAGACCGACCTTTCGTGAAACCAAACTGCTGACCATGCAGAATTCCATTTGAATTAAAATGTGACAACATCTGATCCAGCATGATTTTTTCATAAATTTTACTTAATGCCGGGAGCACAGATATGGGTCGGTAATTAGAGGGATCACACTTACAACCTGATTTAAAAATTGGTACTACTTTACTATGTTTCATTAAGTCGGGAAACTTGCCACTGTCCAAACATTGATTGAATATGCCCGTCAGGACAGGAGCAATTGAATCAATTATATCCCCAAGCACCTTGACGGATATCCCCCACAAGTCTTCAGTATTTTTAATATTAAGACTATTAAAAGCTTTTTTGATGGTAGCAATAGATATGGCTGTGAATTTAAAAGTCGGTATGTCCTTTATAAAGTTATCTTTAAGAAGAGCCTCAGCTAGCTTTGGTGAAGAGGGGAGAGATTTTGTGACTTCAAGCGGTATGTTTGTAAAGAAATGTTCTAGTGTCTCAGCGACTTCTTGCTTGTCAGAAATGGATTTATTGTCTATTTTTAAAGACATTCCATTCTGATCTCGATGTTGTGACTTACCAAAACTGACTGACTTATCGGCACAATGACTGCTGTATCACATCCCACATGTCAAAAACCTCGTGATATTAACCCTTGAATTTAAAAACAGGCCTGTTTGTCTAGTGGTTAGTGACCCTGACTGCTATGCCGGCGGTCGTGGGTTCGATTCCCACCTAGGACAAATGATTGTGAACGTGTAACGAAGATAAAAAAAATGGAGAAGAACGGGCAAGAAACTCCATGGACACTCTTTTTCAATCGCCAAAATTATAACAGAGTTTTATATTATATCGACAGGCCCGTTGGTCTAGTGGTTAATGACCCTGACTGCTATGCTGGAGGTCGTGGGTTCGATTCCCACCCAGGACAAATGTTTGTGTGATGAGCACGATCATTTGTTCTGTGTCTGGGTGTAATTATCTATAATATGTATGTATTTAGAAATATGTAAGTATGTTTATCAGTTGTCTAGTACCCATAACACAAGCTCTGCTTAGCTTGGGACGAGATGGCGTTGTGTGATAGTTGTGGAATATTTATATTTATATTTTTAATTGTTTGTCTTTTTCTACTTTTACGAATACCTATTATTTATTATTATGTTGTGACAGCCACCATACCCGCGCCGCCGGCCTCTCCTCTGCTCACATCTCTACTGAAGTCTTCTCCAGTCGTCACAACTCCACAACATATCTCACATCCCGCCAACTGTGTTGGTAAGTTATTTTTTTTACCGACTTCAAAAAAAAGGAGGAGATTTTTAAATCTTTTTTTTTATTTACGTTGTAAAATAATCAAATGAGTCCTCCCACCCAGGGCAGGGAGGGACTGTCAGACTCGTGCTGAGTAAAATCCACGGTGTCCTTCAGTAGCCCTTTACGTTCCGGGGTCACTGTAATTCGTACAGTCCCGCGACCAATAATTAATTAGTAGAATAAAATGTGAATAATTTATCTATCTATACTTATAATAAATCTGTAGAGAGGCCAATTTTGTACATGAAATATATTTAAAAAATTACTATCAAGGGGTGATTAGGGATCGCTACTGATGCCAAAAATGCAATCAGTAAAATTTTTGTTTGTCTGTCTGTATGTTCATTATAGAAACAAAAACTACTCGACGGATTTTAACGAAATTTGGCACAATTATTCTTCATACTCCTGGGCAGGTTATAGTATAGTTTTCATTACGCTACGATCAATAGGAGCAGAGCAGTGAAGGGAAATATTGGGAAAACGGGAGAAGTTACTCCATTTTTTAAGCTTCCGTCGCGTGTGCAGCCGTAATGGTTAAAGCTACATAGAAATCATGTATGACGGAAATGTTCTCCTTAAAATTGTATAAAAATATTTCTTGACAGCATATGTCTATCTTTTATGGTTGACTCACAATAACACGTGAAACTCCACGCGGGCGAAGCAGTTGGCAAAAGCTAGTAATAAATCTAGTCAGGCCTGTTGGTCTAGTGGTTAGTGACCCTGACTGCTATGCCGGAGGTCGTGGGTTCGATTCCCACCCAGGACAAATGTTTGTGTGATGAGCACGATCATTTGTTCTGTGTCTGGGTGTAATTTATCTATAATATGTATGTATTTAGAAATATATAAGTATGTTTATCAGTTGTCTAGTACCCATAACACAAGCTCTGCTTAGCTTGGGACTAGATGGCGTTGTGTGATAGTTGTAGAATATTTATTTATTTATTTATTTATTTATAAATAATATTAGTAAGATAATATTTCTCCACAGAAACTCAGTCACCATCAGTAACAGCGCCCACATTGTCTATGCTCCTAGAGAAGTCGGCTTCCGGTTCCTCTCAACACGAGAGTAAGCACGCCGCCATAGAACATATCAAGAGCCAACTGGTGCAGATTGAACAACAGCTTAAAGGTAAGGAGGGTAAGGTCGATATTAGCTTGGCAGGATATGTATTTTGTGTCTACCAGCTACGGAAAATTATGCCTTATTGCGATGGAAACAAGGTTAAAATTGCTTTGGCGGTAACTATTGATTCACGTAGTATCGTAATAAGAGTTAACTGGTGCAGATTGACCACAAGCTTAAAGGTAAGGAGGGTAAGATTCAAATTGATCTGACACTCAAAGTTGTTCCATGTAGTGCAAGGGAAATAATGCTTTATTTCAATGAAGATAAGGTTCACAGAGAGGGAGGCAAGTGTCCCAGTGTGTAGCAGTGGAAACATAAAACAACTTTTGAAGGCGCTGTGTTTTTTTAGCCCTTTACGTTCCGGGGTCACGGTAATTCGTGAGTCCCGCGACCCCGGCAGCATTTGCCCTCTAGAGGGCGGCCCCGTCACTATTGAAAGCGCTGTATAAGTTTAATCTTCTAATAGTATATTGTTCTCCCCCAGCCAACACTCCCCCCGTCCTCTCAGCCCCCGCGCCCCCCCCTCCGGCGGCGCCCTCCCTGTCCCTGGACGACATAGAGATCAAGGCGGAGGACGTGTACGCCTTCCGGGACATCGACATACACATACCACCCGTGCAGACCATGCATAAGCAGAACACCAGGTTAGTCTGTTATAATTATGTTAGAATAATATAAATAAATAAATATTCCACAACTATCACACAACGCCATCTAGTCCCAAGCTAAGCAGAGCTTGTGTTATGGGTACTAGACAACTAATAAACATACTTATATATTTCTAAATACATACATATTATAGATAAATTACACCCAGACACAGAACAAATGATCGTGCTCATCACACAAACATTTGTCCTGGGTGGGAATCGAACCCACGACCACCGGCATAGTAGTCAGGGTCACTAACCACTAGACCAACAGGCCTGTCAATATAATATAAAACTCTGTAATAATTTTGGCTATTGAAAAAGAGTGTCCATGGAGTTTCTTGCTCGTTCTTCTCCATAGAGATCTACGCTTTGTAATGGGCATCTACAGTACTTTTACAAGTTTTTATCTCTTGTGACTGGAACTGTAGCACCGTAGCTATTTTTAAACTATTTTATTTTACTTTTGTCTTTTGACAGTTCAAAAGTTTCTGTAACTGGCCTACTTGAAATAAATGATTTGATTTGATTTTGATTAAGTGGAATAATATTTATACAGGGTGAATTTTTCGTGTGGTGTGGATGGATAAATCCGAAACTATGAGGAATATCGAAAAACTTTGAAAGGAGCCTCGAGGCCGATTTTGACGAAAACTAAAACTGCATCATAGGATTTTAGAAAAATCAATAATCCTGGCCGGGAATCCAACAAGTTGATTTTGAAAAAAAAAACCCACCCTGTATTACACCATTCGATAGAGTTGCTAATATAGATCAAAGTATGGGAAGTTGGTCAGGCCTGTTGGTCTAGTGGTTAGTGACCCTGACTGCTATGCCGGTGGTCGTGGGTTCGATTCCCACCCAGACAAATGTTTGTGTGATGAGCACGATCATTTGTTCTGTGTCTGGGTGTAATTTATCTATAATATGTATGTATTTAGATATATAGGGGTGTAAGGGGTCCAACTATCATCTTTCGGAACCCAAGCCAACCTCACCTGCACGTGGTGCACCCTGCTGACAAACAAACGAGGAAATGGCGATCCGCCAACACGCATTGGACCAGCGTGGCGGATTATGGTCCAAACCCCCCCAATGGATAGAAGAGTAAGAGACAGGCCCCAAGTGCCCGGCGACTCCAGTGGCTGTGCTGGCTTGGACGGGTGCAGGCACAGCTCTGGTGTTAGGGGAGCTAAGAATCTCCGGGTGAGATCGAAAAACCGTCAAACGACCTTGGCAAATCACATAAAGGACACCGATTTACTTAATATTTTAACCTACAATGTCCGGACGCTATTGAAAGACGAACGATTAATCGAGCTTGAGAACTCTCTAAAAGACATAAATTGGGATATTTTGGGGCTTTCAGAAGTCAGGAGAGAGGGCGAACATACAGAAGAAAGAGACGATGCTGTATTCTTCCACTTTGGTGAAACCAGTGGACAACACGGAGTGGGTTTCATGGTGGCAAAAAAGTGGAAGGACAACATCATTGAATTTCGGGGATACTCTGAACGTGTCGCTGTACTCAAGTTCCAATTAACATCTAACAAAACTCTGACTCTAGTACAAGTCTATGCACCGACATCTGCATATACCAATGAAGACATAGAAGAGTTCTATGATCTTGTTAATAGAGCATGCGACGAAAACAGAGGCACTTGGAATCTAGTCCTTGGTGATTTCAATGCAAAAGTGGGACAAAGGCTAGAACTGGACACTGGAGATACAGTCGGGTGTTTTGGTTTAGGGGACCGCAACGAGCGAGGTGCTCGGCTCACTCAGTTTGCCTTTGGACAGAGCATGCACATTGCCAATAGTTTCTTTTCAAAGAAACCGCAAAGACGCGGGACCTGGGTGTCACCTGACGGTCTCACACACAATGAAATCGATTACGTTTTATCATCTGATAAACATATTATAAAAGATGTTAGCGTAATGAACAAATTAAAATATAGCTCAGATCATAGACCAATTCGTGTAAAAATTAGATTTAACTTTAGAATCCACCGTGCAAAAATGTTTACTAAACAAATCAGAAGACTTTCCAAAGAAACACTAATTAACAACTACGATTATTTTAACCTAGAACTAACAAATCATTTTAAAGAACTTAATATTGACGAAACAGATGCAGATGAACAATATAACGCAATAGTTACAGGAATAACAAATTCATATAAATCCATAAAAAATAAACCTAGCAATAAAAATAAACTAACAGCTCACAGTCTCGATTTAATAGAAAAACGGACAAATATAGAATTAGGAACAGTGGAATATAGAATAATAGACAAAGAAGTTAAAAGGAGCATCAGGAAGGATTTGAGAAATTTGAACACACATCTAGTTAAAAGTGCGTTAGAAAACCATACACCCTTAAGAGTATTGAAAGAAGGGGTAACAAAAGGGAGGACTTGGATAAACAGCTTAACAGATAATAACGGTACAAAACACTATAGCAGAGTTAAAATAATGGAAATAGCAACCAAATTCTACACAAACCTATATTCAGACCATCCACCACCTGATATAAACATAGAATACAACCCTTCAGATACCATTCCTCAAATAAACGGTTACGAAGTGCGCAAAGCACTCAATACTATGCGCTATAACAAAAGTCCTGGAGAAGATGGAATCACTACAGAAGCGCTAAAAATCGGCTCTACCACCTTGTTGCCCCACCTTACCAACCTGTTCAATATCATATTACAGTCAGGAAAAGTCCCGAAATCGATGTGCCATTCGAATATAGTTCTTCTGCATAAGAAAGGCGACAAAAGTGACATTGGCAACTATCGCCCCATCAGCTTGACGTCTCACATCTTCAAGACATTCACTAAAATTATACACAATCGCATAGATGGGACACTTGATAAACAGCAGCCACCTGAACAAGCCGGATTTCGCCCTAGTTTTTCCACAACTGACCACCTACAGACCTTGAACCAGATCCTGGAGAAATATTCCGAATTTAATAAACCACTTTACCTAGCCTTCGTAGATTATAAGAAAGCTTTCGATAGCATCAAACACTCAGAAATATTCAAATCACTAGAAAATCAGGAATTAGAGCAACAATATATAGACCTTTTAAGAATTATATACCATAACAGCACCGCAAATATAAAACTAAATACTCCAGGACCTTCATTTTATATACAAAAGGGTGTTAAACAGGGCGACCCGATCTCTCCAAAGCTCTTTACGAATACTCTAGAGGAGATATTCAGAACCCTAGCAGCCTCATGGGCGACCAAGGGCATTATAGTCGGTAATAAGAGGCTTACAAACCTCCGTTTTGCCGACGACATAGTTCTTTTTGCCCCCACAGCTCTAGAGCTACAGAATATGCTCCAAGAACTGAGCACAGCCAGCTGCACGGTGGGACTCGCGATGAATCGGTCAAAAACCCAGATCATGACCAACAGCACCAAAAGTAGGGTCGAGGTAGATGGGCAGAGAATACACTATGTCGATGAGTATATCTACTTGGGCCAGTTAGTATCTTTCGAAAACAGGCAAGAAAGGGAAATCGACCGCAGAGTCGAAAACGCCTGGAAAAGCTAGTGGTCCATGAAGACGCTAATGAAGGGTGATCTACCGATTTCCCTGAAACGAAAGCTCATCGATATGTGTATTCTGCCCGTTCTAACCTACGGTGCTCAGACGTGGTCACTCACCGAATCGCAAAAGTCCCGCCTCGGAGTTTGCCAACGGGCAATGGAACGCAGCATTCTAGGTGTGAAAAGAGAAGACAGGGTGCGAAACACCACGCTGCGTTCCAAAACTGGCATAGTAGATGTTGGCAGAAAAGCTGCAAATCTGAAATGGAATTGGGCGGGTCACGTCTGTCGCATGCAAGAGGACCGCTGGGCAAAGATCTCCACACAATGGGTGCCGGGAGATGGAAGGCGCCGCCGAGGCCGGCCCAGAAAAAGGTGGAGAGACGACCTGGACGCATACCATGAGGGCTGGTTCGAAGTGGCCCAGGAAAAGAGTTCTTGGAAGGAATTGGGGGAGGCCTTTTCTCAGCAGTGGGACAGTGCAGGCTAATTAAAAAAAAAAAAAATTTAGATATATATAAGCATGTTTATCAGTTGTCTAGTACCCATAACACAAGCTCTGCTTAGCTTGGGACTAGATGGCGTTGTGTGATAGTTGTGGAATATTTTATTATTTATTATTCAACGATATTATTGAAATTTTCATAGATGATGCTGCTATAACAAAAAATACAGAGAACACAGAATATAATAAATGTTTAAGGGGGCTCCCATGGCGCGGGCATGCGGGCAGCGAGTAATGGGCAACTCGCTGTCCGACCATGGACCATGCCCGGGTCGACGGTGCGTTGTGTTGCACGCTCGCCTCAGAGTGTCAGCAAAATGACGGGGCCCCCCTCTAGAGGGCCAAAGCTTGCCGGGGTCACGGGACTGTACGAATTACCGTGACCCCGGAACGTAAAGGGCTATTGAAGGACACCGTGAGTTTTAGTCAGTACAAGTCTGACAGTCCCTCCCGCCCTGCCCTGGGTGGGAGGACTCATGTGATGATTTTACCACGATAAAAAAAAAAACTACCCTATTGTTGTTACAATATGGCTCCCAGCTCATACTATTCTTAACACATATAAAACTGTTAATGATTTGTTCACAGGACATCAGAGAAGCCGGCGGGTCAGGTGGCTAGCAAAGAGGATGCTGACGTCACGACCGCATCCGTGCCTGAGGACGCGCCTATCATAGTCGACGAACAAGTTATTAAGGTAAGTTTTGATCAGCGAAGAAAAAATAGTATGAGGAGTGAAAGTAGAGGCGGGAAGCGTGAGGGAGAGGATAGTCCTCGCGGGAGACGCCCCAGTAACGATCATCTTTTTTTTTTTTCTTTTACGTGGTAAAATCATCAAATGAGTCCTCTCCCGCCCAGGGCAGAGCGGGAGGGACTGTCAGACTCGTACTGACTAAAATCCACGGTGTCCTTCAATAGCCCTTTACGTTCCGGGGAGCCCCTTAAATATATAATCTATTCTGCTATTTAGTATTTATTGTTTTTGCAACAACAGAAATACATAATCGGGACAGATAGACAGACGGACGGCGGAGTGTTAGACCCTACTAACATCCTATACATGCCCTTTACGTTCCAGGCCGCTGCGACTCCTTGAACGCTCCCTTGAACTCAAATCCGCCCCGAATATACTCGTAGACAGGAAAAGGCTTTTTGTTATATTTTTTACGTGGTAAAATCATCACATGAGTCCTCCCACCCAGGGCAGAGCGGGAGGGACTGTCAGACTCGTACTGACTAAAATCCACGGTGTTCTTCAATAGCCCTTTACGTTCCGGGGTCACGGTAATTCGTGAATCCCAAGACCCCGGCAGGCTTTGGCCCTGTACAGGCCCCGTCACTCTGCTGACACTCCTTGAGGCGCGCGTGGAACACAACGCGCCGTCGACCAGACAGGCAAAGGCTGTAATAAATTGTAAATAATTCGTTTGTTTCAGGTGGAGCCTGAACAAATTACAGTAGAACCAATTGATGAAGAAGTCTTACAGGAAGATGTTGAAATGGTGAGGAATATTACTTAAAAAAAAATCTTTTATTATATATCGGACCTCCACAACCCAGTAACTGGGTAATACGATACCCCATGGTAAGACTGGTTGTCAGACTTTAGTGCTTCTGACTAACAGTAACGACTGTCAAATGACAGCCGGGACCAACGGCTTTACGTGCTTTCCGAGGCACGGAGGAAACTCGCTATGACAGATGGTCACCCATCCGCAGACTAACTTCGGCAAGCGAGGCTTAACCTGGAAGATCGGCCTGTGCGGCTGTATTTATTTAGCCACGAGCACATATTATTATGTTAATATACAAAAAAATATATTTTTTTCAGGAGCCTGAACATCCGCCCGTGCAAGCAGCAAGAATTACGAAGGAGTCTACTCCGGAAGTAGAAGTCAGGATCGCGTTCCCGGAAGTCAAGTTCCCAACCACAGAAATTAAGGTTATACAACCGGAAGATCAGAAGGTATGTCGTATAAATTGACTTGATTTACTTGTCGCGGGTTCGATTCTCGCTCGGAACAAATATTTATGTATTTATGATTTATTTATGATTTTCAAGTTGGGGAACAGTGTATAAGACGGGACGCGAAGTATGATGGGAAATCACACACTTAAGACAAACTTAATACTAACGTAGCGGGACTGTACGAATGACCGCGACCCACGGAACGTAAAGGGCTATTGAAGGACACTGTGGAGTTTAGTCAGTCAAGTCTGACAGTCCCTCCCGCTCTGCCCTGGGTGGGAGGACTCATTTGATGATTTTACCACGAGAAAAAAAAAGCACAAGCGCCAACAGGACGCCATTTATTAATGGCTGCTTGCAAATGTCGTCCTGATGGCACTTGCGCTACGTTAATGTTGTGTTAAGTATGCTTAAAGAGTGTATGTCCCCATTATACGTCCCCACTGATACACTGTTCCTGGTCTGGGTGTTTGTGTATGTGAGTTTATATGTTTGTAAAGGCACCCACGATACAGGCGAAATTCCTGAGGGCAGGTTTTCATTTAATTAGTTTTAAACAAGTGCCTGGTACTTATTATTTTTTAACTACGTCACAGATAAAAGAAGAAATCAAAGAATCGGAGACACCGCCTGAACCGGAAGCAATTGAAGAAGAGATTGTTGAAGAGACTCCGGAAGTCGTTGAAGAAGAGAAGTGAGTAAATATTAAAATATTTTTATTTTATAACACATAATTTGACTAAAACATCTAAATATTGTTTTAGACTTAGCTCTGACCTAGACTAATGTCAATGGTCGCGGGACTCACGAATTACCGTGACCCCGGTACGTAAAGGGCTATTGAAGGACACTGTGGATTTTAGTCAGTACGAGTCTGACAGTCCCTCCCGCTCTGCCCTGGGTGGGAGGAGTCATTTGATGATTTCACCAATATAAAAAGACAAGCTAACACCCGTCTAAAAAAAAAAAAAAAAAAATAGTAGTCGGTCAATTAGAGTTTAAAAAAATATGGCGACATATTTTGTCTTTTGTTAAACCAATGCATATTTACAAAGATATAACGCATCAAAATTCGAGATTGGGGGCTCGTGACGTCAGACGCAAGCAAAAACTGTACTTGCTTGTGATGTATTGGTAATTTTAAAAACGTCGTGTTTCGTCAATTTTGGTTTACGTAACAAAAGAAAAATTCGGGTGAAATATTTTTTGATAATCCATCATTCAGACTTATTATTTTTTTTGACTAAAATACCCTATTTATTGATTAAAAAATAAATTCCTTTCATAAAAAAATGTATCTTTCGTAGCGTAATACAAGAAGAACCAATAATTCAAGAAGAGGTGAAGGAGGAACCGCCTTCGGAACAGCCCCAGGTTCCTGAAGAACAGCCACCTTCTGAACCTGTAGTGGAGATACCGCCGGAGACTATACCCTTGCCACCAGAGCCTGAAGTGGAGGAACCACAACCAGAACCTGCTGTGGTTGAAGGTAAATCGACATACATACATACATACATAAACTCACGCCTTCCTCTCATGAATAAATAAATAAATATTCACAATTATCACACAACGCCATCTAGTCCCAAGCTAAGCAGAGCTTGTGTTATGGGTACTAGACAACTGATAAACATACTTACATATTTCTAAATACATACATATTATAGACAAATTACACCCAGACATAGAACAAATGATCGTGCTCTTCACACAAACATTTGTCCTGGGTGGGAATCGAACCCACGACCTCCGGCATAGCAGTCAGGGTCACTAACCACTAGACCATCAGGCCTGTCATGGTAGTAAGCAGTAACTACAGAGCGTCACCTGCTACGATCCTTACATACTCCTTCCACCTCGTCCACATTCGTACAACTGGTCATACACGCAGTCGGTTGCTAGTACTACGCACCCGACCCCCGAAGACCCCGAAGTGCTTCAGGCACTTCACCAATAAGGTCAGTGTAGGTCTTCCTATGGATGGAAGTTCGTGGCTAAATAAATACACAATATCATTACTTTCTATACTTTGATGTATATTAGCAACTCTATCGAGATATCGGTGTAATAATACAGGGTGGGTTTTTTTTTCTAAAATCAACTTGTTGGATTCCCGGCCAGGATTATAGATTTTTCTAAAATCCAATGATGCAGTTTTAATTTTCGTCAAAATCGGCCTCGAGACTCCTTTCAACGTTATTCGATATTCCGCATAGTTTCGGATATAGCCATTCACGACCAATTGAAAAATTCACCCTGTATATAGATTCATTTAATCACACGCTAATAACCCTATTTCTGCTTTACAGAACCACAGCCCCAACCACAACCCCAACCCCAGCCGGAACCGGAAGTACCCATTCTACCAGAACCAGTACAAACGGACACCATAGAGCAAGAACTAGAGATGATGGAGAAGGGACCGGAACCAGCGAGAATAGATAGGGTAGAAGAACCTAGGATTGAACCGGAAGTGAAGAAAGAGGAAGAAAATGAGGTATGTTTTTTTTAGCGTTATAAAATCTTCGTATGAGTACTCCCACCCAGGGCAGGGCAGGGAGGGACTGTCAGATTTGTACTGACTAAAATCCACGGTGTCCTTCAATAGCCCTTTACGTTCCGGGGTCACGGTAATTCGTAAGACCCGCGACCCCGGCAGGCTTTGGCCCTCTAGAGGGCGGCCCCGTCATTTTTGCTGACACTCTTTGAGGCGCGCGTGGAACACAACGCGCCGTCGACCCGGACATGGTCCATGATCGGACAGCGAGTTGCCTATTACTCGCTGCCCGCATGCCCGCGCCTACGGTGGCCGGAGATCGTCTGCCGACGTCCGTCGCCGTGGGCGTCTATTCATGTCTTCTGGGGTCGCAGGACTGTCTTAAAAATCCACCGCGGTCCCGGAACTTTCACGGCAACAGGACCATGACGTCTTAAAGCCTTTGGGAAAGAGATAGAGCTATACAAGTCATCTAGCGCCGTCTCGTTCCCTCACTGGAACTACTCTGGCGTCATGGCAGGCCAACTGGTGGATTTTTAGCTAGTCAAGTCCACTCGCCTGCCGGGGTCGCGGAACTTACGACTTACCGTGACCCCGGTACGTAAAGGGCTAGTGAAGGACACCGTGGATTTTAGTCAGTACAAGTCTGACAGTCCCTCCCGCTCTGCCCTGGGTGGGAGGACTCATTTGATGATTTTACCAGGATAAAAAAAATAAAAAAAGTCAAGTCCACTCAACGAAAATGTCATATAATTTAAATTCATAATTTTACTCTTACAGGACATCCCTCTAAAAGAGATGCTGAGAGAAGAGTCCCTCCCGGTCGCACAGGAAGCGGAAGTTAAAGAAGAGAGGGAGAGAGAGAAGACGGACGTGGAGGACACGCACACAGAGACCGATGACGATACTCCGATGGAGGTGAGTGTATCACATCTGGTTCTTGATCGGACGGCGAGTAATGGATAGCTCGCCGTTGCATATCGCCATAGTTGATTATAGGGAAGAGGAGCTTGTGGCTAAATAATTACAGCCGCACAGGCCGATCTTCCGGGTTAAGCCGCGCTTGCCGAGGTTGGTCTGTGGATGGGTGACCGTCTATCATAGCGAGTTTCCTCCGTGCGAGGAAAGCGCGTAAAGCCGTTGGTCCCGGCTGTCATTTGTACATCTTTGACAGTTGTTACTGTTAGTCAGAATCTCTAAAGTCTGACAACCAGTCTTACCATGTGGTATCGTATTACCCAGTTACTGGGTTGTGGAGGTCCGACAGGCAGTCGCTCCATGTAAAATACTGATATTCAGCTGCATCTGGTTTGACTGGAAGCCGACCACAATATAGTTGAGAAAAGGCAGGCAGGTTCTGTGTCTGGGTTTAATTTATCTATAATATGTATGTATTTAGAAATATAGTATGTTTATCAGTTGTCTAGTACCCATAACACAAGCTCTGCTTAGCTTGGGACTAAATGGCGTTGTGTGATAGTTGTGGAATATTTATTTATTTTATTTATAGCTCATATCCCGAAATAAAACTTTAGTATACACTTTTTGTAGTAGTTTTTTTTCATTATAAAATTCGTTTTTGTTTCAGTTGAGTCGAGAGGAAGAGAAAGACGGCAAAAAGAAGAGAGACTACTCCCGAAAGAAGAAGTCAGATTCAAGAAGTAAGTTTTTTTAGTTATTTGTTTGAAAAATATTCTTACTAATATTATATACGTGAAAGTTTGGACGCATGGATGGATGTTTGTTACTCTTTCACGCAAAAAACTACTGAACGGATTTGGATAAAATTTTGTACACAGATAGTTTATAACCTGGATTAACACAATTTTTTTTAACGTGGTTAAATCATCATATGAGTTCTCCCACCCGGGGCAGAGCGGGGGGGACTGTCAGACTTGTACTGACTAACATCCACGTTCCGGGGTCACGGTTGCTCGTAAATCCCGCGAGCCTGACAGGCTTTGGACCTTTAAAGCCCAATCATTTTGCTGACACTCTTTCTGGCGCGCGTCGCACACAACCTGCCGTCGACCCGGTCATGGTCCATGATCGGACAGCGAGTCGCCCATTACTCCGTCGTCAGTCATTAGTCCGTCGAAGTGGGCGTGTACCACGCTTCTGGGTCGTGAGGTGGACGCTGTCCTCTCCCTCACAAGCATTGTTGCTAGTATTAAAATTGTTCTTTATAAATCATGTACTCTATTTCTTGAGCAATAGAATAGAATATTCCATGTTACGAATCACTATCACAACATACTATAAAACAAAGTCGCTTCCCGCTGTCTGTCTGTCCCTATGTATGAGTAGATCTTTAAAACTACGCAACGGATTCTGTTGCGGTTTTTTTTAAATAGATAGAGTGATTCAAGAGGAAGGTTTATATGTATATAACATGCATAAGAGTAGCTAGTTTTGTATAAAATGTATGGTTATGATTATTTCCCCTCCGTCCTCAGCGTGTTCCGGGTCCGAGAGTGCGGCGGAGGCGAGTGCCCCGGACTCTCCCAGCGGGAACGACGCGGAGAGACAACATCGACTGTGGAAGAAGTCCGTCATGCTCGTATACAGCAGGTCAGACGTTATATTTATTTAACACCTAAGGAATATTTGTAAAAAAAAAACTTATGGCGCATTTTCATAAGTTGTTAGGGCCCACATGCGGGGTGCGACACCTTTTGATATATTTTTTTTGGAAGTCTGTTTATGTTTGTTTAATACCTTATTTTTAGTACAGTAATGTTTTATAATACAACATATATTTTTTGTTTATGAGAAACCCGATACACCTGTCTGGTATTTTTGTGTAAAAAATCTATGAACAAAATTTCAAATCTGTATTAAGAATAATCACAAAGTTATAAGCTTGTTATGTTACCTGGTTGTCCGTTCAAAACTATGTTAATTTCGCGGCGGGGCTCGGTAACCTTTTTTTTTTCTCTTTTTTAGCGTGGTAAAATCATTAAATGAGTCCTCCCATCTAGGGCAGGGCGGGAGGGACTGTCAGACTTGACTGACTAAAATCCACGGTGTCCTTCAATAGCCCTTTATGTACCGGGGTCACGGTAATTTGTGAGTCCCGCGACTCCGGCAGGCTACAGGCCCCGTACTATGCTGACAATCCTTGAGGCGCGCGTGGAACACAATGCGCCGTCGACCCGGGCATGGTCCATGGTCGGACAGCGAGTCGCCCATTACTCGCTGCCCGCGCCTACGGTGGCCGGAGATCGTCTGCCGACGTCCGTCGCCGTGGGCGTCTACTACTGCAGCTGAGGTGGAGAGAGAACGCTGTCCTCTCCCTCACGCCTTCTCGGGCTCGGTACCCTCGCTCAACTCGCGCCTCCTCTGTCGTACACTCATTGATAATAGTTTGGCAAAAGAAACCTAACCGTACAGTGATTGTATTGTAATTAACTGGTCATAAAATTATTTTAAAAAATTTTGAAAAATAGAAAATATAACATGGTGTAAAAATTATTGGAATCGATTCAGTTACTGATTCTGAACAAACTATATTTAGGTTTCGCAAATACTAAAAATAACGTTTATTTACTTTCCTTACAGACTATGTGCCCACAAATACGCGTCTCTATTCCAACGTCCGATCACAGATGAAGAGGCGCCCGGGTACAGCCAGGTGGTGAAGAGACCCATGGACCTCACCACCATCAGGAAGAACATCGACTCCGGCGTTATCAGGTACGTTCTCACTGCTCACCGCCGGGACAGCTCTATAAGGTACTGTGGCATCTGTGACGAAGTTAAGGTATTTTTAAAATAAGAAGCATATATAAATAATCTAAAAAGATGATTTTTAGATTATTTATTTAAAAATATAGATTTAGAATATCATCATCTGCCTGCCTTTTCCCAACTATATTGTGGTCGGCTTCCAGTCAAACCAGATGCAGCTGAATATCAGTATTTTACATGGAGCGACTGCCTGTCGGACCTCCACAACCCAGTAACTGGGTAATACGATACCCCATGGTAAGACTGGTTGTCAGACTTTAGAGCTTGTGACTAACAGTAACAACTGTCAAAGATCTACAAATGACAGCCGGGACCAACGGCTTTACGTGCTTTCCTCGCACGGAGGAAACTCGCTATGACAGATGGTCACCCATCCACAGACCAAACTCGGCAAGCGAGGCTTAACCTGGAAGATCGGCCTGTGCGGCTGTATTTATTTAGCCACGAGCTCTCTACAATTAAAAAAGAATTATCAGCTTATGCTACTGATCACAAACTTTTATTGATGTATGTATAAGTTGTGAGTTCGAACCCAGCCAGGCGCATTACTTTGTGTAATTTATTTCATCACCACTGCTCTCAAAACGTTGAAGGAAAACATCGTGAGGAAACCGGCATGTCCTTTTTTTTATCGTGGTATAATCATCAAATGAGTCCTCCCACCCAGGGCAGAGCGGGAGGGACTGTCAGACTTGACTGACTAAAATCCACGGTGTCCTTCAATAGCCCTTTAGGTACCGGGGTCACGGTAATTTGTGAGTCCCGCGACCCCGGCAGGCTTTGGCCCTCTACAGGGGGCCCCGTCACTATGCTGACACTCCTTGAGGCGCGCGTGGAACACAACATATTTTTCTTTCGTTTTTTAAAATAGGCAATTTGACAGCATTAATCATTAAAAATGTAATTAGTCCGTCATTTAGTTTTGAAAAATAATGTATACGTATTTTTTCTTTTCTTTAATTAATTAATATTAATCTATATATATAAAAATGTTATGTTGGTTTGTGTATGCTTCAAAAACTCAAAAAGTTCTGCACCGATTGAGCTGAAATTTTAGCATGATATATAATCCGCATCAAGGATTGTTTTTATCTATTTTTATTTGAAAAAAGTTTTTTTGTGCCACAGCGAAGCGGGGCAGGGTACAGCTAGTATATATATATAATATTAATAGATATAACACATCAGAACTCGAGAGTGAGGGCTCGTGACGTCAGAACTCCGTAAAAATAGTACTTGCTTATGACGTATCGCCAATGTTAAAAGTCTCGTATCTCCGTCCGTGTCCGTGGACTGGAGTTCCCTCTCGGATACGTCCGGGGGGAAGACCAGTTTTTCAGGCCGGTGCACCCTGGGATGCAAAAACTCTTCCTTAGGCACTGTGTGCCTCAGGGGTCTCTTTGCCCGTATGCGAATAGCCTGTCGGGTGGAAGCTCCAACGCGTGTCCCTCTGAATAGCAGAGGGCACAGCGGCGGAGCGGGCTTGCGGACGGTGAGTAATGGGTAAGCTCGCCGTCCGACCAAGGACCAAGTCCGGGTCGGTGGCGCGTCGCGTTTCACGCGTCACCGACGGGGCCCCTTACGGGGCCAAATGCCTGCTGGGGTCGCGGATTTTTCTTAATCCAGGATACCGCGGCCCCGGAACGTAAAGGGCATCCGAAGAAACACGGGTGGATTTTAGTCAGTAAGAGTCTGACAGTCCCTTCCGCCCCACCCAGGGCGGGAGGACTCATTTGATGATAATGCCACCTAAAAAAAAAATCTCCGTCCGTATTTCGGTCCGTATATCCGTATTTTGGTTAACGTAACAAAAGTCCTTCAGTTAAATTATTAACAAAAAAAGAAAAAAAGTTTTTTTCATTTGATTTTTTCAGTCAAAATACCTCAATATTGTTTTATTTTCAGAACAACGGCTCAGTTTCAGCGAGACGTGCTACTAATGCTGTCAAACGCGTTAATGTACAATAGTAGTGAACACAGCGTATATACCATGGCCAAGGAGATGCATGGAGAGGTACAACTATTTATTTATTTATTAAAAGACTACCTTACAGCTGTGCAAGATTTGAGAGTCCTAGCACTTGTACTTTGTTGTCCTAATAACGAAGCTCATACCTCAAAAACCCCTAAGGGGTCGAATTTCACAAAATCTCGTCTTGGTGAGCACCTTCGTCCTAAAAAGAGTCTCCATTGAAATCACTGGGGCTGTAGTACCATACTACTGTAATATTTTTTATTTATTTTATCTTTTTACTATTCAAGTAACTTAACTACTTACTTGTTTTTTTAAATAATTAAATAACATAAATATTTAATTATCAAATGAGTCGTCCCGCCCTGAGGGGAGCGGAATAGACCGTTGGACTAGTACCTACTTACCTGTTTATATCTCGTGTACTTGTTCAAATAGTGTTTGTGTAGAGTTCAAATATGACTGTACCATTTTTTTCTTTAACATTATTTTTCCTCCCTCCCAGGCACAGAACCAGCTGGGCATGCTACTAGCTGCCCAGGCACACGCCGGCCTCGTGGACAGTGCGCCCGCCAGACGGAAGAGACGCCGGGAACACTCACCACGACCCACCCATAAGAGACATCACTGATGGCCGTCACCCTGAACAATCACGAGTACCATTAGGTATACGATGATTTTTAAACGAGTGAATAATAATTAATTATATTTAAAAGCATTAACCCTTACGACGCGCATTGTAAAGATGATTTTTGAGGTAAGAAAAATTCAGCTACCGGGATTTGAACCCGCGTCTTCTGTAAAAGTACTCCAGACGCATTACCAATTAGCCTTATCTATAAAGTCTTTGTCAAACAGACAGGCGTGGCGAATGCGAAGCGAGGCGTTTTTATTTGTAATGTATGGAATTGTTTGAATCCAGTCACATAGAAAAGCGAAAGCGATCCGATAGCGTGACCGAACTATCGGATTGACGTCTCGTATCGGTTCGTTATCGCTTCGGACTCGCCTGTCTGTCTGACAAAGGCTTTAAGATTCAGCTTCTGAGTGTGAGTTGCGGTAGCCTAATTAGTAAGTCTTTTTTTTTCTATTTAAAACGTGGTAAAATCATCAAATGAGTCCTCCCGCCCAGGGCAGAGCGGGAGGGACTGTCAGACTAGTATTGACTAAAATCCACGGTGTCCTTCAATAGCCCTTTACGTTCCGGGGTCACGGTAATTCGTAAGTCCCGCGACCCATATCTTATTAGCTTAGAATAGCTAAATGAAGTACAACGTTTTTAATGAGTAGATATATTTTGTAATCAAGTAGTTGACTGTACCTGTACCGCCTCAGTGGAACCGCAGCCTAAGTGTCTAAACACACTATGCCGAAGTTACGCGACCGAAGTTCAGCACAATTACGCCTGCAATACTATTTGAATTACTGACGACACACTATGCCGAAATTACCTCGCGTCATATCGTACAGCCTAACTTCGGTCGGACGTAAGTTCAGCGGCAACTTATTCTGTGACCACACATTATACGCGACCGAATTTCGGTTCGATTACCGACGAAGATCCGGGGGCGGGGAGCAGCAGGGAGCCGTCAGCGCCGAATTTCTGCCGCGTTAGTTCGGCACTTATGATGTGTCATATGAGCCAAATACGTCGGAACGTAAAATCAGCCGCCGAACTTCGGTCGCGTAACTTCGGCATAGTGTGTTTAGACACTAAGTTTTGCATCCTGGCATCCCGAATATTACCGGAGCTTGCCGAGGGATACCGAAATGTTTGTAACTCTGTTTCGTTCTGTCTATTACGACCATTGTCATTGAAAATTCAACTTTATTGTGTTATATTTTAGTTATATTCTTATTCAACCCATGGCGTGCCGTCCTTTGAAGACGGCCTTCAGTCAACTACTCTAAATCGTAATACGCTTTGTGAATTGTATCTCGAAAGTATGTCTAAGTTATAATTTTACGTACAATTATGTATTATTTGTGAGCTCTAAATAAAAATGACAATAACGGAAATCGTTTGTTTTTTTACCTGATATATCCTTTTTCATCACATGAGTCCTCCACCCAGGGCAGAGCGGGACGGACTGTCAGACTCGTACTGACTAAAATCCACGGTGTCCTTCAATAGCCCTTTATGTACGGGAGTCACGGTAATTCGAGAGTCCCGCGATCCCAGCAGGCTACCTGATATATCCTTTGAGCGCGATTGGTCCAATTCGGACGTAAGTGCTGGCCGCGGCAACCCGCACTGGCCCCGCGTGGCCCACTCCCTCTCACAGAGAGGAGGCCTGTGTCCCAGGATTGAGAACACTTATAGGCTGATTATGATATTCTTATGTTTGCTCGCCGAGCAAATAAATAATAATAGAATACAGCAGTTATTGTGCCGATAGTCGTGTCTGCCAATGGCTTAATCGCCAAGAGCCACGACCAACACCTGAGGAGGCTCTCGCTGGGAAGCTGGGTCAAGCGCTTGATTCAGAAGGCAGTACTCCTAGACACGGCGCGTATTGTTAGGAGGTTCCTCTCTCAGGAGCCCTGACCGCCGGTAGCCCGGACCCTGTTCCCGGTGCTGGTGGACTGCTATTTTTTATATTTTTAAATGTTTTTTATTGCTTTTTTGTAAAAATATTTAAAAATGTAATTAATAAGTGTAAAAATGAATAAAGGATTATTCCACAACTATCACACAACGCCATCTCGTCCCAAGCTAAGCAGAGCTTGTGTTATGGGTACTAGACAACTGATAAACATACTTATATATTTCTAAATACATACATATTATAGATAAATTACACCCAGACACAGAACAAATGATCGTGCTCATCACACAAACATTTGTCCTGGGTGGGAATCGAACCCACGACCTCCGGCATAGCAGTCAGGGTCACTAACCACTAAAACAACAGGCCTGTTCCGGTGTGACGATGGCCTTAAAAATACACCCTGAGCCAGTCGCTCTTTGCGTTCTAGGATCACAGTTACCTTTACAGACGGCTCCGCGACACCAGTAAGTTATTATGTTACTTAGTCTATAGTCAGGATAACCGTTCTTTTATTCATTTCTGAAAAAAAGGGGCAAATACTACAATCCTACTAATAATATAAAAATATGAAAGTTTGTTACTCTTTCACACAAAAACTACTGAACAGATTTGGATGAAATTTGGAACACAGTTTATAATCTGGATTAACACATAGGATAGTTTTTAATCCAATTTTCCCGTGGGATAATTTAAAATAAGCTAGTAAAAATAAATGCCGTTCATGCCCAATGAGTTGTGGGCCAAAATAACCACTTTTTGGAGCCCTGACACAGCAAGAAGGCGTCGCGGCAGACCTCGTAGATGGCGGGACGAGCTTGACAAAACCGATGACCAGTGGCCCACTTTGGCCCTGGATCGTGAAAACTGGAGGTCATGGGGAGAGGCCTTCGCCCAGCAGTGGGGTGATGTAGGCTAACAGTATCAGTATAGTATATAGTAAAAACAAAACAAATATTTCATCTATGATAATGTATGTATTTCACTTAAGTTTTACATCGTACAACCAACTGAACGCACGTAATCGAGAATACTATATATTTATATAATGTGATACAACGTGATACGCTTATAAACGTCTATACCACATCTCTTATATTAAAGTCGAGTCCTTTCATAGTCAAACATGGTTCTTTTGGCGCGTCTACCATCTTTTTTTCATTTGCCACTTTCCTCCCTTGGGTGGAACGGGACTGTCAGACTTACTGATCAAACTAACAAAACACTCTATTCTTTCCCTTCTAGGGTCACGGTTTATCGATGGTCCCGTGACAGCTGTCCTACAGTGAGCATTATAAAAGAGTAAGTATGGAGCTTCAAAAAGCTGATACTACCCTCGCGAAACCGGTGTAGAGTCATTTCTTATTTAGACTTTCAATTGCTTACGACTTCCTTTTTAGTTTTGGCTTCCAACATATGCAGCGACTGTCCTGTTCGCTGTTACCAACAACACACATGGATGGTGTGAGTAAACAAAATATCAGAAGAAATATTTTTTTTATATAAGTTCTACTTACAATATCTTTGTCTCAAACGTTAAAAGAACCATGTTTTACTAATAACATAGAATCATTAAAAAAAATCGATAAAAAACACCTTTTTACATCTCAAAATCTGTCATTATTAAATCCCTATTCATTCTTAGATCTAAATTTTACCAACTTTCCTTAGTCAAAAGGTATTTTTTACCAATTTTTAAAAATCTCCGTTTAAAGTATGGAGTAAAAGGTTAAATGTTCAAGCTTGTAACATTGTGGTACTGGGCAGAAGCTGCTCATTTCTTGACCATCCTTTTTCCAGCTATCTTAGACTCATTTGAGCTCAAATACTTGTCAATTCTTCAAGACTTTATTCATAAAAAAGCAATTTCACCTATTACTCCACAACAATTGGTTCTATTTTCCAATAAACCATGTCATTATACACCCACATTTTTCTATTCCACAGTTTTTATAGTCACTCCGAGTATTTATAGTCATAATTTTATACATTTATAAAAAATCGTCAATACAACGCTTGGCTTGTTGCAGCCATTTTGTCAATATCAATTTTCTCATGGCAGTGGTTTCGCATCCATAATTTGTTGAAGTGAAAACTTTAGAAGCACTGAGTTCTTGTAATTTTGTATGTACTGTTTCAAATAGATTGAGCAATCACGCTCGTTCGGGTAAAGTCGGGCAACATCGGATAAGGTCGGATACATTCGGAAAAGGTCGGGTTAGTTCGGATATAAATGAAAACAGTCGGCGCCTTGATCAAGTTTTCACTTCTGTCGCACATCAATTTATCTTTAAGATAATCGTCTTATCAAAATGGCATTTTTAACCGGATAAATATATAATCTACTAGATACATCATCTGCTAGATAAATTAACCGGCTCTTATGTCAAAGCAGGTCTCATTTAGTCGCTTATTGAAGTTTTTTGAGATCGCATTGAGCAAGCGCGGTGTTCAATGCTTACCTTCTATATATTAGAAGAGATGCTTGCCCAGGATTGGGACAGTCAAATCCGGTATTTTTATACCTAAGTCAAAGTTTTCGAGAAAACCTACCATGTCAGTATTTCTTTAATATCGCTGTATAGATATTGGCTTGTTAAAATTGTATTGTATGTTTGTTTATACATAATTTCTGACGATTATATAAATGATTGTAAAAAAAACTATTATATTATGTCTAACGCTTTAAGTTACCAAAATAATAATTTAAATATATTTAAGCATAAGACAGTTTTAAACCATAAGAAATACGCGTTTTTTAAAAAAAGTTTTAAATAAATAAATTGCCCTTGTTTAAAAAAATACGACTTAAAGTTGAATTAATAAAAAAAAAATGTTGTAAAAACAATAAAAATATAAACTACAGTATGTTCAAATTGGACCAGTGGTATCGGCCCCAACTTACAAACTGTAGATCGTGGATTCGAACCCACGCACATTACTTTGTGTAATTTACTTAATCACCACTGCTCTCAAAACGGTGAAGGAAAACATCGTGAGGAAACCGGCATGTCCTAGAACCATACATTCGAAGACATGTGACATCTACCAACCCGCACTGGACCCGCGCTCCTCACAGAGAGGAGGCCTGTGTCCCAGCAGTGAGAACATTACAGGCTGATAATGTTTACATTTAAAACGAATATAAATAAATTGCACTTTCTTTAGAATTCAACTTATACATGGTGTTTACTTTATAAAGAGGAAAGATTTGTATTTTTTGTATATCTGTATGTTTAAAATGAATACACTGAAAAACTAGAGCGCCGATTAAAAAAAAAAAATCACTATTAGAAAGCTACATTGACCTTCAGCAACATTCTATTTTTTTTTCGTGGTAAAATCATCATATGAGTCCTCCCACCCAGGGCAGGGCGGGAGGGACTGTCAGACTAGTACTGACTAAAATCCACGGTGTCCTTCAATAGCCCTTTACGTACCGGGGTCACGGTAATTCGTGAGTCCCGCGACCACCCTGAGTAACAAAGGCTATATATCATGTCCAAACGTGCGAAGCCGGGACATGCCGCTAGTTATTAATTATATTAGAAACTACAGATTGTTGAATTTACGACGTCAATACAGGAATTCGTTATAAATGTTTAGTAGGCTATTAAAACAAAATTACATGAAAAAGTTGAGAAGAAAGGTTTTAAGAAAAGATAGATTTTTTTTTATGAGAATCACTCGATTTGGCTGATTTATTTGAGTTAGAATTGTTAGTACAAAATGTTCGATCTGGTTTTTTTTTGTAAAAATTCGCGGTTAAATACGGATTTCAAAGAAATTTAGCTAAGATTTTTTATTTATTTCGTTAGCATTGTTTTTTTTGGAAGTATAACCGCAAGATAAAAGCTAATTGACAATAAATTAAATCGCTAAGGAGTATATAATCAAATTGTGTATGGTAACAGTTATTTTTGTAACGCTATTTGCTTATGGTTTTGTCTAAACACATAAAAATAAATATTTTATAGTTAATGAAACTGTATTTTGACTGTAAAAATAATTATTTTTGGGGTCAACGACCTTAATTTTTGTATTGAACCCAAAAAAATAAAAAAAAATGTATTTTTTTAAAATTAACCTTTTAGAACTTAACGTATGTCTTAGTAACAGGTATTTTAACACTTATTTTTTTGTTTGTCATTGTCAAAATCCTAATAAATGTCATTAAGTCATTTTATGATATATGATTTCCTTGCTGTCGACAAGTTTCTCGTAGTTTTTTTTTTACAATCAACAATCATCATAATAAGTCTATTTCTATGTTAAATTACCATTTTTAGCGTTTTGATATTTTTTATATGCAAAAAAATGCATGTACTCGTTCACGACTTTGGTCTAAGCGATAAGCGGAGCGAGAGACGGCACGAATAATACATTAGTTACTTTGTTGTGCGAATTTGTCACTGACGGCTCATCGTGGCGTGTTACAAACATTTGATCTTAGCACCACTCATAGCTACAAAGTCGTGAACAAACCGTTAGTCATAATTCTTTTTACAATCAATAATCGTTATACAAAGTCAGCTTCCCCCTGACGCGATACACCGCAATTCGACCGATTCCAACTACAAATGAAAATCATCCTTACCACTACGACATACGACATCAACGTGCGGTTATCTACGAGTAGATGAAAAACAAAACACGCTCGCCACGACGACGTAAGTCAGTCGAATTGCATCATTATATCGTAGTAGCAAGGACGATTTTCATTTTTAGTTAGTAGAAATTGCAAATTGAACGAATCGCGTCTAAGGCCCACTTGCACCACACATCACTAAACGGGTTTAGCGCTAAACTGCCTGAGAATATCCCTGTCAAATTGTTTGAAGTTGACAGAGACAGAACGATGTTTTAAATCAGTTTAGCGCTAAACCCGTTTAGTGGTTTATGGTGCAAGAGGCCCTAAGTCTATTATTATGGTAGATTTTCTTACAGCGGAGGTTTCTCTGTCCATTTACTTCTGGTTCTGCCGGAGGGCGGCGGCGATGTCCCTCACGTCGAGCTGGACCTTCGGTTTATGCTGCGGCGGTTCAAAGTAGAAGTCAAATCGTTTGAAGGACTCTATCTCTCGTTCAGAAACCTCCAGAGAGGATAGATTTGTGATGCTCGAATCCGGGAGGAAGACGCTCGATTCTGTAATAAAGTAGTAATAATTAAATTTCTAAATTTTCTTCTTTATACTATACTAGCTTTTGCCCGCGACTTCGTTCGCGTGGAATAGTGAAAACTATCCTATGTCCTTTCTCAAGTTCCAAACTATGTCTGTACCAAATTCCACACAAATCGGTTCAGTAATTTAGGCGTGAAGAAAAGACAGACAGACAGAGTTACTTTCGCATTAATAATATAAGTTTGGATTTGGTAGGCCTGTTGGTCTAGTGGTTGGTGACCCTGACTGCTATGCTGGAGGTCGTGGGTTCGATTCCCACCCAGGACAAATGTTTGTGTGATGAGCACGATCATTTGTTCTGTGTCTGGGTGTAATTTATCTAAAATATGTATGTATTTAGAATTATATAAGTATGTTTATCAGTTGTCTAGTACCCATAACACAAGCTCTGCTTAGTTTGGGACTAGATGGCGTTGTGTGATAGTTGTGGAATATTTATTTGTACTCAATAGCTGGTCCCCGCGGTTTTCCTCCCCGCTGCTCCGCTACTATTGGTCATAGCGTCATGTTATAGGTAATTATTTTTTGATGACTTAACAGGCGATTTCACTCAAAACAAATTAGTCCGAAAGACTTTCAAAAACAATTCGACCCGTATTTTTTCTTTTGTTACATTAACCAAAATTGACGGAAGTTAAAACGTTTCTAAAAATCACAAAACGTCACTCGGTCGGTGTTACAGGCGCTATGACGTCACAAGGTCCTATTCCCGAATTACGAAGCGTTTTATCTTTGTCAATATTAATTGATTAAAAAAATACGTGTTCATTATTTTTCAATCCTCTAACTGACGGACTAAACAGATTTTCAATTTATTTATTTATGCAGTAATCTACCCTATTGACAGAATAATAAGTTTTTTTCTTATCGTGGTAAAATCATCAAATGAGTCCTTCCAGCCAGGGCAGAGCAGGAGGGACTGTCAGACTTGTACTGACTAAAAATTGACGATGTCCTTCAATAGCCCTTTACGTTCCGGGGTCAGTCTGTTAGTCCCGCGACCCCGGTAGGCTTTGGCCATCTAAGGGGGCCCCGTCATTAAGCTATTGTAGAGCTGACATCACCTTCCCCTAGTCCACTATGTGTGGTACGTACCCCTGTGTGTCTGTCCGGTCCTGGCGCGGGTCCCCACGGGTCCAAACCGTCGCTCGTCGGGCGCCAGGTCGTCCGCGCGGGGACTGCAGCCCGACGGAGCGGACGACCCCGTGGGGGAGCTCCGAGCTGACTGTACACCTGGGGATACACAATATTATGTTACACGCCTGTGTGAACGATAACTGCTCGTTCCCCGTAGGTGATAGCGTGATAATATGTAGCCTATATGTTGACCCGACTTCTTAATAATATTCGTGTCAAATTTGAAGTAAATCAATGCAGTACTTTTTGAGTTTATCCCGGACATACATACAGATAAACAGACAATAATTCTAAAAACTATATTTTTGGCTTCGGTATCGATTGTAGATCACACCCCAAGTATTATTTTAAAAAATATTAAATGTACAGTTTTGACTTTTCTATCATTTTACTATATGTATAGATAACCTATTTTTTTTTAATTTGGTAAAATCATCAAATGAGTCCTCCAACCCAATGCGGGCGGGAGGGACTGTTAGACTTATACTGACTAAAATCCACGGTGTCCTTCACTAGCCCTTAACGTACCGGGGTCACGGTAATTCGTAAGTCCCGCGACCAAGAGCGGAGAGCTAGCGAGATTCACTAACCACATGGCTGGAGTGGAGAAGAGATGTGGATTTCAAGCCATGTGATTAGTGAATTGCTCTCCGCTCAGCCTCAGTGGAACCGCAGACTATGGCGCGCGTGGAACACGACGCTCTGTCGATTCGGGCATTGTGCATGATCGGACACCGAGTCACCCATTACTCACCGTCCACATGATGATAACGTGTCGGTAAAAGGCGTTTTTTATATCGTGGTAAAATCATCAAATGAGTCCTCCCACCCAGGGCAAAGCGGGAGGGACTGTCAAACTCGTACTGACTAAAATCCACGGTGTCCTTCAATAACCCTTTACGTTCCGGGGTCACGGTAATTCGTACAGTCCCACGACCATTGGTAAAAGGCTAGACTGAATCTAACAGTGAACAAACTTACCAGTTTTGTTGGGGACGGATGGTCCATACAGCTGATCGGGCCACGCGTGGACCGGTGGTCTGCTGAATAGAGACTCCTCTCCTTGCAAGCCACACTCTAAGGGGAGACCTGGCTCCTGCAATTAAATAAATATTCCACAACTATCACACAACGCCATCTACTCTCAAGCTAAGCAGAGCTTGTGTTATGGGTACTAGACAACTGATAAACATAATTATATATTTCTAAATACATACATATTATGGATAAATTACACCCAGACACAGAACTAATGATCGTGCTCATCACACAAACATTTTTCCTAGGTGAGAATCGAACCCACGACCTCCGGCATAGCAGTCAGGGTCACTAACCACTAGACCAACAGGCCCAAATATTGGGTTAGTTTTCAATGAGTAGCCAACATTTAAAATTAACATCAAACTGAGGGAGCTTTTAAATACTGTTACGTCGATCGAATTGTGAAATAAAGCATTTAAGTTATAAATGGCGTTCAATCTTTTGTTCGTAGTATTACAAACATCGGCAGACGATCTCCGGCCTCTCTATAATTAACTAACTAACTAACTCTATTTAGTCCTCAGCATTGAGAATAGAAAGTTATAAAAAATGGCTAGTGTTTAAACGCCTTTTTTTGATGTCTTGCTAAAGCGAGTTTTAGATTAGGTGAGCATTTATCTTTTTTGGTATACAAAAAGAATTAGCTATTTGACTGACAAATTGTAATTAGTCCGTCACTTAGATTATCAAAAAATATTCGACCGATATTTTTTCTTTTGTTTTGTAAACCAAAATTAACGAAGATGCTTTCAAAATTGGCATTACGTCACAATTTAGTACAATTTCTATTGAATTCTGACGTCACGAGCCCCCACTCTCGAGTTTTGATGCGTTGTATTTTGGTGAATATTAATTGATTTTACAAAAGAAAAAATACGTGTCCGTTATTTTTTTAAACTCTAAATGACGGACTAATTATATTTGTAATTTTTAGCTACTGACAAATAGCTAACTATTGAGGAGCATTTAAATTGTAAAAATTAATGAAGACTCACCTGTCCCTTATAAAACTTGGACTCAGTAACATGATGTATCGTGACCTCGCTGTTCAGCTTGGAGCCGACCCTCAACCTCTGGAAATAAGGCAGCGAGTCCCCATTGGCAACATGATTAACCCCCATTTCATCCCCCTTCAAATTACAACTATCATTCTTATCACTGAACAACGCGTTTCTGAACACATTCCTATCTTCCTGCCCAAAGGGGGTGTACAACCCTGTATAATCAACCCTTTCCTCTTGCTTAAGGGGCGTTCCGATCGGCTCGGGGCGTTGTATCGGATTCGCGAATAACGAAGTATCCGACTCGAAGGACCGGTTCGTGTCTACGGGTCGAGTTCCAATCGGATTTGGCGATACGACGGATTTTGGACTCTGATTCTCGTAGTATTCCGGAGTTAGGAAGCTCCGTTGTTGGCTGTCATCCGGGGTCTTGAACAGGGAGTACCCTTCGTCGTTCTTCTGGGTGAACGATGCCAAATTCATGATACGAGTCTGAAAATCGTCGGGCTTAGGGGACGCCCTAGCTTGCTCCACATACTGATTCGGTGTTGGGGCAACAGGATTATACTGATTAGGGTTCACGTAGTTAAATTGCTGTCCATACATAGGGTTGAGTTGGGGACTTTGGGTCCTAACCCCCATTAAACTTTGTTGATGCATCATGGTCATTAGAGGGTTCCGTATGGTGTACATTCCATTCGACGTAGGGGTGATAGTCGCTTGGCAAGCGTTCGGAGGCATAGGAATAGGATCAGGGATCCGTATCTGTTCTTGTTTCTTCTGCGCCGGTTGATTTGTGACTTGAACTGATGGTAAGTTAGGATGGAACATCGGGTTCCGTAGTGTGACGATCTTGGCGCCATCTGGCTTCGCTTCTACGGCAGCTAGTGCGGCTTTTTTAGCTTTTTTCTTTGCTTTTTTGGATTTACCGACTGGTGGTGGCGGGTCGGCTATTATTACTGGTTTTGGAGGTTCTGTGGAGAAATTGATTATTGTTAAAAAAATTATTTTAATTAAAAAATACTAAATTAAACTCATTACAAATGGGAAAGTAAGAAATGAAATATTATCTAATAAAAGTGAGATTTTTAATAAAATATAGGCCCTGTTATTTAAAGTATTATTTATTATTTAAGTATTTTGTACAGGCCTCTTCTCACTTGGTGACGTCAAAGGTAGAAAAAGTGGAGGGAGTTAATTTTTTTTAAGCCCTTCCCTACACTAGGAATTTCTCCTGTATCGTGGGTGCGTTTACAAACATATAAACTCACATACACAAACGCCCAACCGGAACAACTACTTGTTGATCATACAAATATTTGCTCCGTGCGGAAATCGAACCCACAGAGCAGGCTAGAAGAAACAGGAAATATGTTACCGGGATGTGAAGTGGTGAACATGACGTTGGCGGGGTCCGCGTTGATGACGGGCGCGGGCCGGGCCACGGGCGTGGGCGGGGCCGGGAGCTGGCCGGCCTTCCACAGCGGCTGAGGACGACACAAGGATATCACTATACAACATTTATTTATTTATTTATTCTGAACAAAAATACATTTGTGTCGAATACATGATTAATACAATAATAATAATTAATAAAAGTTAATCAATAATATGGATAAAATGTCAAAATTAAAATAGTAAATATCTTGAATTTAGTTAAAATAAAATAAAAATACAGTAATACACAGCTAGCCTAGTCAGAACAAAAAAATAAAACAAAAAATAAAATAAATAATAAAAAAAAAAACAAACATTTAACTTGATCAAAAAATATCATAATATCTGGAATTAGACTTAAATAAAAAAAAAATTACACTAGGGCATTATTTTTGTCCCTAAAAAACTCCTCAATACTATAGTAGCACTTCGTCAATAGGAATGAGTTTAATTTGAATTTAAATATTCTTGGACTATTAATGATTTTTAGTTCTAATGGCATTATTTATAGTATATGCGAAACCTGAATATAGTTTGTTAAGAATCAGTAACTGAATCGATTCCAGTAATTTTTACACATGTTATATTTTTTTTTTTTCAAAAATATTTTAATTAAATTTTATTGCCAGTTAATTACAATACAATCACCGTACGGTCGACCACGAGTGTATAACACAGGAGACGCGGTTTACGCGGGTGTACCGGGAAATCTGTTGTGTAGTTTTAAAGATCTAAGTACACATAGGGACAGACAGACAGCGGGAAGCGACTTTGTTTTATACTATGTAGTGATGTATATGTGTCAAAAAAAGCACAAGCTGCAACTTAGCCTTAGAATCAGTATCAGTACTTATTTTACAATACATTTAAGCAGTATCTAGATTTTAAGCTCGCTACTCAATGAAAAGGGGTATGCAACTTATTGCCATCAATTTTTTCTTTCGCCAGTAATGAAATGTTGGTCATTAGTAGACCGCAACCTAAGAACTTCGAAAATTATAAAAAATTCTAAACCGTAACCAACCAGAGATATAACGGATTTTATTTTGTTCAAATCAGGAGTAAATCACTCCTGATTAGAACAAAATAAAAACTGCCATATCTCTGGTTGGTTACGGTTTAGAAACTTAATTTTTTTTTCTATGGACTTCTTAGATAGTAGTCTAATTGTGCCCAAAATTTAATCACTGGCGAAAGAAAAAAAAATTGATGCCAAGGCCCATACTAAAAGTTGTATAGCACTTTGTGACAATAACAATCTTTTTTTTTATTTTAATACTCACCACGGACTTGATGGGAGGCGGTTCCTTCTTCTCATTTGGCTGCACCCTGGTGAGAGTGATCCCGGGAGGCAGCTTCAGGTCAGCCACCTGCAAGTGTCAGGGTCACGGACGACGGGTACGCCGCACAAGTACTGGGGTCAGACTACATTCTAAGGGGACGTGGGGTCACGGTGTAACGCGGTAGAAGAGGGTATTGATAGGAACGTGATTCTTATATAAAATCTTTTCAAATAGTTAATTTTTAAAGTTAGAAATGTTGAGAGTTGGGGATGCATCCTAACGCCGAGAGTTCGGGATGCAAACTAAAGTCGAATATTGGGGAAGCCTCCCAACGTCGAGAGTTGGAGATGTAAACCAAAATGGAGAGTTGAGGATGCAACTCAAACCCCGAGAATTGGAAATACAAACCAACAACGTGTGTTGAGGATGCAAGCCAACATGGAGCTTTGGAGTGCAATTCAAACCCTGAGAGTTGAAAATGCAATCTAACGTCGAGAATTGGAGATGCAAACCAACATCGAGAGTAGAGGATGCAAACCAACGTCGAATGTTGCAAATCAAATCCTGAGAGTTTGGGATGCAATCCAAAACCGAGAGTTGGAGGATGCAATCCAAAACCGAGAGTTGGAGGATGCAATCCAAAACCGAGAGTTGGAGGATGCAATCCAAAACCGAGAGTTGGAAGATGCAAACGAATTTTTTTTGCATTAATCAACGGAAAACTTGATTGTATTTTTTACTTATCGTTCCCATATAGTATATAATTGAATGTAGTAAGACCGCAGTACGAGTCGTCCTGTAATTTGTCGTTATACATACCTGTACTCCACAACTCAGCTGTTCCATGATGCTGCACGATGCTGGCTTCTCAGGTTCCGTGGTGCATGGGTTCTGGAACGAAAATAATACTGTTTACCGTACACTATACAAATTGAGTCCACGGGGTATCGTATTACCCAGTAGTTACTGGGTTATGGAGGTCCGATAGGCAGTCGCTCCATGTAAAATACTGATATTGAGCTGCATCTGGTTCGACTGGAAGCCGACCACAATATAGTTGGGAAAAGGGAGGCAGATGATGATGACAATAGAGTTGAGCTACACGATAACCGACAAATGCTTGCACTGACTGGACAGGTCCACTCAAATCTGTGTGGTTCTTTCTTCAAAAGACCATCTCAGACACTAACCTACATGGTCCTCGTATGACATCTATATCTATAGATAAAATAAAATGGTAGGAAAGTCAAACTGTACATTGAATTAAACAAAAAAGAATACTTGTTGTGTGGACTACAATCGATACCAAAGCAAAAAATATAGTTTTTATAATTTTTGTCTGTTTATCTGTATGTATGTCCGAGATAAACTCAAAAATTACTGCACGGATTTACTTCAAATTTGGCACGAATTTTATTAAGAAGTCGGGTCAACATATAGGCTACAAATTATCACGCTATCATCCACGGGGAACGAGAAGTGAACCTTAATTTCTTCAACACATTCACGCAGACGACGTCGCGGGCAACAGTTAGTGACCAATATAACGTCTGGACTTTAAAAGAGACTGTGACCTCTGAGTTTGTTTCGGCTGTTTCTTCTCAGAGTAGTCAGGTACGAAACACAGAGCAGAGCGGGAGGGACTGTTAGACTCGTACTGACTAAAATCCACGGTGTCTTTCACTAGCCCTTTACGTACCGGAGTCACGGTATATCATAAGGCCCGCGACCCCGAAAGGCTTTGGCCCTCTAGAGGGGGGCCACGTCATACTAAAAGTCTTCCTTAACAATTTTCAATAAGTAACTCACCGTTTTACTAACAACTTCGATTGTAGTATCCGGTGTGATGTTGATAACTTGTGGCTTGTTCTGTTGTTGTTTCTTGGCCTCCTTCTTTGTTGTTGTCTGTTGTTGGGGCTGAGCCGGTTGCTTGGTTGTTTTCGGTTGAGCGGCTGACGCTGTAAATTGTTAAATAAAATGTGTTTTTATTTTTTTTTAAATTTAAAACGAACTTACAACATTATTTTTAGTATATGCGAAACCTGAATATGGTTTGTTCAGAATTAGTAACTGATTCGATTCCAATAATTTTTACACCATGTTATGTTTTTTTTTTTAAAATAATATTTTAATTAAATTTTATTATCAGTTAATTACAATACAATCACCGTACGGTTAGGTACCTATTGCCAAGCTATTATCACGAGTGTATAACACAGGAGACGCGGTTTACGCGGGTGTACCGCGAAATGAGCATGTTTTTGAACGGACAACCAGGTAATATACAATTTTATAACCTTGTGATTTTTTATGATACGGTTTTAAAATTTTCTACATAGATTCTTTACACAAAAATACTAGACAGGTGTATCGGGTTTCGCATAAACAAAAAATAATGTTGTATAAGGTTAACGTGAGTGGTAACGCCGGGAGGGGACGTCCTAGGAAGACCTACCCTGACCTTATTGGTGAAGTGCTTCAGGTCGGGTGCGTAGTACTAACAACCAACTGCGTGTGTGAACAGATGTATGAATGTGGACGAGGTATAAATAATAAATAAATATTCCACAACTATCACACAACGCCATCTAGTCCCAAGCTAAGCAGAGCTTGTGTTATGGGTACTAGACAACTGATAAACATACTTATATATTTCTAAATACATACATATTATAAATAAATTACACCCAGACACAGAACAAATGATCGTGCTCATCACACAAACATTTGTCCTGGGTGGGAATCGAACCCACGACCTCCGGCATAGCAGTCAGGGTCAGTAACCACTAGACCAACAGGCGTGTCTTGAGGCGGAAGTAGTATGTAAGGATCGTAGCAGGTGACGCTCTGTAGTTTCTGTCTACTACCATGAGAAGAAGGCAAACTTGACATGCTTATTTTCCAATATTACTGAGCCGATTTTAACCTTCTACTGGAAATGTGTAATTGGGTAACGGTATTGGTGAGAAGCCGTCATTTTGACGTACTTCTAAAGGGGAAACAGTATTTTACATGGAGCGACTGCCTATCAGACCTCCACAACCCAGTAACTGGGTAATACGATACCCCATGGTAAGACTGGTTGTCAGACTTTAGAGCTTCTGACTAACAGTAACGACTGTCAAAGATGTACAAATGACAGCCGGGACCAACGGCTTTACGTGCTTTCCTCGCACAAAGGAAACTCGCTATGACAGATGGTCACCCATCCACAGATCAACCTCGGCAAGCACGGCTTAATCCGGCAGATCAGCCTGTGCGGCTGTAATTATTTAGCCACGAGCTCCTCTTACGTAGATATATATTTTATATTACGTAGATATGAGCTCAATCAAGATAAAATTTAAATATCTCTAGTCTTACTGTCTTAATGTTGAAAGTATTTTTGATTTACGTCACCTAACAAAAAAAAAATGACGGGTTGCACTCTGGGAGTGCCGGCAGAAGTAAAAACTTGAATAGTAATAAACACACACGAACATTCGCGCAAGCGCCCTGCGCTGTCTTACGAATTTTCAATCAGGTCACGTGTCCTGACGCGAGTTTAACATTTTTTACCCATTCCAAGTGCACAACGCCTCTAAAGAAGTTTTCACTTCAAAAAAAAACACCTACCTTTTTCTTCCTTCCCTTTCTTCTCCTGTTTCTTCTCGACCGCCTTCTCCTTCTTCTTCTCCTCTTTCTTCTCCTTCTTGGTCGGTTCTGGTTTCTTCTCCGCCTTCTTAGCGGGCTCAGGTTTGGGTGTGTCGGGCTTTTTCACTTCTTGCTTCTTGGCTTTGGACTCTAGTTGTTGCTTCTTCTTTTCTTCTTCTTCGGCCTGTGAAGAAGAATAATAGTTTAGTTAATCTATACTTATATTAAAAATAAGTTAAATATTCTTAAATTACATATTAGTTACATTTGTATATTATACAAATGTAACTAAATCTAAATATTTACTTATTATACTAAATTTATATTAAAACTAAAAATATTATTAAAATAAAAACACAAAATCAATACTAATAATATTTTAAAATCACAAAGGCCCATGCAACTTTTAATATGGACCTTGGCATAAATATTTTTTTTTCTTTTCGCCAGTGATTAAATTTTGGCCACAATTAGACTACTACCTAAGAAGCCCATAGAAAAAAAAAAAGTTTCTAAACCGTAACCAACCAGAGATATGGCGGTTTTAATTTTGTTCTAATCAGGAGTGATTTACTCCCGATTAGAACAAAATAAAATCCGTTATATCTCTGGTTGCTTACGGTTTAGATTTTTAAAATATTTTTTACGAAGTTCTTAGGTTGCGGTCTACTAATGACCAACATTTCATTACAGGCGAAAGAAAAAAAAAATTATATTGCCAATAAGTTGCATACCCCGTTTTCTTTTTTTTTAAACGTTGCCCCACACTAGGAATTTCTCCTGTATCGTGGGTGCGTTAACAAACATATAAACTCACATACACAAACACCCAGACCCGGAACAATTACTTGTAGGTCATATAAATATTTGTTCCGTGCGGGCATCGAACCCGCGGCACGCAGCGCAGCAGTCCAATCGCTCAGCCACTGCGCTAAGCGTGCCGTCAAACAACTTACAAAGGTAAGTACGAGAATTCACCACGGGCGACACTTCGTGGCGTGATTCAAACATTCCTATACATTTGATCTTACCACCCGCCGTCCCGCACTAAGTGACCACTCACAACGGGCCGTTACGTACCGGGGTCACGGTAAATCATAAGTCCCGCGACCCCGGCAGACTTTGGCCCGCTAGATGGGGACCCGTCACTTTGCTGACACTCTTTGAGGCGCGCGTGGAACACAACGCGCCGTCGACCCGGGCATGGTACATGGTCGGACAGCGAGTTGCCCATTACTCGCTGACGGGCCGTTACATTACTACTCAAAATATTATAATCTTACCTGTTGTTTAGCAAGTTGCTTCCTCTGCTTCTTAGAGAGGGCCTGTGTGTCGGGGAGGGAGTTGGACCTCTGTACCTCCTTCACCTCCTTCGGTTTCTGTTCCGGCTGAGGAGTCTTCTCCTTCGTGTCCTTGTGTTTCTTCTGTGAAGGAGCAAGTGAGAAAACATGATAGGGATATTCTAACGCAGCCTGCCGGGGTCGCGGGACTCACGAATTACCGTGACCCAGGAATTTTAAGGGCTATTGAAGGACACCGTGGATTTTAGTCAGTACGTGTCTGACAGTCCCTCCCGCTCTGCCCTAGCTGGGAGAACTCATTTAATGATAATACCACGTAAAAAAAAATCGATCGAGTCGTCGACCCGGGCATGGTCCATGGTCGGACAGCGAGTCGCCCATTACTCGCTGTCCGCATGCCCGCGCCTACTGTGGCCGGAGATCGTCTGCCGACATTCGTCGCCGCGGGCGACGCCTTTACGTGCCTTGCTAAAAATAATGAATATGTAAGAATAATGTTTACCTTCTGTTTGTTGGACCCCTTGGCGAGTTGGTTGATATGTGCTAGTGCCTGCTCCCAGGTCTGCTTGCGACTGTCGACTGATTTAGCGGCGGGAGGAGCAGGGCCCGTGGCTAGAGACTCTACAACTTTGTTGCATACGTCTATCACTGAAAATAGATCAAACAGGGCACTTGACTGAAAAATTCTACTCATTCAAAGGGCGTCAAAGAATACGTCCACATCGCTGTCAAAGGGAACAGTGCCCAGAACGCTGGCAGCATTGCCACGTTGTATGGCAATGCTGACTCGTTGACCTAGGAATAGGCCAGCCCTCTGGTCACCTGAAGAGTCGATTAGTCGCCTGGCGATGTCCTTAAAAACGTTGTGAGCACTCGGACCCCATAGCCCCAGAGTTTTAACCCCAAACGGGTCAAATACATAGCTACTGGCTACATAGTTGTTTGTATATAATCGTTAAATATGTTATATAGAAAAATATTATTTCAATATTTGACAAGTATGCATTTTTCCGTTTACACAAATTGTACGAAAATAGTTATTTTCGATACAAGTGCGAGAAGTCTGTCTTTATGAACGAGTTCCAACTTTTGAGCCGAGCCGTAGGCGAGGGTCAATAGCTGGAACGAGTTGTAAAGACAGATTCGGACGTGTATTGAACAACTATTTTTAATACAGTTGCGAAGAAATAAAAATTTTAATAATAAAAAATTAACTTCACTTAGCGTAGAAAATTTTACGAAAATGGCGCCAAGTATATTTTTTGTCATCATACGCAAAGGCAGTGTACTCATACAGGCAATGTTTTGTTTATGTCGATACTAATATTGCTTTATTATTTGAACAAATAAATAACAAATTTCATTTTTTTTGCATGATTATTATCAGTCTTGCAACGAAGAAAAAAATATTGAATTAAGAGCCATTTCACAAAATTCGAACGCTCGAGTTTAGGTAAAAGACGGGAGCAATGTTCATGTGTGCGTAGCTATTCACACATACACAACGCAAACAGTGTAGCGCTAGTGTTGAGACGGACTAAACAATCTTGAGCCGATATAATCGTAATGCACTTTGGTTACATTTCTGAAAAAGTTTTTTTTTTATTCAGTCTATTAGACTGTTAAATGGTATAGAACGGAAAGCATCTCGCGCGCTGATTGGTTGAACGTCATGTGCCCGGCGCCGCCATAATTATTTGTTTGATAATTCGTTTGATGTCGAATGTAAACAAACTGTACTGGTGATTTTAATTTAATTTCGTGTTAAAAATGCTCCGATTGAATTTGTCAATTTTTAGTTACCAATGTGTTGTTTTCAGACAATTATGTTAGTTTGTTTTATAAAGTGGCTTGGCAATTATTTTGCCAATGCTCGCGAAAGAGTGAAACTAAATGAACACTATTAAAACTAATTGATTATTATATTTACTATTATAGACTAATATAAAAGTAAAAATATAATTTTAAGTATATACATATAAAATAGAAATGGACAGGGAAACAACTGAAAGATTCAAAGTATTTTATTTTAAATAAACCATTTATAGACGATTTTGAAAAGTTAAGACGTCAATCAGAAAAAAATATGCTAACTGATCATTCCAAAGGGTAAATCTCTATGGAGAAGACTGCAAAAAACAATATGGTAATTTTGTTTCAGTCATGTTATGTATCACAAATATCTCGGTTACATGTTTCTTGTTGGTACTATTATGTTGTAGCAGTGACCAAATTATTCTCAAGTTGCAATAACTATCGTATGTTATATAAATACTTGTCGTAAAGGCATTGATCTTGCTTTTCTAGGGTCTTTACCCGATTCATGCGATTTCTCATTCTAGAATAAAAACAATCGTAAAGTTTTCACATTTACAAAGGAAACATATTTTGACACAATAATATATTTATTTAATTTTTTTTTTTTAACCTGTTTTGTCCCACTGCTGGGCAAAGGTCTCCCCCACAACTTTCCACTCTTCCCTGTGTACGGCTTTCTCCGGCCAATTTGTCATGAAAGTGTCTAGGTCGTCACGCCAGCGTTTCCTAGGCCTCCCTCGGCAACGACGCCCGTCCGGCACCCACTGCGTAACAACCCTAGCCCATCGATCCTGATGCATTCTATAGACATGGCCCGCCCAATCCCACTTCAACCTGGCATTCTTGTTGCCCGCATCGGTGATTCTTGTTTTGGAGCGTATCGCGGTAAACAATAATAATAAATTGATTTGGATCATGGGATCAATCCATCATCACAGACAGAACTGTTGTAGCCAATAGACCTGATATAGTGGTGGTGGATCGATCTGAGCGGCGCGCAAAGATTGTTGACATAACTGTCCCACATGACGAAAACCTCGTGAAAGCTGAGAAAGATAAGCAACTGAAGTATCTTGATTTGGCTCACGAGGTTGTCGATATGTGGGATGTGGATTCAGCGATCATTGTGCCGATAGTCGTGTCGGCCCATGGCTTAATTGCCAAGAGCCTCGACCAACATCTAAGGAGGCTCTCGTTAGGCAGCTGGATCAAGGGCCTGATTCAGAAAGCAGTTCTTCTGGACACGGCGCGCATTGTTAGGAGGTTCCTTTCTCTGGAGCTCTGACCACCGGTAGCTTGGACTCTGTTCCCGATACCGGTGGGCCAATATTATTTATATTTTTAAATGTTTTTTTTTGTTTTGTTTTAAAATATTTAAAAATGTAAAATAATATGTTGAAAAATGAATAAAGGATAAAAAAAAATGATTTATTTTAGTAAATTTCTAATGCGTAAGTGGATATAAATCCTTAATAAATAGTAATTACAGTTTTAGAATTCATGTCGATATGAAGATAGGTGATCAATAACTACGTATATGAATTGCAAATAAAAATAATATCTACCTCGCTTCTAATGCTATCTTTATAGCTGCAATATTTATATTTTTCCTTTTTTTTACACAATGGTAAACAGAACTCTTGCGCCCCATTGCAAAAACTAATAAAACAAAAACAGATGGTTAATTAATGCACAAATTCTACAAACTACAACAATAATACTTTGTTTGATAAAGTTACGAAAATATTACCTTATGAAAAAAAAATGAAGTGAATCAAAATGTGGTAGTCGCAGTATAATATTCTGTTCCGATACGTACGCTCTATAATCGGGACGCGGGAAAAATTGACATACGTCCTATGTCGACGGGCGCTGGAGCCGGACTGATCGCAGCTCGCTTGTGCTTCGTAATTTATTCTAGTTTAGAGTGATTTTAAAAACAATATTATGTAAAATTATATGAAGGGATTTTAATGAAATTTAGGAATTGGTTTAGTCTGTAAACATAGTTTATATTCACATAGTTTTTTTTAATGTAATTACGCTTTGTTCGAACTAAAAATCGCGATAAAACAGCGACATAAAACGTAAAAATTGACCTCAGACTTTATTTTTTTACTAATTAATGTTATTAAAAATATAAATTTTAGTAAATTGTTTGACGACAAAAACGTATGCCTAATGATTTGTGTATTTTTTTGGTTAAAATTATGAATATTAATGGTAGATATAGGAGTCGGAAATCGACTCTGCGTTGATTTTTCAGTAAACTACTTTTGGGAGATGAATTACCACCAAGTTAATAAAGGAGTTTTTTAAAATGTGTTAAGTTAAATAACAACAAGAAAGACTGGTCTTTCTTTTACAGGTATTAAAAAATGTTGGAGTATTACTTAATATGGTAAATTAGACGACCAAAACTTTAGTTCTACGCGCAAAAACGTAAATGGCTCTTATACTTTAGTAAAAATGAAAAAAGATTAGACTAAAGTCTCTTTGGTTGCATAGAGAGCCCATATTAATTTATTATGTTGGTAGTACGGTTTTTTATTTAACTAGTGCGAGAAATTGCATTTTACGCACAGAAAACTCCCCCATAAAATGTCAATTTTCATGCAACTGTATTAAAAAATATTTTGTGTTCGATCAACTTCCTCCGTCCCGTTTTTTTTCTTTCAATACAATGAAATGATCTTTATAAGAGACGGAGTCAAATGACATAAACAAAAATTGGCTATTTGACTGAAAAATTATAATTAGTCCGACGCTTAGGCCCACTTGCACCACAATCACTAAACATGTTTAGCGCTAAACTGATTTAAAACATTGTTCTGTCTCTGTCAAATTGTTTGAAGTTGACAGAGACAGAACAATGTTTCAAATCAGTTAATAAATAAATAAATATTCCACAACTATCACACAACGCCATCTAGTCCCAAGCTAAGCAGAGCTTGTGTTATGGGTACTAGACAACTGATAAACATACTTATATATTTCTAAATACATACATATTATAGATAAATTACACCCAGACACAGAACAAATGATCGTGCTCATCACACAAACATTTGTCCTAGGTGGGAATCGAACCCACGACCTCCGGCATAGCAGTCAGGGTCACTAACCACTAGACCAACAGGCAACAGGCAATTTGTGTGTCAATAAAAAGTATTAGGTTTACGTTACAATATGATACATTTCCGGTAACATAGATAACTTACCAGTGACATGTTTGTTATTGTGCAGTAGCTGCGCGCGCGGCGTGTCGCTCCGTTGTCCCGGGACGGACACCGTGACGGCGCCGTCACCCGGGGAGCGACGGACACACACTATACCACCTCCGAGACCACCGTCTGGGGGAGACAACAAGGTAATCAGTACAAACATACATACATAAACTCACGCCTTCTTCCAATGGGGGTAGACAGAAACTACAGAGCGCCACCTGCGCTTTTTTTTATCGTGGTAAAATCATCAAATGAGTCCTCCCACCCAGGTCAGAGCGGGAGACGGACTGGGAAGCGGTCGCCACCTTCTGCGAAGCAGTCATGCTCGCCGGACCGCGTGAGGAAGAGGACAGCGTCCTCCCTCCACTCCAGTCGCAGTGGTGGACGCCCACGGCGTCGGACGTCGCCAGACGATCTCCGGCCACCGTAGGCGCGGGCATGCGGGCAGCGAGTAATGGGCGACTCGCTGTCCGACCATGGACCATGCCCGGGTCGACGGCGCGTTGTGTTCCACGCGCGCCTCTAAGAGCGTCAAAGCCTGCCAGGGTCGCGGGACTCACAAGTTACCGTAACCCCGGAACGTAAAAGACTATTGAAGGGCACCGTGGCTTTTAGTCAGTTCGAGTCTGACAGTCCCTCTCGCTCTGCCCTGGGTGGGAGGACTCATTTGATTGATTACTATCTACGTACTATCGCTTGGGTGGCTACACCTGCTTCTCATTCTCACGCGATGTATAATATTCCAGGAGTCGCAGCTGTTTCAGCTGTTGCACTAACAACTAAGGCAAAACCACGCAACAAATACTAGTCTTAAATAAAACTCACTAATAAACGTAGCTCCCTGTCTCTCCTTCTCAATCTCCGCTCTCTCTAACTCCAACATCTCCACCTCCCGCTGTGTTTCCAGCTTCATTTGTTGTAGCCGTTGTAGTTGTTCCAGCTGTTGTTGTTTCTGTACGGGATGTTGTTGTTGTAAAGCTTGTTGTTTCGCTAGTAATGCCGCTTGTTCGAACTGTTGATGGAAAATATGCTAGCATTAGATATATATATATAAAAGGGTAGTTAATTCAAAATCTGTTTAGTCTGTCACAGTATTTATACTCTATATTACGGACTAATTATTTTTTTGAGTAAAATAGCCTAGTTAAAAAATAAAGCATCATCAGCCTTCAATGTTCCCACTGCTGGGACACAGGCCTCCTCTCTGTGAGGAGCGCGGGTCCAGTGCGGGTTGGTAGATGTCACATGTCTTCGAATGTTTGGTTCTAGGACATGTCGGAGACTGCCTCGCGAGCCATAAGTCGAGGCTACCTCCAAGCCGCATATTGGTGCGTCGAGAGCCATAAGTCGAGGTTGCTTCGCGAGCCGTATATTGAGTGCCTCGCAAGCCATACGTCGAGGCTACTTCGCGAGCCGTATATTGAGTGCCTCGCAAGCCATACGTCGAGGCTACTTCGCGAGCCGTATATTGAGTGCCTCGCAAGCCATACGTCGAGGCTACTTCGCGAGCCGTATATTGAGTGCCTCGCGAGCCATACGTCGAGGCTACTTCGCGAGCCGTATATTGAGTGCCTCGCAAGCCATACGTCGAGGCTACTTCGCGAGCCGTATATTGAGTGCCTCGCGAGCCAAACGTCGAAGCTACTTCGCGAGCCGTATATTGAGTGCCTCGCGAGCCAAACGTCGAGGCTACTTCGCGAGCCGTATATTGAGTGCCTTGCGAGCCATACGTCGAGGCTACTTCGCGAGCCGTATATTGAGTGCCTCGCAAGCCATACGTCGAGGCTACATCGCGAGCCGTATATTGAGTGCCTCGCGAGCCAAACGTCGAGGCTACTTCGCGAGCCGTATATTGAGTGCCTCGCGAGCCATACGTCGAGGCTACTTCGCGAGCCGCATATTGAGTGCCTTGCGAGCCACATATTGAAGCTGCCTCGCGAGCCATACGTCGAGGCTACTTCGCAAGCCGCATATTGAGTGCCTCGCGAGCCGCATATTGAGTGCCTCGCGAGCCAAACGTCGAGGCTACTTCGCGAGCCGCATATTGAGTGCCTCGCGAGCCATACGTCGAGGCTACTTCGCGAGCCGCATATTGAGTGCCACGCGAGCCAAACGTCGAGGCTACTTCGCGAGCCGCATATTGAGTGCCTCGCGAGCCAAACGTCGAGGCTACTTCGCGAGCCGCATATTGAGTGCCTCGCGAGCCATACGTCGAGGCTACTTCGCGAGCCGTATATTGAGTGCCTCGCAAGCCATACGTCGAGGCTACTTCGCGAGCCGTATATTGAGTGCCTCGCAAGCCATACGTCGAGGCTACTTCGCGAGCCGTATATTGAGTGCCTCGCAAGCCATACGTCGAGGCTACTTCGCAAGCCGTATATTGAGTGCCTCGCGAGCCAAACGTCGAAGCTACTTCGCGAGCCGTATATTGAGTGCCTCGCGAGCCAAACGTCGAGGCTACTTCGCGAGCCGTATATTGAGTGCCTTGCGAGCCATACGTCGAGGCTACTTCGCGAGCCGTATATTGAGTGCCTTGCGAGCCATACGTCGAGGCTACTTCGCGAGCCGTATATTGAGTGCCTCGCGAGCCAAACGTCGAAGCTACTTCGCGAGCCGTATATTGAGTGCCTCGCGAGCCAAACGTCGAGGCTACTTCGCGAGCCGTATATTGAGTGCCTTGCGAGCCATACGTCGAGGCTACTTCGCGAGCCGTATATTGAGTGCCTCGCAAGCCATACGTCGAGGCTACATCGCGAGCCGTATATTGAGTGCCTCGCGAGCCAAACGTCGAGGCTACTTCGCGAGCCGTATATTGAGTGCCTTGCGAGCCATACGTCGAGGCTACTTCGCGAGCCGCATATTGAGTGCCACGCAAGCCATACGTCGAGGCTACTTCGCGAGCCGCATATTGAGTGCCTCGCGAGCCAAACGTCGAGGCTACTTCGCGAGCCGCATATTGAGTGCCTCGCGAGCCAAACGTCGAGGCTACTTCGCGAGCCGCATATTGAGTGCCTCGCGAGCCGCATATTGAGTGCCTCGCGAGCCAAACGTCGAGGCTACTTCGCGAGCCGCATATTGAGTGTCTCGCGAGCCAAACGTCGAGGCTACTTCGCGAGCCGCATATTGAGTGCCTCGCGAGCCAAACGTCGAGGCTACTTCGCGAGCCGCATATTGAGTGTCTCGCGAGCCAAACGTCGAGGCTACTTCGCGAGCCGCATATTGAGTGCCTCGCGAGCCAAACGTCGAGGCTACTTCGCGAGCCGCATATTGAGTGCCTCGCAAGCCATACGTCGAGGCTACTTCGCGAGCCGTATATTGAGTGCCTCGCAAGCCATACGTCGAGGCTACTTCGCGAGCCGTATATTGAGTGCCTCGCAAGCCATACGTCGAGGCTACTTCGCGAGCCGTATATTGAGTGCCTCGCAAGCCATACGTCGAGGCTACTTCGCGAGCCGTATATTGAGTGCCTCGCGAGCCAAACGTCGAAGCTACTTCGCGAGCCGTATATTGAGTGCCTCGCGAGCCAAACGTCGAGGCTACTTCGCGAGCCGTATATTGAGTGCCTTGCGAGCCATACGTCGAGGCTACTTCGCGAGCCGTATATTGAGTGCCTTGCGAGCCATACGTCGAGGCTACTTCGCGAGCCGTATATTGAGTGCCTCGCGAGCCAAACGTCGAAGCTACTTCGCGAGCCGTATATTGAGTGCCTCGCAAGCCATACGTCGAGGCTACATCGCGAGCCGTATATTGAGTGCCTTGCGAGCCATACGTCGAGGCTACTTCGCGAGCCGTATATTGAGTGCCTCGCAAGCCATACGTCGAGGCTACATCGCGAGCCGTATATTGAGTGCCTCGCGAGCCAAACGTCGAGGCTACTTCGCGAGCCGTATGTTGAGTGCCTCGCGAGCCATACGTCGAGGCTACTTCGCGAGCCGCATATTGAGTGCCTTGCGAGCCACATATTGAAGCTGCCTCGTGAGCCATACGTCGAGGCCACTTCGCAAGCCGCATATTGAGTGCCTCGCGAGCCGCATATTGAGTGCCTCGCGAGCCAAACGTCGAGGCTACTTCGCGAGCCGCATATTGAGTGCCTCGCGAGCCATACGTCGAGGCTACTTCGCGAGCCGCATATTGAGTGCCTCGCGAGCCAAACGTCGAGGCTACTTCGCGAGCCGCATATTGAGTGCCTCGCGAGCCAAACGTCGAGGCTACTTCGCGAGCCGTATATTGAGTGCCTCGCGAGCCATACGTCGAGGCTACTTCGCGAGCCGCATATTGAGTGCCTTGCGAGCCACATATTGAAGCTGCCTCGCGAGCCATACGTCGAGGCTACTTCGCAATCCGCATATTGAGTGCCTCGCGAGCCGCATATTGAGTGCCTCGCGAGCCAAACGTCGAGGCTACTTCGCGAGCCGCATATTGAGTGCCTCGCGAGCCATACGTCGAGGCTACTTCGCGAGCCGTATATTGAGTGCCTCGCAAGCCATACGTCGAGGCTACTTCGCGAGCCGTATATTGAGTGCCTCGCAAGCCATACGTCGAGGCTACTTCGCGAGCCGTATATTGAGTGCCTCGCAAGCCATACGTCGAGGCTACTTCGCGAGCCGTATATTGAGTGCCTCGCGAGCCAAACGTCGAAGCTACTTCGCGAGCCGTATATTGAGTGCCTCGCGAGCCAAACGTCGAGGCTACTTCGCGAGCCGTATATTGAGTGCCTTGCGAGCCATACGTCGAGGCTACTTCGCGAGCCGTATATTGAGTGCCTCGCAAGCCATACGTCGAGGCTACATCGCGAGCCGTATATTGAGTGCCTCGCGAGCCAAACGTCGAGGCTACTTCGCGAGCCGTATATTGAGTGCCTCGCGAGCCATACGTCGAGGCTACTTCGCGAGCCGCATATTGAGTGCCTTGCGAGCCACATATTGAAGCTGCCTCGCGAGCCATACGTCGAGGCTACTTCGCAAGCCGAATATTGAGTGCCTCGCGAGCCGCATATTGAGTGCCTCGCGAGCCAAACGTCGAGGCTACTTCGCGAGCCGCATATTGAGTGTCTCGCGAGCCAAACGTCGAGGCTACTTCGCGAGCCGCATATTGAGTGCCTCGCGAGCCAAACGTCGAGGCTACTTCGCGAGCCGCATATTGAGTGCCTCGCGAGCCAAACGTCGAGGCTACTTCGCGAGCCGCATATTGAGTGCCTCGCGAGCCGCATATTGAGTGCCTCGCGAGCCAAACGTCGAGGCTACTTCGCGAGCCGCATATTGAGTGTCTCGCGAGCCAAACGTCGAGGCTACTTCGCGAGCCGCATATTGAGTGCCTCGCGAGCCAAACGTCGAGGCTACTTCGCGAGCCGCATATTGAGTGTCTCGCGAGCCAAACGTCGAGGCTACTTCGCGAGCCGCATATTGAGTGCCTCGCGAGCCAAACGTCGAGGCTACTTCGCGAGCCGCATATTGAGTGCCTCGCAAGCCATACGTCGAGGCTACTTCGCGAGCCGTATATTGAGTGCCTCGCAAGCCATACGTCGAGGCTACTTCGCGAGCCGTATATTGAGTGCCTCGCAAGCCATACGTCGAGGCTACTTCGCGAGCCGTATATTGAGTGCCTCGCAAGCCATACGTCGAGGCTACTTCGCGAGCCGTATATTGAGTGCCTCGCGAGCCAAACGTCGAAGCTACTTCGCGAGCCGTATATTGAGTGCCTCGCGAGCCAAACGTCGAGGCTACTTCGCGAGCCGTATATTGAGTGCCTTGCGAGCCATACGTCGAGGCTACTTCGCGAGCCGTATATTGAGTGCCTTGCGAGCCATACGTCGAGGCTACTTCGCGAGCCGTATATTGAGTGCCTCGCGAGCCAAACGTCGAAGCTACTTCGCGAGCCGTATATTGAGTGCCTCGCAAGCCATACGTCGAGGCTACATCGCGAGCCGTATATTGAGTGCCTTGCGAGCCATACGTCGAGGCTACTTCGCGAGCCGTATATTGAGTGCCTCGCAAGCCATACGTCGAGGCTACATCGCGAGCCGTATATTGAGTGCCTCGCGAGCCAAACGTCGAGGCTACTTCGCGAGCCGTATGTTGAGTGCCTCGCGAGCCATACGTCGAGGCTACTTCGCGAGCCGCATATTGAGTGCCTTGCGAGCCACATATTGAAGCTGCCTCGTGAGCCATACGTCGAGGCCACTTCGCAAGCCGCATATTGAGTGCCTCGCGAGCCGCATATTGAGTGCCTCGCGAGCCAAACGTCGAGGCTACTTCGCGAGCCGCATATTGAGTGCCTCGCGAGCCATACGTCGAGGCTACTTCGCGAGCCGCATATTGAGTGCCTCGCGAGCCAAACGTCGAGGCTACTTCGCGAGCCGCATATTGAGTGCCTCGCGAGCCAAACGTCGAGGCTACTTCGCGAGCCGTATATTGAGTGCCTCGCGAGCCATACGTCGAGGCTACTTCGCGAGCCGCATATTGAGTGCCTTGCGAGCCACATATTGAAGCTGCCTCGCGAGCCATACGTCGAGGCTACTTCGCAATCCGCATATTGAGTGCCTCGCGAGCCGCATATTGAGTGCCTCGCGAGCCAAACGTCGAGGCTACTTCGCGAGCCGCATATTGAGTGCCTCGCGAGCCATACGTCGAGGCTACTTCGCGAGCCGTATATTGAGTGCCTCGCAAGCCATACGTCGAGGCTACTTCGCGAGCCGTATATTGAGTGCCTCGCAAGCCATACGTCGAGGCTACTTCGCGAGCCGTATATTGAGTGCCTCGCAAGCCATACGTCGAGGCTACTTCGCGAGCCGTATATTGAGTGCCTCGCGAGCCAAACGTCGAAGCTACTTCGCGAGCCGTATATTGAGTGCCTCGCGAGCCAAACGTCGAGGCTACTTCGCGAGCCGTATATTGAGTGCCTTGCGAGCCATACGTCGAGGCTACTTCGCGAGCCGTATATTGAGTGCCTCGCAAGCCATACGTCGAGGCTACATCGCGAGCCGTATATTGAGTGCCTCGCGAGCCAAACGTCGAGGCTACTTCGCGAGCCGTATATTGAGTGCCTCGCGAGCCATACGTCGAGGCTACTTCGCGAGCCGCATATTGAGTGCCTTGCGAGCCACATATTGAAGCTGCCTCGCGAGCCATACGTCGAGGCTACTTCGCAAGCCGAATATTGAGTGCCTCGCGAGCCGCATATTGAGTGCCTCGCGAGCCAAACGTCGAGGCTACTTCGCGAGCCGCATATTGAGTGTCTCGCGAGCCAAACGTCGAGGCTACTTCGCGAGCCGCATATTGAGTGCCTCGCGAGCCAAACGTCGAGGCTACTTCGCGAGCCGCATATTGAGTGTCTCGCGAGCCAAACGTCGAGGCTACTTCGCGAGCCGCATATTGAGTGCCTCGCGAGCCAAACGTCGAGGCTACTTCGCGAGCCGCATATTGAGTGCCTCGCGAGCCAAACGTCGGGGCTACTTCGCGAGCCGCATATTGAGTGCCTCGCGAGCCAAACGTCGAGGCTACTTCGCGAGCCGCATATTGAGTGTCTCGCGAGCCAAACGTCGAGGCTACTTCGCGAGCCGCATATTGAGTGCCTCGCGAGCCAAACGTCGAGGCTACTTCGCGAGCCGCATATTGAGTGTCTCGCGAGCCAAACGTCGAGGCTACTTCGCGAGCCGCATATTGAGTGCCTCGCGAGCCAAACGTCGAGGCTACTTCGCGAGCCGCATATTGAGTGCCTCGCGAGCCAAACGTCGGGGCTGCCTCGCGAGCCGCATATTGAGGCTGCTTCGCGAGCCCATACGTCTAGAAGTACATGACAAGTGCCCATCCTGTTTTACTGTACACTTACTTGAGCGAATTGAGCGTGGTTCGCAGGCCTGTCCGGCTTGCCTTGTACAGCTCTGGACTCTGCCAACTGCTGTTCACATTTCTGTATGGCCTGTTGTTGTTGTAACGCTTGTTGTTTCGCTAGTAATGCTGCTTGTTCGAACTGTTGATGGAAAATATGCTAGCATTAGATCAATATCAAAAGTTTTTATTTCACATAGGCCCATGAGGGCACTTAAAAAAAAAAAAAGAACCACGATTATCACACAACGCAATCTAGTCTCAAGCTAAGCAGAGCTTGTGTTATGGGTACTAGACAGCTGATAAACATACTTATATATTTCTAAATACATACATATTATAGATAAATTACACCCAGACACAGAACAAAACTTATAAAACGTCTGATATATCTTATAGGGTAGTTAATTCAAAATCTGATTAGTCCGTCAGAGTATTGCAAATAATGCACACGTATTTGTTTTTAATCAATGCATATTGACAAACGAATCGCTTCGAAATTCGGGAGTTGGGCTTGTGACGTCATTTCGCTTGTAAAATTGTACCGACAGAGTGACGTTTTGTGATCTTTAGAAGCGTTGTATCTTCGTCAATTCGATTCGATTTTTTTGAGTAAAATAGAATATTATAAAAAATATTGCATAATCAGCCTATAATCTCAGCAGTGGGAACGCTGGGACACAGGACTCCTCTCTGTGAGGAGCGCTGGTCCAGTGCGGGTTGGTAGATGTCACATGTCTTTGAATGTTTGGTTCTAGGACATGTCGGAGGCTGCCTCGCGAGCATATTGAGGCTGCCTCGCGAACCATATGTCGAGATTGCCTCGCGAGCCCATACATCTAGAATTACAAGACAAATTTCTACGCTGTAATACTTCTATACTTACTTGAGCCACTTGAGCGTGGTTCGTAGGTCTGTCCGGTTTGCCCTGTACAGCTCTGGACTCTGCCAACTGCTGTTCACATTTCTGCAGGCGCCGGGAGAAGTCCAGGACTTGCTTCTCGGCTGCTTGCATTTCCTAGAATATAAAGATAATTCAGGTTATTGGTTTTGTTTTATTCGCCAACTGTGCTGCACTATAAGATTTAAAGTTGGTAAAATCATCATATGAGACCTCCCACCCAGGGCAGAGCGGGAGGGACTGTCAGACTCGTACTGACTAAATACCACGGTGTCCTTCAATAGCCCTTTACGTACCGGGGTCACGGTAATTCGTGAGTCCCGCGAACCCAGCAGGCTTTGGCCTTCTAGAGGCCCCGTCATTTTGCTGACACTCTTTGAGGCGCGCGTGGAACACAACGCGCCGTCAACCCGGGCATGGTCCATGGTCGGACAGCGAGTCGCCCATTACTCGCCGCCCGCATGCCCGCGCCTACGGTGACCGGAGATCGTCTGCCGACGTCCGTCGCCGTGGGCGTCTACCACTGCGGCCGTTAATTTACACGCAAAGATTTTTTAAACACCGACTCTAAGAATTTCTCCTGTATCGTGGGTGCGATTACAAACATATAAACTCACATACACAAACACCCAGACCCGGAACAACTACTTGTAGATCATACAATAATATTTGTACCGTGCGAGGATCGAACCCGCGACACGCTGCGCCGTCAGAACAGCTTTGGATGTTCAACGCGCCGTCACCCACCCGCCACCCGAGTCACCCATTACTCGCCGTCCGATCAAGGTCGCCTTTGGACGGGCTACAAGGCTTATGATATTCAGTGAACTTACCTTAGAAGTGGTGTTCATAAGAGTGGTCAATTCTCCCAGTTGTTCGGCCACCAGTTGTACTTTAGCTTGCTGCGCCGGATTCAACTTCTGCTTTTTACCTGTACAATACAAAATTGAAAATTACGATCATTATAAAGGTTTGTTTTTTAAATCCAGAGCTCAGCGAGATTCTCGAGTGCTAATCGCAGAATCGTGCTTTAAATCTCAAAGTTAAATTATTTTTTGTGCTTTAGTTAAAGTTACAGTACTGTTAGCTATCACGCATCAAAGGAGTATCAACGACTAGCCTTTGCCAGCGGCTTCGCCCGCTCCGAACCCCCCCCCCCTTATAGCCTATGTCACTCAGGACTCATACAGCTTTCTACTGGTGAAAGAATTTTCAAAATCGGTTGAGCAGTTTCTGAGATTACCCCCTACATACAAGCAAATAAATTTACCTCTTTATAATATTAGCATAGATGGAGCCCCGCTACGCAGGACTTCTATTTTATCTGCTCGATTTAAAGGAATCTAATATGTTTGTCATGTCAGAAGCTGTTCCTCAATATTCTTCTAATGACACTATTGCGAAATATATAATATCATAAGAGGCAAACGGGCTTCAACGACGGAGCCCCGCTGCACAGGACTCCTTTTAACTGCTAAGAATCAATTATTATTATAATTGCTCACCTTTCTTCTTATTAGTCTTGCTCTGCGCCTGCAACATCTGCCGCGTGTGCTCCAGCCTCCTCTTGACGGCGGCGTGCGCCACCTGCAGCGCGTCCATCTCGCCCCGCGCTCGGTTCAGCTCTGACACTACCGCGTTACGCTCCTCCAGGAGGCGCGACTCCATCTGAAGGAGGAGGAGGAAGTTTGTAGGAGGTTAAAAATGTTTAGCTCTAATATTTAACGGTTTCTACCCCTTTTTTATGTGTTAAAATCATCCAATGTCTCCCACCCAAGTCAGGACGAGTGGGACTATCAGACTTGTACTGACAAAAATCGACGGTGATCCTTCAAAAGCCCTTTATGTTCCAGGGTCACGGTTACCTGATCAGACATTCCCGCGGCCCCGGTAGGCTTTGGCCCTTTTAGGGTGTTTCCGTTATATTAGTGGAACACGACGAGCCGTTGACCCGGACATGATTTATTATCGGTCAGCGAGTCGCCTATTACTCGCCGTCTGCCTGCCCGCGCCTAACATGGCCGGTAATAGCCACGCCACGTCCGATGCCGTGGGTATCTCACGGTTCGGTCCTGAGGTGGAGGCTGTCCTTTCCCTCACACATTCCGCCTTGTCCTGCCTTAACTGTAAGAGAGTTTGTTCATGATGCGATGCGACACAATTCGACCGATTCCAACTACAAGTAAATATCATCCTTACCACTACGACATCTATACATATAATAAATCTGTAGAAGGGTCAATTCTGTACATTGAAAATATTGAAAAAATAAATAGCAGGGGGTGTTGCTGGATCGATACCAAACCCAAATATATGAAAATTTTTGTCGTCTGTCTGTCTGTCTGTTTGTTTGTGCAGGCATCACGTGAAAACTAACGGTTTGATTTCGATGAAACTTGGTATGATTATACCTTATTATCCTGGGCATAACACAGGATACTTTTTATCCTGGAAAAATACGTAGAAAAAAATCTTATTTTTCAGTTTTATTCATAGACGTTGTTCTGTAGAACCGCGAACACACGTTGCATTACCCGCAGTGGATTCAGCGCCGTAATATTTATAAGATGTCATTGTCAGAGTTACTCAAAATGGAGAAATAAACCATCCACGCGAAGACCGACATCCGCGCGGACGGAGTCGCGGGCGGAGGCTAGTATGTCATAAAACGTGCGGTTATCTACGAGTAGATGAAAAACAAAACACGCTCGCCACGACGACGTAAGTCAGTCGAATTGCATCATTATATCGTAGTAGCAAGGACGATTTTAATTTTTAATTAGTAGAAATTGCAAATCGGACGAATCGCGTCATGGGGAAGGTCCCTAAGGCCCACTTGAACCACAAAGCACTAAACGGGTTTAGCGCTAAACTGCCTTAGAATATCACTGTATCCCTGTCAAATTGTTTGAAGAAGAAGCTCGCTAAGTTACCGGTAAACGGGGTTACTTTGAATCATGGGGTAAATTTATAGAAACTACTTATCGACATAAAATTGCAAATTGCGTAAGACGGAACAAGTTTTAGTAGAATTTTTTTTTCGGATTACAAATATGGTAAACTGTCACAATCCTTTTTTGGGTGCGCTGGTGATGGCACGTCGTTTCGTGCAAAAAAAAAAATGTTTTTTATCAATACCTTTTCTTTCTGTTTTTGTATAGTTTATTGGGGCTACTTTCAGATTCTATGTTAAAAACGGGGAGTTCCAAAGTAACCCCAGAATCATTTTACCTTTTATCACATTGTTTTATTTATTTTTCTAAAAAACTACACATTATTTTTGTTCTTTTTTTACTTTTACAGAGAGAACTATAAAAACCGATAATTACCTATTTTTTAATTTTTTTTAGAACCTCACATTAAAAAATTACAGTCAGTTAAAGTTCAAAATTAATCAAAGTAACCTCAGTTTACGGTACCTTCTTAGCCTTCTGCCTCTGTTTCTTGGCTCTCTTCTTCCCTCGGTCCACATGTCGTGCAGGTCCCTCTATGTACTGCAGTAAAGCGTCCAAGTCGCGAGTGTCTTCAGGACGGGAGCCGCGCCAACAGGAGCCACTAACAACAAACGAATAATGATTTTTATCACAAATATTAAAAATAACTAGTTTATTTCTCGTAAATTGACAGGCCTGTTGGTCTAGTGGTTAGTGACCCTGACTGCTATGCCGGAGGTCGTGGGTTCGATTCCCACCCAGGACAAATGTTTGTGTGATGAGCACGATCATTTGTTCTGTGTCTGGGTGTAATTTATCTATAATATGTATGTATTTAGAATTATATAAGTATGTTTATCAGTTGTCTAGTACCCATAACACAAGCTCTGCTTAGCTTGGGACTAGATGGCATTGTGTGATAGTTGTGGAATATTTATTTATTTATTATTTATTTATTATTTATTATAAATAAGGACGAAAATAGGTCATTAATCCCTAGAGATTAAAATTGAAATGTTGAATCATCATCTGCCTGCCTTTTCCCAACTATATTGGGGTCGGCTTCCAGTCGAACCAGATGCAGCTGGATATCAGTATTTTACATGGAGCGACTGCCTGTCGGACCTCCACAACCCAGTAACTGGGTAATACGATACCCCATGGTAAGACTGGTTGTCAGACTTTAGAGCTTCTAACAGTAACGACTATCAAAGATCTACAAATGACAGCCGGGACCAACGACTTTAGGTGCTTTCCTCGCACGGAGGAAACTCGCTATGACAGATGGTCACCCATCCACAGACCAACTTCGGCAAGCGCGACTTAACCTGGAAGATCGGCCTGTGCGGCTGTATCTATTTAACCACGAGCTCCTCTATAAATATCAGTAAATATAGTATAATGTCAGTCAAATAAATAAATATATAACTTACCCAGAACAACCACTAGACGTAGAGAAAACACTAGTATCTCGACTAGAGAGAGAGACCGTGCTTCTTTGTTGCTGCGCTCTGCTCTGGCGCTGTTGTTGCGCTTGTTGTTGTGCCTGTTGTTGAGCTTGCTGAGCTGCCTGTTGTTGGGCGGCTTGTTGTTGAGCTGCCTGTTGGGCTTGTTGTTGATTTAGACGCTGTTGTTGTTGTTGCTGCTGCTGTTGTTGTTGTTGTTGCTGCTGTTGTTGGTGATGCTGTTGATGCTGGAGTTTTTGTTGTAGTAGCTAAAAAATTAATAAGAAACGTCATATAATTTGAATTTTTTTTAAAAACTAGCTTCCGCCCGCGACTCCGTCCGCGCGGATGTCGGTCTTCGCGTGGATGGTTTATTTCTCCATTTTGAGTAACTCTATTTATTTTTTCAATATTTTCAATGTACAGAATTGACCCTTCTACAGATTTATTATATGTATAGATAAAGCAAGTGTAGCGAACATGATGTAGCGAACATAATAACTGTCAAAACAAAAAAAAAAAACGCCACTAGCGCCATCTGTACATAGACGGAATAACTACATCAGAATACGATTTCGTGTGTCGGTGCGACAAGACGTGTGTTAAAGAGTTTTAAAATTTTAAGAGATAATTATAAATACCTGTATACGACTTTGAACTTTGTTATAACGAAACTAAACCTCAGTTTATGAGTGAAAGTGCGTACTCCAGTTATTACCTCCTAGTACGGAGCTATACATCCCAGCGGTGCGCGATCGCGTTTGAAACCTGACCTTTGATCGCGACAAAAAGAGAACGCCGTGATTTTTTGACTCGCTCGCCCTCAAACGTCATCGCGCTCAAACAATACACATGACGACTGAGCGACAAGCGAAGGGCGGTTTACTAGCGAGTGAAAGCGGAGGCGGATCAACACCGGATTTACGAACGCTGGACCAAGCTGATAATGTGTCACAAAGGAAAAGAAAGAACTTCGGATATGAATACGATGTCAAGGCGGATCTAGAAGAATTTAAGCGGGATATTATGTCTTTCTTTCAAGATTTTAGCAAGTCACGAAAGTATGGCACAAATTAAAGATGAGATAAATAGTGTTAAAAATATTACGAATACTTTAGCATCGGAACAAAGCAACCTGAAAAAGGAAATAGATGATGTAAAATCATTAAATAGTTCGTTGCAACTAAAATTACATAATTTAGAAGAAAACTTATCATACCCGAACCTTGAAATTGACATCCCACCATTACAACAAAAATCGCTTCCGCGTATTACTGAAGACACAATACTAGAATTGCGTGAGAGACAGCGCCGAGAGAAGAATATCATTATTGCCCTCAATATATAGTGGAAATAAATGATACTAATAAAAAAACCCGTATAGATTACGATATGAACAAAGTAATGGAGATTATCACTAGCATTTTACCAGAATGTCCCAACCCTATAAATATAATTAGATTGGGTACATATGTCCCTAACAAAAACCGCCTCCTTAAGGTATGTTTTCAATCGCAGGAAACCTCTAAATACATATTGCGCAAGCGAAGTAACATAAAGGATAAACAAATACATATATATGCAAATCTAAAATACTATAAGCAAATCCGAGAAGAACTACAGCACCGTCAACAGGGTGGCGAAACTAATATTACTATTAAATATAGGGACTCGGTCCCCCAAATAGTCAAAATAAGTGCAAAAAACCTAAACAAAGTGGACCTACCTCCGACATCCTAAATATCGAAAAGAAAGAAATGGATTGCGAAATAACTTACCAAAACCTAGACTGTTATAAAGACCTATCCACCTGTAAGTCATCTTTAAAATTATTTTATACTAATATAAGAAGCCTGGTTAAAATTGGCAAAATGGAAGAATTATTATGTATTTTAAAAGCCGCTAAACGGCCTATTGGACTGATTCTACTAACAGAAACTTGGATCAAGTCTGACGCTGAGGCCAACCTGCTTCAAATTGCTGACTACACACATATCTACAATTACAGAAAAGGCCGTCGCGGTGGGGGAGTGTCTGTATATATTCATAATACAATTAAACATGAAATAACAGCAATAAAAAGCAAAGAAGACAACGAATTTATTTGGTTACACCTAAATAAGTATGCGCTTCACATCGGTCCTCTTTTTTTTTTTTTTTTTTTTGTTGGGACAAACCCACCACACTATTCCCTAACCACTGCAACTCCTGTGCGCCAGAATCAACAGTGGCAACCAACCAGAAAAGGGCCGAGACAATGAAGCTCGACGTGTCCCGGAGAATGAATTTACCTGTCTTGGATCCTGCAACGAAATTAATCAGAAAAGAATAGTGGAGGAGTAGGAAAAAATATATGTTTCCACTTCCCTCCCTGCAAGCAGGAGACAGAACAAAACAAGGCCAATAGGCACAAAGGGACATTACAACTGGGAGAAGCCCAGTTGCCTAGCACCACGGGTAAAATGACTACTAATATTAATGGGTCCTAAATTGTGGGCTGCTAAATTTGATTCCAATAATAGGTGTGGCAAAAACGCTTGAACGCACGGAAGTTTGTTCGAGTTTCAACAAGGTCCGAGTAGTAAATGACTCCAGATGTAGTCTGAACAGTGTTCAACATAATATTACGTTCGTTCTGCCAAAGAATACACTCCCATAGAATATGATGTGCTGATTGTTCATATTCACAGTCAGATGTCGAACATTGACAAAAAGGCGAGGGAACAAGCTTGAAGGAAAATAATTTACTTTTAAAGTTACCATGTCCCGTGAGAAATTGGGCAACACAGTGATCCACCTCCAGCCACGTCCTAGCCAGCCGCTCACGAACGGATGGAAAGAACTGGTGGAGGTGCCGCCCCTTGATAGAATTATCCCACCTACTTTGCCATTCGGATAAAAGATCCTCCCAGACGTCGCTCTGGGGTTTGAATAATCTAGATATCTTATCACGGTCACGTTGAGGTAGAAAATCAGCATCAGTGGTCTCCCGTGTGGAAAAGTACATTGCAGCACGTCGCTGTACTTCAAGATCGACTGGAAGAACACCAGCAAGTACCGGTAAAGCTTCAGTACTGACGGTTCTATACGCTTTACTTAAGAATAACAAAGCCAAGCGCTGACTTTGAAGCAATTTACGTCGTGCCGCCCCTATGGTGGCCCTATCGGCCCAAGCAGGTGCTCCGTAGCACATACAGCCCAAGTAAGTAGCACCATAAATAGTTTTTAAGGTTAAAAACGACAAACCCCAAGTAGATTTGGATATTCTCGTTAGGGCATAAAAATTATTTTTAGCTTTTTCACCAACTGTTTTTATATGTTCTATGAATGTGAAATTCCTCTCTAAGACTAAACCAAGATAGCACACCGATTTCTTTCTCTTAACGGGAACATTATTGAATTTAATACTAGGCCACGATTTAAGGTCACCTTTTAAAATGAGTTGATAGGTTTTTTGTGGTGCAAAGGTCAGACGGTTTCGATCACCCCACTGTGATATTAAGCGTAGGCAAGTGTCAGCCAAATTCTCGAGGCCAGCACGAGTACTCGACTGAATGAGCAGAAGGCCATCGTCCGCATAACCAGTTAAAGAACAACCACTTGGTAGTGGAATCGCGAGGAAATCATCGAAGCCTAGATTCCATAAATAAGGACCGATAACCGAACCTTGAGGACAGCCCATGGTGAGAGGTTTCGATATGGAATGATGTCCGAGTTTAAGTTTCGCGGATCCATTAGAAAAGTACGAACAAAGAAGATTAAATATATTATTATAGCAACCACGAGCTTTTATTTTAAGTAGTAGCATTGGCCACCACGCGTTATCAAAGGCCCCGGAAATATCTAGAAAGATCCCAACTACGTACTTGTGTTTAGAGGTATTAACCATTTTTCTAACAGAAAGTGCCGCGTCAACGGTTGATTTCCCGATAGTAAAACCGAATTGATTTTTATGGAATTTGGGCCCGTCCGGTAACAATCGTGGGACGATAAGACGCTCCAAGAGCTTTCCCAAAGATGGTAATAAAGTTATGGGCCGGTATGACTTAGGGTCATCTGGAGGCTTGTCGCCGCTTTTAGGTATTATTCGTATAAAGCCATGTCTCCATATACGAGGAAAAACGCCTTCAGATATACACCGGTTGTAAACAGTTAATAACGCGTCACCCGCTGTTTTACACGCTTCTTTTATCATACGATTAGATATTTTATCTTCACCTGATGATTTGTTAAGGGGCAGTCTCCTAACAACATTCATTAATTCGTCAGTGGATGGAAGGTCTGAGGCTGGTGATTCAGGCGGGACTGTTGCCCATGCTCTAATTTGTTGGTGGTAGTCATTATCATTAACAGGTGAATCATCAGGGATAAGAGTATTTAATAAAACTTCCGTTGTTTCTTCAATACCGGCGGTGTGTTTATTATTTACTTTAATATTCTGAACATACGCTAGGTCGATCGATCGATTGGCTTTAAACTCATGATATAAAGGAGACCACGGACCTTCTTTTTCTAATTTATCGACTACTTTACGCAACAAATTACCCTTAGATTTTTCAACCGATGCTCTGTAACGGGACTTGGCAACTCTAAATGTATTTAAAGCAATGGTTAGCGAGTCTCCGGTGACTTGACGTTTTTTAAGCTTATTAAGATGTTTACGCGCTCGACGATAGGTTTTACGCTGTTCGGTTAGGTAGTCACACCACCAATCACATCTACGTATATTGGTCATAGGTCCGCGACCAATGGCAATGTCAGCACAGTAAGTGAAGGTGTCTGACATAATTTCAGCACTTTCTTCGGCTGACAGCCCATCACGAGTGAACTCTTTGGCGTGACATGCAAAAAGGGATCTAAAGAATTCCCAATTAGCACCTTTACTTTTGTACCTAAAGTTACCAGTGACATGTGAGGAACCCTGAATAGAAACCGGAACAAACTCGTAAACGATCAAGCGATGATCACTACAAGACGCGTCCGGTAGGACACGCCACCTATCCAAGTGTACGTCTGCACTAGAAAGTGTGACGTCAATACAAGATTCGCCCATTTGGCTGCAAAAAGTAGGTGGTGCGTCGGGGGTGTTGTGAATAGTTAGGTTGATTTCAGCAATGAAGTCTTCAACAGCGCAGCGCCGTTCGTAATCCGTGGACCGAACTTTGCCATACCACAGGGACGAGGACGCATTAACGTCTGCGCCTACGATAACTTTGCAGCCCGCGAGTGACCGCAAGACGTGACGGAGATTATGTATGTGAGGACCAATCACATCGGTCTTATCTACAAGCCCCCAAACACAAACGTCAATAGTTTTTTAGAAACATACACGTCTCATTTGGAAAATAAGCGACGAGTTATAGTGTTCGGAGATTTTAATATCAATTTACTACGAAACGATCGTCAAACTACGATGTACGTCAACACAGTCAAAGAATCAGGCTATCAACTACTGAATAAAATAGATGACGACTATTGTACTCGAGAAACAAGTAACACTAAATCGCTAATCGACCACGTCTCCACAAACTTGCATGGAGGAAGATTTCATTTGGCTTGTATAGACTCATCCTTGTCGGACCATAAGCAACTATATTTAGAATTGAAAAATCACAAACGAATTCCAAAAATAAAAACTACTTTCACAGTTACAAATTTTGAAAAGTTATTCAATGCCATGAGGAATCAAAGCTTTGAAAATAAGGAATCAAATTATGAAAATTTGGAAAACTTTATTTTAACACAACTAAAACAAAATAAAATAACTAAAGTGAAAATAATGAATAAGCCGAGAGACGACTGGATAAATAAGAAAATATTGGATGACATTGATGAGAGAAATATTATTTGGAAAAAGCATAAAAAAAAACCTGATGACCCTATACTGCAAAAACTACTGAAATCAAAAAGATATGGTGTATTTCAACTTATAAGAAATACAAAAAACAAATTCTACTACGACGCCTTCAATAAATGTAAACAAAAACCAAAAAAAATGTGGAGCCTAATTAATAACTTAGCAAATAACAAATGTAAAACTAATTCCACCCCTCCTAAACTTATTATTAATTCATGTGAAATTACAAAAGGGGATGAGATTTGTCAATATTTTAATAACTTTTTTTCCACAATTGGTTCTGACTTGGCAAATGAAATTCCATTAAAATATCACAACAACCTCACAAATACTCTAAATTACGTCACAGAAACACCTAATAATGAACTAACTACATTCGAACCTTGCACAGTTAGAGAAATTAAGAAAATTATAGAAGATCTGAATACCAACACGAGTAGTGGTATCGACGGGATTAGTGCGAAGGACATAAAATGTATAAAGAACCTGATTCTAGATTACTTGACCAATTCCATTAATAAATGTCTTGAATTGGGCAAGTTCCCAGACAGCCTAAAAATTGCTAAATTAACGCCAATTTATAAATCTGGAAATAAAGCTGACCCTGGCAATTACCGACCAATATCCGTTTTACCTATAATATCTAAAATTTTTGAAAAGGTTATCTATAATCGCCTCATTCAATACTTAAATGGTTTCAATTTCTTTTATGATCAGCAATATGGTTTTCGTCCAAAATCGAACACATTGTCAGCCACAATAGACCTGATAACTAAAATCAAAACATCTATTGACAAGAAACTTATTTGTTTAGGAATCTTTATTGATTTAAAAAAGGCGTTCGATACCGTTTGCCATTCTCTCTTGCTTACTAAACTTAAAAACGTCGGAATAACTGAATCTGCGTATGGAGTCATGGAGTCGTATCTTACTGACAGATCTCAAATAGTCAAAATAAATAATCATGTGAGTGAACCAGCTAAATTAAGTTGTGGAATTCCACAAGGATCAATCTTGGGGCCCTTACTTTTCCTTATTTACATAAATAACATAAAAAACAGTAACATTTCCGGCAGTACAACTCTGTATGCTGATGACACTTGTCTCTTTTACTTTGGCAATGATATTGGTGAAGTTACCAGGCAAGCGCAAAATGATCTGTCTGTACTTAATGAATGGTTTAAATACAATTTGCTAACAATTAATCCAAAAAAAAACGTCGTACATGATATTTGCAGCTAAAAATAAAAAAATACCAGGAAACATCACATTAACTTTAGATAATGAAACACTACAAAAGTCAACAAATGAAAAATATTTAGGCTTAACTCTTGATCCAAGATTGACGTGGTGTAATCACATAGAAAAAACTCGAACTAAAATTTCCTCCCTTACTGGAGCACTACGAAGACTTTCTGGTTGTATCCCACACAAGATTAGAAATATGATTTATAATGCACTCGTTAAACCACACCTAGAATATTTAGTAGAAATATGGGGTTGCGCCCCTAAAACCTACTTAAATGAAATTCAAGTGATGCAAAATAAACTAATAAAAGCACTATATAACTACCACTACCTTACACCAACTAAACAAATATATAATGATACGAAAATTTTCAATATTAGACAACTGTATATATATAAAACATGTACACTAATAAGAAAAATTATAACAAATGAAACTCATTCTCAATTGACCTTTAAGAAAAGAAATCACGGATACCATACTAGAAATCGGAATAAACTCGTTCTTAGGCCACCCAGAACCAATTATGGAAAAAGAAATATATTATTTGAAGGAGTCGAACTATTCAATAAACTCCCAGACAATATTATTAATACTAAAAATTTTAACTGTTTCAAGAGAATGTTTAGACAATACGTTCAAAAAGATTGCCTACAAAACTAGAATAAATAACAGATTTAAATATAAAATGTAAAACAAAAATTTTGTATACCTACCCCAATTCTACTATTTTGTTTCCCTACGAGTACCACCGACTCACAGAATCAGAATCAGAATCAGAATCATTTATTTGTCAAACATAGGTATTACATAATAAGATCTTATGGTAAATAGGTTTAGGTGCGCTATGTTTTGTCAGTTATGACATACAAATATTTATGTTAGAAGGGTAAGTTAAAGACTAATTATTATACATGAAAGAAAAAATAAAAAGATGTGTAATTACAATATTAATAAATTGTTACCGATTAAATTTCTAAAATTATTTTTTACAATTAGGAATAATTAAAAATTGTCATTCAAGAACTCGTCCAATGTATAATAGCATTTGTGAAGTAGCAGCTGGTGTAGGGTAGTTTTAAACTTCTTTACTGGCAAGCATTTAATTGCGTCGGGTATTTTGTTATAGACTCGAGGAGCAATACCAAAGAAACTTTTCTTCATCAATGCTGTTCTACATTTCACATGGCTCAGTGTGTTTAAGTATTGAGTGCGTACAGGCATTTTCTTTACTGTAGCTAGTTTTTGGAACAAATGGGAATTGTTTTTAATGAATAATGAAGTTTCGAAGATGTACAAAGCCGGGAGAGGTAAAATATTAAATTTTTTAAAATATGGAATACAACTGTCTGTCTTTTTCAATCCACACATCGCCCGTACACATCTCTTTTGCATTTTGAACACGAGTTCTCGGTTTGTTGACTGTCCCCAGAAAATTACACCATATCGCAAAACCGATGATACTAGTCCATGATACGCGGTTAATAGTGTCTCAATATTCACTTTTTTTGACAGTTGAAATAGAAGGTATGCTGACTTGCTTAATCGTTTGCAAATTTCTTCTAGGTGTGGTTTCCAAGTCAATTTGTTGTCTATAGTAATACCTAAAAATTTTGCATTGCTTGCTTCTTCTATTCTAGAATTACCATAGGTGATATCAACTGGAGCATTTTCAAGTCGCTGATGGAAGTGCATCACTTTGGTTTTATTTAGGTTAATCACTAGATTGTTATTATTAAGCCAATTAATTATTTTATTAAGAGTATTATTAATGTCAAGTTGGTAATTATTTGGATTATTGCATTTTATAATAGCCGTGCTGTCATCAGCAAATAGTACCATTTCTTGCCTTGTCATTTTCGGTAGGTCATTAATATATATCAAAAATAACAAGGGTCCCAGAACACTGCCCTGAGGCACACCATATTTTATTTGCTTTGCTCCAGAGGTATATGTTTTTTCTAATTTAGTAACTGGGCAAATTCTAGAGATTTCTGTACATTGACATCTATTACTTAGGTAGGATTTTATGAGTTTATGGATGTTGCCTCTAATACCATAACAATATAATTTTTCTAGTAAAATTGTATGATTTACAAAATCAAATGCTTTCGTCATATCAGTGTATATAGCACATACCCGATTTCTTTTATCGACTGACATCAAGACACTTGATAGTAAATCAAATAGAGCCATATTAATATTGATATTCTTTCTGAATCCTTTTTGTTCATTGCAGAACAGTTTGAATTTTTCAAAATAGGCATAGATGCAGTTATATATTACTTTCTCAATAATTTTTGAAAATACAGGAATTTTTGCAATTGGTCTATAATTTTTCAAATCAGTCCTGTTATCTTTTTTGTAAAGTGGTTTAATTATTACTTTTTTTAATCTAGTTGGGAATATACCATCAGAGATACACAAATTTATTATATGCGAAAGTAGCGGCGCTATTAAGTACTTTACTTCTTTAATCACCTTGGTTGATATGTTATCATATCCAACGGTACTTGTATTTTTAAGACTGTTAATTATTTTTATTATATCATCACATGTGACTGGTAGCATGAATAGGGATTGTGATGCAAGATTATCTCTTAGATGATTTTTATTAGATGATGTATTATTATCTGTTTGAATATTATTTTCAATGACTTCAATAAAATACTGATTAAATTCATTAGCAATGTCAAGGGGGTGAGAAAATGTCAGGTCATTATGTTTAATAGATATAATTGGTTCTTGTGGTAGACTATGTTTTGATTTATTTATTATTTGCCAAGCCGCTTTCGACTTATTTTGTGAAGTATTTATGTGATGATTATTTTGGGCTTTCTGGGTTAGTTTTATAATTCTCCTGTAAAGCTCGGAATATTTTTTTAAAGTAATTTTATTTTTTATATTAGGATTTAGCCTATATGCCCAAAGAAGTTGTCTCTGTTTTTTACTACATAGTTTAATTCCACGAGACAACCATTTCGTTTTCTTATTGGTATTTATAGTGATAGTTTTAACTGGAAAGCACAAGTGATATAATAATAAAAATTCATCTATGAAACGGTCATACGATTCATTTGCGTCCATAGCTTCATAAACTTGCGAAAAAGATAAACATTTCAGATGATCCTTGAATTTAGCCAAATTAATGTCCGATAACTCCTGTTTTTTAGTTCTCCAGAATTTTAGTGTACATGTTTTATTGATAGGTACTTTTAACAGTTGTGACGTATGATCTGACAGAACTAAATCCATTACATCCGCTTTCCATCCATGTTGGTATGAATGTGCAAAATTATCAATGCAAGTGTTACTGATTAATCTTGTTGGTTTACTGAGTGAAAGTTTGAGATTGTATTGTCGGAGAAAACATTCAAATTCAAGTGTAATATTATTTCTTTTGAGTATGTCAATGTTGAAATCGCCGGTCAAAATAATTTTTTTATTAGTAGCAATACAGACTTTGCGCAATATTTTATCTAATATTTCATAGAATGTAGTATAGTTATATTTAGGTATTCTGTACACACATATAATTATGATACTGTGAGATATTATTTCTATGCCACAACATTCAATAGCACCTACCACTGAATGTTTTGCTATATCCGTTATTTCCCTGTAGTGTAGGCCTGCTCGAACAAAAATACAGGCTCCTCCTCGTTTAGTTACTCTTGAGAAGAAAGCAGCGAGACAATAATTAGGAATATGTAGTAATTTTTTACATTCTGTTTCGACAAAATGCTCAGTTATGCAGACAACATCTATATTCATTCCGTTATCAAAAAGCTCTTCTAGTTTAACTGTCAATAAATCAGATTTATTTAAAAGTCCTGCTATATTTTGGTGAAGAATATATAGATAATGATTATAGAAAAAACTGGGAATTATTATGTAGTTGAGTATCAGTAAGTGCATCAGTTTTTTGGGAACAGCCAGCAAATGACGACAAATTAGCTGTGTTTAAATCTAGAACAATATTCTGCAGATCGGATAAAATAATACTCAACCCTTTATTATTCAAGCTCCCATACCAATTATAAGTTTCGTAAGTATAAGGGAGGTTTAAGTTGGAATCCAAAATATACGCATATTTATAAGTCTCTACATCCATATAAATTAAATTATTGAAAGTATCTATTCTGCTATTGAACATAATGTTTTTATTTTCCATATATTTAAAAGTTGGTAGACATATTATAAAATTAGTGTGGGTTAATATCTGTATTTTTTCGCGAATGAAGGTAACTAGTTCTATATAATTATGCGTTCTTCTAAAATCCTCTTCTCCAATATAAATTATACAATAGTCGGAGTGCGTGAAGTTTTGTACTTTTTTGTCAATGTTATTTAAAAGTTGCTTTAATCCACACGTAGGCATACGGTAATGACATAATTGAAAATTACTTAGATCAGTTCGTTGACATAATGTGTACAGTCTATTCGATGTTTCACTACTTAACATGCATATATTATGTTTTAAAATAGGTAACGATGGTTTAGTTTGAGTAGTTCCGCTTTTTGAGGTTCCAACAGGTATTTCTGCAGTGGGTGTGCAGCTATCAAATATTTCAATGGTCTGCATTCCTTTAGACGTTTTTTTTGTACTGGAAATGTTATCCTTCTTTGGTAATTGTTTCTTCTTCTTGATGGTACTGCTGCCGTTATCTTTTTGAGCTGTTTCATTTTCCTTAATTAAAACTGTATTTCTTTGTTCTAAGGTGTTTATTTGAGAACTCAATAATTTTATTTCTTTGTGTGCACTTTCTAATTGAGACTTCAGGTTTTTGACCTCATTCCTAAGAATGTTTATTTCCTTGTCGTCTTCGTCTTCTGACATTTCTGGTAAACTATTAGTGGTACAATTCAATGTTTGTGAAAATAATTCCCTGCTTTCATTTGGTTCCGAGATAGTTCTAGGGCGTCGGAATGTTATATTCTCTAGGAAGTTCATAATGACAAGACAAATTTTTAAATTGTCACAAAAAGAATCACCTATATTCAGATTCGAACTCGGTATTCCACGATTCTTTAGAAGAGGTGTAAGCCCTTAGGCCGCCAAGCTACTCGAACAAGTTAGAAACGCACCGAAATGCGTGATCTATTGGTTTTTTGAACGATGAGTATTTTATTAGAATAATAACAGATGTCGCTGTTATTAAATTATCTTGCAGGAAGGTTATTTTGTCTGTTAACACTGTTTATGACATGGCAATTCTGATTAACAGTTAGTTCATGACATTTTAACTAGATGGCACTGTATTGATTTTTTATCAAGAGTACTGTTTGAATAAAAAACGGATTTTCGGCGGTAAAGATTTGTGGAAGATCACTGTTTTTCACTGCGTTTTGGAAATTATTATTAAGTTATTGTTTCACTGCACTGAATTAATCGAAATTTGAGCTGATGTTTATGTATTAAGTCATCAAGAACACAGATTTCTGTTTTTATTAGCAAGCACGAAAAGTATCCCGTACAAAAGTTTTTGTCTGATAAAACACACAATTCTTTATACAAATATCTACGAACGTTCTGTGGTCACTATTGTTCGTTTTTAAACATGGTTATCACAATTTAAATGACTTAGCACTCAAGTAACTATTTATTTTGATTTTTTTATACGGAGCTGATGTTTACTATGGCAGCAGCGCCATCTGCCTTTTCACGGAGCTCTTTTATTTTACTACTGCATGATTGTATTGTGTATATCTCATAGTTTAAGTGAACTGTTTGTGTTCTTTTATGAGAATAAACTCTTTAAACCGAGAAAGATGTCTACATCGCGCAATCAAAGTTATCCGCGAGTTTAGAACACATAGAACATTCCGACAATGTATGTCGGGCAGAAAGCCCACCAGACACAACACCCGTCTGGTCGGAAGATACCTTCCTTTTCACCGGGGTAGTGAGGAACTTTCCACTCTGTTCCTCCTACCCCCATACAAGTTTCGCTATTCCTCATAGTTTCGGATTTAGCCATCCACGCCTGGTTGTAAAATTCAGAATCTTATTAATACTATAATTATGTGAAAATTTTAGAGAACGTACGGATTTATGTTACTCTTTCACGCAAAAACTACTATACAAATTTGGATGAAACTCGGTACAGATAGTTTATAACTTTTTTTTTACGTGGTAAAATCATCAAATGAGTCCTCCCACCCAGGGCAGAGCGGGAGGGACTGTCAGACTTGTACTGACTAAAATCCACGGTGTCCTTCAATAGCCCTTTACGTACCCGGGTCACGGTAATCCCTTGGTCCCGCGACCCCAGCAGGCTTTGGCCCTCTACAGGCCCCGTCACTATGCTGACACTCTTTGATGCGCGCATGGAACACAACGCGCTGTCGACCCGGGCATGGTCCATGGTCGGACAGCGAGTCGCCCATTACTCGTTGCCCGCATGCCCGCGCCTATGGTGGGCGTCTATCACTGTTTCTGTTGTAGCTAACGGACATGTATACTGTGTTACTATAAAGTGTCTCTAGCTAATTTTTACAACTTTAAATACAAACCTGTTGCTGTTGTTGCCTAATTTGTTGTTGTTGTTGAGGTGTGAGGGTCGGCTTGTTGTGTATAGGCAAGTCATAAATAGGCTCCGGCTTCTTCGGTTGCTGTTGTTGCGCTTGTTGTTGAGCTTGTTGTTGCTGTTGTTGAGCTTGTTGTTGCTGTTGTTGAGCTTGTTGCTGTTGCTGGACTTGTTGTTGGAGTTGATTCTGATGTTGAGCTTGGTGATGTTGCAGTTGTTGTTGTAATTGCTGGACTTGTTGTTGTTGTTGGTGTTGATGCTGATGTTGAGCTTGGTGTTGTTGTTTTAGATGCTGTAACAAAGATGGAAGTGTTGTTATAAATCTAGAATTATGTGTTAAATATAATTAAGTACTAGTTTATGGCTGGCGAAACTTCATGGTCCTGCTCACAAATGCCACCGGTTTACAATGGGCATGTTGACCAAGTGTGAATGTGGGCCCAAGTGTGACCAAAGGACCATGTGCGAATGGGACCATGTGCGAATGGGACTATGTGCGAATGGGACCATGTGCGAATGGGACTATGTGCGAATGGGACTATGTGCGAATGGGACCAAGTGTAAACGTGGGACCATGTGCGAATAGGACTAAGCTTAAACGTGGGACCATGTTCGAATGGGACTATCTGCGAATGTGACCAGGTGTTAACGTGGGGCCATTTGCGAATAGGACCGAGTTTAAACGTGGTGCCATGTGCGAATAGGATCAAGTTTAAACGTGGTGCCATGTGCGAATAGGACCAAGTGTAAACGTGGTGCCATGTGCGAATGGGAACAAGTGTAAACGTGGGATCATGTGCGAATGGGACCAAGTGTAAACGTGGGATCATGTGCGAATGGGACCAAGTGTAAACGTGGGACTATGTGCGAATGTGGGACCATATGACATGGGAAAAAGTGTACATTGAGCCATGTGCAAATGGGGTCAATTGTAGACGTGGAATAAAGTGCAAATGGGACAAAGTGTGAACATTATTTTTACCTGTAATCTAATCTGCTCCATCGCACTGGGATTCACTTTCCCTTCAGCTTTCAGTACCGGCGCTACGTTTATTGCTACAGGCACCATTCGCTGTAACACCTGAAAATATGATACGCTGTAAGCAAGAGTCACTATCTTCTACGTTAAGCCTCGCTTGCCGAGGTTGGTCTGTGGATGGGTGACCATCTGTCATAGCGAGTTTCCTCCGTGCGAGGAAAGCACGTAAAGCCGTTGGTCCCGGCTGTCATTTGTAGATCTTTGACAGTCGTTACTGTTAGAAGCTCTAAAGTCTGACAACCAGTCTTACCATGGGGTATCGTATTACCCAGTTACTGTGTTGTGGAGGTCCGACAGGCAGTCGCTCCATGTAAAATACTGATATCCAGCTGCATCTGGTTCGACTGGAAGCCGACCACAATATAGTTGGGAAAGGGCAGGCAGATGATAAACGTAAGCTAGTTGGTGGCTCAGTGGTATCGACCCCGACCTACGAGTTGTGAGTTCGAACCCAGCCAGACGCATTACTTTGTGTAATTTATTTCATCACCACGGCTCTCAAAACGGTGAAGGAAAACATCGTGAGGAAACGGGCATGTCCTAGAACCAAACATTCGAAGACATGTGACATCTACCAATCGACGGCACGGTTAGCGCAGTGGCTGAGCGATTGGACTGCTACGCTGCGTGTCGCGGGTTCCATTCCCGCACGGAGCAAATATTTTTATGATCTAAAAATAGTTTTTCCGGGTCTGGGCGTTTGTTTATGTGAGTTTATATGTTTGTGAACGCACCCACGACACAGGAGAAATTCATAGTGTGGGACAACATTTTTCGAACAAAAAAAAACCGTACTAACGACTCACATACCTGGGCTATTACTCAGATAATATCTCACCTTTTTTTTAACGTGGTAAAGCCATCAAATGAGTCCCCCCACCCAGGGCAGAGCGGGAGGTATTGTCAGACTGATACTGACTAAAATCCACGGTGTCCTTCAATAGCCCTTTACGTTCCGGGGTCACGGTAATTTGTGAGTCCCGCGACCCCGGCAGGCTTTGGCCCTCTACAGGGGGCACCGTCACTATGCTGACACTCCTTGAGGCGCGCGTGGAACACAACGCGCCGTCGACCCGGGCATGGTTCATGGTCGGACAGTGAGTTGCCCATTAACTCAGATAATACCTCACCTTAGGTTTGTTGTTGGTCTGGGCGGCTGCAGCCGTCGGCTTGTCGGACACGGCCATCTGCGCCATCTTGTCGGCTAGTTGTTTCTGTTGTACATCTATTGATTGTTTTTTCTGCTGTACTTGAGCTGGTGTCAGATTTGGAGGCTGGGTCTTTGGTAATGCCTGCGGGTAGAAAAATAATATTTTTAATAAAGGGACCAGGTAGTAGCGCTACTTTACTACTTTAAAATATATTTTTTTTTTAAAGATAGATCCTTAAAATATATTTGCCTAGTATTTTTTCTTTGAAATGAAATAAATAAATAAAATATTCCACAACTAACACACAACGCCCTCTAGTCCCAAGCTTAAGCAGAGCTTGTGTTATGGGTACTAGACAACTGATAATAGTTATTTATGCAACTGTTGTATAATCAGGGGTATTAAAACACGAATGTGGGTTTATCACACGAGGCGTAGCCGAGTGTGATAATTGTATCACATGAGTGTTTTAATACCTAATTATAACAGTTGCATACAAGACTTTATCTACAATCATGATGTGAATCCTCTATAAAAGATTCTCATAACATACCATATTCGAGTGAAAAAATGGCGGGATATAACACGATAAGACAGACACAATTTATTGTTCTTTTTTCAAAATTTGTGCGATCTGGTGGTGAAAATGTCATTGCATGAGAATGTTCTTTTTTTGAAATTCATTATAACACGCGTTTGGATGATATAATGATCATTATATCATTGAGTGTTTTAATGTTGGCTATAAGCTAATTGTTATAGGTTATTTTATAGAGGATTAATAGCATGATAGTAGATAAACATACTTATGTATTTCTAAATACATACATATTATAGATAAATTACACCTAACACAGAACAAATGATCGTGCTCATTACACAAACATTTGCCTGGGTGGGAATCAAACCCGAGTGACCCTGACTGCTATGCCGGAGGTCGTATGTTTATCAGTTGTCTAGTACCCATAACACAAGCTCTGCTTAGCTTGGGACTAGATGGCGTTTTGTGATAGTTGTGGAAAAAAAAATCGTAAGAGCTTCTGCGATCAAGACTGGACGTGCTGCGGAGCCCTAAAGTTTTAAAGCAGTGCTTACCGGTGGCTTGGGAGCGACGGGCGGCGGCTTGGCGGCGCAGGGCTTGGGAGGGGCCGCCGGGTCGGAGGACGGGGGCTGCGCCAGCGCAGGACGAGAGGACGGCTCCGGCTCGCCCTGAGGGAAATATATGGAATTACTACTTTACGAAATTTTATTTCATTAAGTAAGTAGGTATAAAAAAAACGACGGATTGCACTCTGGGAGTGCCGGCTGAAGTGAAAACTTAAATAGTAATAAACACACACGAACATTCGCGCAAGCGCCCTGCGCCGTCTTACGAATTTTCGATCAGGTCACGTGTCCTGACGCGAGTTTAACATTTATTACCCATTCCAAAAAAAAGTGCACAACGCCGCTAAAGAAGTTTTCACTTCAAAAATACTTTTCAAACGACTTTGTAGGTTTTTTTTACTGTACCCCTATTTCTCGATTACACCTGGACCGATTTGAAAAGTTCTTTTTTTTTAACGGGTTTCAAGAGCATAGCACATTTTCAACTTTAGATCCCAATGCATAAATTTGAAAATCTATTAAAGACTAGCTTCCGCCCGCGACTCCGTCCGCGCGGATGTCGGTCTTCGCGTGGATGGTAGATTTTTTTTTTCTGCATATTTTTCCAGGATTAAAAGTATCCCATTTTATGCCCAGGATAATATGGTATAATTATACCAAGTTTCATCGAAATCGAACCGCTAGTTTTCACGTGATGCCTGCACAAACAGACAGACAGACAGACAAATTTTTTTTAATCACGTATTTGGGCTTGGTATCGGTCCAACAACACCCCCCGCTATTTATTTTTTCAATATTTTCAATGTACAAAATTTACCCATCTACAGATTTATTATATGTATAGATTACCTTAAGAGGCCTCTTACAGTCCACTAGCGCCACCAATCAAAAAAATGTCATAACTCGTAAATAGAATCAAAAATACCAAATGTGGTCTGTAATTACTGTAGAAAAGGCAATAACGTAATTTTATAACACATTGTCAACACTTGAAATATAGCTGTTTAGCTAAAATTTTTTATTTGTAACAAAAACGGCCGTTTATGTTTAGAATGCACGATTTAGCTAAACAGCTATATTTCAAGTGTTGACAATATGTTATAAAATTACGTTATTGCCTTTTCTACAGTAATTACAGACCACATTTTGTATTTTTGATTCTATTTACGAGTTATGACATTTTTTTGATTGGTGGCGCTAGTGGACTGTAAGAGGCTCCTTAAGCTTTATAATTATAAGTATAGTTACTCACATTAGCGCTTTTACACTGTTGTTTCTTCTTATTAAGTATGGATCGAAGTCGCTCTCTTGTTTCGTTGAAGTTCCGAGGCACAGGCGTCGTCATGGGCGGCTGAAAAAATGAACATACTATAAAAAAAACTGGACTTTAAAATCAAATAAAGTAAAAAAATAACTTATCTTTCGGAAGTTGGCGACTTAATTTTATTATTTCGAATGCTAGGCTGTGAAAAAGATGGATGAGAAACGATTGCACGTAGCGGAGATGAGAATGTTAAGATGGATGTGTGGAGTGACAAGAATGGATAAAGTAAGGAATGAGTTTAAAAGGGGAAGTTTGAAAGTGGCGCCTGTTACAGAAAAAATGAAAGGGAATCGTCTGTCTTGGTATGGACATGTGATGAGGAGGGATGACACTCATGTGACTAAGAGAGTGATGAGTATGAATGTTGATGGATGGAGAGGAAGAGGAAGGCCAAAGAAAAAGATGGATGGATTGTCTAAGGAATGATATGGAAGAAAAAGGAGTAAATGATACTGTGACGTTTGATAGAGGAGAATGGAAAACAAAACGTGTTGGGACGACCACAACTAAAATGGAATAAGGACAGGAAGATGATGATTCTCATTGAGATTTATGCCACCGATTTTCTTTATTATACCCTTTTTTGTGGATACAGGTGTGTCCCGATTGACCCTTGCATCCCTTTTCACCCCGTTTGACCGTTATCTATGACTCGTCCTCCTGCTGTGACCTTGTTTATGGGTTTAAAAAATAATAAACGTGTTATACTCACAGCATGTCCGAACACGGTGCAGTAACAGCAAGTACAGGGCTGTTCGGTACCTTCACCGGCACACGCCACGCCGCCGTGACCAACTGCGAAACAAAGACAATATTAGACCTCATTTAGACAAGGCGAGAACTTGCATGCAAGTTTGACTACATTGCGGTATTTGTTTAACCAACTGAATTTTTTGCCCCTCCATAGTCCGGAGTGTAACGCTGCTCGCATGCAATTTCTTGCATCGTCTAAATGAGGCCTTAGAACAGTCTATTGGCAGACTTTACTTAAGCGACTTTAACATTATTCTACCATAATTATGAGATGGTCGCGGAACTGTACGAATTACCGAGCCCCGGAACTGAAAGGGCTATTGAAAGACACCGTGGATTTTAGTCAGTACGAGTCTGACAGTCCCTCCCGCTCTGCCCTGGGTGGGAGGACTCATTTCATGATTTTACCACGAAAAAAAAAACATAATTATGAGATAGGTCATATAGATGTCGACCTCTCGAACTTGTCATTGGTCGAGACCATGCTGCGGTGTGAGACGGAATGGGAAGAGGTCGCCTCCTTCTGCGAAGCAGTCATGCTAGCGAAGGAGGAGGCAAGCTGCGCGAGGTAGAGTACAGGAGGCACAATCCAGCCGCCGCGGAAGACGCAGGCGCGGTCGGCGAGTAATGGGTGACTCGCCGTCCGATAATGAACCATGCCCGGGTCGACGGAGCGTCGTGTTCTAAGCGCGCCTCAAAGAGCTGTCAGCAAACTGACGGGGCCCCCTTAAACGGCCAAAGCCTGCCAGGATCGAGGGACTCTGCCATGAGGTAACTGTGACCCTAAAACGTAAAGGGTTATTGAAGGATCGCCGTGGTTTTCAGTCAGTAAAAGATAAATTTCCGGGACCAACGGCTTTACATGCTTTCCAAGGCACGGAGGAAACACGCTATGACAGATGGTCACCCATCTACAGACCAACCTCGGCAATCGCGGCTTAATCCGGCAGATCGGCCTGTGCGGCTGTATTAATTAAGCAAAAAAAAATAATTACAGAATGGAAAACTCACCTTTACAAACATGCTGCTGATGATTGACATTCTCGCACGCCTTCGCAACCGGTTTCGGTTTCACAACCGGTTTTTTGACCTCTTTCTTCTTTTCGGTTTTCTTTTCACCGTCATAACATTGTTTCACAATCTCTCCTAAACACACACTACTATCATTATCTTTGCAAGAATTGCAGACGCAATCATTAGTCCATTTGCAATCCGTTTTGGGAGTATCACATACATCACTTTCCGACTTCGACTGTCCGTTTCGCAAGCTGATTCGCTGAAACGCGACCGCGTTCAAAGTCTGTTTCGCGTTTCGCAAAGCTTGTGCGGAGTATTTCGCTAAATCTTCGTTATTTGATGGCGAGTTTGGTTTTTCTTTGTCATCGACTTCCTTGTCGGATTTCAGACTTTCTTCAAGATCTTCGTCCAGTAATTTCGCATCTATTGATGAGCAGATAGATATGACGTGTTTCTTGTACGTCTCTGGGACTGGGAGTCCTTGAGTTATGTAAGATTTTATTGTGTAAAAGCTGTCTAATAAAGATTTTTCGCCTTTTGATGTTAGAATCGCTTCGCATTTGGCTAACAATGCATCATTTTTGCACTTTTTATCGTCTTCTTCTACTTTTTCCTGTGGCTTTTCGTCTTTCTTTTTCGGTGGGTCTGTTTTCTTTACAACTCTTACACTAGCTTTCCCGATAATCTTGCTTAAACCCTTCGCTGCCAGAATTTCAGCCTCGCTAGCGTTCTGAGTCGTTTTCACAGGTTGAGGGACAGATTTACTAAAATTCTCTTTTAATTTTTCTTCGTACTGTTCTAATTTGTAGAGCATAACCAACCATTCATCTCCTGAAAGACTTTTCTTAGGCAAAGTTTCTATATATTGTTTATTCACATCTTTTAATCTACTAAGAAAATAGTCGCGTCTCTTCTCAATGGACATTGTAGAAAAATCTGGAACATTCTCAGCCTTTTTAATTTGAAACTCGCTGAGATCTTGTATCACATTGATTGCAGTTTCTGGATCCGTTAAAATCCAGTTAGCAAGAGGCTGGGATTCACAACATCTCCCTAAAACGTTGAAATATTGAAACTGTAACTCCTTAACCATGAGTTTTTTATCGTGAGTTAATTTTGGGAACTTCATTATTAATATATCTAGAGTATTTCCAACAGAAGTTGTAAGTAGCATCTGTCTGACAGACTCCCGCGACTCAGAATCTGAATCTTTAGAATGCAAATCATGTTGTTTCTTCAATTCTGCTAATTTTATATCCATACCAGGTTCGGGAACATAATTTTTCCCGGCTAAATCTTGAATATAGCTGTAAAACTTATCCAACATTGCTTCAATTTCATTTTCTAGTATCTCAACAGGTATTCCTTTAAATTTCGACGCGACATAATGCTTCCATGAGTTAAAACGCGATTTGACTAATTCTCTCAGCTCTTCCATGCTTAATGCGTCTTTTACTGAGTTATCAAATAATGTAGACGCTTTTGAATACATTTCAGAGTTTAAACTATTTTTAGGTAACGAAAATAGATCTTTATCCTCTTCCAAACATTTTGCTAAGACCGGACTTTTATTCTGCTTCAAGTATTCAAAGACTTTGTTGATGACGACTTGAGCAGAGATTGAGAAGAGGAGATCTTTGAAATCTTCTCTGTTTTTATTTTTCATGAGAGCTTGTAGATCTTTTTCATCTTTTAGCAATTCTACGATGTCCTTATTATCTAATTCAAACGTCATTGTTCCTACAATGTCATTAGTTTCAATTGTATTCTTAAGTCTACGTTGAGTTTTACGTTTCGCCGTATTTTTAGTTACTTTCACACTATCTCTAGTTTTATTCAATTTCAATTCTCGTATTTGTTTCAGAGTTTCCGGTGTCAATTGAGCTTCGTTATTGACTTCCGGTAGACTATTCATTATGGACGCGAATTCAGGTAGCTCGAAGGACGCGTTCGCGAATTCGGAAAGTTTAGATGCTATCTCCGGCATGTTAGCTAGAATTTGAGGCATATTTTCGACAAGTTCGGCTAGTTTTGTGTTAGCAGTGTTAATGTCTATGGGATCTTCGTTTTCTATTTTGTCTAAGAATTCTGCTGAGTTTTTGTCTAAAGTCATCATCACCTCGCAGATTTGTTCCAAAGACAATTGTCCATCATCTTCTTTTTTACCATCTTTAATACTGTTGTAAGAGTTAATAATATTCTGACATTCCTCCATAGCTTTTTTAATTTCAAGGCCAAAGGACACATACTTATAAATGTTGGGGTCTTTATCATTTTCTATCTCAGTTACACTTTCCTTTTCTTCTTTAACCAGAATTGGCGTCCGTCTCGCATTGAGGGGTATGTTTAAAACTTCTGGTGTAATTTGAGAGTTAAATTCTCCTTTCTCGCTTGTCAAAAACTTATTAACTGACAGTAATCTTTGATTAGGTTTCGAAGAGTACACCGGCATCGGCTCCGGTGTCGTAGGAGACATTTCCTGTAAAGGCGGGCTCACAGACTCCGGATATTTCCCTTCAATTTGTACATGAAATTCTTCGCTCTCAGTATTAAGAGCAAAATTTGAAAATTTCGCCAAACACTCTTTCATTTCCTTACACATATCGACCGTCTCTTTCTCACCAACGATCGTCTCCGTATCACTTATGTTATCTTCTCTTTCTAATGGAAATGCTTCGGGAGGTTCTGCTTCAACTTTCGCATCTTCTCTTAAATCATCCGTTAAAAGTTGTGTTGTATTTGACGGAGCTTTGTGTTTTAGCATTTGTAGTATTTTATGTGGTTTACTAATAATCGAAGGGGATGTCGGTTTTAGTTTTCGTTTTGGCGCAGTGGTTAAGCGAGGGACCTTGGGGCTGGCGGTCCTACGTTTACGTCTGGGTAGGTCTTCGATTAATGTGACGTTACTTTCCGGTAAGCTGTTGAGGAATTTTTTTTATTAGAGATTTTGTAATTGGCTATGTGAATCTAACTAGTTCGTCATTTATGCCTTTGTTAAACAGACAGGCGAGTCCGAAGCGATAGCGAACCAGTCAGTCCGATAGTTCTGTCACGCTATCGGATCGCTTTCGCTTTTCTATGTGACTGGATGCAAACAATTCCATACATTACAAATAAAAACGCCTCGCTTCGCGTTCGCGACGCCTGTCTGTTTGACAAAGGCTTTAGATTTTTGTAAAATAACGGACACGTATTTTTTCTTTTGTAAAATCTATGAATATTTACCAGGAACCCATCAAACCCCTAGAGTGAGGGCTCGTAACGTCAGAATTCAATATAAATTGTGAGTTATTGCCAGTTTTGAAGCCGTCGAATCTCCACCAAGATCGGGGTCGCGGGACTGTACGAATTACCGTGACCCCGGAACGTAAAGGGCTATTGAAGGACACCGTGGATTTTAGTCAGTACGAGTCTGACAGTCCCACCCGCTCTGCCCGGGGTTTGAGGACTCATTTGATGATATTACCACGTTACAAAAAAAAAACGTTATAAAAAAATTTACGAGTGGTATCAAAAAAATCGCTTGAAAATCGAGACCCTTTGCGCAAAAAAAGTTTTTTTTTTTAACACAAGCATATTACATTCCTGTTGTAATACCTTTTCGCAGCTAGAAAAAATATTGTTGAAAAGCAATTGGGAATCATTTATGTTGTGTTGTGGTATCACTGATAAAGTGGCAACATTGTTTTCGTAAGTTTGAAAAACGAACTGTCTCATGAATTCTTTGGTTAGTTTAACAATTGCAAAAATAAAGCTCCATTTATTTATTTTAAAGTGCCTTTTCTTTACTCAACTTCTAATACATACTTCTAAAAAATAACTGCTAAGTTAAATTACATCTTTCATCCACAACACCCTGTATAATCCAGCTCGAAGGACCAAGCTGGTAGTGTATAAATCGCGACTCTATATTTACAAGTGTAAGTTTTATTTTTGCTCACCTCTCCCGCTCCTGCCTGAGTTGATCCTCGAGCCACATTCGTAGCCTATGGTAGTACAGCTGCTGATCACGCATGTGCATCACTTTGCGTCTCACCTATAAACAAAATAATAACATAATTATTGGGTGTAATTTATCTATAATATTTATGTATTTAGAAATATATAAGTATGTTTGTCAGTTGCCTAGTACCCATAACACAAGCTCTGCTTAGCTTGAGACTAGATGGCGTTGTGTGATAGTTGTGGAATATTTATTTTAATTTTATTTTTATTTATTGTTTATACTTTTTCATGTTTGGTTGAACACTCTAATCTCTGGAACTACTGGTTCGAATTCGAAAAGACTTTTGTGTTGGATAGTTTTTTGTCAAGGAAGGCTATAAGGTATAAAACATGAGAACGAGCAGGGAACGAGATGAAATCACACGGAACGGCTAATTATAAGACATTTTCTAACATTTGTTCTTGGGGTCTTTATCACGAACAGAATTAAACAAGTTTCGTTAGGAATATATTCTAATCAGGCACACAGTTTTAAAACATGGGATTTACAGAAACTAATCGGATAACAGTTGCAGAGGCGCCATACCGTGCGCGCTGCTCGCTTGGGCGAACTGTGTACTGGCGACTGCGCAATGATGAAGCGGGAGGGGGGAAGGGTAGCCCTCCCGTTTACGTCCCGTGAAGAGGCCAGAGCGCGCGGCAGGGCTGGTGCGGGGCGGCGGGCGGGGGGCTGCCCGGGGGGGGGAGGGAGACCTACCTCCTTGAACCGCTGCAGATGGTACTCGGGACAGAGCGCGCGGCAGGGCTGGTGCGGGGCGGCGGGCGGGGGGCTGCCCGGGGGGGGGAGGGAGACCTACCTCCTTGAACCGCTGCAGATGGTACTCGGGACAGAGCGCGCGGCAGGGCTGGTGCGGGGCGGCGGGCGGGGGGCTGCCCGGGGGGGGGAGGGAGACCTACCTCCTTGAACCGCTGCAGATGGTACTCGGGACAGAGCGCGCGGCAGGGCTGGTGCGGGGCGGCGGGCGGGGGGCTGCCCGGGGGGGGGAGGGAGACCTACCTCCTTGAACCGCTGCAGATGGTACTCGGGACAGAGCGCGCGGCAGGGCTGGTGCGGGGCGGCGGGCGGGGGGCTGCCCGGGGGGGGGAGGGAGACCTACCTCCTTGAACCGCTGCAGATGGTACTCGGGACAGAGCGCGCGGCAGGGCTGGTGCGGGGCGGCGGGCGGGGGGCTGCCCGGGGGGGGGGAGGGAGACCTACCTCCTTGAACCGCTGCAGATGGTACTCGGGACAGAGCGCGCGGCAGGGCTGGTGCGGGGCGGCGGGCGGGGGGCTGCCCGGGGGGGGGAGGGAGACCTACCTCCTTGAACCGCTGCAGATGGTACTCGGGACAGAGCGCGCGGCAGGGCTGGTGCGGGGCGGCGGGCGGGGGGCTGCCCGGGGGGGGCGGCGCCGGCGCACGCCCGCCCACCAGCTGCATGCACACCTGGGGGGAGGATACATTAGCTTAGGATTATACTACAAAAATCAGAGACAATTGAACCAGAAGTGTTTAAATCCAAACTAATATTATAAATGCGAAAGTAACTCTCGTCTGTCTGTCTTTTCTTCACGCGTAAACTACTGAACCGATTTGTGTGAAATTTGGTACAGACATAGTTTGAAACTTGAGAAAGGACATAGGATAGTTTTTATATAAAAAATAAAAACAAAAATCTGCCGGAAGTCACTATTTCACGCGAACGAAGTCGCGGGCAAAAGCTAGTAATCAATAAATCATACACCTAACAGAAAAAACTCCTAAAAAAATCGTCTCGTCCGCGTATCACCACGTTCACGAATTTGGTCTGAGCAGAATTTAGAGTGACGGGCGCCACAAATAAGACATTAATTACTTTCTAAGTTCGCGAATTGGCCACTAGCAGCGCTCGTGACGTGTTTCAAACATTTCTATAAATTTGATCTTACCGCTCGCGCCGCGCATAAGCCACATCTCTCGCCTGAGGGAGAGGACAAAGTCCACCTCACGACCACTAGCAAAACGACATATTGCGTCCATGTGTGCATACGTGTTACAGAAATAAATAATTTTCAACATGCGACCCGGTTAGGACACGAGAACATATTTATTATATTGACAATACAATCAACCAGTCACTTGGTATTACAAGTTTTATTAACAAACTAGCTTTTGCCAGCGGCTTCGCCCGCGTTGAGTTTCACGTGTTATTGTGAGTCAACCATAAAAGATAGACATATGCTGTCTAGGAATATTTTTATATAATTTTAAGGAGAACATTTCCGTCATACATGATTTCTATGTAGCTTTAACCATTAAGGCTGCACACGCGACGGAAGCTTAAAAAATGGAGTTAACTTCTCCCGTTTTCCCAATATTTCCCTTCACTGCTCTGCTCCTATTGATCGTAGCGTAATGAAAAGTATACTATAACCTGCCCAGGAGTATGAAGATAATTGTGCCAAATTTCGTTAAAATCCGTCGAGTAGTTTTTGTTTCTATAATGAACATACAGACAGACAGACAGACAAAAATTTTACTGATTGCATTTTTGGCATCAGTAGCGATCCCTAATCACCCCTTGATAGTTATTTTTTAAATATATTTCATGTACAGAATTAGCCTTTCTACAGATTTATTATAAGTATAGATATAATTACTATATTGTACTACTAAGGTTGTAATTATTTTAATTAATATCAATATGGAATATAATGTAAGATTATAGGAAGAAAAACTGAAAAATAGAATGCAAGTAAAAAAAAACCGGTGCTTACAAAAAAACTCACCGTGGACAATTTCTTCTGTTTCCTATAAACTTGCAGCTGCCTCCGGTGTACTTCCGGCAGTCGTCGATACATCGCCATCAACTTCCGGTCTACTTCAGACAGGCCCATGTCGACACGTTTCCTGTTGTTTAAAAAAAACTTAGTAAAAGTAAAACTCGCCTCCTTCTGCAAAGCAGTCATGCGAAGGAGGAGGCGGGTCGCGTGAGGAAGAGGACAGCGTCCTCCCTCCACCCCAGCCGCAGTGGTAAACGCCCACGGCGACGGACGTCGGCAGACGATCTCCGGCCACCGTAGGCGCGGGCATGCGGCGAGTAACGGGCGACTCGCTGTCCGACCATGAACCATGCCCGGGTCGACGGCGCGTAGTGTTCCACGCGCGCCTCAAGGAGTGGCAGCATAATGACGGGGCCTGTAGAGGGCCAAAGCCTGCCGGGGTTGCGGGACTCACAAATTACCGTGACCCTGGTACGTAAAGGGCTAGTGAAGGACACCGTGGATTTTATTCAGGCAAGTCTGACAGTCCCTCCCGCCCTGCTCTGGGTGGGAGGACTCATTTGATGATTTTACCACGATTAAAAAAAAAGTAAAACCACGCCGGTATGTAGGTTATTTTAAATCGTGGCAAAATAATAACTATCGCAAAGCATTTTTTTTTCCATTTTTAAAGTTGACTCACCTGGCTTCATGGTCATTCCTGGTGGGAGGCGCGGGCCATTCGTCGCAATGTTTTAGTACCCGGTCCATCAGCCTTTCAATTGAAGCTATGGAACGCATCAGGTGCCTGACGGAAAGAAACAAAGATAATATGTGTTAACTATATATATATTAGGGTGTAAGAGACATCGACGCACAAACGGATACCATGGGTTCAGGACATGTTTCTGGACCCACCTATGTTGGAATTTTTCGTCGGTTTTTCCCAAATTATCACATTTTCTTTTTAAATTTAGACTGTTCATAATCGTTATTCTTACTTACCCAATATTAATAATAAAAAAGTAATTATTTCGTTACTTACACTAAAAGCATTGCACTTTATTTTATACGTCGTTGTAAGTTTAGATCTAAAAGATGAGAGTACCTGACAGTGCGACACAGTTCCCCGGGCGCGGCCTCGCCCTCGGAGCCCCCGGACTCCACGGCGGCTGCTGCAGCCAGGAGTAGTTCTGATGCCGAGTCCAACGACGAGGAAGTGGAGAGACCTAAGGATCCACTACCGGAGTTCGCGTCTGAATCTGATACTGTAAAGAAATAGTATATTTTGATACACGTGGGGAACGTTTCTTTCTTTTTTTTAAAAAAAAACGTTGCCCCACACTAGGAATTTCTTCCTGTGTCGTGGATGCGTTTACAAACATAGAAACTCACATACACAAACACCCAGACCCGGAACAACTATTTGCATATCATACAACTATTTGTTCCGTGCGGGAATTGAACCCGCGACACATGGCGCAGGAGTCCAATTGCTCAGCCACTGCGCCAAACGTGCCGTCAGTTATTATTCGAGATGTAATTGCGGAACGAGCCGTAGGCGAGCGGCACTGTTGAATCCTATGCTATATTATGCGAAATTCATTATGTCTATTATAGTTATTTATGCAACTGTTGTATAATCAGGGGTATTAAAACACGAATGTGGGTTTGATAATAGTATCACATGAGTGTTTTAATACCTAATTATAACGGTTGCATACAAGACTTTATCTACTATCATGCTATTAATCCTCTATAAAAGAACCTATAACAATTAGCTTATTGCCAACATTAAAACATTCAATGCTATAATGATCATTATATCATCCAAACGCGTGTTATAATGAATTTCAAAAAAAGAACATTCTCATGCAATGACATTTTCACCACCAGATCGCTAACATTTTGAAAAAAGAACAATAAATTGTAGACTAATTCGTAATTTCGGATTCTCGTCTTATCGTGTTATTTCCCGCCATCTTGAATTCACATAGTTCTGTACAACACCCTATGGTATGAAAATCTTTTATAGAGAATTCACATCATGATTGTAGATAAAGTCTTGTATGCAACTGTTATAATTAGGTATTAAAACACTCATGTGATACTATTATCACACTCGGCTACGCCTCGTGTGATAAACCCACATTCGTGTTTTAATACCCCTGATTATACAACAGTTGCATAAATAACTATTATCTACAATCATGCTGTGAATCCTCTATAAAAGATTCTCATAACATACCATATTCGCATACCATATTCGAGTGAAAAAATGGCGGGATATAACACGATAAGACGAGTTGTTCTTTTTTCAAAATTTTAGCGATCTGGTGGTGAAAATGTCATTGCATGAGAATGTTCTTTTTTTGAAATTCATTATAACACGCGTTTGGATGATATAATGATCATTATATCATTGAGTGTTTTAAAGTTGGCAATAAGCTAATTGTTATAGGTTCTTTTATAGAGGATTAATAGCATGATAGTAGATAAAAGAATTTACAATTGTTAGAAAAGTGTGCACGATGCCAAAAAAAAATCGTCGCATCTCATAATGTCCTTTTCTCAAAATTTATTTATTTATTTATTAACACATCATCACTATCATTACAGGATTTTCCTAATTCAATAGTGTGGCCGCAATATTACAATTTTAATTACTACCTATAACATAAAATGTACATTGTAGTTTTTGTGAACTCACTCAGAGAACAAGTAAAAATATCAATGTTTTCTGCTACGTCATTAAGTACACGTAAGGTTCGCGTCATTGGGGCTTTACTCAGTAGATTGGTCCTACCACTGGGGATCGCCAATAGACGTGGTCGTCGCCTTCTCAATACATAGTTGTCGGGCACACACAGGTTTATTTCTTTCAATATACCTGGGTTCGAAGTCTTGCCACGCAATAATTTAAAAACATAAGTAGCAAGAGCTATGCCCCTCCTTGTTTCCAATTTATTGTATCCCACCATGCCTATAACAAACAAAGTTGGATAAAAAATATCCATATCTCAAAATTGTATTTTTTTTTTGTTGTAAAAAATATAACAAATTAATGACATGCGATCTAGAAAGAGTGTCCATGGAGTTTCTTGCCCGTTCTTCTCCATAGAGATCTACTCCTTGTAATGGGCATCTACGGTACTTTCAAAGTCAAAGTCAAAGTCAAATCATTTATTCCAATTAGACCATCAGAGGCACTTTTGAACGTCGATTATTAAAATTAAAGGAAATGGGATGGGAAGGGATTGATTCTACACCCATTCGCAAGGGTAGGTTTGTATGGAGAAGAATGGGCAAGAAACTCCATACTTACTCTTTTTCAAAAATGTTTTACAATGTTTTGATATCACAAATTTAAAAATAAATGTAAATGCGATGTACCCATAAAATCTAGACCATTTATAGGATAAAATACAAAACAAAAAAAAAAAAAAAAAACAAAAAACAATTACACAGCTAACTTTCACAGTTTTTATGTCTTGTGACAGGGTCCATAATTGATACAATGTTTTAACATACCAACTGTTTTATTTAACACTAGCACTCCACCCGCGACTTCGTCTGCGCGTGTTTCTGACATCGAACTCAGTGAATTTAAATACCCGGTCACCCTCCTTATTGGATACTTTTGGATAATCTATCCAACTAACATAGTAACTTTAAAAAATCGTTCACATTGAAGAAACCCTCTACAAACAAAAATAAGATTTTCTTTCTACTTATTTTTCCAGGATAAAAAGTATCCCATTTTATGCCCAGGATAATAAGATATAATTATACCAAGTTTCATCGAAGTCGAACCGTTAGTTTTCACGTGATGCCTGCATATACAGACAGACATTATTATTTTTTCAATATTTACAATGTACAGAATTGACCCTTCTACAGATTTATTATATGTATAGATTATGGAATGCAATAAAGTATTGAGTATTGAGTACTGTAGCACCATAATTTTGTAGTATTTAATTATATATTTATTTGTCTTTGACAATTCAGAAGTGCCTGTAACTGGTCTTGAAATAAATGCATTTAACATCCAATGTATTTTTTGAGATGTAACGACAAAATCGCGCAATCACATTTTCACGGTTAATGGCGCCACAAAAGTACGATTATTTTCCAGTTTCGGTATGTAGAGGTACTCACAGTCGTCCAGGTCGCAGGTGGTGTTAGAATCACTGTCCTTGTCGGCGGGAGGCGCGGGCTGGCCCTCCGCGCACTCCGCTCCCTCGCCACTCTCACCTGAACCAAGCAATATGTATATGCATTAACGCCTTGAGACCTCGGTCCAAAATGGGGACAGATAAGGCTATAAAACGCCATTAAGAGCTCGTGGCAATTCCAGTTAGAGCCTGAGTAGCCTTAGTGTCAGAAACTAGAAAATCACACAACCAAAGGGTATCTTTATTTTTTTTTTCTTTTTTAAAACGCACACTAGGAATTTCTCCTATGTCGTGGGTGCGTTTAAAAACATAGAAACTCACATACACAAACACCCAGACCCGGAACAACTATTTGTAGGTCATACAAATATTTGTACCGTGTAATCGAACTCGCGACACGCAGCGTAGCAGTCTAATCGCTTAGCCACTGCGCTAACCGTGCCGTCAATCGATCGTATTACCCAGTTACTAGGTTGTGGAGGTCAGTTAGGCAGTCGCTCCATGTAAAATACTGATATTCAGCTGCATCTGGTTCGACTGGAAGCCGACCACAATATAGTAGACGCCACAGATGATGTTGACTAAACCGACACAAACATCCAGGTCACTACGTACTATTCCAAACCACTGCAACTCCTGAAAGCCAGAATCAACAGTGGCAACCACCAGAAAAGCGCCGAGACAATGAAGCTCGACGTGTCCCGGAGAATGAATTTACCTGTCTTGGATCCTGCAACGAAATTAATCAGAAAAGAATAGTGGAGGAGTAGGAAAAATATGTTTCCACTTCCCTCCATGCAAGCAGGAGACAGAACAAAACAAGGCCAATAGGCACAAAAGGACGTCTTAAAACCAGGATTGTTCCGCTGAGTGAATGAGGTGGCGCTAGATGACTTGTATAGCTGTCTCTTTCACTCACTGGAACAAGCTTGGTTTTAAGACGTCATAATACGGTTGCTGGTATAACTACGTATATGACAGAAGTACGTACCGCTGTCGGCTGTCTCGACGCTCTCAGCGCTGTCTGCACTCTCTCGGCTGGCGTGACTCTCAGCGCTGCCCATACTCTCGACACTGTCCGCTCCGTCCTCCGGTGGTCTGTGAAACGAGATACAGTATACACATGCTTACTAATAAAATAAATGCAAAGTGAAGTTTGTTTGTTGCGTTTTTAAGAGGCCTCTTACAGTCCACTAGCGCCGCCAATCGAAAAAATGTCATAACTCGTAAATAGAATCAAAAATACAAAATGTGGTCTGTAATTACTGTAGAAAAGGCAATAACGTAATTTTATAACACATTGTCAACACTTGAAATATAGCTGTTTAGCTAAATCGTGCATTCTAAACATAAACGGCCGTTTTTGTTACAAATAAAAAAAATTAGCTAAACAGCTATATTTCAAGTGTTGACAATGTGTTATAAAATTACGTTATTGCCTTTTCTACAGTAATTACAGACCACATTTTGTATTTTTGATTCTATTTACGAGTTATGACATTTTTTCGATTGGCGGCGCTAGTGGACTGTAAGAGGCCCCTTAAGCCTAAATTGTTAAATTGAGTTGGTTACGTCTGTAACCAACGCGTTCTGAGACCTATCTATCTAGATAGGACTTAGAACGCGTCCTAGCAGGATACTTTAGCACTGGAACGGAAAGAGAAATCGAAAGAATTGGCTATTTGACTGAAAAATTATAATTAGTCCGTCACTTAGATTATCAAAAAATATTCGACCCGTATTTTTTCTTTTGTTTCGCAAACCAAAATTGACGGAGATACGACGCTTTCAAAATTGGCAATACGTCACAATTCAGTACAATTTCTATTGAATTCTGACGTCACGAGCTCCCACTCTCGAGTTTTGATGCGTTGTATTTTGGTGAATATTCATTGATTTTACAAAAGAAAAAATACGTGCCCGTTATTGTTTTAAACTCTAAATGACGGACTAATTATATTTGTAACTAGCTTCCGCCCGCGACTCCGTCCGCGCGGATGTCGGTCTTCGTGTGGATGGTTTATTTCCCCATTTTGAGTAACTCTGAAAATGATATCTTATAAATATTACGGCGCTGAATCCACTGCGGGTAATGCAACGTGTGTTCGTGGTTCTACAGAACAACGTCTATGAATAAAACTGAAAAATAAGATTTTTTTTCTACGTATTTTTCCAGGATAAAAAGTATCCTATGTTATGCCCAGGATAATAAGGAATAATTATACCAAGTTTCATCGAAATCGAACCGTTAGTTTTCACGTGATGCCTGCACAAACAGACAGACAGACAAATTTTTTTTAATCATTTATTTGAGTTTGGTATCGATCCAGCAACAACCCCCGCTATTTATTTTTTCAATATTTTCAATGTACAGAATTGACCCTTCTACAGATTTATTATATGTACAGATTTATTTATTTTAAAGATTTTTGGTCAATCCTCGCGAACAAAGTATGCTTATTATAATGAAACTTACTTAGCGCCCGTCCCGTCTCCCTGCTGTAACTCTCTACTCGTTGTTTCTTCTCCCATCTCGTTTGGAGGCTGCGAAACAATAACCAGTTAATACCATCTTAGTTATCTTAGTTGGGCCGTGGGGTCCGAGTAACTTTTCAAAGACATCGCCAAGCGTATAGTCGACGCCTCGCGTGACCAGAGGGCTTTTTTTTTCGTGGTAAAATCATCAAATGAGTCCTCCCACCCAGGGCAGGGCGGGAGGGACTGTCAGACTTGTACTGACTAAAATCCACGGTGTCCTTCACTAGCCCTTTACGTACCGGGGTCACGGTAATGGAAAAGTCTCGCGACCGTGACCGTGAGGGCTGGCGTATTTCTTGGTCAAAGGATCAGCATTGCCCTCCAACGTGGCAATGCTGCCAGCGTTCTGGGCACTTTCAACATTGACAGCAATGTGGACAAATTTTTTGACGCCCTATAAATTTTTAATTTAGTCATTTTTGTAAATATTTTACTTTTAATTTTAGTTTTTAAATATAGTTAATATCTTAAACAAATCACGGTTAAATACATACACTAGCGAGCAAAAGAATTGGATCACTTGGAAATGATCCGTGATAGGTCCTTGAATAATGTCGTGATTTAAATGAATTTGATATCAATTTAAAGTTAACAGTTAAACCTTTAGAATGTTACGAATGTTACCATTTTTATTATTCTTAACTAGTTATTAAGTACTCAAGATCGCGCGGAATCGGAGTAAGTGTATCCATAATTTTGCTCGCGAGTGTATTTGATAGTACCTACAACGGACTTTGCACATGTATACAGGGTGTAAGAGACATCGACGCACAAACGGATACCATGGGTTCGGGACATGATTCTGGACCCACCTGTGTCGGAATTTTTCGTCGGTTTTTCCCAAATTTATCGGTTATTCTTACTTAACCCAATGATATTAATAATAAAAAAGTAATTATTTCACTACTTTCACTAAAAGCAGCAATGTAAATAATACTAGAAATGGGTGTTTTCTCAGCTGTTTATAAAAGTTCAAATAAATGGTCATCGTATACTTAAATACTGTGTCCAGTACCGCAGTACATGTAGTATCTAATGCGCGGCACACTATTTAAAAAACAAAACAAATAAAAAAAATATATTAGAAAGAAACCGCCGAAAAATCCCAACACGGGGGCGCCCAGAATCATGTCCTGGACCCATGGTAACCGTTTGTGCGTCCATGTCACTTACACCCTGTATAGAGGGTCAGAGGCTGAAATATTGATAACATTACCTTATCGCCCTCCGTACTCGTCTCGGGTCTCGTGCCGTAGTACTCCGCATCGTCCGTCATACCGAAGAAAGCCATTCTGTAACAACATACGGAAATCATCATCTGCCTGCCTTTTCCCAACTATATTGTGGTCGGCTTCCAGTCGAACCAGATGCAGCTGGATATCAGTATTTTACATGGAGCAACTGCTTGTTGGACTTCCACAACACAGTAACTGGGTAATACGGTATCCCATGGTAACTTTTTTTTGTCGTGGTAAAATCATCAAATGAGTCCTCCCACCCAGGGCAGAGCGGGAGGGACTGTCAGACTCGTACTGACTAAAATCCACGGTGTCCTTCAATAGCCCTTTACGTTACGGGGTCACGGTAATTAGCGAGTCCCACGACCCCGGCAGGCTTTGGCCCTCTAGAGAGGGACCCCGTCATTTTGCTGACGCTTTTTGAGGCGCGCGTGGAACACAACGCGCCGTCGACCCGGGCATGGTCCATGGTCGGACAGCAAGTCCCATTGCTCGCTACCCGCATGCCCGCGCATACGGTGGCCGGAGATCGTCTGCCGACGTCTGTCGCCGTGGTCGTTTACCACTGCGGCTGGGGTGGAGGGAGGACGCTGTCCTCTCCCTCACGCGGCCCGCCTCCTCCGACCGCTTCCCACTCCGTCTACCCCATGGTAAGTCGTACTTAACATTTTGTATTAGGCCCACTTGCACCACAAACCACTAAACAGGTTTAGCGCTAAACTGATTTAAAACATCGTTCTGTCTCTGTCAAATTGTTTGAAGTTGAATGAGACAGAACGATGTTTTAAATCAGTTTAGCGCTAAACCTGTTTAGTGGTTTGGGGTGCAAGTGGGCCTTAGAGTTATAAATCTAAATTCAATTTCAATTTCTGTAATTATTTCGTAATCTGTAATGGTATGTGACATATAGTGTAAGCATGTCAGTTGTAACTTTGACAGGCCTGTTGGTCTAGTAGTTAGCGACCCTGACTGCTATGCCGGAGGTCGTGGGTTGGATTCCCACCCAGGACAAATGTTTGTGTGATGAGCACGATCATTTGTTCTGTGTCTGGGTGTAATTTATCTATAATATGTATGTATTTAGAAATATATAAGTATGTTTATCAGTTGTCTAGTACCCATAACACAAGCTCTGCTTAGCTTGGGACTAGATGGCGTTGTGTGATAGTTGTGGAATGTTTATTTAACCTTTTATTAATTTAAATGAAATTAAAGACCTGAAATGAATTAATTATTGACGACTTAACATGATAATTATACGTACATTGCAGCCTTTAGATGTCCAGCACTGCAAACAGGCCCACCCCATATACCACTGTAACAATGAAAACAATATTTATTAATTTTATGGACTCAGCAGTCATTGTACCGATAGTCGTTTCGGTCAATGGACTAACTGCGAAGAGCCTCGACCAACACCTTAAGTGGCTCTCATTGTGCAGCTGGCTCAAGGGCTTGATGCAGAAAGCAGTTCTCTTGGACACGGCGCGCATTGTGAGGAGATTCCTCTCTCTAGAGCCCTAACCACCGGCACCTTGGACCCTGTTCCCGATGCTAGTGGGCCAAAAAATATTTAAAAATGTAAACAAATAGGTCAAAATCAAAAGTCATTTATTCAAATTAGGCTGATTTATCAGCACTTTTTGAAGGTCAATTTTTACATAAGACAGTCCCCTAAAGCGCCCCCCCATTCGACACTTCCTAGTGTTTTGTCTGGGAAGAAGAAGTGGCGGAACAAACTCCCCAGCAACACATCTGTCTGTACGGTTAGAGGAACCAAGATTGTATACAATTTAATAGAACATTCACATTATACATCAATCCGATATTACATCCCAACCGTGACTAGAAGGCACAAAAGATAAACTAGGACCAACGCAGTAAATAACAATTTAATGAAAAAGAAAAAAGGTAAAAAAAAAAGAATAAATGATTACAATATTTAAATATTCAATTATAATTAGTAATAAGCTATGTTCTCATGTAAGTGACTATGTCTTAATGAGAAATAAAGTTCTTTAAACCGAAATATTTAATTTGCATACACTTGCAAGTACAAGCATAGAATCACTCCGATTCCACGCGATCTTGAGAACTTAATAACTAATAAAGAATAATAAAAATGGTACCATTTTAAAGGTATAACTGTTAACATTAAATTGATACCAAACTCATACAAATCACGACATTATTTAGGGTTGGACCTCATCTGGCAGCACGGAATCGCCTTTTTCCGTCGCCCTTTCTCTTTCTGTCGCTAAGAACTGCCATTTGCTAGGCCGAGACAGACAGCATAATGCGATAGCACGCGGGGGAATCCTCGAGGCGATCGGCATCACGGACATAAAGCCTTATAGTAGATGGCAGTTCTAAGCGACAGAAAGAGAAAAGGCGACGGAAAAAGGACTGGGCTGTTGGTCTAGTGGTTAGTGACCCTGACTGCTATGCCGGAGGTCGTGGGTTCGATTCCCACCCAGGACAAATGTTTGAGTGATGAGCACGATCATTTGTTCTGTGTCTGGGTGTAATTTATCTATAATATGTATGTATTTAGTCTATATATATAAAAGGAGAACTGACTGACTGACATATCAACGTACAGCCGAAACTACTGGGGCTAGGAATGTGAAATTTTGCACACGGCTTCCTATTATAATGTCCCCTACATTATAATAGGAAGCCGTGTGCAAAATTACTACAATTACAACTACTACACTACATTACAAGCACTAAGAAGGGGTTTTTGGAAATTTAACCTTTAAGGGGGTGAAAAGAGGGTTTTAGGAAAGTACGTAAACCACGCGGACGAAGTCGCGGGAAAAGTGCTAGTAATATATAAGTATGTTTATCAGTTGTCTAGTACCCATAACACAAGCTCTGCTTAGCTTGGGACTAGATGGCGTTGTGTGATAGTTGTGGAATATTTATTTATATATTATAAAAAGGCGATTCCGTGCTGCCAGATAAGGTCGAACCCTTAAGGAGCTATCCCGGATCGATTCCAAGTACGTGATTCCATACTTTTGTTCGCGAGTGTAATAGACATGTAAACAATATCATTACATTGCAAATCTAATTAATAAGTAATTAATAAAAAGATAATGCTATTAAATACGTTGCGTGTTGCGTTGCAACAAGTTGCGCGACCGTCCATGTTTAGATTTTACTACCGACCCGCCCCGGCTCTGCACGATTGTATACAATCTTGGTTCCTCTAACCGTACAGACAGATGTGTTGCTGGGGAGTTTGTTCCGCCACTTCTTCTTCCCAGACAAAAAACTAGGAACTTTCGAATGAGAGGGGCGCTTTGGGGGACTGTCTTATGTAAAAATTGATCTTCAAAAAGTGCTGATAAATCAGCCTAATTTGAATAAATGACTTTTGATTGATTAGGTGCATTCTGTATAAAAATTCTGAGGGAAAACCGCGTGAGTTTATGTAAGTATGTAATAGATGTTGGTTGACTTACGTGAGTAACTGCTTCCTCTGCTGTGCGCACAGCGAGCGCGGCGTGAGGCAGTCACACCGATGTTTGTACCCCGACCACATGTTCACTGTGAGAAAAACAAGACTGCTATAGACTAAATTATATTTTTTTTTTATGTAAAATAAACTGTTCCCACTGTTGGAACACCGGTCTCTTATCTGTGAGAAGGGGGCGGGTTGTAATCTACCACGAGGACCCATCATCACCTTGTGTAATTACGCCGGATCAGGACGGGTTGGTAGATGTCACACCCCGTCGGGTAATCACCACGCTGGATCAGGGCGGGTTGGTAGATGTCATAGCCCTTCGTGTAATCTACCACGCGGGCTCAAGGCGGGTTGGTAGACACATCTGGTATGATATACTTACAGTCGCTGGGCGTGGTCCGCACGGCCATGTCGGCGAGGCGCGCGCGCGTGGAGGCCCGCTGGTGCGGCCGCAGGTAGCGGGTTGGTAGACACATCTGGTATGATATACTTACAGTCGCTGGGCGTGGTCCGCACGGCCATGTCGGCGAGGCGCGCGCGCGTGGAGGCCCGCTGGTGCGGCCGCAGGTAGCGGGTTGGTAGACACATCTGGTATGATATACTTACAGTCGCTGGGCGTGGTCCGCACGGCCATGTCGGCGAGGCGCGCGCGCGTGGAGGCCCGCTGGTGCGGCCGCAGGTAGCGCGCCAGGCGGCTGCGGGCCGCTGTCACCCACGAGTAGTTGTCACCCGAGCTGCCTGGTATCATGTCCACCTGGTACAAACATCTTGTTTAAAGTCTGAATTTCATCATCATCATCAGCCTAGCAGTCCAGGTAACCTACCATAACGTCTTAAAGCCGGAGTATTTCTAGTGAGGGAACGAGATGGCGCTAGACGACTTGTATAGCTTTGTCTCTTTCCCTCACTGGAACTACTCTGACTTGAAGGTGTTTCCTTCGTAGTAGCAAGCGAAATACAAATTTTCTTGTATTTTTTACTCTTTGCATATCCGTAACAAGTTATAACTCGATCAAAATATGAATTGCGACAATAACAAGTATAATTTTAAATATAAGAATGATCTAAACATTCGCGCCATTCGTTCTCACATAGATTTGGTCAAAATTGGTCGAATGTCCGGAATCTAACTTATTTACGCCCACGGCTAAGGACGTGCGGGCGGCAAGTAATGAGCGACTCGCTGTCCGACCATGGACCACGCCTGAGTCGACGGCGCGTTGTGTTCCACGCGCTTCGAGGCGCGAGTTACAGCATAATGACGGGGCCCCCCTTTACAGGACCAAAGCCTGTCGGGGTCGCGGGACTCACGAATTACCGTGACCCCGGAAAGAAAAGGGTAATTGAAAAACACCGTGGATTTTAGTCAGTACGAGTCTGACAGTCCCTCCTGCCCTGCCCTGGGTGGTAGGACTCATTTGATGATTATAAAATGGTGTTTTGGGCGTCCTACAGTAAATCTGTGTTGTAATAAAGTGACAACGTCAGTTGTGTAACCATATTGATAATAGTGTAAGATTCTGAAAAATTCTCAATATGTATACCTACAGGTGGTAAAAAGACAAAAAAAAAAGATTTCTCTCTAAGATTCAGTTATCGACTTATATTTCGGCGAATAACTCTTAAAACTGACGCCTTAGGTAATTATGTCCATTATATTCGTTGTTCTTCTTAGTGTTTTCTATCTAAATATATAACTTTGGTTGTTCACCACGATTTTGACCCTCCGACCGATAAGACACCCTCCATACAAAAATCTTCCATACCCTTTTTTGAAGACCGCGGACGAAGTCGCGGACGGTGTATTAATCATTATAGTTATTTATGCAACTGTTGTATAATCAGGGGTATTAAACACGAATGTGGGTTTATATGATAATAGTATCACGTGAGTGTTTTAATACCTAATTATAACAGTTGCATACAAGACTTTATCTACAATCATGATTTGAATCTTCTATAAAAGATTCTCATACCATTAATTAGTGTAAGCTAATGAATGGCGGGAAATAACACGATAAGACGAGAATCCGAAATTACGAACTAGTCTACAATTTATTGTTCTTTTTTCAAAATTTTAGCGATCTGGTGGTGAAAATGTCATTGCATGAGAATGTTCTTTTTTTGAAATTCATTATATCACTCGTTTGGATGATATAATGATCATTATATCATTGAGTGTTTTAATGTTGGCGATAAGCTAATTGTTATAGGTTCTTTTATAGAGGATTAATAGCATGATAGTAGATAAAATAAATAATAATCTTACCTTGAATGAGATAAAGGACGCAGCTTTAAAGTTCTCCAATATTTTGCAAAACCTTTCTACCGCATATCTGTTGAACAAATTGTAATCTTAGTATTCTTACCTTATTATAAACGTGAAAGTTTGTGTGGATGGATGGATATTTCTTACTATTTTACACAAAAACCACTGATCTGATTTGGATAAAATTTGGTAAAAAAATAGTTTATAACCTGGATTAACAAATTGGTTAGTTTTACCCCGTTTTTTATGTTTTTAATTTGGTAAATAATAAAGAGAAAAGAATAAGTTCCTTTTTCTCTGGAGCCCTGACCGCCGGTAGCTTGGACCCCCTGTTCCACTTTTACTTATATATTTAAATGTTTTTTTTTCGTTTTTTTTTCTATAAAAATATTTAAAAATGTATATAAAAAGTAAAAAAATAAAATAAAGGTAAAATAAAAGAATAATTAATACGCACTCTTTCTCCATGGGCTTGTCAAACGGTCGACACTGGCATATCTCATGAACTATCTGATGCGTCGTCTCGCTGTGCGCCGCCAGTTTACAGAGCTGTTCGTGGATTATTGCTGCAGCTGTAAAAAACGGGACAAGATCAAAAGTCAAACAGTTATCGGCGCTTTTTGTTTAATTGTCGGCGGTTTTTGTTTATTTGTCGACGTTTTTTGTCGAAATATTTGTGTGCGTCTTCAGTAGACTTTAAATCTTCGACGATGGCACGCGGATTGCTGGATCGCTAACTGGTGTTCACAACGCGGTTATGATGCAAAATTTGTCCTTAATTTTATAGTATTATCATATTCACGGAATCAAACTTGACATTTTCGGGCGGGCGACACAGCCCACACTCGTTGCACTTATACGCTTACTCCCACTCTTTCCCGCGCGAATAAAGTTCCAAAGGAATCTAGCGGATCACAGACCTACCTACTCGGTTTGCGTACACAAATAATTGCAACAAATTCGTTCAAGAATGGGCTCGATACGGAACAAATTAGTAAAGATAATATTACCATGTTGTGGAGCTAGCGCCCTCCTCAGTAGCGCGAGGTCCCAGTGGTCGGCGTCGTAGTGGCCGCGCGGCCGCAGAGCGCGGACCACGCGCGCCGCCGCGCTCACCGTGCTGGCGCCTGCGGGGTATAGGAGTGTGAGTGGCACACGATGGTATCGGCCACTGGGGACCGAGTAGTGGACTCATACTATTTTTAGTAGATTGATAGACATAATGTTATTAAAAAAAGACAGTCTTTCAAAATGTAAGAGCTTGTGACTAAAAATTGTATGTGAATTTCAAATATATTCTTTGGAAAATTCCAACCGCTAGCGAGAAACCCTGCGTTTGAACCTGAGACCTCCGGGTTCAATACTTCCGACGCTCTTTCCAACCGAGCTATCGAGGTTCACACCTACTGCGTAGAAGGTTCAAATTCTGCTCGCGGTTCAAATTATTTTATTCCAAAGAAAGCTTTTAATAATAACGATGGTCTAAAAGCAAACACAAAAATAATGTAAAATAACTGTTCTTACGGAAGTCGGTGATAAAAGTCAATGAAATAAAAAACAATGCCACTAACTTTCGAATGGCAAGTTATTTTTTTTTTTTTCGTATGAACGCTAACAGCGCGTCCGCGTTGCTCGCGAGGCACATGCGGCAGTGACAGCCGAACCTCTCACTGAGAGGTGCGCTGTGTCCCACCAGTGGGAACATTAAAGACCGATGATGATATACTCACAGTGCGCGAGCGCCCACACGACGTCGCGTATGAACGCGAACAGCGCGTCCGCGTTGCTCGCGAGGCACATGCACACGCGGCACTGACAGCCGAACCTCTCACTGAGAGGAGCGCTGTGTCCCACCAGTGGGAACATTAAAGACTGGTGATGATATACTTACAGTGCGCGAGCGCCCACACGACGTCGCGTATGAACGCGAACAGCGCGTCCGCGTTGCTCGCGAGGCACATGCACGCGCGGCAGTGACAGCCGAAGCGAGCGCGGTACACCCACTCCTCTGCCACCATCTCTAAGCTCCTGTGGGGTAGAGGCGCAACATAAAAAAAAAACATAAAAAAATGAGCGAGATATTCATACGATTCCACCAAAACAGTGTGAGACACATCTGTTCGCGAGCATTTTGTGAAGAACTTCAGCGGTGCGCGTACTACGCTGGTATCGCGTTAGACCTTCGTTTCTACCGGCAAGGATATACGACATTTGTGTTCGCGCATAGTACAGCACATTCTTGCGCGAACATTTAACTGAACTGAGTTTAACAACGTGCGCGCCTAAATAACTAGTCCTCTGTTCACGTGTGCGCGCACAAAAGTATTCCAGCTGTTATTTTTACATCTTTAACAGTCGTTACTGTTAGTCAGAAGTTCTAAAGTCTGACAACCAGTCTTAACATGGGGTTTCGTATTACCCCGTTACTGAGTTGAATATACAAATTTATCTTTTATTTTGGAGTTCTGTCAAAAAAAAACGTTTTTCAAAAGGTTTAGTCACAAGTTTGAGAACTACTGGTCTTGGAAAAACATTTGCCCAGCAGCGGGCAATGCTACTATAAGAATAAACAATATTAACATAAGAAAGATAGTTTTATTTTGACCAATAACATAGACAATAACTTTTCTTTTTTACGTGTTAAAATCATCAAATGAGTCCTCCCACCCAGGGCAGAGCGGGAGGAACTGTCAGACTCGTACCGACTAAAATCCACGGTGTCCTTCAATAGCCCTTTACGTACCGGGGTCACGGTAATTCGTGAGTCCCGCGACCATAACTAGACAATAACTTGGAACATAGACAATAGTGTTGGGCTGTCTTTATCAACTAGGGATGTACACATAATAATACTATTAGGCGATAAACGAGGATTCAATTTTCTAATTTCTAAAAACGGCAAAAGCAACATTATTATGGTATTTTTATTTGACGGCACGTTTGGCGCAGTGGCTGAGGAATTGGACTCCTGCGCTATGTGTCGCGGGTTCGATTCCCGCACGGAACTAATATTTGTTTGAACTGCAAGTAGTTGTTCCGGGTCTGGGTGTTTGTGTGTGTGAGTTTATATGTTTGTAAACGCAGCCCCGGGATTCGAGAAATTCCTAGTGTGGGGCAACGTTTAAAAAAAAAGTCTTTACTTACATATTAGTCCCTCTAAGAGTGAACATGAGCGCTGAGATCTCACACCACGAGTGGAACACTCCGAGGAGCCACTCTTGCATCGGAGAGAACAGAACACCGGGATCACTTGTCAGACGTTCAGCTTCTGTGAAACATGGAACTTGTATTGGTACAAATTTATATAATTATACTAGCTGTACCCTGCCCCGCTTCGCTGTGGCACAAAAAACGGTTAAAAAAAAAAAGTAGATAAAAAAATCCTTGATGCGGATTATATATCGTGCTAAAATTTCAGCTCAATAGGTGTAGAACTTTTGGAGTTAAGCATACACAAACCAACATAACATTAATATATGAAGGGCACAGGGGAAAAACATGCAATGTCACAAAGACAATGAACTGAGAAATTGCCAAATTAATCTTTTGATCCTTGAAAAAAGGTACAATAAAGTTTCTAATAGAAGGAAAATATATTTATTTATAAAGAAAATATATTTGTTTCTGTTGTGTAGTAAAAAAAAACCTTTTCATTCTTATGTTTATTGAGTTAGCACAGGAAAACAGATCAAAGTCAGAAAATACAGGCAAATAATATGCAATGTCCATGAAATATTTATTGTTTAATTATCAATATATTTTATCAGTGAGAAGTATTGCTTAGCTTTTGGTCCACAAAACTTTGACAGGGCCTGGATATCCATAAATTTTGCCTTTGAAACTGGAAGGCTGTCTTCATAGGATTGATCTGGCAGTACAAACTCACCAGCACTATGAGAGTCATTATGGGATTTCAACTTTTTTTAGGTGCCATGAGAATAGATGACGTCCAAGAGGAATTGTAATGTTCTCTGTGAAAAATCAATCTTGGATGATCATTTTCAACCCTGATTTCTCTTATGGGTCGTGATAAAAAAGGACAAGTTTTCTTATACATTGGGGATAGAAAGGTTGTCCATTTTCTGACAAGCGGTTGATCAACTTCAATCACATTAAAGGGGCATGGCTTCTGTCTAGCTTCACGAATCTCTTTTACCCACTCATCAGGCGTCTCACAAGGTGATGTACCTACTGTACGAGTTGGACATTGCTTATTATTGCACTGTATCAATATTTTACTATGAATATTACTCAGTGACTATGCATGTTACTGCAAAGTGTGTTTTGGCTTTTTGTTCTACCAAATGTATACTTCACAATGGCATTGCCAGTTCAAAAAACATAAAAATGTGACATAGCATGTTTTTCCCCTGTACCCTTCATATATATATATATATATATATAGATGATACTAGCTGTTCCCTGCCACGCTTCGCTGTAGCACATTGTGATTGAATGGTTGAGAAATGAGAAACAAAACAAAGAATACATTTCATATAACTTTAATTTTCCTCACTTCCGGTAGATGGCGAGGTCACTGGTACACAGCTGATCGTTAAAAAAACTGTTTTTTCGCGGTCGCGGATATGTGACTGATGCAAAAGATAGATAAAAACAATCCTTGATGCGGATGTGTTAATATGCTAAAATTTCAGCTCAAACGACGGAAGAACTAAGATGTCTACATCGCACAATCGAAGTTATCTGCGAGTTTAGAAGACATAGAACATTCCGACAATGAATGTTGGGCAGAAAGCCCACCAGACACAACACCCGTCTGGTCGGAAGGTACCTTCCTTTTCACCGTGGTAGTGAGGAACTTTCCACTCTGTTCCACCAACCCTCAAATCCTTATTAACTGTATCGAATGGTGTCATAAAATAGGGTGTGATTTTTTTTTCCAAAATCGGTTGTTTCGATTCCTGGTCAGGAGTATTGATTTTTCTAAAATCCAATAATGCAGTTTTTCGATATTCCTCATAGTTTCGGACATAGCCATCTACGCCCGGTTGAAAAATTCACCCTGTATATAGATAACTGTTCTCCGCGTTTTCACCTCCGCTACTCGTCTCCTATTGGTGATAGCGTGATGTTATATAGGCTATAGCCTTCTTCAATAAATGGGCTATCGAACACAAAAAGAATTTTTCAATTCAAACCAATACTTCCCGAGATTAGAGCGTTCATTCAAAAAAACTTCAGTTTTATAATATTATAATAGGTATAGATCAACCCGCACTGGATCCGTGGTGGATTATGGCCCACACTCTCTCACAGAGAGGTGTGTCCCAGCGGTGGGAACATTAACAACATTATTTTTAGTATATGCGAAACATCAAAACAGTTTGTTCAGAATCAGTAACTGATTCGATTCCAATAATTTTTACACCACGTTTTTTTTTTTTTTTCAAAAATATTTTGACTAAATTTTATTACCAGTTAATTACAATACAATCACCGTACGGTTAGGTACCTATTGCCAAGCTATTATCACGAGTGTATAACACAGGAGACGCGGTTTACGCGGGTGTACCGCGAAATGAGGATGTTTTAAAACGGACAACCAGGTAATATACAAACTTATGCCTTGTGATTTTTTATGATACGGTTTTAAAATTTTGTACATAGATTCTTTACACAAAAATACTAGACAGGTGTATCAGGTTTCGTAAAAACAAAAAATAATGTTGTATAGGCTGACGATGATAAGTATCAAAGTAGTATACAGACCCATCCCGCAGACGTAGTGGAGTAAAGTGGCCTCTTCCTCCGCAGTGACTGCACCGTCTTCACAGTCCAGAACTTCACTGCTCGACAGCCTGAGGAAGACAATAAATAAATAATAAATAAATAAATATTCCACAACTATCACACTACCTACGCCATCTAGTCCCAAGCTAAGCAGAGCTTGTGTTATGGGTACTAGACTAACATCATGGTAAATCCCGCGGTGCCGCGACGGAATCCCCGGAAGATGGACCGCGTAAGGTATCTTGCCGAAACGGCGGAAAATCTGAAAGGACTTCCAATTCCTAGTTACGACAACGCCGCTGTGATTGACACCCACAATAATCAACTCACCAAGACTCTAGTGGACTGCTTTGAAAAAACATGCCCACTTGTGACGCCAAGAAGGGCCCCCACAGGTGAGACCAGCTGGTGGAGCCCAGAACTGGAAAAACTACGTCGCAAGGTAAGAAAGCTGTTCAATAGAGCTAAAAACACCCGACGGGATAACGACTGGGACGAATTTAAAGTAGCCCAGAATCAATACAAGAAGCGTATCCGTCTCAGGAAAAGCGAATGCTGGAAACGCTTCTGTTCGAACATAGAATCAAACAGCCATGCCACCAGAATAAAAAATATTCTGATCAGCGAACCTGAGCGCAACATCGGTTCTTTAAAAAAACCGGATGGCACGTATACCAAGTCGGATGCAGAGACATGCGAACTACTGCTACAAACTCACTTTCCAGATTGTGTCATTACCTCCTCAGGGAGCTGGGAAGCTGAGACCGGCAATTCAGCATCCAGTACCGACTGGAACGAAGCCCAGAGAATCGTAACATACGATAAAGTGAAATGGGCTATCAACAGCTTCCTTCCATACAAATCAGCTGGCCTGGACGGTCTCTTTCCAGGACTACTGAAATGGAGTGATGACAATCTGGTGGTGCATCTCGTGAACCTGTTCAGAGCATGCATTGCTTACGGTCACACTCCCCTCAAATGGAGGGAAGTTAAAGTCGTATTTATTCCCAAGCCCGGCAAAAGTGACTACACGCAGCCGAAGTCCTTCAGGCCAATCAGCCTCACATCCTTCCTACTTAAAACCCTCGAAAGGCTCTGTGAAAGGGACATTCGAACGCATGCCCTGTCGTGTAAGCCACTCAACGCTAACCAACATGCCTACAGTATGGGCAAATCAACAGAGTCCGCCCTTCATAGCGTCATATCACGAATCGAGAACGGACTATCATCCAAACAATCAACCTTAGGCGTCTTTATAGACGTGGAAGGCGCCTTTGACAAAACCACCTTTAACAGCATTAGCCGAGCCCTATCCAGGCATGGGGTCGAACCCACGACTGCCGGGTGGATAGACAACATGCTAAGACAAAGGGCTATTCAACTTACCGTAAATACCACGACCAGAGGTGTGGTAGCTAAAGGCTGTCCACAGGGAGGAGTTCTCTCCCCCCTCCTATGGAACATCGTGGTCAATGAGCTGATCTGCAGACTCACTGAACATGGGTACTATACGGTAGGCTATGCGGACGATCTAGCCATTCTCATAACGGGACCTTTTGAGAATGTGCTGTGCAACTTGGCAAAACAGGCTCTGAAGATCGTCGAACAATGGTGCTTGAAGCACGAACTATCAGTGAACCCGTCAAAAACGGAACTTATCATGTTCACTCACAAACGCAATCTTGGCAGTTTACAACTACCTAAACTGTTTGGCACCGAGCTGTCCCTAACTAATGAGGTCAAATATCTGGGTATCATCATTGACAGCAAACTGTTATGGAACAAACACTTGGACCACAAGATTGACAAAGCAAGCATAACATTTTGGCAATGCAGAAGACTTCTGGGGAAATCCTGGGGCCTTTCGCCAAAAATAACACTATGGCTCTATAAGACCGTTATTAGACCAATAATTACCTACGGAGCGGTAGTTTGGTGGCCCAGAACTGAACTAATAACCACCCGTAAAAAACTGCAGACATTCCAGAGGTTGGCCTGCGCAGCCACCACAGGATGCATGCGAACAACACCAACTAATGCCCTGGAGATAATGCTTGGTCTGCCGCCACTGGACCTCTTTATCCAACAGGAGGCCAGTATGGCGGCAATCAGGTTAAAACACTCCGGCATGTGGAAAAACCAAAGGGGCAATCACACCATAATATGGGAAAGAGCGCTAAACGATGTACCATACATTGAAGCGCCCTGTGATAGAATCCCCAAAATTCACGTGTTCGATAAGCTCTATCGAATTCAACTATCAGAGACCGAGAGAGATCAATCAGGAGCCAACGAAGTCCGTATTTACACGGACGGCTCTAAAACCGCAACCGGTACAGGTGCTGGTGTATTCTCAATGGATCTCAACATAAAAATATCTCTACCGCTAGGGGAACATAGCTCTATATTCCAATGTGAATGTGTAGCAATCACCCAAGCTGCCATCGCAGTCATGGAAAGGAACATATCTAACTACGGGATTAGAATTCTCTCCGATAGTATGGCTGTACTAACGGCGCTTAACGGCAATATTATGTCGTCCAGCCTAATTTATGAATGTCATCTAGCATTGCAAAAAATTTCGAACCGCAACAGGGTCATTTTGCAATGGATTAAAGGACATAGTGGATCATTGGGTAACGATGCAGCAGACGAACTTGCAAGGAGAGGCTCGGGTATGGATGTGGCCGGCCCCACACCCTTTTTGCCAATCCCATCCGGTCAACTCAGGACCTGGATACGTTTGCAAACCCAAACAAAACATAATGCCAGATGGGCATCTACAACCGACTGCAGACAGTCTAGAGAAGCGGTACCTGCACTAACACCGCGACTGACCAGCAGACTTCTCAGCCTCCAACGAACAGAATTACGAGTTGTGGTGGGTATGCTTACCGGTCACTGCCCACTCAACAAACATCTGTTTACTATCAACGCGACAGACAGCCCGTTGTGCAGGGGCTGCCTGAACGCGGATGAAACGGCAACCCACGTAATCCTGGAATGCGAAGGCGTTGCTAACCAACGGGCACAAAACCTTGGCACTCCAAGGTCGCTCCAAGAAGCCTGTGAACGTCCCAGGAGACTTCTGAGCTTCTGGAAGGAGCTGGGTTGGCTCACATAGCCAACCGTCCCACCTCACGCATAACGGACCACCTACGAGTCCAAATGCGGAAAAGGGAGCCCTTAACAATACAATACAATACAATATGGGTACTAGACAACTGATAAACATACTTATATATTTCTAAATACATACATATTATAGATAAATTACACCCAGATACAGAAAAAATGATTGTGCTCATCACACAAACATTTGTCCTGGGTGGGAATCGAACCCACGACCTCCGGCATAGCAGTCAGGGTCACTAACTAGACCAACAGGCCTGTTAAAAAATAATACTACTTTATATTATAAAATGTCCAGATTCCGTGTTCGAAACAAAATGTAACGGTTTTGGTGAAGCCAAATTTTTATAAATGATTGTGAGTGAGCGCAACGCATACATTTAAATGTTTTCCTTGGAGATGTTCAGTTGTTTTACGTAGGAATCGAACGATGGGAGTTATTTTTCTACCGTGTTTTTGTCTTTAATTCTCAGTGTAATACTATTTATAGGTGGTAAAAAAAAGTTTAGAGGAAAGGACCCTAAAATTTAACCCGACTTCTAAAACCAACACGAAAAAGTGTAAAATTACGATTTCATTACTCATACTTTGAAAGTAGGTTATTACATGCCTGATAAGAAGTTTGAAAGTTATGCATTGCAGCCCTAGGGAGAATCGCTTTCAACTGACAGCTGCCAATTTAAAAAGAAACTAGTTCTATTTTCGACATTTCCATTGAACCATGTTCTAACTTTTTATACAACCCTCACTAAATTACAGCACGATTTAAAATTAAAATCACTACCAACTAAAACTGAAAATCGTCCTTGCTACTACGATATAATGATGCAATTCGACTGACTTACGTCGTAGTGGCGAGCGTGTTTTGTTTTTCATGTACTCGTAGATAACCGCACGTTTTATGTCGTATGTCGTAGTGGTGAGGATGATTTTCATTTGTAGTTGGAATCGGTCGAATTGTGTCGTATCGCGTCATGGGGAAGCTGACTTAGTATGGTACTCACATGTCTGTCTGAGGTTCTAGAGGCGTGTCTTCCTCCAGCGGTAGGTCCTCCCGAACGCTCTCCTCCGCAGACGCGAGGAGCTGGGAACAACATTACACATTTTATGATTATAAAATAAAATAAACATTCCACAACTATCACACAACGCGATCTAGTCCCAAGCTAAGTAGAGCTTGTGTTATGGGTACTAGACAACTGATAAACATACTTATATATTTCTAAATACATACATATTATAGATAAGTTACACCCAGACACAGAATAAATGATCATGCTCATCACAAACATTTGTCCTGGGGGCCGTTCAAGTATTACGTAAGCTGATTTATTACAATTATTTACCCCCCCGTCCCCCTTGTCAGCAAAAGTAAGCAAAGCACTTACCCCCTCCCCCCATACTTACGTAAACATTTTTCAATTAGTGTATTGTTTTTGCTTAAATGTATGCATTATTTGCGGGAAACCCCGAAAATGCGTTTTGTTTTCAACCAAAGACAATGTGAGGGTTGCCATTCGTGTAAAAAAGTAAATAACTACCGATGACGTAATCATCATCTAGACTCCCCTACCCCCCATGTCATCTAAAATAAGCAAATTAAAGACCCCCCCGCCCCCCATAGTGCTGACGTAATACTTGAACGGCCCCCTGGGTGAGAATCGAACCCACGACCTCCGGCATAGCAGTCAGAGTCACCAACCACTAGAACAACATGCCTGTCATGGATTACTTCTTTTTTTTATATATATGTTATTTTATATTCAGTATTTGAACAAAACTGTACTGTTTTTACAAGTATTTGTAGGACCCCAGGGTGATATAGAGCTGGTGGTATACCTGCAAGATGTCCTCGTGCCTTATAAGGAAGTGTTCCGGGTGTGGGGCGGGCGCGTCGGCGCTCAGCAGCGGCAGCAGGAACTGTCCCATCGCTGGAGCCTCCGCCTGCACCAGAAATGGACATCCATTTAGTACTTTGTACTTATACTATGTTAGAAGAGGCCTCGAGGTTTTTTTAAACCACCAAATAATAGGAGCCCCGCAGAACAGGGCTCCGTTGATCCGGTTAACCTATATTACTACTTTAGTGTATCATTTTGATAATGTAGCATTTTCAGAATATGACATTTTGCGAAATTCCAACATGTCTTTTCGCGAATGTGGCATTTATTTATTTATATTATCCTACCCAAATATCTTTGGCATTGTCCGTCGTGTCGTTGAGCTTCTTGAGTTATGAGTCGAGCTACACGATAACTGACAAATGCTTGCACTGACTGTACAGGTCCACTCAAATCTGTGTGGTTCTTTCTTCAAAAGACCATCTCAGACACTGACATGCATTCTTGTATAAGTAGTCCTAAGTAATGTCTGGACTTTAAAACAGACAGCAACCTCTAAGTATGTTTCACCTCAGCTGCTCGGCTCCTGTTAGTAGTAGCGAGATGTTATACAACATTATTTTTAGTATATGCGAAACCTGAATATAGTTTGTTCAGAATCAGTAACTGATTCGATTCCAATAATTTTTACACAATGTTATATTTTTTTTTCAAAAATATTTTATTTAAATATTATTACCAGTTAATTACAATACAATCACCGTACGGTTAGGTACCTATTGCCAAGCTATTATCACGAGTGTATAACACAGGAGACGCGGTTTGCATGTTTTTGAACGGACAACCAGGTAATATTAGTTATTTATGCAACCGTTGTATAATCAGGGGTATTAAAACACGAATGTGGGTTTATCACACGAGGCGTAGCCGAGTGTGATAATAGTATCACATGAGTGTTTTAATACCTAATTATAACGGTTGCATACAAGACTTTATCTACAATCATGCTGTGAATCCTCTATAAAAGATTCTCATAACATACCATATTCGCATACCTTATTCGAGTAAAAAAATGGCGGGATATAACACGATAAGACGAGTTGTTCTTTTTTCAAAATTTTAGCGATCTGGTGGTGAAAATGTCATTGCATGAGAATGTTCTTTTTTTGAAATTCATTATAACACGCGTTTGGATGATATAATGATCATTATATCATTGAGTGTTTTAATGTTGGCAATAAGCTAATTGTTATAGGTTCTTTTATAGAGGATTAATAGCATGATAGTAGATAAACAAACTTATAACCTTGTGATTTTTTATGATACGGTTTTAAAATTTTGTACATAGATTCTTTTCACAAAAATAATAGACAGGTGTATCGGGTTTCGCATAAACAAAAAATAATGTTATATAGCCTGCCTCGATAAAAAGACTATCGAACACTAAATAATTTTTCAATATGGAACCAGTAGTTCCGGATATTAGCGCATTCAGCCAAATAAACTCTTCAGCTTTATAAAATTAGTATAGATAGTGTTACGTCGACCGTATTGCGAGACCAATCTACAAGATTCTCGAAGGTTCCACAAGGTTCTCGACAATTCCACTGAAAACACTGGATGTTGCTAGAAAATCCTACCCTTATCTAGATGTTTCGAGAATGTTCTGGAATGTTCCAGAAGGCAAGGGACTGTGTAGAAGTCCATGGATGTTTCTAAAACTTTCGAGCATTTTCTAAAAACTTCGTCGTGGTTAAAATACTCGACGTGAAGACGCCCTGAGTCAATCTGATTTTGACTACGATCGAGGATACTCGAAAGTAAACTCGAAATGAAAATCTCCCATTGACTTTAAAGCGTGTGCAAGTATGTTTTAGTGTTGAATAGCGTGTAGTGATTATTTTAATTAGTGATTTGTGTGTCATTAAAGATTATTTGGTTTTTAATTGGTGTTGATTAATTTATCCCCTGCCCAGCTCGTGACAATAGTAAAGATACTTACCGTGGCCTTAGGCTGATAACCATTACAGTCCACATCGATGGCGGCTGCCTCCTTCAGCGACGAGCTGTCCGACGACCCGGCTGTCGGACAAACACAACACAATTTACTCGTCATCACCATCGTCCTATAACTGCTGGGACACAGGCCTCCTCTGTGAGGAGCGCGGGTCCAGTGCGGGTTGGTAGATGTCACATGCAGGGTGACCACTATTTACCAAAATTAAAATTCCCTTTTCAAATTCGTCTTTTCCCGGTTTTAAAGGCGCTTTATCAAGCTTTTCCCTGACCATAATCTTAATTTTTTTACCATAATTTTACTTAAAACCACTAAATAGCCAACGAAAAAAAAAAAGGACTAGTCTCGAACCCTGACCAAAAAATTAGTAGTCTTCGACCGTATTCAGTTAGCTACGTAACGTATTGATAATTAGTTAAGTATTTATAGTTCTTAAGGTGCGCTGGAGTGAGCCCGCTTGAGCTTCCCTGACCTCCTTTAAATTTCCCTGACAATTCCCTGACTTTTCCATGGCTTGCAAAGTTCCCTGACTTTTCCCGGTTTTCCAGAAAGTGGCCACCCTGACATGTCTTCAAATGTTTGGTTCTAGGACATGCCGGTTTCCACACGATGTTTTCCTTCACCGTTTTGAGAGCAATGGTGATGATATGAATTACACAATGCAAAGCACTTCGCTGTGTTCGAACCGGTGACCTACACCTCGTATGTCGGGATTGTTACCACTGGGCAATTCACCAATAGCCTAATTTACTCAAAATAATGCAATTAGTAGTAAAGACGGATCAATTACGTGGTGGTCAATAATGCCAGCTCATAAATTTACGCTGAAACGATTTAACTCGCCCAAAGAATGCGGCACCTGTTATATTGGGGGTTCAAGCGCTAGGGAAGGGTTATGTTCAAGTGAGAATAACTCCTAAAATACTTAACGTAGGGTTTCGATCAATAACACAGGTCTGCAATGGTTTTCCTCTCTGAGATCTGATTAACGTTTTCTATAGTTTCTGATGTGCTGATTACGAGAAAAATAATAAAAAAATTCTATCACGTCAGGATTCTTTGATATTGAATATTTAAGATTTTCACAAAAAATGTCTGAGCGCATACATTTTAAAATCTATAAAACGTCACTTAATTACTTCAGCTTAATTTTTATTGCATTTAATTAGTTTAAGACGACATAGAAATGAATGCAAATATAACAGTAATTTGTTAATTACTACATAATAAGTGTAAGTAATTCGCATTAACCATTTCGAAAACGGGTCATTTTGGCTTCATTTAGTAATGAGCTCATTAATACACGATGTTTAGGTGATATTGCCTAATTGTTGTTAATGTTGTTCAAAAAGGGTATAATGAAGAAAACAAAAGGTTTTTTTTGTATAAGTACCTACTCTGAATTAGAAAACTAACAGTCGAAGTGCGCATCTTGCAACCTAAACTTTAAAATGTCGTCGCGAAGTTGTTTAAACTCTTCGAATTGTTTTTGTTATATTTGCGGGAAATTCATGGTGCGGCAAATTTCACAACGAAACAACATTACAGACTATGTGAAAAATATTTACAAAAGTTATTTTGGACATTCTATAAGTAACCAAGACAAAACTTGGACACCTCAAAAAGTTTGTTCGACTTGTTTACTTGAACTTCGCAAGTGGTCAAAAGGACAGAAAAATAGCTTCAAAATCGTTTCGCCCATGCTATGGAGAGAGCCTAACAACCATGTTGAAGATTGCTACTTTTGTTGTTGTGACATAACTGGATACAATTCTAAAAATAAAAGTGACATAAGCTATCCAAATGTGTCATCAGTTACGCCTGCAGTTTTCGGAGATTCAGAAATGGTGCAGCCCCCGTATCCAGCTATACAAATTGAAGATTCTGCTAATGATACAAATGAACAGAATGCATCCCAATCTGATCCTGTATTTCAAGTAGATTCTAACGAGTGTCAGCTCTTTTCACAGTCAGATTTAAACGACTTGACAAGAGATTTGAATCTCCCCAAAGATGCAGCTGAGCTCCTCGGATCACGATTAAAAGAAAGAAATATGCTTGCACCTGGTACTTCATTTTCATGGTACCGTCACAGAGAAAAAGATTTCCTTCCATTCTTCGCTGAAGATCATGATTTGGTGTACTGTAAAGATATTCCTGGCTTGATGAAAATGTTCGACATTGAATACAATCCTAAGGAGTGGAGATTGTTTATTGACTCCTCAAAAAGAAGTTTAAAAGCAGTCCTTCTACATAATGGGAATACATATGCCTCACTACCTGTTGCACATTCTGTCCATTTAAAGAAATGTTATGAAAATTTGGAAAAGCTTTTAGCTACTATAGCTTACGAACATCACGGCTGGATGGTGTGTGGAGACTTGAAAATCATAAGCATGCTACTCGGCAAACAAGGTGGTTATACAAAATACCCGTGCTTTCTTTGCGAATGGGATAGCCGGGATAAACAACATCATTGGACCAAAAAGGAATGGCCTCCAAGAACTGAACACACATCAAATTGGGTATAATGAAGCAGTTTGTGAAGGCTTTAAATAAAGATGGGGAAGGTTTCAAATTCAGTTTTTCCATCTTTATCAGATGCTAAGTTAAAAGAAGGAATTTTTGTCGGCCCTGATATAAGAAAATTGATGTCGGAGGAAAAATTTGATCAAAAACTCAATGATGTCGAGTTACAAGCGTGGAAATCATTTAAGGAAGTGGTAAAAGACTTTTTGGGGAACAATAAAAGCTCGGACTATAAAGAAATAGTAGCCAAAATATTTCTTTATAGTCAGAATATATTTATAGTATAGATAACGAATTTTGGTGTAATGGGTTGTAATATGAGCGTTAAACTTCATTTTCTGCATTTGCACATTGATTACTTCCCAGAAAATCTAGGAGCCGTTAGCGAAGAACAAGGAGAAAGATTTCACCAAGATTTAAAAGAGCTTGAAGTCCGGTATCAAGGAAGATGGAATGTCAGCATGATGGCGGACTATTGTTGGTTGTTGAAGCGTGATGATCCAAACCGGAAATATAAGCGAAAATCGCACAACAGAAGCTTCCAGGAAAAAAGGACCAGGTTCCACAAATAAAATTTAAGTGTATTTTAACCCAGCAATAAGTTGTTATTACGTGTTAATAGTTTTTTAAGTTAAAAATTAAGTACTTTTTTAAATATATAATTTTTTAAGTGAAAACTTGTATTTTTTCTCAATTTTCTATCTGTAGCTTTTTTGAAAAATCAGGAGGTGATGGAGAAAAACTAAGTACATATTCGTAATCAGCGCATCAAAATACTCCAGAATCAGCTATCAAATTCCAGAGAGGAAGTTATGACCTTCATTTTGCAGGCCTGTGTAATAGTACTAGATTCCCGATGAGCGCTTCAAAAACGGCCCGAAAAATAACGCCACAAACGGTTTTGTGACGGTATTTCGAATCCTTGTTGCTTAGACTTTAAGTATCATTTTATAATGAATACTTTTGTTCTGATGACATTTTATCTTCAAGAAACATTTGTAAATTGTTTACGATAAACATAATACATTTTGCAATTGTAATTAAACTGTATGTTGGAGTGTTAAGGTTTGTAATATACTGAAGTTGATAATACTATTGAATTTTTTTTAATGAAATGTAGATGTTTACGTGTGTGCAAATGTGCCCGCTTATGCGACTCATTTCTGTTCCTAATCCTTAATCTAGAGCTATTATTGATCGAAGATGTAGAGTGCTAATTTAGATATAATATTTAATTTTTCAAATACTGTTAATTTAATACAAAAACCCAAGCTAAATTCAGAGATACTTTTCGAGCTAGAGCGAAAATATTCAGTAACTTTTGTGTCCTGCCGGGGTCGCGGGACTGTACCAATTACCGTGACCCCGTAAAGGGCTATTGAAGGGCACTGTGTATTTTAGTCAGTACGAGTCTGACAGTCCCTCCCGCTCTGCCCTGAGTGGGAGGACTCATTTGATGATTTTACCACGTAAAAAAGTTACTTTTGTGTGAATTTCGTGCTTTCCCATGAGTTTTGGTTCTTTCTACATATTATTTAGAAAACTTTGGTAAGTTTTTCAGAAGCCTCAACGTTTAACTTCGCAATAAAGTCATTTTCGTGTATGTAGGTCTCTTGGATTGAAAAATATTTGCATGCCATTGTACATACTCCAGTTCGGCCGGTTAAAAACCGGTTAAAAACAAAAAAACGCTGCCATTCGCGATGTATTGGAGTAAGAACTTTTTTTAAAGCAGTTTTATCGATGAAAATGAGTCTATAATATCTCCTTCAAGTATCAGTTATCGGAAACAACACACTGTAAAACATAGTTTGAAATAGATAATAAAATATTACAAGTTTAGCGATTTACATGTCATTTTTCCTACCGACTAAATTCGCACCCTTGATTGTCCCGGAAATAAAATGCCCGAATTTGGCAACCCTGGGGAAGACACACTTAGCACTTTGTAGGAGCGTTATACTTACAGGCGTCATCAAGCTCGGTCCACTGGTCGTCGGAATCGGAGTCGGCGCCGACGTCCGACGCGTCGGACACGACCTCGACACGTCGGACACGCATGCAGACAGCGCGGCGCGCTGCGGCACTACGTCGGCGGGACATCTGAAGACAAAGTCACGTTATTAATACTTTTAACCCTTTAACCGCCAGAGTCGTATATATACGACAAACATTTCCGTGCCCCTGTCGCCCGTGTCGTATTTATCCGACAGAGAATATTCACGATTTTTATTGTTTGCTTCGATCTTATTGCATCTATTCTATATCTCTCTATTTATATAGATAGACAGATAGAATACTTTTTATAGTACACCATGATATCTGTATATATAAAAGGAGAACTGACTGACTGACATATCAACGTACAGCCGAAACTACTGGGGCTAGGAATGTGAAATTTTGCACATGGCTTCCTATTATAATGTAGGGGAGCACTAAGAAGGGGTTTTTGGAAATTTAACCTTTAAGGGGGTGAAAAGGGGTAATTAGGAAAGTACGTAACCCACGCGGACGAAGTCGCGGGCAAAGTGCTAGTTTTACATATCGGAGCTTAAAAGGAGCAGAAAGAGAGGAGAAGAGTAAGGCACGATTCGTAGCCGGGCGCTAGGGGCACGGCAATTGATATTTAGCCAAGCGCTTAAAAGGTTAAAGTGGATCAGTCCATCTCCTCACGGTGTCAAGTGTAGCCGGGAGCCTACAACAATCACTCATCTCGTACGCATTGCAGTGGCGAAGCGGACCCTAGACCCCGGCCTCGCATCAGGAGGGGCCTTACTCAAAGAGAAAAAACTATACAACGGCGATCACAAGTTTATTACCAGAATAAAAAACGGTACAAAGGTTAACTTTTCGTAAGAAATTTATATGACCTTCATAAACATATATTTGTGTCCAATGACTGGGATATGAAAGACCCTTTTTTTTATCGTGGTAAAATCATCAAATGAGTCCTCCCACCCACTGTCAGACTCGTACTGACTAAAATCCACGGTGTCCTTCAATAGCCTTTTACGTTCCGGGGTCACGGTAATTCGTGAGTCCCGCGACCCCGGCAGACTTTAGCCCTCTAGAGGGGGGGCCCGTCATTTTGCTGACACTGTGGGACGCGCGTGGAACACAACGCGCCGTCGAACCGGGCATGATCCATGGTCGAACAGCGAGTTGCCCATTACTCGCTGCCCGCATGTCAAAATGAAAGACCCTAGGCCTTGCGAAGCTGATTTCACTGATCACATTTAGGTCTAGCAGTTCCACTGCTCGAGTGAGGCTCCTTGTTGCAAAATAAATAATAAATAAATAAATATTCCACAACTATCACACAACGCCATCTAGACCCAGCCTAAGCAGAGCTTGTGTTATGGGTACTAGACAACTGCTAAACATACTTATATATTTCTAAATACATACATATTATAGATAAATTACACCCAAACACAGAACAAATGATCGTGCTCATCACACAAACATTTGTCCTGGGTGAGAATCGACGACCACGACCTCCGGCATAGCAGTCAGGGTCACTAACCACTAGACCAACAGGCCTGAACTAAAAGAGTCGAAGAGTTCTCGCAAAGCTGATAGAGCAAGTTCCCCCAAGTCTATTCCAATCATATGATAGCCAGCGACGTCAGCTTTGCGAGGATTCTTTTACTCTTACAAAAGGGGGCCTAGCAGATGCGTCTTGCCCTAGTTTCGGTCTCTACTCCACTGGCATTGCAAATCACTTTGTATTCGTCAAAAAACTTACAATAGGTAGAATACTGATGAGCACGAATGAAACACTAGCAGCGCGCTCGCTCGGGGCTTTTACGTCGGTCCACACTATACGAATTTGTGCTCGGCGAATGCTCGGCTTGTCTAGCGTAAATCCACCTTTAGTCTACTGGCAGACTAAACAAATTTTCAATGTATTTATGCAGTAAACTATCCTATTCATTGATGCCTGAAACTGGCTTATAAATTCTGGCAAAGGATGATATTCAAATTCGGACTATGAAGCATTATGATAATATTTTAAAAGGTTTAGAAGTGGACAGGCCACTTAACATGCAGAACTGATGGTTGGTGGGGTCATAAGGTTCTCGAATGGAGACCACGCACCTGAAATTCCTTTAATTTTAATAATCGATGTTCAAAAGTGTATCTTTGACGGCCTACTTGTAAAACACAGCGTAGGAATTCCAAAGTTGGACAGACGGTCAGATGAAGACCATATCGCGCTGGATGCAAGCCGCCTCCAACTGCTGTTATAAGAAATCGATGGGGAGGCCTATGTTCAGCAGTGGACGTCCTACGGCTAAAATGATGATGATGAAATGACTTAGTAGCCAGGACATAACAAAAAATACTATAATAATTATGTTCACCAGTGACATGACAGTGATAGCTCTTACCTCCTTCCCCTTCGCGATAGGCCTCCGCCTCGGAGCCCGTTGGGGCCGCGAGTGGCGCCGAGGCCGGCCGCCGCGGCCCCCAGACCATGAGGAAGATGAGGAGCCACTGCCGGAACCACGATGGCCCATCTGTAAAAAAAATTAGATTTGATACTCAACTAGTTTAATATTAAAGGGTATGATGAGATGGTTCGGTCATGTTGAGAGCATGAGTGAAAGGCGACTAACAAAAGGAATTTATAAGGCGGAGGTGAGAGGAAACGCCGGGAAGGGACGCCCTAGGTAGACCTTATTGGCTGGGTGCGTAGTACTTGCAATAGGCGTGCGTGCATGACCAGATGAATGAATGTGGATGAGGTGGAAGGAGTATGTAAGAATTGTAGCAGGTGGCACTCTGTAGTTTCTGCCTATCCTGTAGTTTAATATATGACGGAAAATTCCCTCAAACTTGTAATTTCTCCTGTGTCGTGGGTGCGTTTACAAACAAAACACAAACACCCAGACCCGTAACATCTACTTGTAGGTCATACAAATATTTGATAAATGATATTTATGTATGTAAGTAGGTCTAGAAAACACTGTTACACAATTTTTTACAAACTAGATGAGGCATGGTCGACGGCGCGTTGTGTTCTACGCGCGCCTCAAAGGGTGTCCTTGTGGCCCTTTAGAGGGCCAAAGCCTGCCAGGGTCGCAGGACTTACGGCCCGGAACATAAAGGGCTATTGAAGGACACCATGGATTTTAGTCAGTACAAGTCTGACAGTCCCTCCCGCCCTGCCCCTAGGTGGGAGGACTCATTTGATGATTTTACGACAAAAAAAAAAAGTGTGTGTCCAAGTCTTCTCTTTTACTTTAAACTTGATCCACTATAGTACCCAGATTCATAACTCAAGGAGCTCAACAACATGACGTACTGTACCAAAGAGAGGTTAGTTATGTTTCAGCACAAGACACCATGACACAGGGTGACCATTTGTGGCAGATTTCTGCCTTTTTGGCAGATTTAGCACCTACATTTTAACCTTTGCAGACTAAGGTGATGATTTAAAAAAGTGGCAGGATTTGGCAGATTTCGAATAAGTCCTTTATTTTTTTTAATAGATTTTAATGTATGTAGTTCTATAATTTTGTATGTCTTATTATTTCCTTTATATTTTTATTAGGAATTTAATTGGGAAATTGCGTGATGCAAATGGACCTCCAAAATATGCTAATATTGCAAACTTTGCAAAATTTCTCTTAATTTTGCCAATGTCAAATAATATAATATAAATAATATAATATAACAAAAATAAGGAACAGGTTCCTAAATAAACATGTATCCGCGCTATTAATAACGAAAGATGGTCTAAAGGAGCACGGAGACTGTATCTCCTTTAAACTAACAAAGACTATGATTAAAAATATGTCATCCAAATCAATGTACGAAAGTGAAGAGTGTGAAGAATGTTTTGATACTGTAGTAGACTAGTAGTTGGTTAATAAAGGAATTTCTTTGAGTATTTTCTGAAGTTAGCTTTGGCAGATTTTTTACCAAAGTCGGGCAGATTCGCCATTTTTGAAATGGTCACACTGCCATGACACTAAGGACTTGGTCCTTGAATTAAATGAAGAGCACCTGTTTGTCATTTTATAGTTCACATCGCAGATTATTATTTTATTCTAGTGTTCAGTAGCTCAAGGCAATAATATTACTTTAATTATTTAATTGTCTGCTTTTTAGGGTTCCGTAGCCAAATGGCAAAAAAACGGAATCCTTATAGATTCGTCATGTCTGTCTGTCCCTCCGTATGTCACAGCCACTTTTTTTCGAAAGTATAAGAGCTATCTTGTTGGAACTTGGTAAGTAGATGCATTAGGATTTTCGCACAAAAATAAAATAAATTTTGGGGGTTCCCCATACTTAGATTAATTTTTTTCTACAAAACCGTATGTGTGGGGTATATATGGATAGGTCTTTAAAAATGATATTGAGGTTACTAACATCATTTTTTTTCTAAACTGAACAGTTTGCGCGAGAGACACTTCCAAAGTGATAAAATGTGTGTCACTTCTAAAATAAGAGAATAATAAAACTAAAAAAAACATGTGATGTACTTGCATCAGTCACATATCCCCGACCGCGAAAAAGCTGTTTTTTTTTTGTGCCACAGCAAAACGTGGCAGGGTACAGCTAGTACTTCATAATTTTATATTGTGCGACTATTATTGGAACTTGTATGTATGTGTATACAAATATTGTCCAAATAAATAAACATTACTAATACTCCACCATTTAACTTTTATAATATTTAATTATTCCTCTTTTCTGATTCACAAGTTTTATTTTATTCTTGAAAGTTTAAATTTATTTATAAAAGATGGTATGCCCATTTAATGCAAAAACAATACTTTTATTTTAGGTAAAATATGAAACAATAGAAAAACTAGCCATTATATGCAATTACATATAATCCAGTATCTAGTAATGACGAATGCACCAATGTGTGGCGCCCATAGGTTGCCGTCTAGGAGGTTATGCTGTGTTTCAACTCCTCAAACAAACCAATTTGAATGAAACTTACATTGCAGCTCGTTGTTGTTACTTTCTGTAACTTATTTCATCACCACAGCTCTCAAAATGGTGAAGGAAAACATACATAGTTAGGAATCTGGCTTGTCCTACAAACAAAAATTCATAGACAAAGATGTGACATCTACCAATCCCACACTGGGCCCGCATGTTGGACAGCCCACTCCCTCACAGAGGGATGGTGTTTGTCTCAGCAGTGACAGTATTAGTGTTATTTTCATATTGTTTATGAATTGTATTATTATATTAGTTAGTTAAGTGTCATTACAGACTGATTAGGCTTTAAGTTTTGGGGCTGGGGGTTGGAAATGACTATTTAATAAATAACTTTATCTCTTGGATCAGGAGGATTTAATTCCTCCTATTACTATTTTGAACAGGACTTGACGGCACGATTAGCGCAGTGGCTGAGCGATTGGACTGCTGCGCTGCGTGTCGCGGGTTCGATTCCCGCACGGATCGAATATTTGTATGATCTAAAAGTAGTTGTTTCGGGTCTGGGCGTTTATGTATGTGAGTTTATATGTTTGTAAACATACCCACGACACCGGAGAACTTCCTAGTGTGGGGCAACGTTTTTAAAAAAAGAAAAGAAAAAAAGAAAAGAACCTCCTGTAGTTTCATAGATAACCGTTTTATTAAATCAATAACTTTAAAAATTGCTAAAATAGAATAAAACTGAAACTATTACAAAAGTATAACAACGCTGTCAATTGGTCATGTGCCCAAGAGAAACCAGCCATTGGGTCATGGAAAACATCAAGAAGTCTAACATAAAAACATAAGTCATGTAGACACTCACAATACTTATTCCATTAAGTGTCATTTAGACAATGCGAGAAATTGCATGCGAGTTGCATGCAAGTTACACTACATTGCAGTATTTATTTGATCAACTGAATTAATTGTATATATATACTAGCTGATTTACATCCATCACATCACCATTACATCGTCCAGTTGAAAACCAGTGTCAAGCACTAGTTGCTTGACATTTTGCTGAACAGGGGCCGTATTATAACGTCTATAATAACTAAAATCCATATTATAACTAAAAACATGCTGTCCGTATTATAACTAAAATCAGGCTTCTTCCAGTGACTTGTGTCTGTCTCTTTCACTCACTGGAACAAGCCTGGTTTTAAGACGTCATAATATGGCTGCTGGGCCTATTTGGCCCAGCCATGAGGCACGCAACAGTTTTTTTTCTTTTTCTTGTATTATATTTCAGTTTTTCTTTTTTTGCATTAATTTAATTTTAATCATGGTGTGTTTACCATGGCCCCTTTGCACCAAATGTTTTTTTCTTGAAAGAAATATTTCATTCTTATATGCACGGTAGCTAAACTTGCATGCAACTCGCATGCAATTACTTGCGGGTTTTAATGGACCTTTAGTTGTCAAGATGTTTACATATTAAAAAAAAAACAAAGCAATGTCCGTTTTAAAAGTAGTTTTTTTTTATCTATGATAAATATATTATTTTTATTAAAAAGCTTTGATATGGAAATAGTAACTCTGTCTTGAAAGAAGTGATTGCATTTTTATTTTTTCGCCTAAAGTTTCTAATATGAAATTTAATAAAACAAACAAAGTGAGAGATGAATAATATATTATAATAATTATGGCATCCTGTGGTTTCTGCTGACCCCCATTAGAAATTGGTGCGAGTTTATATAAATTTATGTTTCTACGTTCATATTATTTATTTTACCATTTACACCCAGTAATGTTTGGTGTAGCTTGGAGGGTGGTTCCTGATATATGTGGCTTAATAATATTAAGCTACATATGTTGGGTTGCATTCTCTGGGTTGTACTGGATTGTATGTGTTGGTAGTTTTCGAGGACATTAGCATTTGGTTGGGCCCCTTTGTTTAAGCAAATGCATTGTACCCTATTGTATGTACGTAAATTAAAATATTGTTAACTGTGGTGGCTAATGACCTTTAAATAAATCCCTTAAATAAATAATTAAAAAAAAAGGATTTTTTTTTTTTTTTGTCATTTTTCAGAGTTAATTACTCAATATTTTGCTAAAACTAAACCAGGATTGTATTTACCACCCAAAAGTTATCTAAAAACTCACAAATCAATAAGAAAAAAAGTAATATAACCAACAAAAATAAAAATTGCAAATTCAGAATTAAAAATCAAGTACTAGGAAAACAGGTTTTGCAGAAGCTATTACCCACCAATCAATAACTTATAACAAAAGGTTATATCTCCTAAGCTGATTGTCACAAAACGTATACAGAACATATTAAAGGTATTTTTTAACCAATTGGAGTTCAATGACATTTCGTTACAGCAAGGATTCGAAGCAGATTCGGATTGTCAAGAAAATCTACAGATTGGGTTGGTCAGCCATTTTGGCACTCACCGCTATATCGAAGAGTGATGGAAAGTCCTGCTGCGGCTCACCGTCTGCTAAACCAGCCAGCAATCCGAGCTCCGCGCTCAAATCAGCGAGCTCAGCGCCGATGCGGTCCGCGCGATCAGCGTCACCCAGCTCATCTTTCAGGATGTCTCCGATCTCGTCGGACACCGCAGCCACGGCCGAAGCCACCTCGTCTGAAGGCACTCCCTCTTTGCCCAACCCCTCGCCATCGCCGGCAAAGAGCTCAGCTTCCTCTGCAGTTCCATTACCACTACGGCCTAAACATTTCTCCATAGAAAACATCATTTAAGAACCGAATAACACAACTCATACGACAAACGTAACATCTAAAGTCACCGCTGGTCCTTTTAGATCACTCGAAAACAGATAACTCGGTAATTAAAAGACTTGAAACCATTTTTTCATCGGCTCCGATATATCCCGAAGTTTTTGACAATACCAATATGGCGACGGTATTTTTAGGTATTTTGTGACCAGTTGCAAGCGGATAACGTGACAATATTGCATATGGCAATTATCTTTGTTGGAGCCAATTTTTGCATTCTCATTTTAAGCAAAGAAATTCTTGATGCTCATGTTTTACAAGACTGGACGAAGCATTGTTATCTCTATCGTGGCATTAAGAAAGTAGTGTACTCTTAATACACTCTGATAAAGCCATTAATGCATACGGTGTGTAATGACAAAGAACTGCATGCTTGCACTCAAAGATCAAGGCTGTGTCCATGCAGCGAACGTATTTTTAATTTTCTCAGGGGTTTGTTAAAATTTAATAAAGCAAATTCTTTGCCTACTTGATTTTTCATTACAATATATAACAATTATTGAGATAGACTCTGTTTATGAAAAATATACCCTACTAGGACATGAAACTGAGACATTTCTCTTTTTCATTCGCTCTTGTTTAGAAATCGTTTTATAAACTTACCACCCGTCCGCTCTGTTCAATCTGAGAACAGATACCCTGAATCCCACAGTCAGTATTTGCAACCAACGATTCTTAAGTAATCCATGAATGCCCAAGTAAACTCACCAGTTGAAATTGCTTATCAAACTCAGATTTATGAATTAATTACAGCACATCCTCAATAGCCCAACATTTCGTAGTTCAGTTATGAAGCTTCGATTAACTTGATATTGAAACCTGCTAATACATCCCTTAGATAGTGGGTATGGTCGGTACCTATTTGATAATTTATTTCAGTAGCGTCATCTAGTGCTGAATAGATTTACAAAAACCTCTTTCATTTTCTTGGCAACACTTCTGACCCATTGTCAAAAGGTCAAATGTCAAATTATTGACAAGCTTTCTTTGACATAAGTAGATTCTGCGCGAAACAATTACGAAGTTATCTCAAAGATATTTATAAATTGTATATGAAAAACTACAATGCAGGTAAAATGCCGCATTGCGATGCACGCTGAAACAAACACGCGATGATTCTAATGTAAATACGACGCTTAGTAAATTAAATTAAGTACATGATCAACCAAACAAGCCACCGCATTTATGTTTTTTTTTTTTAAATCTATAATTAGTATTGTAATTAGGTCAAAGTGAAAACCGGAAATAGTGTGTGTACGTATTGTACTTGTATAGTTCTGAATTCAAGTGATGGCGGTACAAAATAAAGTTTTATATGCCTTTCGAGGATGGATCGCTTTTGTCGCTTTTATGGATTTAGGTACCGCAGGCCGCTCGTATATTGAAAGACGGTCGTTTCTTAGCAACGCGGGAGACGAACATTTAGATGGTAAGAATTTTCAACCGACTTCAAATAAGAGGAGGTTATCAATTTGACAGTATGTTTTTTTTAAACAATATAGTTGAATGTGACATCAAACAGGGCTTGGAAAAAAAAAGTTATAATACTTGTTTATGGCCCATCTATCGTAAATCAGGGTTTATCGACCACAGGCTCGCGGGCCACATTATGGCCTGCCAATGCACTTGAATTTGCCCATGACCAGTGATCAGCCAACCATAGTCTTTTGAAAGAAGATTTCAGGATATCAAACTAAACTCATTATAAATCTATTCTCAACACGGCAAGCTAGAATTGACAGAAAGGAGATAGATGTTACCCTTTTTAATATATTATCCAGTTCTTTTATTTATTTTTTTGTAAAAAATAGTTATTTCCGACCAGCTGACCCAGCAAACTTTGTACTGCTTCAGAAAATTATTTTTTTCATGTTTACTCACCTTTTAAATCTTCCCTGGACTCAACAATAATTCTAAACCAAAATTAGACAAATCGGTCTAGCCATTCTCGAGTTTTAGGGAGACTAACAAACAGCAATTGATTTTCATGTAATTATATAGATTTGATTTTTGAACCATACCTTCTGGCTTACCAGTTCACACAAACCAAAAATTTGACTCATCTTTAAAATAAGTTCACCAGCCTTGATATAGACTAACCTTATGTTAGCTATGATTACGTTAAAATGGAATTTTTACATCCACTTAGTAATTTAAATAGCTAATCCCTGTGGTTTCACCCGCTGCTCGGCTCCTGTTGGTTGTAGCGTGATGATATATAGCCTAAAGCCTTCCTCGATAAATGGACTATCCAACACAAAAAGAATTTTCAAATTCGAACCAGTTATTTTCGAGATTAGCACGTTAAACCAAACAAACTTTTCAACTTTATAATGTTAGTATAAACATTGGTTTTTTTTTCTCTTATTTTCAGGTGACTTCACAATATCGCGCATGCTTGGCATGTATTCTCTTCTAAAAGCATTAGCGTTGATACATTGTACGCTGTACATTCATTATAGACCGTAAGTATCTTATCTGCCAAAATATACAGACATCAACCTATTTCAGTCTAGATATAGAATAGATTTTCAAGTTAAATACAAAATAAGAAGTTTCATGTTCGATTGGGATTTGACAGATTGAGGTAAGTTGATGTTCGGGCATCTACCAAACAATCTTGATCTTTAACATAGATGTAGAGCATGGACCAAGCATTACCTGGGTAAAAAAATTGTATTGTAAGAAAAACAATTGGCTATTTGACTGAAAACATATAATTGGTTCGTCACTAAGATTATCAAAATATATTAGACCCATATTTTTTTTTACCAAAATTGACTGAGATACGATGCTTTCAAAATTGCCAATACGTCACAATTTAGAACAATTTCTATTGAATTCTGACGTCACGAGCTCCCACTCTCGAGTTTTGATGCGTTGTATTTTGGTGAATATTCATTTATTTACAAAAGAAAAAATACGTGTCCGTTATTTTTTTAAACTCTAACCGCCTTATTACAAAAAGGGGTTTAACTAAAAACCCAAGTTTAATCTTGTAAAACTACGGTTTACACAGACATTATTACAAATCGTGGTTTTAAGATAAACCATGGTCTAACAGTAGTAGCTGTCAAAGGTATGTCAAAGTTTCACATAGCAAATTTTTCATTGTGTTGTAGTTTTTGTATTATTTTCACCTAAAATGGATTTAAACAAGGTAGATTTAATTGTTATTACTCATTGTGGATTTAATTGTTTAGACAATCGTTCAAATGGCGGTACTAAATTCGACGTTTTATCTTAGTTTTGTAATACGGACAAATTTAAACCATGGCTCTGCAGATAAGCCTGGACTTGATAGACCAGGTTTAAACCTTGGTTTATTTAGTTTTTGTAATAAGGCCGTAAATGACGGACTAATTATATTTGTAATTCATAGCTACTGTCAAATAGCCAATTGTAAAACCTCTCCTGTAAGACATCTATGTTTATATATTTTTTCTTTTATAAAACCCTTGTCCCACACTAGGAATTTCTCCTGTATCATGGGAGCAATTCCATTAGACCCAGACTCAGAATAACTACTTTTATTTGTGGGGCTCGAACTCGCGACACGCAACGCAACAGTCGATCGTTCAGCCACGATCACTCAGAGTTCCGAAATGTAATAATAACGTATTTTTTCTTTCCTTATCCAATGTATATTTACAAAGATATAATGCATAAATATTCGAAAATGGGGCTTATGACTTTTTGACTTATGATTTATTTATTTTTTTCGTGGTAAAGTCATCAAATGAGTCCTCCCACACAGGGCAGGGCGGGAGGGACTGTCAGACTTGTACTGACTAATATCCACGGTGTCCTTCACTAGCCCTTTACGTACCGGGGTTACGGTAATTCGTAAGTCCCGCGACCACGTCATCATAATGCTTGTAAAATTGTGCCGACCGAGTAACGTTTTGTGATTTTTAGAAGCGTTGTATCTTCGTCAATATTGGCTTACGTAACAAAAGAAAAACTACGGGTCTAATATATTTTTTTCAGTCATATATCTTATTTATTGTTTTTCTCCCTTTCTATAGAGTATCCACTCCTTCTCAAATCTCTCTCTTTGCTAATTATAACTGTCTGTGTTTGTGTAGGGACCAACAGCCTTTTGATCCAACTTACAAAATTACTAATCGAAAATTCTTCTATTTTCAGAGTGGTGTCTATGGGTTACTGGTCTCTCTCTCTGACCATAATATTGTACTTCTCTGAAGCATTCTACTTTCACTCGACGGATCTCAATTTCTACGTGGTTTTCCCCTGTGTTTTGAATAGTAAGTTTATATTATGTGTATTTGTTTTTTTTTCACCAATCTAAACGTATACTATGCGTCCATGATAGGGCATGCGGACGGCGAGTAATGGTAATGCCCGAGTCGACGACGCGTTGTGTTCCACGCGCGCCTCAAAGAGTGTCAGCATAATGACGGGGCCCCCCTCTAGAGGGCCAAAGCCTGCCGGGGTCGCGGGACTCACGAATTACCGTGACCCCGGTCCGTAAAGGGCTATTGAAGGACACCGTGGATTTTAGTCAGTACGAGTCGCACAGTCCCTCCCGCTCTGCCCTGGGTGAGAGGACTCATTTAATGATTTTACCACGTTAAAAAAAAACCCACTGTTATCTCGTAAAGTGTCAGGTTTCGGAGTTATTCTCTGAAATATAAGTTGAATACTTAACCTTGGACATGCAGCCTTATAGACCCCCGCTGATATCAGTTTCAATTTATTCGCAAGGCTGAATAATAACTTTCTTTTTCAGTTCTCACCCTCATAGGCCTAATATATTTGCCATCGAAACTAAAACTCTTTGGACAAATACCTGGAACATCAGGCATGGATAGAGAAATTGACGATGAAAACACGCAGATACTCCGCTCTATGGGCAACTTTAGACGGCGGAAACCTGGCAACCCTGCTAAGAACAAACATGTTTGATAGTGTTGCTAGTTTTAATAAAAAAATTAACCGACTTCAAAAACCAACTCCGGAAGTCGGTGGCTTTTTTTTTAAATCATGACTTTTTTGCCACCAACTTCTGAAATAAAAAAATATACAGACCGAATTGAGAACTTGCTCCTTTTTGAAGTCGGTTAAAAATTGATTTTGACAGTTTTAAAGCTGAGGTTAGATTATCTTGCATATCTTCAGCCATTTTATCCCATAGTATACTTGTTGGAGAGAATGTTGGCCCAGTGGTATGGGCCCGACTTACGAGTATAAGATCGTGGTTTCGAACCCAGCCAGACGCATTACTTTGTGCGATTTATTTTATCACCACTACTCTCTTACACGGTGAAAAAACATCTTGAAGAAACCGGCATGTTCTAGAACAAAAATTCGGAGACATGTGACATCCACCAATACTGCTCCCGCGTGGTGGTTTATGACCCACTCCCACAGAAGCCTGTGTTCCAGCAGTGGGAACATTCTTGTTATATCAGAACTTTTGAATACAGTTTTCATGTTCAACTGTGTGTCATGAAATAAAAATTAAATGGCGGAAGGTAAGCGGGGTGTGCTTCATTAAATAAAGAACCACTTATGTCACTTTAATAAATTAGCTCTCTTTTAAGGGCGCTTTACCAGAAAGTTGGCAACGTCGCAAATAGCTGTCAAATATTGACAAGTTTTAATTAATTTTGTAAATTTACTGTATGAAAATAAGAAGGCTCTGTAGTGCAGTAAATAATAAATAAGTATTGAATTTGATGTTGTGATCGTTTCCGGTGTAAAAAAGGCATTTGGAAGGTTCCCAAATACTTTTTTTTACATCTAAAACTATATATTCGGTGTTTCGATATTAATTATTGCATTCCCTTATCAATTTTTTAGTGCACTAAAGAGTCATATTTCTTATATCCATACTTATAGTAACATTGCCAAATTAATTTTTTTTTTTTTTTTATTCCACAACTATCACACAACGCCATCTAGTCCCAAGCTAAGCAGAGCTTGTGTTATGGGTACTAGACAACTGATAAACATACTTATATATTTCTAAATACATACATATTATAGATAAATAACACCCAGACACAGAACAAATGATCGTGCTCACCACACAAACATTTGTCCTGGGTGGGAATCGAACCCACGACCTCCGGCATAGCAGTCAGGGTCACTAACCACTAGACCAACAGGCCAGTCAAAGAATTAAAAAGAATTAAAAGTAATTAAAACTTGTTAATATTTGACAACTATTTGCGACGTTGCCAACTTTCAGAAAACGCACTCTTAAGATGGGTCTAGGTCAGCGGTTCCCATTTGCCGGTTCGCGACCCGGTACCGGGCCATCAAAATAAAATACCGGGTCGCAGGTCTTTTTCTATTAATAAACGTGTATTATTTTATCTAATGGGTTAACTAAATTTTAAACACACGGATTGGATGGATGCACTTGGATTTAAAAGTATTAAGTGGGTCACGAAGAGGTAGTGTTAAGATTACCGGGCCATGACAGAAGGGTGTTTGGGAAACACCGGTCTGGGCTAACTGACAACGAGCGAAGCAGTCCTATTTTAATAAGACTACATTAATTTTCTTCTAATTTTAATTGGATTTCCTGTTGCTTGTAGGCATTGAGTAAAGATAGGTATAATCAAACTATTTGTCTAAATAAAGTCGGTTCAAATTACTTATCTTTTTAAAAGTCAATTAAAAAAAAAACCTGACATAATAGAAAAATGACAAATCTAATTGAAACATAATCGTCACATGTTTTTTCTACTGTTGAAATCATTGAATTAGTAACTATTTTCAAGTATGCAACAAAAGTATAAATACGGACATAGATATGGATTGATTATACCAATGCTAGCAAATTTACTGCAATTAATAATATTTCTCACTTTCAAGGGTGATTGAAACGCTTACTTTTTTCTCCGCTACATTTGACATTACCGGTTTTTGTGAAAAAAAAAACACCGAATACCGGTTTTTTGGTAAATTGGCGGCTGTGTGTGTTGTCAATGTGTTTCTGCCTGATAACTGGATAGTATGTGTGTGCTGTTACTATTCAAAAGTATAAAGTATAAATACTTTTGTCTGAACGACACGGTTGACGCAGTAGCCGAACAAACGACTGCTGTGTTGCGTGGCGCAGGATCTTTTCCCACACGGAACGAATATTTGTATGCCCTACAAGTTGTTCCGGGTCTGGGTTTTTTTGTAAATGAGTTTACATATTTGTAAATGCACCCACGATACAGGAGAAATTCCTACTGAGGGGTAAAGTAAAAAAAAAAAAATTTCGACATGATTGATTTCGGTTGCTTAAGTCAATTCAATACGTTTTGGACTTTTGATGATAAAAAGCCGCTTAGTCTAATGTATTTTGAGCGAGCGTTCCCAAATAAGCGTATTTTTTCCACTTATAAGCTCCGTTTTGTGCTTGCGTTTTGGTGCTTACATACCTACCACGTCGGGGAATCTGCATGCGAGGGCACACTAATGTGAAATGCCGTTAAATTTCAACGATAATATACTTTAAATATTCGTTTAAAAGTCCATGATTCAATTCTTTGATTAATTATTAACGGCATTTCCCGTTAGTGTGGCCCTAACATTGAGAAAGGGCGTTTTCACATAAGTTGTTAATGGTAAAGATACGATATCGGTAGGATTGGTAGTTTCATACATTTCTATAGAAACTGAGCAAGAGAGGATAACATTCCAGTGTCGTGACGTTATCGACGCGCATACGTATGGTCACGGGTGTATATACGCAGAAAAATACGCTAATCTGAAAATTCTCTTATAGTTTTATTGACGAGTGATTGTAAACTAAGTGCTAGAAAAAAAATATCACTGTATTTTCCTACCACGCCTTATAAATCTTGCACTATAGCTTCTAGTTTAGGTGGCCTACCATATGCGTGAGTGATTCCAGTGTGGGAATCAGACAGAGCTATACAAGTCGTCATACCATCTCGTTCCCACACTGGAATAACTCACGCTTAAAGACTTCGTAGTAGGCCATCTGATATTATTTATTTGATATAGCCATCTTACTAATCATACCCTACTGTAATAATATTTTAAACGAGAAGGTTTTTGAGGATAGATAGATGGATGTTTTCTTACTATTTCACACAAAATCTACTGGCCCTATACCCAAACGGCATGCGATAGACGTAAACGCTCAGGAGTCAATAATAGATTTTCAACTTAATACCCAAGCTCATAAAGTTGAAAATCACTGCTGAGCGATAGTGAACGGAACGAACGAAAACGCTCTGTACTCAGTAATAGATTTTCAACTTTATGTGGTGGGGTATAAATTTGAAAATTCATTACAGTCTCCTGAGCGTTTACGTTTATCGCTCGCTGTCTGCATAAAGGGCATGAACTGATTTAGATGTTTTGTATACAGATAATATAGAACCTGGATTAACACATGGGATACTTTTAATGGCTTTCCCGTGGGATTTCGATCTCAATTCAAATCGCGTTCCTTTGTTTTTGACGGCAGCTTCTGATTGGACATCTTACAGACTCAGATTTTCATATTCAATTGTTGATTGGTTACAAAAAAAGATAGAACAGAGGATAACAACCGAGATATATTATTTATTTCCAGTATTTGTCAGTACGAGTCTGAGAGTCCCTTCAGTTCCACCCTTATCGAAGACTCCCAAAAAATTAGATGGTATCTATATCAAATACATAATATCAAAAATGATCACTTCATTTTCATAGCTCCTTCTGATACATAGCGAGTATATACCTCTATATAATAGTGCCAATAATATATAAAGCATATAATTTTATACATAACACGTTTTTACACGCGATAGACAATTTATTAAAAAATGTTATTAGATTTAAAGGTGGGCTTAGGCTAGATGAGCCGAGCACAATTAGGCGAGTTTTCAGCATCAATAATAAATGTCAAATCTTATTAATCCGTCAGTTAGTTTTATACAATAATGAACATGTATGTTTTCTTTTGTTAAATCAGTTAATATTCACAAATATAAAAGTATCAACACTCGAGAGTGCTTGTGACTTCAGGACGCACTAAAATGAAACCACGGTATGGTGTATATTAAATTTTGAACGCGTCGTATCATTGCTATTTTTGGTTTACATAACAAAAGAAAAATACGGGTCAAATATTTTATAATCTAACTGGCAGACTAACTATAATTAATATTTTTTAGTACTCAAGCTTTTGTCTTGTATGGCAGACCGACTTACATGCTTCGAACGAGCGCGCTTCGATCGTTTCGTTCGTACTTAATTGTCGGTTTGTTAACGGACAAAAAGTGATTTTCAATGCGTTAGAGCGTAGAGCGACTCGGTGTATGCTCAGCTCGTGCTCGCTTCTCTAGCGTAGACCCACCTTAACCTAGACAAGTGATACACGAAAACGCTCTGAAACGGCTCTAAGACATAAGGTTGAAAATCTAAAATTTACAGTCGAGCGTTGTTGTTCGTTTTGCTTTCAATAGATTTTCAACTGTATTTTCTATAGAATAAAGTTAAAAATCTATTGAAGACTACAGAACGTTCTCGTTTGTCGTTTCTCTATGGCGCTGAAATATTGATTTAATTCATTTTATACACGTTTGATGTTAAAAAGAGTGTTTAGTGATTTCTAGTCAATATATTTAAGCATTTTTATTGTATATGAGGAGGAATAAAATTATCTGTACGAACCCTACTTATCCGTACCTACCCTCGAACAAACACGCTTTTGCAGACAGCTGCAATCACAATTAAGCTTTATTTTAACAGGAATAGAGGTGACGGTAATTTTAACAGACTTGTCAGTAATAGCAACCGAATAACAACTTTATTTATACGCTTGTAAGGTTCAAGATAGCCACAGGGCGGGTCACTAAACTGAGCTACATATAATTTTATTACTCCACTATAAAAGACAAGTTTTTAAGTATTAAGCTCAACAACAATGTGCTTTGTAGACAATAGATTTTAATTATCAATGCATTTTACTTCGGAAATATATACAGAAGAGGTTTAAAGATCCGAGACAAATGGCACTTTATACCCTATAGCATAAAGTTGAAAATGTAATAAAGATTACAGGGCGTTAACCATCGGAACGGACGAAAACGCTCTGTAATCATTAACTGATTTTCAACTTTATGTGCTCGGGTATAAAGTTGAAAATGTCCTACTACTGGTTCCTCGTTCGTACCCGAATGAAAAAATGCCTCTGGCGCTTTTTCATTTTCCATGCATTTTACGTCATCATACTTAAGTATGTTGTACTACCAAACAACAGGAATTCATGTTAGATTCTCTGTATATGTTTTCAAAGTATATAATGTAACCTATTATGTAAACTTAGAAGGACCACAGTCACAGTGCCATATCATTATAGGAATTGTTAAATTTTGACAAATAAAACACGGTTTGAAAAATAAATATACTTTCGTAGTTTTAATTGAACTCTTATGAATAAATAAGGTGATAGTAGCATTAAAATTTTAAATTAACTAAGTTTTTTGGACGGAAACCAAGTTGGAATGCATTTTTAATATTGCGCATTTTAATAGGCTTCGACGTATAAAAAAAAAACATTTATTTGACAGAAGAGAAGTTAATCCCTATTTTAACGAATAATTCACGAATAAATAAACATGAAGTTTATGCTCACACTGGGGCCCCCAGACGGTGGTCCCGTGGTACCGTATTGGGCGCCAACAGTGATATTGGCGCCCACACTGGGACCTTCGATGTTTGCTATTATGATGGCATAGTTATTTTATATTGTTGTTACAATATGAGTATAGTATCGATAGAAATAGAAAGAACCTTGGAGCTTTACACAAGCAAATAAAGGAATGAATTTAGCAGTGGTGAAGTTGATCTGTGAATGATGACGTGGTGATGAGTTTTCATCACCTAAAGAGTGTGAAAGATTTTAGTAATAATCCGGAACGGGAGCGCAAGCTATCTTGACGAAGTCTTCGTAACGTACTGTTCCGGTATTCGTTACATTTGCCTCCCGGAATATGTTGTCTACCTGAAAACGAAGAAGATTGTTATACAGTCTTTTAAGTTAGCTAACAGGTTAATACCGTCAGCCCGGAACGTAAACGGCTATTGAAGGACAGCGTGGAATTTAGTCAGTAGAAGTCTGACAGTCCCTACCGCCCTGCCCTTGGCAAGAGAGCACATAAAATTTAAAAAAAGGCCAATTTAATTTGTGTAAAAAAATTGTGTAAAAATTTATGTAAACTAACAGTACTAACATACTTGTTTAAGCACCATTGTTACTAACACCAAAATACTAACTGAACTATGGACCTCTTTGCAGTCTGAAATAAAGGTTATTATTATTATTATTTGTCAATTGGCTAGGGTAGAAGCAGTCGATACTTTTGAGTTTATGATCCCAAATCATTTACGGGCTTCCGCTTCTCCCATGCTTCTATATTACTCCTCATCTCAGCAATCATACTGCAATGAACGTTTAACCATACCTCTCTAGCAGATAGGCCTTCGCCCCAATTCTGCAGTAAGTTCCTCAGCTGCCTCGCTGGTATGACGCCATTCTTTTCTGCGTCACCCGCCTTGAATGCATTTACTACCTGAAGAAAAATATTGACAGAATATTATCAAATTAGATTTTATTTAGTTTAATTTGTCCCGTTCCCACTAGGTGGATTGACGACATCGTGAGAGTCGCGGGCAACTGATGGATGCAAGTGACGAATCGAAGTGTCCAAAGGGGAGGCCTATGTTCAGCAGCGGACGTCTTCCGGCCGATGTTGATGATGATGTCCCGTTGCCTGTCTGTAACAGCCGGATTTTTTGAACCGGCGTTAAACTTAATAGTGGCGCCCCCTCGCAAGCAAAATTGATTGTAAAAACCATGTTTTTTTTTTGTAGCGCGACCCGTTTTTTTCATTTTTGTTGCAATTGATTTGTGAACCAGGGAAGTGTTAAATGCCGTCTCTGATACTACAGGCATCTAGAGCTAAGAACAATGCAACAACGAGCGAAGCGAGCCCGATTTTTTTGGGCCATTTAAAATTTTTGTTTGCGCAGGTATGTTTATATTTGCGCCCCAGGGAACTGGCACTCGGAGCACGTGACTTGCCTGCTCTTCCCCCTACCCCTCCCCCTTTGATCGGTAATCAAATGTTGCAAGTTAAAAATTCAACCTAATTTATAATATCTTTAGGAGCCGAACAAAAGGATACCACGAGTGAAACCACATGGCACAACTAATAAATTACGAGTACATTTACCTCATTAGGCAGGTTTTCAGCCCTGGAGTGAATGTGCATTACTTCCAGAAAATCAGCGAAAGACATCTTGCCTCCTTTTCCTTTTAAATATCCTGAAAACAGTAAAAATGAAATATAATTAATTTACTAAACTAAAAACTTTGTACAACTGAATGTAGAGTCCGCGACACGGTTAAAGCCCTTCTAAAACGGCGCTAGTGTCAATGTCATTACACCAAATAGCATTAGGAAATGTCGTACCACGAATGTTTTAGGCTTCGAGCCGTGGCAAGGTCTCATAAACATCCATACATCCATCCTTACAAACTTTTATATCTGTTTTTATTTTATTTTTCATTTACGATAGCTCTCTACGTCGCCTGATGGTAAGATATGATTCGGTCGATGGTCATACACGCTTGCCTAGAAGTAACCTATTCACTCTTGACTTAAAGACCCCAACGTTATAGCTGTCAGGAAACAGCACCTTGGTAGGGAATTCCACTCCTTAGCTGCGCACAATAAAAGTATTGGCAAAACGCTTTGAGGAATGTCCACTATGTATCGATAGCACATTGACGTCTTGTAGTCCAAAGATGGAAAGGGTCAGGCGGAATCAAGTTGTGCAGTTCTGTCGTACATTAGTAAGATAAGAAGTCAGGTATAATTCAAGAAAGAAAGAAAATAAGTTTATTTGACACGCCTTAGGCACACAATTACAATGACAAATTACGAGACAATGGAAAAGGATGAACATAAAAGTAGGTACCGTGTGCCTCACGGCTGTGCCAAATAGGCTCAGTTCAGCAAAAAGCCAGGCCACAGGGTGCCTGACGCTGGTTTTCAACTGAGCCTTGCGAGACGTCACAGATGTAAATCAGCTTTATAGGGTGTGAGTTAAAAATAATTAAATAAGAAATATGTGTAACAGAGTAAAATTAAAATAAAAAGTTAAGGTCTAAAGAAGTAGGAGCATTCAGCTTATTCGTATTCAGCTCACCTGCTAATTCCTGGATGGTGGGACTCATACCCAAAGATCTCATAACCACTGTGAGCTCGTCCAGTGATGTGATCTGCCCAGAACGAGCAAACAGATAGAAGCATTCACGGAATTCTGAAAGGATGTGTTTATAAAGTTACATTTACAAGATCCAACTAACAAAAATCTTCTTTAGGTCTTCATCATTACGGTGCAGGACTGCCCCTCCTACGGTGCAGGACTGACACGCCTACGGTGCAGGACTGCCCCGCTTGGGCAGAGCACCGCCGTCCTCACGACAACGATAGGCTGAGACCTCTCGCGCCCGGCATTGGTCGAGGCCATGCTGCGGGGCGAGACGGAGTGGGAAGCGGTCGCCTCCTTCTGCGAAGCAGTCATGCTCGCGAAGGAGGAGGCGGGCCGCGTGAGAGAGAGGACAGCGTCCTCCCTCCAACCCAGCCGCAGTGGTAGACGCCCACTGCGACAAACGTCTGCAGACGATCTCCGGCCACCTTAGTCGCAGGCATGTGGGCAGCGAGTAATGGGCAACTCGCTGTCGGACCATGGAATATACTCGGGTCGACGGCGCGTTGTGTTCCACGCCCAAAGAGTGTCACCAAAATGACGGGAGCCCCCTCTAGAGAGCCAAAGCCTGCCGCGGTCGCGGGACTCACGAATTACTATGACCCCGGAACGTAAAGGGGTATTGAAGGACACCGTGAATTATAGTCAGTACGAGTCTGACAGTCCCTCCTGCTCTGCCCTGGGTGGGAGGACTCATTTGATGATAGTATTACGCTAAAAAAAGAAAAAAAAAGGTCTTCACCATCAGCCTATAAAATGTTCCCTCTGCTGGAACACAGACCTACTCATTGTGAGAGGAGCGTGGACCTAGTGCCAATTGGTAGATGTCACATGCCTTCGAATGTTTGGTTCTAGGACATGACAGTTTCTTAAAGATGTTTTCCCTCACCATTTTATGAGCAGAGGTGATGAAATAAATTAGTCAAAGTAATGCGTCTGGTTGTCCCACGACCTACAAGTTGAGGCCGATATCTCTGATTTCATGAATGCTGTCAAGTTAGACTATTGCAATATTTGTAACAATATAAATATTGCAAGAAAGTTTGCTATTGCTTGCTCTTTTGGTTTTTAAAAGTATAGTTGAAATGATATAATTTTGTATTCACTTTATGCAGAACCTTCGTTACTTTTAGGTACCGTTATGAACTTTCGTAACAGTAAAACAAAAAATAGAAACTTCTTGTTTCGAAATGTTTCAAAGCTTAAAATATCGAATACCTACGTATCGAACAAAACGGATTGGTGCTTTTGTTTGAAAAAAAAAGAAATTTAAGGGTTGATTCATCATGAAAAATGTTATCAAGTTTAGATAAACAAAAGTAGTACAAACCATCAATGTCCTGTTCCTTGAAATAACGAGCCTGCAACAAAGAAATGAAGTGTTAATAGCGTGCATTTATTAAAAAGCCACAAGAAACAAGTTATAAATACCATTTTCTTAGTTTTGAGGAGAAAATATCTATTAAGAATATCAAGAAATCTACAAAAGTTGACAACAACCACTACGAATGAAGCAAATACTTTTTTGACAGTAGCTGTCAAAAACTTTGAAACGTTCCGGTATCGGGTTTTGTTTATCTTTAGCACCAAGGGGTCAGCCACCAACCACGCGAACCAGAAAACAGCGATTAGGTAACCCACCTCCACCAATTCGTCCACCTTACGGAATTTCATTTCTCCTCACGTTAGCTCGTTACTCTAATTAATATAGGGTCTAATGGAACTTAAAATAATTAACTTTCTTCTTATCAGAAGATGTTTTTTTAAATGATTAAAGATAAAAAGACTAGTATCCAAATCTTCAAATATATATAGTCTGCGGACCAACATGGGCGACCAATCAGCTGACATTACTGAAGGCATATTTTTCCATGGTGTAATTATCTAAAATTGGGCGAATTATTACATAAAACCTACTCCAAGGCAGTTTTCAGTGATTTACTTGTTATTTATGTGATTTATTTACCTACATCTGTAATGGATATCGAGCTAAGCATTGCGTGAGTATTCATACAATTTTCGTAAGAAAATTTAACTTCCGTATTAAATGATGAATGTTACCTTGTATTTCATAGATAAGACTACATTAATTGTCCTTTGACCGCCGTAAAATATATTTCTGTGTAGGTTATTAACTTATAAGATTGTTATTGGAAAATGCCATGCTATTTCTATAATAATTTTCATGATCAATGTCAACTTGTCTATTTACGATAGAGTACCTATTATTAATTTGAAATGTACGAACGACTATACATTTTTTATTTACTTGTCCTTTTATGACATAAATTGAAGGTTTTTCACGAAATTCTCGGTATTGAAAAGGTTTTTCATGAAAAACACAATGCATGTTACACAAATACCTACAGTATGTCATTAAGACAGTCCATTAAGATTCTATGACATAAGTGGGTCCACAAAAATTCAAACAGTAAGTTTTCAACAAAGAAAATTTACTTACAGAAAAAAATATTTTTTATTATACGTAAACAAAATCATACTTCTATTTTATGAAACTTTGTGACAATGTATGTATGTGACTCTTTCCCATAATAAAAACTGAATTAATTTTCATGAAATTTGTCACATAGTTAGCTTATAACCTGTATTCACACCAAGGATACTTTTTATCCTGATACCAGCTGTTCCCTATGGTTACTAACCCTGTTGTTTTTCTATTGGTCATAGCGTGATATTATATAGCGTATAGCCTTCCTCAACAAATGCATTGTCCAAAACAAAAATGTTATTTCAATTTGAACCAGTATTTTCAGAAATTAACGCATTCAACGTAACAAACTCTACGGCTTTTTAATATTACTGCCTACATCATCCCACTGCTGGGCAAAGGCCAGCTCACTATGACTTCCAATTTTCACGATCCACACCAAAGTGGACCACTGGTCATTGTTTTTGTCAAGCTCGTCCCGCCATCTTCTACCAGGGCTGCCGCAACACCTGGCTGTGTCAGGGCTCCACAAAGTGGTTATTTTGGCCCATAGCTCATTGGGCATGCCAGACGTGGCTGGCCCATACATAAACTGATGCCTTCTTCCCATGGGGTAGTCGTAAACTACAGAGCGTCACGAGCATGCTACGATCCTTAGGTACTACTTCAACCTCATCCACATTCATACATCTGGTCATACAAGCACGTCGGTTGCTAGTACTACGCACCCTTTCTGAAGCACTTTACCAATAAGATCAGATTATAAAGAGAGATTATTGTAAGCAGATCCACAGGCAGGAACTAGATTTCTTATAATAACGCTGTAAAGTAACCTATGAGTGTTGTTAAGCAGATGCCTAGTGGTTAACACATTACCTCTCATGCGCTAGTTTGCAAGTTTAAACCTGGGAAAGTATCTATGTCTTTATTAATGCATTTATGTACACCCATATAACCATCTTCTATCATAATGTAGTTTAACCTAAAACTGATGTTTAAATGTAACTAAAAACAAACTATGTAAATATGAAATAAGTTAAAACAATGGTTTATTTAAACATTATTATATTACATATCGTTGTTTATGCTAAACCATGGTCTAACAGTCGTAGCTGTTAAAGGTGCGTAGTAGATCTCAGTCAAAGAGTAACATATTCTTAATAAAACATTTCTTTATAAAACGAGAAATAGATGTTTTGAGCAGAAGCTATGATATAATGAATATAATGTTTCTAGTATTGTATAATAAAATAATAATTCAAACAATAATTAATGTCTATGCTTACAGTATTTTAGAATACCATTATATTAGGTATGTATAAAACATGGTTATGTCATAATATTTACATATTATAATGTGCGTAATGTTTATGATGAACAGGAAATGTTTATAACAATATTATTAACAATATTTACTGATGAATAGGTATTTATTTAAAATACTACCTCCAGCTTGTTTAATTGGTACGACTTTCTACACAAAAACCTATTAAATTATTTTTTCTTTTGGAACTCCATGACTTTGTTTTTTAATTCATTTTTTTCATTTTTCAAAAGAAAAGTAATATTACATTTTGTTTGTGATACTTTTTAAAGGCGGTTAGTTTGAAAAAGTTAACATTTAAAAAAAAAAATTTTTTTGTCAAAAACCTATTTTTTTACATGTGCGCGATGATTTTGTAATCTGTAGTACCGGTATTAAGATCGTCCAAGTACAAAATACACGAAAAATATTCATAAAATAAAAGTACTGAAAAGTACCAAACTAAATGAAATTTTAATGGGACCAAATGACAGGTATATTGCATCCAATATGGATATCGAACCATGTTAGATGAAATATACCTGTCATTTACTCGGGCAACGTCACGGGATATCCATTATTGTTTAAACAGTGTTTGTTTTGAGGGGCTCGTGGCTAAATAAATACAGCCGCACAGGCCGATCTTCCGGGTTAAGCCGCGCTTGCCGAGGTTGGTCTGTGGATGGGTGACCATCTGTCATAGCGAGTTTCCTCCGTGTGAGGAAAGCACGCAAAGCCGTTGGTCCCGGCTGTCATTTGTAGATCTTTGACAGTCGTTACTGTTAGAAGCTCTAAAGTCTGACGACCAGTCTTAACATGGGGTATCGTATTACCCAGTTACTGGGTTGTGGAGGTCCGACAGGTATTCGCTCCATGTAAAATACTGATATACAGCTGCATCTGGTTCGACTGGAAGGGGACCCCAATATAGTTGGGAAAAGGCAGGCAGATGATGAAACAGTGTTTGGTTTCTGATTATCGATACTTGAAGGGGATATTATAGACTCATTTTCATCGACAAAACTGCTTTTAAAAAAGTTGCAACACCTCGCGGATGGCGGCCCTTTTAGCTTTCTGATCGGTCGTACTGCGGTATGTACAATAAAATGCAAATATCTTTGAATCCAAGAGACCTACAGACCTGCAAATGACTTTATTGCGAAGGTTGACGTAGAGGCTTCTAAAAAACTTACTAAAATTTTCTAAGTAATAAGTGAAAAGAACCAAAAAACATGGGAAAATACAAAATTGTACACAAAAAATCCTGAATATATTCAAATTTTTACTCTAGCTCGAAAATTATCCCTGTATTTTGCTTGGGTTTTTGTATTAAATTAAAAGTATTTGAATCAGTCTACAAAATGACATCAAAAATAATCATTCTACATCAAGTATGTTAGGAGTTATTCTCACTTGAACATAATATATTTTCTTCACACATAGTTACATAATTTTGTTTAGGCATAGAAAACGCAATTTATGACAAAACTCTTTATATATGACCTTGACCAAAGTCTATTACAGATACTATGATAAGATTGATAATTAAAGTGTCTTTATTTTTAACTAAATGAACTAAAATTACAGGAAAACATCGTATTTTTACCGCGCGCTTGTCTTTTAGGGTTCCTTATCTAGAAGATAAAACAATAATTACTAAGACTCCGCTGTCTGTTCATCTGTCCGTCTGTCACCAGGCTGTATCTCATGAACCTTGATAGTTAGACAGTTGAAATTTTCACAGAGAATTAATTTATATTGCCGCTATACCAAAAAATACTAAAAACGGAATATAATAAATGTTTAAGGGGAATTAACGTGATATTTTTGCAAAATTTGTGCTCAATATTGATAACGGCAACAGATAGACACTTGTAATATTCAAAAATACTTAATTATTTGTGTAAAAATTAATAATTTAATTAAAATAAAACAAATATTTAATCCCATATAAAAAACGTGCCTTTTTTATAGGTATTGGTACGGAACGCTTCGTGCACGAGTCCGACTCGCACTTGACCGTTTTTTTGCTTTATATTATTATTGATAACGGCAACAGGTAAAAGTTTGAAATATTCACAGAATATTAACTTTAATAAAACCCTACAAGCTACGTTGACTCACCCTTGCCTGGTCTTGTTATCTCTCGGGTCTTGTGTCTACCGTTACAATGACTCATTGATGAACAGTACTATACGAACGTCAAGATAAAGCCACGCTTGTCGAGATTGGTCCGTGGATGGGTGACCATCTAGTATAGCGTTGGCTCCGTGCATCAAGAAGCGCGTAAAGCTGAAACTTTTAGATCTTTGACAGTCGTTACCATTAGTAAAAAACTCGAAAGTTTAGCAAGCAGTCTTACAAAGCAGTATCGTATTACCCAGTTACTGGGTTGTGGAGGTCCGATAGGCAGTCGCTCCATGTAAAATATTAATATTCAGCTGCATTTAGTTCAACTGGGAGCCGATCCCAACAAAGTAGGCATGTTGACATTTATTAATAAACTAGCTTTTGCCCGCGACTTCGTTCGCGTGGAATAGTGAAAACTATCCTATGTCCTTTCTCAAGTTCCAAACTATGTCTGTACCAAATTTCACACAAATCGGTTCAGTAGTTTAGGCGTGAAGAAAAGACAGACAGACAGAGTTACTTTCGCATTTATAATATTAGTTTGGGTTACAATCTATTCTAATTAATTCGTCAGTTACAGTGCTTTTAAAATTAACGGACACGTATTTTTTAATTTGTTATACAATTCATATTTACTAAGATAAAACGCATTAAAAAAAGAAGCAAGTAAAAACCGTAGTTGTTTGTGACGTTTTGCCAATTTTAAAAGTGCCGTATCCTCGACAATTTTAGTTTACGTAACAAAAGAAAGGGTCACGGGACTCACGAATTACCGTGATCCCGGAACGTAAAGGGCTATTGAAAGACACCGTGGATTTTAGTCAGTACGAGTCTGACAGTCCCTCCCGCTCTGCCCTAGGTGGAAGGATTCATTGAATGATTTTACCACGATAAAAAAAAACGCAACAAAAGAAAAAATACGAGTCAAATACTTTTTCCTAATCTAACTGACGGTTGATTAGATTTTTTCAGTCAAATAAATTATTGCGATGAAATTGTTTTTAATCAATTATTGGTTCTATTGCTTGACAAATAGAACAGTTTATTCAATTTCATGAATTTTATCGCAATGAAGATTTTTTTTATGCTAAATTGATTTTTAGACTATCAAGTAAACATTTTTTTTTCTATTTTTTCAGGACGTATGAGCAGCGAGAGTGCTCCGAATAGAAATCATGGAAGAACGTATACGTAGGATAAATCAAAAACATTTGGACATAAACAAAATCACTTAATTAAGCAAAAAAAAGACAACAACTACAAAAAAAAAGCAATAAATTAAGAAAACAACAATATAGCTAATTTAAGAGATCTAGTCTCTAATAGAAATATTAGTGAAATTAATTATTTAAAGAAAAAATATTATTTATTTTCGTTAATTATTAATTATTATTAAAAATAAACAATCAATAATATACAATTTAGTTGACACAGTTAATTCCATTTGTTGATATCCGTATTAAAAATACGTATAGTTAAAAAAGAAACTATTTATATTTAAATGGTTACCAAAGATAGTAAAAATTAGATTTTTATTGAAGTAAGTGTATGGAACTCTATAGAGAGATAGTAAGGAAGTATTTTTGAGGGTAGCAACTGTGAAATGGCTGCAACTATGGTCGAGACTCCACCACCGCAGTTAATTACGACCATAGAATGGAGTATGATGGACAAGAAGAAGTTTTTCCCACTTTATACTTTGAGCAGTTTTACAGGTAAGAACTTTCTTTTTTTTTATCATTATTTCAGCCGTAAAACGTCCATCCTGCTGAACATCGCGGGCATGCGGGCAGTGAGTAATGGGCAACTCGCTGCCCGACCATGGACCATGCCCGGGTCGACGACGCGTTGTGTTCCACACGCGCCTCAAGAGAGTCAGCAAAGCCTGCCGGGGTCGCGGGACTGTACGATTTACCGTGACCCCAGTACGTAAAGGGCTATTGAAGGACACAGTACAAGTCTGACAGTCCCTCCCGTTCTGCCCTGGGTGGGAGGACTCATTTGATGATTTTACCACGATTAAAAAAAAAACCTGCTGAACATAGACCTCCTCTATAGACTTCCAATAGGACCGGTTGGAAGCGGCTTGCATCCAGCGTGATCCTGTGGCCTTCATAAGATCGTCTGTCCACCTTGTGGGTGGACGTCCTACGCTGCACTTGCCGGTGCGTGGTCTCCATTCGAGAACCTTAAGGCCCCATCTTCCATCAGTTCTGCGTGCTATATGGCCTGCCGACTGTCACTTCAATTTGCTAATTCTTTGGGCTATGTCGGCAACTTTGGTTCGTCTAAGAATCTCCTCATTTCTGAGTCGATCGCGCAGAGAATCTCCGAGCATAGCCCTCTCCATAGCTCGTTGGACTATCTTGAGCTTACTAATGAGGCCTATTAGTAAGAGTTCACGTTTTGGCGCCATAAATCATTACTGATATTAAACATTTTTTACCACTGAAAGAACATTATAAACAAATAGGCTAAAACTTGGCATATTGGTCATAAACGAGATTACGCCTAAATAAATGCCCGATGTTATAATTTTGTAAAACTGTATCAAAACGTGTACTAATCATATGTTTTGAGTAAATAAATAAAAAAAATAAAAAATAAATGCCCGATCACTGGGCATCTATACATATAATAAATCTGTAGAAGGGTCAATTCTGTACATTGAAAATATTGAAAAAATAAATAGCGGGGGGTGTTGCTGGATCGATACCAAACCCAAATATGTGATTAAAAAAATTTTTGTCTGTCTGTCTGTATATGCAGGCATCACGTGAAAACTAGCGGTTCGATTTCGATGAAACTTGGTATAATACCTTATTATCCTGGGCATAAAATAGGATACTTTTTATCCTGGAAAAATACGTAGAAAAAAAATCTTATTTATCAGTTTTATTCATAGACGTTGCTCTGTAGAACCGCGAACACACGTTGCATTACCCGCAGTGGATTCAGCGCAGTAATATTTATAAGATGTCATTGTCAGAGTTACTCAAAATGGAGAAATAAACCATCCACGCGAAGACCGACATCCGCGCGGACGGAGTCGCGGGCGGAAGCTAGTATAAACTAATAACTTAGTGTAGTTTAGTAAAAATTGGAGCAGATACTAAACTGGACAAAATGCCCAGGCAACATGCATTTATTCGGCGTTTACGCGCATTTATCGGGCGTTTTTTTCAACAAAGTAGTTATGCTAGCGTAGGAGGCGTGAGGGAGAGGACAACCTATACCTCACGACCTAGCCGCCGCGGGAGACGGGTATGTGGACGGTGAGTAATGGGTGACTCGCTGTCCGATCATGGACCATGCCCACGCCAAGGGCTCGCCGTGTGGGGTGCTAAGACAGGAAACCTCCACGTGCGCCCGTGGACTGGAGTTCCCTCTCGGATACGTCCGGGGGGAAGACCAGTTTTTCGGGCCGGTGCACCCTGGGATGCGGGCAAAAGTCTTCCTTAGGCACTGTGTGCCTAAGGGGTCTCTTTGCCCGTATGCGAATAGCCTGTCGGGTGGAAGCTCCAACGCGTGTCCCTCTGAATAGCAGAGGGCACAGCGGCGGAGCGGGCTTGCGGACGGTGAGCAATGGGTAAGCTCGCCGTCCGACCAAGGACCAAGCCCAGGTCGGTGGCGCGTTGTGTTTCACGCGTCACCGACGGGGCCCCTTACGGGGCCAAATGCCTGCTGGGGTCGCGGATTTTTTCTTAATCCAGGTTACCGCGGCCCCGGAACGTAAAGGGCATCCGAAGAAACACGGGTGGATTTTAGTCAGTAAGAGTCTGACAGTCCCTTCCGCCCCACCCAGGGCGGGAGGACTCATTTGATGATTTTGCCACCATAAAAAAAAAAAAAAAAAAAAAGGGCTCGCCGTGTTCCACGCGCACCTCAAAAAGCGGTTAGCAATCTGATGGAGCCCCTATAGAAGGCCAAACGCCTGCCGGAATCGCGGGGTTGTCTTGTCAAGCCGTGACCCTGGAATGTAAAGGTCTGTTGAAGGAAAACTGTGGATTTTCTAATTACAGGGTGGCCACTTTCTGGAAAACCGGGAAAAGCCAGGGAATTGTCAGGGAAATTTAAAGGAGGTCAGGGAAGCTCAAGCGGGCTTACTCCAGCGCACCTTAAGAATTATAAATACTTAACTAATTATCAATACGTTACGTAGCTAACTGAATACGGTCGAGGACTACTAATTTTTTGGTTCGGGGTTCGAGACTAAACTCCCGTTTTTTTTATTTATTTTTCGTTGTCAATTTCGTTATTTGAAGTAAAATTATGGAAAAAATTATAATTAAAAAATTAAGATTATGGGCAGGGAAAAACTTGAAAAAGCGCCTGGAGAACGGTTAAAGTTAGGGAATATATTGATTTTGGTAAATAGTGGTCACCCTGTAATTAATCATCAAATGAGTTCTCCCACACACTGCAGGACGGAAGAAACTGTCAGACTTGTACTGACTAAAATCCACGGTGTTCTTCAATAGCCCTTTACGTTGCTACGCCACGGTTACTTGATAAGGCAGCCCCGCAACTCCGGCAGGCTTTGGCCCTCTTAGGGGGCCCCGACATATTGCTGACAGCTCTTTGAAGCGCGCGTGGAACTTTAAGGCGCGCGTGGTAACATTGTGTGCCTACGGCGTGTCATGTTAGTTTATTTTGTTTCTTTCTTTCTCTTACATCAGGGGCCGTTCAAGTATTACGTCAGCACTATGGGGCGGCGGGGGGGTCTTTGGTTTGCTTATTTTGGATGACATGGGAGGTAGGGGAGTCTAGATGATGATTACGTCATCGGTAGTTATTTACTTTTTTACACGAATGGCAACCCTCATATTGTCTTTGGTTGAAAACGCAACGCATTTTCGGGGATACCCGCAAATAATGCATACGTTTAGGCAAAAACAATACATAAATTGAAAAATGTTTATGTAAGCATGGGGGGAGGGGGTAAGTGATTTGCTTACTTTTGCTGACAAGGGGGGACGGGGGGTTAAATAATAGTAATAAATCTGCTAACGTAATGCTTGAACGGCTCCTCATGCATATTAGTTAAACTACCACGATATTTGTTTAGCAAGTCGAAAAAGTCATAGCGCAGACGGGAGATAAAAGCAAACGCGCAAAAAACAGTCACGTGAGAATATGTACAGTAATTAAATTACCAAATCACTTGGTTACGAAAACGCTAATCTTTAAACGATAGGTACATTACAAAAGTTAAAATTATCTACGTATCTTATCACCGGATGCGATTAGAAACTCATTATCTAATCCATTACGTTACTCATGGTATGAAACATTAAAAATGATGACCTTGATAATACTTTAATATGTATTATGACTAATTAAATCACTTTTAATCTTAATTCATAATAATATTATGAAATAGCTTCTGCCCGCTGTTTCGCCCGCGTTGTGGTCCTAGGAAGGCGAGGGCCTATCAGTTTGCTTGGGGAGCGCGAAACACGACGAGCCGTCGAGTGGGGTCTTCCTCTTAGTCGGTCGGCAAGCTACCCATTACTCAACGTCCGCAAGCAATTCGACAATCCGGCCACCGTAGGCATCAGCCTTGCAACAGAAACTATGATAAACTTATGTATTACGCGTGACAATGTGATGCTGTCAGTTGAGACTACAGGACTACGTTGAGAGTTTTAATTATATTATTAATGTTGTTTCCGAATTGCCTTTTTTTTCCATCGACACCTTTACCGCGGTCGCGGGACTGTACGAATTACCGTGACCCCGGAACGTAAAGGGCTATTGAACGACACCGTGGATTTTAGTTAGTAAGAGTCTGACAGTCCCTCCCGATTTTTACCACGTAAAAAAATAAAAAGGTAACTTTTAACTTGCTACATCGTTCCTCACAAAATGTACCATCTCAAAATGAAAATTTAAAAATAGTGTCCATGGAGTTTCTTGCCCGTTCTTCTCCATAGAGATCTACTCCTTAGAATGTGCACCTACGGTACTTTAACAGTTATTATATAACAGTCTTGTGACTGGGACTGTAGCACCATAATTTTGGACTAGGTATATTATTTTATACTACACCTGCGTGGAAATTACCTTGATACTTTATCAAATTTACGGTAGAAAGTACGTCATTGCATATCGAAAAAATATGCGGGGAGAAAACGCTTTCTCTCCCGCTCAGATGCGTTTTCTCCCCGTATCAAGGTACTTTCCTCGTAGGTGTAGTATAAAGCACTATGTATCACTCGAGAGAAAGTGCAATTCCCGATCTCGGGTGTTTCAAACGACACCTTCGATGGTAATCGGTCACTTTCTCCTCTCGGTAAACAATGTACTATTTTGTCTTTTGTCATTAGACAAGTGCCTGTAATTGGCCTACTTGAAATAACTAATATGATTTTGATTGCATTATAACACGGAGTTCAACTGATGGCCTACCATGGCGTCTTAAAGCGAGAGGAGTTGCACTGTGGGAAAGAGACAGATCTATACAAGTCTTCTAGAGCCATCTCGTTCCCACACTGGAACTAGAAGGTGTCCTTAGGAACTCTGTAATGAACGGACACTCAACCCCATCGAGTTTGAACTCGCTTTATTCATCTTGGCAACCGTTTTATAGGCCGTAGTTCTTTTTTATTAACAAGTATCATCATTATATCAGCCGTGATTCATCCACTGCTGAACATAGGCTTCTCATATAGACTTCAAATAGGACTGGTTGGCAGCGGCTCGCACCCAGCGCGATCTTATGGTCTTCATAAGCCTAACATCAAGTATGAATGTTGTTATTTTCGTCTTTCCAGTAAGATGCGCGTTGTATCCACTAACACTGATCAAGACACAGATCCAGGTTCAGAGACGGAAGGAGGCGTACAGCGGCGTTGCTGATGCCATATCCAAAATATACAGAAACGAAGGTATTTCAGGACTGTATCGAGGATTCTGGCTGTCTAGTGTAAGTACCATTAGTATAACGCATTCGTTAATAACCCATAGTTCACACTATTGCCTCCTTCTGCGAAGCAGTCATGCTCGCGAAGGAGGAGGCGGGCGTGAGGGAGAGAACATCGACCTCCCTCCACCCCAGCCGCAGTGGTAGACGCCCACGGCGTCGGACGTCGCAAGACGATCTCCGGCCACCGTAGGCGCGGGCAGCGAGTAATGGGCGACTTGCTGTCCGACCATGGACCATGCCCGGGTCGACGGCGCGTTAGGTTCCACGCGCGCCTCAAGGAGTGTCAGCATAGTGACGGGGCCTGTAGAGGGCCAAAGCCTGCCGGGGTCGCGGGTCTTTCCCATTACCGTGACCCCCGTACGTAAAGGGATAGTGAAGGACCGTGGGTTTTAGTCAGTACAAGTCTGACAGTCCCTCCCGCCCTGCCCTGGGTGGGAGGACTCATTTGATGATTTTACCACGATAAAAAAAAAACATCGTTCACACTATTAAATTTAAAAAAGATCCCATTCCTCAACACTGTCCCAGTCGTTAATAGTGTTTACAGCGGTGAAATACCGAGTAGGAACGCCCGATTTCTATGTGTTCATCTTTTTTAACCAACTTCATAAAGTCGCTCAGCCCGGCTCAAATTCCCAGCCCGTCGGATATTCCAAGAACATCTACATAGTTCCATAGTAGAATGTTCCAGATTGTTTCGAAATATCTAGTACGACGTAGGCATTTCTAGATCTTTGTAGAAACTTCGAGAACCTTATAGAAATGATGATTTGATTGATTTGATTTATTTTGACAGGCCTGTTGGTCTAGTGGTTAGTGACCCTGACTGCTATGCCGGAGGTCATGGGTTCGATTCCCACCCAGGACAAATGTTTGTGTGATGAGCACGATCATTTGTTCTGTGTCTGAGTGTAATTTATCTATAATATGTATGTATTTAGAAATATATAAGTATGTTTATCAGTTGTCTAGTACCCATAACACAAGCTCTGCTTAGCTTGGGACTAGATGGCGTTGTGTGATAGTTGTGGAATATTTATTTATTTATTTTTCCTACAGTTTCAGATTATCTCAGGGATATTCTACATCACTACCTACGAGGGGGTGCGGTATGAGCTGGGAAAACATGATGTCAGCCCTAAAGTGAAGGTAATACCCTACTTTTATACCCTGTTTCTATACACCTTTTACATTTTTAAACGCTGTCTATGATGACAGCACACAGTGTCCTAAGAACCCTTCTATGATTGTTGTCATGTTTTTGTATTGTTAATTTGTATTATCACTATTATTTAATTCAATTTCTTACTAATATTATAAAGGTGATAGTTTATTTGGACGGATGTTTGTTCCTCTTTCACGCAAAAATCACTGAACGGATTTGGTTGAAATTCGGTACACAGATAGTTTATAACTTGGATTAACACATAGGATAGTTTTTATCCCGATTTCATGTTCCCACGGGATAAATTTCGAGTTGTAGCGGGTGAAACCGCTGGCAACAGCTAGTGATTATATAATTTTAGTGTTCTATGATTTATTCTGATTTACATTAATTATTTTAGCTTGTCTAATTTTATGTACTTACCTAGATTATAAGTGAATGATGTGGTTTCCTATAATTGGAAGCGCACACTTTTCTTTTTATTTTCTCCTGTTTAAATCAAAATTGCATGAAATTGTGTAGTCTCTGTTGGAGATCCAATAAATAAATAAATAAACAATTCGGATCGGACATTTTTAGCTAAGTTTAGAAAGCGATGCGTCCCAATATTCAAAACATCAGATAATAACTCTCGAATGCCAATCTTGATCGTTTTGGAGAAATTTGATTCCAAAAAGTTGCATACCCCTTCAGATTAGTATTCACGTGCATCTCTTGGTTATTTACTTCTGAATATTTCCTCCTGTTATATTGGAATAGCTAAATTCTTTTAAACAACCATTTGCTATCAAAGGGGTTTGAAGATTTAGATCCTATCGGTCGCCCGCCATTTTAATTTCTTTTTATAACCGCGGTGCACAACTAAATTTTTATATTTAGATAGAGGACAGTTAGATGAACAAAAAATATGCTGGACATAATTTCCTAAAGTGTCAGGTTTTGGAGTTATTCGGCGAAATAGACTCGTAAGTCAAAACTGAACCTTCTAGAGACAACTTTTTGTCTTTTTTCTACCTGTAGTAAGATTTCATATAGAATTACGACAACATAATTATATCATGTATGGTAATATGTGACCATCCAGGACCTTTTTTTTACCTAGAATTATAATTCTAGTATTAATTAACACCACTCTACCATACATGATGTAATTATGACGTCATAGTTCTATACATATATCTGCCAGGACATTATTCTGGACGCCCCGTGTTGGAATTTATCGTCGGGGTCTTTCCAATAGTTTTTTTTTGTTTTTTTTTTTTTTAATAGTATGCCGCGCCTTAGGTATTACAGGTACTGTGGTACTGGACACAGTATTAAGGTATACAATGACCTTTTATTTGAACTTTTATAAATAGCTGAGTAAACACCCATTTCTAGTATTATTTACATTGCTACTTTAGTAAAAGTAGCGAAATAATTACTTTTTTATTAATAATATCATTGGGTTAAGTACGAATAACGATTATGAACAAACTAAAGTAAAAAAAAACTCAAAAAAAATGAGAAAGTCAGGAAAAAACTGACGAAAAATTCCAACAGGGGGTGTCCAGAATCATGTCCTGAACCCATGGTATCCGTTTGTGCGTCGATGTCTCTTACACCCTGTATAACTTTTGTTGTGCACCACGATTCTGAAAAAGTGGTGGCGGGTGACCGATACGGCCACCCTTCATACTAAAATATTCTAATATTTTTTTATTCATTTTTATTTAAAAAAAATTAGTATTAATGTAATAAAAAGTCGATATCCGAAAATTTTTTTATTTATTTTTTTAACACATACAATTTCTATTACAGGTAATACCCAAGCTAACAAAAGTAGCCATAAATTAGTTGTATGTCCAGTGCCAAGTAACGGGTCTGGGTAGAAGTACACGTTACGTAGTGGTCAACTCTCAAAATGTTTTTTGAGACATCGTGTGCGGCTACAGCTATGCTAATTGACATTATTTCAGTCATTCATAGGTGGCGGGTGTGCGTCCATCGTGGGACAGACCATCATAGTGCCCTTCGACGTGCTCAGCCAGCATCTCATGGTCCTGGGCCTCGTACGGGGACGGGCCCATATGAGGAATCCGGTAAGATATCCATATTTCGACCATGTTGAGAGGATGAAAGGAATTTATAAGGCGGAGGTGAGTGGAAACGCCGGGAGGGGACGCCCTAGGAAGACCTACACTGATATTATTGGTGAAGTGTTTTAGAAAGGCCGGGTGCGTAGTACTCGCAATCAGCGTGCGTGTAGGACCAGATTTATGAATGTGGACGAGGTGGAAGTAGTAGTAAGGATCGTAGCAGGTGACGCTCTGTAGTTTCTGCCTACCACCATGGGAAAAAGGCGTGAGTTCTAGTATGTATGTATTTGGAATATTTTATTATTATTTCTTGGCCGCCGTTGCGATGGAACTGCTCAACTTGATTCCACCTAATCCTTTCCATCTTCGGACTACAAGACAGTTACATGTTGGACATCCCTCCGGCACGAACAAAGCGTTTTGCCAATACTTTTATTGTGCGCACAGCTAAGGAGTGGAATTCTCTGCCGGTGTCTGTGTGTCCTGATAGCTACAACCTTGGGGTCTTCAAGTCAAGAGTGAATATGTTACTTCTAGGCAAGCGTGCTTCTCCGTCGACCACATTATTGCTTACCATCAGGCGAGATAGTGGACAAACGCAAATCTATCGTTAAATAAAAAAATACTATAGGCATGTTGACAGCATCAATAAATTGCAAATTTAATTAGTCAGTGAGAGTTTTGAAAAATAATAGATACGTATTTTTTCTTTTGTTGATAAAATGCATATATACAAAGATATAGCGCATCAAACTTCGAGAGTGGGGACTCGTATTGGCAATTTTAAAAGCGTCGTATTTCATAACCTGGATTAACACATAGTTTAGATTTTACCCTGATTTTATGTTCCCGTGGAATAAGGTATTTAACTGAAAAAATCGAATAAGTCCTTCATTTAGATTATCAAAACATATTTAAGACTTATTTTTTTCTTTTGTTACGCCAACCAAAATAGACGAATATACAAAGCTTATAAAAATCACAAAACGTCACTCGGTCGGTATAATTTTACAGGCGTTGTGACGTCTCAAGCCCCCAATCCCGAAATTCGAAGCGTTTTTCTTTTTTTATTATGTAGTAAAATTACCATATTAAGTAATATTTGTTGGTATTTTTGCAGAAAATGAACCCGCTAGGTTTAGACCTCGACAAGAAAATGTCTAAAGCCGCTCTTGCGAGGGAGGTGGCTGTCCGCGTGTACAAGTTGCATGGACCTCTAGGCTACTACAGGGGATACACCGCATCCTTAGCAGCTTACGTACCGAACTCTGCCCTATGGTGGGCCTTATATACAGCTTATCAAGGTAAGAATAAGGCTGCTTTTCCACCAGAGATGTGCTATGCTACGCTGCTGCGGATGCGTTTGAATTCACCAATTATATTCATTGGTTTACATAGCACAGCACTGGGGGAAACGGATTCAACTAAGATGTGTTATTTTATTTGGAAGGACGCATACTATAGCTGCGTGCTATGGATGCGTGCTATAGGTCGACTTCCCTACTATCGATACATCGCATAGCCCGAGCTGCGCTTCTTCCTAGCGCAGTTACTTTGCGTCGGCGCATCTTCATAGCACATCTTACTCGCACCGCTACATAGCGTAGCATTACTGGAAACGGTCACACAGTTTCGTAGCTCAGCTTTTACATTCTCGCAGCACAGCTACATAGCACACCTCTGGTGGAAAGGCACCCTAAGAGTAACGGCTCGTTCACGACTGCCCCTGTTTTCTCATCATGGTAAAATCGCCCAATGAATACCCTCACTTCTGGGAAGGACTGTCAGACTTATACTGACTAAAATCCACGATGATACTTCAATAGACCTTTACGTTCGGAGCCACGGTTACCCGATAATCCCGCGACCTCGGCAGGCTTTGGCCCTCTTAAGGGGGCCCCCTCACACTCCTTGAGGCGCGAGTGAAACACAATGCACCGGGTCGGTCCATGGTCGGATGAAGAGGCACCCATTACTAGCCAGCCGCATGCCCGCGCCAACGGTGGTCGGAAATCGCCATCGTGCGCGTCTCCCGCGGCGGCTGGGTTGTGAAGTGGATGCTGTCCTCTCTCTCACGGCGCTCGCTCCTCCTTTATGTCCTTACCGCTGTGATGCCGATAAGAGCTAGTATTAGAAGAAGTGTAATGAAAAAAAAAAGTGAATTAGCGGTGGGCTGGAACAGGTGATATCAGGAACCTGTTACACCAGTTCCAAGGAAAAAACAGTTTCAAATATCCTGTTCCAAAAACAGTCTGTTTATTTGGAATCAGTGAGAGGCAGAGAACATATGCTATCTCTTTCTATTACGATAAGTCAGAGGAGAAAAGAGCTTATTGCAAAGCTGTTCCAGATAGTGCCTGTTGTAGATTGTTTGTGGAACAGTCGAATATAGCAGGAACTGTTGTTTTGGTATTGAGAAACCTGTTTCTTTGTACTGTTTCGCATCTATTCTATATTGGATTTATTATGGCATTTGAAATTGACAATGATAGGTAGAATTTATCTGACAATTTGTCAATAATGTAAGCACAGTGTGGGATAAAATTCTTAAAAAAAAAAACTTATTTTTACAGATGAAATGTTGAAAATCGCGCCGGGTTGGGTGCCTACTCTGCTTATACAGTGCGCTGCGGGTACTCTCGGCGGATTTACGACAACATTTCTTACAAATCCCCTGGACATCGTCAGAGCCAGGCTCCAAGTGAGTACCCAGTTACAGCCGGCTGGCTGACTTCAGCTTGCTGGCGACCTAGGGCTAAGGCTGACAAGAACGATATCTGCTAGACATATTTTTTCATTACTCACACTCTGAAAGTAGGTCACTACATGTCTGATTAGCGATTTGAAAGTTATCCATTGCAGGCCTAGGGAGAATCGCTTTCAACTGACAGCTGTCAAATTTAAGAAAAAAAAAACTAGTTCTATTTTGACATTTCTATTGAACCATGTTGTAACCTTTTATACAGCCACTAAATTACAGCGCGTTTTAAAATAACAATAAGTTATGTAATACTAGCACTTTGCCCGCGACTTCGTCCGCGTGGGTTACGTACTTTCCTAATTCCCCCTTTTCACCCCCTTAAAGGTTAAATTTCCAAAAACCCCTTCTTTATGCTCCCCTACATTATAATAGGAAGCCGTGTGCAAAATTTCACATTCCTAGCCCCAGTAGTTTCGGCTGTACGTTGATATGTCAGTCAGTCAGTTCTCCTTTTATATACAGTGAAACCTGGTTAAGTGAGACATCAAGGGACCTGCAATGTCGTTTCACTTATAGAGGTATTCCACTTACCCAGTGTCTCAGATATACAGGTATAAATAAATATCTGTCTCATTTACAGTGGGTTCCATTAATAGAGGTGAGAATACGATTGTAGCTTTCGTTTTAGCATTTTTAAAATAAACATCTGTATGATAATAAAGCGAAACTAAAACTGAAGGTAATTGAAGCTCAAAATTACTTACGTACTTGGAATTACGTGTGGAAATTGTGGGTAGAATAAAAATGAGTAAACAAACAATGTTATCTCAGTTACAGAGGTTTATGCATATAAAATTTACTCGCTGTCTCAGTTATAGAGGTAACTATGATGATAAATCGAAAGAACAAATCCCAGATATTGAGGCTTACCTCGTCCCACTAACAGAGGTAATTCAGCGCCAAAGTGTTGGGACCTCAGCATGAGTTCCAGTTATGGAGGTTTCTCACTTATCCAGGTCCCACTTAACCAAGTTTCACTGTATATAGATTATGACTTTAATATAATTTAGTTTCAACTATTTCTCTGAAATAACGTATCTTTCGGAAAAATATTTGACATTTCATAAATAATAAATTAATAATAATAAATATTCCACAACTATCACACAACGCCATCTAGTCCCAAGCTAAGCAGAGCTTGTGTTATGGGTACTAGACGACTGATAAACAAACTTATATATTTCTAAATACATACATATTATAGATAAATTACACCCAGACACAGAACAAATGATCGTGCTCATCACACAAACATTTGTCCTGGGTGGGAATCGAACCCACGACCTGCGGCATAGCAGTCAGGGTCACTAACCACTAGACCAACAGGCCCGTCAAAAATGATGAACATGAAAATACTGGCTTTATATAATCTACACTTCTACACTAATACTATAAAGAGGAAAACTTTGTTTGTACGCTGCCTAAACTATAAAAGATAGAACCATAAAATTAATTCTAATTAATTGTTTATCTTATAAATATCTACAAAAAAGTCCGCGACACACTATATCTTCTATGTCGAGTGAGGCACAGCAACCATTTTTTTATTTAAAAATCTTGTTTCTTTTTGGACTACATTTAAACTAGTTTATTTTACTCATGCTATTAATCCTTATCAAAATAAATTATTTCATCACTAAGTACAGTTTATGTAGATAATATTTGAATGATGAATGATTAAAACTGAACGTTTGGTTTTGAAGTTATAGCGAAATTAAAATATTACGATTTCTGCTGCACGGCGCGTTGCGAAGTGGGCGTCACCAAGGCGGGGGTGCGCGTGCGGGAGGGGAGTTTAGATCTATGAGTAAGGTACCCGTACGGTTTTCGTACCAAAAAGGATACTTTCGCAATAAAACTATTTCAATATTCGTTTGTCTTCGCTTTTTCAACAGGAATAATCATGATCCGAATCGAAACACGAAATCACAGAAACTTAGAGCTAAGAGTTTCAAATTTTGCATAGGGGTTCTTTTTAGGATTTTGCGAAATTCCAACCCTAAGAGGTTGTTTTTGGTGTTGATAGTTTGTAAGAAACTTCGTTACTTCAAGTGCTAGAAGTCTCAAATTTTGCATAGGGTTTATTTTTAAATCGTAGATGCTCATTTAGACGGGATGTTGCGAAATTCCAACTCCAAGGGGTTGTTTTTGGTGTTGATAGTTAGAGGTCTAAAATTTTGCATGGTGGTTATTTTTAGAATTTAATGCTGACTAATACGGGATTTTGCGAAATTCGACCCTTGAGGGTTTGTTTTTGGGGTTGACAGAATATTTGTTGGATATTGATTCAGATTTTCCAAAGATGGCCAGCAGAGGTAAACAGAGGCAAAGTTCGAAATTCGCGCGGCCGAAGTCGCGGGCGTAGTGCTAGTATATATATTAAAAAAAAGGCAAAATAAGCGGGAAAGCGAAACTACGATCAACACTAATTTTAAATGAAAATATTATATATATTCGTAATGAAAAGCAGTGTTTACCACGAGTAAATTACTTATTTAGTCCCTCGAACTATTAGCGCCTTCACTACGTTACGGGCGCCAAACCCCGTCTCAGGACTGCAATAAGTTACTTTCACCCCTTGGGTAACAATGTAATATATAATGTTTCTTTGTTTTTTGTTTCAGGTGGAGGGAGTAGGCACCATGAGAGATATCTTCAAAGCGCTTTGGGCGGAGGAGGGCCTATCAGGATTTTACATCAAAGGCTTGTCGGCCCGCCTTCTGCAGTCGGCTTGCTTTTCATTCAGCATTATTTTAGGTTATGAAAGTATCAAACGAGTTGCGATCAGTGACGAATTCAAACCGAGAGTACGTTGGTGATCTATTAAAGGAACGCCATAAAGTGTGTGTTTTATTTTTCATTTATCCTTTTTTTTCACTAGCTGACCCGGTAATACAGACTCAGAAATTAATTTTTGAACGACTTTTAAATTTAAACTTTTAAGCGCTTGGCTAAATATCAATTGCCGTGCCCCTAGCGCCCGGCTACGAATCGTGCTTTCCTCTTCTCTCTTTCTGCTCATTTTAAGCTCCGATTTGTAAAATATCATGGTGTACAATAAAAAAGTATTCTATATATCTATCTACCTAAATAGAGAGACATAGAATAGATGCAATAAAATCGAACAAAACAACAAAAATCGTGAATATTCTCTGTCGAATAAATACGACACGGGCGATAGGGGCACGGAAATGTTTGTCGTATATATACGACTCTGGCGGTTAAAGGGTTAATTGATTACTAAATGAAAATATTATATATATATTCGTAATGAAAACGGCGAAGGCGACGGCGACGGGACAAACATCAAATATTTGACAGGCTGGAATAGTTTGCAACGGATAACGAAATTGTTGCTTTTACTATATTCCTAATATTTTTATTATATTTACTCACCTTCCCTGGACTTCCAATAATAATTCTAAAACTAAAATTATCCAAATCGGTCCAGCCGTTCTCGAGTTTTAGCGAGACTAACGAACAGCAATTGATTTTTATATTTATATAGATTACGGGTGCATTTTATCTTGTCATTCACGCGCGGGCTATCGTGGATTTTGTATGGCGCGCGGTATCAAGGTTTTTAAATATTCGTCGTTTAAGGGGCCTTTATAGGCCTTGGTTTATATCTGGGTATCTAGTAGGGGGCCGTTCAAGTATTACGTAAGCAGATTTATTACAATTATTTAGCCCCCGTCCCCCTTGTCAGCAAAAGTAAGCAAAGCTCTTACCCTCCCCCCATGCTTACGTAAACATTTTTCAATTAATGTATTGTTTTTGCCTAAACGTATGCATTATTTGCGGGAATCCCCGAAAATGCGTTTCGTTTTCAAGCAAAGACAATGTGAGGGTTGCCATTCGTGTAAAAAAGTAAATTACTACTGATGACGTTGTCATCATCTAGACCCCTACCCCCCATGTCATCCAAAATAAGCAAACCAACGACCCCCCCTCCCCCCATAGTGCTTACGTAATACTTGAACGGTAACCCCTAACACCAAAAGTAAGGGACCGTAAAGTATTACATAAGCAGATATATTACAATTATTTACACTCCCCACCACACCCCCTTAGAGGTCTAAAACCTGCCGGCGTGGCGGTACTGTCTCATCACGTGACCGTGGCACCGGAACGTAAAGGGCTATTGAAAGATCACCGTAGATTTTAGTCAGTAAGGACACATATGAGAATGGCTCATTTATACCCAAAAGCATATACAAATTCATTTCAACAGCTATTTTTAACCGACTTCAAAAAGAAGTAGGCTCTCATTTTTTACCACGATAAAAAATAACCCAACGTGTAAAGTAAGCAAAACTCTTCCCTTGCCATACTTGCGAAAACATTGCAATTCATGTAAGTATTCTGTTTTTTTTTATTAACCCTTTAATCGCCAAAGTCGTATATACTACTCTGTCAAGAAAGTACCGGGAAAAGATCAATAATACACAAAATGTCTGTTATTCATTCAAATTTATTTTATCACCTTCAAAGTATGCTCCTTTAGAAACGATACACTTGCGCCAACGAATAATCCATTCATCAAAACATTTTTTACTAAAACTCTTCTGACATATGTTACATTTGACAGGTTTTTCACCAGTGTGTACATGAACATGTCTTCTTAAGTTACCAGTTTGACTAAAACTCTTCTGACATATTTCACATTTATAAGGTTTTTCGCCAGTGTGTACAAGAACATGTCTTCTTAAAGTACTACTTCGACTAAAACTTTTCTCACAAATTTCACATTTATAAGGTTTTTCATACGAATATTTTTTATTAAATAACTTTTTCTAGAACAACTACGATGACTGACAGATTTTGAGTTTATGAAACGCTTTTTGAATTTAAAAGGAGCTGCAGACTTGTGTTTATCGGTGTTCCGGATAATTAGTAAGTCTGGCTGTTCAGTTTTCTTTTGCTGGAATGTCATTGTATCTTCTAGACTTGTTAGTCGTACATATAGCTGTGGTTTTTTCGCTTCGGGCGCACCTGTGAAAATAAAACTGTTAAATGACTACTTATACTAAAACTCTTCTGACATAATGTCACATTTGTAAGGTTTTTCACCAGTGTGTACAACAAGAACATGTCTTCTTAAATTACCAGTTTGATTAAAACTCTTCTGACATATGTCACATTTGTAAAGTTTTTCACCGGTGTGTATTAAAAAATGTCTTCTTAAATTACCACTTTGACTAAAACTCTTCTGACATATTTCACATTTATAAGGTTTTTCACCAGTGTGTTTACGAATATGTTTTATTAAATCACTTTTTCTAGTACAACTAAGGTGACACACATCGCAATCATATGTTTTTATTCGGTCATTCGCAGCTGTATCAGTATTATTTACAATATTACTGATAGATTTTGAGTTTATCAAACGCTTTTTTAATTTAAAAAGAGACTTTTGTTTCTCGGTGTTCCGGATAATTAGTAAGTCTGGCTGTTCAGTTTTCTTTTGCTGGAATGTCATTGTATCTTCTAGTCTTGTTAGTCGTACGTATAGCTGTGGTTTCTTCGCGTCGGACGCACCTGTGAAAATAAAGCTGGTAAGTAAGGAATGTTTCCCATGATGATGATAATGTGATCGGTCAGGGCGGTTGCTTCAGCTCCGCTGTAGTCGTCGTTCGTATGCTCGCATGTGGCTTATGTATCCAATTTTAAGTTTTCCATAACCGCAGCTATCAAGATGATTGTTTTCAAATATTTGCCCCACACTAGGCATTTATCCTGTCTCGTAAATGCGTTAACAATATTTTAACTTACTAACAGCGTCTCTTCCAGGGTTGGAAAAAAAGCTTTTTTTTTAAATTTTTAAGACAAACAGTTGAAACTGTTCTAAACAAGTGTTTTTTTTTTAGTTTCTGTCTTAATTAATTCGACGTCTAAATTAAATGTATCATTTCTAGGCTTAATCTTTTCAAATTCGACGTTTGTTATGAAATATTTACAAAAAAGGTGTAAAATATACTTCTTCTAATGTTTTTAAGTAAAATTTAATTACAATGCCAATAAAAGTCAATCAATGGCATAGACTCAAATGGTTTTATGTCAAGCTTCTCGTACATCTGAATACTAAATTATTTTCATTTTATATCCGCAGTGAAAAATAGTTAAAACATTTGATAAAAAACTGTTTTAAACTATTTTATTTTACTTTTGTCTCTTGACAATAAAATAAAAGTGCCTGTAACTGGCCTACTTGAAATAAATGATTTGATTTTTTGATTTTGAATGATTTTTCTGGATGAAGATTTAAAAAGAAAAAGATAACCTTTTTCTTTTCTCGCTACTGATGAAGAACTTTTTTTTTGATGTGTGTACATTTAACAATTAGTCTCATCTAATGGGCAAGCTTATTGCTATCAACTAGGCATAAATTCAGACTCTGTGTCTAATAACTTCCTGATGGAATCCAATACCACTTTACTCGACCAGCGAACCGAACTCAGGATGTTTGAATCTCAGTTGAATTAATCAGAAGGAATAATAGTAGACATACAAAAATCTTTGATCAATAAAAAAACACTATTTATCAGAAACAAATCTAAGAAAATTAACTATTAACTTATCAAAAAAAAAATAAGGGCTACACATTAAACTGCGATGCTCGACGACGACGGTAGTGCGTGAAGACAAAGGCCCGACTCCCACCTACCAACTGCCACAGGCGCGCACGCTCAGCAGTCGAAGCAGACGTGTTTAATAGGATATTCTGAACAATACAGAGCAGTGCAGAGCGGCTTGTCACACTGTGTCTAGGAAACTGGGGAGTCTGTTTGTTCAGTATTTGGGTAAGTAATTTTCATCATAAAATAATTAAACAAAATTTTAATTTAATTAATCTTGTTTATTAATTTTTTTACTTATTTCTTAATTTTAAAAAAAAAAAATACAAAAACAGAAATCAAAAACATTTAAAAATATAAAAAAATAGCAGTCCACCAGCACCGGGAATAGAGACCGCGCTACCGGTGGTCAGGGCTCTCGAGAGAGGAACCTCCTTATAAGCGCCGTGTCCAGGAGTATTGCCTTCTGAATCAAGCGCTTGATCCAGCTACCCAGGGAGAGCCATTGGCAGACACGACTATCGGCAACAACTGCTGTATTCACTAATTTAATTAATTTTATAATTTTTATAAAATATTGTTATACACCTTTAATTCAGATGCATGCAATGCTATTGAATTTTCAAATGAAGTGTACTAAACAGTGTAGTTTCAACTAAGTGCCTAATAAATAAATAACATAAAAAAATCAATCAGCATGGAAGCCAGGATATTCTTCATTAATTTCTGCCCAAATCCGGGACACTAGGTAATGGCTGAATGTTTATTAATTTGAAGCAATCGTACTGTAATATCATAGAAACTTTGAAATTTTTTCTTGAGGAGAGAATTTTTGTACATTGAAGAGCCAAGGAGAGATTTTACCAATAGTATTTAATGTGTAATTGAATGTGCCAGTTGTCTGTGCAAAATATAAAGTTTCAATAAAAATATTGGATACAAGAAACATACCACTTTGAAGTTCCTGCTCTGGTTCAATACTCTCATTCTCTTCCTCACAATCATCTTGTAAGTCTTCTTTGATATCATGATGTTCCTGCTCTGGTTCAGCACTCTCATTGTCTTGTTCACAATCATCTTGTAATTCTTCTTTGATATCATGATGTTCCTCCTCGGGTTCAGTACTCTCATTGTCTTGTTCACAATCATCCTGTAATTCTTCTACAATATCATCGCTTTCTGATTGCCATTTATCAAGTACACAGTTGTTGGAGTAATAATAAACCCATTGAAAAACTCCCTCTTATCGTGGTTTATTCTTGATTTTGTCTGTAAAAAGTTGTATTAAATGTTCCGTCAAATCCTGATCGTAGTCACTACAAGCTATCCAAATATTTAGTTTACTTTTATCTTAAAAGTGAGTTTTTATGAAATGCGTGGTAAAATAAAATATACTGTTTAATCACTTATATTTTCCTTATTTGTAACCCAATAACAATGTTACTCATAAGTGTAATGTTGTTATAATTTTTTTAAAGTTATTTTCCGACGCAATTAATAATGAGATCAAGATTTTCATACTCAAATAATGATCAACTAATTATTTTTAAAAGATATTACATGCATTAATACATGTGTCGCGAATTTCAAAGTTTTTCTAGCAATGGAAAAATCTTTCAATGATCAACTGCCTAAAAAATGGAGTTTTAAGGCCCTTATACAATGTCTGTACAATCTATGGGAGATAGCTTGTTCAATTCTGTCAATAAAAGTATTGTACTTGTGTAGTCGGAAACCAACCCTCTGTGAGTTATAGCCATTTTTGTTTTTAAACAATTTTGTATGAACCATGCAAACTAAAAGTACTGTAATCATTATTTAAATAAACTCAGCTTCTGTTAGACGAGTAGATAAACAAGAAAGTTCTTGGCGGTGCATTTTATAAAAACCCTCATTAAATGAAAAACTAGGTAATTTGATGTTTTACCCTTTATTCCAAAATGATAAAGCATTTATTTGAGGATGAAGAACTTATTGTAACCATAATTATCTCAACATAAACTCTTATTAACCTCTCGGGCGATTTATAATTGAAAATGATAAAAATCAATGAGCGACTGTCTGTTATGTACAGACGTGTGTACGTAAGGCGCTGGGGCGTTTTCGCTTATGTACACCCGGGTGTACGTAACGCGCCCGAGAGGTTAATGTTTCCATCTACATTAATATCAATGCTAAGACTCACATGCTACATACAAATAAAAGTTCAGAAACCCTATTACTGAAGAGAGCCACACATAATACTTTAGTAACAAGTGCCACAGAACAAAAGTCAAACCCCACCTCATCATCCTTATTCAATATCTGAGTGAACAGCTTCTCTGCTTCCAGACATTTTCTCTGCAATTCACAGCATTGCTTTAATCTAGTGCAGCAAAAGACACAAGCAAGCATCGGTCTACTGTCTTCAGTTACAAACTGCAACAAAAGTATTGTTAAAGTACTGTAAACTGAGGTTACTTTGATTAATTTTGAACTTTAACTGACTGTAATTTTTTAATGTGAGGTTCTAAAAGAAATTAAAAAATAGGTAATTATCGGTTTTTATAGTTCTCTCTGTGAAAGTAAAAAAAGAACAAAAATAATGCGTAGTTTTTTAGAAAAATAAATAAAACAATGTGATAAAAGGTAAAATGATTCTGGGGTTACTTTGGAACTCCCCGTTTTTAACATAGAATCTGAAAGTAGCCCAAATAAACTATAGAAAAACAGAAAGAAAAGGTATTGATAAAAAACATAATTTTTTTGCACGAAACGACGTGCCATCACCAGCGCACCCACAAAAAGGATTGTGACAGTTTACCATATTTGTAATCCGAAAAAAAAAATCTACTAAAAGTTGTTCCGTCTTACGCAATTTGCAATTTTATGTCGATAAGTAGTTTTTATCAAATTTACCCCATGATTCAAAGTAACCCCGTTTACCGGTAATAAATGAAGTAGGTACTTAGCGTTTGATTGCAGAATGTTTGTTATTAAATCTTGCTTAATAGATGCTTATCTTCAAAAAGTTCATTCTTCTTGTTTGCTTCACAATAACAAAGTACTCGTGCTAATGGTTATGTTAACATTTTTTTTTATTTTTGCTAATATTTGTTCTACAGTAGGTACTAGAATTATATATTTTTTTATTTTATCCTTCATTTCAGGCAACTAAAGGCCCATAAAATACAATACACAAATAAATATACAAACTATAAATAAAAACTTACATATACAGTGAAACTTTGTTAAGTGGGACCTTGATAAGTGAGAAACCTTCATAACTGGAACTCATGCTGAGGTCCCAACAGGACAGATATTTATTTATACTTACCTGTATATCTGAGACACTGGGTAAGTGGAATACCTCTATAAGTGAAACGACATTCCAGGTCCCTTGATGTCTCACTTAACCAGGTTTCACTGTATATACAAAAAAAAAACTCGTGTTTGAATTGTTTACATATACTTACCGGAATGTCAGTCAGCTTCTCAAAAAGTTGTTGCAGTTCCACATTGGTAACCATAACCATACGAACATCTTTCACTAAACATATTCTACACATTTGCAACTTTTCTACTTTCATATTGAAAACTAATTTATTGCATTTTTGTTAAAAACACAAGTGTTAACAACAAATATTCAATTTTTATTCGAAGAAATATCATTTAAATATCACAAGACCTGAAGACTGACAATGACAGTTCCATCCTGTCTAGCGATGGGTCTATGAGCAAAATAGCCACGGGCCACGGCTATGATATTCGTCAACACGATACCTAGCTATAGGCTACTGGTTGGCTAGATAACTGACAGGTTTTGACAGGGTTGCCAGATGCCGAATTTTTTATCTCGTACTAGGACTGTCAAATATCTCGTACTTTCAATACAAAATCTCGTAAAAGTATAAATTTTTAAAATCTCAGGCCTTAATTTAGGTACACTATGAACTATAACTAGCTAGCCTGGGGTAGGAATCTTCTTTTAGTTTGGGACCACCAAATGAAAAACATTACTGTAAATGATTCATTTTTTTTAATAATAGTACCAAAATCTTCAAAAAAAAAATTATTAACTTAAGTAATAAATTTTGTAGGCACTTGCTACTAGTACATGATTTTAATTATGGTTATAATTGTTATTGATATGTAATGTCAGGGGTATTGGTAAAATCGTCTTCGTTTTTATTGTATAGTTTTTCAGCTGTCATTCTGGAATACATTTCCTGAGATGGTTCGAAATATATACAATTTCCTTTGCGATCTGGGCCTTTTGCACTTTCTGCAGCTAAAAGTGTACCATTTACTGTTTCTGTTATAAGACGATTTCTAAGGTCTGTTTTTATTAAATTGGTTTTGCTAAAAACCCGCTCACAATCTGCATTTGCATGAGGCAAAGACAGAACTGCGAGAGCAAAACTGGCTAATTCAGAGAAATGTTCATTTTTAAGTAACATTGCCCAGAATTCATCGGGTTCTTTTGTATCTTGAAGCTGTTCAGGGTAGCGAGCTTTTGCAATAGGTAATCTTCTCCACTGATCGTCTATCTCTTGTTTTTGGCTGTCATTAAAAGACGCACTTATGCGTGGCACGACTTCCATGAGGGGCATCAATGTTGGGACGAGATCTCTGAAATTGTTGGAGAGAGCTGATACAGGTCCTAGAGCTTGTAGTTTTGACAGCACAGGGTCTTCCATGTCGTAACGTTTTTTTATTTCTAAGGCACTAGTACTGAGGAAATTTCTGCAACTTGTGAAAAACAGTGCTTTTTTTGCGGGCTGCCTGACCACATCCGGATGTTTAAGCATTTCATAAACTTTAATGCCAAGATACATTACGGCGTCATTCAATTGAAATTGCTCATTTTTAGGATCTACTTCACTAATATTCTGCTGCATAACATATTCTCGTTGTAAGTAACGCAGAAGAATTTCTTGATATAAATCTCGAATTTTATCATGCAACTTGTGAATAACGACTTTTTCATTCTGGAATTCCAAATTGAATTTGGTAAACAAAGGCAGTGACCAGTCTAGAAAACAAAAGTATAGCTTATGAAAAGGATCGCATAGCTTTTCTAAGATGAATATTGCTCGATTTTTCACCTCTGCTTTCACTTTGTGTATTGGGTTCGTAGTGAAATCAATAAAGAATAAGCGCAGTGCTTCCCATTGCTCCAAGATTCGTGAGACTACTGCTGTTAGAGACAGCCATCTTGTTTGAGATGGTTTCAATATTTTATGCGGCTCAACTTCAACAAATGATTGAAAATTGCGGAAATCAAACTGGCGTTTGTCACTATTTTTAAAGAAGTTATATATGTCACGAGCCAGTTGTTCTACAGATTCCGGAATTTCTTTACAAGCCTGACTTGCGCATAAGTGGGCTGAATGGCAAACACATTTTGAAATAACGATCCCTGGTAAGTCTCGCGACAAACGAGTTTTGACTGAATCATTATCGCCCATCATGACGTTACATCCGTCCGACCCGAAGCCAATCATATTTGTAAGTGGCACATTACGGCTGGTAAAAGAATCTATAAGCGCTCTGTATATATTTTCAGCATTCGCCGTAGGAATATCATTGGTGTCTGTATCCTTAAAAATCTTGTACAGTTCCCAAAATACGCTGCAGATTTTCTGAGCATCATAGTCAAAATAACGCACTACAACACAAGCTGTTTTGACTGTAGATACATCTGTAGTCTCATCAGTAAGCGCTGAAAACTTAGTTAATTTCAATTTATTCGCCAAATCAACTTTGTGCCCTTCCCCAATAGCATTTTTTACAATTGCTGTGATTTTAGTACGCTTTAATTGAATTTCTTGCACTAATTTAGAATCGGGAATAATTTCTTTTAACAAATCAGTCAAGTGGTCAGCCACAGAAAAAGCAATATTGTGTTCTGCAAAAAATGCAGCTAGTTTTATTTCAGCTCGATCCTTTTGTTTGTTTATTTGAGTTATGCCTGTCTTGAATCCAAATAAAGTCAACTTTTGGGATTGTAGACCCGATGAACCAGGTTTGTTTCTCAAATGTTTCTTTGATTCGGCATGTGATTTGAGATTTGTGATTTCAGCAACCAGAGAGCTTGATGGACAATATGCACACTTCGCTTTCTTGGGATTTTTAAGATCTGGCTGCAGCCAGTCTCGAAATATCGGATTCTTTGACCATTCATCGCGAAAAGTTTGCGAATGATGTTGAAAAATCGTGTTACCTGTTTTCTTTGCTGTCCATCCTCCCTTTTTTGTTATTTTTCTAGGTGGAGTGGATGAAGATTCACTGTCACTACTCATTATGTTAAATTAACCACTGAATAATTAAGGTGAAATTCTATAACGCGCTGGACCTTCAACCACTATACGCGTAAACTTTAATGTCAACTTAGTGTAATACATTTTGCGGGATTCCCCGATCAGCGACTAAAGATACATTTAGTGATGAGGTAATGAATCTAGTGATGTGCTTAGTCGAGTTTGTGGCATGGACATGTAAAGATTACATGTCCATCTTTAAATGTTTTTGGTTTGTATTAGAAACATTGTTAAAAATCTCGTAAAAAAGTGTACGAGTTTTTTTTATTCTCGTTTCTCGTACGGAGACTGCTAAATCTCGTAAAGGTACGAGATTTCTCGTACATCTGGCAACGCTGGGTTTTGACATAGCCGGTAGCCGCGTAGCCGCCACAGAGTGTAGCTAACTGCTACGTTTTGTAGCCGTCCCGGTATTCGGTAGCCGGGTAGCGAAAGTAGCCGATAACTGTGTGCGCGGTCACTGCGCTACGCGAGTGCGATCTTCATTCGTATCTTACATCTCTTTCTTACAATATTCACAAAATAGATTAGACAAAGAGAGAGCATTAGTTAGTAATTTCGTTCGTTTAATAAACGAACTTATGAAAAGCGATGAGTAGAAAGGTAGTTACCGACAGGTTTAAAATAAATAAAAATTTGATAGTTAGTTTCTTTGTTATTGTGACCTCATTTAAGAGGATATCATTTCTTTTCATGATTATAAAATAAAATTATTAAACGAAATCTATCACCATCTAGAATTTGCTGGCGCGGCGAGCATCGAATTCGGATCGGACAGTTGATGTTGCGTTATTTAAGTCCTACCTAGTTACACCGGCGCCGCTAGTTTTACTAATCGCTATTGTTGAATAGACAAGTAGCCAAATAGCTAGCTTGCTATTTCACCACAAATAGCTGGTTAGTTAGGCTATTGATATTTCGGCTAGTTACCCATCTCTAATCCTGTCAAGCCGCCAGCTGTCATAATAATAGGGACGCTATCTGATATCGATTAACCAGAAAAACGTTTCTTTAACCAAAAAAAAGGTTTTTTGTCAATCTTATTGTAGTTCCGAATCAAATGTGATTAGTGTTGGGGTTTCATCCGGATAAAAACTCAAAATGCATAAAATTCATTCTTTAAGTTTGCTTCACAATAACAAAGTACTCGTTCTTGAATTGTTTACGTATATCATTTACTTACTGGAATTCCAGTCAGCTACTCAAATGATGTTCATATCGAAAGAATAGAAACGGTTCAAAAGAAGTTTTTACGTGTCATGCACTGCAGATGTACTAAATCTAAATTACCATATGGTCAATTATTGACGCGCTATAAAATACAAAACTTGGAGTCTAGACGCCACCTGCTAATAGCCATGATGCTTCATGGTCTGTGTAATAACAGGTTCGATTGTCCTGATATCACCAATAACCTATGTTACCTACATTGTACCTAGAGCCGTAATGCATCGAGAGGCGCGTGAGCCCCGACTTTTCCACACCGCAAGGTGCAGGACCAACGCTGGTGCACGGGCGCCTCTACGACGTACAGTTGATATATACAACACCCACTTTATTGATTTGTATATCTTTGCGCTCACGCACTTGAAGTTCAAAAAGATGGCTATTGAATTATTGTAATAACCATTCTATAACCACTGTATCTATAAAAACATAAAAGAACTTCCTAGCATATCTTAATATTTAATGCACGCATAAAACCTATCTTTCTTACCATTATTTCGCGGACATTGGTGTGGGTTACACGTTTACTTAGTCTATAAGTCTATTCTGTTTTATTTATAACATAATGTGTAACTGTTTTATGTCCCAATAAAGAAAAAATTAAAATTGAGAGTCTCGACAGCCGCAGAAGATAACAAAACTTTAGGAGAATGATCTCGGGTATATGGAGTCCCGTACCATGTTGTATCAAAACCAAACTTTGCTTTTTATAGACTAAATTGATCATATTAACGTTTACAAAAAATATTTAATATAAAAAACCCGGGTTTCTGAGATATTTTATAAAATCTATAAACTAGGTCTATTTTGTTCGACCCTATCTATATACTATCAACGACATATACATATATTTTTTTTGATCCGTTATACTCGGACAAATATTGTTGCAATGTAACAATGTAAATGTAACAATTACGTCAAATCGCAGCATAGCTGAGTTAACGAATCTGGGATACAAATAACTAAGCATTTTGTGTTTAGATATTAGTATCCCAGATTCGTTTCGTCCGGTAGATACGGGTGTTGCAAATTCTTATCACTTACATACAAAAGATCAGTTGTGGTACGAATTAAAACTTGTTAAGGGGCCTCTTACAGTCCACTAGCGCCGCCAATCGAAAAAATGTCATAACTCGTAAATAGAATCAAAAATACAAAATGTGGTCTGTAATTACTGTAGAAAAGGCAATAACGTAATTTTATAACACATTGTCAACACTTGAAATATAGCTGTTTAGCAAAATTTTTTTATTTGTAACAAAAACGGCCGTTTATGTTTAGAATGCACGATTTAGCTAAACAGCTATATTTCAAGTGTTGACAATGTGTTATAAAATTACGTTATTGCCTTTTCTACAGTAATGTGCGTCCGTCCAACTAGTCCAGCTGGTAAAAACTTGTCTACAACAAGGTGTGAAGTTTGGCGGGAACAGCTCAGACCACATGACGGCTTTATCGAGCCTTCTGAGAGCGACGTGTCCCCACAGACAACGGCTCGCCTTCTCTCCTGCACCGCAAGTCCTGTCACCTGTACACTTGACGACCTTATGACTGCATCAGTGAGCGGGGTTCGCGTAGCTGAAGTTTGGGGCAAAAAAAAGAAATAAAATAAATTTCCATCGACACGCTAAGAAGAAGAATGCATGTTTACAAAGATATAACAAATTAAAATTCGAGAGTGGGGGCTGGAGAGTAGACCCCCTGAACCACTACTCCGGTTGGTCGCGGGTTTTTTAGTTAGCAGTACAGACTCTATAGCCCAGCACATAAATTTGAAAATCTATTATAAATTGCTGAGCGGTAGCGAACGAAACTAACGAAAACGACCTGTCATATTTAATATATTTTCAACTTTATGTCCGGGGGGATATATAGCTGAAAATGCCGTTTGGCTATAGGCTCTGGCCCTAAGGCTAAACGTCAAGCGTTTAACGTACACGCTCAGGAATCTATAAATAATAATAAAACATAAAACCCAACCTCATACAAGTTGAAAATGTATTAAAGACTACTGAGAGATAGCGACCGGTTGAAAAAAAAACGGTCTGTTTTTATTAACCAGTGTGTTTACAAAGGGATAATATAAATTGTTAATCAAATAAATAATCGCCTATCAATACATACTCATCATTTACATATATTATTTTTTACATCAAATAGCTTACTTCACTACAAATAAACTAAATGTTTAACAAAACTCAAACTGCAGATAATTCGAAATTATACATCAATATGACAATACTTTTTTCCTCATAATACAGTTAAATTTATTTTTGCACAAAAATACTACATACATAGCATAAATACTGATGCACAGCAAATTTTCCATATTTCATAGCAAAATAACTATCCCAGTCGCATATTAACCAGTAAGTACAACAAAACCTGTTCATCATTTTGTCTAAAATTTTCAAGAAGCCATGCTCGGCAAATTTAATGCTTATTATAACAAAAAAAAAAAATCCGTCACATTGCATTATTTCTAAAAGCAGAACGAATTAACACTTTGACAGCGGAGCGTTTAGATCACTGCTTGATACTGTACGCGGGCGATTTTATGCATAATTTTTAACATCATAGAAACATAACGGACAGGAGTACCTATATGGATAATTCTTTTTGTGTATGCAAAATCTACTATTGTATTTTATGGATAATTAATAAAAAAAAAATTATATTATTTATGTCCATTTAACAAAAGTAATTAAAAATAAACATTTTTTTCAATAAAAAAAGTCATACAGACTCCTTAGGTCTTTCCAAATGTGATAATTTTTTAGTGTGTGGTATTTTTTGAAGCACTTATCATAACATAGCACGTTACAGTCAGGGAAGTGAAAAGCAGTCTCCTTACGTCCTTATTTTCCAGTTTGGTGTTTGATAGTGTCGGCGGATTTTTCTCGGTTGTCGCTGTCGATTATGGTGGACCTTTCGATATTTCTCTTGGTCGTGGACTAAAAACGTATAAAGGGTATATCTGCGTCTTCGTTTGTACCTCTACTAAGGCGATCCACATAGAAGTCGCTACGGATCTGTCGACGGAGGCTTTCTTGGCTGCGTTGAAGCGGTTTATGGCACGCCGTGGTCGATGTAATCGCGTTGTCTGTGATCAAGGGCGAAACTTTGTTGGTGCCAGTAACTACCTTGATAAGCTCATGCAGAATGCTTAAGAGTCCCAAGAAATAGAGTTTTCGTTCAGTCCTCCTGGAAGTCCCCATTTTAACGGACTTGCCGAAGCTCAAGTCGGTGAATCGCACCTCTCTCGTGATATAGGTCATTTTTTAACTCTGGAACCTTCTGACATGTCACATTTGTAAGGTTTTTCACCAGTGTGTATAAGAACATGACGTTTTAATGTATTTCTTTTTCTGAAACTCCTCCGACATATGTCACATTTGTAAGGTTTTTCACCAGTGTGTATAAGAACATGACTTTTTAAAGTACTACTTTGACTAAAACTTTTCTGACATATGTCACATTTGTAAGGTTTTTCACCAGTGTGTATAAGAGCATGACGTTTTAAGTAACTACTTTCACTAAAACTCTTCTGACATATGTCACATTTGCAAGGTTTTTCACCAGTGTGTATAAGAACATGACGTTTTAAGCTACTACTTTCACTAAAACTCTTCCGACATATTTTACATTTGTAAGGTTTTTCACCAGTGTGTATAAGAAAATGACTTTTTAAATGACCACTTTGACTAAAACTCTTCTGACATATTTCACATTTGTAAGGTTTTTCACCAGTGTGTATACGAACATGGCTTTTTAAATTAAAACTATTACTAAAACTCTTTTGACATATGTCACATTTGTAAGGTTTTTCACCAGTGTGTATAAGAACATGACTTTTTAAATGACTACTTTGACTAAAACTCTTCCGACATATGTCACATTTGTAAGGTTTTTCACCAGTGTGTATAAGAACATGACTTTTTAAAGTACTATTTTCACTAAAACTCTTTTGACATATGTCGCATTTGTAAGGCTTTTCACCAGTGTGTATAAAAACATGACTTCTTAAATGACTTCTTTCTCTAAAACTCTTCTTACATATGTCACATTTGTAAGGTTTTTCACCAGTGTGTATAAAAACATGACTTTTTAAATGACTACTTTTATTAAAACTCTTCCGACATATTTCACATTTGTAAGGTTTTTCACCAGTGTGTATAAGAACATGACTTTTTAAGAAACTACTTCGACTAAAACTCTTCTGACATATGATACATTTGTAAGGTTTTTCACCAGTGTGTATAAGAACATGACTTTTTAAGATACTACTTCGACTAAAACTCTTCTGACATACGATACATTTGTAAAGTTTTTCACCAGTGTGTGTGAGAACATGTTTTCTTAAAGTACTTCTTAGACTAAAACTCTTCTGACATATATCACATTTGTAAGGTTTTTCACCAGTGTGTGTGAGAACATGTTTTATTAAATAACCTTTTGTACTATAACTACGATCGCATATATCGCAATCATATCTTTTTATTCGGTCATTCGCAGCTGTATCAGTATTATTCACAATATTACTTATAGATTGAGAATTTGTGACAAGCTTTGTGAATTTAGAAGGAGCTGCAGACTTGTGTTTCTCGGTGTTCCGGATAATTAGTAAGTCTGGCTGTTCAGTTTTCTTTTGCTGAAATGTTATTGTATCTTCTAGTCTTGTTAGTCGTACGTATAGCTGTGGTTTCTTCGCGTCGGACGCACCTGTGAAAATAAAGCTGGTAAGTAAGGAATGTTTCGGATCCACCGCATTCGCGGCGGCTCCTCTTTGAGGAGTGGCTGGAGAGGCGTCACAGCGACCTGACCTTTCGCCTGACACAGATCCTCACCGGACACGGATGTTTCGGGAGGTACCTATGTCGGATGAGGAAGGAAGAAACGTCTGGGTGTCACCATTGCGAGGATCGCCCGGAGGACACGGTGGAGCATACCGTGCAAGACTGCCCCGCTTGGGCAGAGCTCTCGTTTTTTTAGCGTAAAATCATCAAATGAGTCCTCCCACCCACGGCCGAGTGGGAGGGACTGACAGACTCGTACTGACTAAAATCCACGGTGTCCTTCATTAGCCCTTTACGTTCCGGGGTCACGGTAATTCATTAGTCCCGCAACCCCGGCAGGCTTTGGCCCTCTAGAGGCGCCTCAAAGTGTGTCAGCATAATGACGGGGCCCCCTGTCATAATGCTGATACTTTGAAAATGACGGGGCCCCCCTCTAGAGGGCCAAAGCCTGTCGGGGTCGCGGGACTTATGATTTAGCGTGACCCCGGTACGTAAACGGCACCGTGGATTTTAGTCAGTACGAGTCCTCAGTCCTCAGACAGTCCCTCCCGCTCGGCCGTGGGTGGGAGGACTCATTTGATGATACTACCACTTTAAAAAAACAAAAAATAAAAAGGGGGCCCCGTCATTTTTGCTGACACTCTTTGAGGCGCGCGTGGAACACAACGCGCCGTCGATCCGGGCATGGTCCATGATCGGACAGCGAGTTGCACATTACTCGCTGCCCGCATGCCCGCGCCTACGGTGGCCGGAGATCGTCTGCCGACGTCCGTCGCCGTGGGCGTCTACCACTGCAGCTGGGGTGGAGGGAGGACGCTGTCCTCTCCCTCACGCGGCCCGCCTCCTCGTTCGCGAGCATGACTGCTTTGCAGATGGAGGCGACCGTTTCACACTCCGTCTCGCTCCGTAGCATAGCCTCGACCAATGCCGGGCGCGGGAGGTCTCCGCCTATCGCCGTCGTGAGGACACGACGGTTCTCTGCCCAAGCGGCGCAATCCTGCACCGTACGCTCCACCGTGTTCTCTGGATATTTGTCCTACACTAGGAATTATTTATAATCGTATAGGAAATTTAATGTAATTTTTATCGTAAAAATACAGACAAATTTGCCTTCGACATTTTACAAACTTAAAAAACACGTTGTTTAAGCCACGAGCGATGTAAAAGGCGATATCTAACAATTGCTAGTGATATATACATGGATTTTCATTTTGAATACGTATACCTAATAAGCTGTACAATTTATGTTTTGAAACCTGATATACAGCTTAAATAATAAAAACATTCTAATATAATGCCTATTTAAAGCCAATAGCCGTACAATGGAATCCAAAAACTGCGTAGTAAAGCTACAAGATCTATAATACCCTCCAGATATACTATAGGCTGTTTAATATTTATCGCCATTTTTGAATAAACAAAAACAAAACATAATACAAATCAAACGATATTTGACAATATCTACAGTTGCTATAGTAATTTTACAGATCAAATAATGATGATTGTACTATAATATGCAGTATTTTCAAGCATATTATATTATTCTAACCTCAAAACCATAAACTTTCTTACCCGTTTTAGTTATATTTCTTACTTAATCTTGATTATACGAGTATTGCGGGCGCGTGAATTTTTAGATATAAAACTATTCACAATTTCACGACAAAATTAAATCGGCACGTCGAATCTACAAAATATTATCACACAGAAAGGCCAAGATCATTACTTAATTTATAATTTTGCATGAAATATTAGTCAGTCGCCATTTATTGTGTCTAAAATAGAAATGTTCAAGTTCACCTTACAAGAAATGATTCATTGCATAATTCGACAGGTCTGTTGGTCTAGTGGTTAGTGACCCTGACTGCTATGCCGGAGGTCGTGGGTTCGATTACCACCCAGGACAAACGTTTGTGTGATGAGCACGATCATTTGTTCTGTGTCTGGGTGTAATTTATCTATAATATGTATGTATTTAGAAATATATAAGTATGTTTATCAGTTGTCTAGTACCCATAACACAAGCTCTGCTTAGCTTTGGACTAGATAGCGTTGTATGATAGTTGTGGAATATTTATTTATTTATTGCTTTAAACGTAAAGACACAGCGCCTGGGACGGACAGGATTACATATTCTTTGATATTTTATTTATTAATTTATTACTGGGTGATAGATTCAGACAACAAAATAAAAATAATATGAAGTTCAATAAAAACAAAATAACAGTTTATGCTAGTGATGTCAAACTGTTTTTGATGAATGTTCATTACTCAAGTAGTCTCATCTAACGCTAACTATTGCTATCAACTGGGCATAAATTCAGACTCTGTGTCTAATAACTTACTGATGGAATAATCTAATACCACTTTTGAATTAATCAGAAGGAATAATAGATAGATAGATAAAAGATTTATTCCGTGCAACAGAGACACAAAAACAAACAGGTACATAAAAGGATACACAGTAACAAAAATAAATAATTAGGTAAAACAAAAACGAAAAGTGACAGATAACAAAAAAAAAGGTGTGATAGCTACAGAGATTAACATAATTCAGACGTGACATATAAAATGTGCGGTGTGTCTCAGGATTGCACTAAATGGGTATCCAGCTCAGCATGTGTCAGGTTAATACCTGACGCTGATATTCTGCTGGATCCCTGTAGTGACATACGGACGCAAAGCGGGCGCGACCACACAGTCCAAGCGCCTGCATCATAAAATGATCAAATTAATTTTTATATAATACTAGCTGTACCCTGCCACGCTTCGCTGTGGCACATTGTGATTGATTGGTTGAGAAGATATGTGACTGATGCAAAACATAGATAAAAACAATCCTTGATGCGGATTATATATCATGCTGAAATTTCAGCTCAATCGATGCAGAACTTTTTGATTTTTTGAAGCGTACACAAACCAACATAACATTTTTATACAGGGTGTTTTTGGCATCGTAACGCAAACTTCGCGAAAGGGCTACACCTAATGCCACTAATCAAATTGTGAAAGTCATTCATCTCGCTAATGATCGGTTACAGAAATCGTCATTTTCGAGCGCGCAATGTATTGCGAACACCGCGATATAAACGCTCAATACGTTGTACCTACGTAGCATGTCACTGCCTACAGTACAGTACAGCGAATATCGGCAACAACAATAATATCACATAAAATCATTTTAATCACTCATAAATACCTACTTATTGATGTTAGGAACATGTTTATGCAGAAGTTAAGAGGAACCATAAGCTTAATCTCTTAAAATCACGATGCCGATAAGGATTGACAACAAAAAAGAAGCTTGTACTTAAACACATCGAGCTCCGGTATTGTAGGTATAAACTAATGAACATTTAACTTACTCTAAGCTCGCTCAATCCTGACCAGGTAAGATTCGACGTGGCCGCCCTTAGCGCGCTCGCAGTTTTGAGCGCGGCGCAGCACCTTTTACTTTACATAACCCCAAAAAAACATTTTTAAATCACACTCACGAAAACACTTGAAAACACACAAAAACAGAGAACAAATTCGTTTTGGAATCTAGTCAAAACGTATTTCTTCTCACCTCGCGTAAACCGAATTTCGCAAAAGCATCACTCGTTCGCGTCCACGGTCAACCACAAACTGACAAAAAAAAACGTTTAAATCGGACTGCAAAATAAATTGAAATTGACCAAAGAGCAATAATGGACAGTCAGGACAAACATCATGTTTTTCGTCATGGGTATTGTTTTCATAGTTTTCGAGGAGGATGTTGTAGAAATTGTTAAATGTGATAATTAATTAAACTGTTTCGTGTTCTAAACTAGGTACCGTCTTTTACTGCTGTTAACCCATGTCATGAGATTATGCCTATTTAAATTTTATTTGTAAATTAGTTATTTCAACTCGATTGTTTATTACTACAGAACACAAAAAATGTTTTAATAAATTTTGAAAGTAAGAACCGTATTGTAGCAGGTGGTGTTCTGTTGTTTCTGCCTATCCCCATGGGAAAAAGGCGTGAGTTCATGTATGAATGTTGTAAACTAGTAATATCAACTAAATTGTTTGATCACTACAGAACAGTAATGTTGTAAAATTCAAATTCAAAAACATTAAGAGCCTAGTTGAAACACTGTCGATTACTTATTCTTTGCCAGACTTATCCTTGGAGCGACGACAGCGGCTTCTTTTGAGAAAGTGCGCGCAAAGTAAAATGTTCTTAATGACGCAAAATGAAGTAATACATTTCCGACCTTATGTTCTCTACTTAAAGTCGATTTTTTTTGTAAATTTTAAATTTGTTATGAAGGACCTAGCGGCGTCTTTGTGCTCTTTGTGCCAAAGCCGGCGGTGCGCGTTCCAAGAATGCGGCACATAAAAGACGCAAAATTAAGTAATGCATTTCCGACCTTCGGTAGTTAAATTAATGTCGAATATCGGTTATTTCGTGTTGTTTAGATTTTAGCTTTTATTTACTACTTTAAATTGAGCCGTGCATGAGGTACTAAAGGTACTGTGGTATACGATGACCTTTCATTTGAACTTTTATAAACAGCTGAGAAGACACCGTTTGTAGTTTTATTTACATTGCTACTTTTAGTGAAAGTAGTGAATTAATAACTTTTTTATTTTAAATCTCATTAGGTTAGGTAAGAATAACGATTATGAACAGTCTTAAGTAAAAAAAACGCCAAAAAAAAATTAAAAAAATAGGAAAAAACCGACAAAAAATTCCAACATGGGGGGGTCCAGAATCATGTCCTGAACCCATGGTATCCGTTTGTGCGTCGATGTCCCTAACACGCTGTATATATACTAGCTGTACCCTGCCCCGCTTCGCTGTGGCACAAAAAGATAAAAACAATCCTTGATGCGAATTATATATCATGCTAAAATTTCTTCTCATGTGACTGCGTCATTACGACTGCGGTTGTCAGCGAGTGTTATCCTCGCTTCCGGTAGATGGCGCGGTCACTGGTACAGAGCTGATCGTTAAAAAAACTGTTTTTCGCGGTTGCGGATATGTGACTGATGCAAAAAATAGATAAAAACAATCCTTGATGCGGATTTCATATCATGCTAAAGTTTCAGCTCAATCAGTGCAGTACTTTTTGAGTTTTTAAAGCATACACAAACCAACATAACATTTATATATATATAGATAGATTATTATAGTATGCTGAGATCTAAACAAAATGCTTGTGCTTACCTTTAATTCAGATGCATGTAATGCTATTGAATTTTCAAATGAAGTGTATTAAAAATGTATTAGCGTGTATTTGGTTGGTTTGCCTAATAAATAAATAAATAAAATAATCAATCAGCATGGAAGCCAGGATATTCTTTTACCAATAATTTTTAATATGTTAATATTTGAATATTCTAGTTGTCAGTTGGCTACACAAAATTTCAATAAAAATATTGGATACAAGAAACATACCACTTTGAAGTTCCTGCTCTGGTTCAATACTCTCATTCTCTTCCTCACAATCATCTTGTAATTCTTCTTTGATATCATGATGTTCCTCCTCTGGTTCAATACTCTCATTCTCTTCCTCACAATCATCGTGTAATTCTTCTTTAATATCATGATGTTCCTCCTCGGGTTCAGTACCCTCACAATCATCTTGTGATTCTTCTACAATATCATCAAGTACACAGTTAACATGCACTGTTGGAATTATAATAAACCCATTGAAAAACTCCCTCTCATCTTGGTTTATTCTTGATTTTGTCTGTAAACAGTTGTATTAAATGTTCAGTCAAGTCCTGATCGTAGTCACTACAAGCTATCCAAATTAATAGTTGACTCTTGACAGCTACATGAGATATCACCATATTTCACACAAGTGAACTTTGATGAAATGAAAGGTAAAAGAAACATTCTCCTTAATCACTTGTATTTTCCTTATTCATAACCCAATAACAATGTTACTCTCATGTGTAATGTTGTTATTGTTTTTTTTTAATAAAGTTATGTTCAATATTCAACAATGATCATCATCATCTGCCATCTGCTAGTCTGATAGGTAAGATGTCAGGAGTACTAATTTTATTTTTTTATTTTTTATTTATTTATTTGGGACAAACAAACAGTTTCACATTACATCTGAGTAAATGATATAACTAAAGGTATACAAATGTGAAACTCACACCGTTATCCACAGCATATACAATTCATATGATTACACTAGTGAACATTTCATGTGAGTAAATATACAAACATAATAGTACAAAACAACTAAGAATCGATATCTTTAAGAATCTTTAACAGGGCAGAACGAAATCTATTTGCTGACATTGAAAATATATCTAATTCTGTAGTTCCTGAACAGAAATTATTGTAGTCTTTACACATATGACGCAGAGGCGCCCGCAAACCAGCGTTAGTGCGGCAAGAGGACACAGCAAAAAATGGACGTGGAATCCAGAAGACGCGGGTTCAGATCCCACTCGCAGCTGATTTTTTATTTTTTCCAAACTCATCTTTACGATGCGCGTCGCATGCGTTAATGCGTTCAAAAATCATCCATCATCTGCCTAGCCTTTTCCTAACTATATTGGGGTCGGCTACCAATCAAACCAGATGCAGATGGATATCAGTCTTTTACATGGAGCGACTGCCTGTCGGACCTCCACAACCCAGTAACTGGGTAATACTATACCCCATGGTAAGACTGGTTGTCAGACTTTAGTGCTTCTGACTAACAGTAACAACTGTCAAAGATCTACAAATAACAGCCGGGACCAACGGCTTTACGTGCTTTCCGAGGCACGGAGGAAACTCGCTATGACAGATGGTCACCCATCCACAGACCAACCTCGGCAAGCGTAGCTTAACCCGGAAGATCGGCCTGTGCGGCTGTATTTATTTAGCCAAGAGCATATTTAGAATATTCAAAAATGATCAACGAAATCTTTTTAAAAGATATTTTATGCATTCATGCATGTGTCTTGAGTTTTAAAGTTTTTGTAGCAATGGAAAATCTTTCAATGATCAACTCCCCGAAAAATTGAGTTTTAGGGCTCTTATACAATGTCTGTACAATCTAGGGGAGATAGCTTGTTCAATTCTGTCAATAAAAGTATTGTACTTGAGTAGTCGGAAACCAACCACCTTTAAATGGTAGCCATTTTTGTTTTTAAATCATTTTGTACGAACCATGCAAACTTAAAGTACTGCAACTTTGAGATCTTAATAACAAAGATCATATAAAATATAAATGCGATTCAGCAGCATTTCCAGGGTACCGGCTGGCTCAAAATAAACATATTGTTGCATCCAAAACTATGTCTCAACAATAATATCTTCTAAAACTAGTGACATAGAGTCGTGGTTTTGGTATCAATATTTAGATAAACACAGCTTCTGTTAGACGAGTATAATAAACATTTTTTTTTTTTTAAAATTATTATCTGCTATCAGTCAGCCCTGACTATGATCAGATACGCGGAGAGAGGCTTTATTTGTAAAAGATTCAGATCAATGTCCAAATCCTTTTTAATCAGGCAGCACAATATCGGCTTTCTTGAGTCTCCCAATATTATTCGGGATCAATAGCGATTGTATAATAAACATGTCTCGGGTGAATTATTTTTCTCCCTTAACTTAAATATGATGATGCATTTGTTGATGACGAAGAACTTATTGTAACCATAATTATATCATCATAAACTCGTATCAATAATGTTTCCACCTACATTAATATCAATGCTAAGACTCACATGCTACATACAAATAAAAGTACAGAAACCGTATTACTGAAGAGAGCCACACATAATACTTTAGTAACAAGTGCCACAGAACAAAAGTCAAACCCAACCTCATCATCCTCATTCAACATTTGAGTGAACAGCTTCTCTGCTTCCAGACATTTCCTCTGCAATTGACAGCATTGCTTTAATCTAGTGCAGCAAAAGACACAAGCGAGCATCGGTCTACTGTCTTCAGTTACAAACTGCAACAAAAGTATTGTTAAAATAATGAATGAAGTACTTAGCATTTGATTATTATAGAATGGTTGTTATTAAATCTTGCTTAATAGATGCTTATCTTCAAAAAGTTCATTCTTCTCGTTTGCTTCACAACAACAAAGTATTCGTGCTAATGGTTCTGTTAACATTTTTTTTATTTTTATTTATATTTATTCTACAGTACTAAAATTATATACAAACTATAAATAAAAACTTACTTATATGTACAAAATAAAAACTAATGCTTGAACTGTATACATATATATCATTTACTTACCGGAATTTCAGTCAGCTTCTCAAAAAGTTGTTGCAGTTCCACATTGGTAACCATAAACATACGAACATCTTTCACTAAACATATTCTACACATTTGCAGCTTTTCTACTGTCATGTTGTGAACTAATTTATTGAATTTGTTGTTAAAAACACAGATATTAACAACAAATATTCAATTTTTATTTAAAGAAATATCATTTAAATATCAGAAGACCTGAAGACTGACAATGACAGTAGGGATGGCGATTCGAGATCGATTAATCGAAGAATCGATTTTTCGGGCCAAATAAATCGATTTTTTTAAATCGATATGCAGCACTGAATCGATTCAGTGAATCGATATTTCACCCCAGAGAATCGAAATTCGATTTTTTCTATTCACGAGATGGCTGTGTGCTTAGTTTCCTGACTTCGCCTCTCTTTAATAATTAAAAAAAACACGTTTTGCTTTTTGTATCTGTGGTATCTGTTTATTGATATTGCGTCATTAATTGCTACACATTGTTTTTAAAAAGCTTAGATATTAAGCATTGGGAGCTGTAAGTTATTTTATCTATTTTCTGTGATTTTCATTTGTATTCATGTTATTACTCGAAGACGCCTGGACCGATTTTGAAAATCATTTTTTTGTTTGAAAGCTAGTGCTTTCCATGTGATCCATCATTTAAATTCTCCATCCCATCAAAATCTATTCAGTACTTTTAGAGTTATAATTTAAAGTGAGTTTTTTTTTTTGTTAAAATTATTACCTTATGTAACAAATACATTGAGAAAGTAAAATTATGTCTATTTTTTACCTGGTACTTTGATATGGTTATAAAAATAATTGTGGTTATCAAATTCCCTGAACTAAAAAAAAACCCCTATTTTACTACTAAGTGATCGTTTATTATGGTATCTTATTTTTCATAAAACCGATAGATATTTACATTGCAACTTGAAAAAAAAAAATCGATTTTTAGAAATCGATCTTTTAGACCTCGATTGTTTATTGAATCGATTCATCAAGTTACGATTCGAATCAATTTAAAAATCGATGTTTTTCGGAAAGAATCGCCATCCCTAAATGACAGTTCCATCCTGTCAAGCCGACAGCTGTCATAATAATAGGGACGCTATCAGCACGCGTAGCATGACCAATTCTATCTCTATTCTACCAAAAATAGACAAGTTATTTCATCGTTATTTCTATGCAAATCGACTGTTTTTTTGCACAAGTATGATACGATTCGTATACCATTAAAGAATATAAACATTTTTTGACGGTGTATGGCCAGGGAAGGAAATAAATGACTTTAATAAGTTGTTTTAGTTTTATTAATTTGTAATAACTGCACATCACATCACATCTAGACAGAGCTCGCCGCCATGTTTTTATCAACCGACATAGAGTAAAAATCAAAGACAATAGATGAGTTCACATTGCCATTCTACAACAACATTTCTTTTCTTTATTTTAAACATTACTACTTACGCTTAAATCGATAAAATCTTTCTACGTTCTGTAATTTTGTCTGTTCTCCAGTCGACAAAGCCCGTTTCTACAGCGCCATGCTACGCGTGCTAATATCGATTAATCAGAAACACGTTTCTTTAAACAAAAAAAAGGTTTTTTGTCAATCATAATCTAGTTCCGAATCAAATGTGATTAGTGTTGGGATTTCATCCGGATAAAAACTCAAAATGCATAAAATTCATTCTTCTCGTTTGTTTCACAATAACAAAGTACTCGTTCTTGAATTGTTTACGTATATCATTTACTTACTAGAATTCCAGTCAGCTACTCAATGATGTTCATATAAAAAGAATAGAAACGGTTCAAAAGAAGTTTTTACGTGTTTACACTGCAGATATACTAAATCGAAATTAACATATGGTCAATTATTGATGTAAAAAACGCCTTCTCATAAAGGAGTGGAACGTGTATAAGGCACCATAAATATTAGTTCCTCCTTTCCCCGTAACCTCTGTGTGTCGCTTCAGTATTTAGATAGAAACATTATCAGAAAAAAACGCTAATGAACTTTTTAATTTTTTTGATAGATTTTGCATCCCTGGTTTGACTTCTATAAATAGAGTTACTTTTAATAATAAAAACATGAATAATATATTATTTGAAAGTCCGTCCAAAACGGACGATATGTGAAGAGAATTTTAGTCTGTGGAACTCTTATGTCAAGATGAATGTCTGTGATGTAAATCTATGGTTTGTTGAACTGTCATTATAATAAAATTATCCAACGTGTGTACGGAAAGTCTTTTACTAAACAATAAATCCACACGATATTTCAAAAGGTTATGGGCCCAGACACAGACTTACGGCCTAATAATCGTGCTGGATTGGTTTTTTATCAAGAAACGCTGCGGTAAAGTAGCTACATAAACATACGTCGGCCAGGGCTGTCTGACCAGGTGTGGCGGTCGCCGGCTCAGATTCTGATAAATCTGGTAATTGCGGTAAAGCAATAATAATACGGGCGATGGATTCCGTCGAAAATATGGCTTCTGGACAAAGCTTTCAGCAGCTTCAAGGTGTACAAAATTGGACAGCGTGGTGTTTCAAAATACGCGTTTTACTAAGAGCTATGGGTCTCTTAGACGTCGTTGAAGGCACGTTCAAGGCCGACGAGGATCAGGAGAAATGGATGCAGAAAGATTCAAAAGCTCAAGGTATGTTGGTAACAAACATATCTGAAAAGGTTATACCACAAATATTAAGCTGCAAGACGTCAAAAGAGATTTGGGATAAGCTACATACAATATTTGAACAGCGAGGCGAGCTGTCTGTGCATATACTTCAGCAGAAGTTCTTTTCAATGAAATTTGAAGAAAGGGAAACCGTGTCAGAGTTCCTGGGAAGGTTCGAGTCTCTCCTGAGCAAACTGAAGAATCTCAACGCTGAAGTGAGTCAAACTATGGCCATCACAAAGATAACTTCATCTCTGCCATCACAATTTCAGCACTTTGTGTCAGCGTGGGAATCGGTGCCAGCAGAAAAAAGGACCATGGACCAGTTAACAGCGCGATTACTGATCGAAGAGCAACGCGCCTCAGCCAAAAACAAAGAAGATGAGTCATCTGCGTTTGTACACAAGTCTAATAGAAAATGCTATCGGTGTGGAAAAGTGGGACATCTGAAAAAGGAGTGCAAATCGAAAAGTAGAGGTACAATAATTAATAATACTAGTTGTAAGTTCTGTAAGAAGAATAATCATAAAAGTTCAGATTGTTGGTTTAAAAATAAAAGCGAGAAAAGTCAAGATGTAAACAAAATTAAACAAGGCAATGCATTCTCTGTGTTCGAGCTATCATCATTGTTTTACAGTCAATTAGAAAGTGATAATTGTTGGGTAATGGATAGTGGAGCTTCAGAGCACATGTGTTATGATTATGATATGTTTATAGACTATAAAAAACTAGAATGCCCTAGATCCATAGTTATTGGAGACGGCAAAATCATACAAGCCGTTGGTATTGGAGTTATTTCTTTAGAAGCATTTACAGGTAAACAATGGATAAATACAACATTAAATAACGTTTTACATGTTCCCAGCATCAAGATGAATCTATTTTCAGCAAGTTCAACTACAGATAGAGGTTATGTTTTAACAATTAATAGTAAAATGTGTTATTTGAGGAAAAATAACAGTAAAAATGTTTGTGCACTAGCATATAGGAAAAATAACTTGTTTATAATGAAGTTTAGGTCTAATAAAATTCAAAATGCTTGTGTTGGTAAATCAAGTGACAGTTTATCTGAATGGCATGAAAAAATGTGCCACCAGGATATTGAACAGGTAAAAAACATGTTAAATAAATATGATATAGATTTCAGTGTTAGTAAACAAAAGGAAATAACATGTGAGCCATGTCTTTTGGGTAAGTTACATAAGAGACCGTTTCCTATAAGTATAAATAGGGCAGATAGGCCCGGTCAATGGCTACATATGGATTTATGCGGACCGATGGAAACAATATCATTAGGTGGATCAAGATATTATCTACTCATAAAGGATGACTTTTCAAAGTATAGAACGGTTTATTTTCTGAAAAATAAGTTTGAAACAGTTGATAAAATTAAAACTTTTTTAAATTTTGTTACTAAAAACTTAGAGTATAAAATTGAAATAATAAGATCAGATTGTGGTTCAGAATTTATAAACAAAGAGGTGAAGTCTCTCTTCAATCATTTAGGTATTGTACACCAAAATAGTGCTCCGTACACACCCCAACAAAACGGTTGCATAGAACGTGAAATGCGTACAATAACTGAAGCGGCTAGAACAATATTGTTATCAAGTAATTTAAATAAGTCTCTATGGGCTGAAGCTGTCAATACAGCTGTATACGTTATAAACAGAACTGGTAAAAGTAGGATTAAAAATGTAACTCCGTATGAGCTCTGGTATAAAAAGGGATTATATGATATAAATAATTTAAAAGTATTTGGTTCAAAGGTAGGTGTACACATTCCAGATAATTATCGCAAAAAATGGGATAGCAAAGCTGAAATAGGATACTTTGTAGGTTATAGTGAAACAACAAAAGGTTTTAGAATTTATTTTCCCCATAAAAATGATGTTTTGATTAAAAGAGAGGTAACATTCCTGAAAGGCAATTTTAGTAGTCAAAAGCTAGGTAATACTTTTCAAGATCATAATAATATAACCCCATTATTATTAAAAGAAGAAATAAATAATAAAGAGGATGAAATAAGAGAAGAATATCACAGTTTTAATGAGGAAGGTGAAGAAGATGTAACACAGTTATCAGATCTTGATGAAAATACAGAAGTACAAACAGAGGAAATTCTAAATTCAGAAGAAACATCAGAGTCAGAAAAAGAAGAAGAGGCAGAAGAAACACCTCAAGTATCAACACATTCACGGAGAGGCAGAGCAATAAAGAAACCATCAAGGCTAGATGACTACGAAACAAACCTTCTATCCATCGGTACAGAGCCAGCTACTCTAGAGGAAGCGCTTGACTCTGAAGAAAAGGAAGAGTGGAAGATTGCTATGAAGACTGAGCTAGATACTCTGAGAGAAAATAACACATGGACAGAAGTAAATAGCGTACCAGAGGGAAATAAAGTAATTTCTAGTAAATGGGTTTTTAAAGTTAAACAAGTAGGTACTAATAAAGTATATAAAGCTAGGTTGGTAGCAAGAGGCTTTGAACAGTCTGATTGTGATTTAGAAGTATATTCTCCTGTGGCTAAATTGCCTACTTTTAGAGTTTTTATAGCAGTTGCAAATAAACTTCAACTTTCAGTTCATCAGATGGATGTTATAGGTGCTTTTTTACATGGTGACATAGATGAGAGTGTATACATAAAGTTACCAAGCGGTGAAACATGCAAGTTAAATAAATCATTGTATGGTTTGAAAAAGTCTCCTAAATATTGGAATAAAAAGTTTGATGACTTCATGAGTAAAGAAAATTTCAGTAAATCTAAAAATGATCATTGCTTATATTTCAGAAAGGTAAATGAATGTATGCTATATGTTTTGCTATTTGTTGATGATATTCTTATGTTTTGCACTGAAAACAAGGTTTTGGAAGATTTTAAAAGCGAGCTAAGCAATAACTTTAAGATGAAAGACTTAGGTTTGGCTAAATGTTATTTGGGTATCGATATTGATCAAAAGAAAGGTACAACGGTAATTAGTCAGAAAACATATCTTACTAAAGTTTTAGAGCATTATAATATGTCAGATTGCAAACCAGTTTCTACTCCAATAGACCAAAACTTTAAGTTTGAAATACTAAAAAGGGAAAAATCTGAAAGTCCAGAAATAGAGAAAAAGTGTAGACAACTCATAGGCAGTTTAATGTATGCAGTTTGTGGTACAAGACCAGATCTATGTGTATCAGTTTGTTTCCTCAGTAGGTACCAACACTGTGCTAGTATTATGTTGTACAAGGCATTGAAACGTATTCTAAGGTATATAAAAGGTACATTAAATTACTCTTTGATATATAATAGCACATCCACAGAATTGCAAGGCTTTGTTGATGCAGATTGGGCCGGTGACACACAAGATAGAAAATCTACCACTGGTTATTTGTTTAAAATATTTGATTGTACTGTAGTATGGTGTTGTAAAAAACAACTTAGTGTGTCATTATCCTCCACTGAGTCTGAATATATTGCATTAAGTATGGCTATTTCAGAAGCATGTTGGTTGAAAAATTTGTTGTGTGACTTTGATGTTGTCGGTAATGAAGTGATCTTGTATGAAGACAACCAGTCAGCAATAAAACTTGTTTATAATAATGAAAATAATAAAAGGTTAAAGCACTTGGATATTAGGTATCACTTCATTATGGACAAAATAAAGGATAAGTGTATTTCAGTAAAGTATATTAAAACGCAGGATAATTTGGCGGATTTGTTAACTAAGCCGTTAGGAAAAACTGTTTTTGAGAAGTTTGTTAAGTTAATTTTTTAAGAATATAGGGCTATGCACATAATCTATGTAATGTTGGTCATGCATTTTTAGAGTTAAATTCTGTTAAAAATAAAGGAGTAAGTTAAGTATTTGAATGTGCCAGTATAAAATGCATCACTAACAATTTAGTCAGAATTAAATGTTTTAATATTTGTGTTTTTAAACAGGGAAAACAGGAAAATATTATGTTGAGGGGTGGTGTAAAAAACGCCTTCTCATAAAGGAGTGGAACGTGTATAAGGCACCATAAATATTAGTTCCTCCTTTCCCCGTAACCTCTGTGTGTCGCTTCAGTATTTAGATAGAAACATTATCAGAAAAAAACGCTAATGAACTTTTTAATTTTTTTGATAGATTTTGCATCCCTGGTTTGACTTCTATAAATAGAGTTACTTTTAATAATAAAAACATGAATAATATATTATTTGAAAGTCCGTCCAAAACGGACGATATGTGAAGAGAATTTTAGTCTGTGGAACTCTTATGTCAAGATGAATGTCTGTGATGTAAATCTATGGTTTGTTGAACTGTCATTATAATAAAATTATCCAACGTGTGTACGGAAAGTCTTTTACTAAACAATAAATCCACACGATATTTCAAAAATTGACGCGCTATAAAATACAAAGCTTGGAGTCTAGACGCCGCCTGCTAATGGCCATGATGCTTCATGGTCTGTGTAATAACAGGTTCGATTGTCCTAATATCACCAATAACTTATGTTACATTGTACCTAGAACTGTAATGCGTCGAGAGGCGCGTGAGCCCCGACTTTTCCACACCGCAAGGTGCAGGACCAACTCTGGTGCACGGGCGCCTCTACGACGTACAGTTGATATATACAACACCCACTTTATTGATTTGGATATCTTTGCGCTCACGCACTTCAAGATCAAAAAGATGACTATTGAATTATTGCAATAGCCATTCTATAACCACTGTATCTGTTGGATTTCGTATTTATTTATAACTTTTATTGTAGGGTAGAAGTAGAATAACTTGCAAAATGCGTTACTATCCTATCATGTCCCATCCTTTTCCCACATGCACACCTGGACTATCGCGGTCCTTGTCACCATCGACGGTGACTGTGTGAGAACCCTCAAGCACTTGTACGAGAGCAGTGCTACTATGAACACGCTCCCTTGTTAATTTAATTCTAATTAACGGTTGCAAATTACGAACTATTGTCTAAAACTACGGAAAGTGCGCGTTTATGTGGAGAAAGTCGTCTGAGTGCCCCCTCGTGCGCAGCCTGAATCCAGCAAGGACTCGCCCTCTGCCGAGCGACGCGGAGATTGGAGACGGTGAATCTACAGGTCAGTGGTGCTGCATGTTTCCTGCCAAATTCCTCTGTCCATGTTCACAGGTTCTTCGTCCTAATTCGTATCGCATTTTGCAAAGATCAGACCTACCTACGTACTTTCAATCCCCGCAATTATACAGTCCATTATTTCAATCGAACCAGCTCCCTGCGTCTGGGATAAACGCAAAAATTTATATTTCCGCCCAAGTATATGGTGTAAGGCGCCACCATTATTTTTGGTCACTTCGGCCGGACTATTTTTGGTAATTTTGACCGCATTCTATATTCAAACCGCATGGTCAGTTATAACTAAACGGTCACTGTACTACGTAATTAAATAGATTGTCGTTTATTATTTGTATTTTCCCGCACCGACAACTATTTCTTCCGCACCCGCATTACATAGGTAGTACAACACAACGTAAAAGTTATCTCTTTCCAAATTCATTCCATTTTTGTAGTCCGCCATTTTATATCGTTTCCAGTAAGATCGTGTTTTAGTCAACTTGTTCGTAATTGTTCGGTAAACTTCGGTTCGCTTCGTTAGCACTCGATCGAATACCAGTCTCTTTTGATATTTTTCACTCACCCGCAAATACTTTGATTTATTTCCGCTACAATAATTAATAGTTTTTACGATAATACCCGCTTATACTTAATTCACATATTATTCGTGTTAGGTACTTAATTATCACCGCTATACTATTAACAATTATTCACAATGGTTAAGCCTAAGAGAAAGAGTAGTGACGCGGACCAGTTCTTCGACACTACGAGTACTAATAAAAACCAGCTATCGTTATACGTAGTCAAACGCGATGTTATTTTCAAACGCGTAGAAAATATTTTCGAACTTGCACACAAAACAAATAATGATCTACAATATTTTAAGTCGTTTTCTTCTAGTGCTTCAAATATTGATACATTGCGTAATGATTATCAACAAGTTTTAGATTCCTATAATATATTAAATTTACAGTTGAACCCCGATTCTGAGGTCGAATATGATTCCTGGTTATCGTTTGAAGAAATGTTTTGTTTTATAAAACAGGTTTTACTCGATAACAAACCCGAGTGTCCTGAACCTGGCCCTCAGCCTTCATTACAAAAATCTAATTCTCGCCTTCCGCCCATTGATTTGATGTCATTTGACGGTAATGTCAAGAAATGGCCATTGTTTTATCAACAATTTAAAAGTATGATACACGATAACGCATCGCTCACTAATAGTGAAAAGGTATTTTACTTAGTGGGTAAATTAACTGGGCAGGCGTCGTGCGTTTGCGCAGGGTTGGCTCCAACCGCTGAAAATTATATTATTATTTGGGAGACACTCGTGCAAAAGTATGACGATCCTCGCTCACTCGCATCCGCTTATTTAAACCAATTGTTACAGTTTAAACCGCTATCCGTGGCTAGTTCTGATGGTCTAGATTCATTTATCAATAATTTTGATTCATCTGTAGCAGCGCTTAAACAATTAAAACTTAATGATTTAATCGAATTTATTTTCTTGCATTTGGCTCTGCAAAAGTTAGACGCAGATACAATTAAATTATTTGAAATTACCTATCGTAAAGATAAAATACCCTCTTACCATAATTTAATTGAATTCATAAAGGAACAAAGTAAAGTTTTGTCTCGTTCTACGAACCTTAGTAAATCTATAGATAATAATCATTCTCAGTCTAAACAGCGTCAAACTAAGCACATCCCTAAACCGTCCAAGTCTTTTGTGAACACAGACATAGGGTGTGGTCCAAGTGTAAGCGATAAATGCGCTTTATGCAATGAAAAACAACATGAACATTTATATTCTTGTTCATCGTTTAATAAATTATCCCCGCGAGAAAGATATAATTTTATAAAACTCAATAATTTTTGTAACAATTGTTTAAGTATCAAACACAAGACTTTTTCTTGTACTTCGAAACATACTTGTTCTCAATGTTCAAAGCGACACCACACCTTATTACATTTTAATCCAACTCAAAATGATAAAACAAATTGTAACTTTGGCTCCGTGGTGTCCAACACCGCTATTCCTATTCCCGCTACCGCTCATGACGCGCCGCGCCCTAACCCAGCCAGCAGTCATGCAGACTCCACTATGAGTCATTCGCTCGCCGCTTCTAGTGACCCTACAATTATAAATAATGCGTCGGTCTGTACAGTTTCGTACGATCGAGCAGAACGTTATCAAACGACTACGTTGTTAGGGACCGCAAAAGTAAAGTTTGTTGATTCTTTAAACCGCACTCACTTTTTGAGATGTCTAGTGGATCCTGGCTCTCAAAGTGATTACATATCCGCATCTTGTTGTAAGCGACTATCGCTTCCTATTTATACTCAAACCCGCTATTCGGAAGTTCAAGGCATTGGAGGAGCTTCACAAAAAATTATCGGTGTTACTTCGGTTAAATTCACATCTCGCTTTGATAATAAGTGCGAATATTCTATAAAGCCGATGGTAGTAGGACAGATTACGTCACAGTTGCCGGACACCTGTGTCGATACCGCGTCTATTGAATTCATTCGTAAGTTACCGCTCGCTGATGATGAGTTTTCGCAACCGGGAACAATAGATATACTTTTAGGTGTTAAACTTTATTGTGAAATTTTACTTTCTGGACAAATTAAAAGCTCACATGATGGTGTGCCCTCTGCCCTTGAAACGACATTAGGTTACCTAATTTTAGGTGACGCTCCTATTATTTCTCCGCAACCCGCTACCCGCACATTGTGTGCTTTCTCTTCTGACTCGCTTCACCAGATTGTCGAAAGATTTTGGGCAGTCGAGGAATTACCTTCGCAGTCATTTTTAAGTCCCGACGATCAGCAGTGTGAAAATATTTATACTTCAACCACTGTTCGTAATTCCGACGGCAGTTATTCAGTTGACCTTCCGTTTAAAGAAGACCCAAATAAATTAGGCAATTCTTATACTACAGCTAAAAAACGCTTTCTACTTTTAGAAAAGAAATTATATAAAGATCCAAGTTTAAAATTAAAATATGACGATGTTATTCGTGATTACCTAAATAAAGGTATACTGTCCCGCACCGCACCTGAGGCATTAGACGCTCCAGGCTTTTATCTACCGCACCATCCTGTAATTCGCAACGACAAGGCGACAACCAAGGTTCGTCCTGTGCTAGATGGCAGCGCCAAGACCGATACAGGCTTATCACTAAATGATGTCCTGTATACGGGTTGCAATCTACAGGCTGATATATTTCATATACTTTTGAATGTTCGTGTTTATTACATTGCTTTTTGTGCAGATGTGAAACAAATGTATTTATGCATTTATACGAATGCTCCGCACCGCAAATATCAACGAATCTTATATAGATTTTCAGAAACCGACCCACTCGAGGTTTTTGAGTTCACTCGAGTCACATTTGGGCTTCGATCTTCACCATTTTTGGCGCTCCGCACGCTGCGTCAACTCGCTAGCGATGAACGGCATAACTGGCCAAATGCGGCTGCCGTATTAGAGAGGGACATATACATGGATGATGTAGCTTCATCTTCTTCTTCTCTTGAGGAAGCAGTCAAGACAGCTACCGATCTGATCCAGGTCTTCAAAACTGGCGGGTTTGATTTAGTCAAATGGACCTCCAACTCGCTGGAATTGCTCGAACATATTCCCGAGTCGCACCGTCAATCTGAATGCATTTCCTTCGACGATGGAAATACATTTAAGATATTAGGTTTGCGTTGGTTACCCTCTCAGGATACCTTTATTTTCGAAATATCAAGTCCCCCATCTGTTTGTACTAAACGCGCCATTTTATCCGCTACCGCTCGGTTGTACGACGTCTTAGGACTCGTCGGCCCTATAATTCTTTTCGCTAAATTAATCATAAGAGAACTCTGGCTTTTAAATCTCGATTGGGACGATATACCCCCTTCTCGCATTGTTAAAATATGGCAACAATATTTAATAGAATTACCGCACATATCTAATTTATCTTTTCCGCGCCATCTAGGTATAGAAACCGGTTCTATGGTTTCCTTAGTCGCATTTTCTGACGCGAGCGAATCCGCATACGGCTGTGTGATTTATTTGCACGTCGTAAATGGCGACCAATCGCCTATTACTTCACTCGTTTGCTCCAAATCGCGTGTTGCATCCGCTAAACCTAAAATCACTGTCGCACGTTTGGAATTAAACGGAATACTTTTAATGTCGCGACTTCTTAAAACCGTATATGATACTTTATTCAAACGACATAAAATCGAAAATATTTATGCTTTCTCGGACTCTGAAGTGGCACTCTGTTGGTCTGTTGCTTCGCCACACAGATTCAACACTTATATTGCTAATCGAATTTCTCAAATTCAGGAAAATGTTTCCCCTGAAAACCTATACCATATCGCTGGCTTACAAAACCCCGCAGACTGTGTATCTCGTGGGCTCACGCCTTCGCAGCTCATTCAACATGACCTATGGTTTAAGGGTCCTTACTGGCTTTCCTTGCCTAGACAAGACTGGCCTATACAGCGATTTTTACCCAACCGGTCTTCATTACCGGAAGAAAAAACCGTTTCGCACGTTACTAAAGTCACGGATATGGATTACCCGCTTTTAAAATTAGCGTCAGAGTGTTCCACTTGGGAAAAGCTGCTAGAAGCTACTGTCTTTTCGCTTCGATTTATAAAAAAATTGCCGCAAACCGATACAATCACCGCTGAAGATTTAAATACAGCAGAATTGGAAATAATTCGTGCGATCCAGTCGAAATACTTTTCCGAAGACATTAAGAATATTTCTAAAGGCCAACCGTGTTCGGCCAAGTTACGGAAATTGTTTCCATTTTTATGTAACGGACTTTTACGTGTCGGAGGTCGCTTATCGAATTCGACACTAGAATATTCTTCCAAACATCCGATTTTACTTCCCGGGCAAGGACATATTATTAAATTATTAATTGAATTTTATCACCGCGACAATTGTCACGCCGGGCCGCAGTTATTAATTTCGATATTAAGATCTAAATATTGGATTATTTCCGCTAGACGTGTGGTTCGACAATACATACACAAATGCAATGATTGTTTTCGAGTTAATCCTAAGCCTACGTTTCCGCCTATGGCCGATTTGCCTAAATGTAGATTAGAGCAATGCAAAGCGTTTTTACATACGGGCGTCGATTACGCAGGGCCGCTTTATATTACTCCTTACCGCAAACGGGGCGTACAAAGTGTAAAAGCTTATATTTGTCTTTTTGTTTGTCTCGTGACAAAAGCGGTGCACATCGAATTAGTATCTACCTTAACTTCTGCTTCGTTTATCGACGCATTTAAACGATTCATATCGCGAAGAGGTCCTTGTAATTTCTTATATAGCGATAACGGGACTAATTTTGTCGCTTCTAAAAAATATTTCAATGAACTTCACGAGTTTTTACAAACCGATGATTACTATCAAAGTTTTAGTCATGAACTCGCGAAGAACCGCATTACGTGGCGAATGAACCCTCCTACAGCAAGTCACTTCGGAGGGATATGGGAAGCGAACGTTAAAAGCACCAAGTCGCTTTTATTTCGTACAATCGGCAATCAAGTTCTCACCTTTGAGGAGATGTCGACCATTCTTATTCAAATTGAGGCAGTTCTAAATAGCCGTCCTCTTTATGTTTTGAGCTCTGACCCATCAGAGCCATTAGCACTTACTCCCGCGCATTTTTTATCTACTTCTCCGCTAGAATGTTTACCTGCAGCTGACTTATCCGAAGAACGAACAGATCTGTTGTCTCGTTTCTCCTTAATGGATTCGATAGTTCAGTCATATTGGAAACGATTTAAGTCGGAATATTTACATAATTTACAACAACGCGAGAAATGGAGTACTCCGTGTAAGCCGATCACAGTCGGTACTGTAGTGTTGTTGAATGTAGATAACGCTCCGCCCTTGCAGTGGCCATTGGGAATTGTCACCAATGTATACCCTGGTAAGGATGGTGTTGTTCGCGTAGCGGAAGTAAAAACTAAGACCGGTACTTATAACCGACCAGTAGTGCGGTTATGCCCGCTTCCGACTCAATAGTCAATTTTTCTTTTTCTTTCTCTTTTTTTTTCGTATTTTCGCTCAAAAGTATTAATTAGCTTACGTTAGATAAGTTTAGTTTAAATTTCTCATTATATTTATCCGCTCTATTTACCAAATGCCCGCGACTTGAAGTTGCTGAACACAGCGATTTCTTGCTTTTCTCACCTTTTTTTCGAAGGGTTTCTTCAAGGCTGGGGGGATGTTGGATTTCGTATTTATTTATAACTTTTATTGTAGGGTAGAAGTAGAATAACTTGCAAAATGCGTTACTATCCTATCATGTCCCATCCTTTTCCCACATGCACACCTGGACTATCGCGGTCCTTGTCACCATCGACGGTGACTGTGTGAGAACCCTCAAGCACTTGTACGAGAGCAGTGCTACTATGAACACGCTCCCTTGTTAATTTAATTCTAATTAACGGTTGCAAATTACGAACTATTGTCTAAAACTACGGAAAGTGCGCGTTTATGTGGAGAAAGTCGTCTGAGTGCCCCCTCGTGCGCAGCCTGAATCCAGCAAGGACTCGCCCTCTGCCGAGCGACGCGGAGATTGGAGACGGTGAATCTACAGGTCAGTGGTGCTGCATGTTTCCTGCCAAATTCCTCTGTCCATGTTCACAGGTTCTTCGTCCTAATTCGTATCGCATTTTGCAAAGATCAGACCTACCTACGTACTTTCAATCCCCGCAATTATACAGTCCATTATTTCAATCGAACCAGCTCCCTGCGTCTGGGATAAACGCAAAAATTTATATTTCCGCCCAAGTATATGGTGTAAGGCGCCACCAGTATCTATAAAAACATAAAAGACAACTTAGCATATCTTAATATTTAATGCACGCATAAAACCTATCTTTCTTACCATTATTTCGCGGACATTGGTGTGGGTTACACGTTTACTTAGTCTATAAGTCTATTCTGTTTCATTTATAACATAATGTGTAACTGTTTTATGTCCCAATAAAGAAAAAATTAAAATTGTGAGTCTCGACAGCCGCAGAAGATAACAAAACTTTAGGAGAATGATCTCGGGTATATGGAGTGCCGTACCATGTTGTATCAAAACTAAACTTTGCTTTTTATAGACTACATTGATTATATTAACGTATACAAAAAATATTTAATATAAAAAAAACCCGGGATTCTGAGATATTTTATAAAATCTATAAACTAGGTCTATTTTGTTCGACCCTATCAACGACATATACATATATTTTATAATGATCCGTTATACTCGGACAAATATTGTTGCTCTAAAACAGCGTAATCCACTATTGATATTAGTAATAATTACGTCAAATCGCAGCATAGCTGAGTTAACGAATCGTCGGGTAGATACGGGTGTTGCAAATTCTTATCACTTACATACAAAAGATCAGTTAGTGGTACGAACTAAAACTTGTTAACAAGATTGAACAGATGTCCCGACTCCCGACGTGATGTCAAAACTTTGAATTCAGAACGAATACGGCTTACCCAGAAGATTTGAGTTTTTTTTTTTTTGCTGTCGGCATACAGATGTACGTGCACATAAAAAACATTAATTGTAACTTAAACTCCAAAACCCCTCAGACCTATTCAAGAGCAGCAGAAATAACATTTGCCGTAACATTTCACTTAATAGACACAACAAAATTTTGTTAAAATAAGCTACACTCCTGTTTAACCTTTTCGCCGCCAACGTACACAAAACGCAATGCCTCGCCCAGCGCCAAGCTATAAATGTATAACTAAATGTACAGTAAACAGTAGTGATGGGGATATCGTCATATCGATGAATAAAATTTGTACGCGTAAAGTTAAGATTTAAAGTTGATTTTATGAATATAAATAAAAACTGATTAAATATTTCCAGATTTGTTTTATTTCACAGTATCCTTAATAAGAAAAAACAGTATAATTTATGAGTATCATTGAATCTTCTGGTTCAATGTTCAAAAAATACTCCGAGTCCGATTCCACACCTTGCAAAATTTTTAAAAGTTCGTCTGAATCAAGTTCACTCATTTTTCTCTCAGATGCGTGCGCGCGAATCTGATTTTGTGCTGCACTATGCCAAAGTGACCTTGACAACCGCTCGCCTATGACGTCACTGACTAACTTCTATAGAAGTTCTTGGCACTCGGTGGCGCACAGTTGCATAGACGACCACATGTTTTGTAGAGATGTTAAAATAATTATCGACAAGAATTAGTAACAACTTTATAATTACGTATCGGCATCTACCTGAAGGTCGAAATTCATCTACTATCCTTTGTAATGAAGTAGATAACTAAGTTCATATTTTATTGACCTCAAAATGTTTTCGATATTCGTAACTTTCTGTATTTATAAATATTTCAATGGTGAAATCAACATTTCACGGCACATCACTGGCCAACTTGATATGAAGTGATTGGCGTTCTGAGGAAAGAAACAAAATTCGGAGTTTCTGTTTTTGCCGATTTTAGGACAAACTAGGGCTTATTTTGTGTAGAAAAATAAAAAACAGGGTAGTAGACAGTGCTATCTTAAATAATAAAATGAAACAAAGCTTTTAATTACAGTAAATTTATTTTAATAAATGAATAACTTCTATAGAAGTTGTGGCGCTGGTGGCACGAAAATCCCGAACTTCTATAGAAGTACTTGGCGGTGAAAAGGTTAATGCCTAAACCTAAGCCGTCTTATTACAAAATGTGGTTTAACTAAAATCCCAGATTTAAATGACGAAAAACTACGGTTTACACAAACTTTATTACAAATCGTGGTTTTGCAATAAACCATGGTCGACAACACAACAGTCGTAGCTGTCAAAGGTAATCAAAGTTTCTTATAGCAACTTTTTCATTGTGTTGTTGTTTTTGTGTTATTTTCACCGAGAATTTATTTAGAGATTTTTATTACATATGGTGGATTTAATTGTTTATACAACTGTTCAAATTACGGTACCAAGGTCCACGTTTTATCTACGTTTTATAATACGGAGTAATTTAAACCATGGTTCTACAGATATTTTTTTTAAAGTGTTAAAATCATCAAATTAGTCCTCCCACCCAGGGCAGAGCGGGAGGGACTGTCAGCCTCGTACTGATTAAAATCCACGCTGTCCTTCAACAGCCCTTAAAGTCACGATAAATCATAAGTCCCGCGACCCCGTCTCAGTGGCGGATTTACCAATAGGCTAAGTAGGCTGGAGCCTAGGGCGGCAGATTTAGAGGGGCGGCAAATTTAGCCTAAATAATAAAAACTTATATTTATACACATTACGTTCGTAATCCGTATATAAAAGATTACTAAACGCACTGTAAAATATAGGTACTTATGCGATCATGAATTTTAAAATATTCCAATAGCGTTTCAATATTAATTTAAAGGACATCACCCAAATTGGGCTAATTTCTTTTTTGCCGGCCAACAAAACTAAACGCAAAAACTAAATAGAGGCCATCGAAATAGATATTTTTCGTTAGGGCACCAAAGTTACAGACCCAAGTTTTAAGTTAGTAATAACGATTACAAAAAAAAAAATATGAAAAAAAACATCCACATAAAAAGAACGGTGGTCTGAAATTACCACACAGTGTCCGACGTAACGACGTATGACGCAATGTCGGCCGTGTCATAAGGATGTCTTCTCCCTCAAGTGTTTCGTCTCCTCCTTCGCTAGCATTACTGCATCGCAGAAGGAGGTAGCTGCTGTCCATTCCCCCTCATCCCGTAGCATGACCTGAATATGAACTAGTGCCGGGCGTGAAAGGGGGCTATCCCTTAATGCCCTCGTGAGTACACATCGGTGTACCGCCCAAGCGGGGCAGACCTCCACCGTATGCTGCACTGTGTCCTGTGGACGGTCTACACATTGGTGACGCCCGGACGTTTCCTTCCGCCCATTCTGACAGAGGTATCTCCCGAAACAATGGTGTCCGGTAAGCACCTGCGCCTGGTGGAAGGTGAGAACGCTGTAGCACCACTCCACACTCGTTCCTCAAAGAGTGCTCTTGCCGCTGCGATTGCTGTGTGCCCGAATCTGGGTTGTAACAGTTGAAACCGCCATGTCGTCATGAGATCGCGACAGAGCCCATTCCGCAGTGCCTCAAGTAATCGAGGCAGCGGAGTTTTGCGTTGCGCTCCCACACTTCAGTCCTAGACATGCCAGAGAGCCTTCGTCTCCATATCTAATGGCGGGAATCCGGCAAGGAGTCTCGCCACCTCTCCGGAAACCGTGCGGTACCTCCTGATTATCCTCATGGAAACGACCACATAGGGACCCCGTAGAGAACCATGGATCGCACGTCATCGTATCGTGTCCGGCTGAAGGTGTTTCGCCCACCAACATTGGACAGGAGCCGCTTGAAGGTGGGCCCGACTAAGTATATTCCTATAGAAGTGTTTTTCCGCATACTTTCTAATGCAACTCAGATATTTGCCTCCAGATATTGGCCCCTTCCCCCCGGACCTCGAACACGAGTAGACGTGCCATGGAATTTACACAGTATTATTTTAAACATATAATTTGAAGTGATTTAGCTAAATTAAATCGATCAAAAAATTAGGAGTGCATAACGCAAAGTAGTACGCGCACCAACGCCAAACAGACGGTTCTCTAGCCAGCGAGTGAGCAGTTCCGAGTACGCCGTGCTCCGCCTACTCACTCACACGCCGGGCGACGTCGCTGACCGTCTGCGCTCCTAGTACCTGCCACATCAAGCGCTGTAGTGCTATCTCTGTCACGCAACATCTGCGTCACAACGGCCACAGTGGGACGTCGCTGCTACCTCACACGCTACCTGCGCGCCTAGTACTTGGAGCTCGGCACACACTAAAACGATACGCAAGGTATTCTGCAATCTACTTATATTATCCGAACCTACGAGTAAATATCATGCCTCTTCGACGAACGCCGCCGCGGCTGCAGATGCCGGCCTCGCCTGCTGCTAGCGAACCTAATGAACCTGACACACCCGGTGAAGTTGTCCCAGCTATCACGCTGTCCGGTTCTGCGCCTAACCTAAGCCGTATTGAGACAGAAAACATCAATACGCGTAAACGTAAACGCGAGGACGAATTATCCTCATTTATGCAGGAGATGAGAGATTTATTACAGTCGTCTACTGCACAATCTGATGCTAAGTATCTGGCACTGCAAAACTCAATGAAAGAAATAATAGCACAGAACGCCGTAATAAAAAGCTCCTTAGATTTCGTCACTCAGAAATACGATGAGATAACGACTAAAATGAATCACATGGAAATAGAACAGAAAGCCGAAAGAAGTTATATAAAACAGCTTGAAGACAAAGTAGAAAACCTGGAGCGTATGATTTGTCTCACAAAAATGGAAGTGAGAAACATACCAAAGAAAGAAGGAGAAAATAAAGAACATCTTCGTCAGATTATTACGGAGACAGCAAGTGTTCTTCAAGTCTCACTCGAGCGCCAGGATATTAAAGATATCTTCCGCGTGTACAAAAAGGATGGAACTCCATCCTCTATTATCGTCGATTTCGGCTCGGTCACCACAAAAGAAAATATGCTGGATAAAGTTCGACAGTACAACCGCAACAATATCCAACACAAGTTGAACACCGCTCATATCAAACTAAAAGGTGAGACAAAACAAATATATTTATCCGAGTGCCTGACACAAAAATCACAGCGCTTATTTTACCTGGCACGCAAATTTGCTACCGACAACGGCTTTAAGTTTTGCTGGACCTCACATGGGAAAGTATTCCTGCGTCAAATCGAAGGGATGAAACACATACTTGTAAAAAGTGAAGCCGACCTCAAGATAAACCTATCACAATGACTAGGCAAAGCCGAATGCCATTCCTATAACTGTTTGTTAACTTTATTATTCTTATATCTGCAGTTATACTTTGTTCCTAAAATGTATACACATAACACAATTAAACACATAAAACACCATTTAGTACATTACGTAAAAAACAACACAGAATACAAAAACACACTACAACTACACCTACAAACAGCAATCTACATTCACTCACACACATCTGGGTTTTGCTTAGAACTGGTAAAGACTGAAGTTTTGCAAGAATATCTAAAAGGATATAGATTAAAAGAAGAGAAACCTACTGGCAGCAATAATATAAAATCGACTACAAATGGCTAATACAAATAAATGAACTATGCCAGTATATCCAAGGACAACCCCCGGCTGGAGTTGGACTATTGCGGACTATGGAAATAAAAGACAGGGTTATGGCGTTTGGTGGATTTGGTGGACTGGTTATCTATAACTATAGAAAAACTATGGCCCCTGCCTAATCAATGTTTTATATACATAGATAAGATGGCAGGGGGTGACTTGCACACTCAACAAATGGGCCCTTATTATTATTTGTGCCTGGTTTTCTAATCATCTTCTCATGTTGCTGAGCTGATGATGGAAGTAAAAAATCGAGGAAACTCTACCACAATTGCTGCTATCATTTTTTTATGTAAACTGCATAACCATCTACAACACACTAATAATGGGTAAAAACTGACTTCCGAATAAAAACTGGCTTCCGAATAAAACTGACTTACAAAAAATCTTATTTTGCACATATTTGTGTTAGATTCAGAAGTTAATTTTTGTTTATTTAAGTTCTACAAATAGAAATATTTGAATTTAAGTTGTTTTCAATACACAGAATAGAAAGATATTTTGAGGTTGAGTAACGTCTCAGTGAATTGACTTACAACTTCGGCGTAGTAATTAAAAATGTTTATTGTGTTACGCTCTGTTTAAATAGTAAGTTTATTTTGGTTGCACTTTTAAAGATAGCTCAAAACTGAAAAAAAAGGGGCGGCAAAAATTGAATAGCCTACTAGCGGCAAATTTGTAAATCCGCCACTGCCCCGTCTGCAGATAGCTTGGACTTGATGGTGCAGGTTTAAACCAAGGTTTATTTTGTTTTTGTAATAAGGCCGTTAGAGGTTGTTAACAAAAAACTTTTTATATAAAAATACTAACCGCTTCCAAAAACTACCTGAAAAAAATTTAAAATAACTTTCTTTCGGAAGTCGGTGTTTTTGGAGTTTAATTCATTTTTGCCACTGTCTTCAGAAAGTTGGTTTACACTTTTTCTGGTGTTTTGAAGGCGGTTGGTGTTTTTTTATTTTCATATAATTAAGTTGTGTTCATATATTTAAGCCAAATTCTTGTCGAATACCCACTTTTCTTCCACGTGCACTAGAATTTAGAATTTTGTAATATTTGTCTACTTGGACTATGTTATTTCCAGTTATAGTAAGATCGTTCTGATCGTTCACGTACACAATAAGTGAAAAATGCTAATTTATAACATTAAAGTACTGAACAAAAGCGAATGAATGATTTTTCAAAAAACCGCTTGTACACTAAGTGACCTAATTCAAAAAGTAAAAGTAAAAAAAAACAAAAGTAAAGTAAGTTATGCTAAAAATGGATCAAAACCTAAGCCCTCAAAAACTCAATCGTGCTTTTTCCACCTTCGAAACAGACAAGCGGGTCGTAAAATGTACATCTGTTGGCATCCTATCGCCCATGACGATCACCCGAAATACCTTGGTATAACTTTAGACCGATCCCTTTCTTATAAAAATAACTGCCAAGCAATAAAAATGAAAGTCCATGCCAGAAATCACTTGCTGCGCCGCCTAACATCCACAAGATGGGGAGCGTCTCCCCAAGTCCTGCGAACAACTGCAATGGCGCTCTGTCTTTCGGCTGGCGATATGCCTGTCCAGTATGGCACCGTTCTGCTCTTAATGAGACGAACCGAATTGTTAGTGGTTGCCTTAAACCGACCCCGGTACGAATGTTGTATCCACCAACTGGGATTGGGCCTCTCAAAGTAAGAAGGCTTATAGCCAGTCGCATTCAGAGGACGAAGCTGCAAGCTGACTCACGTCACCCGATACATTTGCGTGACTCCAAGGCTAAAAAGTCGTAACAGCTTCTTTAGGTGCGTCCGTCCAACTAGTCCAGCTGGTAAAAACTTGTCTACAACAAGGTGTGAAGTTTGGCGGGAACAGCTCAGACCACCTGACGGCTTTATCGAGCCTTCTGAGAGCGACGTGTCCCCACAGACAACGGCTCGCCTTCTCTCCTGCACCGCAAGTTCTGTCACCTGTACACTTGACGACCTTATGACTGCAACAGTGAGCGGGGTTCGCGTAGCTGAAGTTTGGGGCAAAAAAAAGAAATAAAATAAATTTCCATCGACACGCTAAGAAGAAGAATGCATGTTTACAAAGATATAACAAATTAAAATTCGAGAGTGGGGGCTGGAGAGAAGACCCCCTGAACCACTACTCCGGTTGGTCGCGGGTTTTTTAGTTAGCAGTACAGACTATAGCCCAGCACATAAATTTGAAAATCTATTATAAATTGCTGAGCGGTAGCGAACGAAACTAACGAAAACGACCTGTCATATTTAATATATTTTCAACTTTATGTCCGGGGGGATATATAGCTGAAAATGCCGTTTGGCTATAGGCTCTGGCCCTAAGGCTAAACGTCAAGCGTTTAATGTACACGCTCAGGAATCTATAAATAATAATAAAACATAAAACCCAACCTCATACAAGTTGAAAATTTATTAAAGACTACTGAGAGATAGGGACCGGTTGAAAAAAAAACGGTCTGTTTTTATTAACCAGTGTGTTTACAAAGGGATAATTTAAATTGCATATCAAATAAATAATCGCCTATCAATACATACTCATCATTTACATATATTCTTTTTTACATCAAATAGCTTACTTCACTACAAATAAACTAAATGTTTAACAAAACTCAAACTGCAGATAATTCGAAATTATACATCAATATGACAATACTTTTTTCCTCATAATACAGTTAAATTTATTTTTGTACAAAAATACTACATACATAGCATAAATACTGATGCACAGCAAATTTTCCATATTTCATAGCAAAATAACTATCCCAGTCGCATATTAACCAGTAAGTACAACAAAACCTGTTCATCATTTTGTCTAAAATTTTCAAGAAGCCATGCTCGGCAAAAATGATTAAAAAAAAATCCGTCACATTGCATTATTTCTAAAAGCAGAACGAATTAACACTTTGACAGCGGAGCGTTTAGAGCACCGCTTGATACTGTACGCGGGCGATTTTATGCATAATTTTTAACATCATAGAAACATAACGGACAGGAGTACCTATATGGATAATTCTTTTTGTGTATGCAAAATCTACTATTGTATTTTATGGATAATTAATAAAAACAAATTATATTATTTATGTCCATTTAACAAAAGTAATTAAAAATAAACAATTTTTTCAATAAAAAAAAGTCATACGGACTCCTTAGGTCTTTCCAAATGTGATAATTTTTTAGTGTGTGGTATTTTTTGAAGCACTTATCATAACATAGCACGTTACAGTCAGGGAAGTGAAAAGCAGTCTCCTTACGTCCTTATTTTCCAGTTTGTTGTTTGATAGTGTCGGCGGATTTTATTTATATTATTGTCTAAGACGCAGTGTTTTTTTTTTTTGGTAAACCTCCTTTAGCTTTGACTGTCACCTCTGTCCATATTAACTCAGCTACAAACGCGTACAACGCGAATCACGATAAGACGTCATGTTTTTCTAATAAACAGTACGAAAGGCGATGACGAGTGCTACTCGTGATTCGCGAATAAGAGAAAAATATGAATGCCGAGCTGAGCTCGTGATCCGCTGTGAAAGTGTTAACTGAAAAAGGTTCGACTGATGATGACATGAATTTGAGTAAGCGAAAAATGAACTAAACTAACGACGAATATTGATTAATAATAAAATCCAGAACGAGCTTACAAAAAGTGGATTGTGATTAATCCATTTCATATATTAAAATTTTATCCGAGCGAATACATTACCAAGTGAGCGACTGGAAATACAGCTCGGGACTTGCTGGCATCCCGACTCGGACAATTTAGGATAGAAAAAAAATAACCACGGCGATGGCGATGGCGGGGTCTTTCAAACCCCGCCATCCTCATCGTGGTTATTTTTTTTTAAATCACCCAGAAGTAGGAGCCCCGTTTGCATTACATTTGCCAAATATTGAAAAAAATGCAGGACGCAACGTTGACACTCAAACAAATATTAAGTCGCTCAAATATTATGAAGCTGCTCATTTTGTATTTTAAGTAACTAAATTAATGTTTGTAAGATACTGTTCTGTTGATTTCTCGTCACTTACAGTCAGTCGCTCACTTAGTAATTATATAACCCAAATTAATTTTGACACTTAATCGTAATTTACAGTCACTCGTTTTATACACTAATTTTATATTTTTTTGCTTATCTCATTATGTGGTAATTAATGAATAATAAGACGACTGTGACTAATAGAATGCTGTTTTATTTAGGAAAACTGCTGTAAGTAATATAAAAATAGAAGCTATATTTAAAAGATAAAGAGATAACATGTATAATGTGCATTAAGATTATTAGCTGTGCATTGATGAAAAAGCTTTTGCTTTAGGAAAAATCGCTGTACGCTGCGAAAATAAATAGTAGTGTGTTCAGTAATATTTTAAGTTGAATATTTTGCTGTGCAATCAGTTATTATGATGGGAATTAAAAATCTTATTAAAAGGGTATTTTTTTTTATTTGCGTTTAAATACTACGCGTTTACAAACATGTTATTTGAAATAAGAACTTTGTTTCAAAGTTTTCTGACATGTTTCACATTTGTAAGGTTGTTTACCAGTGTGTATAAGAACATGTTTTTTTAAATTACTACTCTGACGAAAACTCGTCTGACTTATGTCACATTTGTATGGTTTTTCACCAGTGTGTATAAGAACATATTTTTTTAAAGTACTACTTTGACTAAAACTCTTCTGACATATATCACATTTATAAGGTTTTTAACCAGTGTGTATAACACCTTTTTTTTTAAATTAGATCCTTCCCTGAAACTTTTATGACATTATTCACATTTGTGAGCTTTTACCGTGTTGTGGACCTTTCGATATTTCTCTTGGCCGTGGACTAAAAACGTATAAAGGGTATATATGCGTCTTCGTTTGTACCTCTACTAAGGCGATCCACATAGAAGTCGCTACGGAACTGTCAACGGAGGCTTTCTTGGCTGTTTGAAGCGGTTTATGGCACGCCGTGGTCGATGTAATCGCGTTGTCTGTGATCAAGGGCGAAACTTTGTTGGTGCCAGTAACTACCTTGATAAGCTCATGCAGAATGCTTTAGAGTCCCAAGAAATAGAGTTTTCGTTCAGTCCTCCTGGAAGTCCCCATTTTAACGGACTTGCCGAAGCTCAAGTCGGTGAAATCGCACCTCTCTCGTGTTATAGGTCATTTTTTAACTCTGGAACCTTCTGACATGTCACATTTGTAAGGTTTTTCACCAGTGTGTATTAGAACATGACGTTTTAAGATACTACTTTGACTAAAACTCTTCTGACATATGTCACATTTGTAAGGTTTTTCACCAGTGTGTATGAGAACATGACTTTTTAAATGACTTCTTTCTCTAAAACACTTCTGACATATGTCACATTTGTAAGGTTTTTCACCAGTGTGTGTGAGAACATGTTTTTTTAAACTACTTCTTTGACTAAAACTCTTCTGACATATGATACATTTGTAAGGTTTTTCACCAGTGTGTATAAGAACATGACTTTTTAAATGACTTCTTTCTCTAAAACACTTCTGACATATGTCACATTTGTAAGGTTTTTCACCAGTGTGTGTGAGAACATGTTTTTTTAAACTACTTCTTTGACTAAAACTCTTCTGACATATGATACATTTGTAAGGTTTTTCACCAGTGTGTATAAGAATATGACTTTTTAAGATACCACTTTGACTAAAACTCTTCAGACATATGATACATTTATAAGGTTTTTCACCAGTGTGTATACGAACATGTTCTTTTAAAGTATCTCTTAGACTAAAAGTCTCCTGACATATGTCACATTTGTAAGGTTTTTCACCAGTGTGTATAATAACATGACTTTTTAAGTTACTATTTCGACTAAAACTTTTCTGACATATGATACATTTGTAAGGTTTTTCACCAGTGTGTATACGAACATGACTTTTTAAGTTATTACTTCGACTAAAACTCTTCCAACATGTTTCACATTTGTAAGGTTTTTCACCAGTGTGTATACGAATATGATTTATTAAATGACTTTTTTTACTATAGCGACGGTCGCATATATCGCAATCATATCTTTTTATTCGGTCATTCGCAGCTGTATCAGTATTATTCACAATATTATTGATAGGTTGAGAATTTGTGACAAGCTTTGTGAATTTAGAAGGAGCTGCAGACTTGTGTTTCTCGGTGTTCCGGATAATTAGTAAGTCTGGCTGTTCAGTTTTCTTTTGCTGGAATGTCATTGTATCTTCTAGTCTTGTTAGTCGTACGTATAGCTGTGGTTTCTTCGCGTCGGACGCACCTGTGAAAATAAAGCTGGTAAGTAATGAATGTTTCGGCCCCACCGCATTCGCGGCGGTAAGACCCCTCTTTGAGGAGTAGTTGGAGAGGCGTCACAGCGACCCGACCTTCCGCCTGACGCAGGTCCTCACCGGACACGGATATTTCGGGAGGTACCTATGTCGGATGAGGAAGGAAGAAACGTCTGGGTCACCACTGCGAGGATCGCCCGAGGACACGGTGGAGCATACCGTGCAAGACTGCCCCGCTTGGGCAGAGCTCTCTTTTTTTTTAGCGTGGTAAAATCATCAAATGAGTCCTCCCACCCACGGCCGAGTGGGAGGGACTGTCAGACTCGTACTGAATAAAATCCACGGTATCCTTCAATAGCCCTTTACGTTCCGGGGTCACGGTAATTCATAAGTCCCGCAACCCCGGCAGGCTTTGGCCCTCTAGAGGCGCCTCAAAGTGTGTCAGCTTAATGACGGGGCCCCCTGTCATAATGCTGATACTACCACTTGAATAAAAAAATAACAAAAAAAAAGGGGGCCCCGTCATTTTTGCTGACACTCTTTGAGGCGCGCGTGGAACACAACGCGCCGTCGTTCCGGGCATGGTCCATGATTGAACAGCGAGTTGCACATTACTCGCTGCCCGTATGCCCGCGCCTACGGTGGCCGGAGATCGTCTGCCGACGTCCATCGCCATGGGCATCTACCACTGCAGCTGGGGTGGAGGGAGGACGCTGTCCTCTCCCTCACGCGGCCCGCCTCCTCGTTCGCGAGCTTGACTGCTTTGCAGATGGAGTCGACCGTTTCACACTTCGTCTCGCTCCGTAGCATAGCCTCGACCAATGCTGGGCGCGGGAGGTCTTCGCCTATCACCGTCGTGAGGACACGGCGGTTCTCTGCCCAAGCGGCGCAATCCTGCACCGTACGCTCCACCGTGTTCTCTGGATATTTGTCCTACACTAGGAATTATTTATAATCGTGTAACAAATTTAATGTAATTTTTATCGTAAAAATAGGTTGTGGATCATACAATTCTCTACAAAAGTGGTCTAGTAGCTATTTTTATTTATTTATTTTTAATAAGCTCTTTACGTTCCAGGGTCACGGTTACCCGATGAGACAATCCCGCGACCCCGAGTAAAGTATACCTACTGGAGAAACTATGTTAAAAGACAGGAAACCTCCACGTTCGCCCATGGACTGGACCCTCTCGGGGACGTCCGGGGGGAAGACCAGTTTTTCCCTGGGACGCGGGCATAAAGTTTTCCTTAGGCACTGTGTGCCTAAGGGGTCTCTTTGCCCGTATGCGAATAGCCTGTCTCATGGACGCTCCAACGCGTGTCCCTCTGATTAGCAGAGGGCACAGCGGCGTAACGGGCTAGCGGACGGTGAGTAATGCAGATTACGGCATCGGTTTCTAATAATAAATACAACCAGAATACTGATATCACTATATTTGTAGGAAATAGTTCCAAAATTAAAAAAAAGGACTTAACTGATAGCATAACTGAGTTGTTAAAGTTAAATTGCAGAAAAATTGTATTGTGTGCTTTCCCATATTTTGACAAATTGTCTACCAGTCAAAACAATTATATTTATATGCTGAATAACCACCTTCAGTTTTTAGTTAGTCATTATTGTGACAAACTTATGTATTTTGATACCAATAGTTGTATAGATAAACTTTGGACTACACGAGGTACTGTGTATCTGCCGTATATGTATAGACACGAAATAGCTAGGCTATTAGTTTTTTATATTCACACAGACATAACTAGTATGTCTAAGTATGGTAATATAGTTATCACTGATTGTATTAGTAGTAGTAGTAATATTAGGGTGGTGACCACTGACGTTAGCATTTCTGCTAATAGTGGAGGTTCTTTAAACGAGTAAGCAAGACAACAGAAGATTTATTAACTAAAACCAAGGTATCTTCTTGCTCACAAATAGTTAAATGCAAAAATAGGTCTAAGCAGAATTCCTTGACAATATTTCATCAAAACATTCAAGGTTTCTTTTCTAAACAGCTAGAAATTGAATTGTTTTTAGAAAAAACTATGTTTGAAATTGTTTGCTTCACAGAACATTGGTTAAAAGACTGTGAAATGCTAATTAATTATGAAAATTATAATGTCGGTAGTTGTTTTAACAGAAAATCTAAGATACGTGGAGGTTCTTTAATCTTAGTTAAAAATTGTATTAAATATAAGCCTCGTAATGATATTGTTGATTTATCAGTCGAGCATAACATCGAATTGTCTTGTGTTGAGCTGGATAAGCATATTATAGTATGCGTTTACAGACCCCCAAATTACTTGAACTACTCTATATTTGAGTCAGTAATGGAAGATGTTTTGGCGAAACTTGAAACCGGTACTAAATTTATTATTGTTTGCGGTGACTTTAATGTTAATATCTTGGAAAATAATGTCAATAGTAGTAGATTATTAAAACTATTCAAATCATTTAACTTATCGAATGTATTTTCAGAACCAACCCGTATTACCACATATTCTGCTACATGTATAGATAATATTTTTTGTTGCTGCGATTACATAAATAAATTGATTGTAAATTACCTTCCTTCAGATCATACTGGTCAGACTGTTGCTTTCACGTCCAATAAACAAATAAAAAAAATTCAAATACAGTCTAGAATAATAACACCCAGCAACTTGGATAGATTTAATAATAATTTAATAAGTAAATTAAATATACCTTGCAATTTTCCTGAAATAAATAATGTAAATAAATTATATGAAAAGTTTTTCGCGGTTGTGCATACAGAGTTCAATAATAGTTTAAAAAAGAAAACTAAAACTATTAACCCAAAGTTTATTTTCAGCGACTGGGCAATACAGGGTATTAGGAAAAGTAGGGAACGCTTATTTGAGCTGTACGGCCTTAAGCCTCATATCAATACAGAGAGTTTTAATAAATATGTTAGTACATACTCGAAATTTTTTAAAAACTCTTGTCAGGCAGCTAAATCTTTCTACATTAGCAACAAAATTAAGTCAGCTGATAATAAGATAAAAACGGTGTGGAAAATTATCAATAATGAAACCAATAGAAATAAAAAACATGTTGATTTCACACTGGAGACTTCGCGCGGTATCGTAACGTCCAACATAGGTATTGCTCAAGAATTTGTGGATTTCTTTACCAGTATCCCAACACGAACAACGGAAGCGATAAATTCCTCACCCTTGCTTGCTTTTGATTTACTAAGAAGGAACGTTTCAGCCTGTCCTAATGAATTTAAATTTAAGCATATAAACCCCATGACAGTTATGAAAGCTTTTAAGCAAATCAAGGTCAAATTAACCGAAGATCTGTGGGGTATTTCTACCAAAGTTTGTTCCTCAATTATTGAAACTATTGCACCGTATTTAGCCGCAATATTTAATTTGTGCGTAGATCAAGGGGTCTTCCCAGATCTGATGAAATACAGTAAGGTAATACCGCTTTTTAAATCTGGGGATAGTAAAGACTGTAACAACTATAGGCCCGTTTCCGTTTTGCCGGTCTTCAGCAAGGTGTTCGAAAAGGTTATGCTTAATCAGATGCTCACTCATTTCAACACCAATAAAATCTTACACGAGCAACAGTATGGTTTCACCAAAGGACGTTGTACGACTGATGCCGGTGTTACCTTATTGAAACACATATTTACTGCGTGGGAAGAATCTCAAGATGCGATTGGGATCTTCTGTGATCTTTCGAATGCGTTTGATTGCGTTGATCACGAAACTTTGCTCATGAAACTTCAGCATTACGGTATAGGTGAACTTGCGCTCAGCTTAGTGACATCGTATTTAAAAGATAGGCAACAGAAAGTTCAAGTAAATGGTGTCAATTCCACGGGTTTAAAAGTTAAAATGGGAGTACCACAAGGTTCGATTTTGGGCCCTTTTCTCTTTTTAGTATATATAAATGATCTGCCCCATTTATTTAAAAACCAACCACAAATGGTATTGTTTGCCGACTATACTTCTTTAATATTTAAGATGAATAGACATGTCTCAAATGTTGACGATATAAATGTTGCCCTACAGCAGGTCCATTCTTGGCTCACTGCCAATAATTTAGTATTGAATGGAAAAAAAACGAAATGTAAGATTTGCTCTACCGAATGTCAAAAGTAATGACTGTGACATAGTATTGAATCAAGAGATATTAGAATTCGTCGACAAAACTGTTTTCCTGGGAATCACGCTCGACTCGAGGCTACAATGGGGTCCTCATTTAACATCTCTTGCAGGACGCCTGAGTTCAGCAGCTTTTGCTGTTAGAAAAATCCGTCAATATACTGATATAGATACCGCGAGACTAGTCTATTTCAGTTACTTTCATAGTATTATGTCTTACGGTATTTTGTTATGGGGACGTGCTGCAGACATCGAATCAATATTCATTCTGCAGAAAAGAGCTATCAGAGCCATATACAATCTACGCAGGCGCGATTCTTTAAGGGAACGGTTTAAGGAAATTAGCATCATGACTGTACCTTGTCAATACATCTACGAAAACATCATGTACGCTAGAAAGAATCTGCACCTATTTAGTAAAAGAGGTGAAAGGCACAATTACAGTACTAGAACAAGGGACGAATTAGTTCAACCAGGTTTCAGGTTAGCCAAAGTAGACTCATCCTTCATGGGGTACTGTTTAAAATGTTACAATAAAATACCTCCTCACATACTCCAACTGAGTGAGACGAAATTTAAAACTTGCATTAAACGCACACTATGTAGGCAGGCATATTATAAGTTGGGGCATTATATTGCTGATAAAAATGCTTGGCTTAATGCTGGTCCTACTCCACAAACACAGGGGAAACTGGATCTTTAGCATCTGAAATTATTGTAGGAGCTTAAACTATTTTTGCATTGTATAGATTCGATTTATTAGTTTAATCTTCCGGACTAGTTATATGGGTTCATATAATTGTTTATTTATTTATTTTTTGACTTTATTAAGTCATTTAGTTTTATTTTTATGTGTTTGTAATTGTTTTATTTTATATGGATTAACGGACATTATTGTCCTACTTTAGTTTCGTTTGTAGGTTATCTTTTATTAATATTTTGAAGCGGATGAAGACATTGCATTGTATAGAGTTAATCTGTCTAGTATTATATAGCTTCATAGCCAGCATTGTGTGAGTACTATGTACTTAAGAGCTATCATTGACCAGATACCTATGTCTTTTATTGACTTGAATGACTCTGGCGGTTGAGAGTATGTCATGCTCACTCAAATGTCTCGCTGTGGCGCGTATGTCGGATCATTTGGTTCCCTCCAAAATGATTGAGCTGAATGGTGCTGATATATGTGTCATGTTCGTGAACGGGCGCTGTCGGTTGGGACTGGTCAACTCTAAGCTGCCATGGTCAATTTTAATTTGTAATTATTAATAACTTTATTTTTGAATTGTCTTTTTTATATTTACTATGGACACTATTAACTTGCCACATCGTTCTCACATAATGTACCATCTGAAGATGAATGATGTAACGAAGGTTTTGTAAAAATTTTGGCGATTGAAAAAGAGTGTCCATGGAGTTTCTTGCTCATTCTTCTCCACGCTTTGGAATGAGCACCTACGGTACTTTCACAGTTTTTATGTCTTGTGACTGGGACTGTAGCACCATAACTATTTTTAGTACTAGTTTTAATTTATGACTTTTGACAATTCATAAGTGCCTGTAATTGGCCTACTTGAAATAAATGATTTGATTTGATTTGAATGGGTAGCTCGCCGTCCGACCATGGACCAAGCCCGGGTCGGTGGCGCGTCGTGTTTCACGCGTGCCTTCAAGTAGTTGTCAGCGAACTGACGGGGCCTCCTTTGGGGCCAAATGCCTGCTGGGGTCGCGGCATTGACTAAACAGGATACCGTGGCCACGGAATGTAAAGGGCATCCGAAGGAACACGGGTGGATTTTAGTCAGTGAGAGTCTGACAGTCCCTTCCCCCCACCCAGGTCGGGAGGACTCATTTCATGATTTTACCACCCAAAAAAAAAACTGTACATCCACATAGGTGGAGCGGAAATGTGTGTATATTATGTAATACCACAGATGACTTACTACCCAAGGAGCACTTAGGCGTTACCGACATCTAACATACTTATGTAGCTCTTATAGAACTCAGAGTTCTTTTGGAGACGTACAGGGTTGTCAAGAAAAGATTCTATACTTATAAGGTTGATTTACCAGTTATTGTACAGCTCAAGCTGTACTAAAGCTGTATAAAAGAATCCACGTAAACTAAAAGGTGTTAGAACAGAATATTAGAACTCTACTTTAAAACTCTAAGAATTTTTGACACTTTTAGCTGATGTTTATACTTCAAGCTGCACAGAGGCTGTATTTTGCATGTAATCACTTACTTACTACACTACTTTATGTGTTAGTATGGTATCACTCTATACTAGATTCTGTATAATGGTATATGCAAACTCCTTTCTAAAACTTATTATTATTGCCTAATTGTACACCCTTATAAGTGATAGTTTTATGACTTCTGCCAAATATGATGATGTAACACTATAATAATAAATGAATTATATAGTACAGCTTTACTCTGTGCTATGGACGATGTCCTTTTCTATTGTATTCTGGTGATAAAATTGTGTGCCTAAGGCTTGCCAAATAAACTTATTTTCTTTCTTTAATGTGTCTATCAATATGTCTGTCGTCTGTTGATTCTATAAAACTGCTTCAATTTGCCTTCGACATTTTACAAACTTAAAAAACACGTTTTTTAAGCCACGAGCGATGTAAAAGGCGATTTCTAACAATTGCTAGCGATATATACATGGATTTTCAGTTTGAATACGTATCTCTAATGAGCTGTACAATTTATGTTTTGAAACCTGATATACAGCTTAAATAATAAAAACATTCTGATATAATGCCCATTTAAAGCCAATAGCTGTACAATGGAATCCAAAAACTGCGTAGTAAAGCTACAAGATCTACAACATTATTTTTTGTATATGCGAAACCTGAATATAGTTTGTTCAGAATCAGTAACTGAATCGATTCCAATAATTTTTACATCATGTAATTAATTTTTCCAAAAATTTTTTTATTAATTTTATAACCAGTTAATTACAATACGATCACTTAACGATTAGGTTCCTATTGCCAAACTATTATCAATGAGTGTGCGACAGAGGAGGCGTGAGTTGAGCGAGGGTGCCGAGTCCCGCCGCGAAATTAGCAGATTTTTGAACGGACAACCAGGTAAAATAACAAGCTTATAACTTTATGATTTTTCATGTTACAGATTTGAAATTTAGAACATAGATTCTTTACACAAAAATACTAGACAAGTGTATCGGGTTTCGCATAAACAAAAAATTATGTTGTATAATACCCTCCAGATATACTTCAGGCTGTTTAATATTTATCGCCATTTTTGAATAAACAAAAACAAAACATAATACAAATCAAACGATATTTGACAATAACTACAGTTGCTATCGTAATTTTACAGCTCAAATAATGATGATTGTACTATAATATGCAGTACTAACTTCCGCCCGCGACTCCGTTCGCGCGGATGTCGGTCTTCGCGTGGATGGTTTATTTCCCCATTTTGAGTAACTCTGACAATGACATCTTATAAATATTACGGCGCTGAATCCACTGCGGGTAATGCAACGTGTGTTCGCGGTTCTACAGAACAACGTCTATGAATAAAACTGAAAAATAAGATTTTTTTTTTCTACGTATTTTTCCAGGATAAAAAGTATCCTATGTTATGCCCAGGATAATAAGGAATAATTATACCAAGTTTCATCGAAATCGAGCCGTTCGTTTTCACGTGATGCCTGCACAAACAGACAGACAGACAGACAATTTTTTTTTATCATGTATTTGGGTTTGGTATCGATCCAGCAACACTCCCCGCTATTTATTTTTTCAATATTTTCAATGTACAGAATTGACCCTTCTAAAGATTTATGATATGTATAGATTTTCAAGCATATTATATTATTCTAACCTCAAAACCATAAACATACTTACCCGTTTTAGTTAGGTATATTTCTTACTTAATCTTAATTATACGAGTATTGCGGGCGCGTGAATTTTTTGACACAAAACAGTAGAATCCCGATTATCCGGACTGATTCACCTCGGCTCTAATTACTTGCCCGCAATGAAAAGATGTGATTCATAACAAACAAAAAGTCAAACATCAACAACAAGTTACTTCCAACCAAAATTTTAAATTACATAGGTATTATGTAATTCATTATCTATCGTTATAGCTAGGTTTTAGTGTACCGTAGCCAAATGGCAAAAAACGGAACCCCTATAGAATCGTCATGTCTGTCTGTCAGTCTATATGTCTGTCTGTTCGTCCGTATGTAGTGTGTGGAGCTATCCCGTTGAAACTTGGTATTATATGAACCGCGTTAGGATTCTCACAAAAAAAAAAGTTTGGGAGTTCCCCAGACATAGAATTAAAACTCAAACCAAGCCCCGTGTATCTATGGATAGGTCTTTAAAAATGATATTGTGGTTACTAAAATCATTTTTTTCTAAACTGAACAGTTTGTGCTTCCAAAGTGGTAAAATGTGTGTACCCCCCATGTAACTTCTAAAATAAAAGAATAATAAAACTAAAAAAAAATATATGATGTACATTAACATGCAAACGACCAGAGAGAATTGGTTTGAACGAGATCAAGTAATTAGTTTTTTTTTTGATACGTCATAAATCGTAAACCGCAATTTACCTTTCAAAGTTAATACCTAATTACAAGAACTTTTATATTATGTTACTTGCTGCTACGGAACCCTTTATTGGCGAGTCCGACTCGCACTTGACCGGTTTTTTGTATATATCGTATTATCTAAGTAAAACCCATTACATAATAAAACAATATTAAAATTCAAATATTGATATTATTTGAAATGCTTTAAAAAAAACCAGGCGTACGTTTTATTTGATCCGGATAATCGGGATTCTACTCACAATTTCACAACAAAATTAAATCGGCACGTCGAATCTACAAAATATTATCACACAGAAAGGCCAAGATCATTACTTAATTTATAATTTTGCATAAAATATTACTCAGTCGCCATTTATTGTATCTAAAATAGAAATGTCAAGTTCACCTTACAAGAAATGATTAATTGCTTTAAAAGTAAAGACACAGCGCCTGGGACGGTCGGGATTACACATTTTTTGATATTTCATTTATTAATTTATTACTGGATGATAGATTCAGACAACAAAATAAAAATAACATGAAGTTCAATAAAAAAAAGTGACAGATAACAAAAAAAGGTGTGATAGCTACAGAGATTAACATAATTCAGACGTGACATAAAAACTGTGCGGTGTGTGTCTCAGGATTGCACTAAATGGGTATCTAGCTCAGCATGTGTCAAGTTAATACCTGACGCTGATATTCTGCTGGATCCCTGTACTGACATACGGACGCAAAGCGGGCGCGACCACACAGTCCAAGCGCCTGCATCATAAAATGATCAAATTAATTTTTATATAATACTAGCTGTACCCTGCCACGCTTCGCTGTTGGCACATTGTGATTGAATGGTTGAGAAGATATGTGACTGATGCAAAACATAGATAAAAACAATCCTTGATGCGGATTATATATCATGCTAAAATTTCAGCTCAATCGGTAGAAGCGTACACAAACCAACATAACATTTTAATATATATAGATTATTATAGTATGCTGAGATGTAAACAAAATGCTTGTGCTTACCTTTAATTCAGATGCATGTAATGCTATTGAATTTTCAAATGAAGTGTATTAAAAATGTATTAACGTGTATTCGGTTGGTTTGCCTAATAAATAAATAAATAAAATAATCTATCAGCATGGAAGCCAGGATATTCTTTCACCAATAATTTTTAATATGTTAATATTTGAATATTCTAGTTGTCAGTTGGCTACATAAAATTTCAATAAAAATATTGGATACAAGAAACATACCACTTTGAAGTTCCTGCTCTGGTTCAATACTCTCATTCTCTTCCTCACAATCATCTTGTAAGTCTTCTTTGATATCATCATGTTCCTGCTCTGGTTCAATACTCTCATTCTCTACCTCACAATCATCTTGTAAGTCTTCTTTGATATCATCATGTTCCTCCTCTGGTTCAATACTCTCATTCTCTTCCTCACAATCATCTTGTAAGTCTTCTTTGATATCATGATGTTCCTGCTCTGGTTCAATACTCTCATTCTCTACCTCACAATGATCTTGTAAGTCTTCTTTGATATCATGATGTTCCTGCTCTGGTTCAATACTCTCATTCTCTTCCTCACAATCATCTTGTAAGTCTTCTTTGATATCATGATGTTCCTCCTCTGGTTCAATACTCTCATTCTCTTCCTCACAATCATCTTGTAATTCTTCTTTAATATCATGATGTTCCTCCTCGGGTTCAGTACTCTCACAATCATCTTGTGATTCTTCTACAATTTCATCGCTTTCAGATTGACATTCATCAAGTACACAGTTAACATGCACTGTTGAAATTATAATAAACCCATTGAAAAACTCCCTCTCATCTTGATTTATTCTTGATTTTGTCTGTAAACAGTTGTATTAAATGTTCAGTCAAGTCCTGATCATAGTCACTACAAGCTATCCAAATTAATAGTTGACTTCTGACAGCTACATGAGATATCACCATATTTCACACAAGTGAACTTTGATGAAATGAAAGGTAAAAGAAACATTCTCCTTAATCACTTGTATTTTCCTTATTCATAACCCAATAACAATGTTACCCTCATGTGTAATGTTGTTATTGTTTTTTTTTTAATAAAGTTATGTTCAGTATTCAACAATGATCATGATCATCTACCTAGCCTTTCCCAACTATATTGAGGTCGGCTACCAGTCAAACCAGATGCAGCTGGATATCAGTATTTTACATGGAGCGACTGCCTGTCGGACCTCCACAACCCAGTAACTGGGTAGTACTATACCCCATGGTAAGACTGGTTATCAGACTTTAGAGCTTCTAACAGTAACGACTGTCAAAGATCTACAAATAACAGCCGGGACCAACGGCTTTACGTGCTTTCCGAGGCACGGAGGAAACTCGCTATGACAGATGGTCACCCATCCACAGACCAACCTCGGCAAGCGCGGCTTAACCCGGAAGATCGGCCTGTGCGCCTGTATTTATTTAGCCAAGAGCTAGAATATATAGAATATCCAACAATGATCAACAAAATATTTTTAAAAGATATTATAAAGATATACATATGCATTAATGCATGTGTTGTGAGTTTCAAAGTTTTTCTAGCAATGGAAAAATCTTTCAATGATCAACTCACCAAAAATTGAGTTTTAGGGCTCTTATACAATGTCTGTACAATCTAGGGGAGATAACTTATTCAATTCTGTCAATAAAAGTATTGTACTTGTGTAGTCGGAAACCAACCACCTTTAAATGGTAGCCATTTTTGTTTTTACATCATTTTGTAGGAACCATGCAAACTAAAAGTACTACAATTTTGAGATCTTAATAACAAAGATCATATAAAATATAAATGTGCTTCAGCAGCATTTCCTGGGTACCGGCTGGCTCAAAATAAACAGATTGTTGCATCCAAAACTATGTCTCAACAATAATATCTCTTAAAACTAGTGACAGAATCGTGGTTTTGGTATCATTATTTAGATAAAAACAGCTTATGTTAGACAAGTAAATAATAAACATGTCTCGGGTGAATTCTTTTTGTCCCTTAATTTAAAAATGATGATGCATTTGGTGATAATGAAGAACATATTGTAACCATAATTATATCATCATAAACTCTTATCTATAATGTTTCCACCTACATTAATATCAATGCTAAGACTCACATGCTACATACAAATAAAAGTTCAGAGAGTTACTGAAGAGAGCCACACATAATACTTTAGTAACAAGTGCCACAGAACAAAAGTCAAACCCCACCTCATCATCCTCGTTCAACATCTGAGTGAACAGCTTCTCTGCTTCCAAACATTTTCTCGCCAATTGACAGCATTGCTTTAGTCTAGTGTAGCAGAAGACACAAGCGAGCATCGGTCTACTGTCTTCAGTTACAAACTGTAACAAAAGTATTGTTTATTTAATTTATTGTGTACATGAAGTACTTTCCGTTTGATTATAGAATGGTTTTCAATAAATCTTGCTTAAAAGATGCGTAGGGTAAATACGCCATACGTCGGCCCCTCCCCAAACTTCGGCCGTCTGCACATTTTCAGCTTGCGTTCATTTAAAACGTAATGAAGTGACAAATTTGCCATTCTAATTACAACCTTAGTTTATGCTCTTTATGTACAAACTGTTACTTTCCGATTACGTCACTCACTCTTCGCACACCGAGCATCCGAAGCAATTGCGCCGTCAAAGCGTCAAGTTCATATCTAAAGTACCTTACTGGCTGTGGATACCCACACTTCGGGGATTGATATTAGAACGGTAAGACATTCCTTTTTTTTGTTTTAAGCTTTATTGTCAGTAATTAGTGATTTTTACTATATTCTGAGATAGTTTTTTCAATGTTTTACGTATTGTTTTACAGGAAAAATAGGAGGCCGTCAATAGAATACCAATTTTGAGTTAAAACCGGATTCTCGGCCGTGGCCGACTTAAAGTAAATGCAGTCTGTTTTATAAATTCCAATTGTACTAATTCCACTGGCTTAATAAGAGAATTTGCAGCGCATATAGGCAAATAAATCTATTTTACGTTTAATCGCCAAATACCGGCCGGGGTGATATTAGTTGAATCTCGAGAAATAATGTACACGAAATAGGGGCCGGCTTTAGAAACATTAAAGATCGTAATGTCGACCAGCCTCGAATTCGAGCCCAACTATACAGGCTGATTACTTTTTCTTATTTTCTCAAAATTAAATATTTAGTAGTAAATTGCTCTTTGGAACTTGCTACCTAATAAACCCATGTTAATTAGCTTAAAAAATATAAATGGTTGGTCGTGGATCTTTCATTCATTAATTAATTGATATGCCGGATATCACAAAAATCTACCTTTAGAATTAATGCTTTTAATTTAAGGTACTACAATGACACAGGGAGATCCAGGGCCTTCACGGAAACAAAGAAAATTATAAGTCAACAAACACGGAATTTTGAAGTATTTAATTAGATTTTTTTAAATTGTAATACCTTACTTTATTTTAGTGCAAAAAAAAGAATACTTTACCTACTATTAAACAAATACGATTAATAATGTATAATTAGTGAGACTCCTGCCAAAATATATCATATTAATAATATTTGTCTATCTTAATTTAAAACACCCTATACCCGGCCGACATTTGGGAAAAACGCGACCGACCATGGGTCTTGAATGGCCGACTTTAGGGTTTTTTCGTTTTCGACGCATCTAAACCTTAGTACTTTTTCCTAGCAATAGAAAAGTCAAACTTATGCCCATAAACATGAAATATATTTATCAAGCTATCCAAAACCGCATCGGAAGCTATCCTTTCGTTGCAAATTGATGGTGCCAAACCGATCCCAAAACAGAAAAACCGTAAGGGGGCCGACATTTAGCGTATTTACCCTATCTTTAAAAGTTTCATTTTTCTCGCTTGCTTGACAATAACACAGTACTCGTGCTTGAATTGTTTACATATATCATTTACTTACTGGAATGTCAGTCAGCTTCTCAAAAAGTTGTTGTAGTTCCACATTGCTAACCATAAACATACGAACATCTTCCACTAAACATATTCTACACATTTGCAGCTTTTCTTCTTTCATGTTGTAAACTAATTTATTGAATTTGTTGTTAATAACACAGGTGTGTTAACACCTGTGCTTTTTAAATTATTCAATTTTTGTTTAAAGAAAGAAACGCCAATGAAATATCTGAAAACCTGAACACTGGCAATGACAGTACAATCCTGTCGAGCTGTCATCTGTCACTGTCATACTAATAGGGATGCTATCTGAAATCGGTTAATCAGATATATATTTCATTTACCGTAAAAGCGGTTAATTGTAATCTATTTCTGAATCGGATGTGATTAGATTATTGAATGGATCTTGATAAAAATTCAAAATGGATTAAATTCATTCTTTGAGTTTGCTTCACAATAACAAAGTACTCGTTCTTGAATTATTTACGTAAAGCCTTAGATCAAAAATGTCCAGTTTTAAAATGTTAGTTGTGAGTTGAGCCTTTTACTTCAATTCTTAGTAGGCCACTAAGAATTGAAGCCAAAGGCTCAACTCACACCAAAAGAGCGGCGAAGGGAAACGAAGCGGAGCGCAGTTTCAGTGTCATATGAATTTTAACTTTATTTTCATTAAAATAAAATTTATTATCGCATGAGAAACTCGAACGAGTCGCGAGGATGCCCGCGGATCCGCGGGCTTTCCCGCGACTCTTTCGAGAATGAGTGCGATAATAAGAATGAGTATTAAAGTAATGAAAATAAAGTTTAAAATCATATGACACTGAAACTGCGCTCCGCTTCGTTGCCCTTCGCCGCTCTTTTGGTGTGAGTTGAGCCAAAAACACGGGGTAAATATTTCCCGCGTCGTTCGATTCCTAATCGTCCGGGTCTAGTTGAAAACCAGCGTCGAGTACTTAGCTGCTCGGCAAATTGCTGAACTGGACCCATTTGGCGTAGCCGTGGGACACACAATGTTATATTATTTGTTATTTCGTTGTTGCTTTTTTAACTTTTTATTTTATTTTATTTTCTGTTCTTCTATTTGTTTATGTCGTGTGTTCCGGCAACGGTTTACCCAAATAAACGTTTTTTCTTTCTTTCTTTCTTTAAGTAAAACAAGTGAACATCTCCTTCGATCAATAATAGCTCTATAATTGATCGAAGAATATCTCCAATGAAAACATATAAACGTGCGCGTGGCGCTCACTAACACATTTATAAAAAAGTGGCTTCAATTAAAACGTTTCGTTTTGTTCCGAACACGGAATCTGGACGTTTTTAATCTAAGCGTATATTATTAACTTACCTACCTACTGGAACTCTCAGCTTCTCAATTATTTGTTTCAGTTCCACATTGGTAACCCGTAGTGGTAGCCCGCGACATCAAAATTTTCTTGTGTTATTTGCAATTCGCATATCAGTGACAATTTGTAACTCGATCAAAATATGATTCGCGATAATTACAAGTATTATCAAAAATATAAGAATGGGATTCTGGAACTGGTCCTGATCCTGAAGCCCGGGCGCCCTGCGGACTCTTCATCCACATTCCGGCCCATCGTGCTGCTCGACGAGGTGGGCAAGCTCTTTGAAAGAGTAATTGCAAACCACCTCGTCGGGAACCTGAATCGGGTGGGCCCGGACCTTGCGGAGAGCCAGTTTGGCTTCCGCAGAGGGCGCTCGATGGCGGACGCCATCATGCGCGTGAGAGCCCTCACGACGGGGGATGCGGTATCCCGGGGCAGGGTCGTCTTGGCGGTGTCCTTGGACACCACCCTGCCCTGGAGTTGCATCAGGGAGGCTCACCGGGTGCCGACCTACCTCCGTCGTATAGTCGAGGACTACCTGACGGACAGAGCCGTCATCTACTCCGGTCACCGGGGAGAATGGAACCGGCGAGAGATGTCGTGCAGTGTTCCACAGGGATCGGTCTTGGGGCCGCTCCTGTGGAATATCGGTTACGACTAGGTGCTGCGACGACACGCTCGTCCTGGCGGAGGGAGAGTCGCACCAGGCGGCGACCGTCCTGGCGATGCAGGCGGTAGCGACAGTCGCTTATAGGATCCGGCAGTTGGGACTCGACGTGGCGCTGCACCAAACAGAGGCCATGTGCTTTCATGGCCGTCTGAACGCGCTGCGGTCAGTCCCACATAACGGTGGAGGGGGTTCGTATCGGCGTCGGGAGGACGATGAAGTACCTGGGACTCGTCCTCGACAGCCGGTGGAACTTTAGGGAGCACTTCCTACGTTTGGCCACTAAGCTGAATGTCCATATGTTTTTATTATAGTCTTACGACACAAAAAAGTGTTAATAAATTGTGAAGTCAGTGTGGAAATGTTGCAATATTTTTTTACTTGTAGGTTCCTTCATTACAATTTGGCATACCTACCATAATTTGATATTTATATATGAGAAGGTGAGAAGAAAAAAACACTTTTACATGGAGTAGAGTTGGAGCCCCATGCAACTCATCCACTTCGAAACTGAGCCAAGGGACAGACCCTTAAAAAGAAAGATAAGGTGTTACTTGCACTTACACATTTGTTTGTCCACTTCGTTGCATGGGGACCAGGTCCACCTTCTCTATTTACGGCAATCATTTCCATCTAAATTTTTAGTTATTAATAGTTGTCTTTTTTATGTTTTTTTTTTATTTAATTATTTTAATCATTTTGAATAGTCTAGCAAAGTACAAGACCGCTCAGGTGCAGGTGTTTAAAAACATACCACCTTGAACTTATGCAAGCCTGGTACTTTATTTGGTAACATTATTTCAGTTTCTGAGCTTGTAGCTTGTAGCACATATACGCATAACGGCCCATATATTGAGTTTTGATACTCGTTATTCTACCTTTACACATACCTGGTATCTTAGTATAATCATGAACTCGCCAATGAATAAATCGGTATCTGACACTGAGATTAATGTACTAGAAAACGAGTGCAAAACGCCGTCTAATTACGTATTTCAACGCATGAAGAGAAGTAGGGAAGATACCACAATATGCGAACAGTTGGAGGCATTTAAAAAGGAGATGAAGGAAATGATGGTACTTTTCTCAACCAAACAAGAGAATGAAATACACAAAATTAATACTACTTTGAAGGACATCCAGAAAACAAACATAAAAATTGACAACTCAATTTCCTACGTAACAGCGCAGAATGAGGAACTTCAAAGAAAGATCGATAAGTTAGAAAACCAAGCCCGGGAGGACAGAAAATACATCACAGTCCTAGAGACCAAACTTGAAGAACTACAATTGGGATGTCGTAAAACAAACTTTGTGATTAAAAATGTGCCAAAGAAAAGTAATGAATCCAAAGAAGATCTGATAGAAATGGCTATATGTCTCTCAAAAAGTTTAAACTGTACCATCGGCAAGTATGATATTAAGGATATATATAGAGTACGTGGAAAAAACACAGAAACACAAAACTCACCTATAATTGTTGAAACTGGCTCTACACTTTTAAAGGCTGAAATCATGAAAATGGGAAAAGCTTTCAATTTAAAACATAAAACAAAACTATGCTGTAAGCACTTGGGATTCAAAATACAGGAAGACACCCCTGTTTTCTTATCGGAACACCTGACCCCTAAAGGATCTCGCCTACACTTCCTTGCCCGAGATTTAACTAAATCGGGAGCCTACAAGTTCTGCTGGACTGCCTACGGTAAAGTCTATATAAAGAAGGATGAGCAGTCGCCTACGATCACAATTAGGAATGAAGAACAGGTACAACAGCTAATGTCAAATAAATGACTATCAAGTCACTGTCTCTTGTATATGCTATACCTAACTGTAAGAACATTTTTGCCTGAGGCTGGGCCTACTCTTTATTGTTGTGTTTTCTTGTTATTTTTAGTTATATTTTTGTCAATTTTTGCTGTTATTTTGGATACTCTAATAAGTTATGTAATCAATGTTTTCACTCATACACCCACATTATCAGAATTTCATAGATACATATCACACATACACTCTCAAATGCTAAAACACTACACACCTACATACATCAAAATAACTATAACACTACACTCCTCCACTTGCAAAACTACTTTCAAGCTTGATTTTCTCAAAGTATTACTGCAGGTCTACAATATTATTATAATGCACATATTCGTAACTCTCGATTTTGACGTATATTCTACGATATTCATATTCAATGGGTGACACTCTACACACTATTAATGAAATCGACAATATTGAAATAGCACGTGCTATCGAATGTGACTGCTGTGAAATCTCAAAGCATATTTTAATTAATAAGGATGACTTGACAATAATTTCTCAGAACATAAGAAGTGTCTACTGTAATTTCAATGACTTTACACTACTATTGCCAACTTTTAAATTTGAAACTGACGTAATAATATTAACTGAATGTAGATTATGTGAAAACAAACCGATTCCTCAGCTTATCAATTATGACTCTTTCGCTACTAAACAAAAACTAAACCAGAATGACGGAGTAATTGCTTATGTTAAAAACAATTTAAAACCTAAAGTAAAGGAAATAAAGTTGGCCCAGGCGTCCTGTCTTCAAATTGAAATACTCAATAATTTAATTTTGGGTATATATCGATCTCCCTCGATCACTAACACTGACACTTTCATTGACAATCTCAGTACACATCTTGATACAATAACATCACAAAAAAACATAATAATAACGGGGGATTTAAACATCAATATCATATCTAAGGAGACAGAGTCGTCTCAGGAATATAAAAATAGGGTTAACTACTTAAATATGCTGTCCTTGTATGGTATACTACCTGGACATTCATTACCCACCAGAGATAGGAACTGCCTGGACCACTTCATGTTGAAATTAAATAATAGGAAGGTCTCAGCATTTATTGTCATTATACATACAACCATCACTGACCACTTCACTACATTTATGTCATTACGAAAGCAAAAATCTAAACATTCCGTAAAACTCACTACCACTAGTATTAATTACGAACAAGCATTAAAAACACTACAAGAACAAAATCTTGCAGATTTACTATTTTGTAACAGTTCCAATGAACTAATTGAACTACTTATTAATAAACTGTCCGATTCAATAAAACAAAACACTACCACAGTTACCGTCCCAAGCAGTAAACGTATTATCAAACCTTGGGTTACGCCTGGTATACTTCGTTGCATACAAAATCGAAACAAACTCCAAAAAAAGTACAAAACTGATCCATACAATGAAATAAATAAAATAACATATACTAGATATAGGACTCACTGCAATAGACTATTGAAAAAAATTAAAAGAAAATACGATAAAGATTTGCTTGCTAACTCAATCTCTAATAATAAAGCACTTTGGAAAAATATTAAAAACATAACATACACTAACAAATTGAAAACTCAAAACAACGAACTGATAAATATTAAATCAACCCCCATCGAATCAGCTAATTTCGTCAATAATTATTTTGTCAACATCGGTAAAGACCTCGCCCAAAAAATTCAACCCAGCGTACTAGCGGACCCCAAAAATTGTTTCTCTGAACAAATGTCATCACAAGTAAATTCTTTTGTGCTCTTAGAAACTGACTCCAATGAAGTCGAGAGAGTTTTGATGAGCCTAAATTCGAATAGTGCCTCTGGTTGGGACAATATTCCAACAAGTTTCTTAAAGTACGTAAGCAAAGCAGTGGTCCCAATCATAGCTCATCTTGCAAATCTTTGTTTTAGAGACGGTATTTTCCCGGCCCCCTTAAAGCAATCCATCGTCACCCCGGTCCATAAGGGTGGGGATAGAGACGATGTCAACAATTATAGGCCAATATCAGTTCTCCCTGCTTTATCAAAAATAGTCGAAAAACTTATTAATGTCAGGCTGCTTAATTATCTTCAAAAATTTAAATTACTCTCACCAAGCCAATTTGGATTTAGACAAAATATATCCACCGAAGATGCTGTTTCTGCTCTAAGTTCACTTGTTGCAGATCGGCTTGACGGTGGAGACAAATGTGCTACTATCTTCTTGGACCTAAAAAAAGCGTTTGACACCGTCTCTGTCCCCGTCCTGGTGAACAAGCTGGAAAAGATCGGAATAAGAGGCATTCCTCTAAAACTCCTCAAAGACTATCTCTCAAACAGAAAACAAAGAGTTAGGCTTGGACAATGTCTCAGTGAAGACGCCGAGGTATTATATGGGGTGCCACAAGGTAGTGTGCTTGGCCCCACGCTTTTCTTGACATATATTAATGACCTGTGTGGCATGAGGATTAATAATGCCAAGGTATTCTCATATGCTGATGATACCGCTGTGGTTTTTTATGGAAGCACATGGCTTGATGTCGAGAAGAGTGCATCAACTGGTATGGCCCAAATTGCAAAATGGCTGAATGACAACTTGCTAACACTTAACACATCCAAAACTAATTATGTGTGCTTCAATATTTATAATTGCAAACAACCGGGCTTTACTATCAAAGTGCATGTTTGTGGAGACACAAGTAATAAAAATTGCCTGTGTCCTGACATTAAAAAGGTCCCACAAACTAAATACCTAGGAGTTATTCTTGACCAAAGGCTATCTTGGTACCCTCAGTTGGAACAGGTCTCTAACAGAGTCAGAAAGCTAGGTTGGATCTTTAAAACACTGAGATATATTGTCCCAAAGAACGAAACAGTCACCAGTTCTGAAAAAAAGTCTAGAAATCTTTTAAAACAGATATACGTTGCATTGGTGCAGTCGGTTTTAGTGTATTGCATCCCTATCTGGGGCGGTGCAGCTAAATCGCATTTTATAAATTTAGAACGAGTACAACGCGCCCTGGTCAAAATAATGCATTTTAAGAAAAGGAGGTACCCAACTGAGGAATTGTACCAGATAAGTGACTTGCTATCGGTGCGTAAACTGTATATACTGCATACTACCATGAAAAAACACAAAGAGTTACCCTTTCAGTCTAACGTATTATTAAAAAGAAGAAAAGACTTAATCGCCCAGATTCCTTCCACAAAAACTAAATTTAATAGCAGGCAATATAATACGAGATCCTCTAAACTTTACAATTTAATTAATAGAAATGTATATGTACACACAAAAACTTCTTATGAATGCAAAAAACTTATTATAGAATGGCTAAAATCACTCACTTATGAGGAAACGGAGGCCCTCCTGCAACAGACGTCATAATTTATTTTATCCACCATCTAATACTACCACAGACAAAACAAGTTCAAATTTCAAACACCCTGCACACATTCATACACACCCTTCACACATACTACACTCACACATAACAATCACACTAAAAACATGGTTTTAAGTATCCTTATTTAGTTTCTTCTTTTCGATATATATAGCTTTTTTTTTTTTTTTTTTTTGTCTTATTCTTGTTTTTTTTTTTATTTTATTTTATTTTATTTTAATTATAATTTTTATTTTTAGTTCTGTATAATATAATGTACATATAGCAAAAAGTTACTGAAGAGCGAAGTATCCTACTACAGGTATTTCATACCTAAATGGATGCTTCAAAAACTAGTTTAGCTGTACAAAATTTGTTTTTACCAAATAAAGAATTTTGAATTTTTTGAATTTTTGTAGCTCGAATTCTTTGCGGACGGTGAGCTACCCATTACTCCCATGGTCCAGTTGCCCCCTAATAAAAAAATAAGGTGCAACCGGTTCCCATGAACCTTTTTGTATGTGCCATAAATATTAGTCGAGTATACCTAGGGAAAAATAAATTGCCGCGGTCCATCCAGGTGAACCACGAGAAAAATTATTGCCCATAGTACACCCAGGTGATGATATTATGAGAGTTGTGAGTGGTTTTTTGTTCACTTGACACTGCGAGAATTGATTACTCGTACGCCAGAAGCTCAGCTCGCCGTTGCAGTCTACACGACACATAATAGCTGGTGATCTTTCGAGTTGTCGCGATGTGGAGGTACGTGTATTAATAAAAATAAAGTCTATGAGCATAATATTATGTGAAGAATTGGAAAAAAATACCTATAAAACAAAGTAATTAACAAAAAGAGCGACAAAAAAGGTTTTTTTTTTGGAGATAAGATGGCTAAAAGATCTTTAGTAAAATACATTAGATCTTTCCGTAGCCATCTTGAGTTCGATAAACTCTCGTACGTAGGCGCAGCACACAAAAACAGAGGACACAATTATCCAGCTGGCACTAGCGAGTTACTGCCGAACGCGTCCAAAAGATGCGAGGTGAGGAGGCGAGTGAAACCAACTGTTTTGAACGGCTAGTTCTTTTTTTATGAAAAATACTTTGCAATGGAATGAAAGCTTTCTTTAAGAACCTGAGAGGTGTAAGAGTAAATAATTGTTATGTAGTCATAATTGTTTTATCTGTGTATTTATTTTTGTAATAAAAAACCGAGTAGTAGTAAGTTTTAACAAGTTTTTACATTGCTGAATTTTAAAATGGTAATAAGTTATTTACATTCAATAACAAGTTATCGATCGATTATCCTGGCCAGGAATCGAACACGCTGATTTTGTAAAAACAAACAGTTCTGTACATACCTGTTCGATTTCTGGCCAGGGCCATAGATTGTATAAAATGCAATAATGTAGTTTTAGTTTTCGTCAAAATCGGCGACACTCTTTGCAGTATTTTTCGAAATATTTCATAATTTCGGACAAATCCATCAACGCCCAGTTGAAAAATTCACCCTGTATATCGCGTATTAGTATATATTTTACTTACAATCATTAAGAAATTAAGTTATTTTAATTAAATCGAAGATTTTAAACTTATTCGGTGCCCCGGATATCAGACTTAGCGGAATGACGTAGTAGTAAAAATAATTCAAGGTAGTCATGTACTTTCGTAATACACACATCAAAAGTGTCTAGGGATCAAGCATTTTTATGCGGATTTCTTGAGATTGAGATGTGGCTTTGTAATAAATTTATGATTTTATAAATTTATATGGATCCTTTTTGGTGCATTTCATAATTTGAATCAGGAACTGTGAATCAAATTCGAGTAAAAGATGAAAATCAGCTGTCAATATTTTCCCTATAAAAACATACAACGCATTGAAGACATTATTAGTGCTACTGTTTCCCTACTACTGATTAAAACCAACGTTATTATGGAGCGGCGACGTCATTTAAGCAGGGAAGAAATGCTCAGAGCCGTGGGAATGATAGAAGCTGGTTCCCGGCAACGTACTGTGGCTTTAGCTCTGAATACAAGTCAGAGTATTATCAGTCGACTTTGGACACGTTACCGAAGCACTGGTACCGTGGCTGAGCGCCATGGAGGACGCTATCGCTGCACCACACGGAGACAAGACCGATACATTCAAATCTTAACTCGAAGAGCTCCAACAATAACCGCCATGATGTTAGCCGTGAGGCTTCATCACTCTTCAGGGAACTTAATTAGCGACCAAACAGTCAGAAACCGCTTGCATGAAGTGAACCTTCATTCCCGAAGACCGCTACGGGTACCACCTATAGCAATGCACAATCGTAGGATTCGATATCAATGGCAGAAGAACAATGGTGTTTCGTGTGCTTTTCTGATGAGTCTCGTTTTGGTATGAGACCGGATACAAGACGTATACGACACTGGAGAAGCCCTGGACGACAACAGCGATTAAAATCCTGCCAGGAAGTCCATCCTTATAGTGGTGGAACCATCATGGTATGGGCGGGTATTTGGATCGGCGGAAGAACTGAGTTGATTTGGATCAGAGGCAACCTCAACGCTCAAATTTATGCTGAGACGATTGTATCAGACGTCATCGTTCCTCTACAAGTGCAAATCGGTCCCTTATTTCAGTTAATGCATGATAATGCACGACCGCACACCGCAAGAGTTGTAAGACAGACTCTCGCCGCAGCTAACATCAATGTCCTGCCCTGGCCTGCTCAGTCGCCAGACTTGAATCCGATTGAGCATGCATGGGATATGCTACAGAGAAGAGCTCTGCCGAATATGGAGGGTATCCAGTCGCAAGAAGACCTTTTTTTGTTGTTGCAACGAACATGGGCGGCCATTCCACAGCGTGATTTGGATGAACTCATTTTGAGTATGCCAAACCGATGTTCTTGTGTTGTTAGTGTTCGCGGTAGAAACACGGATTATTAATTGTTTAAGTTACCCAATAAAATTTTAAAGAAAACTGTTATTTCAGTCTTTTTTTCGAACTTTTGTGTTAGTGGTTCAAATGTCAAAAATCCCTTTATTAGGAAAATGGCAAATTTCTTTATTAATGCAAAGGTGACTGGGTTTATCGTTACTGTGACAAACGAAAACACTTTATTTGATGAATCCTTAAAAAAAATTTTAATTAATATCAATCAGGAGAAAAGTTATTGCAAAAATATATGTTGATCCCTAGACACTTTTGATGTGTGTAATAATAAGTCATTAAGTGTACGATGATGAAAACAGGTCGGAATGTTAGGTTTTTACCTATCAAATTACCGTTCTACAGTACTGGCCATTTCATATCAAAATATTTTTTGTTTGGCTAAGAATTCTAATTTCAAATTAATTTTATATTAATAACATGGAATTTTTTTTTCCAGAAGTAGTCATTTGTTTATTGATTAGTGTTACATTTTCATCGCATTTCAATCTTTTTCGTCATCTTGTATCCAACATTAAAAATTTGAGTAATTATGGAATGTGAGCATGGTCGTGGCAGCAACGCGGCACAAGCGGCACGCAACATCAACGACGTTTACGGAGCTTACACTAAAAACCAACGCACCACCTGCTATTGGTTCGCTCGCTTCCGTTCTGGAAATTTCGACCTCAAAAATGAACCTCGCGGGCGTCCGAAGACTTTGGTCGACAACGACGAATTAAAGGCGATTGTGGAAGCTGATGATACACAATCTACGGCTGAATTAGCAGCAGCTTTCGACGTAAGCGTCAAAACAATATTGGTCCATTTGCGTCAAATTGGCAAGGTAAAAAAGCTTGACAAATGGGTGTCCCACGAACTCAATGATCGCCAGCGCGAAGTACGCATCGTCGTCGCGTCATCGACGTAGCTTGCACTGCTCAACAGATACACAAATGAAGGAATTTTGACCGCATTCACCTGCGATAAAAAATGGATTCTGTTTGATAACCGCAAGCGCTCAGCAAGTTGGTAGGATCCTGGTTAAGCACCTAAACAATGTCCTAAACGAAAAACATACTCCTAGAAAAGTGATGGTCACTGTTTGGTGGTCTAGCGCCGGTGTGATTCATCACAGCTTCTTACCTAACGGGGTATTACTGCAGATGTGTACTTTGAAAAACTGAACACGATGATGGAGAAGCTGGAGCATCTCCAACCAGCATTAGTCAATCGCTCGTTTCCGCTGCTCCATCACGACAACGCGCGACCTCACACTGCACAGCAGACGGTCTCCAAGTTGCATGAACTGGGGTTGGAAGCTCTCCGTCATCCGCCCTACTCACCAGACCTTGCGCCTACAGACTACTACTTATTCCAGAATTTGGATAACTTCTTGGCGGGAAAAAAAATCAATACTCGAGAGGCAGTACAAAATGCCTTTGAAGAATTGTTGCCTCCCGTCCAGCCGATTTCTTTAAGAAGGGCATCATTAAACTGCCACTGCGTTAGCGGCGATGCATTGATTGCATGGGTGATTACTTCAATGAATACAAATTAAAAATACTTGAAAAAAATCGTTTCAATTACATTATATCGATGATCACGTAATACCGGTCACGGTATTATGTGACCACGTAATACCGGTATTGAATACACAATACTTCTCATACGAGCTCTTTCATTACAACTTTTCTGACATAATTCATATCTTTTTAAGGTTTTTCTTTAGCGTGTATAACAACATGACTTTTTAAATGACCACTTCGACTAAAACTCTTCTGACATATGTCACATTTGTAACGTTTTTCACCAGTGTGTATAAGAACGTGACGGTTTAAATAACAACTTTGACTAAAACTCTTCCGACATATGTCACATTTGTAAGGCTTTTCATCAGTGTGTAGATGAACATGTCTTTTTAAATTACTACTTTGACCAAAACTCTTCTGACATATGTCACATTTGTAAGGCTTTTCATCAGTGTGTATAAGAACATGACTTTTTAAATGACTACTTTGACTAAAACTCTTCTGACATATGTCACATTTGTAAGGTTTTTCACCAGTGTGTATAAAAACATGACTTTTTAAATGACTTCTTTCACTAAAACTCTTCTGACATATGACACATTTGTAAGGTTTTTCACCAGTGTGTTTAAAAACATGACTTTTTAAATGACTTCTTTGACTAAAACTCTTCTGACATATGTCACATTTGTAAGGTGTTTCACCAGTGTGTATAAGAACATGTCTTTTTAAATTACCACTTCGACTTAAACTCTTCCGACATATTTCACATTTGTAAGGTTTTTCACCAGTGTGTATACGAATATGTTTTATTAAATTACTTTTTGTACTATAACTACGGTAACATATATCGCAATCATATCTTTGTATTCGGTCATTCGCAGCTGTATCAGTATTATTCACAATATTACTTATAGATTGAGAATTTGTGTCAAGCTTTGTGAATTTAGAAGGAGCTGCAGACTTGTGTTTCTCGGTGTTCCGGATAATTAGTAAGTCTGGCTGTTCAGTTTTCTTTTGCTGGAATGTCATTGTATCTTCTAGTCTTGTTAGTCGTACGTATAGCTGTGGTTTCTTCGCGTCGGACGCACCTGTGAAAATAAAGCTGGTAAGTAATGAATGTTTCGGCCCCACCGCATTCGCGGCGGTAAGACCCCTCTTTGAGGAGTAGTTGGAGAGGCGTCACAGCGACCCGACCTTCCGCCTGACGCAGGTCTTCACCGGACACGGATATTTCGGGAGGTACCTATGTCGGATGAGGAAGGAAGAAACGTCTGGGTGTCACCACTGCGAGGATCGCCCGAGGACACGGTGGAGCATACCGTGCAAGACTGGTAGAGCCCCCGCTTGGGCAGAGCTCTCTTTTTTTTTAGCGTGGTAAAATCATCAAATGAGTCCACCCACGGCCGAGTGGGAGGGACTGTCAGACTCGTACTGAATAAAATCCACGGTGTCCTTCCCTTCCATTCCCTTTACGTTCCGGGGTCACGGTAATTCATAAGTCCCGCAACCCCGGCAGGCTTTGGCCCTCTAGAGGCGCCTCAAAGTGTGTCAGCTTAATGACGGGGCCCCCTGTCATAATGCTGATACTACCCCTTGAATAAAAAAATAACAAAAAAAGGGGGCCCCGTCATTTTTGCTGACACTCTTTGAGGCGCGCGTGGAACACAACGCGCCGTCGTTCCGGGCATGGTCCATGATTGAACAGCGAGTTGCACATTACTCGCTGCCCGCATGCCCGCGCCTACGGTGGCCGGAGATCGTCTGCCGACGTCCATCGCCATGGGCATCTACCACTGCAGCTGGGGTGGAGGGAGGACGCTGTCCTCTCCCTCACGCGGCCCGCCTCCTCGTTCGCGAGCTTGACTGCTTTGCAGATGGAGGCGACCGTTTCACACTTCGTCTCGCTCCGTAGCATAGCCTCGACCAATGCTGGGCGCGGGAGGTCTTCGCCTATCGCCGTCGTGACGACACGGCGGTTCTCTGCCCAAGCGGCGCAATCCTGCACCGTACGCTCCACCGTGTTCTCTGCATATTTGTCCTATACTAGGAATTATTTATAATCGTGTAACAAATTTAATGTAATTTGTATCGTAAAAATAGGTTGTGGATCATACAATTCTCTACAAAAGTGGTCTAGTAGCTATTTTTATTTATTTATTTTTAATTAGCTCTTTACGTTCCAGGGTCACGGTTACCCGATGAGACAATCCCGCGACCCCGAGTAAAGTATACCTACTGGGGAAACTACGTTAAAAGACAGGAAACCTCCACGTTCGCCCATGGACTGGACTTCCCTCTCGGGGACGTCCGGGGGGAAGACCAGGTGTTCGGGCGGGCATAAAGTTTTCCTTAGGCACTGTGTGCCTAAGGGGTCTCTTTGCCCGTATGCGAATAGCCTGTCTCATGGACGCTCCAACGCGTGTCCCTCTGATTAGCAAAGGGCACAGCGGCGGAGCGGGCTTGCGGACGGTGAGTAATGGGTAGCTCGCCGTCCGACCATGGATCACCAAGCCCGGGTCGGTGGCGCGTCGTGTTTCACGCGTGCCTTCAAGTAGTTGTCAGCGAACTGACGGGGCCTCCTTTGGGGCCAAATGCCTGCTGGGGTCGCGGGATTGACTAAACAGGATACCGTGGCCACGGAATGTAAAGGGCATCCAAAGGAACACGGGTGGATTTTAGTCAGTGAGAGTCTGACAGTCCCTTCCATTGCTTCATGATTTTACCACCCAAAAAAAAAACTGTACATGATGACTTACTACCCAAGGAGCACTTAGGCGTTACCGACATTTAATATACTTATATAGCTCTTATAGAACTCAGAGTTCTTTTGGAGACGTACAGGGTTGTCAAGAAAAGATTCTATACTTATAAGGTTGATTTACCAGTTATTGTACAGCTCAAGCTGTACTAAATCTGTATAAAACAATCCACGTAAACTAAAAGGCGTTAGAACAGAATATTAATACTCTACTTTAAAACTCTAAGAATTTTGACACTTAAAGCTGATGTTTATACTTCAAGCTGCACAGAGGCTGTATTTTGCATGTAATAACTTACTTACTACAGCTTTATGTGTTAGTATGGTATCACTCTATACTAGATTCTGTTTAATGGTATATGCAAACTCCTTTCTAAAACTTATTATTATTGCGTAATTGTACACCCTTATAAGTGTTAGAGTCAGAAATCAACGTCAAGCCGAAACGGGGTGTCAGGATTAATCATAAGCATCACGAGAAAAATCTGAAAAAAAAAACTATCCCATGCAGTTTGAAAAATTATGGGCATTTTAAGAAAAACCTAGAAATTCTAGAAATGTTATTCAGGATTACGTTTTCAAAGTTCAAATGAACAAAAATAAAAAAAGAATAAACACATTAACCGAAAAATGGTACAGTTTGATCAAAGGGTCTAGCAGGATAAGGTAGGGTCAACGGCCCCAAAGAGATATTTCCAAAATAAATCATGGTATTACATCAGTGAGATGTATTATTACTATTGACGCGAATTCAGCCTTCAATCTCACTGCGATACGGAGATAATTGACTAAATAGACACTTTAGCAGGTATTTTTCAAAATTATTTTTTTCAAAAACTATTGTAGCTACACTAATAAAACCAAAGCGGTTTGTTAGAGGAGGAATTGCTCTACACTATATATTTTTTGCATAATTTTTTCGTCTTAATTACTATTAAAAATAAATAAAAATATTTTTATTTATTTTTTTATTCATAGTTCACAAAGACAGAAAGTACAATCACAGAAAAAAAAATGTAATATAGCTCACGACGTCTAGTATTACCACCATAAAGTGCATCAATATCAAATGGGTGCAACACTTCCAAAAAAATTAAAACTTTTCATGACCATCTTGGGTCGTGAGGAATGTTCACCTGTCTTTTGAATAAATGTCCTTGTAAATATATACACCACCATAATATATTTACTATTGAGAAAAATATAAGTCAGTGGTCAAAAATGAAAACATAATATTAATTTTACTCTTTTTTTATTCGCAGTTCACAAAGAGGTACAATCACAGAAAAAAAAATGTAATATAGCTCACGACGTCTAGTATTACCACCATAAAGTGCATCAATATCAAATGGGTGCAACACTTCCAAAAAAATTAAAACTTTTCATGACCATCTTGGGTCGTGAGGAATGTTCACCTGTCTTTTGAATAAATGTCCTTGTAAATATATACACCACCATAATATATTTACTATTGAGAAAAATATAAGTCAGTGGTCAAAAATGAAAACATAATATTAATTTTACTCTTTTTTTATTCGCAGTTCATAAAGAGGTACAATCACAGAAAAAATATATAATATAGCTCACGACGTCTAGTATTACCACCATAAAGTGCATCAATATCAAATGGGTGCAACACTTCCAAAAAAAAATTAAAACTTTTCATGACCATGACCATGAACTATGAATAAAAAAATAAATAAAAATATTTTTATTTATTTTTAATAGTAATTAAGACGAAAAAATTATGCAAAAATTATATAGTGTAGAGCAATTCCTCCTCTAACGAACCGCTTTGGTTTTATTAGTGTAGATACAATAGTTTTTGAAAAAAATAATTTTGAAAAATACCTGCTAAAGTGTCTATTTAGTCAATTATCTCCGTATCGCAGTGAGATTGAAGGCTGAATTCGCGTCAATAGTAATAATACATCTCACTGATGTAATACCATGATTTATTTTGGAAATATCTCTTTGGGGCCGTTGACCCTACCTTATCCTGCTAGACCCTTTCTAGGTGTTTCTTAAAATGCCCATAAGTTTCAAACTGCATGGGATAGATTTTTTTTCAGAATTTTCTCGTGATGCTTATGATCAATCCTGTCACCCCGTTTCGGCTTGACGTTGATTTCTGGGACACCCTGTATAGTACAGCTTTAGTCTGTGCTATGGACAATGTCCTTTTTATTGTATTCTGGTGATAAAATTGTGTGCCTAAGGCTTACCAAATAAACTTATTTTCTTTCTATAATGTGTCTATCAATATGTCTGTCGTCTGTTGATTCTATAAAACTACTCCAATTTGCCTTCGACATTTCACAATTAAAAAACTCGTTGTTTAAGCCGCGAGCGATGTAAAAGGCATTCATCAGCTCATTCTACCCGAGCAACACGGTTTTGTCAAACGTCGTTCAACCACAACTAATTTACTAGAATTTACAAACTATTTATTTGAAAATATGGACCAAAGAGTTCAAGTGGATGCTGTGTATACAGACTTTCAGAAGGCATTTGATAAGGTGGACCACGCGTTGCTTTTAGAAAAAATTGCTTTCAATGGGATACGTGGTAATTTGCTTAGATGGTTTGTTTCGTACATTTATAATCGTACACAAAAAATAGTAATTAATGGTTATGAGTCAGACCCTATAGTTGTCGAGTCTGGTGTCCCACAGGGATCCATTTTAGGCCCTCTCCTTTTTGTTATATTTATTAACGACATTAGTAATTGTTTTTTGAATTCTAAGTTCTTAATGTACGCTGATGATATTAAAATCTATAAAACTTGTAAACATATTCAAGATTGTAATCTTCTGCAAGATGATCTCGATCGGCTTCATGTATATTGTAGGAAAAATAAGCTCTTTTTAAGCCTTCCCAAATGTCATACAATCTCATTCACCAAAAAAAGAAATAAAATTAGATTCAATTATTGTATTAATAAGACAAGCTTAGATAGTGTTACTTCAGTTCGTGACTTGGGCGTCACACTAGATTCATGTTTACACTTTGACATGCACGTCGATAATATAGTAAACAGAGCATTTCGGATGTATGGTTTCGTCATGAGATCATCAGGTGACTTTGTGCGGCCCTCTACGTTCTTATTATTGTACAAAACTTTGATACGGTCCCAATTGGAATACGCTACCCAGATCTGGAACCCTTTCTATGACAAATACTGCTCTCGAATAGAAATGGTACAAAAAAAGTTCCTGCGTTCCATGAATTATAAATGTCGACATTCAAAAGTTCCCTACACGCAGTTACTCGATCGTTATGACATTCTGAGTCTGAGGTCCAGGCGTTTGCTTCTGGGCGTAATGACACTGCACGGCTTGTGCAACAATAGGTTTGATTGTCCTCACTTAGTAAATAAACTAAGCTACATAGTGCCCAGAACTGTAATCCAACGGGGGGCGCGCGTGCCTCGGCTGTTCCACACAGACATGTGCAAAACCAACGCCGGAGAACGTGTACCCCTTCGTCGCCTTGTAGAAGCATACAACAATAACTTTATGGAATTGGACTTGTTTGCTCTCTCAAACCAACTCTTTAAGAAAAAGGCTATGGACATACTTTTTAAAATGGAGTAATGTTAATGTTAATTTAAGCTAGTTTTAATTATGTTATGGCTACCACACACATGTTTTGTTTTGTATTTGTATATGTTTTGTCCTTCACTTCCACCCATTCTTTTTAGTAATATGTGGACAAAGGTGTGGGTTACATGTTTGTAATGTTATGTTAAGAATTTATTGTATTGCTCTTAGCATGTAACTGTTTTTTGTCCCAAATAAATAAAATAAAATAAAATAAAATATCTAACAATTGCTAGTGATATATACATGGATTTTCATTTTGAATACGTATACCTAATAAGCTGTACAATCTATGTTTTGAAACCTGATATACAGCTTAAATAATAAAAACATTCTAATATAATGCCTATTTATAGCCAATAGCTGTACAATGGAATCCAAAAACTGCGTAGTAAAGCTACAAGATCTATAATACCCTCCAGATATACTTTAGGCTGTTTAATATTTATCACCATTTTTGAATAAATAAAAACAAAACATAATACAAATCCAACGATATTTGACAATAACTACAGTTGCTATCGTAATAATATGCACAAGCTCTACACCATGACACCCAGCGGTTCCATGCAGGTTTATAAGTTCTAAGGGTTGAAGTACGCCAAGAACTTTTCAAAAGATTTATTTGAGAATTATCCCAATCGTTTAAATGATGTGCCCACCCCCACATTTCCAGACTTCCAACACAAGATCCTGAACTCGAGGTGGTGCAGTCCCGTTGTTACATCTATTAACACTTGGTTCAGGTTCTGTATTGTGAATGGTGGGGCTAGAGCCCGGGCTTTGAGATCGCCGCGCCAGAATACTCGTTCCCATCTCGGTGCTACCAGTAGGTAAATTCCCGATGCCTGATTGAGGTAGCTCAGAACTTTGGGTATCAGAAACGGGGGCGGGAACACCCATGCCAGATCGAATGTCCAAGTAATCGAGAACGCGTCGTGGGCTACAGCTTGCGTGTCTTTTTGATCCTTCGATACGTAATAAGGGAGTACGTGGGCGCTGCTGGAGGCAAACAGGTCCACTTGGGGAATTCCCCATTTTAGGAAGATCATTTTGGTGATCTCGGGCAACAGATGCCATTCGGGGACCTGGCGAAACCGTGATAGGTGATCGGCATGGTTGTTGTATCTCCCCGGAATGTAGTGCACGTTGATGTGAATTTGATATTGATCTATTAAGCAAAATAGATCGTAAGATATGTCCATCAACTGCGTAGATTTTGTTCCCCCTTCGTGACGAAGATACGCTACTACCGTGCGATTGTCGCATTGTATTGTGACTGTAGATTGGCTCAGATATACAGAATGACTTTGAAAGACCTTCAGTATTGCCAACATCTCTTTTACGTTGCAGTGACCATTTCTCTCGATCTGGGACCAAGTTCCCCATAGAGACTGGTTGTCATCTGGGCACCCCATCCTAAGTCGGAGGCGTCTGTCGTGATAAAGTGAGTTGCTGGGGCGTGATGCAGAATTGATGGATGATGTAAATTGTGGGTCCACCACCGTAGGTCGCTCATTGCATCTACAGGTACAGGTACAGGATACACTCTGGTTGAATTGATTAGTAGTAGAGAGTAGAGCTCGATAATGTAATCTTCCTCTTTGAACAACAAAGCTCGCAAAGTTTAGGGATCCTATTATACTCTGCAACTTTTTCAGATCTTTCTTCCCAAGGTTTATAATTTCGCAAATTTTTGCCAATAAAGAATTTACTTTTTCCTTTGGTAGACATTTGAAATTTTGCCAAGGATCCCACAGTACGCCCAGATAAACCAGTGATTTCTTAGGTGTTAAGATAGATTTTTCGAAATTTATGTGCCATCCCAGGTATTGCAATGTATTTACGAGAAGGTTCACATGGCTTGTGAGAACTTCTGGGTCTTGGTGAGCCAGAAGAAAATCGTCTAGAAAGACCAATATTCTCACACCTTTGCTTCTCATTATTTGGGCAATCCAATTTGTTAAACTGGCAAAGGTCTTTGGAGCCGTGCTAAGACCGAATGGGAGGCAGGTCATTTGGAGAAGTTGTCCTTTGTAAATAAGACGTAGAAAACGCCTGTGGCATTCTGCTATCTTCAGGTGAAAGTACGCCTGGGAAATATCTAACTTGGTGGTCAGTACGAATTCGTTTAAGGCTTTTAAATTGAAAATCGGACGAGCCAACCCATCGCTTTTTGGTACCAGATAAAGGGTGGATAAGAAGCTTGGAGTTGGACTCGCAATTTCTAGGATTCCTTGATTCAACATTTTTTGGATTACTAAAGACATTTCCGACGACACTGGTGTGTGAAACGCCTTGTTGTCTGATCTGGGCATTACTAAAGGTGGTTTTTGTTGAAAAGGTATACGATACCCCTGAATTATTTGAATGAGAAATTCTGGTGCTTGCATTTCCCTCCAATGATGGACGAAGTTCGATAACTGACCCACTTGGAATATTTTCATGTCAATACTTTTTCTTTTTGGTATTGAAACCTGAAGGTGATGACCTTTGTTTATGACCAGCACGTTTGTGAGCGTGATATCTTTGGTTCTGTCTTGTTCCACGAGAACGAAATGAGTCTCTATCGCCTGTGCCTCTACCCTCTCGAGGATAGTTGTAGTACGTATGAGGCGGTCCTTGCGAAGGACATTGTATATTATACTGCAAATAGCCACCCTGGGAGGGGACATTACAGTTCTGACAGTCCTGTGGGGGCATGCTATTGTTATAATTCCTACCCTGTGAGGGCGGAACAGAGTATTGTCCCTGCGAGGGACGTATTAGCCATTTACCAACTTGCGAAGTTGAGGCGGAACCATAAGTTGATTTAGATGAGCTGGTCGATTTGGAAGCAGGCCAAAATGCTTTTTTGACACCACCCAGAATTAAATAAGTTGACTTCAGATGGAGGTATTTTCCTAATTGATGCTTTAACCAACGGATCGCGAATTGCATTAGTTATGCTATCTCTACGCATTTGAATTGTTTCAGCCCTATGTCCACAAACCATTTGCAAAAGGTCTGCCGAAACCTTACTAAATTCACTAGCAGTATAAATATCATTAAGCCTTTGGTTTATAGCATCGTAGCTTATTTCCTCTTTTTGGTCACGGACCCATACCACATAAATGTACAAAGTTCCTTCTTTAAGGACTCTTTTTGCCTTAGTAAACCGTAAGTTAACGAAGCGAATCATAGGGTCTGATCTCTTCATTTGCTTAGAGTTCAACGAAACCCGGGCTATGATTATAAGATTTTTGGGTATCCGCGTAACGTACCTCACTCCAGTCCGGTTTATTGAAAACTCGAATTTCTTTTAATAAATCTAAGTAACGCACGTCTGTCTTCGGAATAGCCGGTTCTTTGAGCTTAATTTCAACATCTAAATTATTAAGAAAAGTACTACCTTCCTGCTCGAAATCATCCACGGCATAAAGGGAAATGGCATCATCGGCCACTGGATTATTATTAGGCATGTATTGATTAGGTAAATCGCTTGTTTGTTTCACTTTACGCCCTGAGCGTCGGTGCTTATGCTTGCCCCCCCCCCCCTTTTTTTTGTTACGGCGGCGACGAGCACTTTTGTGTTTAGACCTATGGTCAGAAGAGCTAGATGAACTGGAACTACTATCGTCCGAGCTACTACTACTACTGCTAAAATGTGAACGCTTCCGTTTTGTACTGGATTCCTTATTATTAGCAGCATAGGAAGGGCCTGCGACGGGCTCATCGTGCGAAATCAACGTTATATCCTTATCCATTACAAAATATTTAAAAAATCGAACACCAAAACACTGGAAAAAAGGGATATGTAAAACGCGAACGTAAAACCGTTAATTTTATAATATTAACGTTGATTTACACTGTAATACACTTAGCAGTAACACACTGTAATAACACTAAAAATAATTTTAGTTAAATATCTAAGAACTGGTTGTCAGTTTTTTGATCGTAAGGAAAAATAATGACGGTTGAAGAAAAAGCTTTTTTTTTTAAATTCACCTGTTTCTTAAGCCACAACCGTCTTCGGCAAGGAAAAGAACGCCAATGAACAAAACGGGCGACGCGCGCTTCTAAGCGCGCTCCCCTCTCTGACCAGGTGACGACACGAGAGCGAGAAAGAGCTATATCGTAAGGAAAAAGGCACAGGAATCAAGATACAGCCTATCACAATTGTTTGTTTATGCTTCGAATAACGGTCAAGTGGTTTAATAACAGTTTATGCTAGTGATGTCAAACTATTTTTGATGAGTGTTCATTACACAAGCAGTCTCATCTAACGCTAACTATTGCTATCATCTGGGCATCCGGGCAGCAGCCGCTCTCAAGCCACTCCTGTCCAATCTCGGCGGGCCAAATGCCTCCTGCCGGAGGCTGTACGCCGGTGTCGTGCGGTCCATGGCCCTCTACGGGGCCCCCGTGTGGGCCCTAAGCATTCGGACGCGACCACTCAAGCTGGTCGCATGCCAGAGGGTCATGGCTATCCGGATGATCCGAGGATACCGCACGATCGCCGGCGAATCGGCGAACCTCCTTGCCGGATTGCTGCCCTGGGATCTGGAGGCGACTGGCCCTCCAGCGCGTCTATGAGTGGCGCGTGGAGGCGCAGCGTCGGGGCGAATCCCCGCTGCCTCGACAAGTCGAGGCGCGGCGGGAAGAGCTTCGGCGTGATCTCAGGGCAGTATGGAGGGAGCGACTGTCGCAACCGAGGTCAGGGCACGCCGCAATCGCGGCGGTAAGACCCCTCTTTGAGGAGTGGCTGGATAGGCGTCACGGCGTCCTGACCTACCGCATGACGCAGGTCCTCACCGGACACGGAAGTTTCGGGAGGTTCCTGTGTCGTATAGGGAGGGAAGAAACGCCTGGGTGACACCACTGCGAGGATCGTCCGGAGGACACGGTGGAGCATACGGTGCAGGACTGCCCCGCGTGGGCAGAGCACCGCCGTGCCCTCACGACGGCGATAGGCGGAGACCTCTCGCGCCCGGCATTGGTTGAGGCCATGCTGCGGGGCGAGACGGAGTGGGCAGCGGTCGCCTCCTTCTGCGAAGCAGTAATGCTCGTGAAGGAGGAGGCGGGCCGCGTGAGGCAGAGGACAGCGTCCTCCCTCCACCCCAGTCGCAGTGGTAGACGCCCACGGCGTCGGACGTCGCAAGACGATCTCCGGCCACCGTAGGCGCGGGCATGCGGGCAGCGAATAATGGGCGACTCGCTGTCCGACCATGGACCATGCCCGGGTCGACGGGGTCGCGGGACTAACGGATTACCGTGACCACGGTACGTAAAGGGCTATTGAAGGACACCGTGGATTTTAGTCAGTACAAATCTGACAGTACCTCCCGCCCTGCCCTGGGTGGGAGGACTCATTTGATGATTAAACCACGATACAAAAAAAAAACACCTGCGCATAAATTTAGACTCTGTGTCTAATAACTTACTGATGGAATAATCTAATACCACTTTTGAATCTCAGTTGAATTAATCAGAAGGATTAATAGAAAGATAGATAAAAGATTTATTCAGTGCAATACAGACACAAAAACAAATAGGTACATAAAAGGATACACAGTAACAAGAAAAATAAATAACTAGGTTAAAAAAAAGTGACAGATAACAAAAAAAAAGGTGTGATACCTACAGAGATTAACATAATTCAGACCTGACATAAAAACTGTGCGGTGTGTGTCTCAGGATTACACTAAATGGGTATCCAGCTCAGCATGTGTCAGGTTAATACCTGACGCTGATATTTTGCTGGATCCCTGTAGTGACATACGGACGCAAAGCGGGCGCGACCACACAGTCCAAGCGCCTGCTTCATAAAATGATCAAATTAATTTTTATATAATACTAGCTGTACCCTGCCACGCTTCGCTGTGGCACATTGTGATTGAATGGTTGAGAAGATATGTGACTGATGCAAAACATAGATAAAAACAATCCTTGATGCGGATTATATATCATGCTAAAATTTCAGCTCAATTGGTGCAGAACTTTTTGTGTTTTTGAAGCGTACACAAACCAACATAACATTTTAATATATATAGATTACTAGCTGTACCCTGCCCCGCTTCGCTGTGGCACAAAAAACTGTTTTTTCAACAAAAAAAAATAGATAAAAACAATCCTTGATGCGGATTATATATCATGCTAAAATTTCTTCTCATGTGACTGCGTCATTACGACTGCGGTTGTCAGCGAGTGTTATCCTCGCTTCCGGTAGATGGCGCGGTCACTGGTACAGAGCTGATCGTTAAAAAACTGTTTTTTCGCGGTTGCGGATATGTGACTGATGCAAAAAATAGATAAAAACAATCCTTGATGCGGATTACATATCATGCTAAAGTTTCAGCTCAGTCAGTGCAGTACTTTTTGAGTTTTTAAAGCATACACAAACCAACATAACATTTTTATATATATAGATTATTATAGTATGCTGAGATCTAAACAAAATGATTGTGCTTACCTTTAATCCAGATGCATGTAATGTTATTGAATTTTCAAATGAAGTGTATTAAAAATGTATTAGCGTGTATTCGGTTGGTTTGCCTAATAAAAAAATAAATAAAATAATCTATCAGCATGGAAGCCAGGATATTCTTTCACCAATAATTTTTAATATGTTAATATTTGAATATTCTAGTTGTCAGTTGGCTATATAAAATTTCAATAAAAATATTGGATACAAGAAACATACCACTTTGAAGTTCCTGCTCTGGTTCAATACTCTCATTCTCTTCCTCACAATCATCTTGTAATTCTTCTTTGATATCATGATGTTCCTCCTCTGGTTCAATACTCTCATTCTCTTCCTCACAATCATCATGTAATTCTTCTTTAATATCATGATGTTCCTCCTCGGGTTCAATACTCTCACAATCATCTTGTAATTCTTCTACAATATCATCGCTTTTAGATTGACATTCATCAAGTACACAGTTAACATGCACTGTTGGAATTATAATAAAACCATTGAAAAACTCCCTCTCATCTTGATTTATTCTTGATTTTGTCTGTAAACAGTTGTATTAAATGTTCAGTCAAGTCCTGATCGTAGTCACTACAAGCTATCCAAATTAATAGTTAACTTCTGACAGCTACATGAGATATCACCATATTTCACACAAGTGAACTTTGATGAAATGAAAGGTAAAAGAAACATACTCCTTAATCACTTGTATTTTCCTTATTCATAACCCAATAACAATGTTACTCTCATGTGTAATGTTGTTATTGTTTTTTTTTAATAAAGTTATGTTCAATATTCAACAATGATCATCATCATCTGCCTAGTCGTTTCCTAACTATATTGGGGTCGGCTACCAGTCAAACCAGATGCAGCTGGATATCAGTCTTTTACATGGAGCGACTGCCTGTCGGACCTCCACAACCCAGTAACTGGGTAATACTATACCCCATGGTAAGACTGGTTGTCAGACTTTAGTGTTTCTAACAGTAACAACTGTCAAAGATCTACAAATAACAGCCGGGACCAACGGCTTTACGTGCTTTCCGAGGCACGGAGGAAACTCACTATGACAGATGGTCGCCCATCCACAGACCAACATCGGCAAGTGCAGCTTAACCCGGGAGATCGGCCTGTGCGGCTGTATTTATTTAGCCAAGAGCTAGAATATATAGAATATTCAAAAATGATCTTTATATGATATAAGATATTTTATGCATTAATGCATGTGTCATGAGTTTCAAAGTTTTTCTAGCAATGGAAAAATCTTTCAATTATCAACTCCCCGAAAAATTGAGTTTTAGGGCTCTTATACAATGTCTGTACAATACAGGGGAGATAACTTGTTCAATTCTGTCAATAAAAGTATTGTACTTGTGTAGTCGGAAACCAACCACCTTTAAATGGTAGCCATTTTTGTTTTTAAATCGTTTTGTATGAACCATGCAAACTAAAAGTACTACAACTTTGAGATCTTAATAACAAAGATCATATAAAAAATAAATGTGCTTCAGCAGCATTTCCTGGTTACCGGCTGGCTCAAAATAAACATATTGTTGCATCTAAAACTATGTCAGAACAATATCTCCTAACACAGGTAACATAGAATCGAGTTTTTGGTATCATTATTTAGATAACCACGGATTCTGTTAGACAAGTAGATAATAAACTTGTTTTAGGTGGATTTTGTAGCAACCTTCATTCAATGAAAAAACAAGGTAATTTGATTTAACCCTTAATTTAAAAATGATGATGCAATGATGAAGAACTTATTGTAACCATAATTATATCATCATAAACTCGTATCAATAATGTTTCCACCTACATTAATATCAATGCTAAGACTCACATGCTACATACAAATAAAAGTACAGAAACCGTATTACTGAAGAGAGCCACACATAATACTTTAGTAACAAGTGCCACAAAACAAAAGTCAAACCCCACCTCATCATCCTCATTCAAAATTTGAGTGAACAGCTTCTCTGCTTCCAGACATTTTCTCTGCAATTGACAGCATTGCTTTAATCTAGTGCAGCAAAAGACACAAGCGAGCATCGGTCTACTGTCTTCAGTTACAAACTGCAACAAAAGTATTGTTAAAATAATGAATGAAGTACTTAGCGTTTGATTATAGAATGGTTGTTATTAAATCTTGCTTAATAAATGCTTATCTTCAAAAGTTCATTCTTCTTGTTTGCTTCACAATTACAAAGTATTCGTGCTAATGGTTATGTTAACATTTTTTTTTTATTTTTACTTATATTTATTCTACAGTACTAAAATTATATACAAACTATAAATAAAAACTTACTTAATTGTTTACATATATATCATTTACTTACCGGAATGTCAGTCAGCTTCTCAAAAAGTTGTTGCAGTTCCACATTGCTAACCATAAACATACGAACATCTTTCACTAAACATATTCTACACATTTGCAGCTTTTCTACTGTCATGTTGTAAACTAATTTATTGAATTTTTGTTAAAAACACAGATGTTAACAACAAATATTCAATTTTTATTTAAAGAAATATCATTTAAATATCAGAAGACCTGAAGACTGACAATGACAGTTCCATCCTGTCAAGCCGACAGCTGTCATAATAATAGGGACGCTGGTATTACATACGAGTAGATAGTTTTAGACTCGGCGGCAAGGTGTGCGTTGATAGGTTGATGTTGAAGTGAAGTTATTGTTTTTGTATCGAATATTGTCGATTTAAGTGTTTTATTTTGACGTAAACTTCAATCGATATTATTCTTTGTGTCTGTGTTGTATCAGGTAGTGTTAAACGCCTAGGAAGAAATCGAATCTCGGTTGAGTTCCAGTCACATCAGGATGCGAACAGCTTCTTAATTAGCCCTATTTTAAGTAAAAATAATTATATTACCTCAATCCCACAATATAATGTCACCCGTCTAGGACTAGTTCGAGATGTTCCTACGGAATGGAATGAGGATGAGGTTATACAAAATATAAGGGTTCCTGCTGGATGTGGCGCTGTTATTAAGGCTAGGAGAATGAGCCGTAAGGTAAGCTCTCTTGGTGTGACAGAATGGAAACCTACTCAAACTGTGGTGCTGACATTTGATGGGCAAATTTTACCCAAACGTGTTTTCTGTTTTTTCTCCGCTCTTTCGGTCGAAACGTATATGTACCCAAGCATCCAATGCTATAACTGTTGTCGATTCGGCCACACACGTACGGTATGTCGCTCAAAACCCCGTTGTTTTAAATGTGCACAAGACCACCCAGGAGATGGATGCCAAGTTTCATCTGACCTTGCATATTGTGTTTCCTGTACTGGAAACCATTATGCTAATGACAAAGCCTGCCCTGAGTTGGGTCGACAGAAAGCCATCAAAGCTCTTATGGCTGAAAAATTTATATCATACTCTGAAGCTAGCCAGGTCTTTCCACCAGCTTCTAGATCTTATGCTGAGGTATCAAAAAATTCCCTAAAGAGCAAACCAGTTCACAGTCCTCCTCGTGCCAGAAGCCCTTCTGTTCCTTCTACCCAAAAATCTTACCGCAAAACTGTAACTCTAAAACCCAAATCCCATGCACCACTTAGTCCCACTTATGATAAGCAGGCTCATCAAGCCCTTACTCAAAACTATTCCTTCTCCGCTTCCCAAAATGGTTGCGCTTACTCTAGGGAAGGTGCAACCAGTCCTAACCAAGTTTCCTCACAAAACATCCTGAACATCATTTCCAGTATGCTACTGACTGTATTAGCTAATCCTTCCCAATCCCTACCTGACCACGTTGCCAATAAATTGACCTCAATTGTGAACTATATCCACAACATTCCATCCCCTAACCTTGCTTCAGTGGAATGTGAGGAGTATTACTCCTAGGAAATCTGACCTACTCTACATTATTAACAAATTCAAACCATCAATCTGCAGCATTGCCGAGACATGGCTCCTTTCTGAGAGTAATTTCAGAATTCCATGTTTCGGTGCTGTCCGTGATGACAGATCAGATGGATATGGGGGATGTGCTTTGTTCATCAATAACAAAGTACCATTCTCCCAAATTCCGCTACCCTCCGTTGGCGACAACATCAATGTTGTTGCTGTTAAGGCTGAGGATATAATTTTTTTTAGTTTTTATATCGCACACCCTCGGGTAGAGGATCTTGTTCTAATAAAAAATCTACTAAGTTCTGTTCAGGGTCCTCTACTTGTTATGGGGGATTTTAATGGCCATCATTATAGATGGGGTTCAGCAGTCTGTGACAACTTTGGTATAGGATTGGCGGATATGCTGGATGAACTAAACTTGTGTCTAATTAATGATGGCAGTGCCACACGCAGGTCTGCTCCAGGGCAGAACGACAGCTGTGTTGACTTGACGTTCTGCTCATCCAGCATAGCCAGCCTTTTTAATTGGAGTCGCTTGGATATGACCTATGGGAGTGATCACTATCCCATCATGGTTGAAATCCCTTCCAAAACCATCCCTGACAAAACCTCCCCTCCCTTATTAAAATACCAATTGAACTCAGTAGTTTGGGACCTTTTCTCTAAAATTTTGGACCTAAGAGTTTCAACCCTCCCACCTATCAACTCTGAGTCAGCTGAAAACTGCTTCTACTTATTCTCCTCCACAATATCTTCCACAGCGGATGATTGTCTCCCGTCCAAAAAACCGCCATCTGGCAAAATACCTTCTCCGCCATGGTGGGATAGGGAGTGCTCTGCTGTGATAAGGGCTAGAAATGAGGCAGAAAAAAAATTCAATTCCGACATGAGCCTGGAAAATATCACTTCCTTCCAACATATATTGGCTAAGTCGAAGAAATTACTCAAAAACAAGAAGAGACAAGGTTGGCGGAATTATTGTGATTCGTTGAGTCCATCCACCCCGGCATCAGCGGTATGGCGTAAATTAAAATCATTCAGAGGCAGTTTGGGACCTCCCTCCGGGAGCATACTGTCCGCGGAACTGGGTAACCAGTTTTTCCCAAAGCTCGCTCCAGTATATGTTCCCGGAAAGGATGAGTGTGTCGTTTCGGGGTCTCAACTAATATCGGATGATCCTCTGAACAGACCATTTTCTTTGCATGAACTGAAATCAGTCCTCGGTCATGTAAGGGATTCTGCCCCTGGAGTTGATGGATTCCCTTATTCCTTCATTTCCAAAGCTGGTGATAAGACCCATCAATACTATCTGGACTTAGTCAATTACTGTTTTAATTCTGGTTATGTTCCTCCCGAATGGAAGGTTCAAGTCGTTATCCCCATATTAAAACCTGGAAAAGACTCTAGGGATCATTCGTCGTACAGACCAATTGCGCTATCGTCCGTACTTATTAAAATTTTTGAACATTTAATTAAAAGCCGCCTGGAATGGTTTGTAGAGAATAAGAGGCTGCTCTCAACGTCTCAATTCGGCTTTAGGAAAGGCTTGGGTACAGCTGATAGTGTGGGTACCCTCACATCAGACATCCGGCTGGCCCTAAGTAGAAATGAGTCTGTGGTAGCTGTTTTCTTAGATATTTCTGCTGCCTATGACTCGGTTCTCCTCCCAGTTCTCAGGCAGAAAATGCAAGAGCTGAGAATCCCGGATAGGATACGTCAGATCATCTGCAGTATTTTCTCAAGCCGTACTGTTCAACTCAGGATTCCCGGGGAAAATTTTGAACCGCGATCGATCTGGAGAGGCCTACCTCAGGGATCCGTCCTTAGTCCCCTTTTATACAATATCTATACCTCTGATCTTCCTTCTTGTCTAAATCTTAACTGCAAAATTCTCCAATATGCGGACGATATCGCACTATTGGTCTGTGGCAATTCCATCGAAAACGCAGCTGAGTCCATGAACATCTCTCTGTCCTCATTAAACCAATGGCTCGCAGATCACGGGTTATCTTTAAGCGCTCCAAAGAGTACGGCAGTAGTCTTTACCCGAAAACGCGTTACCCCACACATAGACATAAATATTGATGGCCAAAGTATCCCAATAAAAGAAAAGGCCAGATTCCTGGGTGTAATCTTGGACTCCAAATTGTCAGGAGTGGATCACATCAACAGCACAATTAAAAAATGTGACCGCTCGGTTTCGGTTCTCAAAGCTTTGGCAGGTGTGTGGTGGGGAGCTCACCCATGCACCTTAAAACTGGTGTACAATGCTCTAGTCAGAAGCGTGTTGGACTATTGTAGTTACCTAATTGAGCCATGTAATAAAGAAGCTCTACGTAGACTAGATTCAGTCCAGGCCAGGTGCTTGAGAATCGTGATTGGTGCCATGAAATCCAGCCCCATAAATGCTCTCCAGGTTGAATGTGCAGAACCCCCTCTGAGCCTACGTAGACAATACTTGGCAGATCGTTTTTTGTCCAAAGTTTTCTCCCTTTCATCCCATCCTTTACTCCCAATTTTAGATCAAATCTATCTTTCTCTTAACTTATCTTCTTACTGGAATAATAAATCCATTCCGTTGATGAACAGGTACAGAGAGCTTAAACACCTCTCTTCACCTGTTTGTCAACATCCCACTCTTCCTGTGTTTTCTTCGGCTTATGAGGTGACCCAATTCAGGCCAAAAATCGTAACGGGACTTGGCATCTCCAAAAATTCCCAGGACGTAAAAAGCGACTTCGATCAGGCCATATCTAGATACTGGGAAGGTTGGAATTTGTTTTATACGGATGCATCTAAACTATCCACAACAGGTTGTACTGGAATCTCGACATATTTTCAAAATTCTAAAATTGCTCTTTTATTCCAATGCCCACCACAGACTTCCGTGTTCACAGGAGAATGTATCGGTATCCTAGAAGCCATTAATTTTATCTACTCCCACAATATTAAACATTCAGTAATTTTTTCAGATTCTCTTAGCAGTGTTCAGGCCGTTAGTCAAAATCAACTTAAATCTAAAATCCACAGCAAAATTATCATTGACATCCTTAAATCGCTTTATATTTGTACGAACAAGGGTTTAAACATTGAGATAGTTTGGATACCCAGTCACTCGGGTATTGTTGGCAACGAGTGCGCCGACTCCTTGGCTAAATATGCTACATCAAACCCGGTTGACCGGAAACATTACGTGGTACATAGTTACGACCTTAGGGCGGATACCAAGCAGAAGCTCTTCAAATTGTGGTCAGCAGAGTGGCGAGTAAGTTCGAAACTCAAGGGGGCTTACTATGCTAGTCTCCAGCCTAGCATTCAGCGGAAACCCTGGTTTTACAAATGTCCTAATTTATCAAAAAGAACAGTTTCATCCTTATGTAGATTGAGACTCGGCCATTGTTGCACTCCTGTGTTCCTTCACAAGATTCACATTCGAGACAATTCTTTGTGTGAATGTGGTCTTGATGATGGTACCCTTGAACATATATTTTTTTCATGTCCGTTGAATTCCCAATCCCTAGACTTGTATCATAAGCTTTCCAAAATTAAAACTCCTCTCCCTACTAACGTCAATTCCCTCCTGACTAACTTTTCTCCCAAACTTATCCAACTCCTATCAGAGTTTTTAAATGAAAATGATATTAAATTGTAACCCTTAAAATGTCCCATACTGTAAATATGTAGATAGCTCTTATTGTACAATATTTCGATAGTTTTAAATGTTATGTTCACTAATATTTAACAAAAAACGTTGTTGCTGTCTTACAATTTCTACTAACCCATACGCACACAACTACCGCTGAGTACAAAAGTCGACGGCTCAACATATTGCCCGGCCGTCACTACTCGACACTGGCAACCATAGTCACCGACTGTTGCCAAAAAAAAAAAAAAAATAGGGACGCTATCAGCACGCGCAGCATGACCAATTCTATCTCTATTCTACCAAAAATAGACAAGTTATTTCATCGTTATTTCTATGAAAATCGACTGTTTTTTTGCACAAGTATGATACGATTCGTATACCATTAAAGAATATAAACATTTCTTTTCTTTATTTTAAACATTACTACTTACGCTTAAATCGATAAAATCTTTCTACGTTCTGTAATTTTGTCTGTTCTCCAGTCGACAAAGCCCGTTTCTACGGCGCCATGCTATAGCTGTTTAGCTGAATCGTGCATTTGTAACAAAAACGGCCGTTTATGTTTAGAATGTACGATTTACGCTAAACAGCTATATATGACAGCTCAGGGAGATCTTCAACAAAACACGGGAATTCAATAGAATATAAATACTTTTATTAATTAGCGTTTAGCACGTATTTTAACAAGTTGTCAAATTTAGCGCCAAAATACGAAGAAGGACGCTCGTTCCAAGGCACCATAGACACGATCATGATTAGATAATAGACACGGACCGTTTGTTGCCAAAACTAGTGGTGTGACATTAACTGCGTTATCTCGACTAATCCAATGAACGTAACAGTCGGCCATCCGTCACAGTAACGAGTCCCTTCGTTCGTTGCTTTGTACAATTTATTGGTGGCTTATCTTATTAATATGTATCAACTAATATACTATTGAAATTTTCTTATCCTAAATAAATAACTATAGACATACATGCTAAATAACAGCTTACAAATTTAACAAGTTCTGTTCAATCAATTTTATACGCCATAGTTGTTCAAAACACAAACATAAATTAAGTAAAACAAAAGTGCTATTTCTATTATTTCACTCATACTCACTTTCGACAGAATCATAAATCACTTTCGCTATATTATTCTCACTGCAGCTCAACAAAGGATAGCTACTTCTATTCTTTCACTATCCAATTTGATGAGGTTTGCCATACACAACTCTCATGCTCGGCTCACGTCTGCTCAAGCTCTGAGTCATGTAGACAATCTCTATCAGTAATAATCTTTCTTTTCTCGAATAATCATATACTCCTACTTACAAAACATGTAAAGTTCAACAATAATCTCCAGTAATCATCACTTGAGGAACAAGCAGGGGCGTTAAAATTCATCCAAGGATATATTTTATCTACAGACATTACGTTTTTTTTTTACAGTTTACCCTTTCGAGTTATCGGCGTATCAACAATGAGGTATCGATCATTAGGAAGCACACGCGGTATTTATGTCTAATTGTATGTCTGGAAGAAAGATGTCCCAAATATCATCCGCTTTCCCGTGAGTCACACTACCTAACGATGCTAAGATTGTGCGATTACACCGATCGACCTGGCCGTTTGCACGTGGAATCTAGAAGATGAATTTTCATTTTTGTAATTGTTGTGAACTCTAAATCATGTAAACCAAAACTAAAAAAAATCTTTATATTTGTCATTCTCATCGTAACTTACTTAAACTTCAAGAACACTTTTAGATTTATTCTGAGCATTATTATTTTGAGAATTGCCTTTATTGTTAACGCTATTAGATATTTTTGGGCAATTATTCGAATTGTGGCCTAAAAAATTGCAATCCGTTACCGGGTCACCGCAACGGGGGCTCGGATGCTGGAGGTCCCTGGCGCGACTAGCGGCCCAACCGCTGACGCTCTGGCCGAACGGCTCAGAGCGTCCTTAAATGCGGAGGAGGCCCGAGTCTCCAGACCCACCAAGCGCGCAGACGTGCGCATATTGGGTCTGGATGATTCCGTGACGGTGGAAGACGTAGTGGCCGCCGTTGCCAGGACTGGGGGTTGCCCTCCCGAGCAGGTGAAAGCGGGCGCCCTGCGTCCTGACTTCGCGGGGCTGCAGACCATCACGGTCAGCTGCCCCGTGTCGGCGGCCAAAAAAGTTGAGGGGGGCCGAAGGCTCTTGGTTGGGTGGGTATCTGCGCAGGTGAAACTGCTGGAACCCAGACCTCTGAGGTGCTACAGATGCCAAGTGGGCAACCACGCGGCATGTAACTGCACTTCGGAGGTGGACCGCAGCGACAGGTGTTTCCGCTGCGGTCAGCCCGGTCACAAGGCCGGCTCGTGCACTGCCCCGCCGCACTGCTTCGCATGCGCGGCGGCTGGCAAGCCGGCCGATCACCGGGCTGGGGGCAAGTCCTGCGCCCCTCCCACCAGAACCAAGGGCAGAGGTAGGCCCTCTGCCACCGTCGTCACCGCCACACCCGCCGCCGCCGCCGCCACTGCCGCCGCCGCCGCCGTGGCTGTACCCCCGCGAGGGGCCCTGGAGGAGGCTGCAATGGACTCCGATTAATGGCTCCATTGCGCTTCCTCCAGGCGAACATCAACCACTGCGCCGCTGCTCAGGATCTCCTGCTCCAGAGCATGGCGCAGTGGTTGATAAATGTGGCCGTGGTCGCCGAGCCGTATTTTGTCCCGCCCAGGAATGACTGGGTGGCGGACCTGAACGGCTCGGTGACCCTCATCTCGTCGGCCGCCGCCGGTACCCCGCCCCTCGATCGCGTCGAGAGAGGGCGTGGGATCGTCGCAGCACGGTTCGGGGAGATCGCCGTGATAGGCGTTTATTTCTCCCCGAACCGAACTATCGCCGAGTTCCAGGACTCCCTATCGGAGCTGGGAGACGTCGTCGTCGCTTTCGGTTCCCTCCCCGCGCTCGTCCTCGGGGACTTCAACGCCAAGAATGTGGCTTGGGGTTCCCGGGTTACGGACTACACGCGGGGCAGGATGCTCGAGCACTGGGCCCTGGCGCATGGCCTAGTTATCGAGAACCGGGGTTCCGTCCCAACGTGCGTGCGGTGGACGGGCGATTCGGTAGTGGACATCACGTTCGCCACCTCCGGCCTGTCGCCGCGCGTCACAGACTGGCGCGTTGTAGAGGAGGTGGAGATCTATTCCGACCACCGGTATATCCGGTTCGACGTCTCCGCCCAGACCTCAGACGCGCCGGTCCGACGGAACCCAAGTGGTCCGCGATGGGCGCTGAAGCAGCTGGACCGGGAGCTATTCCTGGAAGCCTCGATCGTGCAGGCCTGGGTGTCACCACCGGACAGGCCTGCCGACATCAACGACGAGGCGGGGTGGTTCCAGGAGGCCATGTCGGAAATCTGCGACGTGGCCATGCCCCGGGTCCGGCAAGGACGCGCCCGGCGTCAGCTGTACTGGTGGTCGCGCGAGCTAGCAGCGCTGCGCGAGGCGTGCGTTGCTGCGCGACGCCGGTACACCAGGTTCCGCAGGCGCCGCACCCGATCTCCGGATGCGGTGGCTGTAGAGACGGAGCTGCAGGATGGCTACAGGGCAGCGAAGACCGCCCTCCGCGACGAGATCTGGCGGGCCAAGGAATTGGCCCGCAAGGAGATGCTGGAGGCTCTGGACGGGGACCCATGGGGCCGGCCCTATAAGTGGGTGAGAGAGAAGCTCCGCCCCTGGGCTCCCCCGTTGACGCAGAGTCTCCAGCCTCAGTTCGTGGAGGACGTGGTGAGCGCCCTGTTCCCCTCGCGGGAGGAGCACACTCCCCCGCCCATGGCTCCGTCTCCGGCGGTGCCTGAAGCTGACGCAAACGCGGACCACAGCGACGACGACGTCTACGACGCTCCGGAGGTGACCGAGGTAGACCTGAGAGTGGCGGTACAACGGCTCAAAGCCAAAAATACCGCCCCAGGACCCGACGGCTTGCCAGGAAAAGCCTGGGTCCTGGCCTCGGGGACTCTCGGGCCTCGACTGGGTGGGCTCTTTAGCGCGTGCCTGGAGAGGGGCCAGTTCCCGCTTCGTTGGAAGACGGGGAAACTGGTCCTGATCCAGAAGCCCGGGCGCCCTGCGGACTCTCCGTCCGCATTCCGGCCCATCGTGCTGCTCGACGAGGTGGGCAAGCTCTTTGAAAGAGTAATTGCAAACCGCCTCGTCGGGCACCTGAATCGGGTGGGCCCGGACCTTGCGGAGAGCCAGTTTGGCTTCCGCAGGGGGCGCTCGACGGTGGATGCTATCACGCGCGTGAGAGCCCTCACGACGGGGGATGCGGTTTCCCGGGGCAGGGTCGTCTTGGGGGTGTCTTTAGACATCTCCAATGCCTTTAACACCCTGCCCTGGAGTTGCATCAGGGAGGCACTCCGGTATCACCGGGTGCCGACCTACCTCCGTCGTATAGTCGAGGACTACCTGACGGACAGAGCCGTCATCTACCCCGGTCACCGGGGAGAGTGGAACCGGCGAGAGATGTCGTGCGGTGTTCCACAGGGATCGGTCTTGGGGCCGCTCCTGTGGAACATCGGTTACGACTGGGTGCTGCGCGGCGACCTCCCTGACGGCGTCGGCGTAATTTGTTACGCCGACGACACGCTCGTCCTGGCGAAGGGAGAGTCGCACCAGGCGGCGGCCGACGTGGCGACGCAGGCGGTAGCGACAGTCGCTAATAGGATCCGGCAGTTGGGACTCGACGTGGCGCTGCACAAAACAGAGGCCATGTGTTTTCATGGCCGTCTGAACGCGCCACGTTCAGAGTCCCACATTACGGTGGAGGGGGTTCGCATCGGCGTCGGGAGGACGATGAAGTACCTGGGACTCGTCCTCGACAGCCGGTGGAACTTCAGGGAGCATTTCCTGCATTTGGCCCCAAGGCTGAACCGGGCAGCAGCCGCTCTCAAGCGGCTCCTGCCCAATCTCGGCGGGCCAAATGCTTCCTGCCGGAGGCTGTACGCCGGTGTCGTGCGGTCCATGGCCCTCTACGGGGCCCCCGTGTGGGCCCTAAGCATCCGGACGCGACCACTCAAGCTGGTCGCATGCCAGAGGGTCATGGCTATCCGGATGATCCGGGGATACCGCACGATCGCCGGCGAATCAGCCAACCTCCTAGCGGGATTGCTGCCCTGGGATCTGGAGGCGACTGCCCTCCAGCGCGTCTATGAATGGCGCGTGGAGGCGCAGCGTCGGGGTGAATCCCCGCTGCCTCGACAAGTCGAGGCGCGGCGGGAAGAGCTCCGGCGTGATCTCAGGGCAGTATGGAGGGAGCGACTGTCGCAACCGAGGTCCGGGCACGCCGCAATCGCGGCGGTAAGACCCCTTTTTGAGGAGTGGCTGGATAGGCGTCACGGCGTCCTTACCTACCGCATGACGCAGGTCCTCACCGGACACGGAAGTTTCGGGAGGTTCCTGTGTCTGATAGGGAGGGAAGAAACGCCTGGGTGTCACCACTGCGAGGATCGTCCGGAGGACACGGTGGAGCATAAGGTGCAGGACTGCCCCGCTTGGGCAGAGCACCGCCGTGTCCTCACGACGGCGATAGGCGGAGACCTCTCGCGCCCGGCATTGGTCGAGGCCATGCTGCGGGACGAGACGGAGTGGGAGGCGGTCGCCTCCTTCTGCGAAGCAGTAATGCTCGTGAAAGAGGAGGCGGGCCGCCTGAGGGAGAGGACAGCGTCCTCCCTCCACCCCAGCCGCAGTGGTAGACGCCCACGGCGTCGGACGTCGCAGGACGATCTCCGGCCACCGTAGGCGCGGGCATGCGGGCAGCGAGTAATGGGCGACTTGCTGTCCGACCATGGACCATGCCCGGGTCGACGGCGCGTTGTGTTCCACGCGCGCCTCAAAGAGTGTCAGCATATTGACGGGGCCTGTAGAGGGCCAAAGCCTGCCGGGGTCGCGGGACCAAGGGATTACCGTGACCCCGGTACGTAAAGGGCTAGTGAAGGACACCGTGGATTTTAGTCAGTACAAGTCTGACAGTCCCTCCCGCCCTGCCCTGGGTGGGAGGACTCATTTGATGATTTTACCACGCAAAAAAAAAAAAAAAAAAATCCGTAAATTTATTTATGGGTTTCCGGCACTGCCAACTCATGTGTCCAGGATCGTTGCAGTTAAAGCATGTTAAGTTTCCCTTAGATCGATTTGTCATCATACCGTTAACTCTCGGAGCGTCATTATTCGACGACGGGGTGGCGTTTGAAGAGCGCGTATCCTTCGACTGAGTGTCCCTCCTAGTGTCATGTAAGTCTTGTAGTTGATTATTTTTAACTGTTTTAAAGAACTCTAATGTTTCCTCGGGCTTGTCAAACTTCGCGGCCTGTGCGCTTAAACGTACGCCTTTATCCTCTATACCGAATACAATACAATCCACTGCTTTTTTCCCAAATATTTTACATCGGTTGAGCAAATTTATTTTTGAAAAATAATATAACTCCAAAGATTCACCAGGGCGTGCCCTTCTATTAAGCATTTCCGTCAATAGTTCGGCGTAATTTTCAGTTGAGGGGAAAGATTTCTGTAATATACACTTCCATTCTAACCAAGAATGCTTGATAGAGGGTAAACCCTGGTACCAAATTTTAGCATGTCCAGTCAGCTTGGACAGGGCATAGTGCGCAGTTTGCTTGTCGTTCCAGTTGTAAATCTCCGCGCACTCATCTACTTTACTCAACCATACGTCAATAGTTTGCTCTTTTGTAAGAGGGTCGAACTCTGGGATGACGTTATTCAATGAAGACGACAGAAACGATTCACGATCTCTGCCTCTAAAAAAATTTGCAAACTCTTCAAAAAAATCTGATTGATCAGCATACCTCGATTTCTTCCGTTCGGGGCTCCTGACGTCACTTCGTGGAGGAGTAGCTATTTCTCGCGCTGGGCCCGTAGATTGTTTGTAAGAGGTCGCGGCTACATCGCGCGTACGTCGTTCATTTCGCATCTGCAACTCTTCTTCCAAAAGGCGTAACCTCTGGCGTAAATCGTCATCATCATTTGATTCACGACGGGAACGACTGCGCCCAAGGAGCCGCCCTCCACCTCCTGCGTCACGTGTGGTTCGGCTCCTGCTCTGAAGATGACGAGTGCTGCTCCGCCGATCGTCACGTCTTATTCGGCTGCGGCTGCGGCTGCGGCTGCGACGCTCCTCCTCGCGTGCGCTCATAGTCCGGTCATCCGGCTGTAGCGACCGTCTGGCTGGAGTTTCAAGTCGCCGTCGCTCAACGTCGTCGTACTGTCCTCCATCCATCTGGAACTTGTACGCATAGTTTATATTAGTTCAAATTGACGTTAGAGGTAAAAAATGTTTTTTTGCTTTAATATACCAAACTTTGAAAGAAGAAAAAATATACACTAGACATATTTTAGACATAATGGTCACCCAAGATAATTCTTATACATCGGCGTAATCTCACGATATTTCGTTAGTAATTTCGTATAAAATTAGTTAAACAAACAGTACTCTCCAATGTAAATCATTGCATGTTTCCGTACTTCGTAATGATTACAAAACACGGGCTCGATCTAACCCACATGCATCCTCTCTTTTATCAGTATTAAAAAAAAAACATAATACCTAATCAGTTACGGGGTTTTCTTAAGGGATTCACCCTTATTTCTGTATTTTCATCCCCAGAAACGTATCAATACAACAAAAACCTTACCTTCGAACTTGTTGATGGTTCGTGGGCGTTGCAAAAACGGTATATTTTTGCTGTGATCCCACTTCTGAGCTATGACAGCTCAGGGAGATCTTCAACAAAACACGGGAATTCAATAGAATATAAATACTTTTATTAATTAGCGTTTAGCACGTATTTTAACAAGTTGTCAAATTTAGCGCCAAAATACGAAGAAGGACGCTCGTTCCAAGGCACCATAGACACGATCATGATTAGATAATAGACACGGACCGTTTGTTGCCAAAACTAGTGGTGTGACATTAACTGCGTTATCTCGACTAATCCAATGAACGTAACATATATTTCAAGTGTTGACAATGTGTTATAAAATCACGTTATTGCATTTTCTACAGTAATTACAGACCACATTTTGTATTTTTGATTCTGTTTACGAGTTATGACATTTTTTCGATTGGCGGCGCTAGTGGACTGTAAGAGGCCCCTTAACAAGATTGAACAGATGTCCCGACTCCAGACTTGATGTCAAAACTTTGAATTCAGAACGAATACGGCTTACCCAGAAGATTTGAGTTTTTTGCTGTCAGCATACAGAGGTACGTGCTCATAAAAAACATTAATTGGAAACTCCAAAACCCCTCAGACCTATTCAAGAGCAGCAGAAATAACATTTGCCGTAACATTTCACTTCATAGACACAACAAAATTTTATTACACTCTTGTTTAATGCCTAAACCTTCTATTTAGTACCGGACGCAGTTGCAACTGCTACGGGTTGGTCATCCGTACTCAGAGTTTGACCTTTGTTTGTATATCTGTAAGGTTGGTTGAATATTAAATGAAACAACCGACAATACTATATAATGATTTATTAAACCAACGAAAGTCTCTACATACACGGACCTTATAAATCTTAATAATAAGGCAATAGAAGTCGCATTGACGCGTGACCTTGTCGCCGCGCATATGTGTTGTAGGACACAACTGCATGAGGAGCGTTTGTTGCGGCTACTTGTGTTATTTGAGACACGGAGAGGTAAACATGGTGTTTTGCAGCGTATCCAACTGCGGAAACTCGTCCAAAACTTGTAACTTAACAAAATAAGGGATAACATTTCATATGTAAGTACTTAATTTTTGAAATATTGTCGTTTTTAGTAAATATAAACAAATCAAATATTTTCACCACCGCTACTACGATTTATCACGAAAAACGTTTTTTTGAAGTGAAAACTTCTTTAGCGGCGTTGTGCACTTTTTTGGAATGGGTAAAAAGTGTTAAACTCGCGTCAGGACACGTGACACGTGAATGTTCGTGTGTGTTTATTACTATTGAAGTTTTCACTTCTGCCGGCACTCCCAGAGTGGAACCCGTTTTTTTTTATCAAATCAATAACCATCAATGCTTAAGCTTGATCTCTATGAAGAAGAACAGGCAAGAAAATCCATGGACACTCTTTTTAGATCGCCAAAATTATCACAGAACCTTTGTTACATCATTCATTTTGAGATGGTACATTATGTGAGAACGATGTAGCAAGTTAAAAGTGTCCATAGTAAAAATTAAAATAAAGACAATTCAGAAATAAAAATATTAATACCAGACCAGAGAGATGACCAGTCCCAACTGACAGCGCCCGTTCACGAACATGACACATGTATCAGCACCATTCAGCTCAACCATTTTGAAGGGAGCTAGATGATCCGACACACGCGCCACCATCAGCGAGACATTTGAGTGAGCATGACACACTCTCAACCGCTAGGGTCATTCAAGTCAACAAGAGACGTAGGTGCCCAGTGAGTCACAGCTCTGAAGTAAATAGCACTCACACAATGTCAGGTATGAAACTATATAATATTAGGAAGATTGAATCTATACAATGCAAATACTGTTGTACAATCTTCAGCAGCTCCAACAATGGTATTAAGTATACTTCTACTATCAATTTATATATTCACTGTCTCATGGAGCAGGACCAGCATGGAGCCAAGCATTATTATCAGCGATATAGTCGCTCAATTTGTAATACGCCTACTTACAAAGTGTGTGTTAAATGCATCTTTTGAATTTCGTTTCATTCAGTTCAAGAACGTTTTGTGGTAGATTATTATAGCATTTTAAACAGTACCCCATGAAAGAAGAGTCTACTTTGGCGAGTCTGAAGCCCGGCTGAACTAATTGGTCTCTATTTCTAGTATGATAATTATGTTTGTCACCTCTTTTTTTTAACCTCTCGGGCGATTTATAATTGAAAATGATAAAAATCAACGTCCAATGAGCGACTGTCTGTTATGTACAGACGTGTGTACGTAACGCGCCCGAGAGGTTAAAAGATGCAGATTTTTCCTAACGTATATTATGTTTTCATAGATATATTGTCAAGGTACCGATCTATAATAAAACATGTTACACCTCTCATATTTAAATACATTGAACTACCTATTCGAATAAGGTCTTAAAATAACCATGTAGATAGAAAATATCAACAGCTTTTTTTTTTCGTGGTAAAATCATCAAATGAGTCCTCCCACCCAGGGCAGGGCGGGAGGGACTGTCAGACTTGTACTGACTAAAATCCACGGTGTCCTTCACTAGCCCTTTACGTACCGGGGTCACGGTAATGGGTAAGTCCCGCGACCCCGGCAGGCTTTGGCCCTCTACAGGCCCTGTCACTATACTGACACTCCTTGAGGCGCGCGTGGAACACAACGCGCCGTCGACCCGGGCATGGTCCATGGTCGGGCTGCGAGTCGCCCATTACTCGCCGCCCGCATGCCCGCGCCAACGGTGGCCGGAGATCGTCTTGCGACGTCCGACGCCATGGGCGTCTACCACTGCGGTTGGGGTGGAGGGAGGTCGCTGTTCTCTCCCTCACGCGGCCCGCCTCCTCCTTCGCGAGCATGACTGCTTCGCAGAAGGAGGCGACCGCTTCCCACTCCGTCTCGCCCCGCAGCATGGCCTCGACAAATTCCGGGCGCGAGAGGTCTCCGCCTATCGCCGTCGTGAGGACACGGCGGTGCTCTGCCCAAGCGGGGCAGTCCTGCACCGTATGCTCCACCGTATCCTCCGGACGATCCTCGCCCCCTCCATACTGCCCTGAGATCGCGCCGGAGCTCTTCCCGCCGCGCCTTGACTTGTCGAGGCAGCGGGGATTCGCCCCGGCGCTGCGCCTCCACGCGCCACTCATAGACGCGCTGGAGGACAGTCGCCTCCAGATCCCAGGGCAGCAATTCGGCAAGGAGGTTGGCCGATTCGCCGGCGATCGTGCGGTATCCTCGGACCATTGGGATAGCCATGACCCTCTGGCATGCGACCAGCTTTAGTGGTCGCGTCCGAATGCTCAGGGCCCACACAGGGGCCCCGTAGAGGGCCATGGACCGAACGACACGTACAGCCTCCGGCAGCAGGCGTTTGGCCCGCTGAGATTGGGCAGGAGTCGCTCGAGGGCGGCTGCTGTCCGGTTCAGCTTTGGGGCCAAACGTAGGAAGTGCTCCCTAAAGTTCCACCGGCTGTCGAGGACGAGTCCCAGTTACTTCATCGTCCTCCCGACGCCGATGCGAACCCCCTCCACCGTAATGTGGGACTTTGAACGTGGCGCGTTCAGACGGCCATGAAAGCACATGGCCTCTGTTTTTTGCAGCGCCACGTCGAGTCCCAACTGCCGGGATCCTAGAAGCGACTGTCGCCACCGCCTGCGTCGCCAGGTCGGCCGCCGCCTGGTGCGACTCTCCCTCCGCCAGGACGTGCGTGTCGTCGGCGTAACATATTACGCCGACGCCATCAGGGAGGTCGCAAATACCAACAGCTTCCAAGTTTTGATCTGAAACCTTAAATAAAGAAAATGTACGAAGTACCATAAAACATAATAGGTAACATTTTTTATAAAATTAAGGCCTCGACCATTGCCGGGCGCGTGAGGTCTCCACCTATCGCTGTCGTGAGGACACGGCGGTGCTCTGCTCAAACGGGGCACCGTATGCTCCACCGTCTCCTACGAGCCAACCTCGCAGTGGTGACGCCCAGGCGTTACCTCCTTCCTCATCCGACACAGGTACCTCCCGAAACATCTGTGTCCGGTGAGGACCTGCGTCAGGCGGAAGGTTAGGACAACGTGACACCAGTCTAGCTACTCCTCAAAGAGGAGTCTTATTGCCCGGACCTCAGTTGCGACAGTCGCTCCCTCCATACTGCCCTGAGATCGCAAAAAGTACTAAACCAAAGTGAATAAAATTTAACTCCTTGCAGATTTTTCAAAAAACGCTTGTTTGACTTCGATAAAATTTTCATGGGACCATTTGGAAAGTATTCATTTGGAAATATCAAAACGGTTTGCAAGCGACGGAGTTATGCGCGAACAAGGCAGGGCGGGTGGGACTGTCAGACTTGACTGACTAAAATCCACGGTGTCCTTCAATAACCCTTTACGTACCGGGGTCACGGTAATTCGTGAGTCCCGCGACCTGGCAACATAGGCTTTTTTTTTTTATCGTGGTAAAATCATCAAATGAGTCCTCCCACCCAGGGCAGGGCGGGAGGGACTGTCAGACTTGTACTGACTAAAATCCACGGTGTCCTTCACTAGCCCTTTACGTACCGGGGTCACGGTAATCCCTTGGTCCCGCGACCCCGGCAGGCTTTGGCCCTAACATAGGCTTGGATTGCTTTTAGGGCATCAGCATTTCTCTTTTTTTTTTCAAAATGGCAGCCACGTCTGAAATGTTCATAGATCGATAGATCACATGAATACAAACAAAAAATTTAAGCGGCAAAGCGGCCTCGTAAAACGTCACGTTTTCGAGTTATGAGCTGTCAAACATGTACCTACAAGTAACGATATTTTTTTTTTATAATTTGAAGTTTATTGATCAAAAAGGATACTTCCACAATAAAACTAAGTGTATAAGTTGAATATAATAATAAGTCATTAAGTGTACGATGAAAATGAAAACAGGTCGGAATGTTAGGTTTTTACCTATCAAATTACCGTTCTACAGTACTGGCCATTTCAAATCAAAATAATTTTTGTTTGGCTAAGAATTCTAATTTCAAATTAATTTTATATTAATAACATGGAATTTTTTTTTCCAGAAGTAGTCATTTGTTTATTGATTAGTGTTACATTTTCATCGCATTTCAATCTTTTTCGTCATCTTGTATCCAACATTAAAAATTTGAGTAATTATGGAATGTGAGCATGGTCGTGGCAGCAACGCGGCACAAGCGGCACGCAACATCAACGACGTTTACGGAGCTTACACTACAAACCAACGCACCACCTGCTATTGGTTTGCTCGCTTCCGTTCAGGAAATTTCGACCTCAAAAATGAACCTCGCGGGCGTCCGAAGACTTTGGTCGACAACGACGAATTAAAGGCGATTGTGGAAGCTGATGATACACAATCTACGGCTGAATTAGCAGCAGCTTTCGACGTAAGCGTCAAAACAATATTGGTCCATTTGCGTCAAATTGGCAAGGTAAAAAAGCTTGACAAATGGGTGCCCAACGAACTCAATGATCGCCAGCGCGAAGTACGCGTCGAGACGTGGTTTGCACTGCTCAACAGACACACAAATGAAGGAATTTTGAACCGCATTAACCTTTTTTTTTTTTTTTTATCGTGGTAAAATCATCAAATGAGTCCTCCCACCCAGGGCAGGGCGGCAGGGACTGTCAGACTTGTACTGACTAAAATCCACGGTGTCCTTCACGAGCCCTTTACGTACCGGGGTTACGGTGATGGGTAAGTCCCGCGACCCCGGCAGGCTCTGGCCCTCTACAGGCCCCGTCAATTTGCTGACACTCTTTGAGGCGCGCGTGGAACACAACGCGCCGTCGACCCGGGCATGGTCCATGGTCGGACAGCAAGTCGCCCATTACTCGCTGCCCGCATGCCCGCGCCCACGGTGGCCGGAGATCGTCCTGTGACGTCCGACGCCGTGGGCGTCTACCACTGCGGCTGGGATGGAGGGAGGACGCTGTCCTCTCCCTCAGGCGGCCCGCCTCCTCCTTCACGAGCATGACTGCTTCGCAGAAGGAGGCGACCGCTTCCCACTCCGTCTCGCCCCGCAGCATGGCCTCGACCAATGCCGGGCGCGAGAGGTCTCCGCCTATCACCGTCGTGAGGACACGGCGGTGCTCTGCCCAAGAGGGGCAGTCCTGCACCGTATGCTCCACCGTGTCCTCCGGACGATCCTCGCAGTGGTGACACCCAGGCGTTTCTTCCCTCCCTATCAGACACAGGAACCTCCCGAAACTTCCGTGTCCGGTGAGGACCTGCGCCATGCGGAAGGTAAGGACGCCGTGACGCCTATCCAGCCACTCCTCAAAGAGGGGTCTTACCGCCGCGATTGCGGCGTGCCCGAACCGCATTAACCTGCGATAAAAAATGGATTCTGTTTGATAACCGCAAGCGCTCAGCAAGTTGGTTGGATCCTGGTTAAGCTAACCTAAACGTGGAGGCGTGTATAACAACATGACTTTTTAAATGACCACTTCGACTAAAACTCTTCTGACATATGTCACATTTGTAACGTTTTTCACCAGTGTGTATAAGAACGTGACGGTTTAAATAACAACTTTGACTAAAACTCTTCTGACATATGTCACATTTGTAAGGCTTTTCACCAGTGTGTATAAGAACGTGACGGTTTAAATAACAACTTTGACTAAAACTCTTCTGACATATGTCACATTTGTAAGGCTTTTCATCAGTGTGTATAAGAACATGACTTTTTAAATGACTACTTTGACTAAAACTCTTCTGACATATGTCACATTTGTAAGGTTTTTCACCCGTGTGTATACGAACATGACGTTGTAAGGTACTACTTTCACTAAAACTCTTCTGACATATGTCACATTTGTAAGGTTTTTCACCAGTGTGTATAAGAACATGTTTTAATAAAGTACTACTTTGACTAAAACATTTCTGACATATGTCACATTTGTAAGGCTTTTCATCAGTGTGTATAACAACATGACTTTTTAAATGACCACTTCGACTAAAACTCTTCTGACATATTTCACATTTGTAAGGTTTTTCACCAGTGTGTATAAGAACATGACATTTTAAGATACTACTTCGACTAAAACTCTTCTGACATATGTCACATTTGTAAGGTTTTTCACCAGTGTGTATAAAAATATGTTTTATTAAAGTACTACTTTGACTAAAACTTTTCTGACATATGTCACATTTGTAAGGTTTTTCACCAGTGTGTATAAAAACATGACTTTTTAAATGACTTCTTTCACTAAAACTCTTCTGACATATGACACATTTGTAAGGTTTTTCACCAGTGTGTTTAAAAACATGACTTTTTAAATTACTTCTTTGACTAAAACTCTTCTGACATATGTCACATTTGTAAGGTGTTTCACCAGTGTGAATAAGAACATGTCTTTTTAAATGACCACTTCGACTAAAACTCTTCCGACATATTTCACATTTGTAAGGTTTTTCACCAGTGTGTATACGAATATGTTTTATTAAATTACTTTTTGTACTATAACTACGGTAACATATATCGCAATCATATCTTTTTATTCGGTCATTCGCAGCTGTATCAGTATTAATCACAATATTATTGAGAGATTGAGAATTTGTGACAAGCTTTGTGAATTTAGAAGGAGCTGCAGACTTGTGTTTCTCGGTGTTCCGGATAATTAGTAAGTCTGGCTGTTCAGTTTTCTTTTGCTGGAATGTCATTGTATCTTCTAGTCTTGTTAGTCGTACGTATAGCTGTGGTTTCTTCGCGTCGGACGCACCTGTGAAAATAAAGCTGGTAAGTAAGGAATGTTTCGGACCCACCGCATTCGCGGCGGTAAGACCCCTCTTTGAAGAGTGGCTGGAGAGGCGTCACAGCGACCTGACCTTTCGCCTGACACAGATCCTCACCAGACACGGATGTTTCGGGAGGCACCTGTGTCGGATGAGGAAGAAAAAAACGTCTGGGTGTCACCACTGCGAGGATCAACCGGAGGACACGGTGGAGCATACCGTGCAGGACTGCCCCGCTTCGGCAGAGTATTTTTTTTAGCGTGTTCAAGTCATCAAATGAGTCCTCCCACCCCGGGCAGAGCGGGAGGGACTGTCAGACTCGTATTGACTAAAATCCACGGTGTCCTTCAATAGCCCTTTACGTTCCGGGGTCACGGTAATTCAGAAGTCTCGCAACCCCGGCAGGCTTTGGCCCTCTAGAGGGGGGCCCCGTCCTTTTTGCTGACACTCTTTGAGGCGCGCGTGGAACACAACGTGCCGTCGACCCAGGCATGGTTCTTGATCGGACAGCGAGTTGCCCATTACTCGCTGCCCGCATGTCCGCGCCTAAGGTGGCCGGAGATCGTCTGCCGACGTCCGTCGCCATGGGCGTCTACCACTGCGGCTGGGGTGGAGGGAGGACGCTGTCCTCTCTCTCACGCGGCCCGCCTCCTCCTCCTTCGCGAGTATGACTGCTTCGCAGATGGAGGCGACCGCTTCACACTCCCGTCTCGCCCCGTAGCATGGCCTCGACCAATGCCGGGCGCGAGAGGTCTCCGCCTATCGCCGTCGTAAGGACACGGCGGTGCTCTGCCCAAGCGGGGCAGTCCTGCACCGTATGCTCCACCGTGTTCTCTGGATATTTGTCCTACACTAGGAATTTTGATCGTATAGGAAATTTAATGTATGTTTTGTCAAAATAAATAGGTAGTGGATCATACAATTCTCTATCCTATATCCACCGCATAAAGCGGCATACGAATTTTTATGTTTACAATGAAGTAACATTTAAATGTAGCTCGACTAAAAAACGATAGACATTTATATAAATGTATATCGTTTGAATTGCAAATAAGGAAAAACACAATAGCAGGTACAACAGTAACACTATACATAAAATTAAACAATAAGACTAAATAAAATGAAACAAGTAATAACAACTTTGGCACGTGAAACTTACATTAACTAATACTCTATATTTAATCAGTTAATCTCTAGCTACACTCCTATCTTCCAAAAAATCTTTTACGGTGTAAAAAGTCTTTTGGAGTAGCCGTGACTTTAGTTTGTATTTGAAGAAGTGTAACGGTGATTCTCTAATAGTTTTTGGAATATGATTATAAATTTTGATCGACATTAGGTAACTGTTTCTATAGTGTAGGGTACTGTTGCAAAATTGGGTTTTGAGTTTAGTGGGATCTCTTTTTGTAAATCTATTGTCGTCAGCAACTGTGGTGAAGAATCGAGATTTTTTCTTAACAAATAAACCTGTTTCTAAGATGTACATACAAGCTAAAGTCCAAACTTTTAACTGTTTAAATATAGGTCTACAACTCTCGTATGGTGGCGATCCCCTTATGACTCTTAAGCAGTTTTTTTTGTGCGAGGAAAGCTCTTTGCACATTTGTCGAGTTGCCCCATAATAGTAAGCCGTACCTCAGCACAGACGCTACATAGCCGTGATAGGCGCTGAGTGCGGCTTCTTTGTTAGCTGTTTTGCGACGCTCTTTTAATGCGAACACAAATCGATTTTTTTTTTTACTGAGATTGTCGATATGAACTCCCCAGTTACAATTTTCATCAAGTGTTAAGCCTAAAAATTTTATGTTATAGCTTGGCAAAAAGTCTAGAAAAGGAACTATTTTTTTTGTTTGCTAGCAACATTTAAAAAGTTATGTGATTTGATGTAAACAAAGTTCGCGAGTTTGTAATTGTTCCACAAAATTAAAGGAAAACGTGATGAAAAATGAATAAAACCATCCGAAGTGCTGGTGGAGAGATTGTTTATAAGATTTAAAGGCGTTGTTTGGCAGAAAAAGAGGCCAAAACCATACTTACCGATCTCAACGATGTTTACCAAAGAACCGGTGATATTACAGGTATATAACTGTTTGTTTTGTTATTTTTAGATGAATCAAGTGTTAATTAATGAACCCCATTCTGTTTTTAATTGCTAGCATATGAAATAAGAGGAATTTTGAAAAATAATCATCGTGCACATAGGTTATGTTTACATTTCATCTGACATCACTTTGGTATAGCGCGCTAGTGAAATGTTGATACGTGAGTTTCGTACTTTGGAATATGTCAATTAAAATTCAATTTCTACATAACTTTGCTGTTGAATGTGATTATAAGGTAACAACTATGTTTGTTATATCATTAGAGTTAAAAATGTACCAAAAAAATATTATTTTTCTTACAATTACTTTTCTTTTAAATTTGCCAACATACCGAATCCGTAAGTTACCTAGGTTGCAGGTCGCTTCCAACCGGTATATGTGGAGATCTAAAGGGGAGGCCTATGTTCAGCAGTGGACGTCCTATGGCTGAGATGATGATGATGATGATGAAGTTACCTAAAAAAACTTTTTAGGAGACAATAAATAGGCCAAAATTTTTAGTATAAAAAAGAGCTAGTCTTTTTTATACTAAAAATTTTGGCCTATTTATTTTGTCAAAAAAAAAATAAAAACACACAGGATTGCTTACATATAATATAATTATTTTTAGGCAGTAACATGAGAAGAATAAATTCTTCTTCAATTATATGATACTGATTTGTATAAATAATTATTTGTGAAAAATAGTTACTAAAGTATCAAGACGATAGATTGGTACTCTATTCGTTCACAGCGAGTTGCCACATGAACAGCACAGTGGCGACCACCCGGTTTTCAACTCTTTTTTGCCAAGCTGTATGTTCTTTGTTTATTATTTCATTATTGTGTTCTAAATTGATTTTAGATGGGTTTTGTTTATAGTTTACAAATTGAATGAATTTTGTTTGAGATAAATTTACTTTTAAATGGTTTTCGTTTAGCCAATTTTTATAGTATCAATGGTTACGGAAATGCAACGAATACATTAAACCCAATTAATATTGGTATCAATTAAAAGTATGTTTAACGACCTTTAAATTAACAACAGTTACAATTCCTAAACACAACAGACCTCATTAGCACGTAACAATAAAAAAAATGATGTCAAAATACGCATTACAACAGCCACTAATTGCACCTCCCTATGAGGGTATAAAACGGGCAACCCGGGTTTAACGTGGGCTAGTCCGGTTAAGCAGCTCACAACCTCCTCTAGGTTGACCTGCGAGATGCCATACACAAAAAAAAAAAAAATTAACGTGGGCGAGATAACATACACAAAAAAAGTGGGTCATTCGCTTTTCAACCTTTGACGTGAACACACGTGAACAGCTACAGCATGAAAAATACCCCAGAAGATCGATACCACTGTAGATGAAGCCGCTCAAGTCATTGCACTACTGCAATCAGGGATGCGGCAATGTGATGTTGCTCGGCAACTGAACTTGAGTCGTTTTGCTGTTCGACGAGTGTTCCAACGCTTCCAAGAGACTGGTAGCTATATCCGAAGACGTGGATCTGAAAGACAACGGTGCACCGAAAGAGACGATCGCTTCATTGTTTCGACGTCTTTACGTAATCGGTTTTCCGATGTTGTTGAGCTGCAACAACTGCGATCAGCTCGCAGAACTTCTGTAAGCGTCTCCACGATTAGAAGAAGACTGAAGGAGAGGAAAATTGCAGCTCATAGGGCTGCTACAGGGCCAAAATTGACTGCACAGCATAGGAGAGACCGGTTGCAATTTGCCCGTGACCATGTGAATTTGTCGCTGACTGCTGATCGGTACGTAACAGAGATCTTAGAGGAGCAGATTGTCCCTTATGCGGGTTTTGTTGGCAGTGGGTTCACGTTAGTGCACGATAACGCCCGCTGTCACACCGCTTTAATTGTAAGAGACTACCACCTATTGAGCACCTTTGGGATGAACTGAAACGGCGAGTACGGGCACGTGATCCTGCCCCTACCACTCTCCCAGACCTCCAAGATGCCGTCGTTGCAGAATGGGACAACATTCCGCAAGAGACTGTTGTCACATTAATTAGGTCCATGAGAGAACGCATGGAAGCAGTCATCAGGGCGAGGGGGGTTAACACTAGGTTTTAAGTTGTTTTTAAGGACTTTGTTGTAATTTGTTGATACAATAAAATTAAACTTTTCAATCATCATCTTGTCAGGCCTGTTGGTCTAGTGGTTAGTGACCCTGACTGCTATGCCGGAGGTCGTGGGTTCGATTCCCACCCAGGACAAATGTTTGTGTGATGAGCACGATCATTTGTTCTGTGTCTGGGTGTAATTTATCTATAATATGCATGTATTTAGAAATATATAAGTATGTTTATCAGTTGTCTAGTACCCATAACACAAGCTCTGCTTAGCTTGGGACTAGATGGCGTTGTGTGATAGTTGTGGAATATTTACTTATTTATTTTATTTATTTGCATTAGTTTGCTTTTTTTATTCCCTGGTAAACAAAAAACCAAATCCATTGATTTATTCTGAAACTTAAATAAATTGCCTTTTATTGATGAAATATATATACTACAATAGAAAACTAGGATATTAAGGTAAAAAGTTGTTTGCACAGAGAAGACTTTTATTCAAGTGAATGTCACAAGTCATTATCAAAAAACAAATGTTCGAATATCAATTTGAAATGTTGTTTCAACTAAAAAGTTTCCACACCTTTCCTATGATACCTTATAGTCTACCATTGATTAATAGGGTTAAAATGACTTGGAAGGGAATTCATAAATCATAAATCTTTATTTATCTCCACAACAAGAAATTACAGGCAATTATTAAAGACGTGCGATTTTTGTGACGCCGAGTGTATTATTCTAACCTCAAAACCATTAACTTACTTTCCCGTTTTAGTTATAATTTTTTGACACAAAACTATTCACAATTTCACAACAAAATTAAATCGGCATAGTAATGTTCAAGTTCACCTTACAAGAAATGATTAATTGCTTTAAACGTAAAGACACAGCTCCTGTGACGGACGGGAATTACATATTCTTTGATATTTCATTTATTAATTTATTACTGGGTGATAGATTCAGACAACAAAATAAAAATAATATCAATTCAATAAAAACAATATAACAGTTTATGCTACTGATGTCAAACTGTTTTTGATGAGTGTTCATTACACAACTAGCTTTTGCCCGCGACTTCGTTCGGTTCAGTAGTTTAGGCGTGAAAAAGACAGACAGACAGAGTTACTTTCGCATTTATAATATAAGTTTGGATTAGTCTCATCTATCAACTGGGCATAAATTCAGACTCTGTGTCTAATAACTTCCTGATGGAATCCAATACCACTTTACTCAGCCAGCGAACCAAACTCAGGATGTTTGAATCTCAGTTGAATTAATCAGAAGGAATAATAGTAGACATACAAAAATCTTTGATCAATAAAAAAACTATTTATCAGAAACAAATCTAACATAATAAACTTATCAAAACAAAATAAGGGCTACACATTAAACTGCGGTGCTCGACGACGGTAGTGCGTGAAGACAAAGGCCCGACTCCCACCTACCAACTGCCACAGGCGCGCACGCTCAGCAGTCGAAGCAGACGTGTTTAATAGGATATTCTGAACAATGCAGAGCAGTGCAGAGCGGCTTGTCACACTGTGTTTAAGAAAATGGGGAGTCTGGTTGTTCAGTATTTGGGCAAGTAAGTTTCCAAGCGCCCACATCATAAAATGATAAAATTAAATTAAAGGAGATGTTTCATTTTTGTATGGCGCTCCGGCCATAACATGTACATTTTACCAAAGCTGGGAAAATTACCCCTGAATAGAATAAAGTAACAGTTTTTTCATAATATTAAATGGATTTTATGCACAAGATAAAAATAAAAAATGTTTGACGTTTGTCCTAAGAGTTATGACAGCCATGACAGATTGTAGAGATGACATTTACATAACCTAGAATTGTTTTGTTCATCGAAACCAACTTCCTAAATAGTCTTCTAGATGAGAACTGTGATCTTTCTAATAAAATATTAGACAAAAGTGGCTCACCAATGCACTATCAAATCTTTGAATCAATTATAAATATAAATATATATATATATATATATTTATATTTACAAGGAGAACTGACTGACTGACATATCAACGTACAGCCGAAACTACTGGGGGGCTAGGAATGTGAAATTTTGCACACGGCTTCCTATTATAATGTAGGGGACGAAGTCGCGGGCAAAGTGCTAGTCATTTTATAAGTAGATAGTATTGGCTTATCTCGATTAATAAGGTTATAAAATAAGTTAAAATACTGTGTTCATTTCCTGCTGTATGCAAACATATTTCAATAAGTTTCCTTCTGCAAATGGGTCTCATTTGTCTAATGTTATACTTACAGAATATTATGCTATGTTGATGCTGTAATTACTGAATGGATTGGTATGGTATATTAGATAACATATTAACTAATAACGTAAGTATAATTATAGAACGAGTCATCTCCCCTTTTCCCAACGGGTTTGGGGTCGGCTTCCAGTTAAGCTGGATGCCGCAGAATACGTGTTTTATATTGAGCGACTGCCATCTAACTTACACAGCCCAATAACTGGGTAAAACGGTACCCCTTAGCATGACTGATACTTATCAGATTTACTGACTTCTATCTAACTATAACAACTGTCAAGGATCTTCAAAATACAACAGAGACGAATAATTAAACCATTGGGATTAACATGCTTTCTGAGGTATGTTAAACCACAGAAGGAATGTAGAACACGGTACCCTACAAATAAAAAAAGAAATAAAGCAACAAATCAGTATTCAAAACTGTAGCGGACGGACCGGGATAGCCGACGGTGGTCCGCTGGTGTTTGCTCGGTGAGCTTGTTGTACGTGCGTGCCTTTCGTTGCTGGTGACGCAAGTACCCTCGCACCCCTGAATGCGTAACGTTTGACGTACTAACGGGAATAACAGAGGAGGTGGGACCAGGGCGACGGAAACAAAACACGGAATCTTGATTTACTCTGAAGGCTTCGGTCTTCGCTTTTCTTAGGGCTTCTTGCCTCTTCGGTGGCTCGGTTGCGACTGACTGAGTGCCGTTTTTTTTTTTTTGTGTATGGCAGTTCGCAGGTCGACCTCTATTAGGTCGTGTACTGCTCAACCGGACTTTTCTGTGGATGACTTAAGTTTTTAAGGCCTCCAGCCAGGGCAACAAACTTAGTTAAAAACTAAGCAACCACACGCTAAGGGCACCCCCTGTGGGAACGGACCTCGGCTTAGGGCGTCGCTGGGAGGGGTAGCAAGGGACAGGCTGGATCTCAATAAATTATTTAGGGACTAATTTTGAAACTAATAGCTCAGCTCGCGGGCTGGCTTTGCAAGGGTCAGGGGGGGTCATTGACTTGACGTCGCGGCGGACGACCTCTACGGCGAGGTCGGAATGACGGAGTCGGTTTTGATTTTGTTTTGTGTTTATTAATTGTACTGGTGTTCCTATTACTTTCCTGTAGGATGGTGGTGGGATCATCAGGGGCGGTGAGGGGGTGCCTTGGACGGCGAATCTTACTGATTCTGGAAGGTTCGTATTTTGCTGCCGCTACGATGAGCGGGTTTGAATGCCTAGCGGCCGAGTCAAAGTACCTTTTTGAAAGGCGCTTCATGAATTGGACTATTGTAGGGATTTTTAGATCTAAGTGGAGGCTTTCGTTGCGGACATAGAACGGCGCTCCTGTAATTTTCCTAAGGAGCCGGTTTTGGATAACCTGCAACTTGTGGAGATGACGGGGATGAGCTTGAGAGAACACGACGCATGCATACGTCATGATTGGACGAATCACAGTAATGTACAGCCTTAATTTGCACCTAAGTGACAATTTATTCTTGGCTGTGAACATGTAGTGGAGTCTGCCTGCAGCAAAGGCAGCTCGGTCTCGCGCTATTTTAATGTGTGCGCGGAAATTGAGGCGGCTGTCAAGAGTTACTCCTACGTACTTGGCTCGCTTCTCCCAAGGGATTGGCTTGTCGTACATAGTGATCGGAGTGGGGAGAGGGGGGAGGATGCCCCTTCGCGGACTTACGAAAAGTACCGCTTGACTCTTGTCAGGGTTGACCTCAATCCTCCATTTACGGAACCAGTGACCTAGGTCGTTGGCTGCGGATTGAAGCTTATTAGCTATAGCGGTTGGACTAGTGCCCGAGGTGTACAGGGCAGTGTCGTCCGCGAACAGAGCTAGTTGAGCCTTTTTGCTCTTGGGCATGTCACTGTTATACAGTATGAATAACGGGGGGCGAGCACGGAGCCATGCGGAACACCGGCTCGTATGGGGTGAGGAGATGAGAGAGCGTCTCCTATGCGATAGCGGAAAGTGCGGTTCGACAAGTAGTCTCGTAGGATGAGCACGAGATGGTCTGGCATTTGCATGTCGTATATCTTATATAATAAGCCATTATGCCAGACTTTGTCGAAAGCTTTCGCTATGTCGAAGAACAGAGCGCCCGTCATAGTGCCGCGTTGGAAACCAGCGCTGATGTGCTCCACTATGCGGTGTACCTGTTGAACGCATGAGTGTTCGGGTCTGAATCCGAATTGCTCGTTTGGGATGAGGCCTTTGGTTTCAGCTTGATCTCTGAGTCGCTTATAAATAAGTCTCTCATAGATCTTGCCGAGAACAATAAGGAGGCTGATGGGGCGGTAACTCGATGGCTCAGACTTGGGTTTGCCTGGCTTTGGGATACCTATTACCGTGGCCTCTTTCCAGGCTTGGGGAAAGATGTTATTGCTCATTGCGCCATTGAAGATGGCGGTTAGTAGAACAATGAGCTGAGCGGGGAGGAGCTTGAAAACCCTATTGTTGATTCCGTCAGACCCAGGGGCTTTTCTGGGTCTAAGTCTTTTAATTATGTCGTGCACTTCGTCTGGAGTGACTGAAGGCAGAGGATCATCGGGGTCTTCTACAGGGGGGAGTGAGGTCCTACGTCCGACTTCTGAGTCAACCATGTGGAGGTGACTATCGTCCACAGGTTGAGAACTGGGGGAGCACTGAGCTTCCAGACTGTCAGCCAGGCACTCGGACTTCTCAGAGTCGTCAAAAGCGACGCTCTTGTCGGGTCTAGTGAGAGGAGGCAGAGTTGCCTCTTCAGTGGCTCGCAGCTTTCTTTGCAATTGCCAGAAGGCCTGGTGGGTGGGTTCGAGTTCGTCAAGCATGTCGTTCCAGCTGCTCTCACGAAACTCAGCAATACGCTTCTTTACAGCACGCTGTAAATTGCGCATGTGAGCTTTGTTCGAGTCGCATGGAAACCTGCTATAGGCACGAACGGCCGCGTTCTTCTCGGTTAGCAGTTCACGTACGTCAGCGGGTAGTTTCCAGCGATGATCGCTCTTCGCTGGAACTTTCCGTGAACAATCCTTTAGTACGGATTGAACGTGCTCTGTAAACGAGTTGATGGCGGCCGTCGTGTCAGCGACTGAGTCGATGTGGTCGGGGATGGTATCGAGGTGAGGTGACGTGGTCGATTTCAGCTTTTCGCTTACTTTCTTCCAGTCAGTCTTCACTCGAGTCAGAGGGGGCTGGTCAGGGTCTGAGTGACCCATCCGGGGGATTAAGTGCATGAGCACCGGCCTGTGATCTGAGTTAAGCTCGTGTAGCGTCTCGATTGAATGCAACTTAAGGTCGACATTCTTGAGTAGCGCTATATCGAGTATGTCTGCACGACACGAGGGGTCGTGCGGATAGTGAGTATTCTCCATTGGAGCTATGGGGTCAAAGCTAAGGGTTGAGCCTAGGTTAAATAACACTCTCCCCCTAGGTGAGGTTGAGGCGCTATTCCAGGCGGGATGTTTGGTATTGAGGTCACCCGCCATGATGACAGTCACTCAAGCCGAAGAGGGTAGTGAGGTCGTTGGTGAGAGGGGTGAAGTCCTCTGCACCGTTGACTGGTGGGATGTACGCTGAAATTATCGTAATTGGCCGATGCCCAGTCATGCCGAGCCGACAGGCCGAAACCTCAAGTAGGGATTCGAGGGGAGGGGCAACTATAGGGGTGCAGTGTAGAGTCCTCCTACTATAGTATATTAATGTGCCACCTTTGTGACATCGTGACCGATCGTTGTGAACTAACTGGTTGGCAATTTTAGGGTCGCGATGGTGGGGTTTTAAGGTTTCCTGAATCAGGAGTATGTCTATTTGATGGTCACGGAGGAAGGAGTTAACTTCGTCTCGCTGACCTCTGATGCCATTGGCATTGAAAAACCCTAACCTAAGGGCACGCGGTTTGAGCGTGTTTTTATTGGGTGTGGTACCCATTATCGTTTGTTAAAGGAGAGGTTTTTGAGGGCTGCGCCTATCTCGGGATAGGCGTTGAAGATTTCTTTTATTCTGAATCCGTCGTTGCCGGCAGCCCTTAGGCCTCTGCCTCGAATCTTGCGGGCAGCGGGGCGGCGGCGGCGGCGGCGCGGGAGCGGCAGGATCTTAGGCATACATTCAAATGGACCGGCCCTCGGAAACAGCGGCGCGGCAGCGGGGCGGGGGCGAACAGCGAGCGCCGCCGCCACCGCCGCCCGCAAAATTCGAGGCAGAGGCCTTAGTTCGGCTGCCATTTGGTCCGCTCTAGGGGAGACGTAGGCCGCGAAAGCGTCAAAAATGACATTAATGGAGGGCTCGTCAGCGCCCATGGGGGCTGAAGTCGCGGGGGCGAGAGGTGGTGCTTGGGCGGCCTTTGGAGGGGTCGCCTTTGCATTTTGGCCAGGTGGCCTAGGGGTGTGGACGTCCGTTGAACCCGGGGTGGGCTTGGACGTCGCTGCTCCTAGGGCTGGGAAAGCCTTCTGATGGTTGAGGCTGTTCCACGGCGAGATTCTCTGGGGGCAGAGACGCTCGGGCATCTGTGAAGTGGGCAACTTCACAGAAGGTGATTCGCGCTGTTGGCGAGCGGCGGCGCGCTTAGCCAGCTTCGGAGAGCTGGTTTTGGGCGCCTTGGGGCAACCACGGTAATTAGCCGGGTGCCAGATTTGGCCGCAAAGCACGCAGCTGGGAGGTTCTGGGCAGAGGGCCCTGTCTTTTGGGCGTGGGCAGTCAGCCGTGCTGTGACCACCTAGGCACTTTACGCACCTGTGTGGTGCGAAACAGTGATTCTGACTATGGCCATAAAGCTGGCAGCGATGGCACTGACCCACCGTGCTCGCTTTGTGCGGCTTCTCTATGCTGATGCCCGACAGGGAGCATACAGCTCGGACTTTAAAAATGGGGTGTGGTCCTGACTCAACTGGATCGCATACGACCAGGACCATATCGAATACTGTTCCACCTCTCGCTTTGTGGAGGCGGTGGAAAGCGGAGACGGGGACGTTTTGAGAGAGGACGTCCTCTGTTGGGATCTCCTTCGGGATCCTTCTGATGACTACCCGGGTTGACTGAGTGCCGGCATTTGTTCCGGCTTATATACCGGCCGTGTTTACCTTACAGATATACTCGTTTTTTGAGCCCATTTTTAGGGTTCCGTACCTCAAAAGGAAAAAAACGGAACCCTTATAGGATCACTTTGTTGTCCGTCTGTCCGTCTGTCTGTCCGTCCGTCTGTCAAGACCCTTTTTCTCAGGAACGCGTGGAGGTATGAAGCTGAAATTTATATCAATTACTCAGGTCTACTGTCCCTTGAAGCTGTGAAAAAATCAAACTTCTGAGCCAACGCAATCAAAAGATACAGCCGTTTATGCCGCAAATTTTCGACACTTGCAAGGGAATCAAAACCTACAGGGTGCTTCCCGTGAACTCAGAATCTTGAAATTTGGTAAGAAGCAACGTCTTATAGCATAGATAAAGAAAAAATTACGAAAACCATAAATTTTTAGTTACATCACATAATATATATTTTTTAATAATTTTAAACTTACTACCCATTTCCTCATAAACGCGTAGAGGTATTAAATTGAAATTCATACCAAATACTCAGGTCTATAATACCTTTAAGCTGTAACAAAATCAAACTTCTATGTCAACGCAATCAAAAGAAACAGCAATTTAAGCTGCATATTTTGAAACTCGCAAGTACTCGCAAGGGAATCAAAACCTAAAGGGTACTTCCAGTCGACCTAGAATCTTGAAATTTGGCATGAAGCAACGTTTTATAGCACACATAAAGGAAAAATTCCGAAAACCTTAAATTTTTAGTTACATTACAAAATATATAAACTTATTACTTTTTTCCTCATGAACGCGTAGAGCTATCAAGTTGAAATTCATATCAAATACTTAGATCTAATTGTCGGCGCAGTAATTACCTGGACTAGAATGACAGTTAACGATAAAGAGATCTTTGTCTTAAATTTATGCTCCTCCATCTTTCCCCATTGTAATGTTATGAATTTCATTTTGCAATAAAAATACCATAGTTATGACTCGATTGTCGTAATGAACGAACTTTGTAAACCTTGCAGGTTTGTACGGAACCCTCGGTGCGCGAGTCCGACTCGCACTTGGCCGGTTTTTGCCTTTCATTTTGCTAAGACCGAAACTTTCGTACCTTTTATTTGCGTATTAATTTCACTTTATCCTTACATATTATATGTCTTTGGAATCCTTTTTGTACGTACTTTAACTTAAACTAATTATTTTTAACATATATAAATATACAAAAAAGCCTTACAACAAAATTAGTCTAAGTTTGCTAGAAATGAACCTTTCATTTACACAAAAATCGCTATATCTTAAAAACTACTGAACCGATTCTTATCAAATAAACTGTACAATCGTTTTTATAATAAAACACAACCATTTACATAAGTTTAATCACTAAAAATACATAAACAAAAAAGCACGTTTTCAACTTACGTAAATATCCTAAACTTTGTACAATTTTCTAACTGGAGATATGAACTAAACAGCTTATTCAGATTCTAATAAAAATAGTGAACATAATCTAACAAGAACTATACACAAACAATTATACAATAATAAATTCTGATCAGAAAACTCTCAAATCTAAACTTATAAGAATCAACCTTACAAACTACGTTTCGAAATTATGGCGCTCCTTCCACTACTTGCGCCTCGCGTCGCTGCGGTGGTCTCGTCGCCGACAAAAACTTTATTCTAAGATTAGGATCTCTTCACACAAAACGCTTTTAATATTCTTCTAATATTAAAACATCATCCGGGCACGCCGCAATCGCGGCGGTAAGACCCCTCCTTGAGGAGTGGCTGGATAGGCGTCACGACGTCCTTACCTACCGCATGACGCAGGTCCTCACCGGACACGGATGTTTCGGGAGGTTCCTGTGTCTGATAAGGAGGGAGGAAACGCCTGGGTGTCACCACTGCGAAGATCGTCCGGAGGACACGGTGGAGCATACGGTGCAGGACTGCCCCGCTTGGGCAGAGCACCGCCGTGTCCTCACGACGGCGATTGGCGGAGACCTCTCGCGCCCGGCATTGGTCGAGGCCATGCTGCGGCGCGAGACGGAGTGGGAAGCGGTCGCCTCCTTCTGCGAAGCAGTCATGCTCGCGAAGGAGGAGGCGAGCCGCGTGAGGGGGAGGACAGCGACCTCCCTTCACCCCAGCCGCAGTGGTGGACGCCCACGGCGTCGGACGTCGCAAGACGATCTCCGGCCACCGTAGGCGCGGGCATGCGGGCGGCGAGTAATGGGCTACTCGCTGTCCGACCATGGACCATGCCCGGGTCGACGGCGCGTTGTGTTCCACGCGCGCCTCAAGGAGTGTCAGCATAATGACGGGGCCTGTAGAAGGCCATAGCCTGCCGGGGTCGCGGGACTTTCCCATTACCGTAACCCCGGTACGTAAAGGGCTAGTGAAGGACACCGTGGATTTTAGTCAGTACAAGTCTGACAGTCCCTCCCGCCCTGCCCTGGGTGGGAGGACTCATTTGATGATTTTACCACGATAAAAAAAAAATTAAAACATCATCAAGGGATGATGCTGGTGCCACAACATTACTTTGATGTCGAGCCCAACCAAGGTACCAGACTATGGGCATCACATGTGCGCAGCATCCAACTGTTCCTATTCCACAAATACAACTACAGTAATAGCCTTCTATACTATTTTCAATTATTTTGACTGGCAGAAATCAAAATATATGTGTAGTATATTTTATTGCTGTGGTGTCAGGATTTTATTTGTCCTCTTATCAATATACTTTCTTGTCATGAGTGTGCCTGGCACCATGGTTTCACTGTATAGTTCTACCACAAATGATCCATTCCGCCTTATATGTTCACCAAAGTAGCTACGTGCCTGCTTAATTTGGTATATCCCTAAAGCAAACAATATAAGGTCAGACATGGTCATTTGTGGAAAAACTTCTAGCAGCGGGTGATTTTCATCTATATTTATAAAATTAACTCTTCGTCTATTAACATTATTTTCAATAATGAAATGACCTAATGTATTAGGTAAATTCACCCGCTGCATTTAATACTGCCTCAGCATCTGGACGGTCTACCAGGGGAGAATGGAAAGCATTTAAAATAGCAGCACATATCTTGAAGTCATCCATTAAGTGGGAAGATGCTACATTAAAATATTCTTGGCGAAATAATTTAAACTGTAGTTTAAAACGTCCATTAACAACCTCAACAACCCATCTACACAAAGTTACAAGCCTACTTTTATTCGCTTTTATTGTAGACAATTGGGATTCCCCTGCGTCTAAAGATTCAGGTTTATAGACCTTATACACCGTGACTTTTTAGTCGTCTTACAACGGCAGCCCATTTCATCTATCCATTGACTAGTAAACGTTCATAATAAAAAAATAGGTATTTATGAGACTTTAATAATTGAAAAATAAAAATATTATTCATTATTATGAAACAAGGCGTAGTTAGAAACACCCTTGTCTCATAGAAAATGGCGATGGGATGATCTGCTCAACTCATGGGCTAGCAAGGCATACTCTACAGTTTGATACGTAAACATTTTTAACAGGATGTTTCATATTTCTGATGGACCTACTTAGTAATGATTAAAAATATTATTAATGATAAAAAAATAATAATCGCGCCTAGAGGTATTTTATGTCCGATACATTGAGTGGACCACTTTTGTAAGACAACTAAAAAGTCACGGTGTATATATTTTCTAATAAAGGCAGGGCATCTCGGAACCTTCTGTCCAAGATAAAAATATCACCAGGTTTAAAATATTGCCTGTATGGCCCATTTTCATTTTGAAATAAAAACCTCATAATATCTGCATCAGACGTAGATGCTGGATATGGGCCACATACATCTAAAATGTACCCATCAGTTGCCACCAATAAAAAAGGTTTAATTAAGTTGCGGTATTTGTGGAGGCTGAAGTCATTTTTTGATACAGATAATTAGATGACTTCTGTATATAAATATAAGTGCCATCAAAAATAATTATAGGCTTCCTTTCTTCCCTGTTACCAAACAAGCCCTCGGGTATTGTTAGGTTTTTATTTATAATATTTTCACGGTTTATGTGATCTAAACCTAAATGCTTAGGGACATATTGTGTTAATAAGGCTTCTCGAGCTTTCTTAAGCAGACGAGTGACTGTTACTTTATGTATTTTAAATAATGTTGACAGTCTCTCGTGTGAATCTCCTGTACGAGCTTTTACTAAAAATAACCCGAGGGCTGTTTTTGGAATTTTACAATTTGCCCTTAACTGAGGGACTTCTTCAAACACAGTTAAAAACTGGGCTCTATTTAAGCCAGTCCAATACCGTAAAAGATCATCATCAATATTTTCTATATTAGCAAAATTCAAGTGTACAGTTTGGGAATTGTTGTTTACTTCCATCATTTTTTCAATTTCTTCTGCACTGAAAACATTACTTAACATTTCCAAATTGAAAATATGGTCCCAATCATAGGTAGTCTTGTGATCTACACAAACCCTTGCATTTTCTGCGATATACACCTTATAATTAGACAGCACATTTTTTCTTAAGTACCCTGGTACTATGTGTTTAATTCTATATGTTGGGGTATATCCAAAACCTGCGGAGGCTCTTCTAGATTAGAAGCAGCTTCGCCGGCAGGTTGTTCATATTCTAGGCGAACAGCATTTTGAGCCCAAATCCAACAATCATTGCACACCAATGAATGATTACTGACCTGTAAAAACGAAGCAAAATAAACTCACACATTCACAAACAGATACATACTTCATAGATTTACAGTTGACTAATTTACACACCTCTCTAGGATGTATTCTTCTAGAAATGACATCTCTTTCTGGACCATTCACCAATAAATGTGTGCGACGTCTCACTATTCATGTTGAACATACAACACAATCATTCCTACTGTTTAGGTGAAGATTAGCTGCACGCTGTACATTTCTTCTAGCTGATACCCAGCATGCATAGCATACTCTGTCTCCAGGGAGTATCTAAAAAATAATATATAAATAAATAAATAAATAAATATTCCACAACTATCACACAAAGCCATCTAGTCCCAAGCTAAGCAGAGCTTGTGTTATGGGTACTAGACAACTGATAAACATACTTATATATTTCTAAATACATACATGTTATAGATAAATTACACCCAGACACAGAACAAATGATCGTGCTCATCACACAAACATTTGTCCTGGGTGGGAATCGAACCCACGACCTCCGGCTTAGCAGTCAGGGTCACTAACCACTAGACCAACAGGCCTGTCAAATATCTCTTAGGATTGTTATCAAGATAGATAAAACATTTTCATAGTTTCTATTATGTATTTTTTTCCCATACAATTGATGATCATTATCTTATTATCACACCAATCAGTCTAATGCAGGAGAATCGTAAGTGTAATCTGAACATATATAAAGATAAAGATAGAGGTGTATATTATATATAGGTAACAGACCTGTCTTGGAGTTATCCGTGCTGTAATTTCATCTCTCTCAGGACCATGTGGAATACTTTGTGATCTTCTCTGAGAGAGAGAATATCTACACCACACGCAAATATGTTGATATTGTCCAGAATTTGATGCTGATGATACATTGACTAGCCTGCAGGCACGCATCCAACATCCATGGCATACAATAGCTCCATCTGGTATCTGAAATTATTATCATTAAGTTAGTGATTCTATAAATTGTTGTTAAAGCCATATAATGAAAGCAAACTATTTGCAAATAATGGCTACCTGTCTTGGGGCAATTACATTCGATATTGCATCTCTCTGAGGCCCACTGCCTAAATAATGCGTCCTCCTTGAGGTTGAAGATAAAAGGCACCACACACATACATTTGATGGATTGATTGATGTGTCACTGATGGGTTCCATTACATTATCCTGAATTACTTCAGTAGTACTATGAGTACTCTCAAGAAGACTGGTGATTGAGTTAAAACACGCCTCGCATAATGCAGCATCAGTAGCAATCTGTAAAATATTTTTGTATTTAAATATAGGTACTCTGAAAACAAGTTCTTTATAGTTTCATGAAGTTTTTAAAGTCTTAAGAACTATTCACATTCACTTAATAGTTGGATGGATATTACAGGTTGTAGTTGCACATGTTTAAAACTGTTAGTATAAAATATATTCCTACCTCATGAGCCACGTCTTGTTCAATAATAAACAAAAGCTCTGGACCCAAATCTGCTGCAATATAGTGGACTTCATCACTGCGTATTCCTATATTGCACTTCACACAAGCCATTTTGCAACCTGCAAAACACAGAGAGGTAAACTTGTGTTTCTCACTTACTTAATATAATTTTTAATGTATTATTATCTAATTTTTCATTCATTTACCTTTAGTGTGAAGAAAAATAGAAGATTTCCAATGGGCAGACAAATCCAAATCGCAGATTCTGAAGTCGAGAACCATTAAACAAAGCAAAAGTCAATCCAAGAATGAGCGAATATCACAAAACCATTATAAAAAGCCGAAGTCGTAGAATATAAAAATGAGAAAACGTAAAATATCACCGAAAACCACGAAAGCCAAAATGAGATTGACTTGACTGGTACCTAATGTCATTGCATTGTTAACAAGTGGTTTTTTTTATTTTTTTTTTTAATCCATTTTCCCTTTTGGGAAGGCAAAGAGATCTAGCCCATGCAGCCTGTTCTTGAGGTGGTTTTTTTTATTAATATTTTTATGGCATGGCTTTTGGTCTTTTATGCCAATCAACAAGCGGTTATTTTGAGGGTTCAGAAACAAGAATAAAAGATTTTTGCAACGATGAAATCGTGGTACTTAATATGTTTACTCAAAAATATGTACAACGGAATAATAGTTTATTTAAACACTTCAAGAACACACACATTTTTTTTCTACTTAACATTAATTTGATGACACGTAATTTCAGAACGAATGAATTATGCAAACAAACGAGACGCCATGTTGAATAAAACATGGCAATAATTGAGAAACTATTTTTTTTGTGCACAACAAATCAGGCTTAAATCCACCAGAGAATATTTTTCCCGAATTTGTTGTATTTTTTCTTCTTTTTTGATATAATGTACTTCTGATGGCCGAAATTGAAACATCTCCTTTATTATTATTGTATAGCGAGTTCTAAACAAAATGCTTGTGCTTGCCTTTAATTCAGATACATGCAATGCTACTTAATTTTCAAATGCAGTAGTTTGCCTAATAAATAAATAACATAAAATAATCAATCAGCATGGAAACCAGGATATTCCTTTATCAATAATTTTTAATGTGTGAATATTTGAATGTTCTAGTTGTCTCTTGGCTACATAGAATTTCAATAAAAAGTATTGGATACAAGAAACATACCACTTTGAAGTTCCTGCTCTGTTTCATTACTCTCATTCTCTTCCTCACAATCATCATGTAATTCTTCTTTGATATCATTATGTTCCTCCTCGGGTTTAGTACTCTCATTGTCTTGTTCACAATCATCTTGTAATTCGTCTTTAATATCATGATGTTCCTCCTCGGGTTCAGTACTCTCACAATCATCTTGTAATTCTTCTACAATATTATCGCTTTCAAATCGACATTCATCAAGTACACAGTTAACATGCACTGTTGGAGTTATAATAAACCCATTGAAAAACTCCCTCTCATCTTGGTTTATTCTTGTTTTTGTCTGTAAACAGTTGTATTAAATGTTCAGTTAAGTCCTGATCGTAGTCACTACAAGCTATCCAAATTAATAGTTGACTTCTGACAGCTACATAAGATATCACCATATTTCACACAAGTGAACTTTGATGAAATGAAAGGTAAAAGAAACATTCTCCTTAATCACTTGTATTTTCCTTATTCATAACCCAATAACAATGTTACTCTCATGTGTAATGTTGTTATTGTTTTGTTTTAATAAAGTTATGTTCAATATTCAACAATGATCAACAAAATATTTTTAAAAGATATTTTATGCATTAATGCATGTGTCGTGAGTTTCAAAGTTTTTCTAGCAATGGAAAAACCTTTCAATGATCAACTCCCGCAAAATTGATATTTAGGGCTCTTATACAATGTCTGTACAATATAATGGAGATAACTTGTTCAATTCTGTCAATAAAAGTATTTTACTTGTGTAGTCGGAAACCAACCACCTTTAAATGGTAGCCATTTTCATTTTTAAATTGTTTTGTATGAACCAAGCAAACTAAAAGTACTACAACTTTGAGATCTTAATAAAAAGATCATATAAAATATAAATGTGCTTCAGCAGCATTTCCTGGGTACCGGCTGGCTCAAAATAAACATATTGTTGCATCCAAAACTATGTCCCATCAATAATATCTCCTAACACAAGTGACATAAGAATCAAGTTTTTGGTATCATTATTTAGATAAACTCAGCTTAACTTGTTTTAGGTGGATTTTGTAGTAACCTTCATTCAATGAAAAAACAAGGTAATTTGATTTAACCCTTAATTTAAAAATGATGATGCATTTGTTGATGATGAAGAACTTATTGTAACCATAATTATATCATCATAAACTCTTATCTATAATGTTTCCACCTACATTAATATCAATGCTAAGACTCACATGCTACATACAAATAATACTTTAGTAACAAGTGCCCCAGAACAAAAGTCAAACCCCACCTCATCATCCTCGTTCAACATCTGAGTGAACAGCTTCTCTGCTTCCACACATTTCCTCTGCAATTGACAGCATTGTTTTAGTCTAGTGTAGCAGAAGACACAAGCGAGCATCGGTCTACTGTCTTCAGTTACAAACTGCAACAAAAGTATTGTTTATTTAATTTATTGTGTACATGAAGTACTTTCCGTTTGATTAGAGAATGGTTTTCAATAAATCTTGCTTAAAAGATGCGTATCTTCAAAAGTTTCATTCTTCTCGCTTGCTTGACAATAACACAGTACTCGTGCTTGAACTGTTTACATGTATAATTTACTTACTGGAATGTCAGTCAGCTTCTCAAACAGTTGTTGCAGTTCCACATTGCTAACCATAAACATACGAACATCTTCCACTAAACATATTCTACACATTTGCAGCTTTTCTTCTTTCATGTTGTAATTTATTGAATTTGTTATTAAAAATACAGGTGTTAACAACAAATTATTCAATTTTTGACCAAAGAACCATGAAGTATCTGAAAACCTGAAGACAGGCAATGACAGTTCTATCCTGTCGAGCTGTCATCTGTCACTGTCATAATAATAGGGACGTTATCTGAAATCGATTAATCAGATATACGTTTCATAAACCGTAAGAACGGTGAATGTTAATCGTTACGTAGTTCTGAATAGAATGTGATTAGATTATTGAATGGTACTGGATAAAAATTCAAAATTGATAAAATTCATTCTTTAAGTTTGCTTCACAATAACAAAGTACTCGTTCTTGAATTATTTACGAATATCATTCTTTAGATTAAAATGTCCAGTTTATAGTAGGCCACTGAGAATTGAAGCCAAAAACATGAGGTAAATATTTCCCGCTTCGTTCGAGTAAACAAGTGAACATCTACTTCGATCAATAATAGCTCTATTATTGAATGGTACTATTATTGATCGAAGAACATCTCCAATCTAAACATTGAAATGTGTGCGTGGCGCTCACTAACACATTTTTAAAAAAGTGGCTTCACCAGGCCTGGCTCACTCCGCGGTGTAGGTATAAAACTGCAAGTACTAGCGGGGGCAACTTCGTAGATGCCATTTAGTCGGTTGTCGCGCGCCGCCCACTACGCACGCGCTTACTTAAATAATATTTAAGTTTGGTGTTTGGTTGTATTTACGCATAAGTTTAAAAAATATATATATATGATGAAGAAAAGCAAATACTGCATAACGTTTGGTTGTTTAAATAATAACAGTGATAGGAGCCTCACGTTTCACACACTACCGCGTGACTTCGAAAGGTAAGGAAAAAAGTGAATATTTATCTATGTAGTACATATTTATTAATGATCAAAAAACTATCTACCTGCTTGTGGTGTGCTTATTAATGTCATTCAAGTACCGGCTAGTAATCATGGTCAGTATGATTAGGTAGGTTACAAATTTGGCCTACAAGACGACGAAGATAAATAAAATAGACGAATATCAAATCTGACATCACTCTCACTCACCTAAGCTAAGCTGAATACGTAGGAATTATGATCGGTAGAAAGTAGGAAGATGTTTACGTTATTGTTTAGACACGTTCAAACTCAGAAAATGGCTACACTACGCATTCAAGGTCAGCGATCGTATTTCTCTTCGCGACTTTTTTACCTACTTACCTACAAAGACACGCAAGACGGGGCCTGTGACAATGAAATGAATGAAATGATAAGGACTAGTTACCTATTTTGCCGTAAACGATAACAATCGATCTTTAAAGTTATGACTACAACTTGGCCAGAACGGATTGAAACGGAACTAATCTTTTTGTTTCTGACAACGTTTTAAAATCTTTGATATTTGATGTAAACAAAGACCGCAGGTTTGTTAGATTTATTATTGTGCCACAAAACTAACGTAATAAGAGAATTAAACAATGCCTAAATAATGTAATTAAACAATGCATAAAATACGTATTCCTACCTAACTGTGCCCAAACTCGCGAGTCGCAACCCTATTGAGCTTGACCGACAGTAACCTTTTAATGTCGTTGGCGTCAGATAAACTAAAATGAACTCTCGCGCGTCACTATTCAGTTCATTTTTGCTTGCGCACGGGAAGTTTAGGCTATTATAAAAGTAGGTGGGTGATGCGGGTGCAAGTAAAAATGGACTCTATTGTTTCGTGCATAGATTTTACATTTGTTTGTTTTCTTTTTGGGAGTAACACTTCTGTACCTTTAGGTACTATTATGTATTCTGTGGCTTCACTTAAAACGTTTCGTTTTGTTTCGAACACGGAATATGGACATTTTTTAATCTCAAGTGTATATCATTTACTTACCTACCTACTGGAACTCTCAGCTTCTCAATTATTTGTTTCAGTTCCACATTGGTAACCCGTAGTGGTGGCCCACGACATTCAAATTTTCTTGTGTGTTTTGCAAATCGCATACCAGTGACAATTTGTAACTAGATCAAGTATTATCAAAAATATAAGAATGATCAAATCATTCGCTCTCACATAGATTTGGTCAAAATTAGTAAAATGTCCGTAATCTCACTAATTTTGAACAAATCTATATGTAATAAAAATAGTATTTATGTAAATAAAATAGAAATCATGAAGTTGTATTGTACATTAGGTTCTTTGAATGTTGTCTAAATATACATAAATATAAAAATAGTTTTATTTTAATTTTGTATTTTTATATGTACCTATGTATATTTAGACAACATTCAAAGAACCTAATAAAATAGTAATAATAAATTGTGAAGTCAGTGTGGAAATTGGTAGGAAAAGGAACACTTACAGGAATTTGTTAGTTGGGGCGTCTCTTCGATAGCTGCCTGTATTTGCTGGTTCACGCATTAATCCCACCAAATTTCACAAGAGAGAGTTGTAATGTTCACCACACAACACCATATAGTCTTTCTTAATTGTTTTTAGCGATCTTAGCGAGAGTGAGTTTGCGGGCGCGGGCGCACGGACAGGCGCGTGTCACCAATAGGGACGCGGTTTTGCGAATTAATGCGGCGGGGGTAGCTTGAGATGAACAGGACAGAAGAGAGTGGGAGTAAGAAAGGAATAGGTTTGAAGGGAGAAGGAGATAGTCCTTTCTCGAATGTGTAAGCATGTAGAGTTTAATGCAATGCTGTGCGTGTGCGTTTATGATTTTCAATAAATAATTAAATAAAACTAAAATGTATGTATAATAATGCAAATGGCGCAGACAACTCCCCCGGCCTAGAGGTTTTCCTCTAAACTAAAACTTTATAAGAACTTAAATACTTACTTAAATGAATTTATTTAAAATATAGAGTTATGATTTTTTTTTTTTTTTTTTATTGTGTAGGTAGAGGACAAAGCCGCACTACCGGGCGTATGTAGGAACCAGAAGCCGTTCTAACCTTCACAGTCCTAACTATATTATCCTTGCCAGGATAAGTCGCATCAATGACACCTAAAGGCCAACAGAGCGGGTGAGCGTTATTGTCTTTGATAATGACAATCGTACCTACTTCAATAGGCTTTGACGGTGTGTTCCACTTCTCCCGCTGTTGCAAGGAAGTGAGGTATGTACTCCCGACTCCAACGATGCCAGAAGGAATGAGTTATTTTATTAAGAAGTTGATAACGCGATAACCGATTGTCTGAAATGTCTGTGACATCTTCAGCAGGTAAAAATTTAAGCGGAGTTACGTTTAAAAAATGATTAGGCGTTAAAGCACTAATATCAGACGGGTCAGAGCTTAGAATACTTAGAGGTCGATTATTTAAAAGGCATTCAATTTGAACAAGCACAGTACTAAACTCCTCATATGTTAATATTTGAGAACCAATGACTTTAAAAAGACGAGTTTTGACACAACGAACATTAACTTCGCTGAGTCCGTTAAAATGAGGACCGTAAGGTGGGCTATGTTTGAATCGTACACGATGTTCAGCTAGTTTATCACCTATGTAATTTATATGAGATTTAGATTGAATTAAGGCGTAGATTTCATTCAATTTGCGCTTAGCGCCAATAAAGTTTGTGCCTCCATCACTATAGATCATAGCAACAGGACCTCTACGAGAAATGAAACGTTTAAAAGCGGCGAGAAATAAATCAGAACTAAGGTCAGAGACTAACTCTAAGTGTACTGCCTTAGTTGTTAGACAGACGAACACACAAATGTAAGCTTTGTGGCTCTTAATTCCACGTTTTCGGATATGAGTAATGTAGAAAGGACCACAGTAGTCCACAGCGGTATTAACAAACGCTTTCGCTTGTGAAACGCGAAAGTCAGGTAAATCACCCATAGGAGGGTAAGTATTTTGAGGTTTAAGTTTAAAACATTTATTACAACTATGCACACGTTGTCTTACAATGTTACGAGCGGATAAAATCCAGAATTTTTGTCTTATTATTGATAATAGAAGAGCGGGACCCGTATGTAAATTAGTTACATGATAAAAGTCTATTAAGAGTTGAGTGAAGCGTGATTTAGTTGGAATTAAAATGGGGTGCTTTTGACCATAATCAAGTTGAGAATGAGTTAACCTTCCACCTACTCTGAGAATATTATTCGAATCCAGAAAGGGGTTGAGTTTAGCGAGACTTTTATTTAAATTTTTATTAGTTTTTAAAGCGAGAATTTCTTCAGAGAAATATCTACTTTGTACGTAACGTACAAGGTATATTTCCGCGGTATCCAAATCCGAAACTGTGATACAACCACGCGAGTTTAGTAGCTTGCAGAATCGTAATATCAAAACTAAACTACGTAGTAAAATAGAATATTTAGAAATGCGGTCAATTAAAGATTGAATAGGTTGCGGACATTCTTGTGTTACTTTGCTCGAGAGAGCGACACCTCTAGTTTCCATTAATACCGAATTATTACTATTTAAATTGACCCTAAATGGCTTGATTGGCCACTGATTTAATGGGAATGGAACCCAATGCGGAGCGTTAAACCAAAGAGTTGAATCTAATAATTGTTTAGGCGTTACGGGACGGGAAACTACATCAGCGGGATTTTCAGTTCCGTCGATGTGAAACCAATGTTTAGCAGGTAATTTTGAATTAATTTCAACAATACGATTTGCGACAAAGGTATGAAATCTATGCGAAGGCGAGTGGATCCAGGTGAGCGCGACTGTTGAATCAGAAAAAGCAAAAATATTATTAATTTTACAGCGTTTACTTAAAACTTCTATAACTGAGTTCATTAAGTTTGCTAAGAGAAGAGCAGCACATAGCTCGAGGCGAGCTAAGGGCGTATTTTTAAGCGGAGCGACGCGAGATTTAGAAGTTAGTAAGAGGACTGATCCGTAATCTTCATCGTTAGAACTAACCCTTATGTACACAGCGGCACCATAACAGCGCTCACTGGCGTCTGCGAACCCAAGGAGAGTGATATGAGAACCACAAGCGATACCTACATGTCGTGGGAATTTTATTTGTTCGAGATAGGAAAGTTTTTTGTGAAATTGATTAAATTTATTTTCGATGTGAACGGGTACAGGATCATCCCAATCAAGGTCATGCTTCCAACATTCCTGAACTAAAACTTTCATGAATGCGACAACTGGACCTATAAGACCTAAGGGGTCGAACAATCGTGCGGTTGCGGATAAAACGGTACGTTTCGTACATTTAAGCGAATTACCATTTATTTTAAATTGAAAGGAGTCTTCTACAGGATTCCACTGCATACCTACAATTTTTGTATTATTAATAGCGTCAGCGTCAAATTCAATATTTTGCGGATTTAACTGAGTTGAAGAAATTTTATTTAAGAGTTCGGAACTATTAGAGATCCACTTTACAAGGTTGAAACCGCCTGACCTGAACATGGCGACCATTTCTTGATATGTCTGCTCAGCTATTTCAACGCCATCTAGCGAACATACATAGTCATCCATATACATATGGTTTTCAGCCTCGTGAGCCGCGAGCGGGTATTTGTCCCGACTATCAGATGCGAGTTGACGAACTACTCTCATAGCTAAATAAGGCGAGCTTGAGACACCGAAAGAAACGCGGTTAAATTCAAAAGTTGAAATCTCAGAATCTTTATTGAATCTGTATAAAATGCGTTGAAATGCGTGATGATCAGCGGAAAGATTAACTTGAAAATACATTTTTTCGATGTCTGCAACTACAGCAACGGAAAACATGCGAAGATTGATTAATAAATCGAAAATATTACTTTGTAGATTCGGACCTACATAAAGGAGATCATTTAGTGATTTACCTGAGCTAGTTTTACAGCTAGCGTCAAGCACGATGCGAGTTTTACTGGACTGTTTATCCGGGCGGTAAACAGCGCGATGCGGAATATAATAATGCGGGATATCGAGAGAGGGATCATTGACCTTGGCCAAGTAACCTTTGTCAATATAATCTTGAAGCGTAGCGTTGTAATTAGTTCTGATCTCGGGATTAGAATCTAACTTCTTTTCTAAATGAACGAGGGCGCATCGCCGTTGAGTGCGAATTCCCTAAGTCTGTACACGGAGCCTTAAATGGTAGCTGCACCGTGTATCTACCTGTTTCATCGCGAGAGTAAGTTGAATTAAATATTTGTTCACACGCCTGATCATCAGGACTCGTGTGAATCTTATTAGGGACGCTTTCCAGCTCCCAAAAGCGTTGCGTGAGCGTATCTAAGCTAAGCGTGCTAGTAGCGCACAGAAAAGTTTGCTCGCTTTTATTTTTGTTTGATTGCGTGGGGCGAGCGCGCGAAGCTATGCGAGGTTGACAATCAGCCCGACCCATGGCTATGTAGCCAAGGGTGGTTTCTACAGCGACGACCGAGGAGCCAGGTAAAGTTACCTTTCCACTTCCCAACAAAAGCGGGAACAATTCATTGCCGAGGAGGCAATCTATCTCACCGGGAACGTGGAACGCGTCATCAGCCATGGGTAAATTACGTAATGGAGCGAGATTTGTGATATCTATTGATACGTTGGGCAAGTCGTCAGTAATACGATCTAAAACCCAAGCGTGAATTGTGTAACAACAGCGGTGATCAAAGCGGGAAAATATTTTAAATGTTGTAGTACCAAACGAGGGTATTTTTGCGTGGCCTAAACCGAAAATAGAAGATTTATTAGGAGTAATTTCTAAGTTTAATCGTTTACAGCAAGCCTTTGTAATAAAATGGATCATTGAACCCGTATCAAGAAAAACGCGGAGAGTATAAGGTTTATTATTATTATAAGCGTATACGGAAGCGGTGGGCACCAAAACAGTTGTATTATTTTCAACGCGTGAGGTAGCCGAAATCACTGATAAGCAAGGACCGTTTGAATTTTCGCGCGCAGCGTTATCAGTCGGCGCGATCGGCGCATCGACATCGAGTGTCGCAGGAGCGGCAGACAGCGGGGGCGCGGAAGCGGGCGCGCGGGGCGCGGGCGCCTCGCGGGGCGCGGGCGACGCGCTCATTGCAGGGCCATATTCGGTTACTCGATTAGAATTGCTAAAGTTGTTTAAATGTATTAGCGAGTGATGTTTACGGTGGCAAATCGAACATGTATTTGCTGACCTGCACATTTTAATATCATGGAATCCTAAACAATTACGACAAAACTTATGTTTGTTTACAAGATCTAATCTATCTTTAGCATTTTGATTTATAAAAAGAGAACATTTATAAAGTGGATGTGTATCGGACGAGCCACACACCTTGCAGGAACGCACTGAGGTGTCCTGGTTGGTACTCGCGAAGGCTTGGCTATTTTTTGATTTAAATGAGGATTTATTATTTTCGTTATTATTATTACGAACTTTAGAGGGATTAGAGGGATTACGAAGCGTTATTATTTTACTTTGTTCTTTTAAGAATTGCGAAAGATGATTAAAAGTAGGTATTGCAATATGACTATGCGATCGTTCGAAAAGGTTAACGAACTCTTTATCAAGCTTACTTAGTGCAATATTATTTATTATAAAATCTGACAAGTCTTCTATGTTTAAGCGCCGTAAAGCGGCTTGAGCGGAATGGAATTGTTCAAGAAATGTATCAATAGATTGGTAAGGTTTAAATTGAATCATTTGATGTAAATACATGGAAGCTTGTACGCGCGTATCTTGATATTTTTCTATCAAAGCATTCCAGATAAGTAGGTAATTATTAGCGGTAGGTATGATGCCTGAGCAAACAGTTAATGCTTTGCCCGAGAGACAACCTATTAAATACTGAACCTTTTCGGCGTCAGTTAGATGCGAATTATCATGAATAAGACTTTTGAAGTTTTCATGAAAAATTGTCCATTTGCTGGGTGTGCCATCAAATGAAACAAGTTTTAAAGGCGGGAGTTTACGATTTAAAAACTCGAATTTATTATTAGTGTTATCATTAGTCGTATTTTGAGACTTAAGAATGTTAGATTCTATTGCTTTTATTTGACAATAGATTTCATCAAATGCGAAAAGTGGTGCGTAGTTCGGTTTCGTCTTTGACCCACTTTCTAATAAAGCTAGATTATAAGCATCAAGAGTTTCCATAAAGTTTGTTCTAGTTTGCTCAAGGAAGTTAATTCGAGCTAGAAATTGAGGTTTTACTGAATTAGGGTAAATACGCCATACGTCGGCCCCCCCCCAAACTTCGGCCGTCTGCACATTTTCAGCTTGCGTTCATTTAAAACGTAATATAGTGACAAATTTGCCGTTACTTTCCGATTACGTCACTCACTCTTCGCACACCGAGCATCCGAAGCGATTGCGCCGTCGAAGCGTCAAATTCATATCTAAAGTACCTTACTTGCTGTGGATACCCACATTTCGGGGATTGATATTAGAACGGTAAGACATTCCTTTTTTTTTGTTTTAAGCTTTATTGTCAGTAATTAGTGATTTTTACTATATTCTGAGATAGTTTTTTCAATGTTTTACGTATTGTTTTAAAGGAAAAATAGGAGGCCGTCAATAGAATACCAATTTTGAGTTAAAACCGGATTCTCGGCCGTGGCCGACTTAAAGTAAATGCAGTCTGTTTTATAAACTCCAATTGTACTAATTCTACTGGTTTAATAAGAGAATTTGCAACGCATATAGGCAAATAAATCTATTTTACGTTGAATCGCCAAATACCGGCCGGGGTGATATTAGTTGAATCTCGAGAAATAATGTACACGAAATAGGGGCCGGCTTTAGAAACATTAAAGATCGTAATGTCGACCAGCCTCGAATTCGAGCACAACTATACAGGCTGATTACTTTTTCTTATTTTCTCAAAATTAAATATTTATTATACATTTAATTTATGAATAATATAAAGATTTCAGTTTAAATATAGGACTTAATAATATTTAAAAAGCATAAGTTATCATAGCGCTTATTATGGTTTGGGAATATCACTACATAGTATAAAACAAAGTCAGTCCCGCTGTCTGTTGCTATGTGTGCTTAGATCTTTAAAACTACGCAACGGATTTTGATGCGGTTTCTTTTAATAGATAGAGTGATTCAAGAGGTAGATTTATATATACATAATATAGTAGAGATTGCACCCGTGCGGAGCCGGGGCGGGTCGCTAGTAAGATATAAATTGCTCTTTGGAACTTGCTACCTAATAAACCCATGTTAATTAGCTTAAAAAATATAAATGGTTGGTCGTGAATCTTTCATTAATTAATTAACTGGCATGTCACAAAAATCTGCCTTTAGAATTAATGCTTTTAATTTAAGGTACTACAATGACAGAGCAGGGAGATCCAGGGCCTTCACGGAAGCAAAGAAAATTATAAGTCAACAAACACGGAATTTTGAAGTATTTAATTAGATTTTTTTAAATTGTAATACCTAACTTTATTTTAGTGCAAATAAAGAATACTTTACCTACTATTAAACAAATACGATTAATAATGTATAATTAGTGAGACTCCTGCCAAAATATATCATATTAATAATATTAGTCTATCTTAATTTAAAACACCCTATACCCGGCCGACATTTGGGAAAAACGCGACCGACCATGGGCCTTGAATGGCCGACTTTAGGGTTTTTTCGTTTTCGACGCATCTAAACCTTAGTACTTTTACCTAGCAATAGAAAAGTCAAACTTATGCCCATAAACATGAAATATATTTATCAAGCTATCCAAAACCGCATCGGAAGCTATCCTTTCGTTGCAAATTGATGGTGCCAAACCGATCCCAAAACAGAAAAACCGTAAGGGGGCCGACATTTAGCGTATTTACCCTATCTACGGAAACCTGTAAGCCGAGATCGTAAATGGATTGCAACATTTGGAATAAATTTTCTTTTTTCGACTCAAATAAAAGAACTTTATGATCTTCCTCGTCAGAAACATAGGATTCTTTATCCTTACTACGCGTGGAAGCCATTTTAATGCGTTTACCTATTCGAGTTTTTAACCGTTTATTTACATAAATTAGATATAAATAAGAGTGAATGTACTTGCGAACTTGTGTAAACAAAATGGACTTGCCCGTGTGCGTTACGTTATGTGAAATATGCGAAAATATGCGTGAGATGAATAAAATTAGTTATAATATTTTAGATAAAGCGTGTTTATATTGAAATAAGATGCGTTTTTATAAAAACAACTTTGCGTTGATGAAAGATTGAGCGAGAAATGTGCCCTTTGGGCGCGCCTCGTGTATCACGTCGACGCGTAATGGCGGATGCGTAATTGAGCGTTTTTATTCTTTAGCGAATAATATAAATGCGATAAATATGATGTGTGTGATGAGTGTAGCGTAGATGCGTAGTAAATATGCGTTTTTTTTTATTCGGTGAGAAGGACCAGAAAACTTGGTAGGAAAAGGAACACTTACAGGAATTTGTTAGTTGGGGCGTCTCTTCGATAGCTGCCTGTATTTGCTGGTTCACGCATTAATCCCACCAAATTTCACAAGAGAGAGTTGTAATGTTCACCACACAACACCATATAGTCTTTCTTAATTGTTTTTAGCGATCTTAGCGAGAGTGAGTTTGCGGGCGCGGGCGCACGGACAGGCGCGTGTCACCAGTAGGGACGCGGTTTTGCGAATTAATTAGGGGTGTGACTAATATATTAATATTAGTTAAGAGATTAGTAATATTCTATGGATTCACAGATTAGTAATCCGACGAACTCTCATACGCTAATATTTAATATTCACATAATCTGGGATTCATTTCGCTTGGCACGGATCGGGTTGACTCTACAGCACGGAGTACATTCATTATTTATTTATAATCTGTTTTTAAGAAAAGTGAATGAACACTGAACGAACGAAGAATGTTTTTGTATCCGAACCTCAGCAAATTATTCAAAAAATACTGTTGTGTACTGGCGACTTCAGTGCCTTGTAAGAGGATTTTTTCAAAATCTAGTGAGTTGATTTCCGACCGACGTACTCGGCTATCATCAGATAAAGTAAAAAAAAATATATTTTTAAACACAAATAAAAAGTAATTTTTTTGAGTGTTTTGTTATTTATTCCGTTCCCACACCACGACTCGATTTGTTAAATTTTGTATTATACTCATTACTTCATTAGTACCTATCAGCTAAAACAATTTAACATTCATAATACACCTAGCAATAATAAATACCGAGATGATGCAGTCTACTGAACACTAATATTTAATTCGTCAGTGATACGTATTATCAGCTAAAACAATTTAACATTCAAAATCCACCTAGTAATAATAAATACCAAGATGATACAGTCTATTAAACACTAATATTTAATACGGCAGTAATAAGTATTATTAGGTCTTACTCGTAGTTAAATATCACTGATCTCAAATATTAGTTTAGATATTATAATATTACTAGACGAATATATTCATATTAGCTAATACGTAAAAATATCGGTATTAACCCAACTCTAGAATTAATGCGGCGGGGGTAGCTTGAGATGAACAGGACAGAAGAGAGTGGGAGTAAGAAAGGAATAGGTTTGAAGGGAGAAGGAGATAGTCCTTTCTCGAATGTGTAAGCATGTAGAGTTTAATGCAATGCTGTGCGTGTGCGTTTATGATTTTCAATAAATAATTAAATAAAACTAAAATGTATGTATAATAATGCAAATGGCGCAGACAGAAATGTTGCAATCTTTTTATTTGTAGGTTCCTCCTTTACAATATGACTATACCTACATATAGATTTAAAAAAATGTTAGCTAAATGATTTAAATTACTTTACTTTTGCATTCAAAATAATATTGAAAAAAAAAACAAAATTGAAATGAAATGATATTTAAAGAAGGTTAACAGAAAAAAACACTTTCACATGGAGTAGAGTTGGAGCCCCATGCAACTCATCCACTTCGAAACTGAGCCAAGGGACAGACCCTTAAAAAGAAAGATAAGGTGCTACTTGCACTTTATCTTTTGAATTAGGGGTCAATTCATCCACTTCTTCGCATGGGGACCAGGTCCACATTCTCTATTTACGGCAATAATTTCCATCTAAACTTTTAGTTGTTAATAGTTTAGTCTTTTTCATACGGTAATTATTTTAATCATTTTGAATAGTCTAGCAAAGTACAAGACCGCTCAGGTGCAGCTTAAAAAATACCCCCTTGAACTTATGCTAGCCTGGTACTTTTTCTGGTTAGTAACATTATTTCAGTTTCTGAGCTTGAAGCTGGAATTCTTTGCGGACGGTGAGCTACCCATTACTCCCATGGTCCAGTTGCCCCCTAATAAAAAAATAAGGTGCAACCGGTTCCCATGAACCTTTTTGAATTTGGCATAAATATTAGAAAAATATATAGCCGTGGTCCATCCAGGTGAACCACGACAAAAATTTATTGCCCATAGTACACCCAGGTGAAGATATCATGAGAATCGTGAGCAGGTTTTTGTTTACTCGACACTGCGAGAATTGAATACTCGTACGCCAGAAGCTCAGCTCGCCGTTGCAGTCTACACGACACATAACAGCTGGTGATCTTTCGAGTTGTCGCGATGTGGAGACGTACGTGTATTAATAAAAATAAATTAAGTAATAATAAATAAGTGTAATCCCGCGAAAGTGCGGAGGTCGAGGCTTTTTAAATGCTAAGACCCTCCACAATCGCGAGGTGTGCCGTCTCATAGAATATTTTTTGAAAATGGAAGTGGGTATGCACCGAGATGTGGTCACAGTGGACAAGGGACTCACTCCTCTGTCCATGCCTAAAGAGAACTGGCGCAAACCTGTGGTACTCAATACCGAAGACCGCAAGGAGGTATGGCAAAGCAAGGAGCTACACGGACGCTTCTACCGGGCTCTTCATGGGCCCGATGTAGATTTTCTAGCGTCCGAGTCGTGGCTACGTTTCCGTGACCTCTTCGGAGAAACTGAGGGTTTTGTCTGTGCGATTATGGATGAAGTTATCTTGACGAACAACTACCGGAGACATATTATAAAGGATGGGACGATTGACGTGTGTCGGGCATGCCATCGTCCAGGTGAATCCATTAGACATATTATCTCTGGTTGTTGTCGTCTTGCTAACGGCGAGTACTTGCACAGGCATAACCTAGTAGCCAGAATTATCCACCAGCTACTTGCTTTGAAATACAATCTTGTGGATTCTGAGGTGCCGTATTACAAGTATGTGCCCGACCTAGTTCTCGAACAAGGCCATGTCACGTTATACTGGGATCTGCATATCATTAGATAGGACTATTGTCGCCAATAAGCCTAACATAGTAGTGATAGACAGATCAGCGCGCCGCGCAATGATATAATCGATGTTACCATCCCACATGACGAGAACCTCGTGAAATATGAGAAAGATAAACAAATCAAATATCTCGACCTAGCGCACGAGGTTGTCGATATGTGGAATGTGAGCTCGGCTATCATTGTGCCGATTGTCGTTACTGCCAATGGCCTGATGGCAAAGAGCCTGGACGAACATCTTTCGAGGCTATCATTAGGGGGTTGGATCAAGGGCCTGATTCAGAAGGCAGTTCTCCTCGATACGGCTCGCATTGTTAGGAGGTTCCTGTCTCTGGAGCCCTAACCACCGGTAGCTTGGACCCTGCTCCCACACCGGCGGATCACTATTTTTATATTTTTAAATGTTTTTTTATTGGTTTTTTGTAAGAAATATTTAAAAATCGAATAATATGTTTTAAAATGAATAAATAAGTGTAATAAAGTCTATGACCATAATATTATGTGAAGAATTGGAAAAAAAAATACCAATAAAACACAGTATTTAACAAAAAGAGCGACAAAAAAGGGTTCGTTTTGGAGATAAGATGGCTAAAAGATCTTTAGTGAAATACATTAGATCTTTCCGTAGCCATTTTGAATTCGATAAACGCTCGTACGTAAGCGCAGCACACAAAAACAGAGGACACAATTATCCAGCTGGCACTAGCGAGTTACTGCCGAACGCGTCCAAAAGATGCGAGGCGAGGAGGCGAGTGAAACCAACTGTTTTGAACGGCTAGTTCTTGTTTTTCTGAAAAATACTTTGCAATGGAATGAAAGCTTTCTTTAAGAACCTGAGAGGTGTAAGAAAAAATAATTCTTATATAGTCATAATTGTTTTATCTGCGTATTTATTTTTGTAATAAAAAAAACGAGTAGTAGTAAGTTTTAACAAGTTTTTACATTGCTGAATTTTAAAATGGTAATAGGTTATTTACATTCAATAACAAGTTATCGATCGATTATCCTGGCCAGGAATCGAACCCGCTGATTTTGTAAAAACAAACAGGTCAGTACCTACCTGTTCGATTTCTGGCCAGGGCCATAGATTGTATAAAATGCAATAATGTAGTTTTAGTTTTCGTCATATTATTTTTCGAAATATTTCATAATTTCGGACAAATCCATCAACGCCCAGTTGAAAAATTCACCCTGTATATCGCGTATTAGTATATATTTTACTTACAATCATTAAGAAATTAAGTAATTTTAATTAAATCGAAGATTTTAAACTTATTCGGTGCCCCGGATATCAGACTTAGCGGAATGACGTAGTAGTAAAAATAATTCAAAGTAGTCATGTACTTTCGTAATACACACATCAAAAGTGTCTAGGGATCAAGCATTTTTATGCGGATTTCTTGAGATTGAGATGTGGCTTTGTAATAAATTTATGATTTTATAAATTTATATGGATCCTTTTTGGTGCATTTCATAATTTGAATCAGGAACTGTGAATCAAATTCGAGTAAAAGATGAAAATCAGCTGTCAATATTTTCCCTATAAAAACATACAACGCATTGAAGACATTATTAGTGCTACTGTTTCCCTACTACTGATTAAAACCAACGTTATTATGGAGCGGCGACGTCATTTAAGCAGGGAAGAAATGCTCAGAGCCGTGGGAATGATAGAAGCTGGTTCCCGGCAACGTACTGTGGCTTTAGCTCTGAATACAAGTCAGAGTATTATCAGTCGACTTTGGACACGTTACCGAAGCACTGGTACCGTGGCTGAGCGCCACACGGTGGGCTGGAATCGTCAAGTGGGGACTTAAGGATTAAAATGAGTATTTTTGAATTTTATGTACTAATACAAATATTTTTTGTTATATGTAATTTTTTTATACTTAGTATTTTTCGAGTTATAGACCCCTAAACTTTGTATGAAATATTAATCGGTTTTTGGTTTAATCTGACATGTTTTAATATTGTATTACAGAAATATAGCAAAAAACAAATTATTGGTAAACATTCTACATCACCCTTATTACGTCATTTGTTTTTAACAATACTCAATAGTGCCGTGACCCTCATTAGCGCATCGTCCATTGAGCGCAGCAAAATGATGACGTGTCATTATGTGATTGGATGATGAATAGCAGGTAAAAAATGATACGATTACATTTGAAAAACAACCATCCTCAGTACGTTGTTACACATCGTAATAAACGCACTATCCTATCTCACATTTTCGGAATACTAATACTATTTATTACGTAAAAATGTTCGATTTGTTGTCAAATATTGATATTGTTGTGCTATTAAAGGAAAGTGGAAGTTTTAAAAATAATAGTGTTTTATATAGTGCTATTAAATCTAGATTAGTCCCCACTGTGTTAAGTGCTGAAAACGATAAAGCGGTAAAAGCGTTTTGTGCAAAATATTGCTATAATCTGCAAAGGAGACGGCAAAATGCTCATAGCAAAGAGGAATTGTTCAGCAACAATAATAGTGAATGGTTATCATCGGAAATAAAGTGGCCTGATTTCATTGTAAGTGCATTTGAAAGAAACCAAGACTCTGTTCCTAGTACATCAAGTGAACATGAATCTCCAGCAAAAGTGTCTACTGCCACGTCAACGAATGTAAGTCCAAGAAAACCATTTTGTGAATTAGGACCTAAGCAAAAAAAGAGACGTACAGAACATATTCATACAAATATGACTACAGAGGAAATATCTCATGCATACATTATGAAATTACGAGAGGATGGTAATCAAGGAATATCTGAAATCCTCGAACACCTACTTAAAAATCCACAGGATGTGCAAAAAGCGAAAGATAGTCTTTTAGGTAAAAATGAAAAACCTAAATTTACTCCAGATGAAGCTTTGGGACTTGTTTTGTCCCTTAAGTTAACAAAGTGACAATATAATACTTTAAGAAAAAGTATCAAAGAGAAAAATGTCGACATGTTCCCTTCCTACTACAAGGTGCAAAATGCAAAACAAGAATGCTTCCCGCCAAAAGATGATATCACCTTAACAGATAAAACTGCTGGAATAAAATTGCAGCGTCTATTAGATATAACCACCAAAAGGATATTATTCAAAGCAATCAATATTGATAGCGCAGACTTTAAGGAGTTGACAATGATAAGCAAATGGGGAATGGATGGTGCCTCGAATCAAGCAAACTATAAGCAAAAAATGACAACGGAGGACAAAGTGGACAGTGCTTCGACATATGATTCAAGTATTTTTATGGGTAGTTTAGTACCAATAAAAAATATTTCTGAGGAACAAATTATCTGGGAAAACGACTCACCAAATTCTGCATATTGGTTTCGTCCAATATTTTTCAAGTTTGAAAAAGAGAATAAATCAACGATTTTAAGAGAGAAAACCGAAATTGAAACGGAGATAAATGAATTGAAGGAAACAGAAATTAGCGATTAATGAAGAAGCGGCTGAATCTAGAAATAAAGACTTTAGGCGATATCGCCAACACCATTCAAGGAAAGTCTGCAGAAGAGCTAATAATGAGGATATTTTCAATAATTTAATAATTAGTTCAGACCCAGTTAGTATATATCATCAAAACGTCATAAAATGATACGGAAACACAAACCATTTTCAGAAGAAGCGAAAGCCATGCTTCTTTTATCTACAACATTTGAAGATGATGAGCGGGAAAATTTGTTAATGTGGAACATTTAGAGAACGAATCTGAATCTGATGAAATTGTCTAAGTGATAATTTTGTGAGTGCGTGTGTTTGTGAGTGAGTTTGTGAGTGTGCGTATGAGTGGATTAGGCCTCCTGGAGACACCACTGATAAAAAAAAACGCGCTTAGTTCTCTACCTCAAAGGTGGTGTGGAAAAGGGAATGAAAAACAATTTTCTCCAAAATCGAAGAAAATCGAAGCAAGTGCTATATCGGATAATTTGCCTAAAAAATAGCGCAATCGAATACCGAAAGCGGTTATTTGAGAACTCTTGAGAATTAAAAGTTATTCATATAAAATCAAATTTCTCCATACAAAAATAAATTCAAATCGTTATAACTTTTAAAATATTAAGTATATACAAAAATCGCAGAAGAAAAATTTCTTGTATTTTGTGGTAGATCGCCAAGCCGTCTTTATTTTTTTTTTAATTGCTTATCAATTTTCGTGAATCCCTAAGTCCATTAGAGCTTGATTTCAGCCCACCGTGCGCCATGGAGGACGGTATCGCTGCACCACACGGAGACATTCAAATCTTAACTCGAAGAGCTCCAACAATAACCGCCATGATGTTAGCCGTGAGGCTTCATCACTCTTCAGGGAACTTAATTAGCGACCAAACAGTCAGAAACCGCTTGCATGAAGTGAACCTTCATTCCCGAAGACCGCTACGGGTACCACCTATAGCAATGCACAATCGTAGGATTCGATATCAATGGCAGAAGAACAATGGTGTTTCGTGTGCTTTTCTGATGAGTCTCGTTTTGGTATGAGACCGGATACAAGACGTATACGACACTGGAGAAGCCCTGGACGACAACAGCGATTAAAATCCTGCCAGGAAGTCCATCCTTATAGTGGTGGAACCATCATGGTATGGGCGGGTATTTGGATCGGCGGAAGAACTGAGTTGATTTGGATCAGAGGCAACCTCAACGCTCAAATTTATGCTGAGACGATTGTATCAGACGTCATCGTTCCTCTACAAGTGCAAATCGGTCCCTTATTTCAGTTAATGCATGATAATGCACGACCGCACACCGCAAGAGTTGTAAGACAGACTCTCGCCGCAGCTAACATCAATGTCCTGCCCTGGCCTGCTCAGTCGCCAGACTTGAATCCGATTGAGCATGCATGGGATATGCTACAGAGAAGAGCTCTGCCGAATATGGAGGGTATCCAGTCGCAAGAAGACCTTTTTTTGTTGTTGCAACGAACATGGGCGGCCATTCCACAGCGTGATTTGGATGAACTCATTTTGAGTATGCCAAACCGATGTTCTTGTGTTGTTAGTGTTCGCGGTAGAAACACGGATTATTAATTGTTTAAGTTACCCAATAAAATTTTAAAGAAAACTGTTATTTCAGTCTTTTTTTCGAACTTTTGTGTTAGTGGTTCAAATGTCAAAAATCCCTTTATTAGGAAAATGGCAAATTTCTTTATTAATGCAAAGGTGACTTGGTTTATCGTTACTGTGACAAACGAAAACACTTTATTTGATGAGTCCTTAAAAAAAAATTTAATTAATATCAATCAGGAGAAAAGTTATTGCAAAAATATATGTTGATCCCTAGACACTTTTGATGTGTGTAATAATAAGTCATTAAGTGTACGATGATGAAAACAGGTCGGAATGTTATGTTTTTACCTATCAAATTACCGTTCTACAGTACTGGCCATTTCATATCAAAATATTTTTTGTTTGGCTAAGAATTCTAATTTCAAATTAATTTTATATTACATTTTCATCGCATTTCAATTTTTTTCGTCATCATGTATCCAACATTAAAAATTCGAGTAATTATGGAATGTGAGTATGGTCGTGGCAACAACGCGGCACAAGGGGCACGCAACATCAACGACGTTTACGGAGCTTACACTAAAAACCAACGCACCACCTGCTATTGGTTTGCTCGCTTCCGTTCTGGAAATTTCGACCTCAAAAATGAACCTCGCGGGCGTCCGAAGACTTTGGTCGACAACGACGAATTAAAGGCGATTGTGGAAGCTGATGATACACAATCTACGGCTGAATTAGCAGCAGCTTTCGACGTAAGCGTCAAAACAATATTGGTCCATTTGCGTCAAATTGGCAAGGTAAAAAAGCTTGACAAATGGGTGTCCCACGAACTCAATGATCGCCAGCGCGAAGTACGCGTCGTCGTCGCGTCATCGACGTAGCTTGCACTGCTCAACAGATACACAAATGAAGGAATTTTGACTGCATTCACCTGCGATAAAAAATGGATTCTGTTTGATGACCGCAAGCGCTCAGCAAGTTGGTAGGATCCTGGTTAAGCACCTAAACAATGTCCTAAACGAAAAACATACTCCTAGAAAAGTGATGGTCACTGTTTGGTGGTCTAGCGCCGGTGTGATTCATCACAGCTTCTTACCTAACGGGGTGAGTATTACTGCAGATGTGTACTTTGAAAAACTGAACACGATGCTGGAGAAGCTGGAGCATCTCCAACCAGCATTAGTCAATCGCTCGTTTCCGCTGCTCCATCACGACAACGCGCGACCTCACACTGCACAGCAGACGGTCTCCAAGTTGCAAGAACTGGGGTTGGAAGCTCTCCGTCATCCGCCCTACTCACCAGACCTTGCGCCTACAGACTACTACTTATTCCAGAATTTGGATAACTTCTTGGCGGGAAAAAAAATCAATACTCGAGAGGCAGTACAAAATGCCTTTGAAGAATTGTTGCCTCCCGTCCAGCCGATTTCTTTAAGAAGGGCATCATTAAACTGCCACTGCGTTAGCGGCGATGCATTGATTGCATGGGTGATTACTTCAATGAATACAAATTAAAAATACTTGAAAAAAATCGTTTCAATTACATTATATAGATGATCACGTAATACCGGTCACGGTATTATGTGACCACGTAATACCGGTATTGAATACACAATACTTCTCATACGAGCTCTTTCATTACAACTTTTCTGACATAATTCATATCTTTTTAAGGTTTTTCTTTAGCGTGTATAACAACATGACTTTTTAAATGACCACTTCGACTAAAACTCTTCTGACATATGTCACATTTGTAACGTTTTTCACCAGTGTGTATAAGAACGTGACGGTTTAAATAACAACTTTGACTAAAACTCTTCCGACATATGTCACATTTGTAAGGCTTTTCATCAGTGTGTAGATGAACATGTCTTTTTAAATTACTACTTTGACTAAAACTCTTCTGACATATGTCACATTTGTAAGGCTTTTCATCAGTGTGTATAAGAACATGACTTTTTAAATGACTACTTTGACTAAAACTCTTCTGACATATGTCACATTTGTAAGGTTTTTCACCACTGTGTATTAGAACATGACGTTTTAAGGTACCACTTTCACTAAAACTCTTCTGACATATGTCGCATTTGTAAGGTTTTTCACCAGTGTGTTTAAAAACATGTTTTTTTAAATTACTAGTTTCACTAAAACTCTTTTGACATATGTCGCATTTGTATGGTTTTTCACCAGTGTGTATTAGAACATGACGTTTTAAGGTACCACTTTCACTAAAACTCTTCTGACATATGTCGCATTTGTAAGGTTTTTCACCAGTGTGTTTACGAATATGTTTTATTAAATCACTTTTTCTAGTACAACTACGGTGACACATATCGCAATCATATCTTTTTATTCGGTCATTCGCAGCTGTATCAGTATTATTCACATTATTATTGAGAGATTGAGAATTTGTGACAAGCTTTGTAAAATTAGAAGGAGCTGCAAACTTGTGTTTCTTGGTGTTCCGGAGAATTAGTAAGTCTGGCTGTTCAGTTTTCTTTTGCTGGAATGTCATTGTATCTTCTAGTCTTGTTAGTCGTACGTATAGCTGTGGTTTCTTCGCGTCGGACGCACCTGTGAAATTAAAGCTGGTAAGTAAGGAATGTTTCGGCCCCACCGCATTCGCGGCGGTAAGACCCCTCTTTGAGGAGTAGTTGGAGAGGCGTCACAGCGACCCGACCTTCCGCCTGACGCTGGTCCTCACCGGAGACGGATATTTCGGGAGGTACCTATGTCGGATGAGGAAGGAAGAAACGTCTGAGTGTCACCACTGCGAGGATCGCCCGAGGACACGGTGGAGCATACCGTGCAAGACTGCCCCGCTTGGGCAGAGCTCTCTTTTTTTTAGCGTGGTAAAATCATCAAATGAGTCCTCCCACCCACGGCCGAGTGGGAGGGACTGTCAGACTCGTACTGAATAAAATCCACGGTGTCCTTCAATAGCCCTTTACGTTCCGGGGTCACGGTAATTCATAAGTCCCGCAACCCCGGCAGGCTTTGGCCCTCTAGAGGCGCCTCAAAGTGTGTCAGCTTAATGACGGGGCCCCCTGTCATAATGCTGATACTACCACTTGAATAAAAAAATAACAAAAAAAAGGGGGCCCCGTCATTTTTGCTCACACTCTTTGAGGCGCGCGTGGAACACAACGCGCCGTCGTTCCGGGCATGGTCCATGATCGGACAGCGAGTTGCACATTACTCGCTGCCCGTATGCCCGCGCCTACTGTGGCCGGAGATCGTCTGCCGACGTCCATCGCCATGGGCATCTACCACTGCAGCTGGGGTGGAGGGAGGACGCTGTCCTCTCCCTCTCGCGGCCCACCTCCTCGTTCGCGAGCTTGACTGCTTTGCAGATGGAGGCGACCGTTTCACACTTCGTCTCGCTCCGTAGCATAGCCTCGACCAATGCTGGGCGCGGGAGGTCTTCGCCTATCGCCGTCGTGAGGACACGGCGGTTCTCTGCCCAAGCGGCGCAATCCTGCACCGTACGCTCCACCGTGTTCTCTGGATATTTGTCCTATACTAGGAATTATTTATAATCGTGTAACGAATTTAATGTAATTTGTATCGTAAAAATAGGTTGTGGATCATACAATTCTCTACAAAAGTGGCCTAGTAGCTATTTTTATCTATTTATTTTTAATTAGCTCTTTACGTTCCAGGGTCACGGTTACCCGATGAGACAATCCCGCGACCCCGAGTAAAGTAGACGTCCGGGGGGAAGACCAGTTTTTCGGGCCGGTAACCCTGGGATGCGGGCATAAAGTTTTCCTTAGGCACTGTAAGCCTAAGGGGTCTCTTTGCCCGTATGCGAATAGCCTGTCTCATGGACGCTCCAACGCGTGTCCCTCTGATTAGCAAAGGGCACAGCGGCAGAGCGGGCTTGCGGACGGTGAGTAATGGGTAGCTCGCCGTCCGACCATGGATCACCAAGCCCGGGTCGGTGGCGCGTCGTGTTTCACGCGTGCCTTCAAGTAGTTGTCAGCGAACTGACAGGGCCTCCTTTGGGGCCAAATGCCTGCTGGGGTCGCGGGATTGACTAAACAGGATACCGTGGCCACGGAATGTAAAGGGCATCCAAAGGAACACGGGTGGATTTTAGTCAGTGAGAGTCTGACAGTCCCTTCCCCCCACCCAGGACGGGAGGACTCATTTCATGATTTTACCACCCAAAAAAAAACTGTATATGATGACTTACTACCCAAGGAGCACTTAGGCGTTACCGACATTTAATATACTTATATAGCTCTTATAGAACTCAGAGTTCTTTTGGAGACGTACAGGTTTGTCAAGAAAAGATTCTATACTTATAAGGTTGATTTACCAGTTATTGTACAGCTCAAGCTGTACTAAATCTGTATAAAACAATCCACGTAAACTAAAAGGCGTTAGAACAGAATATTAATACTCTACTTTAAAACTCTAAGAATTTTGACACTTAAAGCTGATGTTTATACTTCAAGCTGCACAGAGGCTGTATTTTGCATGTAATAACTTACTACAGCTTTATGTGTTAGTATGGTATCACTCTATACTAGATTCTGTTTAATGGTATATGCAAACTCCTTTCTAAAACTTATTATTATTGCGTAATTGTACACCCTTATAAGTGTTAGAGTCAGAAATCAACGTCAAGCCGAAACGGGGTGTCAGGATTAATCATAAGCATCACGAGAAAAATCTGAAAAAAAAAAACTATCCCATGCAGTTTGAAAAATTATGGGCATTTTAAGAAAAACCTAGAAATTCTAGAAATGTTATTCAGGATTACGTTTTCAAAGTTCAAATGAACAAAAATAAAAAAAGAATAAACACATTAACCGAAAAATGGTACAGTTTGATCAAAGGGTCTAGCAGGATAAGGTAGGGTCAACGGCCCCAAAGAGATATTTCCAAAATAAATCATGGTATTACATCAGTGAGATGTATTATTACTATTGACGCGAATTCAGCCTTCAATCTCACTGCGATACGGAGATAATTGACTAAATAGACACTTTAGCAGGTATTTTTCAAAATTATTTTTTTCAAAAACTATTGTAGCTACACTAATAAAACCAAAGCGGTTTGTTAGAGGAGGAATTGCTCTACACTATATATTTTTTGCATAATTTTTTCGTCTTAATTACTATTATAAATAAATAAAAATATTTTTTTTTTTTTTTTTATTCATAGTTCACAAAGAGGTACAATTACAGAAAAAATATATAATATAGCTCACGACGTCTAGTATTACCACCATAAAGTGCATCAATATCAAATGGGTTCAACACTTCCAAAAAAAATTAAAACTTTTCATGACCATCTTGGCTAGTGAGGAATGTTCACCTGTCTTTTGAATAAATGTCCTTGTAAATATATACACCACCATAATATATTTACTATTGAGAAAAATATTAGTTAGTGGTCAAAAATGAAAACATAATATTAATTTTACTCTTTTTTTATTCGCAGTTCACAAAGAGGTACAATCACAGAAAAAAAATGTAATATAGCTCACGACGTCTAGTATTACCACCATAAAGTGCATCAATATCAAATGGGTGCAACACTTCCAAAAAAAAATTAAAACTTTTCATGACCATGACCATGAACTATGAATAAAAAAATAAATAAAAATATTTTTATTTATTTTTAATAGTAATTAAGACGAAAAAATTATGCAAAAAATATATAGTGTAGAGCAATTCCTCCTCTAACGAACCGCTTTGGTTTTATTAGTGTAGATACAATAGTTTTTGAAAAAAATAATTTTGAAAAATACCTGCTAAAGTGTCTATTTAGTCAATTATCTCCGTATCGCAGTGAGATTGAAGGCTGAATTCGCGTCAATAGTAATAATACATCTCACTGATGTAATACCATGATTTATTTTGGAAATATCTCTTTGGGGCCGTTGACCCTACCTTATCCTGCTAGACCCTTTCTAGGTGTTTCTTAAAATGCCCATAAGTTTCAAACTGCATGGGATAGATTTTTTTTCAGAATTTTCTCGTGATGCTTATGATCAATCCTGTCACCCCGTTTCGGCTTGACGTTGATTTCTGGGACACCCTGTATAGTACAGCTTTAGTCTGTGCTATGGACAATGTCCTTTTTATTGTATTCTGGTGATAAAATTGTGTGCCTAAGGCTTACCAAATAAACTTATTTTCTTTCTATAATGTGTCTATCAATATGTCTGTCGTCTGTTGATTCTATAAAACTACTCCAATTTGCCTTCGACATTTCACAATTAAAAAACACGTTGTTTAAGCCGCGAGCGATGTAAAAGGCGATATCTAACAATTGCTAGTGATATATACATGGATTTTCATTTTGAATACGTATACCTAATAAGCTGTACAATCTATGTTTTGAAACCTGATATACAGCTTAAATAATAAAAACATTCTAATATAATGCCTATTTATAGCCAATGGCTGTACAATGGAATCCAAAAACTGCGTAGTAAAGCTACAAGATCTATAATACCCTCCAGATATACTTTAGGCTGTTTAATATTTATCACCATTTTTGAATAAATAAAAACAAAACATAATACAAATCCAACGATATTTGACAATAACTACAGTTGCTATCGTAATAATATGCACAAGCTCTACACCATGACACCCAGCGGTTCCATGCAGGTTTATAAGTTCTAAGGGTTAAAGTACGCCAAGAACTTTTCAAAAGATTTATTTGAGAATTATCCCAATCGTTTAAATGATGTGCCCACCCCCACATTTTCAGACTTCCAACACAAGATCCTGAACTCGAGGTGGTGGCAGTCCCGTTGTTACATCTATTAACACTTGGTTCAGGTTCTGTATTGTGAATGGTGGGGCTAGAGCCCGGGCTTTGAGATCGCCGCGCCAGAATACTCGTTCCCATCTCGGTGCTACCAGTAGGTAAATTCCCGATGCCTGATTGAGGTAGCTCAGAACTTTGGGTATCAGAAACGGGGGCGGGAACACCCATGCCAGATCGAATGTCCAAGTAATCGAGAACGCGTCGTGGGCTACAGCTTGCGTGTCTTTTTGATCCTTCGATACGTAATAAGGGACTACGTGGGCGCTGCTGGAGGCAAACAGGTCCACTTGGGGAATTCCCCATTTTAGGAAGATCATTTTGGTGATCTCGGGCAACAGATGCCATTCGGGGACCTGGCGAAACCGTGATAGGTGATCGGCATGGTTGTTGTATCTCCCCGGAATGTAGTGCACGTTGATGTGAATTTGATATTGATCTATTAAGCAAAATAGATCGTAAGATATGTCCATCAACTGCGTAGATTTTGTTCCCCCTTCGTGACGAAGATACGCTACTACCGTGCGATTGTCGCATTGTATTGTGACTGTAGATTGGCTCAGATATACAGAATGACTTTGAAAGACCTTCAGTATTGCCAACATCTCTTTTACGTTGCAGTGACCATTTCTCTCGATCTGGGACCAAGTTCCCCATAGTGACTGGTTGTCATCTGGGCACCCCATCCTAAGTCGGAGGCGTCTGTCGTGATAAAGTGAGTTGCTGGGGCGTGATGCAGAATTGATGGATGATGTAAATTGTGGGTCCACCACCGTAGGTCGCTCATTGCATCTACAGGTACAGGATACACTCTGGTTGAATTGATTAGTAGTAGAGAGTAGAGCTCGATAATGTAATCTTCCTCTTTGAACAACAAAGCTCGCAAAGTTTAGGGATCCTATTATACTCTGCAACTTTTTCAGATCTTTCTTCCCAAGGTTTATAATTTCGCAAATTTTTGCCAATAAAGAATTTACTTTTTCCTTTGGTAGACATTTGAAATTTTGCCAAGGATCCCACAGTACGCCCAGATAAACCAGTGATTTCTTAGGTGTTAAGATAGATTTTTCGAAATTTATGTGCCATCCCAGGTATTGCAATGTATTTACGAGAAGGTTCACATGGCTTGTGAGAACTTCTGGGTCTTGGTGAGCCAGAAGAAAATCGTCTAGAAAGACCAATATTCTCACACCTTTGCTTCTCATTATTTGGGCAATCCAATTTGTTAAACTGGCAAAGGTCTTTGGAGCCGTGCTAAGACCGAATGGGAGGCAGGTCATTTGGAGAAGTTGTCCTTTGTAAATAAGACGTAGAAAACGCCTGTGGCATTCTGCTATCTTCAGGTGAAAGTACGCCTGGGAAATATCTAACTTGGTGGTCAGTACGAATTCGTTTAAGGCTTTTAAATTGAAAATCGGACGAGCCAACCCATCGCTTTTTGGTACCAGATAAAGGGTGGATAAGAAGCTTGGAGTTGGACTCGCAATTTCTAGGATTCCTTGATTCAACATTTTTTGGATTACTAAAGATATTTCCGACGACACTGGTGTGTGAAACGCCTTGTTGTCTGATCTGGGCATTACTAAAGGTGGTTTTCGTTGAAAAGGTATACGATACCCCTGAATTATTTGAATGAGAAATTCTGGTGCTTGCATTTCCCTCCAATGATGGACGAAGTTCGATAACTGACCCACTTGGAATATTTTCATGTCAATACTTTTTCTTTTTGGTATTGAAACCTGAAGGTGATGACCTTTGTTTATGACCAGCACGTTTGTGAGCGTGATATCTTTGGTTCTGTCTTGTTCCACGAGAACGAAATGAGTCTCTATCGCCTGTGCCTCTACCCTCTCGAGGATAGTTGTAGTACGTATGAGGCGGTCCTTGCGAAGGACATTGTATATTATACTGCAAATAGCCACCCTGGGAGGGGACATTACAGTTCTGACAGTCCTGTGGGGGCATGCTATTGTTATAATTCCTACCCTGTGAGGGCGGAACAGAGTATTGTCCCTGCGAGGGACGTATTAGCCATTTACCAACTTGCGAAGTTGAGGCGGAACCATAAGTTGATTTAGATGAGCTGGTCGATTTGGAAGCAGGCCAAAATGCTTTTTTGACACCACCCAGAATTAAATAAGTTGACTTCAGATGGAGGTATTTTCCTAATTGATGCTTTAACCAACGGATCGCGAATTGCATTAGTTATGCTATCTCTACGCATTTGAATTGTTTCAGCCCTATGTCCACAAACCATTTGCAAAAGGTCTGCCGAAACCTTACTAAATTCACTAGCAGTATAAATATCATTAAGCCTTTGGTTTATAGCATCGTAGCTAATTTCCTCTTTTTGGTCACAGACCCATAATATAAATGTACAAAGTTCCTTCTTTAAGGACTCTTTTTGCCTTAGTAAACCGTAAGTTAACGAAGCATAAGATCTCTCGGAGTAGCTTAGGTGTTTAAGCGTATCATAGGGTCTGATCTCTTCATTTGCTTCGAGTTCAACGAAACCCGGGCTATGATTATAAGATTTTTGGGTATCCGCGTAACGTACCTCACTCCAGTCCGGTTTATTGAAAAATTGAATTTCTTTTAATAAATCTAAGTAACGCACGTCTGTCTTCGGAATAGCCGGTTCTTTGAGCTTAATTTCAACATCTAAATTATTAAGAAAAGTACTACCTTCCTGCTCGAAATCATCTACGGCATAAAGGGAAATGGCATCATCGGCCACTGGATTATTATTAGGCATGTATTGATTAGGTAAATCGCTTGTTTGTTTCACTTTACACCCTGAGCGTCGGTGCTTATGCTTGCCCCCCCCCCCCCCTTTTTTTGTTACGGCGGCGACGAGCACTTTTGTGTTTAGACCTATGGTCAGAAGAGCTAGATGAACTGAAACTACTATCGTCCGAGCTACTACTACTACTGCTAAAATGTGAACGCTTCCGTTTTGTACTGGATTCCTTATTATTAGCAACATAGGAAGGGCCTGCGACCGGCTCATCGTGCGAAATCAACGTTATATCCTTATCCATTACAAAATATTTAAAAAATCGAACACCAAAACACTGGAAAAAAGGGATATGTAAAACGCGAACGTAAAACCGTTAATTTTATAATATTAACGTTGATTTACACTGTAATACACTTAGCAGTAACACACTGTAATAACACTAAAAATAATTTTAGTTAAATATCTAAGAACTGGTTGTCAGTTTTTTGATCGTAAGGAAAAATAATGACGGTTGAAGAAAAAGCTTTTTTTTTTAAATTCACCTGTTTCTTAAGCCACAACCGTCTTCGGCAAGGAAAAGAACGCCAATGAACAAAACGGGCGACGCGCGCTTCTAAGCGCGCTCCCCTCTCTGACCAGGTGACGACACGAGAGCGAGAAAGAGCTATATCGTAAGGAAAAAGGCACAGGAATCAAGATACAGCCTATCACAATTGTTTGTTTATGCTTCGAATAACGGTCAAGTGGTTTAATAACAGTTTATGCTAGTGATGTCAAACTATTTTTGATGAGTGTTCATTACACAAGCAGTCTCATCTAACGCTAACTATTGCTATCATCTGGGCATCCGGGCAGCAGCCGCTCTCAAGCCACTCCTGTCCAATCTCGGCGGGCCAAATGCCTCCTGCCGGAGGCTGTACGCCGGTGTCGTGCGGTCCATGGCCCTCTACGGGGCCCCCGTGTGGGCCCTAAGCATTCGGACGCGACCACTCAAGCTGGTCGCATGCCAGAGGGTCATGGCTATCCGGATGATCCGAGGATACCGCACGATCGCCGGCGAATCGGCGAACCTCCTTGCCGGATTGCTGCCCTGGGATCTGGAGGCGACTGGCCCTCCAGCGCGTCTATGAGTGGCGCGTGGAGGCGCAGCGTCGGGGCGAATCCCCGCTGCCTCGACAAGTCGAGGCGCGGCGGGAAGAGCTTCGGCGTGATCTCAGGGCAGTATGGAGGGAGCGACTGTCGCAACCGAGGTCAGGGCACGCCGCAATCGCGGCGGTAAGACCCCTCTTTGAGGAGTGGCTGGATAGGCGTCACGGCGTCCTGACCTACCGCATGACGCAGGTCCTCACCGGACACGGAAGTTTCGGGAGGTTCCTGTGTCGTATAGGGAGGGAAGAAACGCCTGGGTGACACCACTGCGAGGATCGTCCGGAGGACACGGTGGAGCATACGGTGCAGGACTGCCCCGCGTGGGCAGAGCACCGCCGTGCCCTCACGACGGCGATAGGCGGAGACCTCTCGCGCCCGGCATTGGTTGAGGCCATGCTGCGGGGCGAGACGGAGTGGGCAGCGGTCGCCTCCTTCTGCGAAGCAGTAATGCTCGTGAAGGAGGAGGCGGGCCGCGTGAGGCAGAGGACAGCGTCCTCCCTCCACCCCAGTCGCAGTGGTAGACGCCCACGGCGTCGGACGTCGCAAGACGATCTCCGGCCACCGTAGGCGCGGGCATGCGGGCAGCGAATAATGGGCGACTCGCTGTCCGACCATGGACCATGCCCGGGTCGACGGGGTCGCGGGACTAACGGATTACCGTGACCACGGTACGTAAAGGGCTATTGAAGGACACCGTGGATTTTAGTCAGTACAAATCTGACAGTACCTCCCGCCCTGCCCTGGGTGGGAGGACTCATTTGATGATTAAACCACGATACAAAAAAAAAACACCTGCGCATAAATTTAGACTCTGTGTCTAATAACTTACTGATGGAATAATCTAATACCACTTTTGAATCTCAGTTGAATTAATCAGAAGGATTAATAGAAAGATAGATAAAAGATTTATTCAGTGCAATACAGACACAAAAACAAATAGGTACATAAAAGGATACACAGTAACAAGAAAAATAAATAACTAGGTTAAAAAAAAGTGACAGATAACAAAAAAAAAGGTGTGATACCTACAGAGATTAACATAATTCAGACCTGACATAAAAACTGTGCGGTGTGTGTCTCAGGATTACACTAAATGGGTATCCAGCTCAGCATGTGTCAGGTTAATACCTGACGCTGATATTTTGCTGGATCCCTGTAGTGACATACGGACGCAAAGCGGGCGCGACCACACAGTCCAAGCGCCTGCTTCATAAAATGATCAAATTAATTTTTATATAATACTAGCTGTACCCTGCCACGCTTCGCTGTGGCACATTGTGATTGAATGGTTGAGAAGATATGTGACTGATGCAAAACATAGATAAAAACAATCCTTGATGCGGATTATATATCATGCTAAAATTTCAGCTCAATTGGTGCAGAACTTTTTGTGTTTTTGAAGCGTACACAAACCAACATAACATTTTAATATATATAGATTACTAGCTGTACCCTGCCCCGCTTCGCTGTGGCACAAAAAACTGTTTTTTCAACAAAAAAAAATAGATAAAAACAATCCTTGATGCGGATTATATATCATGCTAAAATTTCTTCTCATGTGACTGCGTCATTACGACTGCGGTTGTCAGCGAGTGTTATCCTCGCTTCCGGTAGATGGCGCGGTCACTGGTACAGAGCTGATCGTTAAAAAACTGTTTTTTCGCGGTTGCGGATATGTGACTGATGCAAAAAATAGATAAAAACAATCCTTGATGCGGATTACATATCATGCTAAAGTTTCAGCTCAGTCAGTGCAGTACTTTTTGAGTTTTTAAAGCATACACAAACCAACATAACATTTTTATATATATAGATTATTATAGTATGCTGAGATCTAAACAAAATGATTGTGCTTACCTTTAATCCAGATGCATGTAATGTTATTGAATTTTCAAATGAAGTGTATTAAAAATGTATTAGCGTGTATTCGGTTGGTTTGCCTAATAAATAAATAAATAAAATAATCTATCAGCATGGAAGCCAGGATATTCTTTCACCAATAATTTTTAATATGTTAATATTTGAATATTCTAGTTGTCAGTTGGCTATATAAAATTTCAATAAAAATATTGGATACAAGAAACATACCACTTTGAAGTTCCTGCTCTGGTTCAATACTCTCATTCTCTTCCTCACAATCATCTTGTAATTCTTCTTTGATATCATGATGTTCCTCCTCTGGTTCAATACTCTCATTCTCTTCCTCACAATCATCATGTAATTCTTCTTTAATATCATGATGTTCCTCCTCGGGTTCAATACTCTCACAATCATCTTGTAATTCTTCTACAATATCATCGCTTTTAGATTGACATTCATCAAGTACACAGTTAACATGCACTGTTGGAATTATAATAAAACCATTGAAAAACTCCCTCTCATCTTGATTTATTCTTGATTTTGTCTGTAAACAGTTGTATTAAATGTTCAGTCAAGTCCTGATCGTAGTCACTACAAGCTATCCAAATTAATAGTTAACTTCTGACAGCTACATGAGATATCACCATATTTCACACAAGTGAACTTTGATGAAATGAAAGGTAAAAGAAACATACTCCTTAATCACTTGTATTTTCCTTATTCATAACCCAATAACAATGTTACTCTCATGTGTAATGTTGTTATTGTTTTTTTTTAATAAAGTTATGTTCAATATTCAACAATGATCATCATCATCTGCCTAGTCGTTTCCTAACTATATTGGGGTCGGCTACCAGTCAAACCAGATGCAGCTGGATATCAGTCTTTTACATGGAGCGACTGCCTGTCGGACCTCCACAACCCAGTAACTGGGTAATACTATACCCCATGGTAAGACTGGTTGTCAGACTTTAGTGTTTCTAACAGTAACAACTGTCAAAGATCTACAAATAACAGCCGGGACCAACGGCTTTACGTGCTTTCCGAGGCACGGAGGAAACTCACTATGACAGATGGTCGCCCATCCACAGACCAACATCGGCAAGTGCAGCTTAACCCGGGAGATCGGCCTGTGCGGCTGTATTTATTTAGCCAAGAGCTAGAATATATAGAATATTCAAAAATGATCTTTATATGATATAAGATATTTTATGCATTAATGCATGTGTCATGAGTTTCAAAGTTTTTCTAGCAATGGAAAAATCTTTCAATTATCAACTCCCCGAAAAATTGAGTTTTAGGGCTCTTATACAATGTCTGTACAATACAGGGGAGATAACTTGTTCAATTCTGTCAATAAAAGTATTGTACTTGTGTAGTCGGAAACCAACCACCTTTAAATGGTAGCCATTTTTGTTTTTAAATCGTTTTGTATGAACCATGCAAACTAAAAGTACTACAACTTTGAGATCTTAATAACAAAGATCATATAAAAAATAAATGTGCTTCAGCAGCATTTCCTGGTTACCGGCTGGCTCAAAATAAACATATTGTTGCATCTAAAACTATGTCAGAACAATATCTCCTAACACAGGTAACATAGAATCGAGTTTTTGGTATCATTATTTAGATAACCACGGATTCTGTTAGACAAGTAGATAATAAACTTGTTTTAGGTGGATTTTGTAGCAACCTTCATTCAATGAAAAAACAAGGTAATTTGATTTAACCCTTAATTTAAAAATGATGATGCAATGATGAAGAACTTATTGTAACCATAATTATATCATCATAAACTCGTATCAATAATGTTTCCACCTACATTAATATCAATGCTAAGACTCACATGCTACATACAAATAAAAGTACAGAAACCGTATTACTGAAGAGAGCCACACATAATACTTTAGTAACAAGTGCCACAAAACAAAAGTCAAACCCCACCTCATCATCCTCATTCAAAATTTGAGTGAACAGCTTCTCTGCTTCCAGACATTTTCTCTGCAATTGACAGCATTGCTTTAATCTAGTGCAGCAAAAGACACAAGCGAGCATCGGTCTACTGTCTTCAGTTACAAACTGCAACAAAAGTATTGTTAAAATAATGAATGAAGTACTTAGCGTTTGATTATAGAATGGTTGTTATTAAATCTTGCTTAATAAATGCTTATCTTCAAAAGTTCATTCTTCTTGTTTGCTTCACAATTACAAAGTATTCGTGCTAATGGTTATGTTAACATTTTTTTTTTATTTTTACTTATATTTATTCTACAGTACTAAAATTATATACAAACTATAAATAAAAACTTACTTAATTGTTTACATATATATCATTTACTTACCGGAATGTCAGTCAGCTTCTCAAAAAGTTGTTGCAGTTCCACATTGCTAACCATAAACATACGAACATCTTTCACTAAACATATTCTACACATTTGCAGCTTTTCTACTGTCATGTTGTAAACTAATTTATTGAATTTTTGTTAAAAACACAGATGTTAACAACAAATATTCAATTTTTATTTAAAGAAATATCATTTAAATATCAGAAGACCTGAAGACTGACAATGACAGTTCCATCCTGTCAAGCCGACAGCTGTCATAATAATAGGGACGCTGGTATTACATACGAGTAGATAGTTTTAGACTCGGCGGCAAGGTGTGCGTTGATAGGTTGATGTTGAAGTGAAGTTATTGTTTTTGTATCGAATATTGTCGATTTAAGTGTTTTATTTTGACGTAAACTTCAATCGATATTATTCTTTGTGTCTGTGTTGTATCAGGTAGTGTTAAACGCCTAGGAAGAAATCGAATCTCGGTTGAGTTCCAGTCACATCAGGATGCGAACAGCTTCTTAATTAGCCCTATTTTAAGTAAAAATAATTATATTACCTCAATCCCACAATATAATGTCACCCGTCTAGGACTAGTTCGAGATGTTCCTACGGAATGGAATGAGGATGAGGTTATACAAAATATAAGGGTTCCTGCTGGATGTGGCGCTGTTATTAAGGCTAGGAGAATGAGCCGTAAGGTAAGCTCTCTTGGTGTGACAGAATGGAAACCTACTCAAACTGTGGTGCTGACATTTGATGGGCAAATTTTACCCAAACGTGTTTTCTGTTTTTTCTCCGCTCTTTCGGTCGAAACGTATATGTACCCAAGCATCCAATGCTATAACTGTTGTCGATTCGGCCACACACGTACGGTATGTCGCTCAAAACCCCGTTGTTTTAAATGTGCACAAGACCACCCAGGAGATGGATGCCAAGTTTCATCTGACCTTGCATATTGTGTTTCCTGTACTGGAAACCATTATGCTAATGACAAAGCCTGCCCTGAGTTGGGTCGACAGAAAGCCATCAAAGCTCTTATGGCTGAAAAATTTATATCATACTCTGAAGCTAGCCAGGTCTTTCCACCAGCTTCTAGATCTTATGCTGAGGTATCAAAAAATTCCCTAAAGAGCAAACCAGTTCACAGTCCTCCTCGTGCCAGAAGCCCTTCTGTTCCTTCTACCCAAAAATCTTACCGCAAAACTGTAACTCTAAAACCCAAATCCCATGCACCACTTAGTCCCACTTATGATAAGCAGGCTCATCAAGCCCTTACTCAAAACTATTCCTTCTCCGCTTCCCAAAATGGTTGCGCTTACTCTAGGGAAGGTGCAACCAGTCCTAACCAAGTTTCCTCACAAAACATCCTGAACATCATTTCCAGTATGCTACTGACTGTATTAGCTAATCCTTCCCAATCCCTACCTGACCACGTTGCCAATAAATTGACCTCAATTGTGAACTATATCCACAACATTCCATCCCCTAACCTTGCTTCAGTGGAATGTGAGGAGTATTACTCCTAGGAAATCTGACCTACTCTACATTATTAACAAATTCAAACCATCAATCTGCAGCATTGCCGAGACATGGCTCCTTTCTGAGAGTAATTTCAGAATTCCATGTTTCGGTGCTGTCCGTGATGACAGATCAGATGGATATGGGGGATGTGCTTTGTTCATCAATAACAAAGTACCATTCTCCCAAATTCCGCTACCCTCCGTTGGCGACAACATCAATGTTGTTGCTGTTAAGGCTGAGGATATAATTTTTTTTAGTTTTTATATCGCACACCCTCGGGTAGAGGATCTTGTTCTAATAAAAAATCTACTAAGTTCTGTTCAGGGTCCTCTACTTGTTATGGGGGATTTTAATGGCCATCATTATAGATGGGGTTCAGCAGTCTGTGACAACTTTGGTATAGGATTGGCGGATATGCTGGATGAACTAAACTTGTGTCTAATTAATGATGGCAGTGCCACACGCAGGTCTGCTCCAGGGCAGAACGACAGCTGTGTTGACTTGACGTTCTGCTCATCCAGCATAGCCAGCCTTTTTAATTGGAGTCGCTTGGATATGACCTATGGGAGTGATCACTATCCCATCATGGTTGAAATCCCTTCCAAAACCATCCCTGACAAAACCTCCCCTCCCTTATTAAAATACCAATTGAACTCAGTAGTTTGGGACCTTTTCTCTAAAATTTTGGACCTAAGAGTTTCAACCCTCCCACCTATCAACTCTGAGTCAGCTGAAAACTGCTTCTACTTATTCTCCTCCACAATATCTTCCACAGCGGATGATTGTCTCCCGTCCAAAAAACCGCCATCTGGCAAAATACCTTCTCCGCCATGGTGGGATAGGGAGTGCTCTGCTGTGATAAGGGCTAGAAATGAGGCAGAAAAAAAATTCAATTCCGACATGAGCCTGGAAAATATCACTTCCTTCCAACATATATTGGCTAAGTCGAAGAAATTACTCAAAAACAAGAAGAGACAAGGTTGGCGGAATTATTGTGATTCGTTGAGTCCATCCACCCCGGCATCAGCGGTATGGCGTAAATTAAAATCATTCAGAGGCAGTTTGGGACCTCCCTCCGGGAGCATACTGTCCGCGGAACTGGGTAACCAGTTTTTCCCAAAGCTCGCTCCAGTATATGTTCCCGGAAAGGATGAGTGTGTCGTTTCGGGGTCTCAACTAATATCGGATGATCCTCTGAACAGACCATTTTCTTTGCATGAACTGAAATCAGTCCTCGGTCATGTAAGGGATTCTGCCCCTGGAGTTGATGGATTCCCTTATTCCTTCATTTCCAAAGCTGGTGATAAGACCCATCAATACTATCTGGACTTAGTCAATTACTGTTTTAATTCTGGTTATGTTCCTCCCGAATGGAAGGTTCAAGTCGTTATCCCCATATTAAAACCTGGAAAAGACTCTAGGGATCATTCGTCGTACAGACCAATTGCGCTATCGTCCGTACTTATTAAAATTTTTGAACATTTAATTAAAAGCCGCCTGGAATGGTTTGTAGAGAATAAGAGGCTGCTCTCAACGTCTCAATTCGGCTTTAGGAAAGGCTTGGGTACAGCTGATAGTGTGGGTACCCTCACATCAGACATCCGGCTGGCCCTAAGTAGAAATGAGTCTGTGGTAGCTGTTTTCTTAGATATTTCTGCTGCCTATGACTCGGTTCTCCTCCCAGTTCTCAGGCAGAAAATGCAAGAGCTGAGAATCCCGGATAGGATACGTCAGATCATCTGCAGTATTTTCTCAAGCCGTACTGTTCAACTCAGGATTCCCGGGGAAAATTTTGAACCGCGATCGATCTGGAGAGGCCTACCTCAGGGATCCGTCCTTAGTCCCCTTTTATACAATATCTATACCTCTGATCTTCCTTCTTGTCTAAATCTTAACTGCAAAATTCTCCAATATGCGGACGATATCGCACTATTGGTCTGTGGCAATTCCATCGAAAACGCAGCTGAGTCCATGAACATCTCTCTGTCCTCATTAAACCAATGGCTCGCAGATCACGGGTTATCTTTAAGCGCTCCAAAGAGTACGGCAGTAGTCTTTACCCGAAAACGCGTTACCCCACACATAGACATAAATATTGATGGCCAAAGTATCCCAATAAAAGAAAAGGCCAGATTCCTGGGTGTAATCTTGGACTCCAAATTGTCAGGAGTGGATCACATCAACAGCACAATTAAAAAATGTGACCGCTCGGTTTCGGTTCTCAAAGCTTTGGCAGGTGTGTGGTGGGGAGCTCACCCATGCACCTTAAAACTGGTGTACAATGCTCTAGTCAGAAGCGTGTTGGACTATTGTAGTTACCTAATTGAGCCATGTAATAAAGAAGCTCTACGTAGACTAGATTCAGTCCAGGCCAGGTGCTTGAGAATCGTGATTGGTGCCATGAAATCCAGCCCCATAAATGCTCTCCAGGTTGAATGTGCAGAACCCCCTCTGAGCCTACGTAGACAATACTTGGCAGATCGTTTTTTGTCCAAAGTTTTCTCCCTTTCATCCCATCCTTTACTCCCAATTTTAGATCAAATCTATCTTTCTCTTAACTTATCTTCTTACTGGAATAATAAATCCATTCCGTTGATGAACAGGTACAGAGAGCTTAAACACCTCTCTTCACCTGTTTGTCAACATCCCACTCTTCCTGTGTTTTCTTCGGCTTATGAGGTGACCCAATTCAGGCCAAAAATCGTAACGGGACTTGGCATCTCCAAAAATTCCCAGGACGTAAAAAGCGACTTCGATCAGGCCATATCTAGATACTGGGAAGGTTGGAATTTGTTTTATACGGATGCATCTAAACTATCCACAACAGGTTGTACTGGAATCTCGACATATTTTCAAAATTCTAAAATTGCTCTTTTATTCCAATGCCCACCACAGACTTCCGTGTTCACAGGAGAATGTATCGGTATCCTAGAAGCCATTAATTTTATCTACTCCCACAATATTAAACATTCAGTAATTTTTTCAGATTCTCTTAGCAGTGTTCAGGCCGTTAGTCAAAATCAACTTAAATCTAAAATCCACAGCAAAATTATCATTGACATCCTTAAATCGCTTTATATTTGTACGAACAAGGGTTTAAACATTGAGATAGTTTGGATACCCAGTCACTCGGGTATTGTTGGCAACGAGTGCGCCGACTCCTTGGCTAAATATGCTACATCAAACCCGGTTGACCGGAAACATTACGTGGTACATAGTTACGACCTTAGGGCGGATACCAAGCAGAAGCTCTTCAAATTGTGGTCAGCAGAGTGGCGAGTAAGTTCGAAACTCAAGGGGGCTTACTATGCTAGTCTCCAGCCTAGCATTCAGCGGAAACCCTGGTTTTACAAATGTCCTAATTTATCAAAAAGAACAGTTTCATCCTTATGTAGATTGAGACTCGGCCATTGTTGCACTCCTGTGTTCCTTCACAAGATTCACATTCGAGACAATTCTTTGTGTGAATGTGGTCTTGATGATGGTACCCTTGAACATATATTTTTTTCATGTCCGTTGAATTCCCAATCCCTAGACTTGTATCATAAGCTTTCCAAAATTAAAACTCCTCTCCCTACTAACGTCAATTCCCTCCTGACTAACTTTTCTCCCAAACTTATCCAACTCCTATCAGAGTTTTTAAATGAAAATGATATTAAATTGTAACCCTTAAAATGTCCCATACTGTAAATATGTAGATAGCTCTTATTGTACAATATTTCGATAGTTTTAAATGTTATGTTCACTAATATTTAACAAAAAACGTTGTTGCTGTCTTACAATTTCTACTAACCCATACGCACACAACTACCGCTGAGTACAAAAGTCGACGGCTCAACATATTGCCCGGCCGTCACTACTCGACACTGGCAACCATAGTCACCGACTGTTGCCAAAAAAAAAAAAAAAATAGGGACGCTATCAGCACGCGCAGCATGACCAATTCTATCTCTATTCTACCAAAAATAGACAAGTTATTTCATCGTTATTTCTATGAAAATCGACTGTTTTTTTGCACAAGTATGATACGATTCGTATACCATTAAAGAATATAAACATTTCTTTTCTTTATTTTAAACATTACTACTTACGCTTAAATCGATAAAATCTTTCTACGTTCTGTAATTTTGTCTGTTCTCCAGTCGACAAAGCCCGTTTCTACGGCGCCATGCTATAGCTGTTTAGCTGAATCGTGCATTTGTAACAAAAACGGCCGTTTATGTTTAGAATGTACGATTTACGCTAAACAGCTATATATGACAGCTCAGGGAGATCTTCAACAAAACACGGGAATTCAATAGAATATAAATACTTTTATTAATTAGCGTTTAGCACGTATTTTAACAAGTTGTCAAATTTAGCGCCAAAATACGAAGAAGGACGCTCGTTCCAAGGCACCATAGACACGATCATGATTAGATAATAGACACGGACCGTTTGTTGCCAAAACTAGTGGTGTGACATTAACTGCGTTATCTCGACTAATCCAATGAACGTAACAGTCGGCCATCCGTCACAGTAACGAGTCCCTTCGTTCGTTGCTTTGTACAATTTATTGGTGGCTTATCTTATTAATATGTATCAACTAATATACTATTGAAATTTTCTTATCCTAAATAAATAACTATAGACATACATGCTAAATAACAGCTTACAAATTTAACAAGTTCTGTTCAATCAATTTTATACGCCATAGTTGTTCAAAACACAAACATAAATTAAGTAAAACAAAAGTGCTATTTCTATTATTTCACTCATACTCACTTTCGACAGAATCATAAATCACTTTCGCTATATTATTCTCACTGCAGCTCAACAAAGGATAGCTACTTCTATTCTTTCACTATCCAATTTGATGAGGTTTGCCATACACAACTCTCATGCTCGGCTCACGTCTGCTCAAGCTCTGAGTCATGTAGACAATCTCTATCAGTAATAATCTTTCTTTTCTCGAATAATCATATACTCCTACTTACAAAACATGTAAAGTTCAACAATAATCTCCAGTAATCATCACTTGAGGAACAAGCAGGGGCGTTAAAATTCATCCAAGGATATATTTTATCTACAGACATTACGTTTTTTTTTTACAGTTTACCCTTTCGAGTTATCGGCGTATCAACAATGAGGTATCGATCATTAGGAAGCACACGCGGTATTTATGTCTAATTGTATGTCTGGAAGAAAGATGTCCCAAATATCATCCGCTTTCCCGTGAGTCACACTACCTAACGATGCTAAGATTGTGCGATTACACCGATCGACCTGGCCGTTTGCACGTGGAATCTAGAAGATGAATTTTCATTTTTGTAATTGTTGTGAACTCTAAATCATGTAAACCAAAACTAAAAAAAATCTTTATATTTGTCATTCTCATCGTAACTTACTTAAACTTCAAGAACACTTTTAGATTTATTCTGAGCATTATTATTTTGAGAATTGCCTTTATTGTTAACGCTATTAGATATTTTTGGGCAATTATTCGAATTGTGGCCTAAAAAATTGCAATCCGTTACCGGGTCACCGCAACGGGGGCTCGGATGCTGGAGGTCCCTGGCGCGACTAGCGGCCCAACCGCTGACGCTCTGGCCGAACGGCTCAGAGCGTCCTTAAATGCGGAGGAGGCCCGAGTCTCCAGACCCACCAAGCGCGCAGACGTGCGCATATTGGGTCTGGATGATTCCGTGACGGTGGAAGACGTAGTGGCCGCCGTTGCCAGGACTGGGGGTTGCCCTCCCGAGCAGGTGAAAGCGGGCGCCCTGCGTCCTGACTTCGCGGGGCTGCAGACCATCACGGTCAGCTGCCCCGTGTCGGCGGCCAAAAAAGTTGAGGGGGGCCGAAGGCTCTTGGTTGGGTGGGTATCTGCGCAGGTGAAACTGCTGGAACCCAGACCTCTGAGGTGCTACAGATGCCAAGTGGGCAACCACGCGGCATGTAACTGCACTTCGGAGGTGGACCGCAGCGACAGGTGTTTCCGCTGCGGTCAGCCCGGTCACAAGGCCGGCTCGTGCACTGCCCCGCCGCACTGCTTCGCATGCGCGGCGGCTGGCAAGCCGGCCGATCACCGGGCTGGGGGCAAGTCCTGCGCCCCTCCCACCAGAACCAAGGGCAGAGGTAGGCCCTCTGCCACCGTCGTCACCGCCACACCCGCCGCCGCCGCCGCCACTGCCGCCGCCGCCGCCGTGGCTGTACCCCCGCGAGGGGCCCTGGAGGAGGCTGCAATGGACTCCGATTAATGGCTCCATTGCGCTTCCTCCAGGCGAACATCAACCACTGCGCCGCTGCTCAGGATCTCCTGCTCCAGAGCATGGCGCAGTGGTTGATAAATGTGGCCGTGGTCGCCGAGCCGTATTTTGTCCCGCCCAGGAATGACTGGGTGGCGGACCTGAACGGCTCGGTGACCCTCATCTCGTCGGCCGCCGCCGGTACCCCGCCCCTCGATCGCGTCGAGAGAGGGCGTGGGATCGTCGCAGCACGGTTCGGGGAGATCGCCGTGATAGGCGTTTATTTCTCCCCGAACCGAACTATCGCCGAGTTCCAGGACTCCCTATCGGAGCTGGGAGACGTCGTCGTCGCTTTCGGTTCCCTCCCCGCGCTCGTCCTCGGGGACTTCAACGCCAAGAATGTGGCTTGGGGTTCCCGGGTTACGGACTACACGCGGGGCAGGATGCTCGAGCACTGGGCCCTGGCGCATGGCCTAGTTATCGAGAACCGGGGTTCCGTCCCAACGTGCGTGCGGTGGACGGGCGATTCGGTAGTGGACATCACGTTCGCCACCTCCGGCCTGTCGCCGCGCGTCACAGACTGGCGCGTTGTAGAGGAGGTGGAGATCTATTCCGACCACCGGTATATCCGGTTCGACGTCTCCGCCCAGACCTCAGACGCGCCGGTCCGACGGAACCCAAGTGGTCCGCGATGGGCGCTGAAGCAGCTGGACCGGGAGCTATTCCTGGAAGCCTCGATCGTGCAGGCCTGGGTGTCACCACCGGACAGGCCTGCCGACATCAACGACGAGGCGGGGTGGTTCCAGGAGGCCATGTCGGAAATCTGCGACGTGGCCATGCCCCGGGTCCGGCAAGGACGCGCCCGGCGTCAGCTGTACTGGTGGTCGCGCGAGCTAGCAGCGCTGCGCGAGGCGTGCGTTGCTGCGCGACGCCGGTACACCAGGTTCCGCAGGCGCCGCACCCGATCTCCGGATGCGGTGGCTGTAGAGACGGAGCTGCAGGATGGCTACAGGGCAGCGAAGACCGCCCTCCGCGACGAGATCTGGCGGGCCAAGGAATTGGCCCGCAAGGAGATGCTGGAGGCTCTGGACGGGGACCCATGGGGCCGGCCCTATAAGTGGGTGAGAGAGAAGCTCCGCCCCTGGGCTCCCCCGTTGACGCAGAGTCTCCAGCCTCAGTTCGTGGAGGACGTGGTGAGCGCCCTGTTCCCCTCGCGGGAGGAGCACACTCCCCCGCCCATGGCTCCGTCTCCGGCGGTGCCTGAAGCTGACGCAAACGCGGACCACAGCGACGACGACGTCTACGACGCTCCGGAGGTGACCGAGGTAGACCTGAGAGTGGCGGTACAACGGCTCAAAGCCAAAAATACCGCCCCAGGACCCGACGGCTTGCCAGGAAAAGCCTGGGTCCTGGCCTCGGGGACTCTCGGGCCTCGACTGGGTGGGCTCTTTAGCGCGTGCCTGGAGAGGGGCCAGTTCCCGCTTCGTTGGAAGACGGGGAAACTGGTCCTGATCCAGAAGCCCGGGCGCCCTGCGGACTCTCCGTCCGCATTCCGGCCCATCGTGCTGCTCGACGAGGTGGGCAAGCTCTTTGAAAGAGTAATTGCAAACCGCCTCGTCGGGCACCTGAATCGGGTGGGCCCGGACCTTGCGGAGAGCCAGTTTGGCTTCCGCAGGGGGCGCTCGACGGTGGATGCTATCACGCGCGTGAGAGCCCTCACGACGGGGGATGCGGTTTCCCGGGGCAGGGTCGTCTTGGGGGTGTCTTTAGACATCTCCAATGCCTTTAACACCCTGCCCTGGAGTTGCATCAGGGAGGCACTCCGGTATCACCGGGTGCCGACCTACCTCCGTCGTATAGTCGAGGACTACCTGACGGACAGAGCCGTCATCTACCCCGGTCACCGGGGAGAGTGGAACCGGCGAGAGATGTCGTGCGGTGTTCCACAGGGATCGGTCTTGGGGCCGCTCCTGTGGAACATCGGTTACGACTGGGTGCTGCGCGGCGACCTCCCTGACGGCGTCGGCGTAATTTGTTACGCCGACGACACGCTCGTCCTGGCGAAGGGAGAGTCGCACCAGGCGGCGGCCGACGTGGCGACGCAGGCGGTAGCGACAGTCGCTAATAGGATCCGGCAGTTGGGACTCGACGTGGCGCTGCACAAAACAGAGGCCATGTGTTTTCATGGCCGTCTGAACGCGCCACGTTCAGAGTCCCACATTACGGTGGAGGGGGTTCGCATCGGCGTCGGGAGGACGATGAAGTACCTGGGACTCGTCCTCGACAGCCGGTGGAACTTCAGGGAGCATTTCCTGCATTTGGCCCCAAGGCTGAACCGGGCAGCAGCCGCTCTCAAGCGGCTCCTGCCCAATCTCGGCGGGCCAAATGCTTCCTGCCGGAGGCTGTACGCCGGTGTCGTGCGGTCCATGGCCCTCTACGGGGCCCCCGTGTGGGCCCTAAGCATCCGGACGCGACCACTCAAGCTGGTCGCATGCCAGAGGGTCATGGCTATCCGGATGATCCGGGGATACCGCACGATCGCCGGCGAATCAGCCAACCTCCTAGCGGGATTGCTGCCCTGGGATCTGGAGGCGACTGCCCTCCAGCGCGTCTATGAATGGCGCGTGGAGGCGCAGCGTCGGGGTGAATCCCCGCTGCCTCGACAAGTCGAGGCGCGGCGGGAAGAGCTCCGGCGTGATCTCAGGGCAGTATGGAGGGAGCGACTGTCGCAACCGAGGTCCGGGCACGCCGCAATCGCGGCGGTAAGACCCCTTTTTGAGGAGTGGCTGGATAGGCGTCACGGCGTCCTTACCTACCGCATGACGCAGGTCCTCACCGGACACGGAAGTTTCGGGAGGTTCCTGTGTCTGATAGGGAGGGAAGAAACGCCTGGGTGTCACCACTGCGAGGATCGTCCGGAGGACACGGTGGAGCATAAGGTGCAGGACTGCCCCGCTTGGGCAGAGCACCGCCGTGTCCTCACGACGGCGATAGGCGGAGACCTCTCGCGCCCGGCATTGGTCGAGGCCATGCTGCGGGACGAGACGGAGTGGGAGGCGGTCGCCTCCTTCTGCGAAGCAGTAATGCTCGTGAAAGAGGAGGCGGGCCGCCTGAGGGAGAGGACAGCGTCCTCCCTCCACCCCAGCCGCAGTGGTAGACGCCCACGGCGTCGGACGTCGCAGGACGATCTCCGGCCACCGTAGGCGCGGGCATGCGGGCAGCGAGTAATGGGCGACTTGCTGTCCGACCATGGACCATGCCCGGGTCGACGGCGCGTTGTGTTCCACGCGCGCCTCAAAGAGTGTCAGCATATTGACGGGGCCTGTAGAGGGCCAAAGCCTGCCGGGGTCGCGGGACCAAGGGATTACCGTGACCCCGGTACGTAAAGGGCTAGTGAAGGACACCGTGGATTTTAGTCAGTACAAGTCTGACAGTCCCTCCCGCCCTGCCCTGGGTGGGAGGACTCATTTGATGATTTTACCACGCAAAAAAAAAAAAAAAAAAATCCGTACATTTATTTATGGGTTTCCGGCACTGCCAACTCATGTGTCCAGGATCGTTGCAGTTAAAGCATGTTAAGTTTCCCTTAGATCGATTTGTCATCATACCGTTAACTCTCGGAGCGTCATTATTCGACGACGGGGTGGCGTTTGAAGAGCGCGTATCCTTCGACTGAGTGTCCCTCCTAGTGTCATGTAAGTCTTGTAGTTGATTATTTTTAACTGTTTTAAAGAACTCTAATGTTTCCTCGGGCTTGTCAAACTTCGCGGCCTGTGCGCTTAAACGTACGCCTTTATCCTCTATACCGAATACAATACAATCCACTGCTTTTTTCCCAAATATTTTACATCGGTTGAGCAAATTTATTTTTGAAAAATAATATAACTCCAAAGATTCACCAGGGCGTGCCCTTCTATTAAGCATTTCCGTCAATAGTTCGGCGTAATTTTCAGTTGAGGGGAAAGATTTCTGTAATATACACTTCCATTCTAACCAAGAATGCTTGATAGAGGGTAAACCCTGGTACCAAATTTTAGCATGTCCAGTCAGCTTGGACAGGGCATAGTGCGCAGTTTGCTTGTCGTTCCAGTTGTAAATCTCCGCGCACTCATCTACTTTACTCAACCATACGTCAATAGTTTGCTCTTTTGTAAGAGGGTCGAACTCTGGGATGACGTTATTCAATGAAGACGACAGAAACGATTCACGATCTCTGCCTCTAAAAAAATTTGCAAACTCTTCAAAAAAATCTGATTGATCAGCATACCTCGATTTCTTCCGTTCGGGGCTCCTGACGTCACTTCGTGGAGGAGTAGCTATTTCTCGCGCTGGGCCCGTAGATTGTTTGTAAGAGGTCGCGGCTACATCGCGCGTACGTCGTTCATTTCGCATCTGCAACTCTTCTTCCAAAAGGCGTAACCTCTGGCGTAAATCGTCATCATCATTTGATTCACGACGGGAACGACTGCGCCCAAGGAGCCGCCCTCCACCTCCTGCGTCACGTGTGGTTCGGCTCCTGCTCTGAAGATGACGAGTGCTGCTCCGCCGATCGTCACGTCTTATTCGGCTGCGGCTGCGGCTGCGGCTGCGACGCTCCTCCTCGCGTGCGCTCATAGTCCGGTCATCCGGCTGTAGCGACCGTCTGGCTGGAGTTTCAAGTCGCCGTCGCTCAACGTCGTCGTACTGTCCTCCATCCATCTGGAACTTGTACGCATAGTTTATATTAGTTCAAATTGACGTTAGAGGTAAAAAATGTTTTTTTGCTTTAATATACCAAACTTTGAAAGAAGAAAAAATATACACTAGACATATTTTAGACATAATGGTCACCCAAGATAATTCTTATACATCGGCGTAATCTCACGATATTTCGTTAGTAATTTCGTATAAAATTAGTTAAACAAACAGTACTCTCCAATGTAAATCATTGCATGTTTCCGTACTTCGTAATGATTACAAAACACGGGCTCGATCTAACCCACATGCATCCTCTCTTTTATCAGTATTAAAAAAAAAACATAATACCTAATCAGTTACGGGGTTTTCTTAAGGGATTCACCCTTATTTCTGTATTTTCATCCCCAGAAACGTATCAATACAACAAAAACCTTACCTTCGAACTTGTTGATGGTTCGTGGGCGTTGCAAAAACGGTATATTTTTGCTGTGATCCCACTTCTGAGCTATGACAGCTCAGGGAGATCTTCAACAAAACACGGGAATTCAATAGAATATAAATACTTTTATTAATTAGCGTTTAGCACGTATTTTAACAAGTTGTCAAATTTAGCGCCAAAATACGAAGAAGGACGCTCGTTCCAAGGCACCATAGACACGATCATGATTAGATAATAGACACGGACCGTTTGTTGCCAAAACTAGTGGTGTGACATTAACTGCGTTATCTCGACTAATCCAATGAACGTAACATATATTTCAAGTGTTGACAATGTGTTATAAAATCACGTTATTGCATTTTCTACAGTAATTACAGACCACATTTTGTATTTTTGATTCTGTTTACGAGTTATGACATTTTTTCGATTGGCGGCGCTAGTGGACTGTAAGAGGCCCCTTAACAAGATTGAACAGATGTCCCGACTCCAGACTTGATGTCAAAACTTTGAATTCAGAACGAATACGGCTTACCCAGAAGATTTGAGTTTTTTGCTGTCAGCATACAGAGGTACGTGCTCATAAAAAACATTAATTGGAAACTCCAAAACCCCTCAGACCTATTCAAGAGCAGCAGAAATAACATTTGCCGTAACATTTCACTTCATAGACACAACAAAATTTTATTACACTCTTGTTTAATGCCTAAACCTTCTATTTAGTACCGGACGCAGTTGCAACTGCTACGGGTTGGTCATCCGTACTCAGAGTTTGACCTTTGTTTGTATATCTGTAAGGTTGGTTGAATATTAAATGAAACAACCGACAATACTATATAATGATTTATTAAACCAACGAAAGTCTCTACATACACGGACCTTATAAATCTTAATAATAAGGCAATAGAAGTCGCATTGACGCGTGACCTTGTCGCCGCGCATATGTGTTGTAGGACACAACTGCATGAGGAGCGTTTGTTGCGGCTACTTGTGTTATTTGAGACACGGAGAGGTAAACATGGTGTTTTGCAGCGTATCCAACTGCGGAAACTCGTCCAAAACTTGTAACTTAACAAAATAAGGGATAACATTTCATATGTAAGTACTTAATTTTTGAAATATTGTCGTTTTTAGTAAATATAAACAAATCAAATATTTTCACCACCGCTACTACGATTTATCACGAAAAACGTTTTTTTGAAGTGAAAACTTCTTTAGCGGCGTTGTGCACTTTTTTGGAATGGGTAAAAAGTGTTAAACTCGCGTCAGGACACGTGACACGTGAATGTTCGTGTGTGTTTATTACTATTGAAGTTTTCACTTCTGCCGGCACTCCCAGAGTGGAACCCGTTTTTTTTTATCAAATCAATAACCATCAATGCTTAAGCTTGATCTCTATGAAGAAGAACAGGCAAGAAAATCCATGGACACTCTTTTTAGATCGCCAAAATTATCACAGAACCTTTGTTACATCATTCATTTTGAGATGGTACATTATGTGAGAACGATGTAGCAAGTTAAAAGTGTCCATAGTAAAAATTAAAATAAAGACAATTCAGAAATAAAAATATTAATACCAGACCAGAGAGATGACCAGTCCCAACTGACAGCGCCCGTTCACGAACATGACACATGTATCAGCACCATTCAGCTCAACCATTTTGAAGGGAGCTAGATGATCCGACACACGCGCCACCATCAGCGAGACATTTGAGTGAGCATGACACACTCTCAACCGCTAGGGTCATTCAAGTCAACAAGAGACGTAGGTGCCCAGTGAGTCACAGCTCTGAAGTAAATAGCACTCACACAATGTCAGGTATGAAACTATATAATATTAGGAAGATTGAATCTATACAATGCAAATACTGTTGTACAATCTTCAGCAGCTCCAACAATGGTATTAAGTATACTTCTACTATCAATTTATATATTCACTGTCTCATGGAGCAGGACCAGCATGGAGCCAAGCATTATTATCAGCGATATAGTCGCTCAATTTGTAATACGCCTACTTACAAAGTGTGTGTTAAATGCATCTTTTGAATTTCGTTTCATTCAGTTCAAGAACGTTTTGTGGTAGATTATTATAGCATTTTAAACAGTACCCCATGAAAGAAGAGTCTACTTTGGCGAGTCTGAAGCCCGGCTGAACTAATTGGTCTCTATTTCTAGTATGATAATTATGTCTGTCACCTCTTTTTTTTAACCTCTCGGGCGATTTATAATTGAAAATGATAAAAATCAACGTCCAATGAGCGACTGTCTGTTATGTACAGACGTGTGTACGTAACGCGCCCGAGAGGTTAAAAGATGCAGATTTTTCCTAACGTATATTATGTTTTCATAGATATATTGTCAAGGTACCGATCTATAATAAAACATGTTACACCTCTCATATTTAAATACATTGAACTACCTATTCGAATAAGGTCTTAAAATAACCATGTAGATAGAAAATATCAACAGCTTTTTTTTTTCGTGGTAAAATCATCAAATGAGTCCTCCCACCCAGGGCAGGGCGGGAGGGACTGTCAGACTTGTACTGACTAAAATCCACGGTGTCCTTCACTAGCCCTTTACGTACCGGGGTCACGGTAATGGGTAAGTCCCGCGACCCCGGCAGGCTTTGGCCCTCTACAGGCCCTGTCACTATACTGACACTCCTTGAGGCGCGCGTGGAACACAACGCGCCGTCGACCCGGGCATGGTCCATGGTCGGGCTGCGAGTCGCCCATTACTCGCCGCCCGCATGCCCGCGCCAACGGTGGCCGGAGATCGTCTTGCGACGTCCGACGCCATGGGCGTCTACCACTGCGGTTGGGGTGGAGGGAGGTCGCTGTTCTCTCCCTCACGCGGCCCGCCTCCTCCTTCGCGAGCATGACTGCTTCGCAGAAGGAGGCGACCGCTTCCCACTCCGTCTCGCCCCGCAGCATGGCCTCGACAAATTCCGGGCGCGAGAGGTCTCCGCCTATCGCCGTCGTGAGGACACGGCGGTGCTCTGCCCAAGCGGGGCAGTCCTGCACCGTATGCTCCACCGTATCCTCCGGACGATCCTCGCCCCCTCCATACTGCCCTGAGATCGCGCCGGAGCTCTTCCCGCCGCGCCTTGACTTGTCGAGGCAGCGGGGATTCGCCCCGGCGCTGCGCCTCCACGCGCCACTCATAGACGCGCTGGAGGACAGTCGCCTCCAGATCCCAGGGCAGCAATTCGGCAAGGAGGTTGGCCGATTCGCCGGCGATCGTGCGGTATCCTCGGACCATTGGGATAGCCATGACCCTCTGGCATGCGACCAGCTTTAGTGGTCGCGTCCGAATGCTCAGGGCCCACACAGGGGCCCCGTAGAGGGCCATGGACCGAACGACACGTACAGCCTCCGGCAGCAGGCGTTTGGCCCGCTGAGATTGGGCAGGAGTCGCTCGAGGGCGGCTGCTGTCCGGTTCAGCTTTGGGGCCAAACGTAGGAAGTGCTCCCTAAAGTTCCACCGGCTGTCGAGGACGAGTCCCAGTTACTTCATCGTCCTCCCGACGCCGATGCGAACCCCCTCCACCGTAATGTGGGACTTTGAACGTGGCGCGTTCAGACGGCCATGAAAGCACATGGCCTCTGTTTTTTGCAGCGCCACGTCGAGTCCCAACTGCCGGGATCCTAGAAGCGACTGTCGCCACCGCCTGCGTCGCCAGGTCGGCCGCCGCCTGGTGCGACTCTCCCTCCGCCAGGACGTGCGTGTCGTCGGCGTAACATATTACGCCGACGCCATCAGGGAGGTCGCAAATACCAACAGCTTCCAAGTTTTGATCTGAAACCTTAAATAAAGAAAATGTACGAAGTACCATAAAACATAATAGGTAACATTTTTTATAAAATTAAGGCCTCGACCATTGCCGGGCGCGTGAGGTCTCCACCTATCGCTGTCGTGAGGACACGGCGGTGCTCTGCTCAAACGGGGCACCGTATGCTCCACCGTCTCCTACGAGCCAACCTCGCAGTGGTGACGCCCAGGCGTTACCTCCTTCCTCATCCGACACAGGTACCTCCCGAAACATCTGTGTCCGGTGAGGACCTGCGTCAGGCGGAAGGTTAGGACAACGTGACACCAGTCTAGCTACTCCTCAAAGAGGAGTCTTATTGCCCGGACCTCAGTTGCGACAGTCGCTCCCTCCATACTGCCCTGAGATCGCAAAAAGTACTAAACCAAAGTGAATAAAATTTAACTCCTTGCAGATTTTTCAAAAAACGCTTGTTTGACTTCGATAAAATTTTCATGGGACCATTTGGAAAGTATTCATTTGGAAATATCAAAACGGTTTGCAAGCGACGGAGTTATGCGCGAACAAGGCAGGGCGGGTGGGACTGTCAGACTTGACTGACTAAAATCCACGGTGTCCTTCAATAACCCTTTACGTACCGGGGTCACGGTAATTCGTGAGTCCCGCGACCTGGCAACATAGGCTTTTTTTTTTTATCGTGGTAAAATCATCAAATGAGTCCTCCCACCCAGGGCAGGGCGGGAGGGACTGTCAGACTTGTACTGACTAAAATCCACGGTGTCCTTCACTAGCCCTTTACGTACCGGGGTCACGGTAATCCCTTGGTCCCGCGACCCCGGCAGGCTTTGGCCCTAACATAGGCTTGGATTGCTTTTAGGGCATCAGCATTTCTCTTTTTTTTTTCAAAATGGCAGCCACGTCTGAAATGTTCATAGATCGATAGATCACATGAATACAAACAAAAAATTTAAGCGGCAAAGCGGCCTCGTAAAACGTCACGTTTTCGAGTTATGAGCTGTCAAACATGTACCTACAAGTAACGATATTTTTTTTTTATAATTTGAAGTTTATTGATCAAAAAGGATACTTCCACAATAAAACTAAGTGTATAAGTTGAATATAATAATAAGTCATTAAGTGTACGATGAAAATGAAAACAGGTCGGAATGTTAGGTTTTTACCTATCAAATTACCGTTCTACAGTACTGGCCATTTCAAATCAAAATAATTTTTGTTTGGCTAAGAATTCTAATTTCAAATTAATTTTATATTAATAACATGGAATTTTTTTTTCCAGAAGTAGTCATTTGTTTATTGATTAGTGTTACATTTTCATCGCATTTCAATCTTTTTCGTCATCTTGTATCCAACATTAAAAATTTGAGTAATTATGGAATGTGAGCATGGTCGTGGCAGCAACGCGGCACAAGCGGCACGCAACATCAACGACGTTTACGGAGCTTACACTACAAACCAACGCACCACCTGCTATTGGTTTGCTCGCTTCCGTTCAGGAAATTTCGACCTCAAAAATGAACCTCGCGGGCGTCCGAAGACTTTGGTCGACAACGACGAATTAAAGGCGATTGTGGAAGCTGATGATACACAATCTACGGCTGAATTAGCAGCAGCTTTCGACGTAAGCGTCAAAACAATATTGGTCCATTTGCGTCAAATTGGCAAGGTAAAAAAGCTTGACAAATGGGTGCCCAACGAACTCAATGATCGCCAGCGCGAAGTACGCGTCGAGACGTGGTTTGCACTGCTCAACAGACACACAAATGAAGGAATTTTGAACCGCATTAACCTTTTTTTTTTTTTTTTTATCGTGGTAAAATCATCAAATGAGTCCTCCCACCCAGGGCAGGGCGGCAGGGACTGTCAGACTTGTACTGACTAAAATCCACGGTGTCCTTCACGAGCCCTTTACGTACCGGGGTTACGGTGATGGGTAAGTCCCGCGACCCCGGCAGGCTCTGGCCCTCTACAGGCCCCGTCAATTTGCTGACACTCTTTGAGGCGCGCGTGGAACACAACGCGCCGTCGACCCGGGCATGGTCCATGGTCGGACAGCAAGTCGCCCATTACTCGCTGCCCGCATGCCCGCGCCCACGGTGGCCGGAGATCGTCCTGTGACGTCCGACGCCGTGGGCGTCTACCACTGCGGCTGGGATGGAGGGAGGACGCTGTCCTCTCCCTCAGGCGGCCCGCCTCCTCCTTCACGAGCATGACTGCTTCGCAGAAGGAGGCGACCGCTTCCCACTCCGTCTCGCCCCGCAGCATGGCCTCGACCAATGCCGGGCGCGAGAGGTCTCCGCCTATCACCGTCGTGAGGACACGGCGGTGCTCTGCCCAAGAGGGGCAGTCCTGCACCGTATGCTCCACCGTGTCCTCCGGACGATCCTCGCAGTGGTGACACCCAGGCGTTTCTTCCCTCCCTATCAGACACAGGAACCTCCCGAAACTTCCGTGTCCGGTGAGGACCTGCGCCATGCGGAAGGTAAGGACGCCGTGACGCCTATCCAGCCACTCCTCAAAGAGGGGTCTTACCGCCGCGATTGCGGCGTGCCCGAACCGCATTAACCTGCGATAAAAAATGGATTCTGTTTGATAACCGCAAGCGCTCAGCAAGTTGGTTGGATCCTGGTTAAGCTAACCTAAACGTGGAGGCGTGTATAACAACATGACTTTTTAAATGACCACTTCGACTAAAACTCTTCTGACATATGTCACATTTGTAACGTTTTTCACCAGTGTGTATAAGAACGTGACGGTTTAAATAACAACTTTGACTAAAACTCTTCTGACATATGTCACATTTGTAAGGCTTTTCACCAGTGTGTATAAGAACGTGACGGTTTAAATAACAACTTTGACTAAAACTCTTCTGACATATGTCACATTTGTAAGGCTTTTCATCAGTGTGTATAAGAACATGACTTTTTAAATGACTACTTTGACTAAAACTCTTCTGACATATGTCACATTTGTAAGGTTTTTCACCCGTGTGTATACGAACATGACGTTGTAAGGTACTACTTTCACTAAAACTCTTCTGACATATGTCACATTTGTAAGGTTTTTCACCAGTGTGTATAAGAACATGTTTTAATAAAGTACTACTTTGACTAAAACATTTCTGACATATGTCACATTTGTAAGGCTTTTCATCAGTGTGTATAACAACATGACTTTTTAAATGACCACTTCGACTAAAACTCTTCTGACATATTTCACATTTGTAAGGTTTTTCACCAGTGTGTATAAGAACATGACATTTTAAGATACTACTTCGACTAAAACTCTTCTGACATATGTCACATTTGTAAGGTTTTTCACCAGTGTGTATAAAAATATGTTTTATTAAAGTACTACTTTGACTAAAACTTTTCTGACATATGTCACATTTGTAAGGTTTTTCACCAGTGTGTATAAAAACATGACTTTTTAAATGACTTCTTTCACTAAAACTCTTCTGACATATGACACATTTGTAAGGTTTTTCACCAGTGTGTTTAAAAACATGACTTTTTAAATTACTTCTTTGACTAAAACTCTTCTGACATATGTCACATTTGTAAGGTGTTTCACCAGTGTGAATAAGAACATGTCTTTTTAAATGACCACTTCGACTAAAACTCTTCCGACATATTTCACATTTGTAAGGTTTTTCACCAGTGTGTATACGAATATGTTTTATTAAATTACTTTTTGTACTATAACTACGGTAACATATATCGCAATCATATCTTTTTATTCGGTCATTCGCAGCTGTATCAGTATTAATCACAATATTATTGAGAGATTGAGAATTTGTGACAAGCTTTGTGAATTTAGAAGGAGCTGCAGACTTGTGTTTCTCGGTGTTCCGGATAATTAGTAAGTCTGGCTGTTCAGTTTTCTTTTGCTGGAATGTCATTGTATCTTCTAGTCTTGTTAGTCGTACGTATAGCTGTGGTTTCTTCGCGTCGGACGCACCTGTGAAAATAAAGCTGGTAAGTAAGGAATGTTTCGGACCCACCGCATTCGCGGCGGTAAGACCCCTCTTTGAAGAGTGGCTGGAGAGGCGTCACAGCGACCTGACCTTTCGCCTGACACAGATCCTCACCAGACACGGATGTTTCGGGAGGCACCTGTGTCGGATGAGGAAGAAAAAAACGTCTGGGTGTCACCACTGCGAGGATCAACCGGAGGACACGGTGGAGCATACCGTGCAGGACTGCCCCGCTTCGGCAGAGTATTTTTTTTAGCGTGTTCAAGTCATCAAATGAGTCCTCCCACCCCGGGCAGAGCGGGAGGGACTGTCAGACTCGTATTGACTAAAATCCACGGTGTCCTTCAATAGCCCTTTACGTTCCGGGGTCACGGTAATTCAGAAGTCTCGCAACCCCGGCAGGCTTTGGCCCTCTAGAGGGGGGCCCCGTCCTTTTTGCTGACACTCTTTGAGGCGCGCGTGGAACACAACGTGCCGTCGACCCAGGCATGGTTCTTGATCGGACAGCGAGTTGCCCATTACTCGCTGCCCGCATGTCCGCGCCTAAGGTGGCCGGAGATCGTCTGCCGACGTCCGTCGCCATGGGCGTCTACCACTGCGGCTGGGGTGGAGGGAGGACGCTGTCCTCTCTCTCACGCGGCCCGCCTCCTCCTCCTTCGCGAGTATGACTGCTTCGCAGATGGAGGCGACCGCTTCACACTCCCGTCTCGCCCCGTAGCATGGCCTCGACCAATGCCGGGCGCGAGAGGTCTCCGCCTATCGCCGTCGTAAGGACACGGCGGTGCTCTGCCCAAGCGGGGCAGTCCTGCACCGTATGCTCCACCGTGTTCTCTGGATATTTGTCCTACACTAGGAATTTTGATCGTATAGGAAATTTAATGTATGTTTTGTCAAAATAAATAGGTAGTGGATCATACAATTCTCTATCCTATATCCACCGCATAAAGCGGCATACGAATTTTTATGTTTACAATGAAGTAACATTTAAATGTAGCTCGACTAAAAAACGATAGACATTTATATAAATGTGTATCGTTTGAATTGCAAATAAGGAAAAACACAATAGCAGGTACAACAGTAACACTATACATAAAATTAAACAATAAGACTAAATAAAATGAAACAAGTAATAACAACTTTGGCACGTGAAACTTACATTAACTAATACTCTATATTTAATCAGTTAATCTCTAGCTACACTCCTATCTTCCAAAAAATCTTTTACGGTGTAAAAAGTCTTTTGGAGTAGCCGTGACTTTAGTTTGTATTTGAAGAAGTGTAACGGTGATTCTCTAATAGTTTTTGGAATATGATTATAAATTTTGATCGACATTAGGTAACTGTTTCTATAGTGTAGGGTACTGTTGCAAAATTGGGTTTTGAGTTTAGTGGGATCTCTTTTTGTAAATCTATTGTCGTCAGCAACTGTGGTGAAGAATCGAGATTTTTTCTTAACAAATAAACCTGTTTCTAAGATGTACATACAAGCTAAAGTCCAAACTTTTAACTGTTTAAATATAGGTCTACAACTCTCGTATGGTGGCGATCCCCTTATGACTCTTAAGCAGTTTTTTTTGTGCGAGGAAAGCTCTTTGCACATTTGTCGAGTTGCCCCATAATAGTAAGCCGTACCTCAGCACAGACGCTACATAGCCGTGATAGGCGCTGAGTGCGGCTTCTTTGTTAGCTGTTTTGCGACGCTCTTTTAATGCGAACACAAATCGATTTTTTTTTTTACTGAGATTGTCGATATGAACTCCCCAGTTACAATTTTCATCAAGTGTTAAGCCTAAAAATTTTATGTTATAGCTTGGCAAAAAGTCTAGAAAAGGAACTATTTTTTTTGTTTGCTAGCAACATTTAAAAAGTTATGTGATTTGATGTAAACAAAGTTCGCGAGTTTGTAATTGTTCCACAAAATTAAAGGAAAACGTGATGAAAAATGAATAAAACCATCCGAAGTGCTGGTGGAGAGATTGTTTATAAGATTTAAAGGCGTTGTTTGGCAGAAAAAGAGGCCAAAACCATACTTACCGATCTCAACGATGTTTACCAAAGAACCGGTGATATTACAGGTATATAACTGTTTGTTTTGTTATTTTTAGATGAATCAAGTGTTAATTAATGAACCCCATTCTGTTTTTGATAAGTTTGGATTAGTCTCATCTATCAACTGGGCATAAATTCAGACTCTGTGTCTAATAACTTCCTGATGGAATCCAATACCACTTTACTCAGCCAGCGAACCAAACTCAGGATGTTTGAATCTCAGTTGAATTAATCAGAAGGAATAATAGTAGACATACAAAAATCTTTGATCAATAAAAAAACTATTTATCAGAAACAAATCTAACATAATAAACTTATCAAAACAAAATAAGGGCTACACATTAAACTGCGGTGCTCGACGACGGTAGTGCGTGAAGACAAAGGCCCGACTCCCACCTACCAACTGCCACAGGCGCGCACGCTCAGCAGTCGAAGCAGACGTGTTTAATAGGATATTCTGAACAATGCAGAGCAGTGCAGAGCGGCTTGTCACACTGTGTCTAAGAAAATGGGGAGTCTGGTTGTTCAGTATTTGGGCAAGTAAGTTTCCAAGCGCCCACATCATAAAATGATAAAATTAAATTAAAGGAGATTTTGAATTTTTTTTTTTTTTTTTTTGAATATTCCACAACTATCACACAACGTCATCTATCATTGTTATATATGTTTCATTTTTGTATGGCGCTCCGGCCATAACATGTACATTTTACCAAAGCTGGGAAAATTACCCCTGAATAGAATAAAGTAACAGTTTTTTCATAATATTAAATGGATTTTATGCACAAGATAAAAATAAAAAATGTTTGACGTTTGTCCTAAGAGTTATGACAGCCATGACAGATTGTAGAGATGACATTTACATAACCTAGAATTGTTTTGTTCATCGAAACCAACTTCCTAAATAGTCTTCTAGATGAGAACTGTGATCTTTCTAATAAAATATTAGACAAAAGTGGCTCACCAATGCACTATCAAATCTTTGAATCAATTATAAATATAAATATATATATATATATATATATTATATTTACAAGGAGAACTGACTGACTGACATATCAACGTACAGCCGAAACTACTGGGGGGCTAGGAATGTGAAATTTTGCACACGGCTTCCTATTATAATGTAGGGGACGAAGTCGCGGGCAAAGTGCTAGTCATTTTATAAGTAGATAGTATTGGCTTATCTCGATTAATAAGGTTATAAAATAAGTTAAAATACTGTGTTCATTTCCTGCTGTATGCAAACATATTTCAATAAGTTTCCTTCTGCAAATGGGTCTCATTTGTCTAATGTTATACTTACAGAATATTATGCTATGTTGATGCTGTAATTACTGAATGGATTGGTATGGTATATTAGATAACATATTAACTAATAACGTAAGTATAATTATAGAACGAGTCATCTCCCCTTTTCCCAACGGGTTTGGGGTCGGCTTCCAGTTAAGCTGGATGCCGCAGAATACGTGTTTTATATTGAGCGACTGCCATCTAACTTACACAGCCCAATAACTGGGTAAAACGGTACCCCTTAGCATGACTGATACTTATCAGATTTACTGACTTCTATCTAACTATAACAACTGTCAAGGATCTTCAAAATACAACAGAGACGAATAATTAAACCATTGGGATTAACATGCTTTCTGAGGTATGTTAAACCACAGAAGGAATGTAGAACACGGTACCCTACAAATAAAAAAAGAAATAAAGCAACAAATCAGTATTCAAAACTGTAGCGGACGGACCGGGATAGCCGACGGTGGTCCGCTGGTGTTTGCTCGGTGAGCTTGTTGTACGTGCGTGCCTTTCGTTGCTGGTGACGCAAGTACCCTCGCACCCCTGAATGCGTAACGTTTGACGTACTAACGGGAATAACAGAGGAGGTGGGACCAGGGCGACGGAAACAAAACACGGAATCTTGATTTACTCTGAAGGCTTCGGTCTTCGCTTTTCTTAGGGCTTCTTGCCTCTTCGGTGGCTCGGTTGCGACTGACTGAGTGCCGTTTTTTTTTTTTTGTGTATGGCAGTTCGCAGGTCGACCTCTATTAGGTCGTGTACTGCTCAACCGGACTTTTCTGTGGATGACTTAAGTTTTTAAGGCCTCCAGCCAGGGCAACAAACTTAGTTAAAAACTAAGCAACCACACGCTAAGGGCACCCCCTGTGGGAACGGACCTCGGCTTAGGGCGTCGCTGGGAGGGGTAGCAAGGGACAGGCTGGATCTCAATAAATTATTTAGGGACTAATTTTGAAACTAATAGCTCAGCTCGCGGGCTGGCTTTGCAAGGGTCAGGGGGGGTCATTGACTTGACGTCGCGGCGGACGACCTCTACGGCGAGGTCGGAATGACGGAGTCGGTTTTGATTTTGTTTTGTGTTTATTAATTGTACTGGTGTTCCTATTACTTTCCTGTAGGATGGTGGTGGGATCATCAGGGGCGGTGAGGGGGTGCCTTGGACGGCGAATCTTACTGATTCTGGAAGGTTCGTATTTTGCTGCCGCTACGATGAGCGGGTTTGAATGCCTAGCGGCCGAGTCAAAGTACCTTTTTGAAAGGCGCTTCATGAATTGGACTATTGTAGGGATTTTTAGATCTAAGTGGAGGCTTTCGTTGCGGACATAGAACGGCGCTCCTGTAATTTTCCTAAGGAGCCGGTTTTGGATAACCTGCAACTTGTGGAGATGACGGGGATGAGCTTGAGAGAACACGACGCATGCATACGTCATGATTGGACGAATCACAGTAATGTACAGCCTTAATTTGCACCTAAGTGACAATTTATTCTTGGCTGTGAACATGTAGTGGAGTCTGCCTGCAGCAAAGGCAGCTCGGTCTCGCGCTATTTTAATGTGTGCGCGGAAATTGAGGCGGCTGTCAAGAGTTACTCCTACGTACTTGGCTCGCTTCTCCCAAGGGATTGGCTTGTCGTACATAGTGATCGGAGTGGGGAGAGGGGGGAGGATGCCCCTTCGCGGACTTACGAAAAGTACCGCTTGACTCTTGTCAGGGTTGACCTCAATCCTCCATTTACGGAACCAGTGACCTAGGTCGTTGGCTGCGGATTGAAGCTTATTAGCTATAGCGGTTGGACTAGTGCCCGAGGTGTACAGGGCAGTGTCGTCCGCGAACAGAGCTAGTTGAGCCTTTTTGCTCTTGGGCATGTCACTGTTATACAGTATGAATAACGGGGGGCGAGCACGGAGCCATGCGGAACACCGGCTCGTATGGGGTGAGGAGATGAGAGAGCGTCTCCTATGCGATAGCGGAAAGTGCGGTTCGACAAGTAGTCTCGTAGGATGAGCACGAGATGGTCTGGCATTTGCATGTCGTATATCTTATATAATAAGCCATTATGCCAGACTTTGTCGAAAGCTTTCGCTATGTCGAAGAACAGAGCGCCCGTCATAGTGCCGCGTTGGAAACCAGCGCTGATGTGCTCCACTATGCGGTGTACCTGTTGAACGCATGAGTGTTCGGGTCTGAATCCGAATTGCTCGTTTGGGATGAGGCCTTTGGTTTCAGCTTGATCTCTGAGTCGCTTATAAATAAGTCTCTCATAGATCTTGCCGAGAACAATAAGGAGGCTGATGGGGCGGTAACTCGATGGCTCAGACTTGGGTTTGCCTGGCTTTGGGATACCTATTACCGTGGCCTCTTTCCAGGCTTGGGGAAAGATGTTATTGCTCATTGCGCCATTGAATATGGCGGTTAGTAGAACAATGAGCTGAGCGGGGAGGAGCTTGAAAACCCTATTGTTGATTCCGTCAGACCCAGGGGCTTTTCTGGGTCTAAGTCTTTTAATTATGTCGTGCACTTCGTCTGGAGTGACTGAAGGCAGAGGATCATCGGGGTCTTCTACAGGGGGGAGTGAGGTCCTACGTCCGACTTCTGAGTCAACCATGTGGAGGTGACTATCGTCCACAGGTTGAGAACTGGGGGAGCACTGAGCTTCCAGACTGTCAGCCAGGCACTCGGACTTCTCAGAGTCGTCAAAAGCGACGCTCTTGTCGGGTCTAGTGAGAGGAGGCAGAGTTGCCTCTTCAGTGGCTCGCAGCTTTCTTTGCAATTGCCAGAAGGCCTGGTGGGTGGGTTCGAGTTCGTCAAGCATGTCGTTCCAGCTGCTCTCACGAAACTCAGCAATACGCTTCTTTACAGCACGCTGTAAATTGCGCATGTGAGCTTTGTTCGAGTCGCATGGAAACCTGCTATAGGCACGAACGGCCGCGTTCTTCTCGGTTAGCAGTTCACGTACGTCAGCGGGTAGTTTCCAGCGATGATCGCTCTTCGCTGGAACTTTCCGTGAACAATCCTTTAGTACGGATTGAACGTGCTCTGTAAACGAGTTGATGGCGGCCGTCGTGTCAGCGACTGAGTCGATGTGGTCGGGGATGGTATCGAGGTGAGGTGACGTGGTCGATTTCAGCTTTTCGCTTACTTTCTTCCAGTCAGTCTTCACTCGAGTCAGAGGGGGCTGGTCAGGGTCTGAGTGACCCATCCGGGGGATTAAGTGCATGAGCACCGGCCTGTGATCTGAGTTAAGCTCGTGTAGCGTCTCGATTGAATGCAACTTAAGGTCGACATTCTTGAGTAGCGCTATATCGAGTATGTCTGCACGACACGAGGGGTCGTGCGGATAGTGAGTATTCTCCATTGGAGCTATGGGGTCAAAGCTAAGGGTTGAGCCTAGGTTAAATAACACTCTCCCCCTAGGTGAGGTTGAGGCGCTATTCCAGGCGGGATGTTTGGTATTGAGGTCACCCGCCATGATGACAGTCACTCAAGCCGAAGAGGGTAGTGAGGTCGTTGGTGAGAGGGGTGAAGTCCTCTGCACCGTTGACTGGTGGGATGTACGCTGAAATTATCGTAATTGGCCGATGCCCAGTCATGCCGAGCCGACAGGCCGAAACCTCAAGTAGGGATTCGAGGGGAGGGGCAACTATAGGGGTGCAGTGTAGAGTCCTCCTACTATAGTATATTAATGTGCCACCTTTGTGACATCGTGACCGATCGTTGTGAACTAACTGGTTGGCAATTTTAGGGTCGCGATGGTGGGGTTTTAAGGTTTCCTGAATCAGGAGTATGTCTATTTGATGGTCACGGAGGAAGGAGTTAACTTCGTCTCGCTGACCTCTGATGCCATTGGCATTGAAAAACCCTAACCTAAGGGCACGCGGTTTGAGCGTGTTTTTATTGGGTGTGGTACCCATTATCGTTTGTTAAAGGAGAGGTTTTTGAGGGCTGCGCCTATCTCGGGATAGGCGTTGAAGATTTCTTTTATTCTGAATCCGTCGTTGCCGGCAGCCCTTAGGCCTCTGCCTCGAATCTTGCGGGCAGCGGGGCGGCGGCGGCGGCGGCGCGGGAGCGGCAGGATCTTAGGCATACATTCAAATGGACCGGCCCTCGGAAACAGCGGCGCGGCAGCGGGGCGGGGGCGAACAGCGAGCGCCGCCGCCACCGCCGCCCGCAAAATTCGAGGCAGAGGCCTTAGTTCGGCTGCCATTTGGTCCGCTCTAGGGGAGACGTAGGCCGCGAAAGCGTCAAAAATGACATTAATGGAGGGCTCGTCAGCGCCCATGGGGGCTGAAGTCGCGGGGGCGAGAGGTGGTGCTTGGGCGGCCTTTGGAGGGGTCGCCTTTGCATTTTGGCCAGGTGGCCTAGGGGTGTGGACGTCCGTTGAACCCGGGGTGGGCTTGGACGTCGCTGCTCCTAGGGCTGGGAAAGCCTTCTGATGGTTGAGGCTGTTCCACGGCGAGATTCTCTGGGGGCAGAGACGCTCGGGCATCTGTGAAGTGGGCAACTTCACAGAAGGTGATTCGCGCTGTTGGCGAGCGGCGGCGCGCTTAGCCAGCTTCGGAGAGCTGGTTTTGGGCGCCTTGGGGCAACCACGGTAATTAGCCGGGTGCCAGATTTGGCCGCAAAGCACGCAGCTGGGAGGTTCTGGGCAGAGGGCCCTGTCTTTTGGGCGTGGGCAGTCAGCCGTGCTGTGACCACCTAGGCACTTTACGCACCTGTGTGGTGCGAAACAGTGATTCTGACTATGGCCATAAAGCTGGCAGCGATGGCACTGACCCACCGTGCTCGCTTTGTGCGGCTTCTCTATGCTGATGCCCGACAGGGAGCATACAGCTCGGACTTTAAAAATGGGGTGTGGTCCTGACTCAACTGGATCGCATACGACCAGGACCATATCGAATACTGTTCCACCTCTCGCTTTGTGGAGGCGGTGGAAAGCGGAGACGGGGACGTTTTGAGAGAGGACGTCCTCTGTTGGGATCTCCTTCGGGATCCTTCTGATGACTACCCGGGTTGACTGAGTGCCGGCATTTGTTCCGGCTTATATACCGGCCGTGTTTACCTTACAGATATACTCGTTTTTTGAGCCCATTTTTAGGGTTCCGTACCTCAAAAGGAAAAAAACGGAACCCTTATAGGATCACTTTGTTGTCCGTCTGTCCGTCTGTCTGTCCGTCCGTCTGTCAAGACCCTTTTTCTCAGGAACGCGTGGAGGTATGAAGCTGAAATTTATATCAATTACTCAGGTCTACTGTCCCTTGAAGCTGTGAAAAAATCAAACTTCTGAGCCAACGCAATCAAAAGATACAGCCGTTTATGCCGCAAATTTTCGACACTTGCAAGGGAATCAAAACCTACAGGGTGCTTCCCGTGAACTCAGAATCTTGAAATTTGGTAAGAAGCAACGTCTTATAGCATAGATAAAGAAAAAATTACGAAAACCATAAATTTTTAGTTACATCACATAATATATATTTTTTAATAATTTTAAACTTACTACCCATTTCCTCATAAACGCGTAGAGGTATTAAATTGAAATTCATACCAAATACTCAGGTCTATAATACCTTTAAGCTGTAACAAAATCAAACTTCTATGTCAACGCAATCAAAAGAAACAGCAATTTAAGCTGCATATTTTGAAACTCGCAAGTACTCGCAAGGGAATCAAAACCTAAAGGGTACTTCCAGTCGACCTAGAATCTTGAAATTTGGCATGAAGCAACGTTTTATAGCACACATAAAGGAAAAATTCCGAAAACCTTAAATTTTTAGTTACATTACAAAATATATAAACTTATTACTTTTTTCCTCATGAACGCGTAGAGCTATCAAGTTGAAATTCATATCAAATACTTAGATCTAATTGTCGGCGCAGTAATTACCTGGACTAGAATGACAGTTAACGATAAAGAGATCTTTGTCTTAAATTTATGCTCCTCCATCTTTCCCCATTGTAATGTTATGAATTTCATTTTGCAATAAAAATACCATAGTTATGACTCGATTGTCGTAATGAACGAACTTTGTAAACCTTGCAGGTTTGTACGGAACCCTCGGTGCGCGAGTCCGACTCGCACTTGGCCGGTTTTTGCCTTTCATTTTGCTAAGACCGAAACTTTCGTACCTTTTATTTGCGTATTAATTTCACTTTATCCTTACATATTATATGTCTTTGGAATCCTTTTTGTACGTACTTTAACTTAAACTAATTATTTTTAACATATATAAATATACAAAAAAGCCTTACAACAAAATTAGTCTAAGTTTGCTAGAAATGAACCTTTCATTTACACAAAAATCGCTATATCTTAAAAACTACTGAACCGATTCTTATCAAATAAACTGTACAATCGTTTTTATAATAAAACACAACCATTTACATAAGTTTAATCACTAAAAATACATAAACAAAAAAGCACGTTTTCAACTTACGTAAATATCCTAAACTTTGTACAATTTTCTAACTGGAGATATGAACTAAACAGCTTATTCAGATTCTAATAAAAATAGTGAACATAATCTAACAAGAACTATACACAAACAATTATACAATAATAAATTCTGATCAGAAAACTCTCAAATCTAAACTTATAAGAATCAACCTTACAAACTACGTTTCGAAATTATGGCGCTCCTTCCACTACTTGCGCCTCGCGTCGCTGCGGTGGTCTCGTCGCCGACAAAAACTTTATTCTAAGATTAGGATCTCTTCACACAAAACGCTTTTAATATTCTTCTAATATTAAAACATCATCCGGGCACGCCGCAATCGCGGCGGTAAGACCCCTCCTTGAGGAGTGGCTGGATAGGCGTCACGACGTCCTTACCTACCGCATGACGCAGGTCCTCACCGGACACGGATGTTTCGGGAGGTTCCTGTGTCTGATAAGGAGGGAGGAAACGCCTGGGTGTCACCACTGCGAAGATCGTCCGGAGGACACGGTGGAGCATACGGTGCAGGACTGCCCCGCTTGGGCAGAGCACCGCCGTGTCCTCACGACGGCGATTGGCGGAGACCTCTCGCGCCCGGCATTGGTCGAGGCCATGCTGCGGCGCGAGACGGAGTGGGAAGCGGTCGCCTCCTTCTGCGAAGCAGTCATGCTCGCGAAGGAGGAGGCGAGCCGCGTGAGGGGGAGGACAGCGACCTCCCTTCACCCCAGCCGCAGTGGTGGACGCCCACGGCGTCGGACGTCGCAAGACGATCTCCGGCCACCGTAGGCGCGGGCATGCGGGCGGCGAGTAATGGGCTACTCGCTGTCCGACCATGGACCATGCCCGGGTCGACGGCGCGTTGTGTTCCACGCGCGCCTCAAGGAGTGTCAGCATAATGACGGGGCCTGTAGAAGGCCATAGCCTGCCGGGGTCGCGGGACTTTCCCATTACCGTAACCCCGGTACGTAAAGGGCTAGTGAAGGACACCGTGGATTTTAGTCAGTACAAGTCTGACAGTCCCTCCCGCCCTGCCCTGGGTGGGAGGACTCATTTGATGATTTTACCACGATAAAAAAAAAATTAAAACATCATCAAGGGATGATGCTGGTGCCACAACATTACTTTGATGTCGAGCCCAACCAAGGTACCAGACTATGGGCATCACATGTGCGCAGCATCCAACTGTTCCTATTCCACAAATACAACTACAGTAATAGCCTTCTATACTATTTTCAATTATTTTGACTGGCAGAAATCAAAATATATGTGTAGTATATTTTATTGCTGTGGTGTCAGGATTTTATTTGTCCTCTTATCAATATACTTTCTTGTCATGAGTGTGCCTGGCACCATGGTTTCACTGTATAGTTCTACCACAAATGATCCATTCCGCCTTATATGTTCACCAAAGTAGCTACGTGCCTGCTTAATTTGGTATATCCCTAAAGCAAACAATATAAGGTCAGACATGGTCATTTGTGGAAAAACTTCTAGCAGCGGGTGATTTTCATCTATATTTATAAAATTAACTCTTCGTCTATTAACATTATTTTCAATAATGAAATGACCTAATGTATTAGGTAAATTCACCCGCTGCATTTAATACTGCCTCAGCATCTGGACGGTCTACCAGGGGAGAATGGAAAGCATTTAAAATAGCAGCACATATCTTGAAGTCATCCATTAAGTGGGAAGATGCTACATTAAAATATTCTTGGCGAAATAATTTAAACTGTAGTTTAAAACGTCCATTAACAACCTCAACAACCCATCTACACAAAGTTACAAGCCTACTTTTATTCGCTTTTATTGTAGACAATTGGGATTCCCCTGCGTCTAAAGATTCAGGTTTATAGACCTTATACACCGTGACTTTTTAGTCGTCTTACAACGGCAGCCCATTTCATCTATCCATTGACTAGTAAACGTTCATAATAAAAAAATAGGTATTTATGAGACTTTAATAATTGAAAAATAAAAATATTATTCATTATTATGAAACAAGGCGTAGTTAGAAACACCCTTGTCTCATAGAAAATGGCGATGGGATGATCTGCTCAACTCATGGGCTAGCAAGGCATACTCTACAGTTTGATACGTAAACATTTTTAACAGGATGTTTCATATTTCTGATGGACCTACTTAGTAATGATTAAAAATATTATTAATGATAAAAAAATAATAATCGCGCCTAGAGGTATTTTATGTCCGATACATTGAGTGGACCACTTTTGTAAGACAACTAAAAAGTCACGGTGTATATATTTTCTAATAAAGGCAGGGCATCTCGGAACCTTCTGTCCAAGATAAAAATATCACCAGGTTTAAAATATTGCCTGTATGGCCCATTTTCATTTTGAAATAAAAACCTCATAATATCTGCATCAGACGTAGATGCTGGATATGGGCCACATACATCTAAAATGTACCCATCAGTTGCCACCAATAAAAAAGGTTTAATTAAGTTGCGGTATTTGTGGAGGCTGAAGTCATTTTTTGATACAGATAATTAGATGACTTCTGTATATAAATATAAGTGCCATCAAAAATAATTATAGGCTTCCTTTCTTCCCTGTTACCAAACAAGCCCTCGGGTATTGTTAGGTTTTTATTTATAATATTTTCACGGTTTATGTGATCTAAACCTAAATGCTTAGGGACATATTGTGTTAATAAGGCTTCTCGAGCTTTCTTAAGCAGACGAGTGACTGTTACTTTATGTATTTTAAATAATGTTGACAGTCTCTCGTGTGAATCTCCTGTACGAGCTTTTACTAAAAATAACCCGAGGGCTGTTTTTGGAATTTTACAATTTGCCCTTAACTGAGGGACTTCTTCAAACACAGTTAAAAACTGGGCTCTATTTAAGCCAGTCCAATACCGTAAAAGATCATCATCAATATTTTCTATATTAGCAAAATTCAAGTGTACAGTTTGGGAATTGTTGTTTACTTCCATCATTTTTTCAATTTCTTCTGCACTGAAAACATTACTTAACATTTCCAAATTGAAAATATGGTCCCAATCATAGGTAGTCTTGTGATCTACACAAACCCTTGCATTTTCTGCGATATACACCTTATAATTAGACAGCACATTTTTTCTTAAGTACCCTGGTACTATGTGTTTAATTCTATATGTTGGGGTATATCCAAAACCTGCGGAGGCTCTTCTAGATTAGAAGCAGCTTCGCCGGCAGGTTGTTCATATTCTAGGCGAACAGCATTTTGAGCCCAAATCCAACAATCATTGCACACCAATGAATGATTACTGACCTGTAAAAACGAAGCAAAATAAACTCACACATTCACAAACAGATACATACTTCATAGATTTACAGTTGACTAATTTACACACCTCTCTAGGATGTATTCTTCTAGAAATGACATCTCTTTCTGGACCATTCACCAATAAATGTGTGCGACGTCTCACTATTCATGTTGAACATACAACACAATCATTCCTACTGTTTAGGTGAAGATTAGCTGCACGCTGTACATTTCTTCTAGCTGATACCCAGCATGCATAGCATACTCTGTCTCCAGGGAGTATCTAAAAAATAATATATCTCTTAGGATTGTTATCAAGATAGATAAAACATTTTCATAGTTTCTATTATGTATTTTTTTCCCATACAATTGATGATCATTATCTTATTATCACATCAATCAGTCTAATGCAGGAGAATCGTAAGTGTAATCTGAACATATATAAAGATAAAGATAGAGGTGTATATTATATATAGGTAACAGACCTGTCTTGGAGTTATCCGTGCTGTAATTTCATCTCTCTCAGGACCATGTGGAATACTTTGTGATCTTCTCTGAGAGAGAGAATATCTACACCACACGCAAATATGTTGATATTGTCCAGAATTTGATGCTGATGATACATTGACTAGCCTGCAGGCACGCATCCAACATCCATGGCATACAATAGCTCCATCTGGTATCTGAAATTATTATCATTAAGTTAGTGATTCTATAAATTGTTGTTAAAGCCATATAATGAAAGCAAACTATTTGCAAATAATGGCTACCTGTCTTGGGGCAATTACATTCGATATTGCATCTCTCTGAGGCCCACTGCCTAAATAATGCGTCCTCCTTGAGGTTGAAGATAAAAGGCACCACACACATACATTTGATAGATTGATTGATGTGTCACTGATGGGTTCCATTACATTATCCTGAATTACTTCAGTAGTACTATGAGTACTCTCAAGAAGACTGGTGATTGAGTTAAAACACGCCTCGCATAATGCAGCATCAGTAGCAATCTGTAAAATATTTTTGTATTTAAATATAGGTACTCTGAAAACAAGTTCTTTATAGTTTCATGAAGTTTTTAAAGTCTTAAGAACTATTCACATTCACTTAATAGTTGGATGGATATTACAGGTTGTAGTTGCACATGTTTAAAACTGTTAGTATAAAATATATTCCTACCTCATGAGCCACGTCTTGTTCAATAATAAACAAAAGCTCTGGACCCAAATCTGCTGCAATATAGTGGACTTCATCACTGCGTATTCCTATATTGCACTTCACACAAGCCATTTTGCAACCTGCAAAACACAGAGAGGTAAACTTGTGTTTCTCACTTACTTAATATAATTTTTAATGTATTATTATCTAATTTTTCATTCATTTACCTTTAGTGTGAAGAAAAATAGAAGATTTCCAATGGGCAGACAAATCCAAATCGCAGATTCTGAAGTCGAGAACCATTAAACAAAGCAAAAGTCAATCCAAGAATGAGCGAATATCACAAAACCATTATACAAAGCCGAAGTCGTAGAATATAAAAATGAGAAAACGTAAAATATCACCGAAAACCACGAAAGCCAAAATGAGATTGACTTGACTGGTACCTAATGTCATTGCATTGTTAACAAGTGGTTTTTTTTATTAATATTTTTATGGCATGGCTTTTGGTCTTTTATGCCAATCAACAAGCGGTTATTTTGAGGGTTCAGAAACAAGAATAAAAGATTTTTGCAACGATGAAATCGTGGTACTTAATATGTTTACTCAAAAATATGTACAACGGAATAATAGTTTATTTAAACACTTCAAGAACACACACATTTTTTTTTCTACTTAAAATTAATTTGATGACACGTAATTTCAGAACGAATGAATTATGCAAACAAACGAGACGCCATGTTGAATAAAACATGGCAATAACCACTCGCACGTCAGCGCTCGCGAGCTGTCATGTGGGACTTACGTCGCGGCGCAACCGATTTTCAGCGCTACTAAAATGTCGCGGATCTTCCCTGATAAAAACTTTTGCCAAACAAAAAGTATTGAAGCAATTTCAAAATGAAAAATACTTTTGTTTACGTTAGAGTATACAGAATAAACTGAAATAAAAATATATGCTCCAAATCTACATATCCACCCATTAAAAAAATGTTAAACTGAAAAAGTAAATATTTTTTACTGATTTCCAGGCAATTTTATTTTTCGTGATTAACATATGCTGTCGGTAACACTTATAAATAATAGTAAATAAAGTAGACTATATTTCCTTCAAGATGATAGCAAAATATTTTTATTACATTCATGAGAAGTAGATAAAATAAATTGGTCAATGCAGTGCCAGGCACTTCAACGCTGCGTATCCTTTTACTAATTTCGTTGAATCTGTTAAAAATATAAACGTGATTGTTTTGTTCTGTATGAATAATTATTCTAGATAGTTTAGTTTAATGAAATTAGGATATAATTTCTCTTCAAAATAACTTCTACAGTTCATAAATAAACCAAAAACCGTATATCGTAACACAAACGGCACTCGACAACTTCTTCGGTAAATTTATCAACTTTGGAGAATAAAAGAATATGATAATTATACACTATTGTAACGTGTACATTGTCTAGAAAAATGTAACATATTACATTATTAGAAATATGAAATAAATCAAAAGTTCTAACGACATAATTACGGTGACACTTTCACGCACTCACACACGAAATACTCTTGACTTCAATTCGTTGTACCAATCACGGAACAGTGAAAAATGAACTGGAGTTGGTTTCAGAGCCATCTCTTATTATTTCTGTGTATTAAAAACTACAGATAATGTAGAAAAGAGCTGTAGTTAAACCAGAACTCCAAACATCCGTACATTCCTCATATTGGCACTGTAGTACCAATGACGTAAGTCCCTAAAAAATATTTTGGCACTGTAGTACCACATGACGTGCAAGTGGATGATTGAGAAACTATTTTTTTTGTGCACAACAAATCAGGCTTAAATCCACCAGAGAATATTTTTCCCGAATTTGTTGTATTTTTTCTTCTTTTTTGATATAATGTACTTCTGATGGCCGAAATTGAAACATCTCCTTTATTATTATTGTATAGCGAGATCTAAACAAAATGCTTGTGCTTGCCTTTAATTCAGATACATGCAATGCTACTTAATTTTCAAATGCAGTAGTTTGCCTAATAAATAAATAACATAAAATAATCAATCAGCATGGAAACCAGGATATTCCTTTATCAATAATTTTTAATGTGTGAATATTTGAATGTTCTAGTTGTCTCTTGGCTACATAGAATTTCAATAAAAAGTATTGGATACAAGAAACATACCACTTTGAAGTTCCTGCTCTGTTTCATTACTCTCATTCTCTTCCTCACAATCATCATGTAATTCTTCTTTGATATCATTATGTTCCTCCTCGGGTTTAGTACTCTCATTGTCTTGTTCACAATCATCTTGTAATTCGTCTTTAATATCATGATGTTCCTCCTCGGGTTCAGTACTCTCACAATCATCTTGTGATTCTTCTACAATATCAACGCTTTCAGATTGACATTCATCAAGTACACAGTTAACATGCACTGTTGGAGTAATAATAAACCCATTGAAAAACTCCCTCTCATCTTGGTTTATTCTTGATTTTGTCTGTAAACAGTTGTATTAAATGTTCAGTTAAGTCCTGATCGTAGTCACTACAAGCTATCCAAATTAATAGTTGACTTCTGACAGCTACATGAGATATCACCATATTTCACACAAGTGAACTTTGATGAAATGAAAGGTAAAAGAAACATTCTCCTTAATCACTTGTATTTTCCTTATTCATAACCCAATAACAATGTTACTCTCATGTGTAATGTTGTTATTGTTTTGTTTTAATAAAGTTATGTTCAATATTTAACAATGATCAACAAAATATTTTTAAAAGATATTTTATGCATTAATGCATGTGTCGTGAGTTTCAAAGTTTTTCTAGCAATGGAAAAACCTTTCAATGATCAACTCCCGCAAAATTGATATTTAGGGCTCTTATACAATGTCTGTACAATATAATGGAGATAACTTGTTCAATTCTGTCAATAAAAGTATTTTACTTGTGTAGTCGGAAACCAACCACCTTTAAATGGTAGCCATTTTCATTTTTAAATTGTTTTGTATGAACCAAGCAAACTAAAAGTACTACAACTTTGAGATCTTAATAAAAAGATCATATAAAATATAAATGTGCTTCAGCAGCATTTCCTGGGTACCGGCTGGCTCAAAATAAACATATTGTTGCATCCAAAACTATGTCCCATCAATAATATCTCCTAACACAAGTGACATAAGAATCAAGTTTTTGGTATCATTATTTAGATAAACTCAGCTTAACTTGTTTTAGGTGGATTTTGTAGTAACCTTCATTCAATGAAAAAACAAGGTAATTTGATTTAACCCTTAATTTAAAAATGATGATGCATTTGTTGATGATGAAGAACTTATTGTAACCATAATTATATCATCATAAACTCTTATCTATAATGTTTCCACCTACATTAATATCAATGCTAAGACTCACATGCTACATACAAATAATACTTTAGTAACAAGTGCCCCAGAACAAAAGTCAAACCCCACCTCATCATCCTCGTTCAACATCTGAGTGAACAGCTTCTCTGCTTCCACACATTTCCTCTGCAATTGACAGCATTGTTTTAGTCTAGTGTAGCAGAAGACACAAGCGAGCATCGGTCTACTGTCTTCAGTTACAAACTGCAACAAAAGTATTGTTTATTTAATTTATTGTGTACATGAAGTACTTTCCGTTTGATTAGAGAATGGTTTTCAATAAATCTTGCTTAAAAGATGCGTATCTTCAAAAGTTTCATTCTTCTCGCTTGCTTGACAATAACACAGTACTCGTGCTTGAACTGTTTACATGTATAATTTACTTACTGGAATGTCAGTCAGCTTCTCAAACAGTTGTTGCAGTTCCACATTGCTAACCATAAACATACGAACATCTTCCACTAAACATATTCTACACATTTGCAGCTTTTCTTCTTTCATGTTGTAATTTATTGAATTTGTTATTAAAAATACAGGTGTTAACAACAAATTATTCAATTTTTGACCAAAGAACCATGAAGTATCTGAAAACCTGAAGACAGGCAATGACAGTTCTATCCTGTCGAGCTGTCATCTGTCACTGTCATAATAATAGGGACGTTATCTGAAATCGATTAATCAGATATACGTTTCATAAACCGTAAGAACGGTGAATGTTAATCGTTACGTAGTTCTGAATAGAATGTGATTAGATTATTGAATGGTACTGGATAAAAATTCAAAATTGATAAAATTCATTCTTTAAGTTTGCTTCACAATAACAAAGTACTCGTTCTTGAATTATTTACGAATATCATTCTTTAGATTAAAATGTCCAGTTTATAGTAGGCCACTGAGAATTGAAGCCAAAAACATGAGGTAAATATTTCCCGCTTCGTTCGAGTAAACAAGTGAACATCTACTTCGATCAATAATAGCTCTATTATTGAATGGTACTATTATTGATCGAAGAACATCTCCAATCTAAACATTGAAATGTGTGCGTGGCGCTCACTAAAACATTTTTAAAAAAGTGGCTTCACCAGGCCTGGCTCACTCCGCGGTGTAGGTATAAAACTGCAAGTACTAGCGGGGGCAACTTCGTAGATGCCATTTAGTCGGTTGTCGCGCGCCGCCCACTACGCACGCGCTTACTTAAATAATATTTAAGTTTGGTGTTTGGTTGTATTTACGCATAAGTTTAAAAAATATATATATATGATGAAGAAAAGCAAATACTGCATAACGTTTGGTTGTTTAAATAATAACAGTGATAGGAGCCTCACGTTTCACACACTACCGCGTGACTTCGAAAGGTAAGGAAAAAAGTGAATATTTATCTATGTAGTACATATTTATTAATGATCAAAAAACTATCTACCTGCTTGTGGTGTGCTTATTAATGTCATTCAAGTACCGGCTAGTAATCATGGTCAGTATGATTAGGTAGGTTACAAATTTGGCCTACAAGACGACGACGATAAATAAAATAGACGAATATCAAATCTGACATCACTCTCACTCACCTAAGCTAAGCTGAATACGTAGGAATTATGATCGGTAGAAAGTAGGAAGATGTTTACGTTATTGTTTAGACACGTTCAAACTCAGAAAATGGCTACACTACGCATTCAAGGTCAGCGATCGTATTTCTCTTCGCGACTTTTTTACCTACTTACCTACAAAGACACGCAAGACGGGGCCTGTGACAATGAAATGAATGAAATGATAAGGACTAGTTACCTATTTTGCCGTAAACGATAACAATCGATCTTTAAAGTTATGACTACAACTTGGCCAGAACGGATTGAAACGGAACTAATCTTTTTGTTTCTGACAACGTTTTAAAATCTTTGATATTTGATGTAAACAAAGACCGCAGGTTTGTTAGATTTATTATTGTGCCACAAAACTAACGTAATAAGAGAATTAAACAATGCCTAAATAATGTAATTAAACAATGCATAAAATACGTATTCCTACCTAACTGTGCCCAAACTCGCGAGTCGCAACCCTATTGAGCTTGACCGACAGTAACCTTTTAATGTCGTTGGCGTCAGATAAACTAAAATGAACTCTCGCGCGTCACTATTCAGTTCATTTTTGCTTGCGCACGGGAAGTTTAGGCTATTATAAAAGTAGGTGGGTGATGCGGCTGCAAGTAAAAATGGACTCTATTGTTTCGTGCATAGATTTTACATTTGTTTGTTTTCTTTTTGGGAGTAACACTTCTGTACCTTTAGGTACTATTATGTATTCTGTGGCTTCACTTAAAACGTTTCGTTTTGTTTCGAACACGGAATATGGACATTTTTTAATCTCAAGTGTATATCATTTACTTACCTACCTACTGGAACTCTCAGCTTCTCAATTATTTGTTTCAGTTCCACAATGGTAACCCGTAGTGGTGGCCCACGACATTCAAATTTTCTTGTGTGTTTTGCAAATCGCATACCAGTGACAATTTGTAACTAGATCAAGTATTATCAAAAATATAAGAATGATCAAATCATTCGCTCTCACATAGATTTGGTCAAAATTAGTAAAATGTCCGTAATCTCACTAATTTTGAACAAATCTATATGTAATAAAAATAGTATTTATGTAAATAAAATAGAAATCATGAAGTTGTATTGTACATTAGGTTCTTTGAATGTTGTCTAAATATACATAAATATAAAAATAGTTTTATTTTAATTTTGTATTTTTATATGTACCTATGTATATTTAGACAACATTCAAAGAACCTAATAAAATAGTAATAATAAATTGTGAAGTCAGTGTGGAAATTGGTAGGAAAAGGAACACTTACAGGAATTTGTTAGTTGGGGCGTCTCTTCGATAGCTGCCTGTATTTGCTGGTTCACGCATTAATCCCACCAAATTTCACAAGAGAGAGTTGTAATGTTCACCACACAACACCATATAGTCTTTCTTAATTGTTTTTAGCGATCTTAGCGAGAGTGAGTTTGCGGGCGCGGGCGCACGGACAGGCGCGTGTCACCAGTAGGGACGCGGTTTTGCGAATTAATGCGGCGGGGGTAGCTTGAGATGAACAGGACAGAAGAGAGTGGGAGTAAGAAAGGAATAGGTTTGAAGGGAGAAGGAGATAGTCCTTTCTCGAATGTGTAAGCATGTAGAGTTTAATGCAATGCTGTGCGTGTGCGTTTATGATTTTCAATAAATAATTAAATAAAACTAAAATGTATGTATAATAATGCAAATGGCGCAGACAACTCCCCCGGCCTAGAGGTTTTCCTCTAAACTAAAACTTTATAAGAACTTAAATACTTACTTAAATGAATTTATTTAAAATATAGAGTTATGATTATTTTTTTTTTATTGTGTAGGTAGAGGACAAAGCCGCACTACCGGGCGTATGTAGGAACCAGAAGCCGTTCTAACCTTCACAGTCCTAACTATATTATCCTTGCCAGGATAAGTCGCATCAATGACACCTAAAGGCCAACAGAGCGGGTGAGCGTTATTGTCTTTGATAATGACAATCGTACCTACTTCAATAGGCTTTGACGGTGTGTTCCACTTCTCCCGCTGTTGCAAGGAAGTGAGGTACTCCCGACTCCAACGATGCCAGAAGGAATGAGTTATTTTATTAAGAAGTTGATAACGCGATAACCGATTGTCTGAAATGTCTGTGACATCTTCAGCAGGTAAAAATTTAAGCGGAGTTACGTTTAAAAAATGATTAGGCGTTAAAGCACTAATATCAGACGGGTCAGAGCTTAGAATACTTAGAGGTCGATTATTTAAAAGGCATTCAATTTGAACAAGCACAGTACTAAACTCCTCATATGTTAATATTTGAGAACCAATGACTTTAAAAAGATGAGTTTTGACACAACGAACATTAACTTCGCTGAGTCCGTTAAAATGAGGACCGTAAGGTGGGCTATGTTTGAATCGTACACGATGTTCAGCTAGTTTATCACCTATGTAATTTATATGAGATTTAGATTGAATTAAGGCGTAGATTTCATTCAATTTGCGCTTAGCGCCAATAAAGTTTGTGCCTCCATCACTATAGATCATAGCAACAGGACCTCTACGAGAATCTCTAATAAATCAGAACTAAGGTCAGAGACTAACTCTAAGTGTACTTACTGCCTTAGTTGTTAGACAGACGAACACACAAATGTAAGCTTTGTGGCTCTTAATTCCGCGTTTTCGGATATGAGTAATGTAGAAAGGACCACAGTAGTCCACAGCGGTATTAACAAACGCTTTCGCTTGTGAAACGCGAAAGTCAGGTAAATCACCCATAGGAGGGTAAGTATTTTGAGGTTTAATTTTAAAACATTTATTACAACTATGCACACGTTGTCTTACAATGTTACGAGCGGATAAAATCCAGAATTTTTGTCTTATTATTGATAATAGAAGAGCGGGACCCGTATGTAAATTAGTTACATGATAAAAGTCTATTAAGAGTTGAGTGAAGCGTGATTTAGTTGGAATTAAAATGGGGTGCTTTTGACCATAATCAAGTTGAGAATGAGTTAACCTTCCACCTACTCTGAGAATATTATTCGAATCCAGAAAGGGGTTGAGTTTAGCGAGACTTTTATTTAAATTTTTATTAGTTTTTAAAGCGAGAATTTCTTCAGAGAAATATCTACTTTGTACGTAACGTACAAGGTATATTTCCGCGGTATCCAAATCCGAAACTGTGATACAACCACGCGAGTTTAGTAGCTTGCAGAATCGTAATATCAAAACTAAACTACGTAGTAAAATAGAATATTTAGAAATGCGGTCAATTAAAGATTGAATAGGTTGCGGACATTCTTGTGTTACTTTGCTCGAGAGAGCGACACCTCTAGTTTCCATTAATACCGAATTATTACTATTTAAATTGACCCTAAATGGCTTGATTGGCCACTGATTTAATGGGAATGGAACCCAATGCGGAGCGTTAAACCAAAGAGTTGAATCTAATAATTGTTTAGGCGTTACGGGACGGGAAACTACATCAGCGGGATTTTCAGTTCCGTCGATGTGAAACCAATGTTTAGCAGGTAATTTTGAATTAATTTCAACAATACGATTTGCGACAAAGGTATGAAATCTATGCGAAGGCGAGTGGATCCAGGTGAGCGCGACTGTTGAATCAGAAAAAGCAAAAATATTATTAATTTTACAGCGTTTACTTAAAACTTCTATAACTGAGTTCATTAAGTTTGCTAAGAGAAGAGCAGCACATAGCTCGAGGCGAGCTAAGGGCGTATTTTTAAGCGGAGCGAGGCGAGATTTAGAAGTTAGTAAGAGGACTGATCCGTAATCTTCATCGTTAGAACTAACCCTTATGTACACAGCGGCACCATAACAGCGCTCACTGGCGTCTGCGAACCCAAGGAGAGTGATATGAGAACCACAAGCGATACCTACATGTCGTGGGAATTTTATTTGTTCGAGATAGGAAAGTTTTTTGTGAAATTGATTAAATTTATTTTCGATGTGAACGGGTACAGGATCATCCCAATCAAGGTCATGCTTCCAACATTCCTGAACTAAAACTTTCATGAATGCGACAACTGGACCTATAAGACCTAAGGGGTCGAACAATCGTGCGGTTGCGGATAAAACGGTACGTTTCGTACATTTAAGCGAATTACCATTTATTTTAAATTGAAAGGAGTCTTCTACAGGATTCCACTGCATACCTACAATTTTTGTATTATTAATAGCGTCAGCGTCAAATTCAATATTTTGCGGATTTAACTGAGTTGAAGAAATTTTATTTAAGAGTTCGGAACTATTAGAGATCCACTTTACAAGGTTGAAACCGCCTGACCTGAACATGGCGACCATTTCTTGATATGTCTGCTCAGCTATTTCAACGCCATCTAGCGAACATACATAGTCATCCATATACATATGGTTTTCAGCCTCGTGAGCCGCGAGCGGGTATTTGTCCCGACTATCAGATGCGAGTTGACGAAGTACTCTCATAGCTAAATAAGGCGAGCTTGAGACACCGAAAGAAACGCGGTTAAATTCAAAAGTTGAAATCTCAGAATCTTTATTGAATCTGTATAAAATGCGTTGAAATGCGTGATGATCAGCGGAAAGATTAACTTGAAAATACATTTTTTCGATGTCTGCAACTACAGCAACGGAAAACATGCGAAGATTGATTAATAAATCGAAAATATTACTTTGTAGATTCGGACCTACATAAAGGAGATCATTTAGTGATTTACCTGAGCTAGTTTTACAGCTAGCGTCAAGCACGATGCGAGTTTTACTGGACTGTTTATCCGGGCGGTAAACAGCGCGATGCGGAATATAATAATGCGGGATATCGAGAGAGGGATCATTGACCTTGGCCAAGTAACCTTTGTCAATATAATCTTGAAGCGTAGCGTTGTAATTAGTTCTGATCTCGGGATTAGAATCTAACTTCTTTTCTAAATGAACAAGGCGGCGCATCGCCGTTGAGTGCGAATTCCCTAAGTCTGTACACGGAGCCTTAAATGGTAGCTGCACCGTGTATCTACCTGTTTCATCGCGAGAGTAAGTTGAATTAAATATTTGTTCACACGCCTGATCATCAGGACTCGTGTGAATCTTATTAGGGACGCTTTCCAGCTCCCAAAAGCGTTGCGTGAGCGTATCTAAGCTAAGCGTGCTAGTAGCGCACAGAAAAGTTTGCTCGCTTTTATTTTTGTTTGATTGCGTGGGGCGAGCGCGCGAAGCTATGCGAGGTTGACAATCAGCCCGACCCATGGCTATGTAGCCAAGGGTGGTTTCTACAGCGACGACCGAGGAGCCAGGTAAAGTTACCTTTCCACTTCCCAACAAAAGCGGGAACAATTCATTGCCGAGGAGGCAATCTATCTCACCGGGAACGTGGAACGCGTCATCAGCCATGGGTAAATTACGTAATGGAGCGAGATTTGTGATATCTATTGATACGTTGGGCAAGTCGTCAGTAATACGATCTAAAACCCAAGCGTGAATTGTGTAACAACAGCGGTGATCAAAGCGGGAAAATATTTTAAATGTTGTAGTACCAAACGAGGGTATTTTTGCGTGGCCTAAACCGAAAATAGAAGATTTATTAGGAGTAATTTCTAAGTTTAATCGTTTACAGCAAGCCTTTGTAATAAAATGGCTCATTGAACCCGTATCAAGAAAAACGCGGAGAGTATAAGGTTTATTATTATTATAAGCGTATACGGAAGCGGTGGGCACCAAAACAGTTGTATTATTTTCAACGCGTGAGGTAGCCGAAATCACTGATAAGCAAGGACCGTTTGAATTTTCGCGCGCAGCGTTATCAGTCGGCGCGATCGGCGCATCGACATCGAGTGTCGCAGGAGCGGCAGACAGCGGGGGCGCGGAAGCGGGCGCGCGGGGCGCGGGCGCCTCGCGGGGCGCGGGCGACGCGCTCATTGCAGGGCCATATTCGGTTACTCGATTAGAATTGCTAAAGTTGTTTAAATGTATTAGCGAGTGATGTTTACGGTGGCAAATCGAACATGTATTTGCTGACCTGCACATTTTAATATCATGGAATCCTAAACAATTACGACAAAACTTATGTTTGTTTACAAGATCTAATCTATCTTTAGCATTTTGATTTATAAAAAGAGAACATTTATAAAGTGGATGTGTATCGGACGAGCCACACACCTTGCAGGAACGCACTGAGGTGTCCTGGTTGGTACTCGCGAAGGCTTGGCTATTTTTTGATTTAAATGAGGATTTATTATTTTCGTTATTATTATTACGAACTTTAGAGGGATTAGAGGGATTACGAAGCGTTATTATTTTACTTTGTTCTTTTAAGAATTGCGAAAGATGATTAAAAGTAGGTATTGCAATATGACTATGCGATCGTTCGAAAAGGTTAACGAACTCTTTATCAAGCTTACATAATGCAATATTATTTATTATAAAATCTGACAAGTCTTCTATGTTTAAGCGCCGTAAAGCGGCTTGAGCGGAATGGAATTGTTCAAGAAATGTATCAATAGATTGGTAAGGTTTAAATTGAATCATTTGATGTAAATACATGGAAGCTTGTACGCGCGTATCTTGATATTTTTCTATCAAAGCATTCCAGATAAGTAGGTAATTATTAGCGGTAGGTATGATGCCTGAGCAAACAGTTAATGCTTTGCCCGAGAGACAACCTATTAAATACTGAACCTTTTCGGCGTCAGTTAGATGCGAATTATCATGAATAAGACTTTTGAAGTTTTCATGAAAAATTGTCCATTTGCTGGGTGTGCCATCAAATGAAACAAGTTTTAAAGGCGGGAGTTTACGATTTAAAAACTCGAATTTATTATTAGTGTTATCATTAGTCGTATTTTGAGACTTAAGAATGTTAGATTCTATTGCTTTTATTTGACAATAGATTTCATCAAATGCGAAAAGTGGTGCGTAGTTCGGTTTCGTCTTTGACCCACTTTCTAATAAAGCTAGATTATAAGCATCAAGAGTTTCCATAAAGTTTGTTCTAGTTTGCTCAAGGAAGTTAATTCGAGCTAGAAATTGAGGTTTTACTGAATTAGGGTAAATACGCCATACGTCGGCCCCCCCCCAAACTTCGGCCGTCTGCACATTTTCAGCTTGCGTTCATTTAAAACGTAATATAGTGACAAATTTGCCGTTACTTTCCGATTACGTCACTCACTCTTCGCACACCGAGCATCCGAAGCGATTGCGCCGTCGAAGCGTCAAATTCATATCTAAAGTACCTTACTTGCTGTGGATACCCACATTTCGGGGATTGATATTAGAACGGTAAGACATTCCTTTTTTTTTTTTTGTTTTAAGCTTTATTGTCAGTAATTAGTGATTTTTACTATATTCTGAGATAGTTTTTTCAATGTTTTACGTATTGTTTTAAAGGAAAAATAGGAGGCCGTCAATAGAATACCAATTTTGAGTTAAAACCGGATTCTCGGCCGTGGCCGACTTAAAGTAAATGCAGTCTGTTTTATAAACTCCAATTGTACTAATTCTACTGGTTTAATAAGAGAATTTGCAACGCATATAGGCAAATAAATCTATTTTACGTTTAATCGCCAAATACCGGTCGGGGTGATATTAGTTGAATCTCGAGAAATACTGTACACGAAATAGGGGCCGGCTTTAGAAACATTAAAGATCGTAATGTCGACCAGCCTCGAATTCGAGCCCAACTATACAGGCTGATTACTTTTTCTTATTTTCTCAAAATTAAATATTTAGTAGTAAATTGCTCTTTGGAACTTGCTACCTAATAAACCCATGTTAATTAGCTTAAAAAATATAAATGGTTGGTCGTGGATCTTTCATTCATTAATTAATTGATATGCCGGATATCACAAAAATCTGCCTTTAGAATTAATGCTTTTAATTTAAGGTACTACAATGACACAGGGAGATCCAGGGCCTTCACGGAAACAAAGAAAATTATAAGTCAACAAACACGGAATTTTGAAGTATTTAATTAGATTTTTTTAAATTGTAATACCTTACTTTATTTTAGTGCAAAAAAAAGAATACTTTACCTACTATTAAACAAATACGATTAATAATGTATAATTAGTGAGACTCCTGCCAAAATATATCATATTAATAATATTTGTCTATCTTAATTTAAAACACCCTATACCCGGCCGACATTTGGGAAAAACGCGACCGACCATGGGTCTTGAATGGCCGACTTTAGGGTTTTTTCGTTTTCGACGCATCTAAACCTTAGTACTTTTTCCTAGCAATAGAAAAGTCAAACTTATGCCCATAAACATGAAATATATTTATCAAGCTATCCAAAACCGCATCGGAAGCTATCCTTTCGTTGCAAATTGATGGTGCCAAACCGATCCCAAAACAGAAAAACCGTAAGGGGGCCGACATTTAGCGTATTTACCCTATCTTTAAAAGTTTCATTTTTCTCGCTTGCTTGACAATAACACAGTACTCGTGCTTGAATTGTTTACATATATCATTTACTTACTGGAATGTCAGTCAGCTTCTCAAAAAGTTGTTGTAGTTCCACATTGCTAACCATAAACATACGAACATCTTCCACTAAACATATTCTACACATTTGCAGCTTTTCTTCTTTCATGTTGTAAACTAATTTATTGAATTTGTTGTTAATAACACAGGTGTGTTAACACCTGTGCTTTTTAAATTATTCAATTTTTGTTTAAAGAAAGAAACGCCAATGAAATATCTGAAAACCTGAACACTGGCAATGACAGTACAATCCTGTCGAGCTGTCATCTGTCACTGTCATACTAATAGGGATGCTATCTGAAATCGGTTAATCAGATATATATTTCATTTACCGTAAAAGCGGTTAATTGTAATCTATTTCTGAATCGGATGTGATTAGATTATTGAATGGATCTTGATAAAAATTCAAAATGGATTAAATTCATTCTTTGAGTTTGCTTCACAATAACAAAGTACTCGTTCTTGAATTATTTACGTAAAGCCTTAGATCAAAAATGTCCAGTTTTAAAATGTTAGTTGTGAGTTGAGCCTTTGGCTTCAATTCTTAGTAGGCCACTAAGAATTGAAGCCAAAGGCTCAACTCACACCAAAAGAGCGGCGAAGGGAAACGAAGCGGAGCGCAGTTTCAGTGTCATATGAATTTTAACTTTATTTTCATTAAAATAAAATTTATTATCGCATGAGAAACTCGAACGAGTCGCGAGGATGCCCGCGGATCCGCGGGCTTTCCCGCGACTCTTTCGAGAATGAGTGCGATAATAAGAATGAGTATTAAAGTAATGAAAATAAAGTTTAAAATCATATGACACTGAAACTGCGCTCCGCTTCGTTGCCCTTCGCCGCTCTTTTGGTGTGAGTTGAGCCAAAAACACGGGGTAAATATTTCCCGCGTCGTTCGATTCCTAATCGTCCGGGTCTAGTTGAAAACCAGCGTCGAGTACTTAGCTGCTCGGCAAATTGCTGAACTGGACCCATTTGGCGTAGCCGTGGGACACACAATGTTATATTATTTGTTATTTCGTTGTTGCTTTTTTAACTTTTTATTTTATTTTCTGTTCTTCTATTTGTTTATGTCGTGTGTTCCGGCAACGGTTTACCCAAATAAACGTTTTTTCTTTCTTTCTTTCTTTAAGTAAAACAAGTGAACATCTCCTTCGATCAATAATAGCTCTATAATTGATCGAAGAATATCTCCAATGAAAACATATAAACGTGCGCGTGGCGCTCACTAACACATTTATAAAAAAGTGGCTTCAATTAAAACGTTTCGTTTTGTTCCGAACACGGAATCTGGACGTTTTTAATCTAAGCGTATATTATTAACTTACCTACCTACTGGAACTCTCAGCTTCTCAATTATTTGTTTCAGTTCCACATTGGTAACCCGTAGTGGTAGCCCGCGACATCAAAATTTTCTTGTGTTATTTGCAATTCGCATATCAGTGACAATTTGTAACTCGATCAAAATATGATTCGCGATAATTACAAGTATTATCAAAAATATAAGAATGGGATTCTGGAACTGGTCCTGATCCTGAAGCCCGGGCGCCCTGCGGACTCTTCATCCACATTCCGGCCCATCGTGCTGCTCGACGAGGTGGGCAAGCTCTTTGAAAGAGTAATTGCAAACCACCTCGTCGGGAACCTGAATCGGGTGGGCCCGGACCTTGCGGAGAGCCAGTTTGGCTTCCGCAGAGGGCGCTCGATGGCGGACGCCATCATGCGCGTGAGAGCCCTCACGACGGGGGATGCGGTATCCCGGGGCAGGGTCGTCTTGGCGGTGTCCTTGGACACCACCCTGCCCTGGAGTTGCATCAGGGAGGCTCACCGGGTGCCGACCTATCTCCGTCGTATAGTCGAGGACTACCTGACGGACAGAGCCGTCATCTACTCCGGTCACCGGGGAGAATGGAACCGGCGAGAGATGTCGTGCAGTGTTCCACAGGGATCGGTCTTGGGGCCGCTCCTGTGGAATATCGGTTACGACTAGGTGCTGCGACGACACGCTCGTCCTGGCGGAGGGAGAGTCGCACCAGGCGGCGACCGTCCTGGCGATGCAGGCGGTAGCGACAGTCGCTTATAGGATCCGGCAGTTGGGACTCGACGTGGCGCTGCACCAAACAGAGGCCATGTGCTTTCATGGCCGTCTGAACGCGCTGCGGTCAGTCCCACATAACGGTGGAGGGGGTTCGTATCGGCGTCGGGAGGACGATGAAGTACCTGGGACTCGTCCTCGACAGCCGGTGGAACTTTAGGGAGCACTTCCTACGTTTGGCCACTAAGCTGAATGTCCATATGTTTTTATTATAGTCTTACGACACAAAAAAGTGTTAATAAATTGTGAAGTCAGTGTGGAAATGTTGCAATATTTTTTTACTTGTAGGTTCATTACAATTTGGCATACCTACCATAATTTGATATTTATATATGAGAAGGTGAGAAGAAAAAAACACTTTTACATGGAGTAGAGTTGGAGCCCCATGCAACTCATCCACTTCGAAACTGAGCCAAGGGACAGACCCTTAAAAAGAAAGATAAGGTGTTACTTGCACTTACACATTTGTTTGTCCACTTCGTTGCATGGGGACCAGGTCCACCTTCTCTATTTACGGCAATCATTTCCATCTAAATTTTTAGTTATTAATAGTTGTCTTTTTTATGTTTTTTTTTTTATTTAATTATTTTAATCATTTTGAATAGTCTAGCAAAGTACAAGACCGCTCAGGTGCAGGTGTTTAAAAACATACCACCTTGAACTTATGCAAGCCTGGTACTTTATTTGGTAACATTATTTCAGTTTCTGAGCTTGTAGCTCGAATTCTTTGCGGACGGTGAGCTACCCATTACTCCCATGGTCCAGTTGTCCCCTTATAAAAAAATAAGGTGCAACCGGTTCCCATGAACCTTTTTGTATGTGCCATAAATATTAGTCGAGTATACCTAGGGAAAAATAAATTGCCGCGGTCCATCCAGGTGAACCACGAGAAAAATTATTGCCCATAGTACACCCAGGTGATGGTATTATGAGAGTTGTGAGTGGTTTTTTGTTCACTTGACACTGCGAGAATTGATTACTCGTACGCCAGAAGCTCAGCTCGCCGTTGCAGTCTACACGACACATAATAGCTGGTGATCTTTCGAGTTGTCGCGATGTGGAGGTACGTGTATTAATAAAAATAAAGTCTATGAGCATAATATTATGTGAAGAATTGGAAAAAAATACCTATAAAACAAAGTAATTAACAAAAAGAGCGACAAAAAAGGTTTTTTTTTTGGAGATAAGATGGCTAAAAGATCTTTAGTAAAATACATTAGATCTTTCCGTAGCCATCTTGAGTTCGATAAACTCTCGTACGTAGGCGCAGCACACAAAAACAGAGGACACAATTATCCAGCTGGCACTAGCGAGTTACTGCCGAACGCGTCCAAAAGATGCGAGGTGAGGAGGCGAGTGAAACCAACTGTTTTGAACGGCTAGTTCTTTTTTTATGAAAAATACTTTGCAATAGATTGAACGCTTTCTTTAAGAACCTGAGAGGTGTAAGAGTAAATAATTGTTATGTAGTCATAATTGTTTTATCTGTGTATTTATTTTTGTAATAAAAAAACGAGTAGTAGTAAGTTTTAACAAGTTTTTACATTGCTGAATTTTAAAATGGTAATAACTTATTTACATTCAATAACAAGTTATCGATCGATTATCCTGGCCAGGAATCGAACACGCTGATTTTGTAAAAACAAACAGTTCAGTACATACCTGTTCGATTTCTGGCCAGGGCCATAGATTGTATAAAATGCAATAATGTAGTTTTAGTTTTCGTCAAAATCGGCGACACTCTTTGCAGTATTTTTCGAAATATTTCATAATTTCGGACCAATCCATCAACGCCCAGTTGAAAAATTCACCCTGTATATCGCCTATTAGTATATATTTTACTTACAATCATTAAGAAATTAAGTAATTTTAATTAAATCGAAGATTTTAAACTTATTCGGTGCCCCGGATATCAGACTTAGCGGAATGACGTAGAAGTAAAAATAATTCAAGGTAGTCATGTACTTTCGTAATATTTACAAACATTTCTTGTGTATGAAGCATGTCTCTTCTTCTTAAAATCAAAGGGAAAACAAGTTCTTCTTAAATGAAATGATATTTATTTTATATGCATATGCGCAAACACACTGGAGAAAAACCTTACAAGTGCCACGTATGACCGGGCAGAGATACAGGAAAACGGACGGTGTTGGACCCCATGACACGAGCGTTTCGACCCCAAACGGCTCAAAGCTGTAGCAACCATTAAGGTAACTGTATTTGCGTCGATTGAGTCTCGACAGCCACAGGAGAAACCAAAACTAAAGGTGAATGATCTCGGGTACATGGAGTCCCGTACCATGTTGTATCAAAACCAAACTTGGTTTTTTATAGACTTCATTGATCATATTATATTTACCGGGTTTCTGAGATATTTTATAAAGTCGAAACATTAGGTCTATTTTGTTCGACTCTACCAACGACATGTTTTATAATGATACGTTATACTCCGACAAATATTATCGCTCTTAATCGCGGTGTGAATGAATGATTTTTCAAAAAAAAAACGCTTGTCCGGGTTCCATAAAATTTTCATGAGACCAGTTGGAAAGATATACCCTTTCTAACAAAACAGTTCTTTTTAAAACGGTTGGCATGCGAAGGAGTTACGCGCGAACAAACATAAAAAAATATAAACATCTGAATTGAGAAAGTCCTAATTATTTTGAAGTCGGTAAAAAATGGAGATTATGCAGTCCGCAGTGAGTCATAGGAATTAGGTATTTGGTAAGAGGACACTAAATTGGACTTTGTTCTTATAAAATGAACCGAGCTTTAATAGCTTAGTAATGAGATCCGTTAAACATGTCCGACATTGTTGATAATTATAGTAAACTAGCTGTTACCCGTAGCTTCACTCAGGTTTGTTTAGAATAGGCTGGTTGTCAGCTTCAATGAATTGCAAATTGAATTAGTTCGTTAGAAGTGTTTTGAAGAATAATGTATAAGTATTTTTTCTTTTGTTGGAAATGCATCTTTACAAAGATATAACGCATCATAATTCGAGAGTGGGGGCTGGAGAGTAGACCCCCTGAACCACTACTTCGGTGGTTGAGTGCTTTTAGTTAGCAGTACAGGGACTACAGCCAAACGGCAATCGATAATCGTTAACGCTCAGCAGTCGCTAGTACATTTTCAACTTTATAGCCCAGCGTATAAATACAACTGAGAGACAGCGAACGGTTTAACCAAAACGGTCTGTTTTTATTAACCAGTGGTTTTACAAAGATGTTTTTTTAAATAAGAACTTTGTTTAAAACTTCTATGACATGTTTTACATTTGTAAGGTTTTTCACCAGTGTTTATAAGAACATGTTCTTTTAAAGTACTATTATGACTAAAACTCTTCTGACAGATGTCACATTTGTAAGGTATTTCACCAGTGTGTTTAAAAACATGACTTTAAATTACTTCTTTGACTAAAACTCTTCTGACATATGTCACATTTGTAAAGTTTTTCAACAGTGTGTATAAGAACATGTGTTTTTAAAGTGCTACTGTGACTAAAACCCTTCTGACATATGACACATTTGTATGGTTTTTCACCAGTGTGTTTAAAAACATGACTTTTTAAATTACTTCTTTGACTAAAACTCTTCTGACATATGTCACATCGGTAAGGTTTTTCACCAGTGTGTATAAGAACATGTGTTTTTAAAGTGCTACTGTGACTAAAACTCTTCTGACATACGACACATTTGTAAGGTTTTTCACCAGTGTGTAAAAGAACATGACTTTTTAGATTACAACTTTTATTAAAACACTTTTGACATATGTCACATTAGTAAGGGTTTTCACCAGTGTGTACAAGAACACGATGTTTTAAGATACTACTTACACTAAAACTCTTCTGACATATTATGTCACTTTTGTATGTTTTCACCAGTGTGTATGAGAACATGTTTTATTAAATTACTATTTTGACTAAAACTCTTCTGACATATGTCACATTTGTAAGATTTTTCACCAGTGTGTATAAGAATATGTCGTTTTAAATACGATCTTAGACTAAATATTTTCTGACAGATGTCTCATTTGTAAGGTTTTTCACCAGTGTGTATGAGAACATGTTCTTTTAAAGTACCTCTTAGATTAAAAGTCTTCTGACATATGTCACATTTGTAAGGGTTTTCACCAGTGTGTTTAAAAACATGACTTTTTAAATTACTTCTATGACTAAAACTCTTCTGACATATGTCACATTTGTAAGGTTTTTCGCCAGTGTGTAGAAGAATATGTGTTTTTAAATTGCTACTGTGACTAAAACCCTTCTGACATATGACACATTTGTAAGGTTTTTCACCAGTGTGTTTAAAAACATGACTTTTTAAATGACTTCTTTGACTAAAACTCTTCTGACATATGTCACATCGGTAAGGTTTTTCACCAGTGTGTATAAGAACATGTGTTTTTAAAGTGCTATTGTGACTAAAACTCTTCTGACATATGTCACATTTGTAAGATGTTTCACCCGTGTGTATAAGAACATGACGTTTTAAGTTACTACTTAGACTAAAACTCTTCTGACATATTTCACATTTGTAAGGTTCTTCACCAGTGTGTATAACAACATGACTTTTTAAATGACGACTTTGACTATAACTCTTCTGACATTTTTCACATTTGTAAGGTTTTTCACCAGTGTGTTTTAGAACATGATGTTTTAAGCTACTACTTCGACGAAAACTCGTCTGACATATGTCGCATTTGTAAGGTTTTTCACCAGTGTGTATTAGAACATGACGTTTTAAGGTACCACTTTCACTAAAACTCTTCTGACATATGTCGCATTTGTAAGGTTTTTCACCAGTGTGTATAAAAACATGTTTTTTTAAATTACTAGTTTCACTAAAACTCTTTTGACATATGTCGCATTTGTATGGTTTTTCACCAGTGTGTATTAGAACATGACGTTTTAAGATACCACTTTCACTAAAACTCTTCTGACATATGTCGCATTTGTAAGGTTTTTCACCAGTGTGTTTAAAAACATGTTTTTTTAAATTACTAGTTTCACTAAAACTCTTCTGACATACGATACATTTGTAAGGTTTTTCACCAGTGTGTTTACGAATATGTTTTATTAAATCACTTTTTCTAGTACAACTACGGTGACACATATCGCAATCATATCTTTTTATTCGGTCATTCGCAGCTGTATCAGTATTATTCACATTATTATTGAGAGATTGAGAATTTGTGACAAGCTTTGTAAAATTAGAAGGAGCTGCAAACTTGTGTTTCTTGGTGTTCCGGAGAATTAGTAAGTCTGGCTGTTCAGTTTTCTTTTGCTGGAATGTCATTGTATCTTCTAGTCTTGTTAGTCGTACGTATAGCTGTGGTTTCTTCGCGTCGGACGCACCTGTGAAATTAAAGCTGGTAAGTAATGAATGTTTCGGCCCCACCGCATTCGCGGCGGTAAGACCCCTCTTTGAGGAGTAGTTGGAGAGGCGTCACAGCGACCCGACCTTCCGCCTGACGCAGGTCCTCACCGGACACGGATATTTCGGGAGGTACCTATGTCGGATGAGGAAGGAAGAAACGTCTGAGTGTCACCACTGCGAGGATCGCCCGAGGACACGGTGGAGCATACCGTGCAAGACTGCCCCGCTTGGGCAGAGCTCTCTTTTTTTTAGCGTGGTAAAATCATCAAATGAGTCCTCCCACCCACGGCCGAGTGGGAGGGACTGTCAGACTCGTACTGAATAAAATCCACGGTGTCCTTCAATAGCCCTTTACGTTCCGGGGTCACGGTAATTCATAAGTCCCGCAACCCCGGCAGGCTTTGGCCCTCTAGAGGCGCCTCAAAGTGTGTCAGCTTAATGACGGGGCCCCCTGTCATAATGCTGATACTACCACTTGAATAAAAAAATAACAAAAAAAAAGGGGGCCCCGTCATTTTTGCTCACACTCTTTGAGGCGCGCGTGGAACACAACGCGCCGTCGTTCCGGGCATGGTCCAAGATCGGACAGCCCTACTGTGGCCGGAGATCGTCTGCCGACGTCCATCGCCATGGGCATCTACCACTGCAGCTGGGGTGGAGGGAGGACGCTGTCCTCTCCCTCTCGCGGCCCACCTCCTCGTTCGCGAGCTTGACTGCTTTGCAGATGGAGGCGACCGTTTCACACTTCGTCTCGCTCCGTAGCATAGCCTCGACCAATGCTGGGCGCGGGAGGTCTTCGCCTATCGCCGTCGTGAGGACACGGCGGTTCTCTGCCCAAGCGGCGCAATCCTGCACCGTACGCTCCACCGTGTTCTCTGGATATTTGTCCTATACTAGGAATTATTTATAATCGTGTAACGAATTTAATGTAATTTGTATCGTAAAAATAGGTTGTGGATCATACAATTCTCTATAAAAGTGGTCTAGTAGCTATTTTTATTTATTTATTTTTAATAAGCTCTTTACGTTCCAGGGTCACGGTTACCCGATGAGACAATCCCGCGACCCCGAGTAAAGTAGACGTCCGGGGGGAAGACCAGGTGTTCGGGCCGGTAGCCCTGGGATGCGGGCATAAAGTTTTCCTTAGGCACTGTGTGCCTAAGGGGTCTCTTTGCCCGTATGCGAATAGCCTGTCTCATGGACGCTCCAACGCGTGTCCCTCTGATTAGCAGAGGGCACAGCGGCGGAGCGGGCTTGCGGACGGTGAGTAATGGGTAGCTCGCCGTCCGACCATGGACCACCAAGCCCGGGTCGGTGGCGCGTCGTGTTTCACGCGTGCCTTCAAGTATTTGTCAGCGAACTGACGGGGCCTCCTTTGGGGCCAAATGCCTGCTGGGGTCGCGGGATTGACTAAACAGGATACCGTGGCCACGGAATGTAAAGGGCATCCGAAGGAACACGGGTGGATTTTAGTCAGTGAGAGTCTGACAGTCCCTTCCCCCCACCCAGGACGGGAGGACTCATTTCATGATTTTACCACCCAAAAAAAAAACTGTACATGATGACTTACTACCCAAGGAGCACTTAGGCGTTACCGACATTTAATATACTTATACAACATTATTTTTAGTATATGCGAAACCTGAATATAGTTTGTTCAGAATCAGTAACTGAATCGATTCCAATAATTTTTACACCATGTTATATTTTTTCCCAAAATTATTTAAAAAAGGTTACGAGTTGGACACCTATGCGCAATAATACGAGCACAACAAAGGTTACGGCAGGTCATAGAAATCAGCTGCTGCGGGCGGCGCCATCGCCAGGCAGCGGGACGCACAGTGGGGCGGGGTACACACCCCTACCCCTCCAGTCGTCCAGTTGCAACAGCCGCATGCGCCCGTGTCACGCTTGCGCTTAGCGACACAACGCGATACGCGAAATAGTTTAGTGTATATCTGTTAAGTTAGTGATCGTGAAAAATGTCGTTGCAACAAATCGCATTGACTACATCCTATCCCTTACAGCTGCATTTAAGAATAAAGTAACAATAACAATATCTACCTACACTTAACCATTACGACAGTCCAAAGCCCGAAAGTGGGATGAAAAATGTTATCACCAGTTAATTACAATAACTTTGCCGTACGGTAAGGTACTAGTAGGTAGGTACTTAGCACCAAATTATTATCAATGAACGTGCGACTGTCGAACCTTGCGCGGGCGGCGGCGGCCGAGGTGCGCCACACCGCGCGGTGACTCGGTAACCATGCTTTTGAACGGACAACCATGTAACTTAAAAAGCTTATAACTTTGTGATTTTTCAAGATACAGTTTTGAAATTTTGTACATGGATTCTTTACATAAAAATACTAGACACGTGTTTCAGGTTTCGTATAAACAAAAACTAATGTTGTATAGCTCTTATAGAACTCAGAGTTCTTTTGGAGACGTACAGGGTTGTCAAGAAAAGATTCTATACTTATAAGGTTGATTTACCAGTTATTGTACAGCTCAAGCTGTACTAAATCTGTATAAAACAATCCACGTAAACTAAAAGGTGTTAGAACAGAATATTAGAACTCTACTTTAAAACTCTAAGAATGTTTGACCTTTTAGCTGATGTTTATACTTCAAGCTGCACAGAGGCTGTATTTTACATGTAATCACTTACTTACTACACTACTTTATGTGTTAGTATGGTATCACTCTATACTAGATTCTGTATAATGGTATATGCAAACTCCTTTCTAAAACTTATTATTATTGCTTAATTGTACACCCTTATAAGTGATAGTTTTATGACTTCTGCCAAATATGATGATGTAACACTATAATAATAAATTAATTATATAGTACAGCTTTAGTCTGTGCTATGGACGATGTCCTTTTCTATTGTATTCTGGTGATAAAATTGTGTGCCTAAGGCTTGCCAAATAAACTTATTTTCTTTCTTTAATGTGTCTATCAATATGTCTGTCGTCTGTTGATTCTATAAAACTGCTTCAATTTGCCTTCGAAATTTTACAAATTTAAAAAACACGTTGTTTAAGCCACGAGCGATGTAAAAGGCGATATCTAACAATTGCTAGCGATATATACATAGATTTTCATTTTGAACACGTATCCCTAATGAGCTGTACAATTAATGTTTTGAAACCTGATATACAGCTTAAATAATAAAAACATTCTAATATAATGCCTATTTAAAGCCAATAGCTGTACAATGGAATCCAAAAACTGCGTAATAAAGCTACAAGATCTACAACATTATTTTTTGTATATGCGAAACCTGAATATAGTTTGTTCAGAATCAGTAACTGAATCGATTTCAATAATATTTACATCATGTAATTTTTTTTTTTCAAAAATATTTTTATTAATTTTATAACCAGTTAATTACAATACGATCACTTAACGGTTAGGTTCCTATTGCCAAACTATTATCAATGAGTGTGCGACAGAGGAGGCGTGAGTTGAGCGAGGGTACCGAGTCCCGCCGCGAAATTAGCAGATTTTTGAACGGACAACCAGGTAAAATAACAAGCTTATAACTTTATGATTTTTCATGTTACAGATTTGAAATTTAGAACATAAGATTCTTTACACAAAAATACTAGACAGGTGTATCGGGTTTCGCATAAACAAAAAATTATGTTGTATAATACCCTCCAGATATACTTCAGGCTGTTTAATACTTATCGCCATTTTTGAATAAACAAAAACAAAACATAATACAAAACAAACGATATTTGACAATAACTACAGTTGCTATCGTAATTTTACAGCTCAAATAATGATGATTGTACTATAATATGCAGTATTTTCAAGCATATTATATTATTCTAACCTCAAAACCATAAACTTACTTACCCGTTTTAGTTATATTTCTTACTTAATCTTGATTATACGAGTATTGCGGGCGCGTGAATTTTTTGACACAAAACAGTAGAATCCCGATTATCCGAACCTCGATTATCCGGACTGATTCACCTCGGCTCTAATAACTTGCCCGCAATGAAAAGATGTGATTCATAACAAACAAAAAGTCAAACATCAACAACAGTTTACTTCCAACCAAAATTTTAAATTACATAGGTATTATGTAATTCATTATCTATCGTTATAGCTAGGTTTTAGTGTACCGTAGCCAAATGGCAAAAAACGGAACCGGATGCATGTAATGCTATTGAATTTTCAAATGAAGTGTATTAAAAATGTATTAGCGTGTATTCGGTTGGTTTGCCTAATAAATAAATAAATAAAATAATCTATCAGCATGGAAGCCAGGATATTCTTTCACCAATAATTTTTAATATGTTAATATTTGAATATTCTAGTTGTCAGTTGGCTACATAAAATTTCAATAAAAATATTAAATACAAGAAACATACCACTTTGAAGTTCCTGCTCTGGTTCATTCTCTTCCTCACAATCATCTTGTAATTCTTCTTTGATATCATGATGTTCCTCCTCGGGTTTAGTACTCTCATTGTTTTGTTCACAATCATCTTGTAATTCTTCTTTAATATCATGATGTTCTTTCTCGGGTTCAGTACTCTCACTGTCTTGTTCACAATCATCTTGTAATTCTTCTACAATATCATCGCTTTCAGATTGACATTCATCAAGTACACAGTTAACATGCACTGTTGGAGTAATAATAAACCCATTGAAAAACTCCCTCTCATCTTGGTTTATTCTTGATTTTGTCTGTAAACAGTTGTATTAAATGTTCAGTCAAGTCCTGATCGTAGTCACTACAAGCTATCCAAATTAATAGTTGACTTCTGACAGCTACATGAGATATCACCATATTTCACACAAGTGAACTTTGATGAAATGAAAGGTAAAAGAAACATACTCCTTAATCACTTGTATTTTCCTTATTCATAACCCAATAACAATGTTACTCTCATGTGTAATGTTGTTATTGTTTTATCATCAATGTTCAACAAAATATTTTTAAAAGATATTATACGCATTAATGCATGTGTTGTGAGTTTCAAAGTTTTTCTAGCAATGGAAAAATCTTTCAATGATCAACTCCCGAAAAATTGAGTTTTAGGGCTCTTATACAATGTCTGTACAATCTATGGGAGATAGCTTGTTCAATTCTGTCAATAAAAGTATTGTACTTGTGGGAAACCAACCACCTTTAAATAGTAGCCATTTTTGTTTTTAAATTGTTTTGTATGAACCATGCAAACTTAAAGTACTGCAACTTTGAGATCTTAATAACAAAGATCATATAAAATATAAATGTGCTTCAGCAGCATTTCCTGGGTACCGGCTGGCTCAAAATAAACCTATTGTTGCATCCAAAACTATGTCTCAACAATAATCTATACTAATATTATAAAGCTGCAGAGTTTGTTTGTTTGTTTGAACGCGCTAATCTCTGGAACTACTGGTCCGATTTGAATGATTCTTTCAGTGTTGGGTAGTCTATTTATCGAGGAAGGCTATAGGCTATGTTTTTTTTGTTTCAAAATTAGGGATCCGTAATAAAATTGCTTTTTGTAACACAAGGTGTAAAATCGAAAACCTATTTTTGCGTGCGCTGCAAAAACTATTGACAATAGAACAAAATGATGTACTACGGGTTTGTAGATCCCATTAAGACCTACAAAAAAGTCCGCGAGAAACATATATCTTAAGAGATTGTTGAGAGATGTTAAGAGTTGGTACCTATTAGTGAGTTATGGGCCATAACTCACTAATAGGTACCAACTCTTAACATCTTACAAACGTGATAACTTTTAAACGAAATATCCGATTGAGATGAAACAAAAAGTATTTTACTTCTACATAAATACCCTTGGTAACATAATGCTTAATTTCGATAAAGATCAATATTACGATACATATTTAACGTAGTTTTTTTTTCTTATATATGTTTCTCGCGGACTTTTTTGTAGGTCTTAATGGGATCTACAAACCCGTAGTACATCATTTTGTTCTATTGTCAATAGTTTTTGCAGCGCACGCAAAAATAGGTTTTCGATTTTACACCTTGTGTTACAAAAAGCAATTTTATTACGGATCCCTAATTTTGAAACAAAAAAAACATAGCCTATAGCCTTCCTCGATAAATAGACTACCCAACACTGAAAGAATCATTCAAATCGGACCAGTAGTTCCAGAGATTAGCGCGTTCAAACAAACAAACAAACTCTGCAGCTTTATAATATTAGTATAGATTATTGTTGAGACATAGTTTTGGATGCAACAATAGGTTTATTTTGAGCCAGCCGGTACCCAGGAAATGCTGCTGAAGCACATTTATATTTTATATGATCTTTGTTATTAAGATCTCAAAGTTGCAGTACTTTAAGTTTGCATGGTTCATACAAAACAATTTAAAAACAAAAATGGCTACTATTTAAAGGTGGTTGGTTTCCCACAAGTACAATACTTTTATTGACAGAATTGAACAAGCTATCTCCCATAGATTGTACAGACATTGTATAAGAGCCCTAAAACTCAATTTTTCGGGAGTTGATCATTGAAAGATTTTTCCATTGCTAGAAAAACTTTGAAACTCACAACACATGCATTAATGCGTATAATATCTTTTAAAAATATTTTGTTGAACATTGATGATAAAACAATAACAACATTACACATGAGAGTAACATTGTTATTGGGTTATGAATAAGGAAAATACAAGTGATTAAGGAGTATGTTTCTTTTACCTTTCATTTCATCAAAGTTCACTTGTGTGAAATATGGTGATATCTCATGTAGCTGTCAGAAGTCAACTATTAATTTGGATAGCTTGTAGTGACTACGATCAGGACTTGACTGAACATTTAATACAACTGTTTACAGACAAAATCAAGAATAAACCAAGATGAGAGGGAGTTTTTCAATGGGTTTATTATTACTCCAACAGTGCATGTTAACTGTGTACTTGATGAATGTCAATCTGAAAGCGATGATATTGTAGAAGAATTACAAGATGATTGTGAACAAGACAGTGAGAGTACTGAACCCGAGAAAGAACATCATGATATTAAAGAAGAATTACAAGATGATTGTGAACAAAACAATGAGAGTACTAAACCCGAGGAGGAACATCATGATATCAAAGAAGAATTACAAGATGATTGTGAGGAAGAGAATGAACCAGAGCAGGAACTTCAAAGTGGTATGTTTCTTGTATTTAATATTTTTATTGAAATTTTATGTAGCCAACTGACAACTAGAATATTCAAATATTAACATATTAAAAATTATTGGTGAAAGAATATCCTGGCTTCCATGCTGATAGATTATTTTATTTATTTATTTATTAGGCAAACCAACCGAATACACGCTAATACATTTTTAATACACTTCATTTGAAAATTCAATAGCATTACATGCATCCGGTTCCGTTTTTTGCCATTTGGCTACGGTACACTAAAACCTAGCTATAACGATAGATAATGAATTACATAATACCTATGTAATTTAAAATTTTGGTTGGAAGTAAACTGTTGTTGATGTTTGACTTTTTGTTTGTTATGAATCACATCTTTTCATTGCGGGCAAGTTATTAGAGCCGAGGTGAATCAGTCCGGATAATCGAGGTTCGGATAATCGGGATTCTACTGTTTTGTGTCAAAAAATTCACGCGCCCGCAATACTCGTATAATCAAGATTAAGTAAGAAATATAACTAAAACGGGTAAGTAAGTTTATGGTTTTGAGGTTAGAATAATATAATATGCTTGAAAATACTGCATATTATAGTACAATCATCATTATTTGAGCTGTAAAATTACGATAGCAACTGTAGTTATTGTCAAATATCGTTTGATTTGTATTATGTTTTGTTTTTGTTTATTCAAAAATGGCGATAAGTATTAAACAGCCTGAAGTATATCTGGAGGGTATTATACAACATAATTTTTTGTTTATGCGAAACCCGATACACCTGTCTAGTATTTTTGTGTAAAGAATCTTATGTTCTAAATTTCAAATCTGTAACATGAAAAATCATAAAGTTATAAGCTTGTTATTTTACCTGGTTGTCCGTTCAAAAATCTGCTAATTTCGCGGCGGGACTCGGTACCCTCGCTCAACTCACGCCTCCTCTGTCGCACACTCATTGATAATAGTTTGGCAATAGGAACCTAACCGTTAAGTGATCGTATTGTAATTAACTGGTTATAAAATTAATAAAAATATTTTTGAAAAAAAAAATTACATGATGTAAATATTATTGAAATCGATTCAGTTACTGATTCTGAACAAACTATATTCAGGTTTCGCATATACAAAAAATAATGTTGTAGATCTTGTAGCTTTATTACGCAGTTTTTGGATTCCATTGTACAGCTATTGGCTTTAAATAGGCATTATATTAGAATGTTTTTATTATTTAAGCTGTATATCAGGTTTCAAAACATTAATTGTACAGCTCATTAGGGATACGTGTTCAAAATGAAAATCTATGTATATATCGCTAGCAATTGTTAGATATCGCCTTTTACATCGCTCGTGGCTTAAACAACGTGTTTTTTAAATTTGTAAAATTTCGAAGGCAAATTGAAGCAGTTTTATAGAATCAACAGACGACAGACATATTGATAGACACATTAAAGAAAGAAAATAAGTTTATTTGGCAAGCCTTAGGCACACAATTTTATCACCAGAATACAATAGAAAAGGACATCGTCCATAGCACAGACTAAAGCTGTACTATATAATTAATTTATTATTATAGTGTTACATCATCATATTTGGCAGAAGTCATAAAACTATCACTTATAAGGGTGTACAATTAAGCAATAATAATAAGTTTTAGAAAGGAGTTTGCATATACCATTATACAGAATCTAGTATAGAGTGATACCATACTAACACATAAAGTAGTGTAGTAAGTAAGTGATTACATGTAAAATACAGCCTCTGTGCAGCTTGAAGTATAAACATCAGCTAAAAGGTCAAACATTCTTAGAGTTTTAAAGTAGAGTTCTAATATTCTGTTCTAACACCTTTTAGTTTACGTGGATTGTTTTATACAGATTTAGTACAGCTTGAGCTGTACAATAACTGGTAAATCAACCTTATAAGTATAGAATCTTTTCTTGACAACCCTGTACGTCTCCAAAAGAACTCTGAGTTCTATAAGAGCTATACAACATTAGTTTTTGTTTATACGAAACCTGAAACACGTGTCTAGTATTTTTATGTAAAGAATCCATGTACAAAATTTCAAAACTGTATCTTGAAAAATCACAAAGTTATAAGCTTTTTAAGTTACATGGTTGTCCGTTCAAAAGCATGGTTACCGAGTCACCGCGCGGTGTGGCGCACCTCGGCCGCCGCCGCCCGCGCAAGGTTCGACAGTCGCACGTTCATTGATAATAATTTGGTGCTAAGTACCTACCTACTAGTACCTTACCGTACGGCAAAGTTATTGTAATTAACTGGTGATAACATTTTTCATCCCACTTTCGGGCTTTGGACTGTCGTAATGGTTAAGTGTAGGTAGATATTGTTATTGTTACTTTATTCTTAAATGCAGCTGTAAGGGATAGGATGTAGTCAATGCGATTTGTTGCAACGACATTTTTCACGATCACTAACTTAACAGATATACACTAAACTATTTCGCGTATCGCGTTGTGTCGCTAAGCGCAAGCGTGACACGGGCGCATGCGGCTGTTGCAACTGGACGACTGGAGGGGTAGGGGTGTGTACCCCGCCCCACTGTGCGTCCCGTTAAGTTATCACGTTTGTAAGATGTTAAGAGTTGGTACCTATTAGTGAGTTATGGCCCATAACTCACTAATAGGTACCAACTCTTAACATAGGCCCATAACTTATGGGCCATAGAGTTTTTTATCAACATAAAATCCTGTAATAATCTTTTTCGAAATATATTTGTTGATGATTGTAAGTATAAGATCTTAAAGTTTACCCAGATATCGTCGAAATAGAAAATTAAGATTATCAATGGATGTGTCAACGAGCAATATTGGCGGCGAGAAACAGTAGTTTTGACGAAATTAAAGATTTAATTTTAACTAAACTTCCAGGGGTACAGTCACCTACACTATTGATAATGTAATGGATCAAGAAGATGCAGTCCATTTTCCACAGGAATTTCTTAATTCTCTAAACCCGAGTGGCCTCCCGCCACATTCTCTCAAGTTAAAAATTGGTGCCCCAGTTATTTTACTTAGAAATCTTAAGCCACCAAATTTAGTTTCGGGAGGTACCTGTGTCTGATAAGGAGGGAAGAAACGCCTGGGTGTCACCACTGCGAGGATCGTCCGGAGGACACGGTGGAGCATACGGTGCAGGACTGCCCCGCTTGGGTAGAGCACCGCCGTGTCGTCACGACGGCGATAGGCGGAGACCTCTCGCGCCCGGCATTGGTCGAGGCCATGGTGCGGGGCGAGACGGAGTGGGAAGCGGTCGCCTCCTTCTGCGAAGCAGTCATGCTCGCGAAGGAGGAGGCGGGCCGCGTGAGGGAGAGAACAGCGTCCTCCCTCCACCCCAGCCGCAGTGGTAGACGCCCACGGCGACGGACGTCGCAAGACGATCTCCGGCCACCGTAGGCGCGGGCATGCGGGCGGCGAGTAATGGGCGACTCGCCGTCCGACCATGGACCATGCCCGGGTCGACTGCGCGTTGTTTTCCACGCGCGCACAAGGAGTGTCAGCATAGTGACGGGGCCTGTATAGGGCCAAAGACTGCCGGGGTCGCGGGACTCACAAATTACCGTAACCCCGGTACGTAAAGGGCTACTGAAGAACACCGTGGATTGTAGTCAGTACAAGTCTGACAGCCCCTCCCGCCCTGCCCTGGGTGGGAGGACTCAGTTGATGATTTTACCACGATAAAAAAAAAACCACCAAATTTATGTAACGGGACTCGACTTCAGGTTAAATTTCTTCGCAATAACGTGATCGTTGCAACAGTTTTGACTGGTCTAGCGGTTGGTCAAACAGTACTTATACCTCGGATCCCAATGATTCCAAATGATTTGCCTTTTCATTTTAAAAGAGTCCAATTCCCAATTAAATTATCTTCTGCCGTAACGATAAATATATCACAGGGGCAAACATTTAAACATGTAGGATTAGTTTTACGGCAAGACTGTTTTTCGCACGGCCAACTATATATCGCGTTGTCAAGATCAGGTTGCGGAAACAATCAATATATTCTTCTGCCACAAGAAAATAAAACGAAAAATATAATTTACTCAGAAGTACTTTAAAATAATATTTTAACCCGGTTTAAAGTGGACGGACACTCCCGCCTGTAGTCTTATGTGTCTGGCTGAATGTCGAACAGATAGACAGCTATTGCCTGCGACTCATACAATTTAACTTAATCTATATTTTTCTTAATATTATAAAGCTGAAAAGTTGGGTTGTTTGTTATGAACGCGGTAATCTCGGGAAATACTGATCTGATATGAAAACTGTTTAAATATTCAATAGTCCATTTATTGAGGGAGGCTATAATATAGGCAATATTTTATCTCGGTATTTCCACGGAAACGAGAAAAACGCGAGTGAAACCGCGGGGCACAGCTTGCATCTCCTAAAACTAGTGACATAGAATCGTGGTTTTGGTATCATTATTTAGATAAAAACAGCTTATGTTAGACGAGTAAATAATAAACATGTCTCGGGTGAATTCTTTTTGTCCCTTAATTTAAAAATGATGATGCATTTGTTGATGATGAAGAACATATTGTAACCATAATTATATCATCATAAACTCTTATCAATAATGTTTCCACCTACATTAATATCAATGCTAAGACTCACATGCTACATACAAATTAAAGTTCAGAGACCCTATTACTGAAGAGAGCCACACATAATACTTTAGTAACAAGTGCCACAGAACAAAAGGCATACCCCACCTCATCATCCTCGTTCAACATCTGAGTGAACAGCTTCTCTGCTTCCAGACATTTTCTCTGCAATTGACAGCATTGCTTTAGTCTAGTGTAGCAGAAGACACAAGCGAGCATCGGTCTACTGTCTTCAGTTACAAACTGCAACAAAACTATTGTTTATTTAATTTATTGTGTACATGAAGTACTTTCCGTTTGATTATAGAATGGTTTTCAATAAATCTTGCTTAAAAGATGCGTATCTTAAAAAGTTTCATTTTTCTCGCTTGCTTGACAATAACACAGTACTCGTGCTTGAATTGTTTACATATATCATTTACTTACTGGAATGTCAGTCAGCTTCTCAAAAAGTTGTTGCAGTTCCACATTGCTAACCATAAACATACGAACATCTTCCACTAAACATATTCTACACATTTGCAGCTTTTCTACTTTCATATTGTAAACTGATTTATTGAATTTGTTGTTAAAAACACAGGTGTGTTAACACCTGTGCTTTTTAAATTATTCAATTTTTGTCTATAGAAAGAAACACCAATGAAGAATCTAAAAACCTGAACACTGGCAATGACATTTTTTTTTTTTGGTTCTTTACGTCCCTCTTTGGGACAGGCAAAGGGAGCTGAGCCCATACAGCCAACTGGCAATGACAGTACTATCCTGTCGAGTTGTCATCTGTCACTGTTATAATAATAGGGATGCTATCTGAAATCGGTTAATCAGATATATGTTTCATTTACCGTAAAAACGGTTAATTGTAATCTAGTTCTGAATCGGATGTGATTAGATTATTGAATGGATCTGGATAAAAAATCAAAATGGATTAAATTCATTCTTTGAGTTTGCTTCACAATAACAAAGTACTCGTTCTTGAATTATTTACGTAAAGCCTTAGATCAAAAATGTCCAGTTTATAGTAGGCCACTAAGAATTGAAGCCAAAGGCTCAACTCACACAAAAAGAGCGGCGAAGGGCAACGAAGCGGAGCGCAGTTTCAGTGTCATATGAATTTTAACTTTATTTTCATTAAAATAAAATTTATTATCGCATGAGAATTTCGAACGAGTCGCGAGGATGCCCGCGGATCCGCGGGCATTCCCGCGACTCTTTCGAGAATGAGTGCGATAATAAGAATGAGTATTATAATAATGAAAATAAAGTTTAAATTCATATGACACTGAAACTGCGCTCCGCTTCGTTGCCCTTCGCCGCTCTTTTGGTGTGAGTTGAGCCAAAAACACGGGGTAAATATTTCCCGCGTCGTTCGATTCCTAATTTAAACAAGTGAACATCTCCTTCGATCAATAATAGCTCTATAATTGATCGAAGAATATCTCCAATGAAAACATTTAAACGTGCGCGTGGCGCTCACTAACACATTTATAAAAAAGTGGCTTCACTTAAAACGGTTTTGTTTCGAACACGGAATCTGGACGTTTTTAATCTAAGTGTATATCATTTACTTACCTACCTACTGGAACTCTCAGCTTCTCAATTATTTGTTTCAGTTCCACATTGGTAACCCGTAGTGGTAGCCCGCGACATCCAAATTTTCTTGTGTTATTTGCAATTCGCATATCAGTGACAATTTGTAACTCGATCAAAATATGATTCGCGATAATTACAAGTACCTTATCAAAAATATAAGAATGGGATTCTGGAACTGGTCCTGATCCTGAAGCCCGGGCGCCCTGCGGACTCTTCATCCACATTCCGGCCCATCGTGCTGCTCGACGAGGTGGGCAAGCTCTTTGAAAGAGCAATTGCAAACCATCTCGTCGGGCACCTGAATCGGGTGGGCCCGGACCTTACGGAGAGCCAGTTTGGCTTCCGCAGAGGGCGCTCGATTGCGGACGCCATCATGCGCGTGAGAGCCCTCACGACGGGGAATGCGGTATCCCAGGGCAGGGTCGTCTTGGTGGTGTCCTTGGACATCACCAATGCCTTCAACACCCTGCTCTGGAGTTGCATCAGGGAGGCTCACCGGGTGCCGACCTACCTCCGTCGTATAATCGAGGACTACCTGACGGACAGAGCCGTCATCAACTCCGGTCACCGGGGAGAATGGAACCGGCGAGAGATGTCGTGCAGTGTTCCACAGGGATCGGTCTTGGGGCCGCTCTTGTGGAATATCGGTTACGACTAGGTGCTGCGACGACACGCTCGTCCAGGCGGAGGGAGAGTCGCACCAGGCGGCGACCGTCCTGGCGATGCAGGCGGTAGCGACAGTCGCTTATAGGATCCGGCAGTTGGGACGCGACGTGGCGCTGCACAAAACAGAGGCCATGCGCGTTCAGACGGCGCTGCGGTCAGTCCCACATAACGGTGGAGGGGGTTCGTATCGGCGTCGGGAGGACGATGAAGTACCTGGGACTCGTCCTCGACAGCCGGTGGAACTTTAAGGAGCACTTCCTACGTTTGGCCACTAAGCTGAATGTCCATATGTTTTTATTATAGTCTTACGACACAAAAAAGTGTTAATAAATTGTGAAGTCAGTGTGGAAATGTTGCAATATTTTTTTACTTGTAGGTTCCTTAATTACAATTTGGCATACCTACCATAATTAAATTACTTTACTTTTGCATTCAAAATAATATTGAAATAAAATTAAAATGAAATGATGTTTATATACAAGAAGGTTAGAAGAAAAAAACACTTTCACATGGAGTACAGTTGGAGCCCCATGCAACTCATCCACTTCGAAACGGCGTCGGACGTCGCAGGACGATCTCCGGCCACCGTAGGCGCGGGCATGCGGGCAGCGAGTAATGGGCGACTCGCTGTCCGACCATGGACCATGCCCGGGTCGACGGCGCGTTGTGTTCCACGCGCGCCTCAAAGAGTGTCAGCATAGCACGGGGCCTGTAGAGGGCCAAAGCCTGCTGGGGTCGCGGGACCAAGGGATTACCGTGACCCTAGTACGTAAAGGGCTATTGAAGGACACCGTGGATTTTAGTCAGTACAAGTCTGACAGTCCCTCCCGCCCTGCCCTGGGTGGGAGGACTCATTTGATGATTTTACCACGATAAAAAAAAAAAAAGGGACAGACCCTTGAAAAGAAAGATAAGGTGCTACTTGCACATTATCTTTTTTAGGGGTCAATTTGTTTGTCTACTTCGTTGCATGGGGACCAGGTCCACCTTCTCTATTTACGGCAATCATTTCCATCTAAATTTTTAGTTATTAATAGTTGTCTTTTCTTATGTTTTTTTTTTTTAATTATTTTAATCATTTTGAATAGTCTAGAAAACTACAAGACCTGCAGTGTTTAAAAACATACCACTTTGAACTTATGCAAGCCTGGTACTTTCTTTGGTAACATTACTTCAGTTTCTGAGCTTGTAGCTGGAATTCTTTGCGGACGGTGAGCTACCCATTACTCCCATGGTCCAGTTGCCCCCTAATAAAGAATAAGGTGCAACCGGTTCCCATGAACCTTTTTGAATGTGGCATAAATATTAGTCGAGTATACCTAGGGAAAAATAAATTGCCGCGGTCCATCTAGGTGAACCACGAGAAAAATTATTGCCCATAGTACACCCAGGTGAAGATATTATGAGAGTTGTGAGTGGTTTTTTGTTCACTCGACACTGTGAGAATTGATTACTCGTACGCCAGAAGCTCAGTTCGCCGTTGCAATCTACACGACACATAATAGCTGATGATCTTTCGAGTTGTCGCGATGTGAAGTGTACGTGTATTCATAAAAATAAAGTGTGATAAAGTCTATGACCATAATATTATGTCAAGAATCGGAAAATAATACCTATAAATCACAGTAATTAACAAAAAGAGCGAAAAAGAATGGGTTTGTTTTGGAGATAAGATGGCTAAAAGATCTTTAGGGAAATACATTAGATCTTTCCGTAGCCATCTTGAATTCGATAAACTCTCGTACGTAGGCGCAGCTCACAAAAACAGAGGACACAATTATCCAGCTGGCACTAGCGAGTTACTGCCGAACGCGTCCAAAAGATGCGAGGTGAGGAGGCGAGTGAAACCAACTGTTTTGAACGGCTAGTTATTTTTTTATGAAAAATACTTTGCAGTGGAATGAAAGCTTTCTTTAAGAACCTGAGAGGTGTAAGAAAAAATAATTGTTATATAGTCATAATTGTTTTATCTGCGTATTTATTTTTGTAATAAAAAAACGAGTAGTAGTAAGTTTTAACAAGTTTTTACATTGCTGAATTTTAAAATGGGTAATAGGTTATTTACATTCAATAACAAGTTATCGATCGATTATCCTGGCCAGGAATCGAACACGCTGATTTTGTAAAAACAAACAGGTCAGTACATACCTGTTCGATTTCTGGCCAGGATCATAGATTGTATAAAATGCAATAATGTAGGTTTAGTTTTCGTCAGAATCGGCGACACTCTTTGCAGTATTTTTCGAAATATTTCATAATTTCGGACCAATCCATCAACGCCCAGTTGAAAAATTCACCCTGTATATCGCGTATTAGTATATATTTTACTTACAATCATTAAGAAATTAAGTAATTTTAATTAAATCGAAGATTTTAAACTCATTCGGTGCCCCGGATATCAGACTTAGAGGAATGACGTAGTAGTAAAAATAATTCAAGGTAGTCATGTACTTTCGTAATATTTATAAACATTTCTTGTGTATGAAGCATGTCTCTTCTTCTTTAAATCAAAGGGAAAACAAGTTCTTCTTAAATGAAATGATATTTTTTTTTTATATGCATATGCGCAAACACACTGGAGAAAAACCTTACAAGTGCCACGTATGACCGGGTAGAGATACAGGAAAACGGACGGTGTTGGACCCCATGACACGAGCGTTTCGACCCCAAACGGCTCAAAGCTGTAGCAACCATTAAGGTTACTGTATTTGCGTCGATTAAGTCTCGACAGCCGCAGGAGAAACCAAAACTAAAGGTGAATAATCTCGGGTACATGGAGTCCCGTACCATGTTGTATCAAAACCAAACTTGGTTTTATATAGACTTCATTGATCATGTTAACTTATATTTACCGGGTTTCTGAGATATTTTATAAAGTCGAAACATTAGGTCTATTTTGTTCGACCCTACCAACGACATGTTTTATAATGATACGTTATACTCCGACAAATATTATCGCTCTTAATCGCGGTGTGAATGAATGATTTTTCAAAAAAAAAACGCTTGTCCGGGTTCCATAAAATTTTCATGAGACCAGTTGGAAAGATATACCCTTTCTAACAAAACAGTTCTTTTTAAAACGGTTGGCAAACGAAGGAGTTACACGCGAACAAACATAAAAAAATAAAAACATCTGAATTATGAAAGTCCTAATTATTTCGAACTCGGTAAAAATGGAGATTATGTAGTCCGCAGTGAGTCATAGGAATTAGGTATTTGGTAAGAGGACACTAAAATGGACTTTGTTCTTATAAAATGAACCGAGCTTTAATAGCTTAGTAATTGAGATCCGATAAACATGTCCGACATTCTTGATAATTATAGTAAACTAGCTGTTACCCGTAGCTTCACTCAAGTTTGTTTAGAATAGGCTGGTTGTCAGCTTCAATGAATTGCAAACTGAATTAGTTCGTTAGTAAGTGTTTTGAAGAATAATGTATAAGTATTTTTTCTTTTGTTGAAAATGCATGTTTACAAAGATATAACGAATCATAGTTCGAGAGTGGGGGCTTGAGAGTAGACCCCCCGAACCACTACTCCGGTTGGTTGAGTGCTTTTAGTTAGCAGTACAAGGACTACAGCCAAACGGCAATCGATAATCGGTAACGCTCAGCAGTCGCTAGTACATTTTCAACTTTATAGCCCAGCGTATAAAATCTATTATAAACTGCTGAGCGGAAGCGAACGAAACTATCGAAAACGACCTGTCATATTTAATATATTTTCAACTTTATGTCCGGGGGGGTATACAGCTAAAAATGCCGTTTGGCTATAGGCCCTGGCCCTAAAGCTAAAAGTCAAGCGTTAAACGTACACGCTCAGGAATCTATAAATAATAGTAAAACATGAAACTCAACCTGATAAAGTTGAAAATCTATTAAAGACTACTGAGAGATAGCGAACGGTTTAACAGAAACGGTCTGTTTTTATAAACCCGTGTGTTTACAAACATGTTTTTTGAAATAAGAACTTTGTTTTAAACTTTTTTGACATGTTTCACATTTTTAAGATTTTTCACCAGTGTGTATAAAGAACATGACGTTTTAAGATACTACATAGACTAAAACTCTTCTGACATATGTCACATTTGTAAGGTTTTTCACCAGTGTGTCTAAGAACATGTTTTTTTAAAGTACTTCTTAGACTAAAAGTCTTCTGACATATGTCACATTTATAAGGTTTTTCACCAGTGTGTATACGAACATGACGTTGTAAGGTACTACTTTCACTAAAACTCTTCTGACATATGTCACATTTGTAAGGTTTTTCACCAGTGTGTATACGAACATGACGTTGTAAGGTACTACTTTCACTAAAACTCTTCTGACATATGTCACATTTGTAAGGTTTTTCACCAGTGTGTATACGAACATGACGTTTTAAGATACTACTTTCACTAAAACTCTTCTGACATATGTCACATTTGTAAGGTTTTTCACCAGTGTGTAAAAGAACATGACTTTTTAAACTTTTTCGATGAATGAAATTCTTCTGACATATGTCACATTTGTAAGGTTTTATAACAGTGTGTAAAAGAACATGATGTTTTAAGATACTACTTCGACTAAAACTCTTCTGACATATGTCACATTTGTAAGGTTGTTCACCAGTGTGTAAAAGAACATGACTTTTTAAATTACAACTTTTATTAAAACACTTCTGACATATGTCACATTTGTAAGGTTTTTCACCAGTGTGTATACGAACATGATGTATTAAGATACTACTTCGACTAAAACTTTTCTGACATATGTCACATTTGTAAGGTTTTTCTCCCGTGTGTATACGAACATGACGTTTTAAGCTACTACTTAGACGAAAACTCTTCCGACATATTTCACATTTGTAAGGTTTTTCACCAGTGTGTATACGAAAATGACTTTTTAAAGTATTACTTTGCCTAAAACTCTTCCGACATATTTCACATTTGTAAGGTTTTTCACCAGTGTGTATAAGAACATGTCTTTTTAAATGACCACTTAGACTAAAACTCTTCCGACATATTTCACATTTGTAAGGGTTTTCACCAGTGTGTGTAAGAACATGACTTTTTAAGATACTACTTCGACTAAAACTCTTCTGACATTTGTCACATTTGTAAGGTTTTTCACCAGTGTGTATACGAATATGTTTTATTAAATCACTTTTTCTAGTACAACTATGGTGACATATATCGCAATTATATCTTTTTATTCGGTCATTCGCAGCTGTATCAGTATTATTTACAATATCACTGGTAGATTGAGAATTTGTGACAAGCTTTGTGAATTTAGAAGGAGCTGCAGACTTGTGTTTCTCGGTGTTCCGGATAATTAGTAAGTCTGGCTGTTCAGTTTTCTTTTGCTGGAATGTCATTGTATCTTCTAGTCTTGTTAGTCGTACATATAGCTGTGGTTTCTTCGCGTCGGACGCACCTGTGAAAAAAAGCTGGTAAGTTTTTTTTTTTTTTAGTATGGCAAAATCATCAAATGAATCCTCCCGCCCTGGGCGGGGCGGAAGGGACTGTCAGACTCTTACTGACTAAAATCCACTCGTGTTTTTTCGGATGCCCTTTACGTTCCGGGGCCGCGGTATCCTGGATTAAGAAAAAATCCGCGACCCCAGCAGGCATTTGGCCCCGTCCCCTTACGAGGCCCCCGTAAGGGGACGTCCCCGTCCCCGTCGGTGACGCGTGAAACACGACGCGCCACCGACCCGGGCTTGGTCCTTGGTCGGACGGCGAGCTTACCCATTACTCACCGTCCGCAAGCCCGCTCCGCCGCTGTGCCCTCTGCTATTCAGAGGGACACGCGCTTGAGCGTCCACCCGACAAGCTATTCGCATACGGGCAAAGAGACCACTTACACCGGTGCACCGGCCCGAAAAACTGGTCTTCCCCCCGGACGTATCCGAGAGGGAACTCCAGTCCACGGGCGCACGTGGAGATTTCCTGTCTTAGCACCCCTCCTGTCCTTAGCACCCCGAAGCTGTTAAATAAGGAATGTTTCGGACCCACTGCATTCGCGTTGGTAAGACCCCTCTTTGAGGACCTGACCTTCCGTCTGACGCAGGTCCTCACCGGACACAGATGTTTCAGGAGGTACCTGTGTCGGATGAGGAAGGAAGAAACGTCTGAGTGTCACCACTGCGAGGATCGCCCGGAGGACACGGTGGAGCATATCGTGCAAGACTGCCCCGCTTGGGCACAGCACTTTTTTTTTTTGTATCGTGGTAAAATCATCAAATGAGTCCTCCCACCCAGGGCAGAGCGGGAGGGACTGTCAGACTCGTAATGACTAAAATCCACGGTGTCCTTCAATAGCCCTTTACGTTCCGAGGTCACGGTAATCATAAGTCCCGCAACCCCGGCAGGCATTTTTGCTGACACTCTTTGAGGCGCACATGGAACACAACGCGCTGTCGACCCGGGCATGGTCCATGATCGGACAGCGAGTAGCCTATTACTCGCTGCCCGCATTACCGCGCCTATGGTGGCCGTAAATCATCTGCCGACGTCTATCGCCGTCACCGAGTCTACCACTGCGGCTAGGGTGGAGGGAGGACGCTGTCTTCTCCTTCACGCGGCATTCATGCTTCAATAAAAGCATGACTGCTTTGCAGAAGGAGGCGACCGCTTCACATTTTAAGAAAAACCTAGAAATTTGATCAAACTGTACTATTTTTCGGTTAATGTGTTTATTCTTTTTTATTTTTGTTCATTTGAATTAAATTTTTTGAATAAATATGGTGGCCCGCCCGTTCACCAGATTTAAATCCCATGGAATTTTACTATTGGGGAGTTCTCAAAGAATAAGTTTACTCAAAGCCCATTGAGAACGCTGACGACCTGCATGTACGCATTTCTCAAGCAGCTGAGGAGATCAACTCTCGAAGATGTATCGACTAATACGTAGATCTTTTTAGAAGATGTAGGGTCTTGTAGTGAGGCTGATGGTGAACGATTTGAACATTTATTGTAATAAAAAATGTTATTTCCCTATCTGACTTTTATTCCAACAAACCTTAATTGAACTAGTTCAAGATTTTTCATTATTTTATAATTTTTCTTACTTCTTTTCGCTTTGGTAAAAGTAGTGTCACTATCTATCTAGCTCAATCATGGCAAACAATACCCACTATCCATCTCTCTCATCATTTTGCCTTAAAATTAAGAACCTACCTAGAGCTTGTGCGAATCAAAAACATTTTAACTGAGATAGCAAAAATCGGGTTACTTGAGGTTTTATTTTTTTTTACTCTTTTTATTGTATGGAAGTAACAAGTATTGTACCATTTTAGAATTCTGATTAAATGCGCCAACTTTTAATGCTACTTGCCAAGGCACTCTAGTAATTTTTTTTTAAAGGAGGGCCTGTCAAAGTCGACGAATCTTGAAAATTTTAAATTCATAGTTTAACAAATAGTCTCAGTTCTCGGAAACTTGAGGCAATTGTGTTATTATTTTTTATTGGGATTCTAGAAATGTTATTCAGGATTACGTTTTCAAAGTTCAAATGAACAAAAATAAAAAAAGAATAAACACATTAACCGAAAAATGGTACAGTTTGATCAAATTTCTAGGTGTTTCTTAAAATGCCCATAAGTTTCAAACTGCATGGGATAGATTTTTTTTCAGATTTTTCTCGTGATGCTTATGATCAATCCTGTCACCCCGTTTCGGCTTGACGTTGATTTCTGGGACACCCTGTATAGTACAGCTTTAGTCTGTGCTATGGACAATGTCCTTTTTATTGTATTCTGGTGATAAAATTGTGTGCCTAAGGCTTACCAAATAAACTTATTTTCTTTCTATAATGTGTCTATCAATATGTCTGTCGTCTGTTGATTCTATAAAACTACTCCAATTTGCCTTCAACATTTCACAATTAAAAAACACGTTGTTTAAGCCGCGAGCGATGTAAAAGGCGATATCTAACAATTGCTAGTGATATATACATGGATTTTCATTTTGAATACGTATACCTAATAAGCTGTACAATCTATGTTTTGAAACCTGATATACAGCTTAAATAATAAAAACATTCTAATATAATGCCTATTTAAAGCCAATAGCTGTACAATGGAATCCAAAAACTGCGTAGTCAAGCTACAAGATCTATAATACCCTCCAGATATACTTTAGGCTGTTTAATATTTATCGCCATTTTTGAATAAATAAAAACAAAACATAATACAAATCAAACGATATTTGACAATAACTACAGTTGCTATCGTAATTTTACAGCTCAAATAATGATGATTGTACTATAATATGCAGTATTTTCAATCATATTATATTATTCTAACCTCAAAACCATAAACATACTTACCCGTTTTAGTTAGGTATATTTCTTACTTAATCTTGATTATACGAGTATTGCGGGCGCGTGAATTTTTTGACACAAAACTATTCACAATTTCACAACAAAATTAAATCGGCACGTCGAATCTACAAAGTATTATCACAGAAAAAGGCCAAGATCATTACTTAATTTAAATTTTGCATGAAATATTAATCAGTCGCCATTTATTGTATCTAAAATAGTAATATTTAAGTTCACCTTACAAGAAATGATTAATTGCTTTAAACGTAAAGACACAGCGCCTGAGACTGACAGGATTACATATTCTTTGATATTTCATTTATTAATTTATTACTGGATGATAGATTGAGACAACAAAATAAAAATAATATGAAGTTCAATAAAAACAAAATATTGGCGTTTTTCCTGAAATAAAACGCTTATTAAACTACTTACCTTATTCGAAGCATAAACAAACAATTGAGATAGGCTGTATCTTGATTCCTGTGCCTTTTTCCTTACGATATAGCTCTTTCTCGCTCTCGTGACGTCACCTGGTCAGAGAGGGGAGCGCGCTTGGAAGCGCGCGTCGCCCGTCTTGTTCATTGGATGATTTTCTTTGTATAACCAGGCAGAAATTACTGTTTATGCTTCAATAAAAACAAAATATTGGATTTTTCTTGAAAAAAACGCTTATTAAACCACTTGACCGTTATTCGAAGCATAAACAAACAATTGAGATATGTCTGTTATCGCCTGGTGACGTCCAGGGAGAACGCCAATGTGTTGAACGCCAAGCAAAATAGGTGTAATCATAAATGAATTTATTACCAACATTAATCTATATATATAAAAGGAGAACTGACTGACTGACATATCAACGTACAGCCGAAACTACTGGGGCTAGGAATGTGAAATTTTGCACACGGCTTCCTATTATAATGTAGGGGAGCACTAAGAAGGGGTTTTTGGAAATTTAACCTTTAAGGGGGTGAAAAGGGGGAATTAGGAAAGTACGTAACCAACGCGGACGAAGTCGCGGGCAAAGTGCTAGTATAATTACAATTTACATAACATTTAATCAACTAAGTACACATTTCACAGTAGGATTGGGTTGAATAGATCAGTAATGTTATTATTTCTAGAAGAATCCAAAACTTGACGCTTATAAAATTTTTCAAAAGTATTAGAAAGCCGTGAGAAGTGGAAAGAGTGGAGGGAGGCCTTTGCCCAGCAGTGGGACACTATGGGCTGATATAATAATAATAATAATAGCAGCGAACCGATAAGGATTGAGCGCGGCATATTCCAGGGTGATAGTCTGAGTCCTTTGTGGTTTTGTCTGGCCTTGAACCCGCTCAGCACATTACTGGAGGGTTCGGGGCTAGGATATCGGTTGAAGAGAGGTGGTCAGGTCATATCTCACCTTCTTTACATGGATGATCTGAAACTCTTTGCCCCCAACAACTTGCAACTGATGAAGCTACTGAAGGTAACAGAAACTTTCAGTAGCGCCATCAGGATGGAATTTGGTGTGGACAAATGTGCAGTCATGCATGTGAAGCGAGGGGAGATTATGGAATCAGAGGGAACTCAACTTTCGGATTCCATACACCTTAGATCCCTCTCTTCAACAGAGACCTACAAGTATTTGGGTATGTCGGAAGCATTAGGCATCAATAATGCTGACATGAAGCAATCGTTGAAGGAGCGCTTCTTTGGTCGCCTGAATAAAGTGCTAAACAGTCTTTTGTCGGGTGGCAATAAGGTGCGCGCTTTCAACGGTTGGGTCATGCCGGTATTGATGTATTCTTTCGGCATACTTAAATGGACTCAGACGGAACTTGACGCCCTGGATAGGAGAGTCCGTTCACTGCTGACTGCAAATCGGATGCATCACCCACGGTCGTCGGTGATGAGACTGTATATCCCGCGGAAGTACGGGGGTCGTGGCTTCTTAAATGCTAAGACTCTGCACAACCGTGAGGTATGCAGTCTCAGGGAATATTTCCGAGAAACCGACGTGGGGATGCACCGAGATGTGGTCACAGTGGACAAGGGTCTTACTCCGCTCTCCTTGGCTAACGAGAACTGGCGCAAACCTAAAGTACTAGACACTAATGATCGTAAGGAGGTATGGCAGAGCAAGGAGCTTCACGGACGCTTTTACCGGGCACTACATGGACCCGATGTAGACTTTTTAGCGTCCGTATCCTGGCTGCGTTTGGGTGACCTGTTTGGGGAAACCGAAGGTTTTGTCTGTGCAATAATGGACGAAGTTATGATGACGAATAACTACCGGAAATACATTGTGAAGGATGGTACGGTTGACATATGTCGGGCATGCCACCGTCCGGGAGAATCAATCCGACACATAATTTCTGGGTGTTCTCGTCTAGCTAATGGCGAATATTTGCATAGACACAACCTCGTTGCCAGGATTATCCACCAGCAACTTGCTTTGAAGTACAACCTTGTGGAATCGGAAGTGCCGTACTATAAGTATGCGCCCGACCCAGTTCTCGAAAATGGCAATATCTCGTTGTATTGGGATCGACCTATCGTCACTGACAGGACTATTGTTGCCAATAAGCCTGACATTGTGGTGATAGATCGATCGGAGCGTCGCGCAATAATTGTTGATATAACGGTCCCGCATGACGAGAACCTCGTGAAAGCAGAAAAAGATAAACAATTCAAGTATCTTGATCTGGCTCGCGAGGTTGTTGACATGTGGGACGTGAATACAGCAGTTGTTGTGCCGATAGTCGTGTCTGCCAATGGCTTAATCGCCAAGAGCCCCGACCAACACCTGCGGAGGCTCTCGCTGGGTAGCTGGGTCAAGCGCTTGATTCAGAAGGCAGTACTCTTAGACACAGCGCGTATTGTTAGGAGGTTCCTCTCTCAGGAGCCCTGACCGCCGGTAGCCCGGACCCTGTTCCCGGTGCTGGTGGATTGCTATTTTTTATATTTATAAATGTTTTTTATTGCTTTTTTGTAAAAATATTTAAAAATGTAATTAATAAGTGTAAAAATGAATAAAGAATAATAATTAGAAGACCTCCAATTTCCCCAGCCATAATTTCTTTTATAGGGAAGTTGTCCAACCAATTCTTGGAAGCAACAGCGGAACGAATGCTTCCAGGAGTAGAAACAATGCCAGCCCGACGCATGAGGGTTTTGATCCAGCCCGCAATAACCGTTCGTGAGGCCCCATTAGCTGCACCTCTCGTGGCTATAAACAAGTTATGACAATTAGCTTCTTGTCGTCTAACGGAAAGCACTGATACAGTCCGTTCAATCCAGTATACCGGGATCCAAATTCCTATTATTATTATTTTTAAATAATCTCCAACCTGATTGCCTATGGTCAGATGAATCAGTCTTGGACCCAAAGGCAGACCATAAGGTTATAAAATCATGCTCCGATGATCGAATATAATTATCTTTATCAGTTATAAGGAGGGTCAATTCGTGAATACGCCTACCAGAACAGAGAACTAAAAGGGCAGCGGCTTGACTCGACACATCAAAAATATTATCATTATTTAACGTTCTACTGCCAAGGAAGGATACGAAATTATCAATATTCCAAACGGGTAGCTTCGGATCCTTAGGCGTTTTGATTGAAATGGATTTCAAAATATGCTTAACTAAAACATGATTACTTGAGCACCTGAATTGTTTATATTACAAAGTGTGGAGACCACAGATTTATGTAACATGATTGTATTGTAAGAAAGTTTATATTTAATATGCAGATCGGCCAGAAACCGAGCTAGATCAGAACCCGAGGGGTTCTTTGGATTAATAGCACAAGCTCTACACCATGACACTCAGCGGTTCCATGCAGGTTTATAAGTTCTAAGGGTTGAAGTACGCCAAGAACTTTTCAAAAGATTTATTTGAGAATTATCCCAATCGTTTAAATGATGTGCCCACCCCCACATTTCCAGACTTCCAACACAAGATCCTGAACTCGAGGTGGTGGCAGTCCCGTTGTTACATCTATTAACACTTGGTTCAGGTTCTGTATTGTGAATGGTGGGGCTAGAGCCCGGGCTTTGAGATCGCCGCGCCAGTATACTCGATCCCATCTCGGTGCTACCAGTAGGTAAATTCCCGATGGCTGATTGAGGTAGCTCAGAACTTTGGGTATCAGAAACGGGGGCGGGAACACCCATGCCAGATCGAATGTCCAAGTAATCGAGAACGCGTTGTGGGCTACAGCTTGCGTGTCTTTTTGATTCTTCGATACGTAATAAGGAACTACGTGGGCGCTGCTAGAGGCAAACAGGTCCACTTGGGGACAACAGATGCCATTCGGGGACCTGGCGAAACCGTGATAGGTGATCGGCATGGTTGTTGTATCTCCCCGGAATGTAGTGCACGTTGATGTGAATTTGATATTGATCTATTAAGCAAAATAGATCGTAAGTTATGTCCATCAACTGCGTAGATTTTGTTCCCCCGTCGTGACGAAGATACGCTACTACCGTGCGATTGTCGCATTGTATTGTGACTGTAGATTGGCTATATACAGAATGACTTTGAAAGACCTTCAGTATTGCCAACATCTCTTTTACGTTGCAGTGACCATTTCTCTCGATCTGGGACCAAGTTCCCCACAGAGACTGGTTGTCCATTTGGGTATCCCATCCTAAGTCGGAGGCGTCTGTCGTGATAAAGTGAGTTGCTGGGGCGTGATGCAGAATTGATGGATGTTGTAGATTGTGGGTCCACCACCGTAGGTCGCTCATTGCATCTACAGCTACAGGATACACTCTGGTTGAATTGATTAGTTCTAGAGTGTTTAGAAATTTAATAGAGCTCGATAATGTAATCTTCTTCTTTGAACAACAAAACTCGCAAAGTTTAGGGATCCTATTATACTCTGCAACTTTTTAGATCTGTCTTCCCAAGGTTTATAATTTCACAAATTTTTGCCAATAAAGAATTTACTTTTTCCTTTGGTAGACATTTGAAATTTTGCCAAGGATCCCACTGTACGCCCAGATAAACCAGTGATTTCTTAGGTGTTAAAATAGATTTTTCGAAATTTATGTGCCATCCCAGGTATTGCAATGTATTTACGAGAAGGTTCACATGACTTGTGAGAACTTCTGGGTCTTGGTGAGCCAGAAGAAAATCGTCTAGAAAGACCAATATTCTCACACCTTTGCTTCTCATTATTTGGGCAATCCAATTTGTTAAACTGGCAAAGGTCTTTGGAGCCGTGCTAAGACCGAATGGGAGGCAGGTCATTTGGAGAAGTTGTCCTTTGTAAATAAGACGTAGAAAACGCCTGTGGCATTCTGCTATCTTCAGGTGAAAGTACGCCTGGGAAATATTTAACTTGCACATCCAATCCTTGGGTTGAATGAAATCTGGGACTCTGAATACATTTATCAGAGTGAAAGGGGTGGTCAGTACGAATTCGTTTAAGGCTTTTAAATTGAAAATTGGACGAGCCAACCCATCGCTTTTTGGTACCAGAAAAAGGGTGGATAAGAAGCTTGGAGTTGGACTCGCAATTTCTAGGATTCCTTGATTCAACATTTTTTGGATTACTAAAGACATTTCCGACGACACTGGTGTGTGAAACGCCTTGTTGTCTAATCTGGGCATTACTAAAGGTGGTTTTTGTTGAAAAGGTATACGATACCCCCGAATTATTTGAATGAGAAATTCTGGTGCTTGCATTTCCCTCCAATGATGGACGAAGTTCGATAACTGACCCACTTGGAATATTTTCATGTCAATACTTATTCTTTTTGGTATTGAAACCTGAAGGTGATGACCTTTGTTTATGACCAGCACGTTTGTGAGCGTGATATCTTTGGTTCTGTCTTGTTCCACGAGAACGAAATGAGTCTTTATCGCCTGTGCCTCTACCCTCTCGAGGATAGTTGTAGTACGTATGAGGCGGTCCTTACAAAGGACATTGTATATTATACTGCAAATAGCCACCCTGGGAGGGGACATTACAGTTCTGACAGCCCTGTGGGGGCATGCTATTGTTATAATTCCTACCCTGTGAGGGCGGAACAGAGTATTGTCCCTGCGAGGGACGTATTAGCCATTTACCAACTTGCGAAGTTGAGGCGGAACCATAAGTTGATTTAGATGAGCTGGTCGATTTGGAAGCAGGCCAAAATGCTTTTTTGTCACCACCAACTTTTTCCAACGAAACGACGACTGCTCAGAATTAAATAAGTTGACTTCAGATGGAGGTATTTTCCTAATTGATGCTTTAACCAACGGATCGCGAATTGCATTAGTTATGCTATCTCTACGCATTTGAATTGTTTCAGCCCTATGTCCACAAACCATTTGCAAAAGGTCTGCCGAAACCTTACTAAATTCACTAGCAGTATAAATATCATTAAGCCTTTGGTTTATAGCATCGTAGCTAATTTCCTGTTTTTGGTCACGGACCCATACCACATAAATGTACAAAGTTCCTTCTTTAAGGACTCCTTTTGCCTTAGTAAACCGTAAGTTAACGAAGCATAAGCTCTCTCGGAGTAGCTTAGGTGTTTAAGCGTATCATAGGGTTTGATCTCTTCATTTGCTTCGAGTTCAACGAAACCCGGGCTATGATTATAAGATTTTTGGGTATCCGCGTAACGTACCTTACTCCAGTCCGGTTTAGTGAAAAATTTAATTTCTTTTAATAAATCTAAGTAACGCACGTCTGTCTTCGGAATAGCCGGTTCTTTCAGCTTAATTTCAACATCTAAATTATTAAGAAAAGTACTACCTTCCTGCTCGAAATCATCCACGGCATAAAGGGAAATGGCATCATCGGCCACTGGATTATTATTAGGCATGTATTGATTAGGTAAATCGCTTGTTTGTTTCACTTTACGCCCTGAGCGTCGGTGCTTATGCTTGCCCCCCCTTTTTTAGTTACGGCGGCGACGAGCACTTTTGTGTTTAGACCTATGGTCAGAAGAGCTAGATGAATTGAAACTACTATCGTCCGAGCTACTACTACTACTGCTAAAATGTGAACGCTTCCGTTTTGTACTGGATTCCTTATTATTAGCAGCATAGGAAGGGCCTGCGACGGGCTCATCGTGCGAAATCAACGTTATATCCTTATCCATTACAAAATATTTAAAAAATCGAACACCAAAACACTGGAAAAAAGGGATATGTAAAACGCGAACGTAAAACCGTTAATTTTATAATATTAACGTTGATTTACACTGTAATACACTTAGCACGGTGACGACACGAGAGCGAGAAAGAGCTATATCGTAAGGAAAAAGGCACAGGAATCAAGATACAGCCTATCTCAATTGTTTGTTTATGCTTCGTATAACGGTCAAGTGGTTTAATAACAGTTTATGCTAGTGATGTCAAACTATTTTTGATGAGTGTTCATTACACAAGCAGTCTCATCTAACGCTAACTATTGCTATCATCTGGGCATCCGGGCAGCAGCCGCTCTCAAGCCACTCCTGTCCAATCTCGGCGGGCCAAATGCCTCCTGCCGGAGGCTGTACGCCGGTGTCGTGCGGTCCATGGCCCTCTACGGGGCCCCCGTGTGGGCCCTAAGCATTCGGACGCGACCACTCAAACTGGTCGCATGCCAGAGGGTCATGGATATCCGGATGATCCGAGGATACCGCACGATCGCCGGCGAATCGGCGAACCTCCTTGCCGGATTGCTGCCCTGGGATCTGGAGGCGACTGCCCTCCAGCGCGTCTATGAGTGGCGCGTGGAGGCGCAGCGTCGGGGCGAATCCCCGCTGCCTCGACAAGTCGAGGCGCGGCGGGAAGAGCTTCGGCGTGATCTCAGGGCAGTATGGAGGGAGCGACTGTCGCAACCGAGGTCAGGGCACGCCGCAATCGCGGCGGTAAGACCCCTCTTTGAGGAGTGGCTGGATAGGCGTCACGGCGTCCTGACCTAACGCATGACGCAGGTCCTCACCGGACACGGAAGTTTCGGGAGGTTCCTGTGTCTGATAGGGAGGGAAGAAACGCTTGGGTGACACCACTGCGAGGATCGTCCGGAGGACACGGTGGAGCATACGGTGCAGGACTGCCCCGCTTGGGCAGAGCACCGCCGTGCCCTCACGACGGCGATAGGCGGAGACCTCTCGCGCCCGGCATTGGTTGAGGCCATGCTGCGGGGCGAGACGGAGTGGGCAGGGGTCGCCTCCTTCTGCGAAGCAGTAATGCTCGTGAAGGAGGAGGCGTGCCGCGTGAGGCAGAGGACAGCGTCCTCCCTCCACCCCAGCCGCAGTGGTAGACGCCCACGGCGTCGGACGTCGCAAGACGATCTCCGGCCACCGTAGGCGCGGGCATGCGGGCAGCGAATAATGGGCGACTCGCTGTCCGACCATGGACCATGCCCGGGTCGACGGGGTCGCGGGACTAACGGATTACCGTGACCACGGTACGTAAAGGGCTATTGAAGGACACCGTGGATTTTAGTCAGTACAAGTCTGACAGTACCTCCCGCCCTGCCCTGGGTGGGAGGACTCATTTGATGATTAAACCACGATACAAAAAAAAAAACACCTGCGCATAAATTCAGACTCTGTGTCTAATAACTTACTGATGGAATAATCTAATACCACTTTTGAATCTCAGTTGAATTAATCAGAAGGATTAATAGAAAGATAGATAAAAGATTTATTCAGTGCAATACAGACACAAAAACAAATAGGTACATAAAAGGATACACAGTAACAAGAAAATTAAATAACTAGATTAAAAAAAGTGACAGATAACAAAAAAAAAAGGTGTGATACCTACAGAGATTAACATAATTCAGACCTGACATAAAAACTGTGCGGTGTGTGTCTCAGGATTGCACTAAATGTGTATCTAGCTCAGCATGTGTCAGGTTAATACCTGACGCTGATATTTTGCTGGATCCCTGTAGTGACATACGGACGCAAAGCGGGCGCGACCACACAGTCTTAGCGCCTGCTTCATAAAATGATCAAATTAATTTTTATATAATACTAGCTGTACCCTGCCACGCTTCGCTGTGGCACATTGTGATTGAATGATTGAGAAGATATGTGACTGATGCAAAACATAGATAAAAACAATCCTTGATGCGGATTATATATCATGGTAAAATTTCAGCTCAATCGGTGCAGAACTTTTTGTGTTTTTGAAGCGTGCACAAACCAACATAACATTTTAATATATATAGATTATTATAGTATGCTGAGATCTAAACAAAATGATTGTGCTTACCTTTAATTCAGATGCATGTAATGTTATTGAATTTTCAAATGAAGTGTATTAAAAATGTATTAGCGTGTATTCGGTTGGTTTGCCTAATAAATAAATAAATAAAATAATCTATCAGCATGGAAGCCAGGATATTCTTTCACCAATAATTTTTAATATGTTAATATTTGAATATTCTAGTTGTCAGTTGGCTACATAAAATTTCAATAAAAATATTGGATACAAGAAACATACCACTTTGAAGTTCCTGCTCTGGTTCAATACTCTCATTCTCTTCCTCACAATCATCTTGTAATTCTTCTTTGATATCATGATGTTCCTCCTCTGGTTCAATATTCTCATTCTCTTCCTCACAATCATCGTGTAATTCTTCTTTAATATCATGATGTTCCTCCTCGGGTTCAGTGCTCTCACAATCATCTTGTAATTCTTCTACAATATCATCGCGTTTAGATTGACATTCATCAAGTACACAGTTAACATGCACTGTTGGAATTATAATAAACCCATTGAAAAACTCCCTCTCATCTTGGTTTATTCTTGATTTTGTCTGTAAACAGTTGTATTAAATGTTCAGTCAAATCCTTATCGTAGTCACTACAAGCTATCCAAATTAATAGTTGACTCTTGACAGCTACATGAGATATCACCATATTTCACACAAGTGAACTTTGATGAAATGAAAGGTAAAAGAAACATACTCCTTAATCACTTGTATTTTCCTTATTCATAACCCAATAACAATGTTACTCTCATGTGTAATGTTGTTATTGTTTTTTTTAATAAAGTTATGTTCAATATTCAACAATGATCATCATCATCTGCCTAGCCTTTTCCTAACTATATTGGGGTCGGCTACCAGTCAAACCAGATGCAGCTGGATATCAGTCTTTTACATGGAGCGACTGCCTGTCGGACCTCCACAACCCAGTAACTGGGTAATACTTTACCCCATGGTAAGACTGGTTGTCAGACTTTAGTGCTTCTGACTAACAGTAACAACTGTCAAAGATCTACAAATAACAGCCGGGACCAACGGCTTTACGTGCTTTCCGAGGCACGGAGGAAACTCGCTATGACAGATGGTCACCCATCCACAGACCAACCTCGGCAAGCGCAGCTTAACCCGGAAGATCGGCCTGTGCGGCTGTATTTATTTAGCCAAGAGCTAGAATATATAGATTATTCAAAAATGATCTTTTTATGATATAAGATATTTTATGCATTAATGCATGTGTCGTGAGTTTCAAAGTTGTTCTAGCAATGGAAAAATCTTTCAATGATCAACTCGCCGAAAAATTGAGTTTTAGGGCTTTTATAGAATGTCTGTACAATATAGGGGAGATAACTTGTTCAATTCTGTCAATAAAAGTATTGTACTTGTGTAGTCGGAAACCAACCACCTTTAAATGGTAGCCATTTTTGTTTTTAAATTGTTTTGTATGAACCATGCAAACTCAAAGTACTGCAACTTTGAGATCTTAATAACAAAGATCATATAAAATATAAATGTGCTTCAGCAGCATTTCCTGGGTACCGGCTGGCTCAAAATAAACATATTGTTGCATCCAAAACTATGTCTCAACAATATCTCCTAACACAGGTAACATAGAATCGAGTTTTTGGTATCATTATTTAGATAACCACGGATTCTGTTAGACAAGTAAATAATAAACTTGTTTTAGGTGGATTTTGTAGCAACCATCATTCAATGAAAAAACAAGGTAATTTGATTTAACCCTTAATTTAAAAATGATGATGCATTTGTTGATGATGCAGAACTTATATAATTATATCATCATAAACTCTTATTGATACGTATAATAAATCTGTAGAAGGGTCAGTTCTGTACATTGAAAATATTCAAAAAATAAATAGCGGGGGGTGTTGCTGGATCGATACCAAACCCAAATATGTGATTAAAAAAATTTTTGTCTGTCTGTCTGTATGTGCAGGCATCACGTGAAAACTAACAGTTCGATTTCGATGAAAAATGGTATAATTATACCTTATTATCCTGGGCATAAAATAGGATTACTTTTTATCCTGGAAAAATATGTAGAAAAAAAGTCTCATTTTTCAGTTTTATTCATAGACGTTGTTCTGTAGAACCACGAACACACGTTGCATTACCCGCAGTGGATTCAGCATCGTAATATTTATAAGATGTCATTGTCAGAGTTACTCAAAATGGAGAAATAAACCATCCACACGAAGACCGACATCCGCGCGGACGGAGTCACGGGTGGAAGCTAGTCAATAATGTTTTCTCCTACATTAATATCAATGCTAAGACTCACATGCTACATACAAATAAAAGTACAGAAACCGTATTACTGAAGAGAGCCACACATAATACTTTAGTAACAAGTGCCACAGAACAAAAGTCAAACCCCACCTCATCATCCTCATTCAACATCTGAGTGAACAGCTTCTCTGCTTCCAGACATTTCCTCTGCAATTGACAGCATTGCTTTAATTTAGTGCAGCAAAAGACACAAGCGAGCATCGGTCTACTGTCTTCAGTTACAAACTGCAACAAAAGTATTGTTAAAATAATGAATGAAGTACTAAGCGTTTGATTATAGAATGGTTGTTTTTAAATCTTGCGTAATAGATGCTTATCTTCAAAAAGTTCATTCTTCTCGTTTGCTTCACAATTACAAAGTATTCGTGCTAATGGTTATGTTAACATTTTTTTTATTTTTACTTATATTTATTCTACAGTACTAAAATTATATACAAACTATAAATAAAAACTTAATGTAATATGTACAAAAAAAAACTCATGCTTGAATTGTATACATTTATATCATTTACTTACCGGAATTTCAGTCAGCTTCTCAAAAAGTTGTTGCAGTTCCACATTGGTAACCATAAACATACGAACATCTTTCACTAAACATATTCTACACATTTGCAGCTTTTCTACTGTCATGTTGTAAACTAATTTATTGAATTTGTTGTTAAAAACACAGATGTTAACAACAAATATTCAATTTTTATTTAACCTTTCCGCCGCCAACGTAGGTACACAAAACGCAATGCCTCGCCCAGCGCCAAGCTATAAATAAATGTATAACTAAATGTACAGTAAACAGTAGTGATGGGGATATCGTTATATCGATGAATAAAATTTGTACGCGTAAAGTTATGATTTAAAATTGATTTTATGAATATAAATAAAAACTGATTAAATATTTCCAGATTTGTTTTATTTCACAGTATCCTTAATAAGAAAAAACAGTATAATTTATGAGTATCAAAGAAACTAATACATAACTCAATTAGAACTATAAGGGATGGGGTACATCTCTATTTGTTTCGTGATCTCATTCTTTAACTTCATATCAAGTTATTGGCACTGAGGGCACGTTGAATTCGATTCTGATCAGGGATGGGTCTATGGTCTTTCTTTCTTCTATTTTTGTTTATTCCTGTGTTTTTTTAATAACTTCAGTCAACGTTTTTTACCGTAGGTATCTAAGAGGCAGAATTTTGAATTGTTTTTTGAAATGGAAAGTAAGTATATATTTAAATTCTATCACGCTGAGCCGAAAAGAATTTCTAAAAAAGTTAAAATTACAGTGCTTTCATACACTGTATTTACCATAATAGTGTATAGAGTACAAAAACAGTACCTAAATCTACTGTAATTACAGTGCATCTGGAGATACTGGGTTCACCGAACATTTTACATACTTATTGAATTCCTACTCTTTGATGAATTATTATCAAGTATATAAATAAATATAAAGAATAGATGCAAAATTCTCTGTAAATAATAATCTGTGGTCACCCTAATCGACACATTCAAGAGGCATTGAAGATTTTGTTCAGCAGCTCCTGAAATATAAACCTAGGATTTTTTGTTGTATTTTTGCTAGTTTTGACAAATTCAAATCTAGGTTTTACAAAAAACTTCAGACCTCTGCGATGCTTTTTCAGCGAGATATTGGCGAAAAACGAAATTATCAACGTTTCGATGCCGCGGCCATGGGGTTTTAGTCTTATAGCTCTTGAAACATAAACCTAGGATTTTTTGTTGTATTTTTACTAGTTTTGACAAAATCAAATGGGTGTTTTACAAAAAACTTCAGACGTCTGCGATGTTTTTTCAGCGAGATATCGCCGATAACATGTTTGTCACCGTTTCAATGGCGCGGCCATGAGGTTTTAGCCTTATAGCTCCTAAAATATACACACAGGATTTTTTTCTATATTTTTACAAATTTTTTACAAATTCAATATACTATTTCCCAAAATTTCTGGTCTCTGCGACGCTTAGTTTTAAAGATCTCCATGGCCGCGCGGTTCGCCGCGTTTCGATGGCGCGGCCACGTTCAAACCCTTATAACTTTTTAACCATAGCTTTGACAAATTTATGGTTTTCGGCAATCGACTTTTACATTTTTTTACAAAAACTTGGTATGGTTTTTATTTAAAAAAAACGCCATGGCCGCGCGGTCGAAACGGACACGTTTTGTAGAGATGGGAAAATAATTATCGACAAGAATTAGTAACAACTTTATAATTACGTATCGGCATCTACCTGAAGGTCGAAATTCATCTACTATCCTTTGTAATGAAGAAGATAACTAAGTTCATATTTTATTGACCTCAAAATGTTTTCGATATTCGTAATTTTCTGTATTTTAAATATTTCAATGGTGAAATCAACATTTCACGGCACATCACTGGCCAACTTGATATGAAGTGATTAGCGTTCTGAGGAAAGAAACAAAATTCGGAGTTTCTGTTTTTGCCGATTTTAGGACAAACTAGGGCTTATTTTGTGTAGAAAAATAAAAAACAGGGTAGTAGACAGTGCTTTACAACAAAGCTTTTAATTACAGTAAATTTATTTTAATAAATGAATAACTTCTATAGAAGTTGTGGCGCTGGTGGCACGAAAATCCCGAACTTCTATAAAAAAGTGCTTGGCGGTGAAAAGGTTAAAGAAATATCATTTAAATATCAGAAGACCTGAAGACTGACAATGACAGTTCCATCCTGTCAAACCGACAGCTGTCATAATAATAGGGACGCTATCAGCACGCGTAGCATGACCAATTCTATCTCTATTCTACCAAGAATAGACAAGTTATTTCATCGTTATTTCTATGCAAATCGACTGTTTTTTTGCACAAGTATGATATGATTCGTATACCATTAAAGAATGTAAACATTTCTTTTCTTTATTTTAAACATTACTACGCTTAAATCGATAAAATCTTTCTACGTTCTGTAATTTTGTCTGTTCTCCAGTCGACAAAGCCCGTTTCTACGGCGCTATGCTATAGCTGTTTAGCTAAATCGTGCATTTGTAACAAAAACGGCCGTTTGTGTTTAGAATGTACGATTTACGCTAAACAGCTATATTTCAAGTGTTGACAATGTATTATAAAATTACGTTATTGCCTTTTCTACAGTAATTACAGACCACATTTTGTATTTTTGATTCTATTTACGAGTTATGACATTTTTTCGATTGGCGGCGCTAGTGGACTGTAAGAGGCCCCTTAACAAGATTGAACAGATGTCCCGACTCCAGACTTGATGTCAAAACTTTGAATTCAGAACGAATACGGCTCACCCAGAAGATTTGAGTTTTTTGCTGTCAGCATACAGAGGTACGTGCTCATAAAAAACATTAATTGGAAACTCCAAAACCCCTCAGACCTATTCAAGAGCAGCAGAAATAACATTTGCCGTAACATTTCACTTCATAGACACAACAAAATTTTATTACACTCTTGTTTAATGCCTAAACCTTCTATTTAGTACCGGACGCAGTTGCAACTGCTACGGGCTGGTCATCCGTACTCAGAGTTTGACCTTTGTTTGTATATCTTTAAGGTTGGTTGAATATTAAATGAAACAACCGACAATACTATATAATGATTTATTAAACCAACGAAAGTCTCTACATACACGGACCTTATAAATCTTAATAATAAGGCAATAGAAGTCGCATTGACGCGTGACCTTGTCGCCGCGAATATGTGTTGTAGGACACAACTGCACGAGGAGCGTTTGTTGCGGCTACTTGTGTTATTTGAGACACGGAGAGGTAAACATGGTGTTTTGCAGCGTATCCAACTGCGGAAACTCGTCCAAAACTTGTAACTTAACAAAATAAGGGATAACATTTCATATGTACTTAATTTTTGAAATATTGTCGTTTTTAGTAAATATAAACAAATCAAATATTTTCACCACCGCTACTACGATTTATCACGAAAAACGTTTTTTTGAAGTGAAAACTTCTTTAGCGGCGTTGTGCACTTTTTTGGAATGGGTAAAAAGTGTTAAACTCACACACACACGTGAATGTTCGTGTGTGTTTATTACTATTGAAGTTTTCACTTCTGCCGGCACTCCCAGAGTGGAACCCGTTTTTTTTATCAAATCAATAACCATCAATGCTTAAGCTTGATCTCTATGAAGAAGAACAGGCAAGAAAATCCATGGACACTCTTTTTAGATCGCCAAAATTATCACAGAACTTTTGTTACATCATTCATTTTGAGATGGTACATTATGTGAGAACGATGTAGCAAGTTAAAAGTGTCCATAGTAAAAATTAAAATAAAGACAATTCAGAAATAAAAATATTAATACCAGACCAGAGAGATGACCAGTCCCAACTGACAGCGCCCGTTCACGAACATGACACATGTATCAGCACCATTCAGCTCAACCATTTTGAAGGGAGCTAGATGATCCGACACACGCGCCACCATCAGCGAGACATTTGAGTGAGCATGACACACTCTCAACCGCTAGGGTCATTCAAGTCAACAAGAGACGTAGTAGGTGCCCAGTGAGTCACAGCTCTGAAGTAAATAGCACTCACACAATGTCAGGTATGAAACTATATAATATTAGGAAGATTGAATCCATACAATGCAAATACTGTTGTACAATCTTCAGCAGCTCCAACAATGGTATTAAGTATACTTCTACTATCAATTTATATATTCACTGTCTCATGGAGCAGGACCAGCATGGAGCCAAGCATTATTATCAGCGATATAGTCGCTCAGTTTGTAATACGCCTACTTACAAAGTGTGTGTTAAATGCATCTTTTGAATTTCGTTTCATTCAGTTCAAGAACGTTTTGTGGTAGAGTATTATAGCATTTTAAACAGTACCCCATGAAAGAAGAGTCTACTTTGGCGAGTCTGAAGCCCGGCTGAACTAATTGGTCTCTATTTCTAGTATGATAATTATGTCTGTCACCTCTTTTTTTTAACCTCTCGGGCGATTTATAATTGAAAATGATAAAAATCAACGTCCAATGAGCGACTGTCTGTTATGTACAGACGGGTGTACGTAACGCGCCCGAGAGGTTAAAAGATGCAGATTTTTCCTAACGTATATTATGTTTTCATAGATATATTGTCAAGGTACCGATCTATAATAAAACATGTTACACCTCTCATATTTAAATACATTGAACTACCTATTCGAATAAGGTCTTAAAATAACCATGTAGATAGAAAATATCAACAGCTTTTTTTTTTCGTGGTAAAATCATCAAATGAGTCCTCCCACCCAGGGCAGGGCGGGAGGGACTGTCAGACTTGTACTGACTAAAATCCACGGTGTCCTTCACTAGCCCTTTACGTACCGGGGTCACGGTAATGGGTAAGTCCCGCGACCCCGGCAGGCTTTGGCCCTCTACAGGCCCTGTCACTATACTGACACTCCTTGAGGCGCGCGTGGAACACAACGCGCCGTCGACCCGGGCATGGTCCATGGTCGGGCTGCGAGTCGCCCATTACTCGCCGCCCGCATGCCCGCGCCAACGGTGGCCGGAGATCGTCCTGTGACGTCCGACGCCGTGGGCGTCTACATTTTGTAAAATTAAATATAATTAAGTGAATTGTAAAATTATAACTAGAGAAATAAATGATTTCTGATTCTGATTCTGATTCCTCATCCGACACAGGTACCTCCCGAAACATCTGTGTCCGGTGAGGACCTGCGTCAGGCGGAAGGTTAGGACAACGTGACACCAGTCTAGCTACTCCTCAAAGAGGAGTCTTATTGCCCGGACCTCAGTTGCGACAGTCGCTCCCTCCATACTGCCCTGAGATCGCAAAAAGTACTAAACCAAAGTGAATAAAATTTAACTCCTTGCAGATTTTTCAAAAAACGCTTGTTTGACTTCGATAAAATTTTCATGGGACCATTTGGAAAGTATTCATTTGGAAATATCAAAACGGTTTGCAAGCGACGGAGTTATGCGCGAACAAGGCAGGGCGGGTGGGACTGTCAGACTTGACTGACTAAAATCCACGGTGTCCTTCAATAACCCTTTACGTACCGGGGTCACGGTAATTCGTGAGTCCCGCGACCTGGCAACATAGGCTTTTTTTTTTTATCGTGGTAAAATCATCAAATGAGTCCTCCCACCCAGGGCAGGGCGGGAGGGACTGTCAGACTTGTACTGACTAAAATCCACGGTGTCCTTCACTAGCCCTTTACGTACCGGGGTCACGGTAATCCCTTGGTCCCGCGACCCCGGCAGGCTTTGGCCCTAACATAGGCTTGGATTGCTTTTAGGGCATCAGCATTTCTCTTTTTTTTTTCAAAATGGCAGCCACGTCTGAAATGTTCATAGATCGATAGATCACATGAATACAAACAAAAAATTTAAGCGGCAAAGCGGCCTCGTAAAACGTCACGTTTTCGAGTTATGAGCTGTCAAACATGTACCTACAAGTAACGATATTTTTTTTTTATAATTTGAAGTTTATTGATCAAAAAGGATACTTCCACAATAAAACTAAGTGTATAAGTTGAATATAATAATAAGTCATTAAGTGTACGATGAAAATGAAAACAGGTCGGAATGTTAGGTTTTTACCTATCAAATTACCGTTCTACAGTACTGGCCATTTCAAATGAAAATAATTTTTGTTTGGCTAAGAATTCTAATTTCAAATTAATTTTATATTAATAACATGGAATTTTTTTTTCCAGAAGTAGTCATTTGTTTATTGATTAGTGTTACATTTTCATCGCATTTCAATCTTTTTCGTCATCTTGTATCCAACATTAAAAATTTGAGTAATTATGGAATGTGAGCATGGTCGTGGCAGCAACGCGGCACAAGCGGCACGCAACATCAACGACGTTTACGGAGCTTACACTACAAACCAACGCACCACCTGCTATTGGTTCGCTCGCTTCCGTTCTGGAAATTTCGACCTCAAAAATGAACCTCGCGGGCGTCCGAAGACTTTGGTCGACAACGACGAATTAAAGGCGATTGTGGAAGCTGATGATACACAATCTACGGCTGAATTAGCAGCAGCTTTCGACGTAAGCGTCAAAACAATATTGGTCCATTTGCGTCAAATTGGCAAGGTAAAAAAGCTTGACAAATGGGTGCCCAACGAACTCAATGATCGCCAGCGCGAAGTACGCGTCGAGACGTGGTTTGCACTGCTCAACAGACACACAAATGAAGGAATTTTGAACCGCATTAACCTTTTTTTTTTTTTTTTTTTATCGTGGTAAAATCATCAAATGAGTCCTCCCACCCAGGGCAGGGCGGCAGGGACTGTCAGACTTGTACTGACTAAAATCCACGGTGTCCTTCACGAGCCCTTTACGTACCGGGGTTACGGTGATGGGTAAGTCCCGCGACCCCGGCAGGCTCTGGCCCTCTACAGGCCCCGTCAATTTGCTGACACTCTTTGAGGCGCGCGTGGAACACAACGCGCCGTCGACCCGGGCATGGTCCATGGTCGGACAGCAAGTCGCCCATTACTCGCTGCCCGCATGCCCGCGCCCACGGTGGCCGGAGATCGTCCTGTGACGTCCGACGCCGTGGGCGTCTACCACTGCGGCTGGGATGGAGGGAGGACGCTGTCCTCTCCCTCAGGCGGCCCGCCTCCTCCTTCACGAGCATGACTGCTTCGCAGAAGGAGGCGACCGCTTCCCACTCCGTCTCGCCCCGCAGCATGGCCTCGACCAATGCCGGGCGCGAGAGGTCTCCGCCTATCGCCGTCGTGAGGACACGGCGGTGCTCTGCCCAAGAGGGGCAGTCCTGCACCGTATGCTCCACCGTGTCCTCCGGACGATCCTCGCAGTGGTGACACCCAGGCGTTTCTTCCCTCCCTATCAGACACAGGAACCTCCCGAAACTTCCGTGTCCGGTGAGGACCTGCGCCATGCGGAAGGTAAGGACGCCGTGACGCCTATCCAGCCACTCCTCAAAGAGGGGTCTTACCGCCGCGATTGCGGCGTGCCCGAACCGCATTAACCTGCGATAAAAAATGGATTCTGTTTGATAACCGCAAGCGCTCAGCAAGTTGGTTGGATCCTGGTTAAGCTAACCTAAACGTGGAGGCGTGTATAACAACATGACTTTTTAAATGACCACTTCGACTAAAACTCTTCTGACATATGTCACATTTGTAACGTTTTTCACCAGTGTGTATAAGAACGTGACGGTTTAAATAACAACTTTGACTAAAACTCTTCTGACATATGTCACATTTGTAAGGCTTTTCACCAGTGTGTATAAGAACGTGACGGTTTAAATAACAACTTTGACTAAAACTCTTCTGACATATGTCACATTTGTAAGGCTTTTCATCAGTGTGTATAAGAACATGACTTTTTAAATGACTACTTTGACTAAAACTCTTCTGACATATGTCACATTTGTAAGGTTTTTCACCCGTGTGTATACGAACATGACGTTGTAAGGTACTACTTTCACTAAAACTCTTCTGACATATGTCACATTTGTAAGGTTTTTCACCAGTGTGTATAAGAACATGTTTTAATAAAGTACTACTTTGACTAAAACATTTCTGACATATGTCACATTTGTAAGGCTTTTCATCAGTGTGTATAACAACATGACTTTTTAAATGACCACTTCGACTAAAACTCTTCTGACATATTTCACATTTGTAAGGTTTTTCACCAGTGTGTATAAGAACATGACATTTTAAGATACTACTTCGACTAAAACTCTTCTGACATATGTCACATTTGTAAGGTTTTTCACCAGTGTGTATAAAAATATGTTTTATTAAAGTACTACTTTGACTAAAACTTTTCTGACATATGTCACATTTGTAAGGTTTTTCACCAGTGTGTATAAAAACATGACTTTTTAAATGACTTCTTTCACTAAAACTCTTCTGACATATGACACATTTGTAAGGTTTTTCACCAGTGTGTTTAAAAACATGACTTTTTAAATTACTTCTTTGACTAAAACTCTTCTGACATATGTCACATTTGTAAGGTGTTTCACCAGTGTGAATAAGAACATGTCTTTTTAAATGACCACTTCGACTAAAACTCTTCCGACATATTTCACATTTGTAAGGTTTTTCACCAGTGTGTATACGAATATGTTTTATTAAATTACTTTTTGTACTATAACTACGGTAACATATATCGCAATCATATCTTTTTATTCGGTCATTCGCAGCTGTATCAGTATTATTCACAATATTATTGAGAGATTGAGAATTTGTGACAAGCTTTGTGAATTTAGAAGGAGCTGCAGACTTGTGTTTCTCGGTGTTCCGGATAATTAGTAAGTCTGGCTGTTCAGTTTTCTTTTGCTGGAATGTCATTGTATCTTCTAGTCTTGTTAGTCGTACGTATAGCTGTGGTTTCTTCGCGTCGGACGCACCTGTGAAAATAAAGCTGGTAAGTAAGGAATGTTTCGGACCCACCGCATTCGCGGCGGTAAGACCCCTCTTTGAAGAGTGGCTGGAGAGGCGTCACAGCGACCTGACCTTTCGCCTGACACAGATCCTCACCAGACACGGATGTTTCGGGAGGCACCTGTGTCGGATGAGGAAGAAAAAAACGTCTGGGTGTCACCACTGCGAGGATCAACCGGAGGACACGGTGGAGCATACCGTGCAAGACTGCCCCGCTTCGGCAGAGTATTTTTTTTAGCGTGTTCAAGTCATCAAATGAGTCCTCCCACCCAGGGCAGAGCGGGAGGGACTGTCAGACTCGTATTGACTAACATCCACGGTGTCCTTCAATAGCCCTTTACGTTCCGGGGTCACGGTAATTCAGAAGTCTCGCAACCCCGGCAGGCTTTGGCCCTCTAGAGGGGGGCCCCGTCCTTTTTGCTGACACTCTTTGAGGCGCGCGTGGAACACAACGTGCCGTCGACCCAGGCATGGTTCTTGATCGGACAGCGAGTTGCCCATTACTCGCTGCCCGCATGTCCGCGCCTAAGGTGGCCGGAGATCGTCTGCCGACGTCCGTCGCCATGGGCGTCTACCACTGCGGCTGGGGTGGAGGGAGGACGCTGTCCTCTCTCTCACGCGGCCCGCCTCCTCCTCCTTCGCGAGTATGACTGCTTCGCAGATGGAGGCGACCGCTTCACACTCCCGTCTCGCCCCGTAGCATGGCCTCGACCAATGCCGGGCGCGAGAGGTCTCCGCCTAAGGACACGGCGGTGCTCTGCCCAAGCGGGGCAGTCCTGCACCGTATGCTCCACCGTGTTCTCTGGATATTTGTCCTACACTAGGAATTATGATCGTATAGGAAATTTAATGTATGTTTTGTCAAAATAAATAGGTAGTGGATCATACAATTCTCTATCCTATATCCACCGCATAAAGCGGCATACGAATTTTTATGTTTACAATGAAGTAACATTTAAATGTAGCTCGACTAAAAAACGATAGACATTTATATAAATGTGTATCGTTTGAATTGCAAATAAGGAAAAACACAATAGCAGGTACAACAGTAACACTATACATAAAATTAAACAATAAGACTAAATAAAATGAAACAAGTAATAACAACTTTGGCACGTGAAACTTACATTAACTAATACTCTATATTTAATCAGTTAATCTCTAGCTACACTCCTATCTTCCAAAAAATCTTTTACGGTGTAAAAAGTCTTTTGGAGTAGCCGTGACTTTAGTTTGTATTTGAAGAAGTGTAACGGTGATTCTCTAATAGTTTTTGGAATATGATTATAAATTTTGATCGACATTAGGTAACTGTTTCTATAGTGTAGGGTACTGTTGCAAAATTGGGTTTTGAGTTTAGTGGGATCTCTTTTTGTAAATCTATTGTCGTCAGCAACTGTGGTGAAGAATCGAGATTTTTTCTTAACAAATAAACCTGTTTCTAAGATGTACATACAAGCTAAAGTCCAAACTTTTAACTGTTTAAATATAGGTCTACAACTCTCGTATGGTGGCGATCCCCTTATGACTCTTAAGCAGTTTTTTTTGTGCGAGGAAAGCTCTTTGCACATTTGTCGAGTTGCCCCATAATAGTAAGCCGTACCTCAGCACAGACGCTACATAGCCGTGATAGGCGCTGAGTGCGGCTTCTTTGTTAGCTGTTTTGCGACGCTCTTTTAATGCGAACACAAATCGATTATTTTTTTTACTGAGATTGTCGATATGAACTCCCCAGTTACAATTTTCATCAAGTGTTAAGCCTAAAAATTTTATGTTATAGCTTGGCAAAAAGTCTAGAAAAGGAACTATTTTTTTTGTTTGCTAGCAACATTTAAAAAGTTATGTGATTTGATGTAAACAAAGTTCGCGAGTTTGTAATTGTTCCACAAAATTAAAGGAAAACGTGATGAAAAATGAATAAAACCATCCGAAGTGCTGGTGGAGAGATTGTTTATAAGATTTAAAGGCGTTGTTTGGCAGAAAAAGAGGCCAAAACCATACTTACCGATCTCAACGATGTTTACCAAAGAACCGGTGATATTACAGGTATATAACTGTTTGTTTTGTTATTTTTAGATGAATCAAGTGTTAATTAATGAACCCCATTCTGTTTCGAATTGCTAGCATATGAAATAAGAGGAATTTTGAAAAATAATCATCGTGCACATAGGTTATGTTTACATTTCATCTGACATCACTTTGGTATAGCGCGCTAGTGAAATGTTGATACATGAGTTTCGTACTTTGAAATATGTCAATTAAAATTCAATTTCTACATAACTTTGCTGTTGAATGTGATTATAAGGTAACAACTATGTTTGTTATATCATTAGAGTTAAAAATGTACCAAAAAAATATTATTTTTCTTACAATTACTTTTCTTTTAAATTTGCCAACATACCGAATCCGTAAGTTACCTAGGTTGCAGGTCGCTTCCAACCGGTATATGTGGAGATCTAAAGGGGAGGCCTATGTTCAGCAGTGGACGTCCTATGGCTGAGATGATGATGATGATGATGAAGTTACCTAAAAAAACTTTTTAGGAGACTAGCTCTTTTTTATACTAAAAATTTTGGCCTATTTATTTTGTCAAAAAAAAAAATAAAAACACACAGGATTGCTTACATATAATATAATTATTTTTAGGCAGTAACATGAGAAGAATAAATTCTTCTTCAATTATATGATACTGATTTGTATAAATAATTATTTGTGAAAAATAGTTACTAAAGTATCAAGACGATAGATTGGTACTCTATTCGTTCACAGCGAGTTGCCACATGAACAGTACAGTGGCGACCACCCGGTTTTCAACTCTTTTTTGCCAAGCTGTATGTTCTTTGTTTATTATTTCATTATTGTGTTCTAAATTGATTTTAGATGGGTTTTGTTTATAGTTTACAAATTGAATGAATTTTGTTTGAGATAAATTTACTTTTAAATGGTTTTCGTTTAGCCAATTTTTATAGTATCAATGGTTACGGAAATGCAACGAATACATTAAACCCAATTAATATTGGTATCAATTAAAAGTATGTTTAACGACCTTTAAATTAACAACAGTTACAATTCCTAAACACAACAGACCTCATTAGCACGTAACAATAAAAAAAATGATGTCAAAATACGCATTACAACAGCCACTAATTGCACCTCCCTATGAGGGTATAAAACGGGCAACCCGGGTTTAACGTGGGCTAGTCCGGTTAAGCAGCTCACAACCTCCTCTAGGTTGACCTGCGAGATGCCATACACAAAAAAAAAAAAATTAACGTGGGCGAGATAACATACACAAAAAAAGTGGGTCATTCGCTTTTCAACCTTTGACGTGAACACACGTGAACAGCTACAGCATGAAAAATACCCCAGAAGATCGATACCACTGTAGATGAAGCCGCTCAAGTCATTGCACTACTGCAATCAGGGATGCGGCAATGTGATGTTGCTCGGCAACTGAACTTGAGTCGTTTTGCTGTTCGACGAGTGTTCCAACGCTTCCAAGAGACTGGTAGCTATATCCGAAGACGTGGATCTGAAAGACAACGGTGCACCGAAAGAGACGATCGCTTCATTGTTTCGACGTCTTTACGTAATCGGTTTTCCGATGTTGTTGAGCTGCAACAACTGCGATCAGCTCGCAGAACTTCTGTAAGCGTCTCCACGATTAGAAGAAGACTGAAGGAGAGGAAAATTGCAGCTCATAGGGCTGCTACAGGGCCAAAATTGACTGCACAGCATAGGAGAGACCGGTTGCAATTTGCCCGTGACCATGTGAATTTGTCGCTGACTGCTGATCGGTACGTAACAGAGATCTTAGAGGAGCAGATTGTCCCTTATGCGGGTTTTGTTGGCAGTGGGTTCACGTTAGTGCACGATAACGCCCGCTGTCACACCGCTTTAATTGTAAGAGACTACCACCTATTGAGCACCTTTGGGATGAACTGAAACGGCGAGTACGGGCACGTGATCCTGCCCCTACCACTCTCCCAGACCTCCAAGATGCCGTCGTTGCAGAATGGGACAACATTCCGCAAGAGACTGTTGTCACATTAATTAGGTCCATGAGAGAACGCATGGAAGCAGTCATCAGGGCGAGGGGGGTTAACACTAGGTTTTAAGTTGTTTTTAAGGACTTTGTTGTAATTTGTTGATACAATAAAATTAAACTTTTCAATCATCATCTTGTCAGGCCTGTTGGTCTAGTGGTTAGTGACCCTGACTGCTATGCCGGAGGTCGTGGGTTCGATTCCCACCCAGGACAAATGTTTGTGTGATGAGCACGATCATTTGTTCTGTGTCTGGGTGTAATTTATCTATAATATGCATGTATTTAGAAATATATAAGTATGTTTATCAGTTGTCTAGTACCCATAACACAAGCTCTGCTTAGCTTGGGACTAGATGGCGTTGTGTGATAGTTGTGGAATATTTACTTATTTATTTTATTTACTAGCTTTTGCCCGCGGCTTCGCTCGCGTAGAATTTGGTCTGCCTCATTAAGTTACGTGACATTTTTTTAAATACTTATATTTTTTTTAATGTAACTTCACATAGTACATCCCAGATTTCTAACTTCAAAATTAGTTTCCATACAATCTTTGAACACCTATACCTAATATTTAGAGGGAATCTCTTGAGGGTGGAATTATCTGAATTCCTTTCTAAGTGCTCATTATTTTAGAGGGCCAAAGCCTGCCGGGGTCGCGGGACTTACGAATTACCGTGACCCCGGTACGTAAAGGGCTATTGAAGGACACCGTAGATTTTAGTCAGTCAAGTCTGACAGTCCTTCCCGCCCTACCCTGGGTGGGAGGACTCATTTGATGATTTTACCACCATAAAAAAAAAAAAAATAGAACTCTGCAAATTTCAAAATTCTACCAGTGGTTTCTTCATCAATATTTACCTGTATGATGTGTTTATAAAAATTAGCCCTATGTCCTTCCCAGGACTTGAGATTATCCTATCCAGCACAAACGGATTACTAAACACTGACTAATAAACAGGTCGGACCAATGTTACTTGCATTTAATCACTACATAGTATAAAACAAAGTAGCTTTCTTTGTCCCTATGTATGCTTCAATTTTTAAAACTACGCTCGGCGATGAGGCGATTGCGAGCAATAGCGAATTGCTTGGATTGCATTGTTCGCCGCGACGCCGTTTCGCGCTCCGCCCGTGCTGCCGCCGCCGTTAGGCGCTCCGTTCAAGTCAATCATATTATTGTGATAACTTTTTAACTGTTCGGCCAAATTACTTAGTGTGAAAGACAAAGTTTATCTAAATTAAATACTTCATGCGAGAAAGGTATTCATTTTGATAAGAGTTTGATAATTATAAACTAACAACGCCATCTATCAAGCATAGTGACAACTCGGATTATATACCTATACTGCGTTCGGGCATTTTCTTTGTACTAAAAGTTTTATTATATTGATATTATTTTTTTCATACTTTTTTACTATTTGTTTACATTTTTTCCGATGAATAAAAACAATAACATGAACCGAACTCGTGTAAGGATCGACATCATTGCGCGATCACCGCCATCTATCGAGCATAAGGACCACTCGACATATAGTACTAATAGAATTATCTATACTCCGTTCATCATCTGCCTAGCCTTTTCCCCAACTACTTATATTGAGGTCGGCTTCCAGTCAAACCAGATGCAGCTGGATATCAGTATTTTACATGGAGCGACTGGCTTTCGGACCTCCACAACCCAGTAACTGGGTAATAATACGATACCCCATGGTAAGACAACCAGTCTTACCATGGGGTATCGTATTACCCAGTCAGACTTTAGAGCTTCTGACAGTAACGTCTGTCAAAGATCTTCAAATGACAGCCGGGACCAACGGCTTTACGTGCTTTCCGAGTGCTTTTTACCCATCCACAGACCAACCCCGGCAAGCGCGGCTTAACCCGTAAAAACATATATAATAAAAAACTTTTTCAAAAAAAAATGTAACCGCCTTCAAAAAGAACCACAAAAAAGGGTAAAATAATCTACAAAATAACTTTTATTTCGGAAGTCGATGGCTTTGTTATTCTCAAAAACTACTGAACCGATTTTGATGAAACTTGCAGTATTCCCTAGCACAAAAAAAAGAATTATTTAAATCGGACGTGAAGTTCCGGAGATATGCGACAATGAATCAGTCGATGCCTACTCCTTACTGTTAAGGAGTTGTACCTTCCATCATCAGCTCAGCTACATAAGATGATGATTACCAAACGCAAGTACTTAAATTACTTCATAAGATTTACGAAAAACGATGCGTAGGCCTATAAAATTTGAGGGTTGCCCTCGATTTCTCCAAGATCCAATCATCAGATACTGATTTGGTGACAATGGGACCACACGGGAAGCACCAGCTCACAAACAAAAAAAGAATCATGAAAATCGGTTCACCCAGTCGGTCGTAATGCGGTAACAAACATACCACCTTTTACCACATAACACCTTTTTTTGAAGTCGGTTAAAAACTATCCTATGTCCTTTCTCAAGTTTCAAACTATGTCTGTACCAAATTTCACACAAATCGGTTCAGTAGTTTAGGCGTGAAGAAAAGACAGACAGACAGACAGACAGACAGACAGACAGACAGAGTTACTTTCGCATTTATAATATTAGTTAGGATTTGCATTAGTTTGCTTTTTTTATTCCCTGGTAAACAAAAAACCAAATCCATTGATTTATTCTGAAACTTAAATAAATTGCCTTTTATTGATGAAATATATATACTACAATAGAAAACTAGGATATTAAGGTAAAAAGTTGTTTGCACAGAGAAGACTTTTATTCAAGTGAATGTCACAAGTCATTATCAAAAAACAAATGTTCGAATATCAATTTGAAATGTTGTTTCAACTAAAAAGTTTCCACACCTTTCCTATGATACCTTATAGTCTACCATTGATTAATAGGGTTAAAATGACTTGGAAGGGAATTCATAAATCATAAATCTTTATTTATCTCCACAACAAGAAATTACAGGCAATTATTAAAGACGTGCGATTTTTGTGACGCCGAGTGTATTATTCTAACCTCAAAACCATTAACTTACTTTCCCGTTTTAGTTATAATTTTTTGACACAAAACTATTCACAATTTCACAACAAAATTAAATCGGCATAGTAATGTTCAAGTTCACCTTACAAGAAATGATTAATTGCTTTAAACGTAAAGACACAGCTCCTGGGACGGACGGGAATTACATATTCTTTGATATTTCATTTATTAATTTATTACTGGGTGATAGATTCAGACAACAAAATAAAAATAATATCAATTCAATAAAAACAATATAACAGTTTATGCTACTGATGTCAAACTGTTTTTGATGAGTGTTCATTACACAACTAGCTTTTGCCCGCGACTTCGTTCGGTTCAGTAGTTTAGGCGTGAAAAAGACAGACAGACAGAGTTACTTTCGCATTTATAATATAAGTTTGGATTAGTCTCATCTATCAACTGGGCATAAATTCAGACTCTGTGTCTAATAACTTCCTGATGGAATCCAATACCACTTTACTCAGCCAGCGAACCAAACTCAGGATGTTTGAATCTCAGTTGAATTAATCAGAAGGAATAATAGTAGACATACAAAAATCTTTGATCAATAAAAAAACTATTTATCAGAAACAAATCTAACATAATAAACTTATCAAAACAAAATAAGGGCTACACATTAAACTGCGGTGCTCGACGACGGTAGTGCGTGAAGACAAAGGCCCGACTCCCACCTACCAACTGCCACAGACGCGCACGCCCAGCAGTCGAAGCAGACGTGTTTAATAGGATATTCTGAACAATGCAGAGCAGTGCAGAGCGGCTTGTCACACTGTGTCTAAGAAAATGGGGAGTCTGGTTGTTCAGTATTTGGGCAAGTAAGTTTCCAAGCGCCCACATCATAAAATGATAAAATTAAATTAAAGGAGATGTTTCATTTTTGTATGGCGCTCCGGCCATAACATGTACATTTTACCAAAGCTGGGAAAATTACCCCTGAATAGAATAAAGTAACAGTTTTTTCATAATATTAAATGGATTTTATGCACAAGATAAAAATAAAAAATGTTTGACGTTTGTCCTAAGAGTTATGACAGCCATGACAGATTGTAGAGATGACATTTACATAACCTAGAATTGTTTTGTTCATCGAAACCAACTTCCTAAATAGTCTTCTAGATGAGAACTGTGATCTTTCTAATAAAATATTAGACAAAAGTGGCTCACCAATGCACTATCAAATCTTTGAATCAATTATAAATATAAATATATATATATATTTATATTTACAAGGAGAACTGACTGACTGACATATCAACGTACAGCCGAAACTACTGGGGGGCTAGGAATGTGAAATTTTGCACACGGCTTCCTATTATAATGTAGGGGACGAAGTCGCGGGCAAAGTGCTAGTCATTTTATAAGTAGATAGTATTGGCTTATCTCGATTAATAAGGTTATAAAATAAGTTAAAATACTGTGTTCATTTCCTGCTGTATGCAAACATATTTCAATAAGTTTCCTTCTGCAAATGGGTCTCATTTGTCTAATGTTATACTTACAGAATATTATGCTATGTTGATGCTGTAATTACTGAATGGATTGGTATGGTATATTAGATAACATATTAACTAATAACGTAAGTATAATTATAGAACGAGTCATCTCCCCTTTTCCCAACGGGTTTGGGGTCGGCTTCCAGTTAAGCTGGATGCCGCAGAATACGTGTTTTATATTGAGCGACTGCCATCTAACTTACACAGCCCAATAACTGGGTAAAACGGTACCCCTTAGCATGACTGATACTTATCAGATTTACTGACTTCTATCTAACTATAACAACTGTCAAGGATCTTCAAAATACAACAGAGACGAATAATTAAACCATTGGGATTAACATGCTTTCTGAGGTATGTTAAACCACAGAAGGAATGTAGAACACGGTACCCTACAAATAAAAAAAGAAATAAAGCAACAAATCAGTATTCAAAACTGTAGCGGACGGACCGGGATAGCCGACGGTGTTTGCTCGGTGAGCTTGTTGTACGTGCGTGCCTTTCGTTGCTGGTGACGCAAGTACCCTCGCACCCCTGAATGCGTAACGTTTGACGTACTAACGGGAATAACAGAGGAGGTGGGACCAGGGCGACGGAAACAAAACACGGAATCTTGATTTACTCTGAAGGCTTCGGTCTTCGCTTTTCTTAGGGCTTCTTGCCTCTTCGGTGGCTCGGTTGCGACTGACTGAGTGCCGTTTTTTTTTTTTTGTGTATGGCAGTTCGCAGGTCGACCTCTATTAGGTCGTGTACTGCTCAACCGGACTTTTCTGTGGATGACTTAAGTTTTTAAGGCCTCCAGCCAGGGCAACAAACTTAGTTAAAAACTAAGCAACCACACGCTAAGGGTACCCCCTGTGGGAACGGACCTCGGCTTAGGGCGTCGCTGGGAGGGGTAGCAAGGGACAGGCTGGATCTCAATAAATTATTTAGGGACTAATTTTGAAACTAATAGCTCAGCTCGCGGGCTGGCTTTGCAAGGGTCAGGGGGGGTCATTGACTTGACGTCGCGGCGGACGACCTCTACGGCGAGGTCGGAATGACGGAGTCGGTTTTGATTTTGTTTTGTGTTTATTAATTGTACTGGTGTTCCTATTACTTTCCTGTAGGATGGTGGTGGGATCATCAGGGGCGGTGAGGGGGTGCCTTGGACGGCGAATCTTACTGATTCTGGAAGGTTCGTATTTTGCTGCCGCTACGATGAGCGGGTTTGAATGCCTAGCGGCCGAGTCAAAGTACCTTTTTGAAAGGCGCTTCATGAATTGGACTATTGTAGGGATTTTTAGATCTAAGTGGAGGCTTTCGTTGCGGACATAGAACGGCGCTCCTGTAATTTTCCTAAGGAGCCGGTTTTGGATAACCTGCAACTTGTGGAGATGACGGGGATGAGCTTGAGAGAACACGACGCATGCATACGTCATGATTGGACGGATCACAGTAATGTACAGCCTTAATTTGCACCTAAGTGACAATTTATTCTTGGCTGTGAACATGTAGTGGAGTCTGCCTGCAGCAAAGGCAGCTCGGTCTCGCGCTATTTTAATGTGTGCGCGGAAATTGAGGCGGCTGTCAAGAGTTACTCCTAAGTACTTGGCTCGCTTCTCCCAAGGGATTGGCTTGTCGTACATAGTGATCGGAGTGGGGAGAGGGGGGAGGATGCCCCTTCGCGGACTTACGAAAAGTACCGCTTGACTCTTGTCAGGGTTGACCTCAATCCTCCATTTACGGAACCAGTGACCTAGGTCGTTGGCTGCGGATTGAAGCTTATTAGCTATAGCGGTTGAACTAGTGCCCGAGGTGTACAGGGCAGTGTCGTCCGCGAACAGAGCTAGTTGAGCCTTTTTGCTCTTGGGCATGTCACTGTTATACAGTATGAATAACGGGGGGCGAGCACGGAGCCATGCGGGACACCGGCTCGTATGGGGTGGGGAGATGAGAGAGCGTCTCCTATGCGATAGCGGAAAGTGCGGTTCGACAAGTAGTCTCGTAGGATGAGCACGAGACGGTCTGGCATTTGCATGTCGTATATCTTATATAATAAGCCATTATGCCAGACTTTGTCGAAAGCTTTCGCTATGTCGAAGAACAGAGCGCCCGTCATAGTGCCGCGTTGGAAACCAGCGCTGATGTGCTCCACTATGCGGTGTACCTGTTGAACGCATGAGTGTTCGGGTCTGAATCCGAATTGCTCGTTTGGGATGAGGCCTTTGGTTTCAGCTTGATCTCTGAGTCGCTTATAAATAAGTCTCTCATAGATCTTGCCGAGAACAATAAGGAGGCTGATGGGGCGGTAACTCGATGGCTCAGACTTGGGTTTGCCTGGCTTTGGGATACCTATTACCGTGGCCTCTTTCCAGGCTTGGGGAAAGATGTTATTGCTCATTGCGCCATTGAAGATGGCGGTTAGTAGAACAATGAGCTGAGCGGGGAGGAGCTTGAAAACCCTATTGTTGATTCCGTCAGACCCAGGGGCTTTTCTGGGTCGAAGTCTTTTAATTATGTCGTGCACTTCGTCTGGAGTGACTGAAGGCAGAGGATCATCGGGGTCTTCTACAGGGGGGAGTGAGGTCCTACGTCCGACTTCTGAGTCAACCATGTGGAGGTGACTATCGTCCACAGGTTGAGAACTGGGGGAGCACTGAGCTTCCAGACTGTCAGCCAGGCACTCGGACTTCTCAGAGTCGTCAAAAGCGACGCTCTTGTCGGGTCTAGTGAGAGGAGGCAGAGTTGCCTCTTCAGTGGCTCGCAGCTTTCTTTGCAATTGCCAGAAGGCCTGGTGGGTGGGTTCGAGTTCGTCAAGCATGTCGTTCCAGCTGCTCTCACGAAACTCAGCAATACGCTTCTTTACAGCACGCTGTAAATTGCGCATGTGAGCTTTGTTCGAGTCGCATGGAAACCTGCTATAGGCACGAACGGCCGCGTTCTTCTCGGTTAGCAGTTCACGTACGTCAGCGGGTAGTTTCCAGCGATGATCGCTCTTCGCTGGAACTTTCCGTGAACAATCCTTTAGTACGGATTGAACGTGCTCTGTAAACGAGTTGATGGCGGCCGTCGTGTCAGCGACTGAGTCGATGTGGTCGGGGATGGTATCGAGGTGAGGTGACGTGGTCGATTTCAGCTTTTCGCTTACTTTCTTCCAGTCAGTCTTCACTCGAGTCAGAGGGGGCTGGTCAGGGTCTGAGTGACCCATCCGGGGGATTAAGTGCATGAGCACCGGCCTGTGATCTGAGTTAAGCTCGTGTAGCGTCTCGATTGAATGCAACTTAAGGTCGACATTCTTGAGTAGCGCTATATCGAGTATGTCTGCACGACACGAGGGGTCGTGCGGATAGTGAGTATTCTCCATTGGAGCTATGGGGTCAAAGCTAAGGGTTGAGCCTAGGTTAAATAACACTCTCCCCCTAGGTGAGGTTGAGGCGCTATTCCAGGCGGGATGTTTGGTATTGAGGTCACCCGCCATGATGACAGTCACTCAAGCCGAAGAGGGTAGTGAGGTCGTTGGTGAGAGGGGTGAAGTCCTCTGCACCGTTGACTGGTGGGATGTACGCTGAAATTATCGTAATTGGCCGATGCCCAGTCATGCCGAGCCGACAGGCCGAAACCTCAAGTAGGGATTCGAGGGGAGGGGCAACTATAGGGGTGCAGTGTAGAGTCCTCCTACTATAGTATATTAATGTGCCACCTTTGTGACATCGTGACCGATCGTTGTGAACTAACTGGTTGGCAATTTTAGGGTCGCGATGGTGGGGTTTTAAGGTTTCCTGAATCAGGAGTATGTCTATTTGATGGTCACGGAGGAAGGAGTTAACTTCGTCTCGCTGACCTCTGATGCCATTGGCATTGAAAAACCCTAACCTAAGGGCACGCGGTTTGAGCGTGTTTTTATTGGGTGTGGTACCCATTATCGTTTGTTAAAGGAGAGGTTTTTGAGGGCTGCGCCTATCTCGGGATAGGCGTTGAAGATTTCTTTTATTCTGAATCCGTCGTTGCCGGCAGCCCTTAGGCCTCTGCCTCGAATCTTGCGGGCAGCGGGGCGGCGGCGGCGGCGGCGCGGGAGCGGCAGGATCTTAGGCATACATTCAAATGGACCGGCCCTCGGAAACAGCGGCGCGGCAGCGGGGCGGGGGCGAACAGCGAGCGCCGCCGCCACCGCCGCCCCGCTGCCCGCAAAATTCGAGGCAGAGGCCTTAGTTCGGCTGCCATTTGGTCCGCTCTAGGGGAGACGTAGGCCGCGAAAGCGTCAAAAATGACATTAATGGAGGGCTCGTCAGCGCCCATGGGGGCTGAAGTCACGGGGGCGAGAGGTGGTGCTTGGGCGGCCTTTGGAGGGGTCGCCTTTGCATTTTGGCCAGGTGGCCTAGGGGTGTGGACGTCCGTTGAACCCGGGGTGGGCTTGGACGTCGCTGCTCCTAGGGCTGGGAAAGCCTTCTGATGGTTGAGGCTGTTCCACGGCGAGATTCTCTGGGGGCAGAGACGCTCGGGCATCTGTGAAGTGGGCAACTTCACAGAAGGTGATTCGCGCTGTTGGCGAGCGGCGGCGCGCTTAGCCAGCTTCGGAGAGCTGGTTTTGGGCGCCTTGGGGCAACCACGGTAATTAGCCGGGTGCCAGATTTGGCCGCAAAGCACGCAGCTGGGAGGTTCTGGGCAGAGGGCCCTGTCTTTTGGGCGTGGGCAGTCAGCCGTGCTGTGACCACCTAGGCACTTTACGCACCTGTGTGGTGCGAAACAGTGATTCTGACTATGGCCATAAAGCTGGCAGCGATGGCACTGACCCACCGTGCTCGCTTTGTGCGGCTTCTCTATGCTGATGCCCGACAGGGAGCATACAGCTCGGACTTTAAAAATGGGGTGTGGTCCTGACTCAACTGGATCGCATACGACCAGGACCATATCGAATACTGTTCCACCTCTCGCTTTGTGGAGGCGGTGGAAAGCGGAGACGGGGACGTTTTGAGAGAGGACGTCCTCTGTTGGGATCTCCTTCGGGATCCTTCTGATGACTACCCGGGTTGACTGAGTGCCGGCATTTGTTCCGGCTTATATACCGGCCGTGTTTACCTTACAGATATACTCGTTTTTTGAGCCCATTTTTGCCTTTCATTTTGCTAAGACCGAAACTTTCGTACCTTTTATTTGCGTATTAATTTCACTTTATCCTTACATATTATATGTCTTTGGAATCCTTTTTGTACGTACTTTAACTTAAACTAATTATTTTTAACATATATAAATATACAAAAAAGCCTTACAACAAAATTAGTCTAAGTTTGCTAGAAATGAACCTTTCATTTACACAAAAATCGCTATATCTTAAAAACTACTGAACCGATTCTTATCAAATAAACTGTACAATCGTTTTTATAATAAAACACAACCATTTACATAAGTTTAATCACTAAAAATACATAAACAAAAAAGCACGTTTTCAACTTACGTAAATGTCCTAAACTTTGTACAATTTTCTAACTGGAGATATGAACTAAACAGCTTATTCAGATTCTAATAAAAATAGTGAACATAATCTAACAAGAACTATACACAAACAATTATACAATAATAAATTCTGATCAGAAAACTCTCAAATCTAAACTTATAAGAATCAACCTTACAAACTACGTTTCGAAATTATGGCGCTCCTTCCACTACTTGCGCCTCGCGTCGCTGCGGTGGTCTCGTCGCCGACAAAAACTTTATTCTAAGATTAGGATCTCTTCACACAAAACGCTTTTAATATTCTTCTAATATTAAAACATCATCCGGGCACGCCGCAATCGCGGCGGTAAGACCCCTCCTTGAGGAGTGGCTGGATAGGCGTCACGGCGTCCTTACCTACCGCATGACGCAGGTCCTCACCGGACACGGATGTTTCGGGAGGTTCCTGTGTCTGATAAGGAGGGAGGAAACGCCTGGGTGTCACCACTGCGAAGATCGTCCGGAGGACACGGTGGAGCATACGGTGCAGGACTGCCCCGCTTGGGCAGAGCACCGCCGTGTCCTCACGACGGCGATTGGCGGAGACCTCTCGCGCCCGGCATTGGTCGAGGCCATGCTGCGGGGCGAGACGGAGTGGGAAGCGGTCGCCTCCTTCTGCGAAGCAGTCATGCTCGCGAAGGAGGAGGCGAGCCGCGTGAGGGGGAGGACAGCGACCTCCCTTCACCCCAGCCGCAGTGGTGGACGCCCACGGCGTCGGACGTCGCAAGACGATCTCCGGCCACCGTAGGCGCGGGCATGCGGGCGGCGAGTAATGGGCGACTCGCTGTCCGACCATGGACCATGCCCGGGTCGACGGCGCATTGTGTTCCACGCGCGCCTCAAGGAGTGTCAGCATAATGACGGGACCTGTAGAGGGCCATAGCCTGCCGGGGTCGCGGGACTTTCCCATTACCGTAACCCCGGTACGTAAAGGGCTAGTGAAGGACACCGTGGATTTTAGTCAGTACAAGTCTGACAGTCCCTCCCGCCCTGCCCTGGGTGGGAGGACTCATTTGATGATTTTACCACGATAAAAAAAAAAATTAAAACATCATCAAGGGATGATGCTGGTGCCACAATATTACTTTGATGTCGAGCCCAACCAAGGTACCAGACTATGGGCATCACATGTGCGCAGCATCCAACTGTTCCTATTCCACAAATACAACTACAGTAATAGCCTTCTATACTATTTTCAATTATTTTGACTGGCAGAAATCAAAATATATGTGTAGTATATTTTATTGCTGTGGTGTCAGGATTTTATTCGTCCTCTTATCAATAAATATACTTTCTCGTCTTTCATGACAGTGTGCCTGGCACCATGGTTTCACTGTATAGTTCTACCACAAATGATCCATTCCGCCTTATATGTTCACCAAAGTAGCTACGTGCCTGCTTAATTTGGTATATCCCTAAAGCAAACAATATAAGGTCAGACATGGTCATTTGTGGAAAAACTTCTAGCAGCGGGTGATTTTCATCTATATTTATAAAATTAACTCTTCGTCTATTAACATTATTTTCAATAATGAAATGACCTAATGTATTAGGTAAATTCACCCGCTGCATTTAATACTGCCTCAGCATCTGGACGGTCTACCAGGGGAGAATGGAAAGCATTTAAAATAGCAGCACATATCTTGAAGTCATCCATTAAGTGGGAAGATGCTACATTAAAATATTCTTGGCGAAATAATTTAAACTGTAGTTTAAAACGTCCATTAACAACCTCAACAACCCATCTACACAAAGTTACAAGCCTACTTTTATTCGCTTTTATTGTAGACAATTGGGATTCCCCTGCGTCTAAAGATTCAGGTTTATAGACCTTATACACCGTGACTTTTTAGTCGTCTTACAACGGCAGCCCATTTCATCTATCCATTGACTAGTAAACGTTCATAATAAAAAAATAGGTATTTATGAGACTTTAATAATTGAAAAATAAAAATATTATTCATTATTATGAAACAAGGCGTAGTTAGAAACACCCTTGTCTCATAGAAAATGGCGATGGGATGATCTGCTCAACTCATGGGCTAGCAAGGCATACTCTACAGTTTGATACGTAAACATTTTTAACAGGATGTTTCATATTTCTGATGGACCTACTTAGTAATGATTAAAAATATTATTAATGATAAAAAAATAATAATCGCGCCTAGAGGTATTTTATGTCCGATACATTGAGTGGACCACTTTTGTAAGACAACTGTCCAAGATAAAAATATCACCAGGTTTAAAATATTGCCTGTATGGCCCATTTTCATTTTGAAATAAAAACCTCATAATATCTGCATCAGACGTAGATGCTGGATATGGGCCACATACATCTAAAATGTACCCATCAGTTGCCACCAATAAAAAAGGTTTAATTAAGTTGCGGTATTTGTGGAGGCTGTAAGTCATTTTTTGATACAGATAATTAGATGACTTCTGTATATAAATATAAGTGCCATCAAAAATAATTATAGGCTTCCTTTCTTCCCTGTTACCAAACAAGCCCTCGGGTATTGTTAGGTTTTTATTTATAATATTTTCACGGTTTATGTGATCTAAACCTAAATGCTTAGGGACATATTGTGTTAATAAGGCTTCTCGAGCTTTCTTAAGCAGACGAGTGACTGTTACTTTATGTATTTTAAATAATGTTGACAGTCTCTCGTGTGAATCTCCTGTACGAGCTTTTACTAAAAATAACCCGAGGGCTGTTTTTGGAATTTTACAATTTGCCCTTAACTGAGGGACTTCTTCAAACACAGTTAAAAACTGGGCTCTATTTAAGCCAGTCCAATACCGTAAAAGATCATCATCAATATTTTCTATATTAGCAAAATTCAAGTGTACAGTTTGGGAATTGTTGTTTACTTCCATCATTTTTTCAATTTCTTCTGCACTGAAAACATTACTTAACATTTCCAAATTGAAAATATGGTCCCAATCATAGGTAGTCTTGTGATCTACACAAACCCTTGCATTTTCTGCGATATACACCTTATAATTAGACAGCACATTTTTTCTTAAGTACCCTGGTACTATGTGTTTAATTCTATATGTTGGGGTATATCCAAAACCTGCGGAGGCTCTTCTAGATTAGAAGCAGCTTCGCCGGCAGGTTGTTCATATTCTAGGCGAACAGCATTTTGAGCCCAAATCCAACAATCATTGCACACCAATGAATGATTACTGACCTGTAAAAACGAAGCAAAATAAACTCACACATTCACAAACAGATACATACTTCATAGATTTACAGTTGACTAATTTACACACCTCTCTAGGATGTATTCTTCTAGAAATGACATCTCTTTCTGGACCATTCACCAATAAATGTGTGCGACGTCTCACTATTCATGTTGAACATACAACACAATCATTCCTACTGTTTAGGTGAAGATTAGCTGCACGCTGTACATTTCTTCTAGCTGATACCCAGCATGCATAGCATACTCTGTCTCCAGGGAGTATCTAAAAAATAATATATCTCTTAGGATTGTTATCAAGATAGATAAAACATTTTCATAGTTTCTATTATGTATTTTTTTCCCATACAATTGATGATCATTATCTTATTATCACATCAATCAGTCTAATGCAGGAGAATCGTAAGTGTAATCTGAACATATATAAAGATAAAGATAGAGGTGTATATTATATATAGGTAACAGACCTGTCTTGGAGTTATCCGTGCTGTAATTTCATCTCTCTCAGGACCATGTGGAATACTTTGTGATCTTCTCTGAGAGAGAGAATATCTACACCACACGCAAATATGTTGATATTGTCCAGAATTTGATGCTGATGATACATTGACTAGCCTGCAGGCACGCATCCAACATCCATGGCATACAATAGCTCCATCTGGTATCTGAAATTATTATCATTAAGTTAGTGATTCTATAAATTGTTGTTAAAGCCATATAATGAAAGCAAACTATTTGCAAATAATGGCTACCTGTCTTGGGGCAATTACATTCGATATTGCATCTCTCTGAGGCCCACTGCCTAAATAATGCGTCCTCCTTGAGGTTGAAGATAAAAGGCACCACACACATACATTTGATAGATTGATTGATGTGTCACTGATGGGTTCCATTACATTATCCTGAATTACTTCAGTAGTACTATGAGTACTCTCAAGAAGACTGGTGATTGAGTTAAAACACGCCTCGCATAATGCAGCATCAGTAGCAATCTGTAAAATATTTTTGTATTTAAATATAGGTACTCTGAAAACAAGTTCTTTATAGTTTCATGAAGTTTTTAAAGTCTTAAGAACTATTCACATTCACTTAATAGTTGGATGGATATTACAGGTTGTAGTTGCACATGTTTAAAACTGTTAGTATAAAATATATTCCTACCTCATGAGCCACGTCTTGTTCAATAATAAACAAAAGCTCTGGACCCAAATCTGCTGCAATATAGTGGACTTCATCACTGCGTATTCCTATATTGCACTTCACACAAGCCATTTTGCAACCTGCAAAACACAGAGAGGTAAACTTGTGTTTCTCACTTACTTAATATAATTTTTAATGTATTATTATCTAATTTTTCATTCATTTACCTTTAGTGTGAAGAAAAATAGAAGATTTCCAATGGGCAGACAAATCCAAATCGCAGATTCTGAAGTCGAGAACCATTAAACAAAGCAAAAGTCAATCCAAGAATGAGCGAATATCACAAAACCATTATACAAAGCCGAAGTCGTAGAATATAAAAATGAGAAAACGTAAAATATCACCGAAAACCACGAAAGCCAAAATGAGATTGACTTGACTGGTACCTAATGTCATTGCATTGTTAACAAGTGGTTTTTTTTATTAATATTTTTATGGCATGGCTTTTGGTCTTTTATGCCAATCAACAAGCGGTTATTTTGAGGGTTCAGAAACAAGAATAAAAGATTTTTGCAACGATGAAATCGTGGTACTTAATATGTTTACTCAAAAATATGTACAACGGAATAATAGTTTATTTAAACACTTCAAGAACACACACATTTTTTTTTCTACTTAAAATTAATTTGATGACACGTAATTTCAGAACGAATGAATTATGCAAACAAACGAGACGCCATGTTGAATAAAACATGGCAATGATTGAGAAACTATTTTTTTTGTGCACAACAAATCAGGCTTAAATCCACCAGAGAATATTTTTCCCGAATTTGTTGTATTTTTTCTTCTTTTTTGATATAATGTACTTCTGATGGCCGAAATTGAAACATCTCCTTTATTATTATTGTATAGCGAGATCTAAACAAAATGCTTGTGCTTGCCTTTAATTCAGATACATGCAATGCTACTTAATTTTCAAATGCAGTAGTTTGCCTAATAAATAAATAACATAAAATAATCAATCAGCATGGAAACCAGGATATTACTTTATCAATAATTTTTAATGTGTGAATATTTGAATGTTCTAGTTGTCTCTTGGCTACATAGAATTTCAATAAAAAGTATTGGATACAAGAAACATACCACTTTGAAGTTCCTGCTCTGTTTCATTACTCTCATTCTCTTCCTCACAATCATCATGTAATTCTTCTTTGATATCATTATGTTCCTCCTCGGGTTTAATACTCTCATTGTCTTGTTCACAATCATCTTGTAATTCGTCTTTAATATCATGATGTTCCTCCTCGGGTTCAGTACTCTCACAATCATCTTGTAATTCTTCTACAATATTATCGCTTTCAAATCGACATTCATCAAGTACACAGTTAACATGCACTGTTGGAGTAATAATAAACCCATTGAAAAACTCCCTCTCATCTTGGTTTATTCTTGACTTTGTCTGTAAACAGTTGTATTAAATGTTCAGTTAAGTCCTGATCGTAGTCACTACAAGCTATCCAAATTAATAGTTGACTTCTGACAGCTACATGAGATATCACCATATTTCACACAAGTGAACTTTGATGAAATGAAAGGTAAAAGAAACATACTCCTTAATCACTTGTATTTTCCTTATTCATAACCCAATAACAATGTTACTCTCATGTGTAATGTTGTTATTGTTTTGTTTTAATAAAGTTATGTTCAATATTCAACAATGATCAACAAAATATTTTTAAAAGATATTTTATGCATTAATGCATGTGTCGTGAGTTTCAAAGTTTTTCTAGCAATGGAAAAACCTTTCAATGATCAACTCCCGCAAAATTGATATTTAGGGCTCTTATACAATGTCTGTACAATATAATGGAGATAACTTGTTCAATTCTGTCAATAAAAGTATTTTACTTGTGTAGTCGGAAACCAACCACCTTTAAATGGTAGCCATTTTCATTTTTAAATTGTTTTGTATGAACCAAGCAAACTAAAAGTACTACAACTTTGAGATCTTAATAAAAAGATCATATAAAATATAAATGTGCTTCAGCAGCATTTCCTGGGTACCGGCTGGCTCAAAATAAACATATTGTTGCATCCAAAACTATGTCCCATCAATAATATCTCCTAACACAAGTGACATAAGAATCAAGTTTTTGGTATCATTATTTAGATAAACTCAGCTTAACTTGTTTTAGGTGGATTTTGTAGTAACCTTCATTCAATGAAAAAACAAGGTAATTTGATTTAACCCTTAATTTAAAAATGAGGATGCATTTGTTGATGATGAAGAACTTATTGTAACCATAATTATATCATCATAAACTCTTATCTATAATGTTTCCACCTACATTAATATCAATGCTAAGACTCACATGCTACATACAAATAATACTTTAGTAACAAGTGCCCCAGAACAAAAGTCAAACCCCACCTCATCATCCTCGTTCAACATCTGAGTGAACAGCTTCTCTGCTTCCACACATTTCCTCTGCAATTGACAGCATTGTTTTAGTCTAGTGTAGCAGAAGACACAAGCGAGCATCGGTCTACTGTCTTCAGTTACAAACTGCAACAAAAGTATTGTTTATTTAATTTATTGTGTACATGAAGTACTTTCCGTTTGATTAGAGAATGGTTTTCAATAAATCTTGCTTAAAAGATGCGTATCTTCAAAAGTTTCATTCTTTTCGCTTGCTTGACAATAACACAGTACTCGTGCTTGAACTGTTTACATGTATAATTTACTTACTGGAATGTCAGTCAGCTTCTCAAACAGTTGTTGCAGTTCCACATTGCTAACCATAAACATACGAACATCTTCCACTAAACATATTCTACACATTTGCAGCTTTTCTACTTTCATATCGTAAACTGATTTATTGAATTTGTTATTAAAAATACAGGTGTTAACAACAAATTATTCAATTTTTGACCAAAGAACCATGAAGTATCTGAAAACCTGAAGACAGGCAATGACAGTTCTATCCTGTCGAGCTGTCATCTGTCACTGTCATAATAATAGGGACGTTATCTGAAATCGATTAATCAGATATACGTTTCATAAACCGTAAGAACGGTGAATGTTAATCGTTACGTAGTTCTGAATAGAATGTGATTAGATTATTGAATGGTACTGGATAAAAATTCAAAATTGATAAAATTCATTCTTTAAGTTTGCTTCACAATAACAAAGTACTCGTTCTTGAATTATTTACGAATATCATTCTTTAGATTAAAATGTCCAGTTTATAGTAGGCCACTGAGAATTGAAGCCAAAAACATGAGGTAAATATTTCCCGCTTCGTTCGAGTAAACAAGTGAACATCTACTTCGATCAATAATAGCTCTATTATTGAATGGTACTATTATTGATCGAAGAACATCTCCAATCTAAACATTGAAATGTGTGCGTGGCGCTCACTAACACATTTATAAAAAAGTGGCTTCACCAGGCCTGGCTCACTCCGCGGTGTAGGTATAAAACTGCAAGTACTAGCGGGGGCAACTTCGTAGATGCCATTTAGTCGGTTGTCGCGCGCCGCCCACTACGCACGCGCTTACTTAAATAATATTTAAGTTTGGTGTTTGGTTGTATTTACGCATAAGTTTAAAAAAAAATATATATTTTGAAGAAAAGCAAATACTGCATAACGTTTGGTTGTTTAAATAATAACAGTGATAGGAGCCTCACGTTTCACACACTACCGCGTGACTTCGAAAGGTAAGGAAAAAAGTGAATATTTATCTATGTAGTACATATTTATTAATGATCAAAAAACTATCTACCTGCTTGTGGTGTGCTTATTAATGTCATTCAAGTACCGGCTAGTAATCATGGTCAGTATGATTAGGTAGGTTACAAATTTGGCCTACAAGACGACGAAGATAAATAAAATAGACGAATATCAAATCTGACATCACTCTCACTCATCTAAGCTAAGCTGAATACGTAGGAATTATGATCGGTAGAAAGTAGGAAGATGTTTACGTTATTGTTTAGACACGTTCAAACTCAGAAAATGGCTACACTACGCATTCAAGGTCAGCGATCGTATTTCTCTTCGCGACTTCTTTACCTACTTACCTACAAAGACACGCAAGACGGGGCCTGTGACAATGAAATGAATGAAATGATAAGGACTAGTTACCTATTTTGCCGTAAACGATAACAATCGATCTTTAAAGTTATGACTACAACTTGGCCAGAACGGATTGAAACGGAACTAATCTTTTTGTTTCTGACAACGTTTTAAAATCTTTGATATTTGATGTAAACAAAGACCGCAGGTTTGTTAGATTTATTATTGTGCCACAAAACTAACGTAATAAGAGAATTAAACAATGCCTAAATAATGTAATTAAACAATGCATAAAATACGTATTCCTACCTAACTGTGCCCAAACTCGCGAGTCGCAACCCTATTGAGCTTGACCGACAGTAACCTTTTAATGTCGTTGGCGTCAGATAAACTAAAATGAACTCTCGCGCGTCACTATTCAGTTCATTTTTGCTTGCGCACGGGAAGTTTAGGCTATTATAAAAGTAGGTGGGTGATGCTGGCTGCAAGTAAAAATGGACTCTATTCTTTCGTGGATAGATTTTACATTTGTTTGTTTTCTTTTTGGGAGTAACACTTCTGTACCTTTAGGTACTATTATGTATTCTGTGGCTTCACTTAAAACGTTTCGTTTTGTTTCGAACACGGAATATGGACATTTTTTAATCTCAAGTGTATATCATTTACTTACCTACCTACTGGAACTCTCAGCTTCTCAATTATTTGTTTCAGTTCCACATTGGTAACCCGTAGTGGTGGCCCACGACATTCAAATTTTCTTGTGTGTTTTGCAAATCGCATACCAGTGACAATTTGTTACTAGATCAAGTATTATCAAAAATATAAGAATGATCAAATCATTCGCTCTCACATAGATTTGGTCAAAATTAGTAAAATGTCCGTAATCTCACAAATTTTGAACAAATCTATATGTAATAAAAATAGTATTTATGTAAATAAAATAGAAATCATGAAGTTGTATTGTACATTAGGTTCTTTGAATGTTGTCTAAATATACATAAATATAAAAATAGTTTTATTTTAATTTTGTATTTTTATATGTACCTATGTATATTTAGACAACATTCAAAGAACCTAATAAAATAGTAATAATAAATTGTGAAGTCAGTGTGGAAATTGGTAGGAAAAGGAACACTTACAGGAATTTGTTAGTTGGGGCGTCTCTTCGATAGCTGCCTGTATTTGCTGGTTCACGCATTAATCCCACCAAATTTCACAAGAGAGAGTTGTAATGTTCACCACACAACACCATATAGTCTTTCTTAATTGTTTTTAGCGATCATAGCGAGAGTGAGTTTGCGGGCGCGGGCGCACGGACAGGCGCGTGTCACCAGTAGGGACGCGGTTTTGCGAATTAATGCGGCGGGGGTAGCTTGAGATGAACAGGACAGAAGAGAGTGGGAGTAAGAAAGGAATAGGTTTGAAGGGAGAAGGAGATAGTCCTTTCTCGAATGTGTAAGCATGTAGAGTTTAATGCAATGCTGTGCGTGTGCGTTTATGATTTTCAATAAATAATTAAATAAAACTAAAATGTATGTATAATAATGCAAATGGCGCAGACAACTCCCCCGGCCTAGAGGTTTTCCTCTAAACTAAAACTTTATAAGAACTTAAATACTTACTTAAATGAATTTATTTAAAATATAGAGTTATGAATTTTTTTTTTTTTTTTTTTATTGTGTAGGTAGAGGACAAAGCCGCACTACCGGGCGTATGTAGGAACCAGAAGCCGTTCTAACCTTCACAGTCCTAACTATATTATCCTTGCCAGGATAAGTCGCATCAATGACACCTAAAGGCCAACAGAGCGGGTGAGCGTTATTGTCTTTGATAATGACAATCGTACCTACTTCAATAGGCTTTGACGGTGTGTTCCACTTCTCCCGCTGTTGCAAGGAAGTGAGGTACTCCCGACTCCAACGATGCCAGAAGGAATGAGTTATTTTATTAAGAAGTTGATAACGCGATAACCGATTGTCTGAAATGTCTGTGACATCTTCAGCAGGTAAAAATTTAAGCGGAGTTACGTTTAAAAAATGATTAGGCGTTAAAGCACTAATATCAGACGGGTCAGAGCTTAGAATACTTAGAGGTCGATTATTTAAAAGGCATTCAATTTGAACAAGCACAGTACTAAACTCCTCATATGTTAATATTTGAGAACCAATGACTTTAAAAAGATGAGTTTTGACACAACGAACATTAACTTCGCTGAGTCCGTTAAAATGAGGACCGTAAGGTGGGCTATGTTTGAATCGTACACGATGTTCAGCTAGTTTATCACCTATGTAATTTATATGAGATTTAGATTGAATTAAGGCGTAGATTTCATTCAATTTGCGCTTAGCGCCAATAAAGTTTGTGCCTCCATCACTATAGATCATAGCAACAGGACCTCTACGAGAAATGAAACGTTTAAAAGCGGCGAGAAATAAATCAGAACTAAGGTCAGAGACTAACTCTAAGTGTACTGCCTTAGTTGTTAGACAGACGAACACACAAATGTAAGCTTTGTGGCTCTTAATTCCGCGTTTTCGGATATGAGTAATGTAGAAAGGACCACAGTAGTCCACAGCGGTATTAACAAACGCTTTCGCTTGTGAAACGCGAAAGTCAGGTAAATCACCCATAGGAGGGTAAGTATTTTGAGGTTTAAGTTTAAAACATTTATTACAACTATGCACACGTTGTCTTACAATGTTACGAGCGGATAAAATCCAGAATTTTTGTCTTATTATTGATAATAGAAGAGCGGGACCCGTATGTAAATTAGTTACATGATAAAAGTCTATTAAGAGTTGAGTGAAGCGTGATTTAGTTGGAATTAAAATGGGGTGCTTTTGACCATAATCAAGTTGAGAATGAGTTAACCTTCCACCTACTCTGAGAATATTATTCGAATCCAGAAAGGGGTTGAGTTTAGCGAGACTTTTATTTAAATTTTTATTAGTTTTTAAAGCGAGAATTTCTTCAGAGAAATATCTACTTTGTACGTAACGTACAAGGTATATTTCCGCGGTATCCAAATCCGAAACTGTGATACAACCACGCGAGTTTAGTAGCTTGCAGAATCGTAATATCAAAACTAAACTACGTAGTAAAATAGAATATTTAGAAATGCGGTCAATTAAAGATTGAATAGGTTGCGGACATTCTTGTGTTACTTTGCTCGAGAGAGCGACACCTCTAGTTTCCATTAATACCGAATTATTACTATTTAAATTGACCCTAAATGGCTTGATTGGCCACTGATTTAATGGGAATGGAACCCAATGCGGAGCGTTAAACCAAAGAGTTGAATCTAATAATTGTTTAGGCGTTACGGGACGGGAAACTACATCAGCGGGATTTTCAGTTCCGTCGATGTGAAACCAATGTTTAGCAGGTAATTTTGAATTAATTTCAACAATACGATTTGCGACAAAGGTATGAAATCTATGCGAAGGCGAGTGGATCCAGGTGAGCGCGACTGTTGAATCAGAAAAAGCAAAAATATTATTAATTTTACAGCGTTTACTTAAAACTTCTATAACTGAGTTCATTAAGTTTGCTAAGAGAAGAGCAGCACATAGCTCGAGGCGAGCTAAGGGCGTATTTTTAAGCGGAGCGAGGCGAGATTTAGAAGTTAGTAAGAGGACTGATCCGTAATCTTCATCGTTAGAACTAACCCTTATGTACACAGCGGCACCATAACAGCGCTCACTGGCGTCTGCGAACCCAAGGAGAGTGATATGAGAACCACAAGCGATACCTACATGTCGTGGGAATTTTATTTGTTCGAGATAGGAAAGTTTTTTGTGAAATTGATTAAATTTATTTTCGATGTGAACGGGTACAGGATCATCCCAATCAAGGTCATGCTTCCAACATTCCTGAACTAAAACTTTCATGAATGCGACAACTGGACCTATAAGACCTAAGGGGTCGAACAATCGTGCGGTTGCGGATAAAACGGTACGTTTCGTACATTTAAGCGAATTACCATTTATTTTAAATTGAAAGGAGTCTTCTACAGGATTCCACTGCATACCTACAATTTTTGTATTATTAATAGCGTCAGCGTCAAATTCAATATTTTGCGGATTTAACTGAGTTGAAGAAATTTTATTTAAGAGTTCGGAACTATTAGAGATCCACTTTACAAGGTTGAAACCGCCTGACCTGAACATGGCGACCATTTCTTGATATGTCTGCTCAGCTATTTCAACGCCATCTAGCGAACATACATAGTCATCCATATACATATGGTTTTCAGCCTCGTGAGCCGCGAGCGGGTATTTGTCCCGACTATCAGATGCGAGTTGACGAACTACTCTCATAGCTAAATAAGGCGAGCTTGAGACACCGAAAGAAACGCGGTTAAATTCAAAAGTTGAAATCTCAGAATCTTTATTGAATCTGTATAAAATGCGTTGAAATGCGTGATGATCAGCGGAAAGATTAACTTGAAAATACATTTTTTCGATGTCTGCAACTACAGCAACGGAAAACATGCGAAGATTGATTAATAAATCGAAAATATTACTTTGTAGATTCGGACCTACATAAAGGAGATCATTTAGTGATTTACCTGAGCTAGTTTTACAGCTAGCGTCAAGCACGATGCGAGTTTTACTGGACTGTTTATCCGGGCGGTAAACAGCGCGATGCGGAATATAATAATGCGGGATATCGAGAGAGGGATCATTGACCTTGGCCAAGTAACCTTTGTCAATATAATCTTGAAGCGTAGCGTTGTAATTAGTTCTGATCTCGGGATTAGAATCTAACTTCTTTTCTAAATGAACGAGGCGGCGCATCGCCGTTGAGTGCGAATTCCCTAAGTCTGTACACGGAGCCTTAAATGGTAGCTGCACCGTGTATCTACCTGTTTCATCGCGAGAGTAAGTTGAATTAAATATTTGTTCACACGCCTGATCATCAGGACTCGTGTGAATCTTATTAGGGACGCTTTCCAGCTCCCAAAAGCGTTGCGTGAGCGTATCTAAGCTAAGCGTGCTAGTAGCGCACAGAAAAGTTTGCTCGCTTTTATTTTTGTTTGATTGCGTGGGGCGAGCGCGCGAAGCTATGCGAGGTTGACAATCAGCCCGACCCATGGCTATGTAGCCAAGGGTGGTTTCTACAGCGACGACCGAGGAGCCAGGTAAAGTTACCTTTCCACTTCCCAACAAAAGCGGGAACAATTCATTGCCGAGGAGGCAATCTATCTCACCGGGAACGTGGAACGCGTCATCAGCCATGGGTAAATTACGTAATGGAGCGAGATTTGTGATATCTATTGATACGTTGGGCAAGTCGTCAGTAATACGATCTAAAACCCAAGCGTGAATTGTGTAACAACAGCGGTGATCAAAGCGGGAAAATATTTTAAATGTTGTAGTACCAAACGAGGGTATTTTTGCGTGGCCTAAACCGAAAATAGAAGATTTATTAGGAGTAATTTTTAAGTTTAATCGTTTACAGCAAGCCTTTGTAATAAAATGGCTCATTGAACCCGTATCAAGAAAAACGCGGAGAGTATAAGGTTTATTATTATTATAAGCGTATACGGAAGCGGTGGGCACCAAAACAGTTGTATTATTTTCAACGCGTGAGGTAGCCGAAATCACTGATAAGCAAGGACCGTTTGAATTTTCGCGCGCAGCGTTATCAGTCGGCGCGATCGGCGCATCGACATCGAGTGTCGCAGGAGCGGCAGACAGCGGGGGCGCGGAAGCGGGCGCGCGGGGCGCGGGCGCCTCGCGGGGCGCGGGCGACGCGCTCATTGCAGGGCCATATTCGGTTACTCGATTAGAATTGCTAAAGTTGTTTAAATGTATTAGCGAGTGATGTTTACGGTGGCAAATCGAACATGTATTTGCTGACCTGCACATTTTAATATCATGGAATCCTAAACAATTACGACAAAACTTATGTTTGTTTACAAGATCTAATCTATCTTTAGCATTTTGATTTATAAAAAGAGAACATTTATAAAGTGGATGTGTATCGGACGAGCCACACACCTTGCAGGAACGCACTGAGGTGTCCTGGTTGGTACTCGCGAAGGCTTGGCTATTTTTTGATTTAAATGAGGATTTATTATTTTCGTTATTATTATTACGAACTTTAGAGGGATTAGAGGGATTACGAAGCGTTATTATTTTACTTTGTTCTTTTAAGAATTGCGAAAGATGATTAAAAGTAGGTATTGCAATATGACTATGCGATCGTTCGAAAAGGTTAACGAACTCTTTATCAAGCTTACTTAGTGCAATATTATTTATTATAAAATCTGACAAGTCTTCTATGTTTAAGCGCCGTAAAGCGGCTTGAGCGGAATGGAATTGTTCAAGAAATGTATCAATAGATTGGTAAGGTTTAAATTGAATCATTTGATGTAAATACATGGAAGCTTGTACGCGCGTATCTTGATATTTTTCTATCAAAGCATTCCAGATAAGTAGGTAATTATTAGCGGTAGGTATGATGCCTGAGCAAACAGTTAATGCTTTGCCCGAGAGACAACCTATTAAATACTGAACCTTTTCGGCGTCAGTTAGATGCGAATTATCATGAATAAGACTTTTGAAGTTTTCATGAAAAATTGTCCATTTGCTGGGTGTGCCATCAAATGAAACAAGTTTTAAAGGCGGGAGTTTACGATTTAAAAACTCGAATTTATTATTAGTGTTATCATTAGTCGTATTTTGAGACTTAAGAATGTTAGATTCTATTGCTTTTATTTGACAATAGATTTCATCAAATGCGAAAAGTGGTGCGTAGTTCGGTTTCGTCTTTGACCCACTTTCTAATAAAGCTAGATTATAAGCATCAAGAGTTTCCATAAAGTTTGTTCTAGTTTGCTCAAGGAAGTTAATTCGAGCTAGAAATTGAGGTTTTACTGAATTAGGGTAAATACGCCATACGTCGGCCCCCCCCCAAACTTCGGCCGTCTGCACATTTTCAGCTTGCGTTCATTTAAAACGTAATATAGTGACAAATTTGCCGTTACTTTCCGATTACGTCACTCACTCTTCGCACACCGAGCATCCGAAGCGATTGCGCCGTCGAAGCGTCAAATTCATATCTAAAGTACCTTACTTGCTGTGGATACCCACATTTCGGGGATTGATATTAGAACGGTAAGACATTCCTTTTTTTTTGTTTTAAGCTTTATTGTCAGTAATTAGTGATTTTTACTATATTCTGAGATAGTTTTTTCAATGTTTTACGTATTGTTTTAAAGGAAAAATAGGAGGCCGTCAATAGAATACCAATTTTGAGTTAAAACCGGATTCTCGGCCGTGGCCGACTTAAAGTAAATGCAGTCTGTTTTATAAACTCCAATTGTACTAATTCTACTGGTTTAATAAGAGAATTTGCAACGCATATAGGCAAATAAATCTATTTTACGTTGAATCGCCAAATACCGGCCGGGGTGATATTAGTTGAATCTCGAGAAATAATGTACACGAAATAGGGGCCGGCTTTAGAAACATTAAAGATCGTAATGTCGACCAGCCTCGAATTCGAGCACAACTATACAGGCTGATTACTTTTTCTTATTTTCTCAAAATTAAATATTTATTATACATTTAATTTATGAATAATATAAAGATTTCAGTTTAAATATAGGACTTAATAATATTTAAAAAGCATAAGTTATCATAGCGCTTATTATGGTTTGGGAATATCACTACATAGTATAAAACAAAGTCAGTCCCGCTGTCTGTTGCTATGTGTGCTTAGATCTTTAAAACTACGCAACGGATTTTGATGCGGTTTCTTTTAATAGATAGAGTGATTCAAGAGGTAGATTTATATATACATAATATAGTAGAGATTGCACCCGTGCGGAGCCGGGGCGGGTCGCTAGTAAGATATAAATTGCTCTTTGGAACTTGCTACCTAATAAACCCATGTTAATTAGCTTAAAAAATATAAATGGTTGGTCGTGAATCTTTCATTAATTAATTAACTGGCATGTCACAAAAATCTGCCTTTAGAATTAATGCTTTTAATTTAAGGTACTACAATGACAGAGCAGGGAGATCCAGGGCCTTCACGGAAGCAAAGAAAATTATAAGTCAACAAACACGGAATTTTGAAGTATTTAATTAGATTTTTTTAAATTGTAATACCTAACTTTATTTTAGTGCAAATAAAGAATACTTTACCTACTATTAAACAAATACGATTAATAATGTATAATTAGTGAGACTCCTGCCAAAATATATCATATTAATAATATTAGTCTATCTTAATTTAAAACACCCTATACCCGGCCGACATTTGGGAAAAACGCGACCGACCATGGGCCTTGAATGGCCGACTTTAGGGTTTTTTCGTTTTCGACGCATCTAAACCTTAGTACTTTTACCTAGCAATAGAAAAGTCAAACTTATGCCCATAAACATGAAATATATTTATCAAGCTATCCAAAACCGCATCGGAAGCTATCCTTTCGTTGCAAATTGATGGTGCCAAACCGATCCCAAAACAGAAAAACCGTAAGTGGGCCGACATTTAGCGTATTTACCCTATCTACGGAAACCTGTAAGCCGAGATCGTAAATGGATTGCAACATTTGGAATAAATTTTCTTTTTTCGACTCAAATAAAAGAACTTTATGATCTTCCTCGTCAGAAACATAGGATTCTTTATCCTTACTACGCGTGGAAGCCATTTTAATGCGTTTACCTATTCGAGTTTTTAACCGTTTATTTACATAAATTAGATATAAATAAGAGTGAATGTACTTGCGAACTTGTGTAAACAAAATGGACTTGCCCGTGTGCGTTACGTTATGTGAAATATGCGAAAATATGCGTGAGATGAATAAAATTAGTTATAATATTTTAGATAAAGCGTGTTTATATTGAAATAAGATGCGTTTTTATAAAAACAACTTTGCGTTGATGAAAGATTGAGCGAGAAATGTGCCCTTTGGGCGCGCCTCGTGTATCACGTCGACGCGTAATGGCGGATGCGTAATTGAGCGTTTTTATTCTTTAGCGAATAATATAAATGCGATAAATATGATGTGTGTGATGAGTGTAGCGTAGATGCGTAGTAAATATGCGTTTTTTTTTATTCGGTGAGAAGGACCAGAAAACTTGGTAGGAAAAGGAACACTTACAGAAATTTGTTAGTTGGGGCGTCTCTTCGATAGCTGCCTGTATTTGCTGGTTCACGCATTAATCCCACCAAATTTCACAAGAGAGAGTTGTAATGTTCACCACACAACACCATATAGTCTTTCTTAATTGTTTTTAGCGATCTTAGCGAGAGTGAGTTTGCGGGCGCGGGCGCACGGACAGGCGCGTGTCACCAGTAGGGACGCGGTTTTGCGAATTAATGCGGCGGGGGTAGCTTGAGATGAACAGGACAGAAGAGAGTGGGAGTAAGAAAGGAATAGGTTTGAAGGGAAGAAGGAGATAGTCCTTTCTCGAATGTGTAAGCATGTAGAGTTTAATGCAATGCTGTTCGTGTGCGTTTATGATTTTCAATAAATAATTAAATAAAACTAAAATGTATGTATAATAATGCAAATGGCGCAGACAGAAATGTTGCAATCTTTTTATTTGTAGGTTCCTCCTTTACAATATGACTATACCTACATATAGATTTAAAAAAATGTTAGCTAAATGATTTAAATTACTTTACTTTTGCATTCAAAATAATATTGAAAAAAAAAAACAAAATTGAAATGAAATGATATTTAAAGAAGGTTAACAGAAAAAAACACTTTCACATGGAGTAGAGTTGGAGCCCCATGCAACTCATCCACTTCGAAACTGGGCCAAGGTACAGACCCTTACAAAGAAAGATAAGGTGCTACTTGCACTTTATCTTTTGAATTAGGGGTCAATTCATCCACTTCTTCGCATGGGGACCAGGTCCACCTTCTCTATTTACGGCAATAATTTCCATCTAAACTTTTAGTTGTTAATAGTTTAGTCTTTTTCATACGGTAATTATTTTAATCATTTTGAATAGTCTAGCAAAGTACAAGACCGCTCAGGTGCAGGTGTTTAAAAACATACCACCTTGAACTTATGCAAGCCTGGTACTTTATTTGGTAACATTATTTCAGTTTCTGAGCTTGTAGCTGGAATTCTTTGCGGACGGTGAGCTACCCATTACTCCCATGGTCCAGTTGCCCCCTAATAAAAAAATAAGGTGCAACCGGTTCCCATGAACCTTTTTGTATGTGCCATAAATATTAGTCGAGTATACCTAGGGAAAAATAAATTGCCGCGGTCCATCCAGGTGAACCACGAGAAAAATTATTTCCCATAGTACACCCAGGTGATGATATTATGAGAGTTGTGAGTGGTTTTTTGTTCACTCGACACTGTGAGAATTGATTACTCGTACGCCAGAAGCTCAGCTCGCCGTTGCAGTCTACACGACACATAATAGCTGGTGATCTTTCGAGTTGTCGCGATGTGGAGGTACGTGTATTAATAAAAATAAAGTCTATGAGCATAATATTATGTGAAGAATTGGAAAAAAATACCTATAAAACAAAGTAATGTTCAAAAATAGCTACAAAAAAGGTTTTTATTTGGAGATAAGATGGCTAAAAGATCTTTAGTAAAATACATTAGATCTTTCCGTAGCCATCTTGAATTCGATAAACGCTCGTACGTAGGCGCAGCACACAAAAACAGAGGACACAATTATCCAGCTGGCACTAGCGAGTTACTGCCGAACGCGTCCAAAAGATGCGAGGTGAGGAGGCGAGTGAAACCAACTGTTTTGTTTTTTTATGAAAAATACTTTGCAATGGAATGAAAGCTTTCTTTAAGAACCTGAGAGGTGTAAGAAAAAATAATTCTTATATAGTCATAATTGTTTTATCTGCGTATTTATTTTTGTAATAAAAAAACGAGTAGTAGTAAGTTTTAACAAGTTTTTACATGCTGAATTTTAAAATGGTAATAGGTTATTTACATTCAATAACAAGTTATCGATCGATTATCCTGGCCAGGAATCGAACCCGCTGATTTTGTAAAAACAAACAGGTCAGTACCTACCTGTTCGATTTCTGGCCAGGGCCATAGATTGTATAAAATGCAATAATGTAGTTTTAGTTTTCGTCAAAATCGGCGACACTCTTTGCAGTATTTTTCGAAATATTTCATAATTTCGGACAAATCCATCAACGCCCAGTTGAAAAATTCACCCTGTATATCGCGTATTAGTATATATTTTACTTACAATCATTAAGAAATTAAGTTATTTTAATTAAATCGAAGATTTTAAACTTATTCGGTGCCCCGGATATCAGACTTAGCGGAATGACGTAGTAGTAAAAATAATTCAAGGTAGTCATGTACTTTCGTAATACACACATCAAAAGTGTCTAGGGATCAAGCATTTTTATGCGGATTTCTTGAGATTGAGATGTGGCTTTGTAATAAATTTATGATTTTATAAATTTATATGGATCCTTTTTGGTGCATTTCATAATTTGAATCAGGAACTGTGAATCAAATTCGAGTAAAAGATGAAAATCAGCTGTCAATATTTTCCCTATAAAAACATACAACGCATTGAAGACATTATTAGTGCTACTGTTTCCCTACTACTGATTAAAACCAACGTTATTATGGAGCGGCGACGTCATTTAAGCAGGGAAGAAATGCTCAGAGCCGTGGGAATGATAGAAGCTGGTTCCCGGCAACGTACTGTGGCTTTAGCTCTGAATACAAGTCAGAGTATTATCAGTCGACTTTGGACACGTTACCGAAGCACTGGTACCGTGGCTGAGCGCCATGGAGGACGCTATCGCTGCACCACACGGAGACAAGACCGATACATTCAAATCTTAACTCGAAGAGCTCCAACAATAACCGCCATGATGTTAGCCGTGAGGCTTCATCACTCTTCAGGGAACTTAATTAGCGACCAAACAGTCAGAAACCGCTTGCATGAAGTGAACCTTCATTCCCGAAGACCGCTACGGGTACCACCTATAGCAATGCACAATCGTAGGATTCGATATCAATGGCAGAAGAACAATGGTGTTTCGTGTGCTTTTCTGATGAGTCTCGTTTTGGTATGAGACCGGATACAAGACGTATACGACACTGGAGAAGCCCTGGACGACAACAGCGATTAAAATCCTGCCAGGAAGTCCATCCTTATAGTGGTGGAACCATCATGGTATGGGCGGGTATTTGGATCGGCGGAAGAACTGAGTTGATTTGGATCAGAGGCAACCTCAACGCTCAAATTTATGCTGAGACGATTGTATCAGACGTCATCGTTCCTCTACAAGTGCAAATCGGTCCCTTATTTCAGTTAATGCATGATAATGCACGACCGCACACCGCAAGAGTTGTAAGACAGACTCTCGCCGCAGCTAACATCAATGTCCTGCCCTGGCCTGCTCAGTCGCCAGACTTGAATCCGATTGAGCATGCATGGGATATGCTACAGAGAAGAGCTCTGCCGAATATGGAGGGTATCCAGTCGCAAGAAGACCTTTTTTTGTTGTTGCAACGAACATGGGCGGCCATTCCACAGCGTGATTTGGATGAACTCATTTTGAGTATGCCAAACCGATGTTCTTGTGTTGTTAGTGTTCGCGGTAGAAACACGGATTATTAATTGTTTAAGTTACCCAATAAAATTTTAAAGAAAACTGTTATTTCAGTCTTTTTTTCGAACTTTTGTGTTAGTGGTTCAAATGTCAAAAATCCCTTTATTAGGAAAATGGCAAATTTCTTTATTAATGCAAAGGTGACTGGGTTTATCGTTACTGTGACAAACGAAAACACTTTATTTGATGAATCCTTAAAAAAAATTTTAATTAATATCAATCAGGAGAAAAGTTATTGCAAAAATATATGTTGATCCCTAGACACTTTTGATGTGTGTAATAATAAGTCATTAAGTGTACGATGATGAAAACAGGTCGGAATGTTAGGTTTTTACCTATCAAATTACCGTTCTACAGTACTGGCCATTTCATATCAAAATATTTTTTGTTTGGCTAAGAATTCTAATTTCAAATTAATTTTATATTAATAACATGGAATTTTTTTTTCCAGAAGTAGTCATTTGTTTATTGATTAGTGTTACATTTTCATCGCATTTCAATCTTTTTCGTCATCTTGTATCCAACATTAAAAATTTGAGTAATTATGGAATGTGAGCATGGTCGTGGCAGCAACGCGGCACAAGCGGCACGCAACATCAACGACGTTTACGGAGCTTACACTAAAAACCAACGCACCACCTGCTATTGGTTCGCTCGCTTCCGTTCTGGAAATTTCGACCTCAAAAATGAACCTCGCGGGCGTCCGAAGACTTTGGTCGACAACGACGAATTAAAGGCGATTGTGGAAGCTGATGATACACAATCTACGGCTGAATTAGCAGCAGCTTTCGACGTAAGCGTCAAAACAATATTGGTCCATTTGCGTCAAATTGGCAAGGTAAAAAAGCTTGACAAATGGGTGTCCCACGAACTCAATGATCGCCAGCGCGAAGTACGCATCGTCGTCGCGTCATCGACGTAGCTTGCACTGCTCAACAGATACACAAATGAAGGAATTTTGACCGCATTCACCTGCGATAAAAAATGGATTCTGTTTGATAACCGCAAGCGCTCAGCAAGTTGGTAGGATCCTGGTTAAGCACCTAAACAATGTCCTAAACGAAAAACATACTCCTAGAAAAGTGATGGTCACTGTTTGGTGGTCTAGCGCCGGTGTGATTCATCACAGCTTCTTACCTAACGGGGTATTACTGCAGATGTGTACTTTGAAAAACTGAACACGATGATGGAGAAGCTGGAGCATCTCCAACCAGCATTAGTCAATCGCTCGTTTCCGCTGCTCCATCACGACAACGCGCGACCTCACACTGCACAGCAGACGGTCTCCAAGTTGCATGAACTGGGGTTGGAAGCTCTCCGTCATCCGCCCTACTCACCAGACCTTGCGCCTACAGACTACTACTTATTCCAGAATTTGGATAACTTCTTGGCGGGAAAAAAAATCAATACTCGAGAGGCAGTACAAAATGCCTTTGAAGAATTGTTGCCTCCCGTCCAGCCGATTTCTTTAAGAAGGGCATCATTAAACTGCCACTGCGTTAGCGGCGATGCATTGATTGCATGGGTGATTACTTCAATGAATACAAATTAAAAATACTTGAAAAAAATCGTTTCAATTACATTATATCGATGATCACGTAATACCGGTCACGGTATTATGTGACCACGTAATACCGGTATTGAATACACAATACTTCTCATACGAGCTCTTTCATTACAACTTTTCTGACATAATTCATATCTTTTTAAGGTTTTTCTTTAGCGTATATAACAACATGACTTTTTAAATGACCACTTCGACTAAAACTCTTCTGACATATGTCACATTTGTAACGTTTTTCACCAGTGTGTATAAGAACGTGACGGTTTAAATAACAACTTTGACTAAAACTCTTCCGACATATGTCACATTTGTAAGGCTTTTCATCAGTGTGTAGATGAACATGTCTTTTTAAATTACTACTTTGACCAAAACTCTTCTGACATATGTCACATTTGTAAGGCTTTTCATCAGTGTGTATAAGAACATGACTTTTTAAATGACTACTTTGACTAAAACTCTTCTGACATATGTCACATTTGTAAGGTTTTTCACCAGTGTGTATAAAAACATGACTTTTTAAATGACTTCTTTCACTAAAACTCTTCTGACATATGACACATTTGTAAGGTTTTTCACCAGTGTGTTTAAAAACATGACTTTTTAAATGACTTCTTTGACTAAAACTCTTCTGACATATGTCACATTTGTAAGGTGTTTCACCAGTGTGTATAAGAACATGTCTTTTTAAATTACCACTTCGACTTAAACTCTTCCGACATATTTCACATTTGTAAGGTTTTTCACCAGTGTGTATACGAATATGTTTTATTAAATTACTTTTTGTACTATAACTACGGTAACATATATCGCAATCATATCTTTGTATTCGGTCATTCGCAGCTGTATCAGTATTATTCACAATATTACTTATAGATTGAGAATTTGTGTCAAGCTTTGTGAATTTAGAAGGAGCTGCAGACTTGTGTTTCTCGGTGTTCCGGATAATTAGTAAGTCTGGCTGTTCAGTTTTCTTTTGCTGGAATGTCATTGTATCTTCTAGTCTTGTTAGTCGTACGTATAGCTGTGGTTTCTTCGCGTCGGACGCACCTGTGAAAATAAAGCTGGTAAGTAATGAATGTTTCGGCCCCACCGCATTCGCGGCGGTAAGACCCCTCTTTGAGGAGTAGTTGGAGAGGCGTCACAGCGACCCGACCTTCCGCCTGACGCAGGTCTTCACCGGACACGGATATTTCGGGAGGTACCTATGTCGGATGAGGAAGGAAGAAACGTCTGGGTGTCACCACTGCGAGGATCGCCCGAGGACACGGTGGAGCATACCGTGCAAGACTGGTAGAGCCCCCGCTTGGGCAGAGCTCTCTTTTTTTTTAGCGTGGTAAAATCATCAAATGAGTCCACCCACGGCCGAGTGGGAGGGACTGTCAGACTCGTACTGAATAAAATCCACGGTGTCCTTCCCTTCCATTCCCTTTACGTTCCGGGGTCACGGTAATTCATAAGTCCCGCAACCCCGGCAGGCTTTGGCCCTCTAGAGGCGCCTCAAAGTGTGTCAGCTTAATGACGGGGCCCCCTGTCATAATGCTGATACTACCCCTTGAATAAAAAAATAACAAAAAAAGGGGGCCCCGTCATTTTTGCTGACACTCTTTGAGGCGCGCGTGGAACACAACGCGCCGTCGTTCCGGGCATGGTCCATGATTGAACAGCGAGTTGCACATTACTCGCTGCCCGCATGCCCGCGCCTACGGTGGCCGGAGATCGTCTGCCGACGTCCATCGCCATGGGCATCTACCACTGCAGCTGGGGTGGAGGGAGGACGCTGTCCTCTCCCTCACGCGGCCCGCCTCCTCGTTCGCGAGCTTGACTGCTTTGCAGATGGAGGCGACCGTTTCACACTTCGTCTCGCTCCGTAGCATAGCCTCGACCAATGCTGGGCGCGGGAGGTCTTCGCCTATCGCCGTCGTGACGACACGGCGGTTCTCTGCCCAAGCGGCGCAATCCTGCACCGTACGCTCCACCGTGTTCTCTGCATATTTGTCCTATACTAGGAATTATTTATAATCGTGTAACAAATTTAATGTAATTTGTATCGTAAAAATAGGTTGTGGATCATACAATTCTCTACAAAAGTGGTCTAGTAGCTATTTTTATTTATTTATTTTTAATTAGCTCTTTACGTTCCAGGGTCACGGTTACCCGATGAGACAATCCCGCGACCCCGAGTAAAGTATACCTACTGGGGAAACTACGTTAAAAGACAGGAAACCTCCACGTTCGCCCATGGACTGGACTTCCCTCTCGGGGACGTCCGGGGGGAAGACCAGGTGTTCGGGCGGGCATAAAGTTTTCCTTAGGCACTGTGTGCCTAAGGGGTCTCTTTGCCCGTATGCGAATAGCCTGTCTCATGGACGCTCCAACGCGTGTCCCTCTGATTAGCAAAGGGCACAGCGGCGGAGCGGGCTTGCGGACGGTGAGTAATGGGTAGCTCGCCGTCCGACCATGGATCACCAAGCCCGGGTCGGTGGCGCGTCGTGTTTCACGCGTGCCTTCAAGTAGTTGTCAGCGAACTGACGGGGCCTCCTTTGGGGCCAAATGCCTGCTGGGGTCGCGGGATTGACTAAACAGGATACCGTGGCCACGGAATGTAAAGGGCATCCAAAGGAACACGGGTGGATTTTAGTCAGTGAGAGTCTGACAGTCCCTTCCATTGCTTCATGATTTTACCACCCAAAAAAAAAACTGTACATGATGACTTACTACCCAAGGAGCACTTAGGCGTTACCGACATTTAATATACTTATATAGCTCTTATAGAACTCAGAGTTCTTTTGGAGACGTACAGGGTTGTCAAGAAAAGATTCTATACTTATAAGGTTGATTTACCAGTTATTGTACAGCTCAAGCTGTACTAAATCTGTATAAAACAATCCACGTAAACTAAAAGGCGTTAGAACAGAATATTAATACTCTACTTTAAAACTCTAAGAATTTTGACACTTAAAGCTGATGTTTATACTTCAAGCTGCACAGAGGCTGTATTTTGCATGTAATAACTTACTTACTACAGCTTTATGTGTTAGTATGGTATCACTCTATACTAGATTCTGTTTAATGGTATATGCAAACTCCTTTCTAAAACTTATTATTATTGCGTAATTGTACACCCTTATAAGTGTTAGAGTCAGAAATCAACGTCAAGCCGAAACGGGGTGTCAGGATTAATCATAAGCATCACGAGAAAAATCTGAAAAAAAAAACTATCCCATGCAGTTTGAAAAATTATGGGCATTTTAAGAAAAACCTAGAAATTCTAGAAATGTTATTCAGGATTACGTTTTCAAAGTTCAAATGAACAAAAATAAAAAAAGAATAAACACATTAACCGAAAAATGGTACAGTTTGATCAAAGGGTCTAGCAGGATAAGGTAGGGTCAACGGCCCCAAAGAGATATTTCCAAAATAAATCATGGTATTACATCAGTGAGATGTATTATTACTATTGACGCGAATTCAGCCTTCAATCTCACTGCGATACGGAGATAATTGACTAAATAGACACTTTAGCAGGTATTTTTCAAAATTATTTTTTTCAAAAACTATTGTAGCTACACTAATAAAACCAAAGCGGTTTGTTAGAGGAGGAATTGCTCTACACTATATATTTTTTGCATAATTTTTTCGTCTTAATTACTATTAAAAATAAATAAAAATATTTTTATTTATTTTTTTATTCATAGTTCACAAAGACAGAAAGTACAATCACAGAAAAAAAAATGTAATATAGCTCACGACGTCTAGTATTACCACCATAAAGTGCATCAATATCAAATGGGTGCAACACTTCCAAAAAAATTAAAACTTTTCATGACCATCTTGGGTCGTGAGGAATGTTCACCTGTCTTTTGAATAAATGTCCTTGTAAATATATACACCACCATAATATATTTACTATTGAGAAAAATATAAGTCAGTGGTCAAAAATGAAAACATAATATTAATTTTACTCTTTTTTTATTCGCAGTTCATAAAGAGGTACAATCACAGAAAAAATATATAATATAGCTCACGACGTCTAGTATTACCACCATAAAGTGCATCAATATCAAATGGGTGCAACACTTCCAAAAAAAAATTAAAACTTTTCATGACCATGACCATGAACTATGAATAAAAAAATAAATAAAAATATTTTTATTTATTTTTAATAGTAATTAAGACGAAAAAATTATGCAAAAATTATATAGTGTAGAGCAATTCCTCCTCTAACGAACCGCTTTGGTTTTATTAGTGTAGATACAATAGTTTTTGAAAAAAATAATTTTGAAAAATACCTGCTAAAGTGTCTATTTAGTCAATTATCTCCGTATCGCAGTGAGATTGAAGGCTGAATTCGCGTCAATAGTAATAATACATCTCACTGATGTAATACCATGATTTATTTTGGAAATATCTCTTTGGGGCCGTTGACCCTACCTTATCCTGCTAGACCCTTTCTAGGTGTTTCTTAAAATGCCCATAAGTTTCAAACTGCATGGGATAGATTTTTTTTCAGAATTTTCTCGTGATGCTTATGATCAATCCTGTCACCCCGTTTCGGCTTGACGTTGATTTCTGGGACACCCTGTATAGTACAGCTTTAGTCTGTGCTATGGACAATGTCCTTTTTATTGTATTCTGGTGATAAAATTGTGTGCCTAAGGCTTACCAAATAAACTTATTTTCTTTCTATAATGTGTCTATCAATATGTCTGTCGTCTGTTGATTCTATAAAACTACTCCAATTTGCCTTCGACATTTCACAATTAAAAAACTCGTTGTTTAAGCCGCGAGCGATGTAAAAGGCATTCATCAGCTCATTCTACCCGAGCAACACGGTTTTGTCAAACGTCGTTCAACCACAACTAATTTACTAGAATTTACAAACTATTTATTTGAAAATATGGACCAAAGAGTTCAAGTGGATGCTGTGTATACAGACTTTCAGAAGGCATTTGATAAGGTGGACCACGCGTTGCTTTTAGAAAAAATTGCTTTCAATGGGATACGTGGTAATTTGCTTAGATGGTTTGTTTCGTACATTTATAATCGTACACAAAAAATAGTAATTAATGGTTATGAGTCAGACCCTATAGTTGTCGAGTCTGGTGTCCCACAGGGATCCATTTTAGGCCCTCTCCTTTTTGTTATATTTATTAACGACATTAGTAATTGTTTTTTGAATTCTAAGTTCTTAATGTACGCTGATGATATTAAAATCTATAAAACTTGTAAACATATTCAAGATTGTAATCTTCTGCAAGATGATCTCGATCGGCTTCATGTATATTGTAGGAAAAATAAGCTCTTTTTAAGCCTTCCCAAATGTCATACAATCTCATTCACCAAAAAAAGAAATAAAATTAGATTCAATTATTGTATTAATAAGACAAGCTTAGATAGTGTTACTTCAGTTCGTGACTTGGGCGTCACACTAGATTCATGTTTACACTTTGACATGCACGTCGATAATATAGTAAACAGAGCATTTCGGATGTATGGTTTCGTCATGAGATCATCAGGTGACTTTGTGCGGCCCTCTACGTTCTTATTATTGTACAAAACTTTGATACGGTCCCAATTGGAATACGCTACCCAGATCTGGAACCCTTTCTATGACAAATACTGCTCTCGAATAGAAATGGTACAAAAAAAGTTCCTGCGTTCCATGAATTATAAATGTCGACATTCAAAAGTTCCCTACACGCAGTTACTCGATCGTTATGACATTCTGAGTCTGAGGTCCAGGCGTTTGCTTCTGGGCGTAATGACACTGCACGGCTTGTGCAACAATAGGTTTGATTGTCCTCACTTAGTAAATAAACTAAGCTACATAGTGCCCAGAACTGTAATCCAACGGGGGGCGCGCGTGCCTCGGCTGTTCCACACAGACATGTGCAAAACCAACGCCGGAGAACGTGTACCCCTTCGTCGCCTTGTAGAAGCATACAACAATAACTTTATGGAATTGGACTTGTTTGCTCTCTCAAACCAACTCTTTAAGAAAAAGGCTATGGACATACTTTTTAAAATGGAGTAATGTTAATGTTAATTTAAGCTAGTTTTAATTATGTTATGGCTACCACACACATGTTTTGTTTTGTATTTGTATATGTTTTGTCCTTCACTTCCACCCATTCTTTTTAGTAATATGTGGACAAAGGTGTGGGTTACATGTTTGTAATGTTATGTTAAGAATTTATTGTATTGCTCTTAGCATGTAACTGTTTTTTGTCCCAAATAAATAAAATAAAATAAAATAAAATATCTAACAATTGCTAGTGATATATACATGGATTTTCATTTTGAATACGTATACCTAATAAGCTGTACAATCTATGTTTTGAAACCTGATATACAGCTTAAATAATAAAAACATTCTAATATAATGCCTATTTATAGCCAATAGCTGTACAATGGAATCCAAAAACTGCGTAGTAAAGCTACAAGATCTATAATACCCTCCAGATATACTTTAGGCTGTTTAATATTTATCACCATTTTTGAATAAATAAAAACAAAACATAATACAAATCCAACGATATTTGACAATAACTACAGTTGCTATCGTAATAATATGCACAAGCTCTACACCATGACACCCAGCGGTTCCATGCAGGTTTATAAGTTCTAAGGGTTGAAGTACGCCAAGAACTTTTCAAAAGATTTATTTGAGAATTATCCCAATCGTTTAAATGATGTGCCCACCCCCACATTTCCAGACTTCCAACACAAGATCCTGAACTCGAGGTGGTGCAGTCCCGTTGTTACATCTATTAACACTTGGTTCAGGTTCTGTATTGTGAATGGTGGGGCTAGAGCCCGGGCTTTGAGATCGCCGCGCCAGAATACTCGTTCCCATCTCGGTGCTACCAGTAGGTAAATTCCCGATGCCTGATTGAGGTAGCTCAGAACTTTGGGTATCAGAAACGGGGGCGGGAACACCCATGCCAGATCGAATGTCCAAGTAATCGAGAACGCGTCGTGGGCTACAGCTTGCGTGTCTTTTTGATCCTTCGATACGTAATAAGGGAGTACGTGGGCGCTGCTGGAGGCAAACAGGTCCACTTGGGGAATTCCCCATTTTAGGAAGATCATTTTGGTGATCTCGGGCAACAGATGCCATTCGGGGACCTGGCGAAACCGTGATAGGTGATCGGCATGGTTGTTGTATCTCCCCGGAATGTAGTGCACGTTGATGTGAATTTGATATTGATCTATTAAGCAAAATAGATCGTAAGATATGTCCATCAACTGCGTAGATTTTGTTCCCCCTTCGTGACGAAGATACGCTACTACCGTGCGATTGTCGCATTGTATTGTGACTGTAGATTGGCTCAGATATACAGAATGACTTTGAAAGACCTTCAGTATTGCCAACATCTCTTTTACGTTGCAGTGACCATTTCTCTCGATCTGGGACCAAGTTCCCCATAGAGACTGGTTGTCATCTGGGCACCCCATCCTAAGTCGGAGGCGTCTGTCGTGATAAAGTGAGTTGCTGGGGCGTGATGCAGAATTGATGGATGATGTAAATTGTGGGTCCACCACCGTAGGTCGCTCATTGCATCTACAGGTACAGGTACAGGATACACTCTGGTTGAATTGATTAGTAGTAGAGAGTAGAGCTCGATAATGTAATCTTCCTCTTTGAACAACAAAGCTCGCAAAGTTTAGGGATCCTATTATACTCTGCAACTTTTTCAGATCTTTCTTCCCAAGGTTTATAATTTCGCAAATTTTTGCCAATAAAGAATTTACTTTTTCCTTTGGTAGACATTTGAAATTTTGCCAAGGATCCCACAGTACGCCCAGATAAACCAGTGATTTCTTAGGTGTTAAGATAGATTTTTCGAAATTTATGTGCCATCCCAGGTATTGCAATGTATTTACGAGAAGGTTCACATGGCTTGTGAGAACTTCTGGGTCTTGGTGAGCCAGAAGAAAATCGTCTAGAAAGACCAATATTCTCACACCTTTGCTTCTCATTATTTGGGCAATCCAATTTGTTAAACTGGCAAAGGTCTTTGGAGCCGTGCTAAGACCGAATGGGAGGCAGGTCATTTGGAGAAGTTGTCCTTTGTAAATAAGACGTAGAAAACGCCTGTGGCATTCTGCTATCTTCAGGTGAAAGTACGCCTGGGAAATATCTAACTTGGTGGTCAGTACGAATTCGTTTAAGGCTTTTAAATTGAAAATCGGACGAGCCAACCCATCGCTTTTTGGTACCAGATAAAGGGTGGATAAGAAGCTTGGAGTTGGACTCGCAATTTCTAGGATTCCTTGATTCAACATTTTTTGGATTACTAAAGACATTTCCGACGACACTGGTGTGTGAAACGCCTTGTTGTCTGATCTGGGCATTACTAAAGGTGGTTTTTGTTGAAAAGGTATACGATACCCCTGAATTATTTGAATGAGAAATTCTGGTGCTTGCATTTCCCTCCAATGATGGACGAAGTTCGATAACTGACCCACTTGGAATATTTTCATGTCAATACTTTTTCTTTTTGGTATTGAAACCTGAAGGTGATGACCTTTGTTTATGACCAGCACGTTTGTGAGCGTGATATCTTTGGTTCTGTCTTGTTCCACGAGAACGAAATGAGTCTCTATCGCCTGTGCCTCTACCCTCTCGAGGATAGTTGTAGTACGTATGAGGCGGTCCTTGCGAAGGACATTGTATATTATACTGCAAATAGCCACCCTGGGAGGGGACATTACAGTTCTGACAGTCCTGTGGGGGCATGCTATTGTTATAATTCCTACCCTGTGAGGGCGGAACAGAGTATTGTCCCTGCGAGGGACGTATTAGCCATTTACCAACTTGCGAAGTTGAGGCGGAACCATAAGTTGATTTAGATGAGCTGGTCGATTTGGAAGCAGGCCAAAATGCTTTTTTGACACCACCCAGAATTAAATAAGTTGACTTCAGATGGAGGTATTTTCCTAATTGATGCTTTAACCAACGGATCGCGAATTGCATTAGTTATGCTATCTCTACGCATTTGAATTGTTTCAGCCCTATGTCCACAAACCATTTGCAAAAGGTCTGCCGAAACCTTACTAAATTCACTAGCAGTATAAATATCATTAAGCCTTTGGTTTATAGCATCGTAGCTTATTTCCTCTTTTTGGTCACGGACCCATACCACATAAATGTACAAAGTTCCTTCTTTAAGGACTCTTTTTGCCTTAGTAAACCGTAAGTTAACGAAGCGAATCATAGGGTCTGATCTCTTCATTTGCTTAGAGTTCAACGAAACCCGGGCTATGATTATAAGATTTTTGGGTATCCGCGTAACGTACCTCACTCCAGTCCGGTTTATTGAAAACTCGAATTTCTTTTAATAAATCTAAGTAACGCACGTCTGTCTTCGGAATAGCCGGTTCTTTGAGCTTAATTTCAACATCTAAATTATTAAGAAAAGTACTACCTTCCTGCTCGAAATCATCCACGGCATAAAGGGAAATGGCATCATCGGCCACTGGATTATTATTAGGCATGTATTGATTAGGTAAATCGCTTGTTTGTTTCACTTTACGCCCTGAGCGTCGGTGCTTATGCTTGCCCCCCCCCCCCTTTTTTTTGTTACGGCGGCGACGAGCACTTTTGTGTTTAGACCTATGGTCAGAAGAGCTAGATGAACTGGAACTACTATCGTCCGAGCTACTACTACTACTGCTAAAATGTGAACGCTTCCGTTTTGTACTGGATTCCTTATTATTAGCAGCATAGGAAGGGCCTGCGACGGGCTCATCGTGCGAAATCAACGTTATATCCTTATCCATTTCAAAATATTTAAAAAATCGAACACCAAAACACTGGAAAAAAGGGATATGTAAAAAGCGAACGGAAAACCGTTAATTTTATAATATTAACGTTGATTTACACTGTAATACACTTAGCAGTAACACACTGTAATAACACTAAAAATAATTTTAGTTAAATATCTAAAACTGGTTGTCAGTTTTTTGATCGTAAGGAAAAATAATGACGGTTGAAGAAAAAGCTTTTTTTTTTTTTAATTCACCTGTTTCTTAAGCCACAACCGTCTTCGGCAAGGAAAAGAACGCCAATAAACAAGTCGGGCGACGCGCGCTTCTGAGCGCGCTACCCTCTCTGACCAGGTGACGACACGAGAGCGAGAAAGAGCTATATCGTAAGGAAAAAGGCACAGGAATCAAGATACAGCCTATCTCAACTGTTTGTTTATGCTTCGTATAACGGTCAAGTGGTTTAATAACAGTTTATGCTAGTGATGTCAAACTGTTTTTGATGAGTGTTCATTACACACGTAGTCTCATCTAACGCTGACTATTGTTATCATCTGGGCATCCGGGCAGCAGCCGCTCTCAAGTCACTCCTGCCCAATCTCGGCGGGCCAAATGCCTCCTGCCGGAGGCTGTACGCCGGTGTCGTGCGGTCCATGGCCCTCTACGGGGCCCCCGTGTGGGCCCTAAGCATTCGGACGCGACCACTAAAGCTGGTCGCATGCCAGAGGGTCATGGCTATCCGGATGATCCGAGGATACCACACGATCGCCGGCGAATCGGCCAACCTCCTTGCCGGATTGCTGCCCTGGGATCTGGAGGCGACTGCCCTCCAGCGCGTCTATGAGTGGCGCGTGGAGGCGCAGCGTCGGGGCGAATCCCCGCTGCCTCGACAAGTCGAGGCGCGGCGGGAAGAGCTTCGGCGTGATCTCAGGGCAGTATGGAGGGAGCGACTGTCGCAACCGAGGTCCGGGCACGCCACAATCGCGGCGGTAAGACCCCTCTTTGAGGAGTGGCTGGATAGGCGTCACGGCGTCCTGACCTAACGCATGACGCAGGTCCTCACCGGACACGGAAGTTTCGGGAGGTTCCTGTGTCTGATAGGGAGGGAAGAAACGCCTGGGTGTCACCACTGCGAGGATCGTCCGGAGGACACGGTGGAGCATACGGTGCAGGACTGCCCCGCTTGGGCAGAGCACCGCCGTGCCCTCACGACGGCGATAGGCGGAGACCTCTCGCGCCCGGCATTGGTTGAGGCCATGCTGCGGGGCGAGACGGAGTGGGAAGCGGTCGCCTCCTTCTGCGAAGCAGTAATGCTCGTGAAGGAGGAGGCGGGCCGCGTGAGGCAGCGTCCTCCCTCCACCCCAGCCGCAGTGGTAGACGCCCACGGCGTCGGACGTCGCAAGACGATCTCCGGCCACCGTAGGCGCGGGCATGCGGGCAGCGAATAATATGCGACTCGCTGTCCGACCATGGACCATGCCCGGGTCGACGGGGTCGCGGGACTAACGGATTACCGTGACCACGGTACGTAAAGGGCTATTGAAGGACACCGTGGATTTTAGTCAGTACAAGTCTGACAGTACCTCCCGCCCTGCCCTGGGTGGGAGGACTCATTTGATGATTAAACCACGATACAAAAAAAAAAAACACCTGCGCATAAATTCAGACTCTGTGTCTAATAACTTACTGATGGAATAATCTAATACCACTTTTGAATGTCAGTTGAATTAATCAGAAGGATTAATAGATAGATAGATAAACGATTTATTCAGTGCAATACAGACACAAAAACAAATAGGTACATAAAAGGATACACAGTAACAAGAAAAATAAATAACTAGGTAAAAAAAAGTGACAGATAACAAAAAAAAAAGGTGTGATACCTACAGAGATTAACATAATTCAGACATGACATAAAAACTGTGCGGTGTGTGTCTCAGGATTGCACTAAATGGGTATCCAGCTCAGCATGTGTCAGTTTAATACCTGACGCTGATATTCTGCTGGATCCCTGTACTGACATACGGACGCAAAGCGCGCGCGACCACACAGTCCAAGCGCCTGCATCATAAAATGATCAAATTAATTTTTATATAATACTAGCTGTACCCTGCCACGCTTCGCTGTGGCACATTGTGATTGATTGGTTGAGAAGATATGTGACTGATGCAAAACATAGATAAAAACAATCCTTGATGCGGATTATATATCATGCTAAAATTTCAGCTCAATCGATGCAGAACTTTTTGATTTTTTGAAGCGTACACAAACCAACATAACATTTATATATATATACTAGCTGTACCCTGCCCCGCTTCGCTGTGGCACAAAAAGATGTTTTTTCAACAACAAAAAAAATAGATAAAAACAATCCTTGATGCGGATTATATATCATGCTAAAATTTCTTCTCATGTGACTGCGTCATTACGACTGCGGTTGTCAGCGAGTGTTATCCTCGCTTCCGGTAGATAGCGCGGTCACTGGTACAGAGCTGATCGTTAAAAAAACTGTTTTTTCGCGGTTGCGGATATGTGACTGATGCAAAAAATAGATAAAAACAATCCTTGATGCGGATTACATATCATGCTAAAGTTTCAGCTCAATCAGTGCAGTACTTTTTGAGTTTTTAAAGCATACACAAACCAACATAACATTTTTATATATATAGATAGATAGATAGATTATTATAGTATGCTGAGATCTAAACAAAATGCTTGTGCTTACCTTTAATTCAGATGCATGTAATGCTATTGAATTTTCAAATGAAGTGTATTAAAAATGTATTAGCGTATATTTGGTTGGTTTGCCTAATAAATAAATAAATAAAATAATCAATCAGCATGGAAGCCAGGATATTCTTTTACCAATAATTTTTAATATGTTAATATTTGAATATTCTAGTTGTCAGTTGGCTACATAAAATTTCAATAAAAATATTGGATACAAGAAACATACCACTTTGAAGTTCCTGCTCTGGTTCAATACTCTCATTCTCTTCCTCACAATCATCTTGTAATTCTTCTTTGATATCATGATGTTCCTCCTCTGGTTCAATACTCTCATTCTCTTCCTCACAATCATCGTGTAATTCTTCTTTAATATCATGATGTTCCTCCTCGGGTTCAGTACTCTCACAATCATCTTGTAATTCTTCTACAATATCATCGCTTTTAGATTGACATTCATCAAGTACACAGTTAACATGCACTGTTGGAATTATAATAAACCCATTGAAAAACTCCCTCTCATCTTGGTTTATTCTTGATTTTGTCTGTAAACAATTGTATTAAATGTTCAGTCAAGTCCTGATCGTAGTCACTACAAGCTATCCAAATTAATAGTTAACTCTTGACAGCTACATGATCACCATATTTCACACAAGTGAACTTTGATGAAATGAAAGGTAAAAGAAACATACTCCTTAATCACTTGTATTTTCCTTATTCATAACCCAATAACAATGTTACTCTCATGTGTAATGTTGTTATTGTTTTTTTTTTAATAAAGTTATGTTCTATATTCAACAATGATCATCATCATCTGCCTAGCCTTTTCCTAACTATATTGGGGTCGGCTACCAGTCAAACCAGATGCAGCTGGATATCAGTCTTTTACATGGAGCGACTGCCTGTCGGACCTCCACAACCCAGTAACTGGGTAATACTATACCCCATGGTAAGACTGGTTGTCAGACTTTAGTGCTTCTGACTAACAGTAACAACTGTCAAAGATCTACAAATAACAGCCGGGACCAACGGCTTTACGTGCTTTCCGAGGCACGGAGGAAACTCGCTATGACAGATGGTCACCCATCCACAGACCAACCTCGGCAAGCGCAGCTTAACCCGGAAGTTCGGCCTGTGCGGCTGTATTTATTTAGCCAAGAGCTAGAATATATAGAATATTCAAAAATGATCTTTATATGATATAAGATATTTTATGCATTAATGCATGTGTCGTGAGTTTCAAAGTTGTTCTAGCAATGGAAAAATCTTTCAATGATCAACTCCCCGAAAAATTGAGTTTTAGGGCTCTTATACAATGTCTGTACAATACAGGGGAGATAACTTGTTCAATTCTGTCAATAAAAGTATTGTACTTGTGTAGTCGGAAACCAACCACCTTTAAATGGTAGCCATTTTTGTTTTTAAATCTTTTTGTATGAACCATGCAAACTAAAAGTACTGCAACTTTGAGATCTTAATAAAAAGATCATATAAAATATAAATGTGCTTCAGCAGCATTTCCTGGGTACCGGCTGGCTCAATATAAACATATCGTTGCATCCAAAACTATGTCAGAACAATATCTCCTAACACAAGTGACATAGAATCGAGTTTTTGGTATCATTATTTAGATAAACTCAGCTTCTGTTAGAGAAGTAGATAATAAACTTGTTTTAGGTGGATTTTGTAGCAACCATCATTCAATGAAAAAACAAGGTAATTTGATTTAACCCTTAATTTAAAAATGATGATGCATTTGTTGATGATGCAGAACTTATATAATTATATCATCATAAACTCTTATCGATACATATAATAAATCTGTAGAAGGGTCAGTTCTGTACATTGAAAATATTCAAAAAATAAATAGCGGGGGGTGTTGCTGGATCGATACCAAACCCAAATATAGTAGTGATTAAAAAAATTTTTGTCTGTCTGTCTCTCTATCTGTCTGTATATGCAGGCATCACGTGAAAACTAACAGTTCGATTTCAATGAAAAATGGTATAATTATACCTTATTTTCCTGGGCATAAAATAGGATTACTTTTTATCCTGGAAAAATCAGTAGAAAAAAAGTCTTATTTTTCAGTTTTATTCATAGACGTTGTTATGTAGAACCGCGAACACACGTTGCATTACCCGCAGTGGATTCAGCGTCGTAATATTTATAAGATGTCATTGTCAGAGTTACTCAAAATGGAGAAATAAACCAACCACACGAAGACCGACATCCGCGCGGATGGAGTCGCGGGCAGAAGCTAGTCAATAATGTTTTCACCTACATTAATATCAATGCTAAGACTCACATGCTATATACAAATAAAAGTACAGAAACCGTATTACTGAAGAGAGCCACACATAATACTTTAGTAACAAGTGCCACAGAACAAAAGTCAAACCCAACCTCATCATCCTCATTCAACATTTGAGTGAACAGCTTCTCTGCTTCCAGACATTTCCTCTGCAATTGACAGCATTGCTTTAATCTAGTGCAGCAAAAGACACAAGCGAGCATCGGTCTACTGTCTTCAGTTACAAACTGCAACAAAAGTATTGTTAAAATAATGAATGAAGTACTTAGCATTTGATTATTATAGAATGGTTGTTATTAAATCTTGCTTAATAGATGCTTATCTTCAAAAAGTTCATTCTTCTCGTTTGCTTCACAATAACAAAGTATTCGTGCTAATGGTTATGTTAACATTTTTTTTATTTTTACTTATATTTATTCTACAGTACTAAAATTATATACAAACTATAAATAAAAACTTACTTATATGTACAAAAAAAAAACTCATGCTTGAATTGTATACATATATATCATTTACTTACCGGAATTTCAGTCAGCTTCTCAAAAAGTTGTTGCAGTTCCACATTGGTAACCATAAACATACGAACATCTTTCACTAAACATATTCTACACATTTGCAGCTTTTCTACTGTCATGTTGTAAACTAATTTATTGAATTTGTTGTTAAAAACACAGATGTTAACAACAAATATTCAATTTTTATTTAAAGAAATATCATTTAAATATCAGAAGACCTGAAGACTGACAATGACAGTTCCATCCTGTCAAGCCGCCAGCTGTCATAATAATAGGGACGCTATCAGCACGCGTAGCATGACCAATTCTATCTCTATTCTACCAAGAATAGACAAGTTATTTCATCGTTATTTCTATGCAAATCGACTGTTTTTTTGCACAAGTATGATACGATTCGTATACCATTAAAGAATATAAACATTTCTTTTCTTTATTTTAAACATTACTACGCTTAAATCGATAAAATCTTTCTACGTTCTGTAATTTTGTCTGTTCTCCAGTCGACAAAGCCCGTTACTACGGCGCCATGCTATAGCTGTTTAGCTAAATCGTGCATTTGTAACAAAAACGGCCGTTTATGTTTAGAATGTACGATTTACGCTAAACAGCTATATTTCAAGTGTTGACAATGTGTTATAAAATTACGTTATTGCCTTTTCTACAGTAATTACAGACCACATTTTGTATTTTTGATTCTATTTACGAGTTATGACATTTTTTCGATTGGCGGCGCTAGTGGACTGTAAGAGGCCCCTTAACAAGATTGAACAGATGTCCTGACCTTGATGTCAAAACTTTGAATTCAGAACGAATACGGCTTACCCAGAAGATTTGAGTTTTTTTGCTGTCAGCATACAGAGGTACGTGCTCATAAAAAACATTAATTGGAAACTCCAAAACCCCTCAGACCTATTCAAGAGCAGCAGAAATAACATTTGCTGTAACATTTCACTTCATAGACACAACAAAATTTTATTACACTCTTGTTTAATGCCTAAACCTTCTATTTAGTACCGGACGCAGTTGCAACTGCTACGGGTTGATCATCCGTACTCAGAGTTTGACCTTTGTTTGTATATCTGTAAGGTTGGTTGAATATTAAATGAAACAACCGACAATACTATATAATGATTTATTAAACCAACGAAAGTCTCTACATACACGGACCTTATAAATCTTAATAATAAGGCAATAGAAGTCGCATTGACGCGTGACCTTGTCGCCGCGCATATGTGTTGTAGGACACAACTGCACGAGGAGCGTTTGTTGCGGCTACTTGTGTTATTTGAGACACGGAGAGGTAAACATGGTGTTTTGCAGCGTATCCAACTGCGGAAACTCGTCCAAAACTTGTAACTTAACAAAATAAGGGATAACATTTCATATGTAAGTACTTAATTTTTGAAATATTGTCGTTTTTAGTAAATATAAACAAATCAAATATTTTCACCACCGCTACTACGATTTATCACGAAAAACGTTTTTTTGAAGTGAAAACTTCTTTAGCGGCGTTGTGCACTTTTTTGGAATGGGTAAAAAGTGTTAAACTCGCGTCAGGACACGTGACACGTGAATGTTCGTGTGTGTTTATTACTATTGAAGTTTTCACTTCTGCCGGCACTCCCAGAGTGGAACCCGTTTTTTTTATCAAATCAATAACCATCAATGCTTAAGCTTGATCTCTATGAAGAAGAACAGGCAAGAAAATCCATGGACACTCTTTTTAGATCGCCAAAATTATCACAGAACCTTTGTTACATCATTCATTTTGAGATGGTACATTATGTGAGAACGATGTAGCAAGTTAAAAGTGTCCATAGTAAAAATTAAAATAAAGACAATTCAGAAATAAAAATATTAATACGTAAAACAAACCGTGGCAGCTAAGAGATGACCAGTCCCAACTGACAGCGCCCGTTCACGAACATGACACATGTATCAGCACCATTCAGCTCAACCATTTTGAAGGGAGCTAGATGATCCGACACACGCGCCACCATCAGCGAGACATTTGAGTGAGCATGACACACTCTCAACCGCTAGGGTCATTCAAGTCAACAAGAGACGTAGGTGCCCAGTGAGTCACAGCTCTGAAGTAAATAGCACTCACACAATGTCAGGTATGAAACTATATAATATTAGGAAGATTGAATCTATACAATGCAAATACTGTTGTACAATCTTCAGCAGCTCCAACAATGGTATTAAGTATACTTCTACTATCAATTTATATATTCACTGTCTCATGGAGCAGGACCAGCATGGAGCCAAGCATTATTATCAGCGATATAGTCGCTCAGTTTGTAATACGCCTACTTACAAAGTGTGTGTTAAATGCATCTTTTGAATTTCGTTTCATTCAGTTCAAGAACGTTTTGTGGTAGATTATTATAGCATTTTAAACAGTACCCCATGAAAGAAGAGTCTACTTTGGCGAGTCTAAAGCCCGGCTGAACTAATTGGTCTCTATTTCTAGTATGATAATTATTTCTGTCACCTCTTTTTTTTAACCTCTCGGGCGATTTATAATTGAAAATGATAAAAATCAACGTCCAATGAGCGACTGTCTGTTATGTACAGACGTGTGTACGTAACGCGCCCGAGAGGTTAAAAGATGCAGATTTTTCCTAACGTATATTATGTTTTCATAGATATATTGTCAAGGTACCGATCTATAATAAAACATGTTACACCTCTCATATTTAAATACATTGAACTACCTATTCGAATAAGGTCTTAAAATAACCATGTAGATAGAAAATATCAACAGCTTTTTTTTTTCGTGGTAAAATCATCAAATGAGTCCTCCCACCCAGGGCAGGGCGGGAGGGACTATCAGACTTGTACTGACTAAAATCCACGGTGTCCTTCACTAGCCCTTTACGTACCGGGGTCACGGTAATGGGTAAGTCCCGCGACCCCGGCAGGCTTTGGCCCTCTACAGGCCCTGTCACTATACTGACACTCCTTGAGGCGCGCGTGGAACACAACGCGCCGTCGACCCGGGCATGGTCCATGGTCGGGCTGCGAGTCGCCCATTACTCGCCGCCCGCATGCCCGCGCCTACGGTGGCCGGAGATCGTCTTGCGACGTCCGACGCCGTGGGCGTCTACCACTGCGGCTGGAGTGGAGGGAGGTCGCTGTTCTCTCCCTCACGCGGCCCGCCTCCTCCTTCGCGAGCATGACTGCTTCGCAGGAGGCGACCGCTTCTCACTCCGTCTCGCCCCGCAGCATGGCCTCGACCAATGCCGGGCGCGAGAGGTCTCCGCCTATCGCCGTCGTGAGGACACGGCGGTGCTCTGCCCAAGCGGGGCAGTCCTGCACCGTATGCTCCACCGTATCCTCCGGACGATCCTCGCCCCCTCCATACTGCCCTGAGATCGCGCCGGAGCTCTTCCCGCCGCGCCTTGACTTGTCGAGGCAGCGGGGATTCGCCCCGGCGCTGCGCCTCCACGCGCCACTCATAGACGCGCTGGAGGGCAGTTGCCTTCTGATCCCAGGGCAGCAATCCGGCAAGGAGGTTGGCCGATTCGCCAGCGATTGTGCGGTATCCTCGGACCATTGGGATAGCAATGACTCTCTGGCATGCGACCAGCTTTAGTGGTCGCGTCCGAATGCTCAGGGCCCACACAGGGGCCCCGTAGAGGGCCATGGACCGCACGACACGTACAGCCTCCGGCAGGAGGCGTTTGGCCCGCTGAGATTGGGCAGGAGTCGCCCGAGGGCGGCTGCTGCCCGGTTCAGCTTTGAGGCCAAACGTAGGAAGTGCTCCCTAAAGTTCCACGGGCTGTCGAGGACGAGTCCCAGGTACTTCATCGTCCTCCCGACGCCGATGCGAACCCCCTCCACCGTAATGTGGGACTCTGAACGTGGCGCGTTCAGACGGCCATGAAAGCACATGGCCTCTGTTTTTTGCAGCGCCACGTCGAGTCCCAACTGCCGGATCCTAGAAGCGACTGTCGCCACCGCCTGAGTCGCCAGGTCGGCCGCCGCCTGGTGCGACTCTCCCTCCGCCAGGACGAGCGTGTCGTCGGCGTAACATATTACGCCGACGCCATCAGGGAGGTCGCAAATATCAACAGCTTCCAAGTTTTGATCTGAAATCTTAAATAAAGAAAATGTACGAAGTACCATAAAACATAATAGGTAACATTTTTTACAAAAGTAAGGCCTCGACCAATGCCGGGCGCGTGAGGTCTCCACCTATCGCTGTCGTGAGGACACGGCGGTGCTCTGCCCAAACGGGGCACCGTATGCTCCACCGTCTCCTACGAGCCAACCTCGCAGTGGTGACGCCCAGGCGTTACCTCCTTCCTCATCCGACACAGGTACCTCCCGAAACATCTGTGTCCGGTGAGGACCTGTGTCAGGCGGAAGGTTAGGACACCGTGACACCTGTCTAGCTACTCCTCAAAGAGGAGTCTTATTGCCCGGACCTCAGTTGCGACAGTCGCTCCCTCCATACTGCCCTGAGATCGCAAAAAGTACTAAACCAAAGTGAATAAAATTTAATTCCTTGCAGATTTTTCAAAAAACGCTTGTTTGACTTCGATAAAATTTTCATGGGACCATTTGGAAAGTATTCATTTGGAAATATCAAAACGGTTTGCAAACGACGGAGTTATGCGCGAACAATCATTAAAAAAAATATATACACATCTGAACTCCAGTCCACGGGCGCACGTGGAGGTTTCCTGTCTTAGCACCCCTGCATGAATACCTACGTTAAAAATTAAAGGAAAAGAAACTACGAGTACTTTAAGCGCCGGATACACTAGGGAACATTTTGTGCTGAAACATGACGCGCAACATTCAATATACCGTACGTGACGTTGCAACTTTGCTTAGAATGCCGCAACATGCACATGCAACATTGTATGTGATGCGGGGTATAAGCCCTATATATAGGAAATTCCGTATTCACCCCTTCTCTTACGTTTCAACACATTCATATACGAGTAATTACTAAGTACGCAGCACAAATAGTTACAACCGCTTCGGGCGAAATTTCTATGAGCACTGACTAGTGTGGTCGGCAAAATGTTCCGCGACGATTCTCTCGAGACACTTCACGTAAAGGGACAAGTTCCGCAACATGTTGTTTTATTTGCCCCCTAGTGTATCCCAGGCTTACTGTCAGTAGATGGCAACATAGGCTTCTTGTTTTTATCGTGGTAAAATCATCAAATGAGTCCTCCCACCCAGGGCAGGGCGGGTGGGACTGTCAGACTTGACTGACTAAAATCCACGGTGTCCTTCAATAACCCTTTACGTACCGGGGTCACGGTAATTCGTGAGTCCCGCGACCTGGCAACATAGGCTTGGATTGCTTTTAGGGTATCAGCATTTCTCTTTTTTTTTTCAAAATGGCAGCCACGTCTGAAATGTTCATAGATCGATAGATCACATGAATACAAAAATTAAATGTAAGCGGCAAAGCGGCCTCGTAAAACGTCACGTTTTCAAGTTATGAGCTGTAAAACATGTACCTACAAGTAACGACAATTTTTTTAATATATTTTTTGATGTTTATTGATCAAAAAGGATACTTCCACAATAAAACTAAGTGTATAAGTTGAATATAATAATAAGTCACTAAGTGTACGATGATGAAAACAGGTCGGAATGTTAGGTTTTTACCTATCAAATTACCGTTCTACAGTACTGGCCATTTCATATCAAAATATTTTTTGTTTGGCTAAGAAGTTTAATTTCAAATTAATTTTATATTAATAACATGGAATTTTTTTTTCCAGAAGTAGTCATTTGTTTATTGATTAGTGTTACATTTTCATCGCATTTCAATTTTTTTCGTCATCATGTATCCAACATTAAAAATTCGAGTAATTATGGAATGTGAGTATGGTCGTGGCAACAACGCGGCACAAGGGGCACGCAACATCAACGACGTTTACGGAGCTTACACTACAAACCAACGCACCACCTGCTATTGGTTCGCTCGCTTCCGTTCTGGAAATTTCGACCTCAAAAATGAACCTCGCGGGCGTCCGAAGACTTTGGTCGACAACGACGAATTAAAGGCGATTGTGGAAGCTGATGATACACAATCTACGGCTGAATTAGCAGCAGCTTTCGACGTAAGCGTCAAAACAATATTGGTCCATTTGCGTCAAATTGGCAAGGTAAAAAAGCTTGACAAATGGGTGTCCCACGAACTCAATGATCGCCAGCGCGAAGTACGCGTCGTCGTCGCGTCATCGACGTAGCTTGCACTGCTCAACAGACACACAAATGAAGGAATTTTGACCGCATTCACCTGCGATAAAAAATGGATTCAGTTTGATAACCGCAAGCGCTCAGCAAGTTGGTAGGATCCTGGTTAAGCACCTAAACAATGCCCTAAACGAAAAACATACTCCTAGAAAAGTGATGGTCACTGTTTGGTGGTCTAGCGCCGGTGTGATTCATCACAGCTTCTTACCTAACGGGGTGAGTATTACTGCAGATGTGTACTTTGAAAAACTGAACACGATGATGGAGAAACTGGAGCATCTTCAACCAGCATTAGTCAATCGCTCGTCTCCGCTGCTCCTGCACGACAACGCGCGACCTCACACTGCACAACAGACGGTCTCCAAGTTGCAAGAACTGGGGTTGGAAGCTCTCCGTCATCCGCCCTACTCACCAGACCTTGCGCCTACAGACTACTACTTTTTCCAGAATTTGGATAACTTCTTGGCGGGAAAAAAATTCAATACTCGAGAGGCAGTACAAAATGCCTTTGAAGAATTGTTGCCTCCCGTCCAGCCGATTTCTTTAAGAAGGGCATCATTAAACTGCCACTGCGTTAGCGGCGATGCATTGATTGCTAGGTGATTACTTCAATGAATACAAATTAAAAATACTTGAAAAAAATCGTTTAAATTACATTATATCGATGATCACGTAATACCGGTCACGGTATTATGTGACCACGTAATACCGGTATTGAATACACAATACTTCTCATACGAGCTCTTTCATTACAACTTTTCTGACATAATTCATATCTTTTTAAGGTTTTTCTTTAGCGTGTATAACAACATGACTTTTTAAATGACCACTTCGACTAAAACTCTTCTGACATATGTCACATTTGTAACGTTTTTCACCAGTGTGTATAAGAACGTGACGGTTTAAATTACAACTTTGACTAAAACTCTTCCGACATATGTCACATTTGTAAGGCTTTTCATCAGTGTGTAGATGAACATGTCTTTTTAAATGACTACTTTGACTAAAACTCTTCTGACATATGTCACATTTGTAAGGCTTTTCATCAGTGTGTATAAGAACATGACTTTTTAAATGACTACTTTGACTAAAACTCTTCTGACATATGTCACATTTGTAAGGTTTTTCACCAGTGTGTATACGAACATGACTTTTTAAACTACTTCTTTCACTAAAACTCTTCTGACATATGACACATTTGTAAGGTTTTTCACCAGTGTGTTTAAAAACATGACTTTTTAAATTACTTCTTTGACTAAAACTCTTCTGACATATGTCACATTTGTAAGGAGTTTCACCAGTGTGTATAAGAACATGTCTTTTTAAATTACCACTTCGACTAAAACTCTTCCGACATATTTCACATTTGTAAGGTTTTTCACCAGTGTGTTTACGAATATGTTTTATTAAATAACCTTTTTTACTATAACTACGGTCGCATATATCGCAATCATATCTTTTTATTCGGTCATTCGCAGCTGTATCAGTATTATTTACAATATTACTGATAGATTGAGAATTTGTAGTAAGCTTTGTGAATTTAGAAGGAGCTGCAGACTTGTGTTTCTCGGTGTTCCGGATAATTAGTAAGTCTGACTGTTCAGTTTTCTTTTGCTGGAATGTCATTGTATCTTCTAGTCTTGTTAGTCGTACATATAGCTGTGGTTTCTTCACGTCGGACGCACCTGTGAAAATAAAGCTGGTAAATAAGGAATGTTTCGGACCCACCGCATTCGCGGCGGTAAGACCCCTCTTTGAAGAGTGGCTGGAGAGGCGTCACAGCGACCTGACCTTTCGCCTGACACAGATCCTCACCGGACACGGATGTTTCGGGAGGTACCTATGTCGGATGAGGAAGGAAGAAACGTCTGGGTGTCACCATTGCGAGGATCGCCCGGAGGACACGGTGGAGCATACCGTGCAAGACTGCCCCGCTTGGGCAGAGCTCTCGTTTTTTTAGCGTGGTAAAATCATCAAATGAGTCCTCCCACCCACGGCCGAGTGGGAGGGACTGACAGACTCGTACTGACTAAAATCCACGGTGTCCTTCATTAGCCCTTTACGTTCCGGGGTCACGGTAATTCATTAGTCCCGCAACCCCGGCAGGCTTTGGCCTTCTAGAGGCGCCTCAAAGTGTGTCAGCATAATGACGGGGCCCCCTGTCATAATGCTGACACTTTGAAAATGACGGGGCCTCCCTCTAGAGGGCCAAAGCCTGTCGGGGTCGCGGGACTTATGATTTAGCGTGACCCCGGTACGTAAACGGCACCGTGGATTTTAGTCAGTACGAGTCCTCAGTCCTTAGACAGTCCCTCCCGCTCGGCCGTGGGTGGGAGGACTCATTTGATGATACTACCACTTTAAAAAAACAAAAAATAAAAAGGGGGGCCCCGTCATTTTTGCTGACACTCTTTGAGGCGCGCGTGGAACACAAAGCGCCGTCGATCCGGGCATGGTCCATGATCGGACAGCGAGTTGCACATTACTCGCTGCCCGCATGCCCGCGCCTACGGTAGCCGGAGATCGTCTGCCGACGTCCGTCGCCGTGGGCGTCTACCACTGCAGCTGGGGTGGAGGGAGGACGCTGTCCTCTCCCACACGCGGCCCGCCTCCTCGTTCGCGAGCATGACTGCTTTGCAGATGGAGGCGACCGTTTCACACTCCGTCTCGCTCCGTAGCATAGCCTCGACCAATGCCGGGGCGGGAGGTCTCCGCCTATCGCCGTCGTGAGGACACGACGGTTCTCTGCCCAAGCGGCGCAATCCTGCACCGTACGCTCCACCGTGTTCTCTGGATATTTGTCCTACACTAGGAATTATTTATAATCGTATAGGAAATTTAATGTAATTTTTATCGTAAAAATAGATCAACAGACGACAGATTTGCCTTCGACATTTTACAAACTTAAAAAACACGTTGTTTAAGCCGCGAGCGATGTAAAAGGCGATATCTAACAATTGCTAGTGATATATACATGGATTTTCATTTTGAATACGTATACCTAATAAGCTGTACAATTTATGTTTTGAAACCTGATATACAGCTTAAATAATAAAAACATTCTAATATAATGCCTATTTAAAGCCAATAGCCGTACAATGGAATCCAAAAACTGCGTAGTAAAGCTACAAGATCTATAATACCCTCCAGATATACTATAGGCTGTTTAATATTTATCGCCATTTTTGAATAAACAAAAACAAAACATAATACAAATCAAACGATATTTGACAATATCTACAGTTGCTATAGTAATTTTACAGATCAAATAATGATGATTGTACTATAATATGCAGTATTTTCAAGCATATTATATTATTCTAACCTCAAAACCATAAACTTTCTTACCCGTTTTAGTTATATTTCTTACTTAATCTTGATTATACGAGTATTGCGGGCGCGTGAATTTTTAGATATAAAACTATTCACAATTTCACGACAAAATTAAATCGGCACGTCGAATCTACAAAATATTATCACACAGAAAGGCCAAGATCATTACTTAATTTATAATTTTGCATGAAATATTAGTCAGTCGCCATTTATTGTGTCTAAAATAGAAATGTTCAAGTTCACCTTACAAGAAATGATTCATTGCATAATTCGACAGGTCTGTTGGTCTAGTGGTTAGTGACCCTGACTGCTATGCCGGAGGTCGTGGGTTCGATTACCACCCAGGACAAACGTTTGTGTGATGAGCACGATCATTTGTTCTGTGTCTGGGTGTAATTTATCTATAATATGTATGTATTTAGAAATATATAAGTATGTTTATCAGTTGTCTAGTACCCATAACACAAGCTCTGCTTAGCTTGGGACTAGATAGCGTTGTGTGATAGTTGTGGAATATTTATTTATTTATTGCTTTAAACGTAAAGACACAGCGCCTGGGACGGACAGGATTACATATTCTTTGATATTTTATTTATTAATTTATTACTGGGTGATAGATTCAGACAACAAAATAAAAATAATATGAAGTTCAATAAAAACAAAATAACAGTTTATGCTAGTGATGTCAAACTGTTTTTGATGAGTGTTCATTACACAAGTAGTCTCATCTAACACTAACTATTGCTATCAACTGGGCATAAATTCAGACTCTGTGTCTAATAACTTACTGATGGAATAATCTAATACCACTTTTGAATTAATCAGAAGGAATAATAGATAGATAGATAAAAGATTTATTCCGTGCAACAGAGACACAAAAACAAACAGGTACATAAAAGGATACACAGTAACAAGAAAAATAAATAATTAGGTAAAACAAAAACGAAAAGTGACAGATAACAAAAAAAAAGGTGTGATAGCTACAGAGATTAACATAATTCAGACGTGACATATAAAATGTGCGGTGTGTCTCAGGATTGCACTAAATGTGTATCCAGCTCAGCATGTGTCAGGTTAATACCTGACGCTGATATTCTGCTGGATCCCTGTACTGACATACGGACGCAAAGCGGGCGCGACCACACAGTCCAAGCGCCTGCATCATAAAATGATCAAATTAATTTTTATATAATACTAGCTGTACCCTGCCACGCTTCGCTGTGGCACATTGTGATTGATTGGTTGAGAAGATATGTGACTGATGCAAAACATAGATAAAAACAATCCTTGATGCGGATTATATATCATGCTAAAATTTCAGCTCAATCGATGCAGAACTTTTTGATTTTTTGAAGCGTACACAAACCAACATAACATTTTTATATATATACTAGCTGTACCCTGCCCCGCTTCGCTGTGGCACAAAAAGATGTTTTTTCAACAACAAAAAAAATAGATAAAAACAATCCTTGATGCGGATTATATATATCATGCTAAAATTTCTTCTCATGTGACTGCGTCATTACGACTGTGGTTGTCAGCGAGTGTTATCCTCGCTTCCGGTAGATGGCGCGGTCACTGGTACAGAGCTGATCGTTAAAAAAACTGTTTTTTCGCGGTTGCGGATATGTGACTGATGCAAAAAATAGATAAAAACAATCCTTGATGCGGATTACATATCATGCTAAAGTTTCAGCTCAATCAGTGCAGTACTTTTTGAGTTTTTAAAGCATACACAAACCAACATAACATTTTTATATATATATAGATAGAAGATAGATTATTATAGTATGCTGAGATCTAAACAAAATGCTTGTGCTTACCTTTAATTCAGATGCATGTAATGCTATTGAATTTTCAAATGAAGTGTATTAAAAATGTATTAGCGTGTATTTGGTTGGTTTGCCTAATAAATAAATAAATAAAATAATCAATCAGCATGGAAGCCAGGATATTCTTTTACCAATAATTTTTAATATGTTAATATTTGAATATTCTAGTTGTCAGTTGGCTACATAAAATTTCAATAAAATATTGGATACAAGAAACATACCACTTTGAAGTTCCTGCTCTGGTTCATTACTCTCATTCTCTTCCTCACAATCATCTTGTAAGTCTTCTTTGATATCATGATGTTCCTGCTCTGGTTCAATACTCTCATTCTCTTCCTCACAATCATCTTGTAAGTCTTCTTTGATATCATGATGTTCCTCCTCTGGTTCAATACTCTCATTCTCTTCCTCACAATCATCTTGTAATTCTTCTTTAATATCATGATGTTCCTACTCGGGTTCAGTACTCTCAAAATCATCTTGTAATTCTTCTACAATATCATCGCTTTCAGATTGACATTCATCAAGTACACAGTTAACATGCACTGTTGGAATTATAATAAACCCATTGAAAAACTCCCTCTCATCTTGGTTTATTCTTGATTTTGTCTGTAAACAGTTGTATTAAATGTTCAGTCAAGTCCTGATCGTAGTCACTACAAGCTATCCAAATTAATAGTTGACTCTTGACAGCTACATGTAGGGCTTAAGCAGAATCAAACTGGTTGAAATTTGAATGCACACACACTGCCAATATTGTATTTGTATAATAGCTATAATTGCAATATATTGTGAAAATGTGAACACCGTGTACCTTTTAGCTGTGTAATTATTGTTTTTTTTTTGTTTTGTATTTTATCCTATAAATGGTCTAGATTTTATGGGTACATCGCATTTACATTTATTTTTAAATTTGTGATATCAAAACATTGTAAAACATTTTTGAAAAAGAGTAAGTATGGAGTTTCTTGCCCATTCTTCTCCATACAAACCTACCCTTGCGAATGGGTGTAGAATCAATCCCTTCCCATCCCATTTCCTTTAATTTTAATAATCGACGTTCAAAAGTGCCTCTTTGATGGTCTAATTGAAATAAATGATTTGACTTTGACTTTGACATGAGATATCACCATATTTCACACAAGTGAACTTTGATGAAATGAAAGGTAAAAGAAACATTCTCCTTAATCACTTGTATTTTCCTTATTCATAACCCAATAACAATGTTACTCTCATGTGTAATGTTGTTATTGTTTTTTTTTTAATAAAGTTATGTTCAATATTCAACAATGATCACCACCATCTGCCATCTGCTAGTCTGATAGGTAAGACGTCAGAAGTACTAATCCAGAAGACGCGGGTTCAGATCCCACTCGCAGCTGATTTTTTATTTTTTCCAAACTCATCTTTACGATGCGCGTCGCATGCGTTAATGCGTTCAAAAATCATCCATCATCTGCCTAGCCTTTTCCTAACTATATTGGGGTCGGCTACCAGTCAAACCAGATGCAGCTGGATATCAGTCTTTTACATGGAGCGACTGCCTGTCGGACCTCCACAACCCAGTAACTGGGTAATACTATACCCCATGGTAAGACTGGTTGTCAGACTTTAGTGCTTCTGACTAACAGTAACAACTGTCAAAGATCTACAAATAACAGCCGGGACCAACGGCTTTACGTGCTTTCCGAGGCACGGAGGAAACTCGCTATGACAGATGGTCACCCATCCACAGACCAACCTCGGCAAGCGCAGCTTAACCCGGAAGATCGGCCTGTGCGGCTGTATTTATTTAGCCAAGAGCATATTTAGAATATTCAAAAATGATCAACGAAATCTTTTTAAAAGATATTTTATGCATTCATGCATGTGTCTTGAGTTTTAAAGTTTTTGTAGCAATGGAAAATCTTTCAATGATCAACTCCCCGAAAAATTGAGTTTTAGGGCTCTTATATAATGTCTGTACAATCTAGGGGAGATAGCTTGTTCAATTCTGTCAATAAAAGTATTGTACTTGAGCAGTCGGAAACCAACCACCTTTAAATGGTAGCCATTTTTGTTTTTAAATCATTTTGTACGAACCATGCAAACTTAAAGTACTGCAACTTTGAGATCTTAATAACAAAGATCATATAAAATATAAATGCGCTTCAGCAGCATTTCTGGGGTACCGGCTGGCTCAAAATAAACATATTGTTGCATCCAAAACTATATCTCAACAATAATATCTTCTAAAACTAGTGACATAGAGTCGTGGTTTTGGTATCAATATTTAGATAAACACAGCTTCTGTTAGACGAGTATAATAAACTTTTTTTTTTTTTTTTTTAATTATTATCTGCTATCAGTCAGCCCTGACTATGATCAGATACGCTGAGAGAGGCTTTATTTGTAAAAGATTCAGACCAATGTCCAAATCCTTTTTAATCAGGCAGCACAACATCGGCTTTCTTGAGTCTCCCAATATTATTCGGGATCAATAGCGATTATATAATAAACATGTCTCGGGTGAATTATTTTTCTCCCTTAACTTAAAAATGATGATGCATTTGTTGATGACGAAGAACTTATTGTAACCATAATTATATCATCATAAACTCTTATCTATAATGTTTCCACCTACATTAATATCAATGCTAAGACTCACATGCTACATACAAATAAAATTACAGAAACCGTATTACTGAAGAGAGCCACACATAATACTTTAGTAACAAGTGCCACAGAACAAAAGTCAAACCCCACCTCATCATCCTCATTCAACATCTGAGTGAACAGCTTCTCTGCTTCCAGACATTTTCTCTGCAATTGACAGCATTGCTTTAATCTAGTGCAGCAAAAGACACAAGCAAGCATCGGTCTACTGTCTTCAGTTACAAACTGAAACAAAAGTATTGTTAAAGTAATAAATGAAGTACTTAGCGTTTGATTGCAGAATGTTTGTTATTAAATCTTGCTTAATAGATGCGTATCTTCAAAAAGTTCATTCTTCTCGTTTGCTTCACAACAACAAAGTATTCGTGCTAATGGTTATGTTAACATTTTTTTTATTTTTACTTATATTTATTCTACAGTACTAAAATTATATACAAACTATAAATAAAAACTTACTTATATGTACAAAAAAAAACTCATGCTTGAATTGTATACATATATATCATTTACTTACCGGAATTTCAGTCAGCTTCTCAAAAAGTTGTTGCAGTTCCACATTGGTAACCATAAACATACGAATATCTTTCACTAAACATATTCTACACATTTGCAGCTTTTCTACTGTCATGTTGTGAACTAGTTTATTGAATTTGTTGTTAAAAACACAGATGTTAACAACAAATATTCAATTTTTATTTAAAGAAATATCAGAAGACCTGAAGACTGACAATGACAGTTCCATCCTGTCAAGCCGACAGCTGTCATAATAATAGGGACGCTATCAGCACGCGTAGCATGACCAATTATATCTCTATTCTACCAAAAATAGACAAGTTATTTCATCGTTATTTCTATGCAAATCGACTGTTTTTTTGCACAAGTATGATACGATTCGTATACCATTAAAGAATATAAACATTTCTTTTCTTTATTTTAAACATTACTACTTACGCTTAAATCGATAAAATCTTTCTACGTTTTGTAATTTTGTCTGTTCTCCCTCCAGTCGACAAAGCCCGGCGCCTTCTACGGCGCCATGCTACGCGTGCTAATATCGATTAATCAGAAACACGTTTCTTTAAACAAAAAAAAGGTTTTTTGTCAATCATAATCTAGTTCCGAATCAAATGTGATTAGTGTTGGGATTTCATCCGGATAAAAACTCAAAATGCATAAAATTCATTCTTTTCGTTTGTTTCACAATAACAAAGTACTCGTTCTTGAATTGTTTACGTATATCATTTACTTACTGGAATTCCAGTCAGCTACTCAATGATGTTCATATAAAAAGAATAGAAACGGTTCAAAAGAACTTTTTACGTGTTTACACTGCAGATATACTAAATCTAAATTACCATATGGTCAATTATTGACGCGCTATAAAATACAAAGCTTGGAGTCTAGATGCCACCTGCTAATAGCCATGATGCTTCATGGTCTGTGTAATAACAGATTCGATTGTCCTGATATCACCAATAACCTATGTTACATTAAACCTAGAACTGTAATGCGTCGAGAGGCGCGTGAGCCCCGACTTTTCCACACCGCAAGGTGCAGGACCAACGCTGGTGCACGGGCGCCTCTACGACGTACAGTTGATAAATACAACACCCACTTTATTGATTTGTATATCTTTGCGCTCACGCACTTGAAGTTCAAAAAGATGGCTATTGAATTATTGTAATAACCATTCTATAACCACTGTATCTATAAAAACATAAAAGAACTTCCTAGCATATCTTAATATTTAATGCACGCATAAACCGCCAATGTAACCTTGAGCTATGCAATATCCCAGAAAAGCGTAATGAAAATTTGATTACTCACGTGGAAAATATCTGCACTAAAATACAGTTTACATTATGTTCTAAGGATATCCTTGCTATTCATCGAGTGCCGCACGCACACACAGATAATAAAAAGCCGAAAAATATCATCGTCAAGCTGAGTTCACGCATTCTTAGGGATAATCTGTTAAGCGCTTTTCGACTAGCAAAAGGACTTAATACTAGCCAACTGGAACTTACTGGACCGACCAATCCTATCTATATGCACGAACACCTGACTCTCAAGAAAAAACAATTATTTCGACAATGTAAGGAAGCTGCTGTCAAGAACAACTTTAAATACGTGTGGGTTAAGCACGGCACTATTCTCGTTCGCGAAATCGATTCTGAACCAGCATTTGCTATACGATCCGAGAAAGACATTTCTAAAATCAAGTCCAAAACAGCAAAATCAAATCCTGGCACCAACCATGCATAGAAGTAATTATTGTTCATATTTTAGTTATTTAATCTTTCACAATATAAAATTTAAGTATTTTTCTGTTAACTTTCTTTGCTCAGCTAAACAGCTATTGAAGTTAAAATTATGTCTCATGGTTTTATTTTTATATAGTTTATTCTCAAATAGTGTAATTTTAAAGCAATGGTATCTCTTTATTGAAAACCTGTTATACTTGTTAGTACTAATTTTCATAAAAATAGTAATCTTGTTTTTACATATTATACATAGTCTGGACTTCGGTTTGATATTGGTTGCGTATATTTTTACTGCTCAATTATTCTTTGTGTGGTTTAACAATTACCGTGTTAGATAAGTTAACCGTATACTACCAGAATTGTAGGGGTACTCGTACTAAGCTGAATCTCTTATATATGAATATATTGTCCAATTGCTATGACGTAATAATTTTAACGGAAACCTGGCAAACGCCTGAAATAATTGATGACGAATTTATTGATGTCCGCTACGTGGTTTACAGAGCTGATCGCGATCGTATTGCTACCAATAAGAAGGATGGGGGAGGTGTACTTATAGCCGTTTTAAAAACATTACATTCTACTTGTGTACCATTCGATTCCCAGGCAAGCTCACATATTGAAGATGTTTTTATACAACTGCCTTTCTCAGGATGTGAAAAATTTTTAATTAGCGCTGTATATATTCCACCCAACACAGCCGATAATGTCTACTTCGATTATTTTGAAACACTCGAAAACCTGATTGATAAATTCGGCTTTAACAATATTCACATTTTTGGAGATTTCAATCTCCCACATATTGAGTGGCTCCCTGATACAAACAATAATAGGACAGCACTTTTTAGTACTGGCACATCATCTGTTAGTAGACGTATGAGTAATTTCTTGTCATTACTTAGCGCCTATCAATATAATATTTTTAAAAATCACAAAGGGCGTATTCTGGATCTATTGATATCAAACAACGAGTGTTTGACTTATGCACCTCCATGTATTCTGTTACCTCTCGATAAAAATCACCCGCCTTTTTGCGTTGATATAAAATATAAAACAACGCTAAAAACAATCAAGCTCGCAAAAATAGTAAAGTATAACTACTATAAAGCTAATTACGCACTCATAAACAATGAATTGGCCGAAATTGACTGGATTAATCGTTTGCAGGGTTTGTCAGCAGATGATTGTCTGAATACTTTTTACGATATAATTTTCAACAAAATAAGAAGTCATACTCCCTTATCTAACTGGCGTTCATCAAAATTCCCTGTGTGGTTCTCCAAATCACTTATCCGTATTTTTAAAAACAAAAACAGAGCCTGGGTGAAATGGAAAACTTATAATAATATTTCGGATTACGAACAGTTTTCACTTCTACGGCATAGATTTCTGAATGTTTGCAAGTCAAATTACACCGATTACATAAACTCTATTGAGGATAATATTAAAAAAAACGTAAAATATTTATGGACTTATGTCAATAATCGCAAAGGCAATGTTGGTATTCCTTCCACTATGTTTTTTAAAAACCGGACATCTAGTGATCCGGATGAGATTTGCAATATGTTCAGTGACTTTTTTCAGTCAGTTTATGAACCCTCATCTCTAAACTTAAACGAATGGTCACCTCCCCAAGACAGTAATGAAAATTGCACTCATATTACTAGCATTATGTTTAGCGAAAGTCAGGTTTTAAAGTTATTACAGGCTATGGATTCCACCAAAGGTCCTGGACCGGATCAATTACCCCCGTATTTTCTTAAAAAGACTGCCAAGAGCATATACATGCCCCTGTATATTATATTTAATAAATTTATATCTGAGGGCACCTTCCCTGAACAACTTAAAAGGGCCAATATAACTCCTGTACATAAATCAGGATCCAAACAGGACGTAGAAAATTATCGCCCCATATCTATTCTCTCTGCTTTGTCGAAGCTTTTTGAAAGACTTGTTTATCAGGAAATTCATGAGACACTATACAAAATTATAATTGAACAACAGCACGGATTTGTTAAAAGTAAATCTACAACTACGAACCTATTAATATTTACCGATTTTCTTTTTAATAATATGGATCAACAAGTACAAGTAGACACGGTTTACACAGACTTTCAAAAAGCATTTGACAAAGTAGACCACAATTTGCTTCTCACCAAAATTGCATACAACGGCATACGAGGAGACTTACTACGCTGGTTTGCATCATATGTCACAAATAGATCGCAAAGGGTTGTTATCAAGGGATTTCACTCAGCGACTACTGTAGTGTCGTCTGGCGTGCCCCAGGGCTCGATTTTGGGGCCCCTTTTATTCATTTTGTTTATTAACGATGTTGGAAATTGTTTCAAGCACTCAAAATACTTGCTCTATGCAGATGACCTAAAAATCTTTAGATCTGTAAGAAAATCTGCAGATTGTTCTCAGCTTCAAGAGGATTTAGACCGATTCTCTGAATATTGCAAGCAAAACAAACTTTACCTTAGTGTTCCAAAATGTTTAACAATATCATTCACAAAAAATAAAAACATTCTAAACTATAATTACCATCTTAATAATGTAACTCTTTCAAAAGTTCCCACCGTACGAGACCTTGGGGTACTACTAGATGACAAACTTCACCTTGATCAACATATTGACAACATTACCAAAAAGGCTTATCGTATGTACGGGTTTGTTATGAGATCAGCTACCGAATTTAAACGAGCAAGCACTTATTCTCATCTCTATAAAGCACTAGTTAGATCTCAACTCGAATATGCAGTGGTGGTGTGGAACCCTTTTTATAATAAATATGCGGAGATGCTAGAAAAAGTCCAGCGCAAATTCCTCAGATCCATACACTATAGATGCTTCCATAACTTCCCAACCTACAATAACCTACTAAATAAATACAGCCTATTGAGCCTGAAGTCTAGACGTTTATATTTAGAAATTATGTTTCTTTTCGACGTGTGTAACAACAGGTATAACTGTTCTGAGATTACTAATAAAATATGCTATTATGTCCCGAGAACTGTTATGAGACGGGAGGTGCGCGCACGTCCAGTTTTTGCTGTGTCCTCTTGCCGCACTAACGCTGGTTTGCGGGCGCCTCTGCGTCATATGTGTAAAGACTACAACAATTTCTGTTCAGGAACTACAGAATTAGATATATTTTCAATGTCAGCAAATAGATTTCGTTCTGCCCTGTTAAAGATACTTAAAGATATCGATTCTTAGTTGTTTTGTACTATAATGTTTGTATATTTACTCGCATGAAATGTTCACTAGTGTAATCATATGAATTGTATATGCTGTGGATAACGGTGTGAGTTTCACATTTGTATACCTTTAGTTATATCATTTACTCAGATGTAATGTGAAACTGTTTGTTTGTCCCAAATAAATAAATAAATAAATAAAACCTATCTTTCTTATCATTATTTCGCGGACATTGGTGTGGGTTACACGTTTACTTAGTCTATAAGTCTATTCTGTTTCATTTATAACATAATGTGTAACTGTTTTATGTCCCAATAAAGAAAAAATTAAAATTGAGAGTCTCGACAGCCGCAGAAGATAACAAAACTTTAGGAGAATGATCTCGGGTATATGGAGTCCCGTACCATGTTGTATCAAAATCAAACTTTGCTTTTTATAGACTAAATTGATTATATTAACGTTTACAAAAAACATTTAATATAAAAAACCCGGGTTTCTGAGATATTTTATAAAATCTATAAACTAGGCTAGGTCTATTTTGTTCGACCCTATCTATATACTATCAACGACATATACATATTTTTTTTTTGATCCGTTATACTCGGACAAATATTGTTGCTCTAAAACAGCGTAATCCACTATTGATATTAGTAATAATTACGTCAAATCGCAGCATAGCTGAGTTAACGAATCTGGGATACTAATAACTAAGCATTTTGTGCTTAGATATTAGTATCCCAGATTCGTTTCGTCCGGTAGATACGGGTGTTGCAAATTCTTATCACTTACATACAAACGATCAGTTGTGGTACGAATTAAAACTTGTTAAGGGGCCTCTTACAGTCCACTAGCGCCGCCAATCGAAAAAATGTCATAACTCGTAAATAGAATCAAAAATACAAAATGTGGTCTGTAATTACTGTAGAAAAGGCAATAACGTAATTTTATAACAAATTGTCAACACTTGAAATATAGCTGTTTAGCTAAATTTTTTTATTTGTAACAAAAACGGCCGTTTATGTTTAGAATGCACGATTTAGCTAAACAGCTATATTTCAAGTGTTGACAATGTGTTATAAAATTACGTTATTGCCTTTTCTACAGTAATGTGCGTCCGTCCAACTAGTCCAGCTGGTAAAAACTTGTCTACAACAAGGTGTGAAGTTTGTCGGGAACAGCTCAGACCACCTGACGGCGTTATCGAGCCTTCTGAGAGCGACGTGTCCCCACAGACAACGGCTCGCCTTCTCTCCTGCACCGCAAGTCCTGTCACCTGTACACTTGACGACCTTATGACTGCAACAGTGAGCGGGGTTCTCGTAGCTGAAGTTTGGGGCAAAAAAAAAGAAATAAAATAAATTTCCATCGACACGCTAAGAAGAAGAATGCATGTTTACAAAGATATAACAAATTAAAATTCGAGAGTGGGGGCTGCAGAGTAGAACCCCTGAACCACTACTCCGGTTGGTCGCGGGTTTTTTAGTTAGCAGTACAGACTCTATAGCCCAGCACATAAATTTGAAAATCTATTATAAATTGCTGAGCGGTAGCGAACGAAACTAACGAAAACGACCTGTCATATTTAATATATTTTCAACTTTATGTCCGGGGGATATATAGCTGAAAATGCCGTTTGGCTATAGGCCCTGGCCCTAAGGCTAAACGTCAAGCGTTTAACGTACACGCTCAGGAATCTATAAATAATAATAAAACATAAAACCCAACCTCATACAAGTTGAAAATTTATTAAAGACTACTGAGAGATAGCGACCGGTTGAAAAATCATTAACCAGTGTGTTTACAAAGGGATAATATAAATTGCATATCAAATAAATAATCGCCTATCAATACATACTCATCATTTACATATATTCTTTTTTACATCAAATAGCTTATTTCACTACAAATAAACTAAATGTTTAACAAAACTCAAACTGCAGATAATTCGAAATTATACATCAATATGACAATACTTTTTTCCTCATAATACAGTTAAATTTATTTTTGTACAAAAATACTACATACATAGCATAAATACTGATGCACAGCAAATTTTCCATATTTCATAGCAAAATAACTATCCCAGTCGCATATTAACCAGTAAGTACAACAAAACCTGTTCATCATTTTGTCTAAAATTTTCAAGAAGCCATGCTCGGCAAATTTAATGCTTATTATAACAAAAAAAAAAAAATCCGTCACATTGCATTATTTCTAAAAGCAGAACGAATTAACACTTTGACAGCGGAGCGTTTAGAGCACCGCTTGATACTGTACGCGGGCGATTTTATGCATAATTTTTAACATCATAGAAACATAACGGACAGGAGTACCTATATGGATAATTCTTTTTGTGTATGCAAAATCTACTATTGTATTTTATGGATAATTAATAAAAAAAAATTATATTATTTATGTCCATTTAACAAAAGTAATTAAAAATAAACATTTTTTTCAATAAAAAAAGTCATACAGACTCCTTAGGTCTTTCCAAATGTGATAATTTTTTAGTGTGTGGTATTTTTTGAAGCACTTATCATAACATAGCACGTTACAGTCAGGGAAGTGAAAAGCAGTCTCCTTACGTCCTTATTTTCCAGTTTGGTGTTTGATAGTGTCGGCGGATTTTTCTCGGTTGTCGCTGTCGATTATGGTGGACCTTTCGATATTTCTCTTGGTCGTGGACTAAAAACGTATAAAGGGTATATCTGCGTCTTCGTTTGTACCTCTACTAAGGCGATCCACATAGAAGTCGCTACGGATCTGTCGACGGAGGCTTTCTTGGCTGCGTTGAAGCGGTTTATGGCACGCCGTGGTCGATGTAATCGCGTTGTCTGTGATCAAGGGCGAAACTTTGTTGGTGCCAGTAACTACCTTGATAAGCTCATGCAGAATGCTTTAGAGTCCCAAGAAATAGAGTTTTCGTTCAGTCCTCCTGGAAGTCCCCATTTTAACGGACTTGCCGAAGCTCAAGTCGGTGAATCGCACCTCTCTCGTGATATAGGTCATTTTTTAACTCTGGAACCTTCTGACATGTCACATTTGTAAGGTTTTTCACCAGTGTGTATAAGAACATGACGTTTTAATGTATTTCTTTTTCTGAAACTCCTCCGACATATGTCACATTTGTAAGGTTTTTCACCAGTGTGTATAAGAACATGACGTGTTAAATGATTTCTTTTTCTGAAACTCCTCCGACATATGTCACATTTGTAAGGTTTTTCACCAGTGTGTATAAGAACATGACTTTTTAAAGTACTACTTTGACTAAAACTTTTCTGACATATGTCACATTTGTAAGGTTTTTCACCAGTGTGTATAAGAGCATGACGTTTTAAGTAACTACTTTCACTAAAACTCTTCTGACATATGTCACATTTGCAAGGTTTTTCACCAGTGTGTATAAGAACATGACGTTTTAAGCTACTACTTTCACTAAAACTCTTCCGACATATTTTACATTTGTAAGGTTTTTCACCAGTGTGTATAAGAAAATGACTTTTTAAATGACCACTTTGACTAAAACTCTTCTGACATATTTCACATTTGTAAGGTTTTTCACCAGTGTGTATACGAACATGGCTTTTTAAATTAAAACTATTACTAAAACTCTTTTGACATATGTCACATTTGTAAGGTTTTTCACCAGTGTGTATAAGAACATGACTTTTTAAAGTACTACTTTGACTAAAACTCTTCCGACATATGTCACATTTGTAAGGTTTTTCACCAGTGTGTATAAGAACATGACTTTTTAAAGTACTATTTTCACTAAAACTCTTTTGTCATATGTCGCATTTGTAAGGCTTTTCACCAGTGTGTATAAAAACATGACTTCTTAAATGACTTCTTTCTCTAAAACTCTTCTTACATATGTCACATTTGTAAGGTTTTTCACCAGTGTGTATAAAAACATGACTTTTTAAATGACTACTTTTATTAAAACTCTTCCGACATATTTCACATTTGTAAGGTTTTTCACCAGTGTGTATAAGAACATGACTTTTTAAGAAACTACTTCGACTAAAACTCTTCTGACATATGATACATTTGTAAGGTTTTTCACCAGTGTGTATAAGAACATGACTTTTTAAGATACTACTTCGACTAAAACTCTTCTGACATACGATACATTTGTAAGGTTTTTCACCAGTGTGTATACGAACATGACTTTTTAAGTTACTACTTACACTAAAACTCTTCTGACATATATCACATTTGTAAGGTTTTTCACCAGTGTGTGTGAGAACATGTTTTATTAAATAACCTTTTGTACTATAACTACGGTCGCATATATCGCAATCATATCTTTTTATTCGGTCATTCGCAGCTGTATCAGTATTATTCACAATATTACTAATAGATTGAGAATTTGTGACAAGCTTTGTGAATTTAGAAGGAGCTGCAGACTTGTGTTTCTCGGTGTTCCGGATAATTAGTAAGTCTGGCTGTTCAGTTTTCTTTTGCTGAAATGTTATTGTATCTTCTAGTCTTGTTAGTCGTACGTATAGCTGTGGTTTCTTCGCGTCGGACGCACCTGTGAAAATAAAGCTGGTAAGTAAGGAATGTTTCGGATCCACCGCATTCGCGGCGGCTCCTCTTTGAGGAGTGGCTGGAGAGGCGTCACAGCGACCTGACCTTTCGCCTGACACAGATCCTCACCGGACACGGATGTTTCGGGAGGTACCTATGTCGGATGAGGAAGGAAGAAACGTCTGGGTGTCACCATTGCGAGGATCGCCCGGAGGACACGGTGGAGCATACCGTGCAAGACTGCCCCGCTTGGGCAGAGCTCTCGTTTTTTTAGCGTGGTAAAATCATCAAATGAGTCCTCCCACCCACGGCCGAGTGGGAGGGACTGACAGACTCGTACTGACTAAAATCCACGGTGTCCTTCATTAGCCCTTTACGTTCCGGGGTCACGGTAATTCATTAGTCCCGCAACCCCGGCAGGCTTTGGCCTTCTAGAGGCGCCTCAAAGTGTGTCAGCATAATGACGGGGCCCCCTGTCATAATGCTGACACTTTGAAAATGACGGGGCCCCCCTCTAGAGGGCCAAAGCCTGTCGGGGTCGCGGGACTTATGATTTAGCGTGACCCCGGTACGTAAACGGCACCGTGGATTTTAGTCAGTACGAGTCCTCAGTCCTCAGACAGTCCCTCCCGCTCGGCCGTGGGTGGGAGGACTCATTTGATGATACTACCACTTTAAAAAAACAAAAAATAAAAAGGGGGCCCCGTCATTTTTGCTGACACTCTTTGAGGCGCGCGTGGAACACAACGCGCCGTCGATCCGGGCATGGTCCATGATCGGACAGCGAGTTGCACATTACTCGCTGCCCGCATGCCCGCGCCTACGGTGGCCGGAGATCGTCTGCCGACGTCCGTCGCCGTGGGCGTCTACCACTGCAGCTGGGGTGGAGGGAGGACGCTGTCCTCTCCCTCACGCGGCCCGCCTCCTCGTTCGCGAGCATGACTGCTTTGCAGATGGAGGCGACCGTTTCACACTCCGTCTCGCTCCGTAGCATAGCCTCGACCAATGCTGGGCGCGGGAGGTCTTCGCCTATCGCCGTCGTGAGGACACGGCGGTTCTCTGCCCAAGCGGCGCAATCCTGCACCGTACGCTCCACCGTGTTCTCTGGATATTTGTCCTACACTAGGAATTATTTATAATCGTATAGGAAATTTAATGTAATTTTTATCGTAAAAATACAGACAGATTTGCCTTCGACATTTTACAAACTTAAAAAACACGTTATTTAAGCCGCGAGCGATGTAAAAGGCGATATCTAACAATTGCTAGTGATATATACATGGATTTTCATTTTGAATACGTATACCTAATAAGCTGTACAATTTATGTTTTGAAACCTGATATACAGCTTAAATAATAAAAACATTCTAATATAATGCCTATTTAAAGCCAATAGCCGTACAATGGAATCCAAAAACTGCGTAGTAAAGCTACAAGATCTATAATACCCTCCAGATATACTATAGGCTGTTTAATATTTATCGCCATTTTTGAATAAACAGAAACAAAACATAATACAAATCAAACGATATTTGACAATATCTACAGTTGCTATAGTAATTTTACAGATCAAATAATGATGATTGTACTATAATATGCAGTATTTTCAAGCATATTATATTATTCTAATCTCAAAACCATAAACTTTCTTACCCGTTTTAGTTATATTTCTTACTTAATCTTGATTATACGAGTATTGCGGGCGCGTGAATTTTTTGATATAAAACTATTCACAATTTCACGACAAAATTAAATCGGCACGTCGAATCTACAAAATATTATCACACAGAAAGGCCAAGATCATTACTTAACTTATAATTTTGCATGAAATATTAGTCAGTCGCCATTTATTGTGTCTAAAATAGAAATGTTCAAGTTCACCTTACAAGAAATGATTCATTGCATAATTCGACAGGTCTGTTGGTCTAGTGGTTAGTGACCCTGACTGCTATGCCGGAGGTCGTGGGTTCGATTCCCACCCAGGACAAATGTTTGTGTGATGAGCACGATCATTTGTTCTGTGTCTGGGTGTAATTTATCTATAATATGTATGTATTTAGAAATATATAAGTATGTTTATCAGTTGTCTAGTACCCATAACACAAGCTCTGCTTAGCTTGGGACTAGATGGCGTTGTGTGATAGTTGTGGAATATTTATTTATTTATTGCTTTAAACGTAAAGACACAGCGCCTGGGACGGACAGGATTACATATTCTTTGATATTTCATTTATTAATTTATTACTGGGTGATAGATTCAGACAACAAAATAAAAATAATATGAAGTTCAATAAAAACAAAATAACAGTTTATGCTAGTGACGTCAAACTGTTTTTGATGAGTGTTCATTACACAAGTAGTCTCATCTAACGCTAACTATTGCTATCATCTGGGCATAAATTCAGACTCTGTGTCTAATAACTTACTGATGGAATAATCTAATACCACTTTTGAATCTCAGTTGAATTAATGAGAAGGAATAACACAGGCCTGCAAAATGAAGGTCATAACTTCCTCTCTGGAATTTGATAGCTGATTCTGGAGTATTTTGATGCGCTGATTACGAATATGTACTTAGTTTTTCTCCATCACCTCCTGATTTTTCAAAAAAGCTACAGATAGAAAATTGAGAAAAAAGACAAGTTTTCACTTAAAAAATTATATATTTAAAAAAGTACTTAATTTTTAACTTAAAAAACTATTAACACGTAATAACAACTTATTGCTGGGTTAAAATACACTTAAATTTTATTTGTGGAACCTGGTCCTTTTTTCCTGGAAGCTTCTGTTGTGCGATTTTCGCTTATATTTCCGGTTTGGATCATCACGCTTCAACAACCAACAATAGTCCGCCATCATGCTGACATTCCATCTTCCTTGATACCGGACTTCAAGCTCTTTTAAATCTTGGTGAAATCTTTCACCTTGTTCTTCGCTAACGGCTCCTAGATTTTCTGGGAAGTAATCAATGTGCGAATTCAGAAAATGAAGTTTAACGCTCATATTACAACCCATTACACCAAAATTCGTTATCATTTTGGCTACTATTTCTTTATAGTCCGAGCTTTTATTGTTCCCCAAAAAGTTTTTTACCACTTCCTTAAATGATTTCCACGCTTGTAACTCGACATCATTGAGTTTTTGATCAAATTTTTCCTCCGACATCAATTTTCTTATACCAGGGCCGACAAAAATTCCTTCTTTTAACTTAGCATCTGATAAAGATGGAAAAACTGAATGCAGATATTTGAAACCTTCCCCATCTTTATTTAAAGCCTTCACAAACTGCTTCATTATACCCAATTTGATGTGTAAAGGCGGCAGTAAAACTTTTTCTCTGGGAACCAAACTCTGTTTAAGCACGTTTTTGATTCCTGGGGTTAGTTCAGTTCTTGGAGGCCATTCCTTTTTGGTCCAATGATGTTGTTTATCCCGGCTATCCCATTCGCAAAGAAAGCACGGGTATTTTGTATAACCACCTTGTTGGCCGAGTAGCATGCTTATGATTTTCAAGTCTCCACACACCATCCAGCCGTGATGTTCGTAAGCTATAGTAGCTAAAAGCTTTTCCAAATTTTCATAACATTCCTTTAAATGGACAGAATGTGCAACAGGTAGTGAGGCATATGTATTCCCATTATGTAGAAGGACTGCTTTTAAACTTCTTTTTGAGGAGTCAATAAACAATCTCCACTCCTTAGGATTGTATTCAATGTCGAACATTTTCATCAAGCCAGGAATATCTTTACAGTACACCAAATCATGATCTTCAGCGAAGAATGGAAGGAAATCTTTTTCTCTGTGACGGTACCATGAAAATGAAGTACCAGGTGCAAGCATATTTCTTTCTTTTAATCGTGATCCGAGGAGCTCAGCTGCATCTTTGGGGAGATTCAAATCTCTTGTCAAGTCGTTTAAATCTGACTGTGAAAAGAGCTGACACTCGTTAGAATCTACTTGAAATACAGGATCAGATTGGGATGCATTCTGTTCATTTGTATCATTAGCAGAATCTTCAATTTGTATAGCTGGATACGGGGGCTGCACCATTTCTGAATCTCCGAAAACTGCAGGCATAACTGATGACACATTTGGATAGCTTATGTCACTTTTATTACCCGACTGCGCCAGAAGGAGGGTTATGTTTTTCGAGTGTATGTATGTATGTATGTATGTGGGTTTATTTCTTTGGCACGCTCTGCAGCCTAAACGGCTTGATGGATTTTAACTTGAGAGGTGTCGTTAGATTCGTCTTTAACGTGAGTGTCACTGGGTACATAAAACTGGCCAAGTGCGAGTCGAACTCGCGTGCAAAGGGTTCCGAACTAAAAAAAAAATTATAAATCTCTTGCATTCTATCAAGTGGGGTATCAAAATAAAGGATTATCAAAATGGTTTACCAAAATATATGTAACTTATATGTTTCAATTTAATTAAGAGTGATAAATGCTAAAAACAACAAAATATTTTAAAACAAAAACCTAAGATAATAAATATACCAATATTGCCGAGCTGTTTGTTGTTGTCCCTGTGTGTGAGTAGACAACATTTATATACCCTGGGCAACTGACAACAAGCGTGCGGCATGTGCGCAGCAATATTAATAACATAAGCTGGGAGTAGCTCCACCCGGTGAAGGCGGTAACAGTTTATCTGCCTAAAACTCCCATTAAACTCATTAATGCCTTATGTTTAGTTGTTGTGTATTTTGGATCTTCCTATTTGGCTCTGCCATCCCGCTAATGCAGGGAGACAGCCATCTAGCGAACGTTTGAGTTTTCAACGATTACGAGAATTTCAATGAAATTCCCGTAAGCGATAAATTCATTCTATGCAAAAACTAAAAATAGTAAAATAAAAAAATTATTAAGGAGGAGGCATCAGACACAGTGTACACGATGACTCAGCAGTAGTTAACTCAACATCATTGTCGTCATGTGAACATTTGATGCCTCCGACTGCGTTTGTGACAATTGTCCACTACGATCGCTTAAAAACCAAAAAAAATATTTCTTAGCTTGTTTTTATCTTTCCAGTTATTTCGCATTTTTTCAGGCAGTCGGGTTTTTTGTTTTTTTAATAATTTTTAGAATTGTATCCAATTATGTCACAACAACAAAAGTAGCAATCTTCAACATGGTTGTTAGGCTCTCTCCATAGCATGGGCGAAACGATTTTGAAGCTATTTTTCTGTCCTTTTGACCACTTGCGAAGTACAAGTAAACAAGTCGAACAAACTTTTTGAGGTGTCCAAGTTTTGTCTTGGTTACTTATAGAATGTCCAAAATAACTTTTGTAAATATTTTTCACATAGTCTGTAATGTTGTTTCGTTGTTTTATCACCATGAATTTCCCGCAAATATAACAAAAACAATTCGAAGAGTTTAAACAACTTCGCGACGACATTTTAAAGTTTAGGTTGCAAGATGCGCACTTCGACTGTTAGTTTTCTAATTCAGAGTAGGTACTTATACAAAAAAAAACCTTTTGTTTTCTTCATTATACCCTTTTTGAACAACATTAACAACAATTAGGCAATATCACCTAAACATCGTGTATTAATGAGCTCATTACTAAATGAAGCCAAAATGACCCGTTTTCGAAATGGTTAATGCGAATTACTTACACTTATTATGTAGTAATTAACAAATTACTGATTTGCATTCATTTCTATGTCGTCTTAAACTAATTAAATGCAATAAAAATTAAGCTGAAGTAATTAAGTGACGTTTTATAGATTTTAAAATGTATGCGCTCAGACATTTTTAGTTAAAATCTTAAATATTCAATATCAAAGAATCCTGACGTGATAGAATTTTTTTATTATTTTTCTCGTAATCAGCAACGAAAACGTTAATCAGATCTCAGAGAGGAAAACCATTGCAGACCTGTGTAATAGATAGATAGATAAAAGATTTATTCAGTGCAATAGAGACACAAAAACCAACAGGTACATAAAAGGATACAAGTAAAACAAAAAAAAAGTGACAGATAACAAAAAAAAAAAGGTGTGATAGCTACAGAGGTTAACATAATTCAGACGTGACATTAATGTGCGGTGTGTCTCAGAATTGCACTAAATGGGTATCCAGCTCAGCATGTGTCAGGTTAATACCTGACGCTGATATTCTGCTGGATCCCTGTAGTGACATACGGACGCAAAGCGCGCGCGACCACACAGTCCAAGCGCTCGCATCATAAAATGATCAAATTAATTTTTATATAATTATTATTATTTATTATTATTTCATTTATTTCAGGCATCAGAGGCCCATATAAAATACAATACAAAAAATAAATATAAACAATATACTAATACATATGACAATAACTTAAACTACTGCACACGAAGTGACGGTGTCGTGTTACACTGCGCGGTGTCGCGTAGCCTGCCGCGAAAACGTCGGTAGACTACTCCCTTCGGCCAAAACTCTTCCTTGAGGTACGTGTCGAGATGCTGTATTGGGACCCGCACCACAAATGAGTTGAAGCTGGTAATATTATGCGGCTCCAACTTCACGACCCTCAAGGTCCAGTTGGTCTTCAGTTTTACATACTCCACGATCTCCTCAACCTTCGTGGAGTGATGTAGTCGGGACACATACAGCAACGTCGTAGGTATCGCTGGACGTAGCAGCATATTTGGTCCTGTCAGTCCAGTACCGCATTGATTGCGACAAGTAGGCTTCTTCTTCTTCTTCTGAACTTTGATGAAGCCATCCTCATCACACACTTGCTTCACTGAACAGGGCTGGGTTGGATTGCTACGAAGGATTTCATAGCGACGGTTCTGCTTTCCCCCTTTAGCTGGTTTGTTTGAGGCAGCAATTGCGGCGTAAGCTAGTTTGGGGTTCAACATAGCTACGCGAGTCGTGTTCTCTGCAGAGGGGCAGGGGGCAGCGGGGCTCGGTGCATCGCCCTCAATATTTGCAATCGCCGACGAATCCAATTTCGCCGATGCAAAATTCTTGTCTACGTTGACTCCGTCATTTGACCTACTTTCCGAAACAGTACTGCGTAGCAACACCATCTCAGCACGCAGTTCTTGGATGGTATCTTCTGACTTCTCCAACTTACACTGCACTTCGGCCAGGCTTGACTTGAGAGATGTAATATCCTTCAGGAGCCTGGTGACATCTACGTGATCGAATGTGACGGGCGGTAACTTATGAAGCTCTTTCGCTACGAAAGTCGGCACGTCGTCGGGGTCGGTCACCTTTAAAAAGGTGATGATGTCTTGGATACTCTTTTCTGTACCATCTCTCCTCCGAGATGGCATTTCACTGAGCTTCCCAGTCGTCTGGAACAGTAACATCTTGCCTCTGCTAATCTCATCTCCTTTGAAGCTCGACTTGCATATCTGCATGATGCTCACCTCGTCCATAGTATCGATGGCATTCTGTATAAATGTCAACAGCTCGTTTGCGATAAGTTGTTGCGAACTCATTGCGAAATATCAGGCAGCAGCTCAAGCCGCGCACTGTGCGTACAACTGTTACAACACGTCCGTATTCGAGCGCGCATCGCACTGCACTGTAATAATACTAGCTGTACCCTGCCACGCTTGGCTGTGGCACATTGTGATTGAATGGTTGAGAAGATATGTGACTGATGCAAAAAATAGATATAAACAATCCTTGATGCGGATTATATATCATGCTCAAATTTCAGCTCAATCGGTGCAGAACTTTTAGTTTTTGAAGCGTACACAAACCAACATAACATTTTTATATATATAGATTATTATTGTATACTGAGATCTAAACAAAATGCTTGTGCTTACCTTTAATTCAGATGCATTTTTTTGTATTGTATTGTTAAGGGCTCCCTTTTCCGCATTTGGACTCGTAGGTGGTCCGTTATGCGTGAGGTGGGACGGTTGGCTATGTGAGCCAACCCAGCTCCTTCCAGAAGCTCAGAAGTCTCCTGGAACGTTCACAGGCTTCTTGGAGCGACCTTGGAGTGCCAAGGTTTTGTGCCCGTTGGTTAGCAACGCCTTCGCATTCCAGGATTACGTGGGTTGCCGTTTCATCCGCGTTCAGGCAGCCCCTGCACAACGGGCTGTCTGTCGCGTTGATAGTAAACAGATGTTTGATGAGTGGGCAGTGACCGGTAAGCATACCCACCACAACTCGTAATTCTGTTCGTTGGAGGCTGAGAAGTCTGCTGGTCAGTCGCGGTGTTAGTGCAGGTACCGCTTCTCTAGACTGTCTGCAGTCGGTTGTAGATGCCCATCTGGCATTATGTTTTGTTTGGGTTTGCAAACGTATCCAGGTCCTGAGTTGACCGGATGGGATTGGCAAAAAGGGTGTGGGGCCGGCCACATCCACACCCGAGCCTCTCCTTGCAAGTTCGTCTGCTGCATCGTTACCCAATGATCCGCTATGTCCTTTAATCCATTGCAAAATGACCCTGTTGCGGTTCGAAATTTTTTGCAATGCTAAATGACATTCATAACTTAGGCTGGACGACATAATATTGCCGTTCAGCGCCGTTAGTACAGCCATACTATCGGAGAGAATTCTTATCCCGTAGTTAGATATGTTCCTTTCCATGACTGCGATGGCAGCTTGGGTGATTGCTACACATTCACATTGGAATATAGAGCTATGTTCCCCTAGCGGTAGAGATATTTTTATGTTGAGATCCATTGAGAATACACCAGCACCTGTACCGGTTGTGGTTTTAGAGCCGTCCGTGTAAATACGGACTTCGTTGGCTCCTGATTGATCTCGCTCGGTCTCTGATAGTTGAATTCGATAGAGCTTATCGAACACGTGAGTTTTGGGGATTCTATCACAGGGCGCTTCAATGTATGGTACATCGTTTAGCGCTCTTTCCCATATTATGGTGTGATTGCCCCTTTGGTTTTTCCACTGGCCTCCTGTTGGATAAAGAGGTCCAGTGGCGGCAGACCAAGCATTATCTCCAGGGCATTAGTTGGTGTTGTTCGCATGCATCCTGTGGTGGCTGAGCAGGCCAACCTCTGGAATGTCTGCAGTTTTTTACGGGTGGTTATTAGTTCAGTTCTGGGCCACCAAACTACCGCTCCGTAGGTAATTATTGGTCTAATAACGGTCTTATAGAGCCATAGTGTTATTTTCGGCGAAAGGCCCCAGGAATTCCCCAGAAGTCTTCTACATTGCCAAAATGTTATGCTTGCTTTGTCAATCTTGTGGTCCAAGTGTTTGTTCCATAACAGTTTGCTGTCAATGATGATACCCAGATATTTGACCTCATTAGTTAGGGACAGCTCGGTGCCAAACAGTTTAGGTAGTTGTAAACAGCCAAGATTGCGTTTGTGAGTGAACATGATAAGTTCCGTTTTTGACGAGTTCACTGATAGTTCGTGCTTCAAACAACATTATTCGACGATCTTCAGAGCCTGTTTTGCCAGATTGCACAGCACATTCTCAAAAGGTCCCGTTATGAGAATGGCTAGATCGTCCGCATAGCCTACCGTATAGTACCCATGTTCAGTGAGTCTTCATTCAGATGCATGCAATGCTATTGAATTTTCAAATGAAGTGTATTAAAAATGTATTAGAGTGTATTCGGTTGGTTTGCCTAATAAATAAATAACATAAAATAATCAATCAGCATGTAAGCCAGGATATTATTTTATCAATAATTTTTAATGTGTTAATATTTGAATGTTGTAGTTGTCAGTTGGCTACATAAAATTTCAATAAAAAATATTAAATACAAGAAACATACCACTTTGAAGTTCCTGCTCTGGTTCAATACTCTCATTCTCTTCCTCACAATCATCTTGTAATTCTTCTTTGATATCATGATGTTCCTGCTCTGGTTCAATACTCTCATTCTCTTCCTCACAATCATCGTGTAATTCTTCTTTAATATCATGATGTTCCTCCTCGGGTTCAGTACTCTCACAATCATCTTGTGATTCTTCTACAATATCATCGCTTTCAGATTGACATTCATCAAGTACACAGTTAACATGCACTGTTGGAGTTATAATAAACCCATTGAATAACTCCCTCTCATCTTGGTTTATTCTTGATTTTGTCTGTAAACAGTTTCATGAGATGTTTCAGTTTGTAGTTTAGTCAAATCCTGATCGTTGTCACTACAAGCTATCCAAACGTTTACTTTACTTTTGACAGCTACATGAGAAATCACCATTTTTCACACAAGTGAGCTTTGATGAAATGAAAGGTAAAAGAAACATACTCCTTAATCACTTGTATTTTCCTTATTCATAACCCAATAACAATGTTACTCTCATGTGTAATGTTGTTATTGTTTTGTTTTAATAAAGTTATGTTCAATATTCAACAATGATCAACGAAATATTTTTAAAAGATATTTTATGCATTAATGCATGTGTCTTGATTACAAAGTTTTTCTAGCAATGGAAAAATCTTTCAATGATCAACTCCCGAAAAATTGAGTTTAAGGGCTCTTATACAATGTCTGTACAATATAAGGGAGATAATTTGTTCAATTCTGTCAATAAAAGTATTGTACTTATGTAGTCGGAAACCAACCACGTTTAAATGGTAGCCATTTTTGTTTTTAAATTGTTTTGTATGAACCATGCAAACTAAAAGTACTGCAACTTTGAGATCTTAATAAAAAGATCATATAAAATATAAATGTGCTTCAGCAGCATTTCCTGGGTACCGGCTGGCTCAAAATAAACATATTGTTGCATCCAAAACTATGTCAGAACAATATCTCCTAACAAGCGACATAGAATTGAGTTTTTGGTATCATTATTTAGATAAACTCAGCTTCTGTTAGACAAGTAGATAATAAACTTGTTTTAGGTGGATTTTGTAGCAACCATCATTCAATGAAAAAACAAGGTAATTTGATTTAACCCTTAATTTAAAAATGATGATGCAGAACTTATATAATTATATCATCATAAACTCTTATCAATAATGTTTTCACCTACATTAATATCAATGCTAAGACTCACATGCTACATACAAATAAAAGTTCAGAGATTTATTACTCAAGAGAGCCACACATAATACTTTAGTAACAAGTGCCACAGAACAAAAGTCAAAGCCCACCTCATCATCCTCATTCAACATCTGAGTGAACAGCTTCTCTGCTTCCAGACATTTCCTCTGCAATTGACAGCATTGCTTTAGTCTAGTGTAGCAGAAGACACAAGCGAGCATCGGTCTACTGTCTTCAGTTACAAACTGCAACAAAAGTATTGTTTATTTAATTTATTGTGTACATGAATTACTTTGGTCAGTGGGTAGCCTTAGGGGCGGACTTTCCGTTTGATTATAGAATGGTTTTCAATAAATCTTGCTTAAAAGATGCGTATCTTCAAAAGTTTCATTCTTCTCGCTTGCTTGACAATAACACAGTACTCGTGCTTGAATTGTGTATAAAATCATTTACTTACTGGAATGTCAGTCAGCTTCTCAAACAGTTGTTGCAGTTCCACATTGCTAACCATAAACATACGAACATCTTCCACTAAACATATTCTACACATTTGCAGCTTTTCTACTTTCATATCGTAAACTGATTTATTGAATTTGTTATTAAAAATACAGGTGTTAACAACAAATTATTCAATTTTTGTCAAAAGAAAGAAAGACCAAAGAAGTATCTGAAAACCTGAACACTGGCAATGACAGTACTATCCTGTCGAGCTGTCATCTGTCACTGTCATAATAATAGGGATGCTATCTGAAATCCGTTAATCAGATATATGTTTCATTTACCGTAAAAACGGTTAATTGTAATCTAGTTCTGAATCGGATGTGATTAGATTATTGAATGGATCTGGATAAAAATTCAAAATGGATACAATTCATTCTTTGAGTTTGCTTCACATTAACAAAGTACTCGTTCTTGAATTATTTACAAAAATGTCCAGTTTTAAAATGTTAGTTGTGAGTTGAGCCTTTGGCTTCAATTCTTAGTAGGCCACTAAGAATTGAAGCCAAAGGCTCAACTCACACCAAAAGAGCGGCGAAGGGAAACGAAGCGGAGCGCAGTTTCAGTGTCATATGAATTTTAACTTTATTTTCATTAAAATAAAATTTATTATCGCATGAGAAACTCGAACGAGTCGCGAGAATGCCCGCGGATCCGCGGGCATTCCCGCGACTCTTTCGAGAATGAGTGCGATAATAAGAATGAGTATTATAGTAATGAAAATAAAGTTTAAAATCATATGACACTGAAACTGCGCTCCGCTTCGTTGCCCTTCGCCGCTCTTTTGGTGTGAGTTGAGCCAAAAACACGGGGTAAATATTTCCCGCGTCGTTCGATTCCTAATCGTCCGGGTCTAGTTGAAAACCAGCGTCGAGTACTTAGCTGCTCGGCAAATTGCTGAACTGGACCCATTTGGCGTAGCCGTGGGACACACAATCGTTGTTGTAAAATTTTATCGTCTTCCACTGCGAACGCTGGGATCCTCTAATTAAACTCCATTTCACTTCTATTCACCTTTTATTCATTCACATATTAGGTACATTACTCAATATAAAAAAAAACCCGACTATAAAAACATATCTGTACTTTCCTACACACTTTTCTTCAGACACTCAACTTACCATTTTGTTTTCTGACACCTTTCTTTATTTCAAACGAATTTCCAGAACAAACCATAAAGTTATAAACAGCCAGTTACAAACTATATAAAATTCCCTAAGGCCATATCTATAACATCCCCTCTGAATTTTATATTTGTTACAATTAGAACAACAACTTATAAATAACTCCCATCAACTCATTTAAAAACCCAACTTAATTAAACCCACCCAACTTAACTAAAAACTACAAACAAACTTTTGAATTAATTAATCTAAAAACCTTACATCACTAACTTAAAACAAAATTTCAAATTAATTCCCAAACAACCTTATCTTCTAATAAATCTTCAAATACAACACATAACTCTTCACATTAAAGAATGTCCTTTACTTATCACTCACTAAGCATTGTCTTAATCTCAAGAACTTTGTCCTGTCCAGTGGTTTAGTTAATATATCAGCCAAATTATTTTTAGTCGAACAATAATGTATTTCCAACAAATTTTTATCTATCTTCTCCATAATAAAATGATATTTTAACATCAATATGTTTGCTCCTTCTATTTAAAATTCCATTTTTAATCAATACTATTGCGGATTGATTATCAACAAACAACTGCGTTTTCGGTAATTTATTTGTCAACTCGTAGATCAGACTTTGAATGTACAGTAGATCTTTTATACATTCGGCAGCAGAAATGTATTCAGCCTCAGTACTTGAAAGAGCAGTGACTGACTGCTTGCGTGAACACCAATGAATTGGACCACCACCATAAAATACTACAAAGCCAGTCGTACTTTTCCTAGTGTCCGGGTCACCTGCGAAGTCTGCATCACAGTAAGCTTTTAAACTTGAATCGTTCCCACGAACATACTGTATACCACTACTAATTGAATTTTTAATATATCTAAAAATATTTTTAATATTTCCAAAATCATTCATATTAGGATTTTTCTGATGTCTACTGCAATAACCTACATGGAACGCTAGGTCCAATCTTGTTTTATTTACTAAATACAATAGAGAACCAATTAACTGACGATATTAATGTACATCATCAATTCCACCTTTCCCCTCTAAGGTAAGCGTGCTGGGCCCATAACCCGTTGTTGTAAAATTTTATCGTCTTCCACTGCGAACGCTGGGATGCTCTAATTAAACTCCATTTCACTTCTATTCACCTTTTATTCATTCACATATTAGGTACATTACTCAATATAAAAATAAACCCGACTATAAAAACATATCTGTACTTTCTTACACACTTTTCTTCAGACACTCAACTTACCATTTTGTTTTCTGACACCTTTCTTTATTTCAAACGAATTTCCAGAACAAACCATAAAGTTATAAACAGCCAGTTACAAACTATATAAAATTCCCTAAGGCCATATCTATAACAACAATGTTATATTATTTGTTATTTCGTTGTTGCTTTTTTAACTTTTTATTTTATTTTCTGTTCTTCTATTTGTTTATGTCGTGTGTTCCGGCAACGGTTTACCCAAATAAACGTTTTTTCTTTCTTTCTTTAAGTAAAACAAGTGAACATCTCCTTCGATCAATAATAGCTCTATAATTGATCGAAGAATATCTCCAATGAAAACATTTAAACGTGCGCGTGGCGCTCACTAACACATTTATAAAAAAGTGGCTTCACTTAAAACGTTTCGTTTTGTTTCGAACACGGAATCTGGACGTTTTTAATCTAAGTGTATATCATTTACTTACCTACCTACTGGAACTCTCAGCTTCTCAATTATTTGTTTCAGTTCCACATTGGTAATTCGTAGTGGTAGCCCGCGACATCAAAATTTTCTTGTGTTATTTGCAATTCGCATATCAGTGACAATTTGTAAATCGATCAAAATATGATTCGCGATAATTACAAGTATTATCAAAAATATAAGAATGGGATTCTGGAACTGGTCCTGATCCTGAAGCCCGGGCGCCCTGCGGACTCTTCATCCACATTCCGGCCCATCGTGCTGCTCGACGAGGTGGGCAAGCTCTTTAAAAGAGTAATTGCAAACCACCTCGTCGGGAACCTGAATCGGGTGGACCCGGACCTTGCGGAGAGCCAGTTTGGCTTCCGCAGAGGGCGCTCGATGGCGGACGCCATCATGCGCGTGAGAGCCCTCACGACGGGGGATGCGGTATCCCGGGGCAGGGTCGTCTTGGCGGTGTCCTTGGACATCACCCTGCCCTGGAGTTGCATCAGGGAGGCTCACCGGGTGCCGACCTACCTCCGTCGTATAGTCGAGGACTACCTGACGGACAGAGCCGTCATCTACTCCGGTCACCGGGGAGAATGGAACCGGCGAGAGATGTCGTGCAGTGTTCCACAGGGATCGGTCTTGGGGTCGCTCCTGTGGAATATCGGTTACGACTAGGTGCTGCGACGACACGCTCGTCCTGGCGGAGGGAGAGTCGCACCAGGCGGCGACCGTCCTGGCGATGCAGGCGGTAGCGACAGTCGCTTATAGGATCCGGCAGTTGGGACTCGACGTGGCGCTGCTCAAAACAGAGGCCATGTGCTTTCATGGCCGTCTGAACGCGCTGCGGTCAGTCCCACATAACGGTGGAGGGGGTTCGTATCGGCGTCGGGAGGACGATGAAGTACCTGGGACTCGTCCTCGACAGCCGGTGGAACTTTAGGGAGCACTTCCTACGTTTGGCCACTAAGCTGAATGTCCATGTTTTTATTATAGTCTTACGACACAAAAAAGTGTTAATAAATTGTGAAGTCAGTGTGGAAATGTTGCAATATTTTTTTACTTGTAGGTTCCTTCATTACAATTTGGCATACCTACCATAATTAAATTACTTTACTTTTGCATTCAAAATAATATTGAAATAAAATTAAAATGAAATGATATTTATATATGAGAAGGTGAGAAGAAAAAAACACTTTTACATGGAGTAGAGTTGGAGCCCCATGCAACTCATCCACTTCGAAACTGAGCCAAGGGACAGACCCTTAAAAAGAAAGATAAGGTGTTACTTGCACTTACACATTTGTTTGTCCACTTCGTTGCATGGGGACCAGGTCCACCTTCTCTATTTACGGCAATCATTTCCATCTAAATTTTTAGTTATTAATAGTTGTCTTTTTTATGTTTTTTTTTAATTATTTTAATCATTTTGAATAGTCTAGCAAAGTACAAGACCGCTCAGGTGCAGGTGTTTAAAAACATACCACCTTGAACTTATGCAAGCCTGGTACTTTATTTGGTAACATTATTTCAGTTTCTGAGCTTGTAGCTTTCTTTGCGGACGGTGAGCTACCCATTACTCCCATGGTCCAGTTGCCCCCTAATAAAAAAATAAGGTGCAACCGGTTCCCATGAACCTTTTTGTATGTGCCATAAATATTAGTCGAGTATACCTAGGGAAAAATAAATTGCCGCGGTCCATCCAAGTGAACCACGAGAAAAATTATTGCCCATAGTACACCCAGGTGATGATATTATGAGAGTTGTGAGTGGTTTTTTGTTCACTCGACACTGCGAGAATTGATTACTCGTACGCCAGAAGCTCAGCTCGCCGTTGCAGTCTACACGACACATAATAGCTGGTGATCTTTCGAGTTGTCGCGATGTGGAGGTACGTGTATTAATAAAAATAAAGTCTATGAGCATAATATTATGTGAAGAATTGGAAAAAATACCTATAAAACAAAGTAATGTTCAAAAATAGCGACAAAAAAGGTTTTTATTTGGAGATAAGATGGCTAAAAGATCTTTAGTAAAATACATTAGATCTTTCCGTAGCCATCTTGAATTCGATAAACGCTCGTACGTAGGCGCAGCACACAAAAACAGAGGACACAATTATCCAGCTGGCACTAGCGAGTTACTGCCGAACGCGTCCAAAAGATGCGAGGTGAGGAGGCGAGTGAAACCAACTGTTTTGAACGGCTAGTTCTTTTTTTTATGAAAAATACTTTGCAATGGAATGAAAGCTTTCTTTAAGAACCTGAGAGGTGTAAGAAAAAATAATTCTTATATAGTCATAATTGTTTTATCTGCGTATTTATTTTTGTAATAAAAAAAACGAGTAGTAGTAAGTTTTAACAAGTTTTTACATTGCTGAATTTTAAAATGGTAATAGGTTATTTACATTCAATAACAAGTTATCGATCGATTATCCTGGCCAGGAATCGAACCCGCTGATTTTGTAAAAACAAACAGGTCAGTACCTACCTGTTCGATTTCTGGCCAGGGCCATAGATTGTATAAAATGCAATAATGTAGTTTTAGTTTTCGTCAAAATCGGCGACACTCTTTTTGCAGTATTTTTCGAAATATTTCATTATTTCGGACAAATCCATCAACGCCCAGTTGAAAAATTCACCCTGTATATCGCGTATTAGTATATATTTTACTTACAATCATTAAGAAATTAAGTAATTTTAATTAAATCGAAGATTTTAAACTTATTCGGTGACCCGGATATCAGACTTAGAGGAATGACGTAGGTAGTAGTAAAAATAATTCAAGGTAGTCATGTACTTTCGTAATACACACATCAAAAGTGTCTAGGGATCAAGCATTTTTATGCGGATTTCTTGAGATTGAGATGTGGCTTTGTAATAAATTTATGATTTTATAAATTTATATGGATCCTTTTTGGTGCATTTCATAATTTGAATCAGGAACTGTGAATCAAATTCGAGTAAAAGATGAAAATCAGCTGTCAATATTTTCCCTATAAAAACATACAACGCATTGAAGACATTATTAGTGCTACTGTTTCCCTACTACTGATTAAAACCAACGTTATTATGGAGCGGCGACGTCATTTAAGCAGGGAAGAAATGCTCTGAGCCGTGGGAATGATAGAAGCTGGTTCCCGGCAACGTACTGTGGCTTTAGCTCTGAATACAAGTCAGAGTATTATCAGTCGACTTTGGACACGTTACCGAAGCACTGGTACCGTGGCTGAGCGCCATGGAGGACGGTATCACTGCACCACACGGAGACAAGACCGATACATTCAAATCTTAACTCGAAGAGCTCCAACAATAACCGCCATGATGTTAGCCGTGAGGCTTCATCACTCTTCAGGGAACTTAATTAGCGACCAAACAGTCAGAAACCGCTTGCATGAAGTGGACCTTCATTCCCGAAGACCGCTACGGGTACCACCTATAGCAATGCACAATCGTAGGATTCGATATCAATGGGCTCTTGAACACAAAAATTGGGCAGAAGAACAATGGCGTTTCGTGTGCTTTTCTGATGAGTCTCGTTTTGGTATGAGACCGGATACAAGACGTATACGACACTGGAGAAGCCCTGGACGACAACAGCGATTAAAATCCTGCCAGGAAGTCCATCCTTATATTGGTGGAACCATCATGGTATGGGCGGGTATTTGGATCGGCGGAAGAACTGAGTTGATTTGGATCAGAGGCAACCTCAACGCTCAAATTTATGCTGAGACGATTGTATCAGACGTCATCGTTCCTCTACAAGTGCAAATCGGTCCCTTATTTCAGTTAATGCATGATAATGCACGACCGCACACCGCAAGAGTTGTAAGACAGACTCTCGCCGCAGCTAACATCAATGTCCTGCCCTGGCCTGCTCAGTCGCCAGACTTGAATCCGATTGAGCATGCATGGGATATGCTACAGAGAAGAGCTCTGCCGAATATGGAGGGTATCCAGTCGCAAGAAGACCTTTTTTTGTTGTTGCAACGAACATGGGCGGCCATTCCACAGCGTGATTTGGATGAACTCATTTTGAGTATGCCAAACCGATGTTCTTGTGTTGTTAGTGTTCGCGGTAGAAACACGGATTATTTATTAATTGTTTAAGTTACCCAATAAAATTTGGGGAATTTTTAACTGCACCTCTATTTAGAAATTTAAGCAAACAAAATATCTCCACTAATAACCTACTGCATATCAAATAAATTACTGTACTACAAATTAACTACTTGATTACCTAAACATGTTGTACTAAAAAATGTTTAAAATTCATCGAAATCTGATGGCTTTTTTTATCTAATTTACAGCAAAAATCTAGCTGAAACCACAGATATACGCATTTTGAAACAATATTACTCACCGTAAAACAAAAATACTGATTTGCACACAAATTATTAAATTAAAATAACTATCCCAGTCGCATATTAACCAGTAAGTACACGCTGGCACCCCGACTCGGACAATTTAGGTTAGAAGAGGATGGCGGGGTCTGAAAGACCCCGCCATCCTCTTCGTGGTTATTTTTTTTTAAACCACCCAGAAGTAGGAGCCCCGCGAAGCGGGGCTCCGTCGACATGCTGGGAAGCGTGGACGCCCCGCGAAAGCAAGACCCTCTTTAATAGTTCAATAAATTACTGGTATGTGGTAATTAATAAATAATAAGACGACTGTGACTAATAAAATGCTGTTTTATTTAGAAAAACTGCTTAATAGGTGATGGATTCCAAAAAAAATGATTCAATATTTTGTTGCACTCGAAGAATTATTAGATTTACTTTTAGTTAACAGATAGTCATTCAGTAAAACAGTTAAGCTTTAAAGATCTAACAGTAAAGTATAATTTATTCATTTGATGAGCAAATTTAGTGTGCGATTCAGTATTTTTGGTGGTAATTTCGAATATTTTGATTGAAAAAAGGGAATTTACAGTTAAAGTATTAAATACCACCCATAAAATTTTAAAGAAAAATGTTATTTCAGTCTTTTTTTCGAACTTTTGTGTTAGTGGTTCAAATGTCAAAAATCCCTTTATTAGGAAAATGGCAAATTTCTTTATTAATGCAAAGGTGACTTGGTTTATCGTTACTGTGACAAACGAAAACACTTTATTTGATGAATCCTTAAAAAATTTTTTAATTAATATCAATCAGGAGAAAAGTTATTGCAAAAATACAGGCTGTTTGTCTGAAGACCGTTAACCTTGAAACCATAGGTAGTTGATTTAATTATAAAAATGTTTGTCTGAATTTAAAAATAAATAAAAGAATTTTTCTTTAAAAAAATCAAAAACGTTTCTGTCCTACACCGTCCGTTAATTCATGGATACTATGCGCCCGAGTTGCGTATTCACTGCAAAGGGCGTTAACCTGCCGCACTAGCCGTCCGTTTAACTACATACCTACATAAGTTTTAACTAACTACATCATTGTAATAAAATACAGGTAACCTGTGATGTAACTAACTTCCCTTCATACTTTTCCTGGCTTAGGACAGGCAAAAATACCTACCTTTGTTGCGTGACGAGTCCAGATGTAAGTTAGATTTAACAACAAAGAAAATTTTAAAAAATACTGGGTAGGTATTTTTGGCGTATTTAAAAGTTAGTATCGTCGCACACGGGCCACTGGCCACAACCACAAAACGAGAGAAGCTGAAGCGCGCGGCAGCCACTTGAATGTATGAAAACTACAAGAAATATGCCGATTGCCGGTGGCGGCGTTTTGTGGTTGTGGCCAGTGGCCCGTGTGCGGGAGCCCTTAATCACATTTTTATTTACAGTTTAATTAAAAATTACTTACTGGTTTTATTTACACTGATTGAATTTACATTTACACTTACATTAACCTCAACAACTGTTCAAAATGGGACCCATTTACGGCCACGCATGCCTCCGCACGTTTTCTCAAATTGTTTCTCACTCGCGAAAGCACAAAAGTGTCATTTCTCAGGTCTCTAAACGCACTACGAATCCGCCTTTTAAGTTCCGACGTATTACGGAACTCAGTGGCATACACCCGGCGCTTCATTTCACCCCACAGATAAAAGTCCAAAGGTTTAAGATCTGGCGAGCGCGCGGGCCACGCCACTGGCCCTCCACGGCCAATCCATCGCCCAGGGAACGCTTCATCCAGCATAGCCCTGACCTCCAGCTGAAAATGTGCAGGGGCACCGTCATGTTGATAGAAAAGGTTCCTCAGGGAACGAAGAGGCACATTGTCTAACATCTTGTCGAACACATGCCTTAAAATTGCCATGTACGACTGCGCATTTAAATGTCCGTCAATAAAATAGGGACCTAGAAGTTTCCCATCCACAATTCCCGCCCACACGTTTACGGAAAAACGGTGCTGATAACTGTTTTGTCGGACGCGGTGTTCGTTTACCCGGCTCCAGTAATGTTCATTATGAACATTGTAAATACCCGATCTGGTAAACATTGCTTCATCCGTAAATAAAATGGAAACATTGTCAAAATTTTGAATTAACCATTCTGCGAATAGCGTCCGCGGTATGTGATCGTTTTCATTTAACTCTTGTACTGGCCGAAAATGATATGGATGTTGACCATCGATATGTAAGATTTTCCAAACAGTCCAGTGGGAAACATTAAAAATACAGGCTGCCCGCCTCGTACTCTCCTCTGGGTTCTCCGCAAAGAAATCCAGTATGCGTTCCTGGAGGTCAACTGGCAGCTGCTGGTTGCCACGCCCCTGAGCGTGGGCCGGCACGGTGAACTGGCCATAGGTACGTAACCTTTGAGTAGCCGCCAACACCGTTTCTCGGCTTGGTACACGTTGTCCAGGGAATAAGTCAGCGTACATTCTCCGAGCCTCGTTCAGGTTATCACCCGACGCGGCGTAAACCCGAACCATTTCGGTCCACTGTTCGTTTGTGTACGACATAATCACTAAACACTAACACTTGCGCGAAAAATTAACGGTGGGGCGGCGCGGACTCGAGCGCTGCGCTGCGAGCGTACGTTACGGGACACGTACGTTCGATAGCGACGCTGCCGGCAGACTGAGGTGTGCGCGGGCGACGCGGCGGCGGAGTCGCGGCCCGGCGCGCTCGGCTCTCGCGGCTTATTTGATCTAGTGTTCTTTACCTTTGCGTAATAGGGTGAAATAATTTTGGGGAAAAATGGAGACTTTATTGAAAAAAAAAAGTTTTTATTTTTTATTGAATTTACGTTCTGTAAGTGATACCAAACCACTGGTTTCAAGTTTAAGGCTGATTACACTAACAGGCTGTATATGTTGATCCTTAGACACTTTTGATGTGTGTAATAATAAGTCATTAAGTGTACGATGATGAAAACAGGTCGGAATGTTAGGTTTTTACCTATCAAATTACCGTTCTACAGTACTGGCCATTTCATATCAAAATATTTTTTGTTTGGCTAAGAATTCTAATTTCAAATTAATTTTATATTAATAACATGGAATTTATTTTTCCAGAAGTAGTCATTTGTTTATTGATTAGTGTTACATTTTCATCGCATTTCAATTTTTTTCGTCATCATGTATCCAACATTAAAAATTCGAGTAATTATGGAATGTGAGTATGGTCGTGGCAACAACGCGGCACAAGGGGCACGCAACATCAACGACGTTTACGGAGCTTACACTAAAAACCAACGCACCACCTGCTATTGGTTTGCTCGCTTCCGTTCTGGAAATTTCGACCTCAAAAATGAACCTCGCGGGCGTCCGAAGACTTTGGTCGACAACGACGAATTAAAGGCGATTGTGGAAGCTGATGATACACAATCTACGGCTGAATTAGCAGCAGCTTTCGACGTAAGCGTCAAAACAATATTGGTCCATTTGCGTCAAATTGGCAAGGTAAAAAAGCTTGACAAATGGGTGTCCCACGAACTCAATGATCGCCAGCGCGAAGTACGCGTCGTCGTCGCGTCATCGACGTAGCTTGCACTGCTCAACAGATACACAAATGAAGGAATTTTGACCGCATTCACCTGCGATAAAAAATGGATTCTGTTTGATAACCGCAAGCGCTCAGCAAGTTGGTAGGATCCTGGTTAAGCACCTAAACAATGCCCTAAACGAAAAACATACTCCTAGAAAAGTGATGGTCACTGTTTGGTGGTCTAGCGCCGGTGTGATTCATCACAGCTTCTTACCTAACGGGGTGAGTATTACTGCAGATGTGTACTTTGAAAAACTGAACACGATGATGGAGAAGCTGGAGCATCTCCAACCAGCATTAGTCAATCGCTCGTTTCCGCTGCTCCATCACGACAACGCACGACCTCACACTGCACAGCAGACGGTCTCCAAGTTGCATGAACTGGGGTTGGAAGCTCTCCGTCATCCGCCCTACTCACCAGACCTTGCGCCTACAGACTACTACTTATTCCAGAATTTGGATAACTTCTTGGCGGGAAAAAAATCAATACTCGAGAGGCAGTACAAAATGCCTTTGAAGAATTGTTGCCTCCCGTCCAGCCGATTTCTTTAAGAAGGGCATCATTAAACTGCCACTGCGTTAGCGGCGATGCATTGATTGCATGGGTGATTACTTCAATGAATACAAATTAAAAATACTTGAAAAAAATCGTTTCAATTACATTATATCGATGATCACGTAATACCGGTCACGGTATTATGTGACCACGTAATACCGGTATTGAATACACAATACTTCTCATACGAGCTCTTTCATTACAACTTTTCTGACATAATTCATATCTTTTTAAGGTTTTTCTTTAGCGTGTATAACAACATGACTTTTTAAATGACCACTTCGACTAAAACTCTTCTGACATATGTCACATTTGTAACGTTTTTCACCAGTGTGTATAAAAACGTGACGGTTTAAATAACAATTTTGACTAAAACTCTTCTGACATATGTCACATTTGTAACGTTTTTCACCAGTGTGTATAACAACATGACTTTTTAAATGACCACTTTGACTAAAACTCTTCTGACATATGTCACATTTGTAACGTTTTTCACCAGTGTGTATAAGAACATGACTTTTTAAATGACTACTTTGACTAAAACTCTTCTGACATATGTCACATTTGAAAGGTTTTTCACCAGTGTGTATACGAACATGACTTTTTAAATGACTTCTTTCACTAAAACTCTTCTGACATATGACACATTTGTAAGGTTTTTCACCAGTGTGTTTAAAAACATGACTTTTTAAATTACTTCTTTGACTAAAACTCTTCTGACATATGTCACATTTGTAAGGTGTTTCACCAGTGTGTATAAGAACATGTCTTTTTAAATGACCACTTCGACTAAAACTCTTCCGACATATTTCACATTTGTAAGGTTTTTCACCAGTGTGTATACGAATATGTTTTATTAAATTACTTTTTGTACTATAACTACGGTAACATATATCGCAATCATATCTTTGTATTCGGTCATTCGCAGCTGTATCAGTATTATTCACAATATTACTTATAGATTGAGAATTTGTGACAAGCTTTGTGAATTTAGAAGGAGCTGCAGACTTGTGTTTCTCGGTGTTCCGGATAATTAGTAAGTCTGGCTGTTCAGTTTTCTTTTGCTGGAATGTCATTGTATCTTCTAGTCTTGTTAGTCGTACGTATAGCTGTGGTTTCTTCGCGTCGGACGCACCTGTGAAAATAAAGCTGGTAAGTAAGGAATGTTTCGGATCCACCGCATTCGCGGCGGTAAGACCCCTCTTTGAGGAGTGGCTGGAGAGGCGTCACAGCGACCTGACCTTTCGCCTGACACAGATCCTCACCAGACACGGATGTTTCGGGAGGTACCTGTATCGGATGAGGAAGGAAAAAACGTCTGGGTGTCACCACTGCGAGGATCAACCGGAGGACACGGTGGAGCATACCGTGCAAGACTGCCCCGCTTCGGCAGAGTATTTTTTTTTTAGCGTGTTCAAGTCATCAAATGAGTCCTCCCACCCAGGGCAGAGCGGGAGGGACTGTCAGACTCGTATTGACTAAAACCCACGGTGTCCTTCAATAGCCCTTTACGTTCCGGGGTCACGGTAATTCAGAAGTCTCGCAACCCCGGCAGGCTTTGGGCCTCTAGAGGGGGGCCCCGTCCTTTTTGCTGACACTCTTTGAGGCGCGCGTGGAACACAACGTGCCGTCGACCCGGGCATGGTTCTTGATCGGACAGCGAGTTGCCCATTACTCGCTGCCCGCATGTCCGCGCCTAAGGTGACCGGAGATCGTCTGCCGACGTCTGTCGCCATGGGCGTCTACCACTGCGGCTGGGGTGGAGGGAGGACGCTGTCCTCTCTCTCACGCGGCCCGCCTCCTCCTCCTTCGCGAGTATGACTGCTTCGCAGATGGAGGCGACCGCTTCACACTCCCGTCTCGCCCCGTAGCATGGCCTCGACCAATGCCGGGCGCGAGAGGTCTCTGCCTATCGCCGTCGTAAGGACACGGCGGTGCTCTGCCCAAGCGGGGCAGTCCTGCACCGTATGCTCCACCGTGTTCTCTGGATATTTGTCCTACACTAGGAATTATGATCGTATAGGAAATTTAATGTATGTTTTGTCAAAATAAATAGGTAGTGGATCATACAATTCTCTATCCTATATCCACCGCATAAAGCGGCATACGAATTTTTATGTTTACAATGAAGTAACATTTAAATTTAGCTCGACTAAAAAACGATAGACATTTATATAAATGTGTATCGTTTAAATTGCAAATAAGGAAAAACACAATAGCAGGTACAACAGTAACACTATACATAAAATTAAACAATAAAACTAAATAAAATTAAACAAGTAATAACAACTTTGGCACGTGAAACTTACATTAACTAATACTCTATATTTAATCAGTTAATCTCTAGCTAAACTCCTATCTTCCAAAAAATCTTTTACGGTATAAATTATAATATTGTACCTGTTGGTCTAGTGGTTAGTGACCCTGACTGCTAAGCCGGAGGTCGTGGGTTCGATTCCCACCAAGGACAAATGTTTGTGTGATGAGCACGATCATTTGTTCTGTGTCTGGGTGTAATTTATCTATAATATGTATGTATTTAGAAATATATAAGTATGTTTATCAGCAGTGGCGGTACCTTCATATAAGCCCAAAAGCCATGCATGCAAGGCATGCCTTACTAAAATGCTCAATAGAGAATCAATATCAAACCCGAACTATTTAAAAGTTCGCGCGCTTAATTCTTATCAAAATAACACAACGTATTTACCTATGCCACTCATCGCGATGGTTCGCGCGCAGAGTTTCGCATTTGAAGCATCAACATATAGCTATCTCGCCTACACTCGACCGGCTTTTACCGGGCTTTCAAATACTATCTTTCTGTCACTTTCGCACTTATAGCGATGTGCCGTATAACGAGTTAGAATCTTGGCGTCTACAAATCGTTTTTTAAGGAAGGTTTAAGCCGTGAATGCCTATGACGTTGCATACGTATGCGTGATTTGCCAACTCTGCAGTGTTGTCATTTTAGCGACGTTCTGAATTCTTGGAGATTTTTAACGAGCTTGGAGACTTTTTTTAATTTTGCATCAATAAAAACTAGCGACTTTTTAAAACAACGAAATTAAATATTCAAGCAATATCTTAAAAATAAAAAAATTGCGACATCTAGCTAGATTTTTCATATACCGGGCGACTTTTTTTTGCCTAAATGACAACACTGCACTCGCAACTCACTTCCAGTTTTATTATTGCTTGAGTGCGAAAAGTTTTGTAGTTAAAGTTTTTTTGTGTGTTTTCTTGGATTTTCTCAGTGATACAATTGTTTTGGTGACTTATTTATTGTACCTTGTGAGGATTAAAATGCGTTCATGTTTTGATTGGCGAAGATAAGGTAAAATCTTTAAACTTTGCTCAGAAAGAACAGTTAATTTCTCAATTAAAACCGTCGCCTAATCTGTGTATTTCTCAGACTAATAAATCGCATAAACGAAAATTTAATAGATCAGTGTATATGACAGTTCGTAATATTTTCGAATTAATTGATTTCATTCATGAGAATAACCTCGAAGATGCCATTCCCGAGCTGTTAGCGTATCTTGTTGTGACTATTCCGGCTACAACTTCTTCCGCGGAACGTGCTTTTTCGTCTCTTAAACGTATCCATACCTATCTGAGAAATACAAAAGGTTAAGAGCATCTTTCCGAATTATCAATGATAGCTATTGAAAAAGAGTTGTTGGTAGAATTAAAACGATCACCAACATTTTACTCTGATGTAAATAAATCATTTCTTAAGAAAGATAGACGATTCCAATTAGAATACAAATAATTTATTTAAATTCCTTATTACATTCTATCTAGCTATTTTTTAACTTTCGTTTTGTAACTTTCTGTTTTGTTTTTTTTTTGTCTGTAACCTGTTAGCCTGTTACGAAGCAAGCAATTACTCTCTATAACTTTGTTCCCTCAAGCAATAAAGCAAACCAAACGGCTTTTTTCAAAGCCACCGGAGTTTTGCAATTGCTGATATGTTTATTATATTCAATCTAGCACTAGCATGCCTTCAGTGTGCTTTGGTTACCTCATTCCGCACGACAAGCAAGAGTGAAATTGAAGAAAGAACAGGAAAGAAGAAGATGGATGAATTCACTTTTAATTTATACCTAACCAGTAGTTTATGAGAAAATTGCGATGATACATACGTAGGTACCTACATACTCAGTCGAAAACTGAACTTTCTTTTTTTGAAATCGGATAAAATTTTATTGGGCTTGCCTTATTTTGAAACCCTAGGCACGCCACTGTTTATCAGTTGTCTAGTACCCATAACACAAGCTCTGCTTAGCTTGGGACTAGATGGCGTTGTGTGACAGTTGTGGAATATTTATTTATTTATTTAAAAAGTCTTTTGGAGTAGCCATGACTTTAGTTTGTTTTTGAAGAAGTGTAACGGTGATTCTCTAATAGTTTTTGGAATATGATTATAAATTTTGATCGACATTAGGTAACTGTTTCTATAGTGTAGGGTACTGTTGCAAAATTGGGTTTTGAGTTTAGTGGGATCCCTTTTTGTAAATCTATTGTCGTCAGCAACTGTGGTGAAGAATCGAATTTTTTCTTAACAAATAAACCTGTTTCTAAGATGTACATACAAGCTAAAGTCAAAACTTTTAACTGTTTAAATATAGGTCTACAACTCTTGTATGGTGGCGTTTCCCTTATGACTCTTAAGCAGTTTTTTTTTTTTGTGCGAGGAAAGCTCTTTGCACATGTGTCGGGTTGCCCCATAATAGTAAGCCGTACCTCAGCACAGACGCTACATAGCCGTGATAGGCGCTGAGTGCGGCTTCCTTGTTAGCTGTTTTGCGAAGCTCTTTTAATGCGAACACAAATCGATTATTTTTTTTACTGAGATTGTCGATATGAACTCCCCAGTTACAATTTTCATCAAGTGTTAAGCCTAAAAATTTTATGTTATAGCTTGGCAAAAAGTCTAGAAAAGGAACTATTTTTTTTGTTTGCTAGCAACATTTAAAAAGTTATGTGATTTGATGTAAACAAAGTTCGCGAGTTTGTAATTGTTCCACAAAATTAAAGGAAAACGTGATGAAAAATGAATAAAACCATCCGAAGTGCTGGTGGAGAGATTGTTTATAAGATTTAAAGGCGTTGTTTGGCAGAAAAAGAGGCCAAAACCATACTTACCGATCTCAACGATGTTTACCAAAGAACCGGTGATATTACAGGTATAACTGTTTGTTTTGTTATTTTTAGATGAATCAAGTGTTAATTAATGAACCCCATTCTGTTTTGAATTGCTAGCATATGAAATAAGAGGAATTTTGAAAAATAATCATCGTGCACATATGTAGGTTATGTTTACATTTCATCTGACATTACTTTGGTATAGCGCGCTAGTGAAATGTTGATACGTGAGTTTCGTACTTTGCAATATGTCAATTAAAATTCAATTTCTACATAACTTTGCTGTTGAATGTGATTATAAGGTAACAACTATGTTTGTTATATCATTAGAGTTAAAAATGTACCAAAAATATATTATTTTTCTTACAATTACTTTTCTTTTAAATTTGCCAACATACCGAATCCGTAAGTTACCTAAAAAAACTTTTTAGGAGACTAGCTCTTTTTGATACTAAAAATTTTGGCCTATTTATTTTGTAAAAAAAAAAAATTAAAAACACACAGGATTGCTTACATATAATATAATTATTTTTAGGCAGTAACATAAGAAGAACAAATTCTTCTTCAATTATATGATACTTACTGATTTGTATAAATAATTATTTGTGAAAAAAAAATAGTTACTAAAGTATCAAGACGATAGATTGGTACTCTATTCGTTCACAGCGAGTTGCCACATGAACAGCACAGTGGCGACCACCCGGTTTTCAACTCTTTTTTGCCAAGCTGTATGTTCTTTGTTTATTATTTCATTATTGTGTTCTAAATTGATTTTAGATGGGTTTTGTTTATAGTTTACAAATTGAATGAATTTTGTTTGAGATAAATTTACTTTTAAATGGTTTTCGTTTAGCCAATTTTTATAGTATCAATGGTTACGGAAATGCAACGAATACATTAAACCCAATTAATATTGGTATCAATTAAAAGTATGTTTTACGACCTTTAAATTAACAACAGTTACAATTCCTAAACACAACAGACCTCATTAGCACGTAACAATAAAAAAAAAATGATGTCAAAATACGCATTACAACAGCCACTAATTGCACCTCCCTATGAGGGTATAAAACGGGCAACCCGGGTTTAACGTGGGCGAGATAACATACACAAAAAAAAGTGGGTCATTCGCTTTTCAACCTTTGAAGTGAACACACGTGAACAGCTACAGCATGAAAAATACCCCAGAAGATCGATACCACTGTAGATGAAGCCGCTCAAGTCATTGCACTACTGCAATCAGGGATGCGGCAATGTGATGTTGCTCGGCAACTGAACTTGAGTCGTTTTGCTGTTCGACGAGTGTTCCAACGCTTCCAAGAGACTGGTAGCTATATCCGAAGACGTGGATCTGGAAGACAACGGTGCACCGAAAGAGACGATCGCTTCATTGTTTCGACGTCTTTACGTAATCGGTTTTCCGATGTTGTTGAGCTGCAACAACTGCGATCAGCTCGCAGAACTTCTGTAAGCGTCTCCACGATTAGAAGAAGACTGAAGGAGAGGAAAATTGCAGCTCATAGGGCTGCTTCAGGGCCAAAATTGACTTTACAGCATAGGAGAGACCGGTTGCAATTTGCCCGTGACCATGTGAATTTGTCGCTGACTGCTGATCGGTACGTAACAGAGATCTTAGAGGAGCAGATTGTCCCTTATGCGGGTTTTGTTGGCAGTGGGTTCACGTTAGTGCACGATAACGCTCGCTGTCACACCGCTTTAATTGTATGAGACTACCTATTGAGCACCTTTGGGATGAACTGAAACGGCGAGTACGGGCACGTGATCCTGCCCCTACCACTCTCCAAGACCTCCAAGATGCCGTCGTTGCAGAATGGGACAACATTCCGCAAGAGACTGTTGTCACATTAATTAGGTCCATGAGAGAACGCATGCAAGCTGTCATCAGGGCGAGGGGGGTAACACTAGGTTTTAAGTTGTTTTTAAGGACTTTGTTGCAATTTTTGCTGTTACAATAAAATTTAACTTTTTAATCATTCGCATTAGTTTGCTTTTTTTATTCCCTGGTAAACAAAAAACCAAATCCATTGATTTATTCTGAAATTTAAATAAATTGCCTTTTATTGATGAAATATAGGTACTAGAAAACTAGGATATTAAGGTAAAAACGTTGTTTGCACAGAGAAGACTTTTATTCAAGTGAATGTCACAAGTAGCGATGGGTTTTTGCCCGGGAATTTTCCCGAGCTGGGAAAATTCCCGATTCTTTCCCATTTCTTCCCGGGAATATTCCCAAACGACGGGAAAATATTTTTACATGCAATTTAATTTTTTCGTTTACAAAGTTTTGCATTTGTGTGAGTTTGCGCATGCATTTGAGTGGTAAAAAAAAAAGAAATTCATTCTAAAAGGTTGGTTACAGTATTAAAGTAAGGGATATAGAAATATTTTGTTATATGTAAATATTTGAAAACACTTAAAATCAACTTGGAACAAGTCACAAAATTATCACACCGATCTTTTATTGATAATTAGGTATTTTTATTAACATCAGTATTGCTTTATATGCGGTTTTGCGGTTTTATACCTACAGCAATCAGCTTACTTTGAAGATAGATCTATTATTTGGTGCGCTGAAAAGTGGATATTATACGTATAAATAGCCACATAATCTAACAATTTATAATTTTAGTCTTGCTTTGTTGACAAATGGCAAACGGTAAAAGTAAACGCTCGAATCTTTGATAGATTTTCAACTTAATACACAAGCGTATTAAGTTCCTCTCGCGCCTGGCATTGGTTGAGGCCATGCTGCGGGGCGAAACGGAGTGAGAAGCGGTTGCCTCCTTCTGCGAAACAGTCATGCTCGCGAAGGGGGAGGCGGGCCGGGTGAAGGAGAGGACAGCGTCCTCCCTCTACCGCAGCTGCACTGGTAGACAACCATGGCGACACGGACGTCGGCAGACGATCTCCAGCCACCGTAGGTGCGGGCATGCCGGCAGCGTGTAATGGGCAACTCGCTGTCCGACCATGGACCATGCCCGGTTCGACGGCGCGTTGTGTTCCACGCGCGCCTCAAAGAGTGTCAGGAAAAATTACGGGGCCCCCCTCTAGAGGGCCAAAACCTATCGGGGTCGCGGGACTTATGAGTTACCGTGACCCCGGTAGGTAAAAGGCTATTGAAGGACACCGTGGATTTTAGTCCATACGAGTCTGACAGTCCCTCCCACTCTGCCCTGGATGGAAGGACTCATTTGATGATTTTACAACGTTAAAAAAAAAAGCGTATTAAGTTGAAAATCGTTAATACTTGTTCAAGTATCTCAAACATATGACGCGTTTGATATAGCCGCGAGCGCGACGCGTGCCAGTCGCTTGCTTGCCCGCTACTGTGCGATTCGTATCGCACCCGCGTGTTCACGTGTTTTAGGTTTGAGCACTTAGACCGCATGTGCGATTCATACGTGGACACTTGGATATTACGCTATATGTTTGATATTTCGTGACCGCGCCGCCATGGCTACAATGTCTGATTATTATTCATTCTTTTCCCATAATCTTTACATTTTACAAAACCAAAAACATTTCAAAATATAAACAGTACTGGCCCACCAGCATCGGGACCACCCAGACAGTATCCAAGCTATCGGCGGTCAGGGCTCCAGAGATCGTTTCTCTGGAGCCCTGACCGCCTCTCCTGACAATCCGCACCGTGTCCAAAAGAACTGCTTTCTGGTCAGGCCCTTGATCCAGCTGCCTAACGAGAGCCTCCTTAGATGTTGGTCGAAGCTCTTGGCATTTAAGCCATGGGCTGACACGACTATCGGCACAATGATCGCTGAATCTACATCCCACATACATCGACAACCTCGTGACCGAATTGCTCATCTTTCTCAGCTTTCACGAAGTTCTCGTCATTTGGGACGGTTATGTCAACAATCATTGCTCGCCACTTTGATCGATCCACCACCACTATATCAGGTCTATTGGCTACAATAGTCCTGTCAGTGATGATGGATTGATCCCAGTACAGTGTTATATTGCCACTTTCAAGAACTGGGTGAGACATATACCTGTAGTACGGTTACGGTACTTCCGATTCCACAAGGTTGTATTTTAGAGCAAGTTGCTGATGGATTATCCTGGCTACAAGGTTGTGTCTATGCAAATATTCTCCGTTAGCCAGGCGCGAACATCCGGAGATAAAGTGATGGATTGATTCGTCCAGACGGTGGCATGCCCGACGTATGTCAGCCGTGCTATCCTTCACAGAAAATCTTCGGTAGTTATATGTCATCATAACTTCATCCATAATTGCACAGACAAAACCTTTGGTTTCTCCAAAGAGGTCTCCGGATCGTAGCCAGGTTACGGACGCAGATAAATATCCACATCAGGCCCATATAAAAAGCGTCCGTGAAGTTCCTTGCTCTGTCATACCTCCATGCGACCATTAGTGTCAAGCACTGCAGGTTTGCGCCACTGCTCTTTGGCCAAGGAGAGGGGGGTGAAGCCCTCGTCCACTGCTACTACATCTCGATGCATTCCCACATCGGTTTTTAGGAAATATTCCCTGAGATTGCATATCTCGTGATTGTGGAGAGTTTAGTAAACCTCGACCTCGAATATACAATCTCATAACCGAAGACGGTGGGTGACGCATTCGATATGCAGTCAATGTACGCACCCTTCTATCGCCCTGCATAGGAGGGTCCGTACAATCAAGTTCTATTTCAGTCCATTTGAGTATGTCAAAAGAGTACATTAATACTGGCATGACCCAGCCGTTGAAGGCCTTACTACCAACTTATAACCACCTGATAAAATAAATATTTTCCTTTATTCATCTTATTACTTATTTTCTACATTTTTAAATATTTTTAAAAAACAAAAAAATATATAAAAAATAGCATTCCACCGGTGGTCAGGGCTCTTGAGAGAGGAACCTCCTAACAATACGCACTATTATTTATATTTTTTTTAACATTGTTATTGGCACAACATTTATTTTCCCGTCGTTTTGGGAAAATTCCGGGAATTTATTTTATTTTCCCATATTTTCCCAATATTTTTTTTCCCTCCCAATTTTTCTTTCCCTCCGACCCATCACTAGTCACAAGTCATTATCAAAAAACACATGTTCGAATATCAATTTGAAGTTTCCACACCTTTCCTATGATACCTTATAGTCTACCATTGATTAATAGGGTTAAAATGACTTGGAAGGGAATTCATAAATCATAAATCTTTATTTATCTCCACATCAAGAAATTACAGGCAATTATTAAAGAGGTGCGATTTTTGTGACGCCGAGTGTATTATTCTAACCTCAAAACCATAAACTTACTTTCCCGTTTTAGTTATAATTTTTTGACACAAAACTATTCACAATTTCACAACAAAATTAAATCGGCATGGTAATGTTCAAGTTCACCTTACAAGAAATGATTGATTGCTTTAAACGTAAAGACACAGCGCCTGGGACGGACGGGATTACATATTCTTTGATATTTCATTTATTAATTTATTACTGGGTGATAGATTCAGACAAAAAAATAAAAATAATATGAAGTTCAATAAAAACAAAATAACAGTTTATTCTAGTGATGTCAAACTTTTTTTGATGAGTGTTCATTACACAACTAGCTTTTGCCCGCGACTTCGTTCAGTTCAGTAGTTTAGGCGTGAAGAAAAGACAAACAGACAGACAGAGTTACTTTCGCATTTATAATATTAGTTTAGATTAGTCTCATCTAACGCTAAATTATTGCTTTCAACTGGGCATAAATTCAGACTCTGTGTCTAATAACTTCCTGATGGAATCCAATAAAACTTTACTCGACCAGCGAACCGAACTCAGGATGTTTGAATCTCAGTTGAATTAATCAGAAGGAATAATAGTAATAGAAGGAACAAAAATCTTGGATCAATAAAAAAACTATTTATCAGAAACAAATCTAACAAAATTAACTATTAACTTATCAAAACAAAATAAGGGCTACACTAAACTGCGGTGCTCGACGACGGTAGTGCGAGAAGACAAAGGCCCGACTCCCACCTACTAACTGCCACAGGCGCGCACGCCCAGCAGTCGAAGCAGACGTGTTTAATAGGATATTCTGAACAATACAGAGCAGTGCAGAGCGGCTTGTCACACTGTGTCTAGGAAAATGGGGAGTCTGGTTGTTCAGTATTTGGGCAAGTGAGTTTCCTAGCGCCCACATCATAAAATGATAAAATTAAATTAAATTTATTATTATTATTGTATAGTGAGATCTAAACAAAATGCTTGTGCTTGCCTTTAATTCAGATGCATGCAATGCTATTGAATTTTCAAATGAAGTGTATTAAAAATGTATTAGCGTATATTTGGTTTGTTTACCTAATAAATAAATAACATAAAATAATCAATCAGCATGGAAGCCAGGATATTCCTAATGTGTGAATATTTGAATGTTCTAGTTGTCTCTTGGCTACATAGAATTTCAATAAAAAGTATTGGATACAAGAAACATACCACTTTGAAGTTCCTGCTCTGGTTCAATACTCTCATTCTCTTCCTCACAATCATCCTGTAATTCTTCTTTGATAACATGATGTTCCTCCTCGGGTTTAGTACTCTCATTGTCTTGTTCACAATCATCGTGTAATTCGTCTTTAATATCATGATGTTCCTCCTCGGGTTCAGTACTCTCACTGTCTTGTTCACAATCATCTTGTAATTCTTCTACAATATCATCGCTTTCAGATTGACATTCATCAAGTACACAGTTAACATGCACTGTTGGAGTTATAATAAACCCATTGAAAAACTCCCTCTCATCTTGGTTTATTCTTGTTTTTGTCTGTAAACAGTTGTATTAAATGTTCAGTTAAGTCCTGATCGTAGTCACTACAAGCTATCCAAATTAATAGTTGACTTCTGACAGCTACATGAGATATCACCATATTTCACACAAGTGAACTTTGATGAAATGAAAGGTAAAAGAAATATTCTCCTTAATCACTTGTATTTTCCTTATTCATAACCCAATAACAATGTTACTCTCATGTGTAATGTTGTTATTGTTTTGTTTTAATAACGTTATGTTCAATATTCAACAATGATCAACAAAATATTTTTAAAAAGATATTTTATGCATTAATGCATGTGTCGTGAGTTTCAAAGTTTTTCTAGCAATGGAAAAATCTTTCAATGATCAACTCCCGCAAAATTGATATTTAGGGCTCTTATACAATGTCTGTACAATTTATGGGAGATAGCTTGTTCAATTTTGTCAATAAAAGTATTGTACTTGTGTAGTCGGAAACCAACCACCTTTAAATGGTAGCCAGTTTTGTTTTTAAATTGTTTTGTACGAACCATGCAAACTAAAAGTACTACAACTTTGAGATCTTAATAACAAAGATCATATAAAATATAAATGTGCTTCAGCAGCATTTCCTGGGTACCGGCTGGCTCAAAATAAACATATTGTTGCATCCAAAACTATGTCTCAACAATAATATCTCCTAAAACTAGTGACATAGAATCGAGGTTTTGGTATCATTATTTAGATAAAAACAGCTTATGTTAGACGAGTAAATAATAAACATGTCTTGGGTGAATTCTTTTTGTCCCTTAATTTAAAAATGATGATGCATTTGTTGATGATGAAGAACATATTGTAACCATAATTATATCATCATAAACTCTTATCAATAATGTTTCCACCTACATTAATATCAATGCTAAGAGTCACATGCTACATACAAATTAAAGTTCAGAGATCCTATTACTGAAGAGAGCCACACATAATACTTTAGTAACAAGTGCCACAGAACAAAAGTCAAACCCCACCTCATCATCCTCATTCAACATCTGAGTGAACAGCTTCTCTGCTTCCAGACATTTTCTCTGCAATTGACAGCATTGCTTCAGTCTAGTGTAGCAGAAGACACAAGCGAGCATCGGTCTACTGTCTTCAGTTACAAACTGCAACAAAAGTATTGTTTATTTAATTTATTGTGTACATGAAGTACTTTCCGTTTGATTATAGAATGGTTTTCAATAAATCTTGCTTAAAAGATGCGTATCTTAAAAAGTTTCATTTTTCTCGCTTGCTTGACAATAACACAGTACTCGTGCTTGAATTGTTTACATATATCATTTACTTACTGGAAAGTCAGTCAGCTTCTCAAAAAGTTGTTGCAGTTCCACATTGCTAACCATAAACATACAAACATCTTCCACTAAACATATTCTACACATTTGCAGCTTTTCTTCTTTCATGTTGTAAACTAATTTATTGAATATGTTGTTAAAAACACAGGTGTTAACAACAAATTATTAAATTTTTGTCTAACCCTTTGACCGCCACGTCAAAAAAACAAGAACGTGCTCTCAGCGCCAAGCTAAGCATAATAAATACATAAGACATAAAAAACAGTAGTGAATTTAGAGATATTTTAATAAGCTAGGATGGGGATTCGAGATCGATTAATCGAAGACTCGATTTTTCGGGCAAAATAAATCGAATTTTGAAATCGATATGCAGCACTGAATCGATTCAGTGAATCGATATTTCACCCCAGAGAATCGAAATTCGATTTTTTCTATTCACGAGATGGCTGTGTGCTTAGTTTCCTGACTTCGCCTCTCTTTAATAATTAAAAAAAAACACGTTTTGCTTTTTGTATCTGTGGTATCTGATTATTGATATGACGCATCATTAATTGCTACACATTGTTTTTAAAAAGCTTAGATATTAAGCATTGGGAGCTTTAAGTTATTCTATCTATTTTCTGTGATTTTCATTTGTGTTCATGTTATTACTCGAAGACGCCTGGACCGATTTTGATAATCATTTTTTTGTTTGAAAGCTGGTGCTTTCCATGTGATCCATTATTTAAATTCTCCATCCCATCAAAATCTATTCAGTAGTTTTAGAGTTACAATTTAAATTGTGTTTCTTTTTGTTAAAATTATTACCTTATATAACAAATACATTGAGAAAGTAAAATTGTCTTATTTTTTACCTGGTACTTTGATATGGTTCTAAAAATAATTGTGATTATCAAATTCCCTGAACTAAAAAAAACCCCTATTTTACTACTAAGTGATCGTTTATTTTGGTATCTTATTTTTCATAAAACCGATATAATATATTTACATTGCAACTTGAAAAAAAAATCGATTTTTCAGAAATCGATCTTTTACACCTCGATTGTTTATTGAATCGATTCATCAAGTTATGATTCGAATCGATTAAAAATCTATCTTTTTCGGAAAGAATCGCCATCCCTACTGGCAATGACAGTACTATCCTGTCGAGCTGTCATCTGTCACTGTCATAATAATAGGGATGCTATCTGAAATCGGTTAATCAGATTTAATTGTAATCTAGTTCTGAATCGGATGTGATTAGATTATTGAATGGATCTGGATAAAAATTCAAAATGGATAAAATTCATTCTTTAAGTTTGCTTCACAATAACAAAGTACTCGTTCTTGAATTATTTACGTACTTATAGGTATCCTTAGATCAAAAATGTCCAGTTTATAGTAGGCCACTAAGAATTGAAGCCAAAAACACGAGGTAAATATTTCCCGCGTCGTTCGATTGCTAAGTAAAACAAGTGAACATCTCCTTCGATCAATAATAGCTCTATAATTGATCGAAGAATATCTCCAATGAAAACATTTAAACGCGCGCGTGGCGCTCACTAACACATTTATAAAAAAGTGGCTTCACTTAAAACGTTTCGTTTTGTTTCGAACACGGAATCTGGACGATTTTAATCTAAGCGTATATCATTTACTTACCTACCTACTGGAACTCTCAGCTTCTCAATTATTTGTTTCAGTTCCACATTGGTAACCCGTAGTGGTAGCCCGCGACATCCAAATTTTCTTGTGTTATTTGCAATTCGCATATCAGTGACAATTTGTAACTCGATCAAAATATGATTCGCGATAATTACAAGTATTATCAAAAATATAAGAATGGGATTCTGGAACTGGTCCTGATCCTGAAGCCCGGGCGCCCTGCGGACTCTTCATCCACATTCCGGCCCATCGTGCTGCTCGACGAGGTGGGCTCGTCGTTCTTTGAAAGAGTAATTGCAAACCACCTCGTCGGGCACCTGAATCGGGTGGGCCCGGACCTTACGGAGAGCCAGTTTGGCTTCCGCAGAGGGCGCTCGATGGCGGACGCCATCATGCGCGTGAGAGCCCTCACGACGGGGGATGCGGTACCCCAGGGCAGGGTCGTCTTGGTGGTGTCCTTGGACATCACCAATGCCTTCAACACCCTGCCCTGGAGTTGCATCAGGGAGGCTCACCGGGTGCCGACCTACCTCCGTCGTATAGTCAAGGACTACCTGACGGACAGAGCCGTCATCTACTCCGGTCACCGGGGAGAATGGAACCGGCGAGAGATGTCGTGCAGTGTTCCACAGGGATCGGTCTTGGGGCCGCTCCTGTGGAATATCGGTTACGACTAGGTGCTGCGACGACACGCTCGTCCTGGCGGAGGGAGAGTCGCACCAGGCGGCGACCGTCCTGGCGATGCAGGCGGTAGCGACAGTCGCTTATAGGATCCGGCAGTTGGGACTCGACGTGGCGTTGCACAAAACAGAGGCCATGTGCTTTCATGGCCGTCTGAACGCGCTGCGGTCAGTCCCACATAACGGTGGAGGGGGTTCGTATCGGCGTCGGGAGGACGATGAAGTACCTGGGACTCGTCCTCGACAGCCGGTGGAACTTAAGGGAGCACTTCCTACGTTTGGCCCCAAAGCTGAATGTCCATATGTTTTTATTATAGTCTTACGACACAAAAAAGTGTTAATAAATTGTGAAGTCAGTGTGGAAAAGTTGCAATATTTTTTTACTTGTAGGTTCCTTAATTACAATTTGGCATACCTACCATAATTAAATTACTTTACTTTTGCATTCAAAATATTATTGAAATAAAATTAAAATGAAATGATTTTTATATACAAGAAGGTTAGAAGATAAAAACACTTTCACATGGAGTAGAGTTGGAGCCCCATGCAACTCATCCTCTTCGAAACTGAGCCAAGGGACAGACCCTTGAAAAGAAAGATAAGGTGCTACTTGCACATTATCTTTTTTAGGTCCACATTCTCTATTTACGGCAATTATTTCCACCTAAATTTTTAGTTATTAATAGTTGTCTTTTTATGTTTTTTTTTTTTAATTATTTTAATCATTTTGAATAGTCTAGCAAAGTACAAGACCGCTCAGGTGCAGGTGTTTAAAAACATACCACCTTGAACTTATGCAAGCCTGGTACTTTATTTGGAACATTATTTCAGTTTCTGAGCTTGTAGCTGGAATTCTTTGCGGACGTTGAGCTACCCATTACTCCCATGGCCTGTTGCGCCCTAATAAAAAAATAAGGTGCAACCGGTTCCCATGAACCTTTTTGTATGTGCCATAAATATAAGTCGAGTATACCTAGGGAAAAATAAATTGCCCCGGTCCATCCAGGTGAACCACGAGAAAAATTATTGCCCATAGTACACCCAGGTGATGGTATTATGAGAGTTGTGAGTGGTTTTTTGTTCACTCGACACTGCGAGAATTGATTACTCGTACGCCAGAAGCTCAGGTCGCCGTTGCAGTCTACACGACACATAATAGCTGGTGATCTTTCGAGTTGTCGCGATGTGGAGGTACGTGTATTAATAAAAATAAAGTCTATGAGCATAATATTATGTGAAGAATTGGAAAAAAATACCTATAAAACAAAGTAATTAACAAAAAGAGCGACAAAAAAGGGTTTTTTTTGGAGATAAGATGGCTTTTTTTTTTTTGCGTGGTATAATCATCAAATGAGTCCTCCCACCCAGGGCAGGGCGGGAGGGACTGTCAGACTTGTACTGACTAAAATCCACGGTGTCCTTCACTAGCCCTTTACGTACCGGGGTTACGGTGATGGGTAAGTCCCGCGACCCCGGCAGGCTCTGGCCCTCTACAGGCCCCGTCAATTTTCTGACACTCCTTGAGGCGCGCGTGGAACACAACGCGCCGTCAACCCGGGCATGGTCCATGGTCGGGCTGCGAGTCGCCCATTACTCGCTGCCCGCATGCCCGCGCCTACGGTGGCCGGAGATCGTCTGGCGACGTCCGTCGCCGTGGGCGTCTACCACTGCGGCTGGGTCGGAGGGAGGACATTGTTCTCTCCCTCACGCGGCACGCCTCCTCCTTCGCGAGCATGACTGCTTCGCAGAAGGAGGCGACCGCTTCCCACTCCGTCTCGCCCCGCAGCATGGCCTCGACCAATGCCGGGCGCGAGAGGTCTCCGCCTATCGCCGTCGTGAGGACACGACGGTGCTCTGCCCAAGTGGGGCAGTCCTGCACCGTATGCTCCACCGTGTCCTCCGGACGATCCTCGCAGTGGTGACACCCAGGCGTTTCCTCCTTCCTTATTAGACACAGGAACCTCCCGAAACTTCCGTGTCCGGTGAGGACCTGCGTCATACGGAAGGTAAGGACGCCGTGACGCCTATCCAGCCACTCCTCAAAGAGAGGTCTTACCGCCGCGATTGCGGCGTGCCCGGAGATAAGATGGCTAAAAGATCTTTAGGGAAATACATTAGATCTTTCCGTAGCCATCTTGAATTCGATAAACGCTCGTACGTAGGCGCAGCACACAAAAACAGAGGACACATTTATCCAGCTGGCATTAGCGAGTTACTGCCGAACGCGTCCAAAAGATGCGAGGTGAGGAGGCGAGTGAAACCAACTGTTTTGAACGGCTAGTTATTTTTTTATGAAAAATACTTTGCAATGGAATGAAAGCTTTCTTTAAGAACCTGAGAGGTGTAAGAAAAAATAATTGTTATACAGGCTGTACCAAAAACCCTGTTGTTCCTTCTACCTACGTTTGAAGAATTGGTATACATACGTAATAAAGTGAGTCATTTATGAAAAACGATTAATAAAATTAATTAAAATAAATATTTAATTATTAATGTTTGTAATATTGAACTGGTTTGTTACCTCTGCTGCAATACTGCATGAAGCGGTGTCGCGAAACCACAAAGAGATAAAACGCTACCGCCACTCTTTGATCGATGCCGCCAAGACGCCGCCGCCGCGCGCCACCCGCCCGCGGCGGCGCAAATTTCGAACAATTTTTTTCCAACAAATTGTTGTTTATTTTCACTTTTACGAATGATTCATTAAAAATGTTGGTTTAGTAAGAGGTATTTTTATGCACAATTGATTATTTTTTAAAATTACATTTAACACTTCACTACACTAAAAATGTCGTCGAATGTATTTTGAATTAATTAATTATAATATCAACTTGACGGCCACGGAAATGCTGTTCGATATGACCACCTCCTGCCTTTGCACATTTGTGACAACGTCTAATTAATGTTGTTTACCCGCACGTTTCGCAGAACGGAGGTATCGGACTTGATGTCCTGTCGAATGCTGCTACTATGCGTGCACGCATTTCGACCTCCGTATCGCACACCGTTTTGAACACCTGTTGTTTTACAGTACCCCAAAGGAAAAAGTCTAATGGCGTCAGATCAGGTGATCTTGCAGGCCAATTGACGGGTCCGGCTTGACCAATCCATCTGTACTGTAACTTGGTATCCAAGTAGCTTCTCACAGCGCGGGGGAAGTGTGGCGGTGCGCCGTCATGTTGGAACCACATACGTCGCACGTTATGGAGGCCTAATTCGTCCAGTTTATCACTCAGCTGTTTTTGAAGGAAACGAAGATAGTTGGCATCGCTCATTGATTGGTCTAAAAAAACAAGGTCAACTAATTTTGTCACCAATAATTCCAGACCAAACATTAATCCGCCACCGATGTTGAAAATGACTGGGTTTAATAGCATGCGGGTTTGAGATCGACCATACGTGTTCATTGTGTGAATTGATCAAAACTCAAACAAGTCCAAGACTTGCTCTTCAATATCGTCCCGTTTCCTCGGTCTGCCTGCGTCAGCTCGATGTTGGTCTCGTCCGTGGACACTACCGGTATTGTACTGACGCATGTGCAAACGTTGGAATGCCATCGCCGACGGTAATGGTAAACTCGCAAAACATTCTTGGTAGAGTCTGCTTGCTGTGCATAATTGCAATCACATTTCCCTAGACACATTAAAATATTACAACATATTAAAATATTCTGCGTTAGAAAAATACATGTTTACGTAAACAAAACACAAGTCACTCACTACGCGGGTCAACAATCACATTCGTTCGATAGGAAGTTGCGCGGAGACTAAGGAAGAAGGAACTGGGAAGTGATTCGCGGGGCGGAGGGCGGGGGGTTAAGGGTTAGTTAGGCACGTGCGCCGCCCGCGGTAGCGTTTGTCGGCATTTTTTGTCAAAGTAAAAGAAAGCCGCTGAGCTCGTTGGATATGTAGTATTAAAGATGTACTTGTAAAGTCAGATACTGTAAACATTTTTTTGTCGATTTTAATAGTTAATTGATTTTGAGAATCGGACTAGTAAATGTTGTTTTTTTTTTTATTCTAATTTCATAAATGTTGTGCTTATAGGTATATGTATACGTCCCTAAAAGGAACAACAGGGTTTTTGATACAGCCTGTATAGTCATAATTGTTTTATCTGCGTATTTATTTTTGTAATAAAAAAACGAGTAGTTGTAAGTTTTTACAAGTTTTTACATTGCAGAATTTTAAAATGGTAATAGGTTATTTACATTCAATAACAAGTTATCGATCGATTATCCTGGCCAGGAATTGAACACGCTGATTTTGTAAAAACAAACAGGTCAGTACATACCTGTTCAATTTCTGGCCAGGGCCATAGATTGTATAAAATGCAATAATGTAGTTTTAGTTTTCGTCAAAATCGGCGACACTCTTTGCAGTATTTTTCGATATACTTCATAATTTCGGATAAAGCCTTCCACGCCCAGTTGAAAAAATCACCCTGCATAAAGCGTCAATCATTAAGAAATTTAGTACTTTTAATTAAATTGAAGATTTTAAACTTATATAGTGACCCGGATATCAGACTTAGAGGAATGACGTAGTAGTAAAAAATTTTCAAGGTAGTCATGTACTTTCGTAATATTTATAAACTTTTCTTTGGCCGGCTTTTCTTACTTTGAAAGGTCCAAAAATGTATGAAGCATGTCCCTTCTCCTTAAAATCAAAAAGAAAACAAGTTCTTCTTAAACGAAATGATATTTATTTTATATGCATATGCGCAAACACACTGGTGAAAAACCTTAAAAGTGCCACGTATGACCGGGTAGAGATACAGGAAAACGGACGGTGTTGGACCCCATGACACGAGCGTTTCGACCCCAAACGGCTCAAAGCTGTAGCAACCATTGAGGTTACTGTATTTGAGTCGATTGAGTCTCGACATCCGCAGGAGAAACCAAAACTAAAGGTGAATGATCTCGGGTATATGGAGTTCCGTACCATGTTGTATCAATACCAAACTTGGTTTTTTATAGACTTCATTGATCATATTATATTTACCGGGTTTCTGAGATATTTTATAAAGTCGAAACATTAGGTCTATTTTGTTCGACTCTACCAACGACATGTTTTATAATGATACGTTATACTCCGACAAATATTATCGCTCTTAATCGCGGTGTGAATGAATGATTTTTCAAAAAAAAAAAACGCTTGTCCGGGTTCCATAAAATTTTCATGAGACCAGTTGGAAAGATATACCCTTTCTAACAAAACAGTTCTTTTTAAAACGGTTGGCAAACGAAGGAGTTACGCGCGAACAAACGTCCTAATTATTTCGAACTCGGTAAAAATGGAGATTATGTAGTCCGCAGTGAGTCATAGGAATTAGGTATTTGGTAAGAGGACACTAAATTGGACTTTGTTCTTATAAAATGAACCGAGTTTTAATAGCTTAGTAATTGAGATCCGTTAAACATGTCCGACATTGTTGATAATTATAGTAAACTAGCTGTTACCCGTAGCTTCACTCACGTTTGTTTAGAATAGGCTGGTTGTCAGCTTCAATGAATTGCAAATTGAATTAGTTCGTTAGAAGTGTTTTGAAGAATAATGTATAAGTATTTTTTCTTTTGTTGGAAATGCATGTTTACAAAGATATTACGCATCATAATTCGAGAGTGGGGGCTGGAGAGTAGACCCCCTGAACCACTACTTCGGTGGTTGAGTGCTTTTAGTTAGCAGTACAGGGACTACAGCCAAACGGCAATCGATAATCGTTAACGCTCAGCAGTCGCTAGTACATTTTCAACTTTATAGCCCAGCGTATAAATTTGAAAATCTATTATAAACTGCTGAGCGGTAGCGAACGAAACTAACGAAAACGACTGTCATCTTTAATATATTTTCAACTTTATGTCCGGGGGGATATACAGCTGAAAATGCCGTTTGGCTATAGGCCCTGGCCCTTAAGATAAACGTCAAGCGTTAAACGTACACGCTCAGGAATCTATAAATAATAATAAAACATAAAACTGAACCTGATAAAGTTGAAAATCTATTAAAGACAACTGAGAGACAGCGAACGGTTTAACCAAAACGGTCTGTTTTTATTAACCAGTGGGTTTACAAAGATGTTTTTTGAAATAAGAACTTTGTTTAAAACTTCTATGACATGTTTTACATTTGTAAGGTTTTTCACCAGTGTTTATAAGAACATGTTCTTTTAAAGTACTATTATGACTAAAACTCTTCTGACAGATGTCACATTTGTAAGGTTTTTCACCAGTGTGTATGAAAACATGTTTTTTAAAGTATCCCTTAGATTAAAAGTCTTCTGACATATGTCACATTTGTAAGGTTTTTCACCAGTGTGTTTAAGAACATGATGTCTTAAGATACTACTTACACTTAAAACTCTTCAGACACATATCACATTTGTAAGGGTTTTCACCAGTGTGTTTAAAAACAATTTTACATGACTACTTTGACTAGAACTCTTTTGACAGATGTCACATTTCTAAGGTTTTTCACCAGTATGTATTAGAACATAACTTTTAAGACACTATTTTCACTAATGCACTTCTGACATATGTCAAATTTGTAAGGTTTTTCACCAGTGTGTATGAGAAAATGTTCTTTTAAAGTACTATTATGACTAAAACTCTTCTGACAGATGTCACATTTGTAAGGTTTTTCACCAGTGTGTATGAGAACATGTTCTTTTAAAGTACCTCTTAGATTAAAAGTCTTCTGACATATGACACATTTGTAAGGGTTTTCACCAGTGTGTTTAAAAACATGACTTTTTAAATTACTTCTTTGACTAAAACTCTTCTGACATATGTCACATTTGTAAAGTTTTTCACCAGTGTGTATAAGAACATGTGTTTTTAAAGTGCTACTGTGACTAAAACCCTTCTGACATATGACACATTTGTATGGTTTTTCACCAGTGTGTTTAAAAACATGACTTTTTAAATTACTTCTTTGACTAAAACTCTTCTGACATATGTCACATCGGTAAGGTTTTTCACCAGTGTGTATAAGAACATGTGTTTTTAAAGTGCTACTGTGACTAAAACTCTTCTGACATACGACACATTTGTAAGGTTTTTCACCAGTGTGTAAAAGAACATGACTTTTTAAATTACAACTTTTATTAAAACATTTTTGACATATGTCACATTAGTAAGAGTTTTCACCAGTGTGTGCAAGAACACGATGTTTTAAGATACTACTTACACTAAAACTCTTCTGACATATTATGTCACTTTTGTATGTTTTCACCAGTGTGTATGAGAACATGTTTTATTAAATTACTATTTTGACTAAAACTCTTCTGACATATGTCACATTTGTAAGATTTTTCACCAGTGTGTATAAGAATATGTCGTTTTAAATACGATCTTAGACTAAATATTTTCTGACAGATGTCTCATTTGTAAGGTTTTTCACCAGTGTGTATGAGAAAATGTTCTTTTAAAGTACTATTATGACTAAAACTCTTCTGACAGATGTCACATTTGTAAGGTTTTTCACCAGTGTGTATGAGAACATGTTCTTTTAAAGTACCTCTTAGATTAAAAGTCTTCTGACATATGTCACATTTGTAAGGGTTTTCACCAGTGTGTTTAAAAACATGACTTTTTAAATTACTTCTTTGACTAAAACTCTTCTGACATATGTCACATTTGTAAGGTTTTTCACCAGTGTGTATAAGAATATGTGTTTTTAAAGTGCTACTGTGACTAAAACCCTTCTGACATATGACACATTTGTAAGGTTTTTCACCAGTGTGTTTAAAAACATGACTTTTTAAATGACTTCTTTGACTAAAACTCTTCTGACATATGTCACATCGGTAAGGTTTTTCACCAGTGTGTATAAGAACATGTGTTTTTAAAGTGCTATTGTGACTAAAACTCTTCTGACATATGTCGCATTTGTAAGGTTTTTCACCAGTGTGTAAAAGAACATGACTTTTTAAATTACAACTTTTATTAAAACACATCTGACATATTTCACATTTGTAAGGTTTTTCACCAGTGTGTATAAGAACATGACTTTTTAAGATACTACTTCGACTAAAACTCTTCTGACATATTTCACATTCGTAAGGTTCTTCACCAGTGTGTATAACAACATGACTTTTTAAATGACGACTTTGACTATAACTCTTCTGACATTTTTCACATTTGTAAGGTTTTTCACCAGTGTGTTTTAGAACATGATGTTTTAAGCTACTACTTCGACGAAAACTCGTCTGACATATGTCGCATTTGTAAGGTTTTTCACCAGTGTGTATTAGAACATGACGTTTTAAGGTACCACTTTCACTAAAACTCTTCTGACATATGTCGCATTTGTAAGGTTTTTCACCAGTGTGTATAAAAACATGTTTTTTTAAATTACTAGTTTCACTAAAACTCTTTTGACATATGTCGCATTTGTATGGTTTTTCACCAGTGTGTATTAGAACATGACGTTTTAAGGTACCACTTTCACTAAAACTCTTCTGACATATGTCGCATTTGTAAGGTTTTTCACCAGTGTGTTTAAAAACATGTTTTTTTAAATTACTAGTTTCACTAAAACTCTTCTGACATACGATACATTTGTAAGGTTTTTCACCAGTGTGTTTACGAATATGTTTTATTAAATCACTTTTTCTAGTACAACTACGGTGACACATATCGCAATCATATCTTTTTATTCGGTCATTCGCAGCTGTATCAGTATTATTCACATTATTATTGAGAGATTGAGAATTTGTGACAAGCTTTGTAAAATTAGAAGGAGCTGCAAACTTGTGTTTCTTGGTGTTCCGGAGAATTAGTAAGTCTGGCTGTTCAGTTTTCTTTTGCTGGAATGTCATTGTATCTTCTAGTCTTGTTAGTCGTACGTATAGCTGTGGTTTCTTCGCGTCGGACGCACCTGTGAAAATAAAGCTGGTAAGTAAGGAATGTTTCGGACCCACCGCATTCGCGGCGGTAAGACCCCTCTTTGAGGAGTAGTTGGAGAGGCGTCACAGCGACCCGACCTTCCGCCTGACGCAGGTCCTCACCGGACACGGATATTTCGGGAGGTACCTATGTCGGATGAGGAAGGAAGAAACGTCTGGGTGTCACCACTGCGAGGATCGCCCGAGGACACGGTGGAGCATACCGTGCAAGACTGCCCCGCTTGGGCAGAGCTCTCTTTTTTTTAGCGTGGTAAAATCATCAAATGAGTCCTCCCACCCACGGCCGAGTGGGAGGGACTGTCAGACTCGTACTGAATAAAATCCACGGTGTCCTTCAATAGCCCTTTACGTTCCGGGGTCACGGTAATTCATAAGTCCCGCAACCCCGGCAGGCTTTGGCCCTCTAGAGGCGCCTCAAAGTGTGTCAGCTTAATGACGGGGCCCCCTGTCATAATGCTGATACTACCACTTGAATAAAAAAATAACAAAAAAAAGGGGGCCCCGTCAAAAATTTGCTCACACTCTTTGAGGCGCGCGTGGAACACAACGCGCCGTCGTTCCGGGCATGGTCCATGATCGGACAGCGAGTTGCACATTACTCGCTGCCCGTATGCCCGCGCCTACTGTGGCCGGAGATCGTCTGCCGACGTCCATCGCCATGGGCATCTACCACTGCAGCTGGGGTGGAGGGAGGACGCTGTCCTCTCCCTCTCGCGGCCCACCTCCTCGTTCGCGAGCTTGACTGCTTTGCAGATGGAGGCGACCGTTTCACACTTCGTCTCGCTCCGCAGCATAGCCTTGACCAATGCTGGGCGCGGGAGGTCTTCGCCTATCGCCGTCGTGAGGACACGGCGGTTCTCTGCCCAAGCGGCGCAATCCTGCACCGTACGCTCCACCGTGTTCTCTGGATATTTGTCCTACACTAGGAAGTATTTATAATCGTGCAACAAATTTAATGTAATTTTTATCGTAAAAATAGGTTGTGGATCATACAATTCTCTACAAAAGTGGTCTAGTAGCTATTTTTATTTATTTATTTTTAATAAGCTCTTTACGTTCCAGGGTCACGGTTACCCGATGAGACAATCCCGCGACCCCGAGTAAAGTATACCTACTGGGGAAACTACGTTAAAAGACAGGAAACCTCCACGTTCGCCCATGGACTGGACTTCCCTCTCGGGGACGTCCGGGGCGAAGACCAGGTGTTCGGGCCGGTAGCCCTGGGATGCGGGCATAAAGTTTTCCTTAGGCACTGTGTGCCTAAGGGGTCTCTTTGCCCGTATGCGAATAGCCTGTCTCATGGACGCTCCAACGCGTGTCCCTCTGATTAGCAAAGGGCACAGCGGCGGAGCGGGCTTGCGGACGGTGAGTAATGGGTAGCTCGCCGTCCGACCATGGACCACCAAGCCCGGGTCGGTGGCGCGTCGTGTTTCACGCGTGCCTTCAAGTAGTTGTCAGCGAACTGACGGGGCCTCCTTTTGGGCCAAATGCCTGCTGGGGTCGCGGGATTGACTAAACAGGATACCGTGGCCACGGAATGTAAAGGGCATCTGAAGGAACACGGGTGGATTTTAGTCAGTGAGAGTCTGACAGTCCCTTCCCCCCACCCAGGTCGGGAGGACTCATTTCATGATTTTACCACCCAAAAAAAAAAAACTGTACATCCACATAGGTGGAGCGGAAATGTGTGTATATTATGTAATACCACAGATGACTTACTACCCAAGGAGCACTTAGGCGTTACCGACATTTAATATACTTATATAGCTCTTATAGAACTCAGAGTTCTTTTGGAGACGTACAGGGTTGTCAAGAAAAGATTCTATACTTATAAGGTTGATTTACCAGTTATTGTACAGCTCAAGCTGTACTAAATCTGTATAAAACAATCCACGTAAACTAAAAGGTGTTAGAACAGAATATTAGAACTCTACTTTAAAACTCTAAGAATTTTTGACACTTTTAGCTGATGTTTATACTTCAAGCTGCACAGAGGCTGTATTTTACATGTAATCACTTACTTACTACACTACTTTATGTGTTAGTATGGTATCACTCTATACTAGACACTCTACACTCTGTATAATGGTATATGCAAACTCCTTTCTAAAACTTATTATTATTGCGTAATTGTACACCCTTATAAGTGATAGTTTTATGACTTCTGCCAAATATGATGATGTAACACTATAATAATAAATTAATTATATAGTACAGCTTTAGTCTGTGCTATGGACGATGTCTTTTTCTATTGTATTCTGGTTATAAAATTGTGTGCCTAAGGCTTGCCAAATTAACTTATTTTCTTTCTTTAATGTGTCTATCAATATGTCTGTCGTCTGTTGATTCTATAAAACTGCTTCAATTTGCCTTCGACATTTTACAAACTTAAAAAACACGTTGTTTAAGCCACGAGCGATGTAAAAGGCGATATCTAACAATTGCTAGTGATATATACACGGATTTTCATTTTGAATACGTATCCCTAATGAGCTGTACAATTTATGTTTTGAAACCTGATATACAGCTTAAATAATAAAAACATTCTAATATAATGCCTATTTAAAGCCAATAGCTGTACAATGGAATCCAAAAACTGCGTAGTAAAGCTACAAGATTTACAACATTATTTTTTGTATATGCGAAACCTGAATATAGTTTGTTCAGAATCAGTAACTGAATCGATTCCAATAATTTTTACATCATGTAATTTTTTTTCCCAAAAATATTTTTATTAATTTTATAACCAGTTAATTACAATACGATCACTTAACGGTTAGGTTTCTATTGCCAAACTATTATCAATGAGTGTGCGACAGAGGAGGCGTGAGTTGAGCGAGGGTACCGAGTCCCGCTGCGAAATTGGCAGATTTTTGAACGGACAACCAGGTAAAATGACAAGCTTATAACTTTATGATTTTTCATGTTACAGATTTGAAATTTAGAACATAGATTCTTTACACAAAAATACTAGACAGGTGTATCGGGTTTCGCATAAACAAAAAATTATGTTGTATAATACCCTCCAGATATACTTCAGGCTGTTTAATATTTATCGCCATTTTTGAATAAACAAAAACAAAACATAATACAAATCAAACGATATTTGACAATAACTACAGTTGCTATCGTAATTTTACAGCTCAAATAATGATGATTGTACTATAATATGAAGTATTTTCAAGCATATTATATTATTCTAACCTCAAAACCATAAACTTACTTACCCGTTTTAGTTATATTTCTTACTTAATCTTGATTATACGAGTATTGCGGGCGCGTGAATTTTTTGACACAAAACAGTAGAATCCCGATTATCCGAACCTCGATTATCCGGACTGATTCACCTCGGCTCTAATAACTTGCCCGCAATGAAAAGATGTGATTCATAACAAACAAAAAGTCAAACATCAACAACAGTTTACTTCCAACCAAAATTTTAAATTACATAGGTATTATGTAATTCATTATCTATCGTTATAGCTAGGTTTTAGTGTACCGTAGCCAAATGGCAAAAAACGGAACCCCTATAGAATCGTCATGTCTGTCTGTTAGTCTATATGTCTGTCTGTTCGTCCGTATGTAGTGTGTAGAGCTATCCTGTTGAAACTTGGTATTATATGAACCGCATTAGGATTCTCACAAAAAAAAAAAGAAATTTGGGGGTTCCCCAGACTTAGAATTAAAACTCAAACCAAACCCCGTGTATCTATGGATAGGTCTTTAAAAATGATATTGAGGTTACTAAAATCATTTTTTTCTAAACTGAACAGTTTGTGCTTCCAAAGTGGTAAAATGTGTGAACCCCCCATGTAACTTCTAAAATAAAAGAATCATAAAACTAAAAACAAATATATGATGTACATTAACATGCAAACTACCAGAGAAAATTGGTTTGAACATCATCATCATCTCAGCCATAGGACGTCCACTGCTGAACATAGGCCTCCCCTTTAGATCTCCACATATACCGGTTGGAAGCGACCTGCATCCAGCGTCTTCCGGCGACCTTTATAAGGTCGTCTGTCCACCTTGTTGGTGGACGTCCTACGCTGCGCTTGCTAGTCCTTGGTCTCCACTCTAGTACTTTTCGACCCCATCGGCCATCTGCTCTGCGAGCAATATGGCCTGCCCATTGCCACTTCAGCTTGCTAATCCGGTGGGCTATGTCGGTGACTTTAGTTCGTCTACGGATCTCCTCATTTCGGATTCGATCACGTAGAGAAACACCGAGCATAGCTCTCTCCATAGCTCGTTGAGCGACTGAGCTTTGAGATGAGGCCGATAGTGAAAGACCACGTTTCGGTGCCGTACGTCATCACTGGTAACACACATTGGTCGAAGACTTTCGTCTTGAGGCACTGAGGTATGTCGGACGAAAAGACATTGCGTAGTTTCCCGAACGCTGCCCAACCGAGTTGGATTCGGCGGTTGACCTCTTTCTCGAAGTTGGACCTACCTAATTGGACTACTTGTCCTAAGTAGATATATGAGTCAACAACTTCGAGTACCGAGTTTCCAACAGAGACTGGGGTGGGCACGACATTGGCATTTGACATAATTTTCGTCTTGTCCATGTTCATTTTCAAGCCCACCCGTTGTGAAACTCGGTCGAGGCCATCGAGCATCATGCTGAGTTCCTCCATCGACTTTGCCATGACTACGATGTCGTCGGCAAACCGAAGGTGAGTGATGTATTCGCCGTTGATGTTGATGCCAAGTCCTTGCCATTCCAGGAGCTTGAAGGCGTCTTCCATTGCGGCAGTAAACAGTTTCGGGGAGATAACGTCCCCCTGTCTTACGCCTCTTCTCAATGGAATCGCCTTCGTGCTATGCTCCTGTACTCGGACCGACATGGTGGCGTTATTATACAAACACTTCAATACCTCGATGTACCGATAGTCAATACGGCATCGCTGGAGTGACTCAAGCACAGCCCATGTTTCCACCGAATCGAAGGCTTTCTCATAGTCCACAAACGCTAAGCATAATGGCAAGTTATACTCTTCGGTCTTCTGTATAACTTGCCGCAGCGTATGGATGTGGTCTATGGTACTATAGCCTTTTCGGAAACCGGCTTGTTCGGGAGGCTGGAAGTCATCAAGTCTGTGTTCGAGACGGTTCGTGATAACCCTTGAAAACAGCTTATAAACATGACTCAGAAGCGTGATGGGTCTGTAGTTCTTCAATAGGCTGTTATCACCTTTTTTGAAGAACAGCACCACCTCACCCCTGCTCCACGTTTCAGGCGTTTTGCCCTCGGACAGGACGGAATTAAAGAGTTTCTGGAGGACTTTAAGTACCGGTGTTCCACCCGCTCTCAGAAGCTCTGACGTGATTCCGTCCTCGCCCGGCGCCTTGTTGTTCTTAAGCTGCTTCAGGGCCATCCTAATCTCGTACAGACTGATGTCCGGGATATCTTCGGTATAATGTCGGGACAGCTTGGCTCTTGGATCTCCTACCAAGCTGTCAACGGGCTTTGCGACCGAAGTGTATAACTGTCCATAGAACCTCTCGATCTCGCCTAAAACCTCTGCTTTGGTCGACGCTATGCTGCCATCCTCCCGTTTCAGCTTTGTCATCTGGCTTTGCCCAATAGACTTGTCCTTTGCGAACACTTTGGAGCCTTGGTTTCGCTGTATGGTCTCTTTAACACGATTCGTATTAAAGAGACGCAGTTCGTGTCGCAAGGACTTAGATATACGTCTATTGAGCTGCCTATATGACTTCGCGTCATCGGAAGACTGCAACTGTAGCAAACGTCGTTCAGCCATGAGGTTTAAGGTTTGCTCGGTCAATTTCTGAGGTCTATCTTTACGGCAGGGTCTAAAAAACTTAGACCCTACCGTGCGGACAGTTTCCACTAGCCCGTCGTTGATCTCGTCCACTGAAACTAAGTTCTCAAGGCAAGCAAAGCGATTAGAGAGCTCGAGTTGAAAGCTTTCGGGGTTTTGAATGTGGGACCGAGTAGGTCGGAGCGTAGACTTCATCAAGCTGGACCTTTCAAGTTTAACATTGATATTCAGTGAGCCTCTTACGATTCGGTGATCGCTACCGGTTTTTACCCTGTTGATCACAGAGACATCACTGAATATCCGTTTCTTGTCGGTCATGAAGAAGTCTATCTCGTTTCTCGTGAAACCATCGGGGCTCAACCAGGTCCATTTCCTGTGAGGCGGCTTCTGGAAGAAAGAGTTCATTATGAAGAGTTCCTCTTTCTCCAGAAAGTCGGCCAGCCTCTGCCCCCTAGGGTTCCGTTGCCCATATCCAAATTGCCCCACTCTCAACTCATCACCGCTTTTCTTGCCCAACTTTGCGTTAAAGTCCCCCATAACAACAGTAAAGTGGGTTTTGGAACTATGTATGGCCCTACTTACGTCCTCATACATAGTCTCCACTTCATCATCGGAGTGTGACGAGGTCGGTGCGTATACCTGAATGACCTTCAGCGAATATCTTTTGGATATTCTGAGTATTAGGTATACCACCCTGCTCGACACACTGTCGATGGTTATTATGTTGTTTACGAGGGACTTGTGAACGAGAAACCCGACACCACCTTGGGACTGTTGGTCGCCCTCCCGGTAGTAGAGCAAATTACCAGACTTCAGGGTTACGGTGTCCTCCCCCTCTCTACGGACTTCGCATAACCCTATAATGTCCCAGTGTAATTTGCTCAGCTCCTCTTCCAGCTCGCAGATCTTTTCGTCAGTCCTCATTGTGCGTATGTTGTGTGTTACCAGGGCCAGTCGTCGTCGGGGTGGGTAGCCGGATCTCTTCCGGAGATTCTTCGCACCCCCTGCTCCGCCGTTACCTTGACTGCTACCCGCGCCAGGGATAGCGGAGCTGCCGGGGACTGGGGGCCTGGTTTCTGTGCTTATCATTAGGGGGTAATGCCTTTAATCGCCACGCTTGGCAGGCGGGTTGGCGATCGCAGTGAGGATGTGCAGTACACGGAAGACGCTGCTGCCCGACCTCCGGTTTGTCCCTTAGTCGCCTCTTACGACACCCACGGGATGATTTGGGGGAACGCAATTCTAAGCCGGCGCCCCACGGCTGAGCCGGCGCCCCACGGCTGGTTATGTTACTTGCTGCTACGGAACCCTTTATTGGCGAGTCCGACTCGCACTTGACCGGTTTTTAGTATATATCGTATTATCTAAGTAAAACCCATTACATAATAAAACAATATTAAAATTCAAATATTGATATTATTTGAAATGCTTTAAAAAAAAAACCAGGCGTACGTTTTATTTGATCCGGATAATCGGGATTCTACTGTATTCACAATTTCACAACAAAATTAAATCGGCACGTCGAATCTACAAAATATTTTCACACAGAAAGGCCAAGATCATTACTTAATTTATAATTTTGCATAAAATATTAGTCAGTCGCCATTTATTGCATCTAAAATAGAAATGTTCAAGTTCACCTTACAAGAAATGATTAATTGCTTTAAAAGTAAAGACACAGCGCCTGGGACGGACGGGATTACACATTCTTTGATATTTCATTTATTAATTTATTACTGGATGATAGATTCAGACAACAAAATAAAAATAACATGAAGTTCAATAAAAAAAAAAGTGCCAGATAACAAAAAAAAGGTGTGATAGCTACAGAGATTAACATAATTCAGACGTGACATAAAAACTGTGCGGTGTGTGTCTCAGGATTGCACTAAATGTGTATCCAGCTCAGCATGTGTCAGGTTAATACCTGACGCTGATATTCTGCTGGATCCCTGTAGTGACATACGGACGCAAAGCGGGCGCGACCACACAGTCCAAGCGCCTGCATCATAAAATGATCAAATTAATTTTTATATAATACTAGCTGTACCCTGCCACGCTTCGCTGTTGGCACATTGTGATTGAATGGTTGAGAAGATATGTGACTGATGCAAAACATAGATATAAACAATCCTTGATGCGGATTATATATCATGCTAAAATTTCAGCTCAATCGGTAGAAGCGTACACAAACCAACATAACATTTTAATATATATAGATTATTATAGTATGCTGAGATCTAAACAAAATGCTTGTGCTCACCTTTAATTCAGATGCATGTAATGCTATTGAATTTTCAAATGAAGTGTATTAAAAATGTATTAGCGTGTATTCGGTTGGTTTGCCTAATAAATAAATAAATAAAATAATCAATCAGCATGGAAGCCAGGATATTCTTTCACCAATAATTTTTTATTTGTTAATATTTGAATATTCTAGTTGTCAGTTGGCTACATAAAATTTCAATAAAAATATTGGATACAAGAAACATACCACTTTGAAGTTCCTGCTCTGGTTCAATACTCTTATTCTCTTCCTCACAATCATCTTGTAAGTCTTCTTTGATATCATCATGTTCCTCCTCTGGTTCAATACTCTCATTCTCTTCCTCACAATCATCTTGTCAGTCTTCTTTGATATCATGATGTTCCTGCTCTGGTTCAATACTCTCATTCTCTACCTCACAATCATCTTGTAAGTCTTCTTTGATATCATCATGTTCCTCCTCTGGTTCAATACTCTCATTCTCTTCCTCACAATCATCTTGTAAGTCTTCTTTGATATCATGATGTTCCTGCTCTGGTTCAATACTCTCATTCTCTTCCTCACAATCATCTTGTAATTCTTCTTTGATATCATGATGTTCCTCCTCTGGTTCAATACTCTCATTCTCTTCCTCACAATCATCTTGTAATTCTTCTTTAATATCATGATGTTCCTCCTCGGGTTCAGTACTCTCACAATCATCTTGTAATTCTTCTACAATTTCATCGCTTTCAGATTGACATTCATCAAGTACACAGTTAACATGCACTGTTGGAATTATAATAAACCCATTGAAAAACTCCCTCTCATCTTGATTTATTCTTGATTTTGTCTGTAAACAGTTGTATTAAATGTTCAGTCAAGTCCTGATCGTAGTAACTACAAGCTATCCAAATTAATAGTTGACTTCTGACAGCTACATGAGATATCACCATATTTCACACAAGTGAACTTTGATGAAATGAAAGGTAAAAGAAACATTCTCCTTAATCACTTGTATTTTCCTTATTCATAACCCAATAACAATGTTACCCTCATGTGTAATGTTGTTATTGTTTTTTTTTAATAAAGTTATGTTCAGTATTCAACAATGATCATCATCATCTACCTAGCCTTTCCCAACTATATTGAGGTCGGCTACCAGTCAAACCAGATGCAGCTGGATATCAGTATTTTACATGGAGCGACTGCCTGTCGGACCTCCACAACCCAGTAACTGGGTAGTACTATACCCCATGGTAAGACTGGTTATCAGACTTTAGAGCTTCTAACAGTAACGACTGTCAAAGATCTACAAATAACAGCCGGGACCAACGGCTTTACGTGCTTTCCGAGGCACGGAGGAAACTCGCTATGACAGATGGTCACCCATCCACAGACCAACCTCGGCAAGCGCGGCTTAACCCGGAAGATCGGCCTGTGCGCCTGTATTTATTTAGCCAAGAGCTAGAATATATAGAATATCCAACAATGATCAACAAAATATTTTTAAAAGATATTATAAAGATATACATATGCATTAATGCATGTGTTGTGAGTTTCAAAGTTTTTCTAGCAATGGAAAAATCTTTCAATGATCAACTCCCCGAAAAATTGAGTTTTAGGGCTCTTATACAATGTCTGTACAATATAGGGGAGATAACTTGTTCAATTCTGTCAATAAAAGTATTGTACTTGTGTAGTCGGAAACCAACCACCTTTAAATGGTAGCCATTTTTGTTTTTAAATCGTTTTGTACGAACCATGCAAACTAAAAGTACTACAACTTTGAGATCTTAATAACAAAGATCATATAAAATATAAATGTGCTTCAGCAGCATTTCCTGGGTACCGGCTGGCTCAAAATAAACATATTGTTGCATCCAAAACTATGTCTCAACAATAATATCTCCTAAAACTAGTGACAGAATCGTGGTTTTGGTATCATTATTTAGATAAAAACAGCTTATGTTAGACAAGTAAATAATAAACATGTCTCGGGTGAATTCTTTTTGTCCCTTAATTTAAAAATGATGATGCATTTGGTGATAATGAAGAACATTTTGTAACCATAATTATATCATCATAAACTCTTATCTATAATGTTTCCACCTACATTAATATCAATGCTAAGACTCACATGCTACATACAAATAAAAGTTTAGAGTTACTGAAGAGAGCCACACATAATACTTTAGTAACAAGTGCCACAGAACAAAAGTCAAACCCTACCTCATCATCCTTGTTCAACATCTGAGTGAACAGCTTCTCTGCTTCCAGACATTTTCTCTGCAATTGACAGCATTGCTTTAGTCTAGTGTAGCAGAAGACACAAGCGAGCATCGGTCTACTGTCTTCAGTTACAAACTGCAACAAAAGTATTGTTTATTTAATTTATTGTGTACATGAAGTACTTTCCGTTTGATTATAGAATGGTTTTCAATAAATCTTGCTTAAAAGATGCGTATCTTAAAAAGTTTCATTTTTCTCGCTTGCTTGACAATAACACAGTACTCGTGCTTGAATTGTTTACATATATCATTTACTTACTGGAATGTCAGTCAGCTTCTCAAAAAGTTGTTGCAGTTCCACATTGCTAACCATAAACATACGAACATCTTCCACTAAACATATTCTACACATTTGCATTTTTTCTACTTTCATATTGTAAACTGATTTATTGAATTTGTTGTTAAAAACACAGGTGTGTTAACACCTGTGCTTTTTAAATTATTCAATTTTTGTCTAAAGAAAGAAACACCAATGAAGTATCTGAAAACCTGAACGAACACTGGCAATGACAGTACTATCCTGTCGAGTTGTCATCTGTCACTGTCATAATAATAGGGATGCTATTTGAAATCGGTTAATCAGATATAGGGCTGGCCTATTCCTAGGTCAACGAGTCAGCATTGCCATACAACGTGGCAATGCTGCCAGCGTTCTGGGCACTGTTCCCGTTGACAGCGATGTGGACGTATTCTTTGACGCCCTTTGAATGTTTTTTTTTTTTTTTTGTTTTATTTATTTTTTTGTACATATTACTAGTAAGTTTTTATTTATAGTCTGTATATAATCTTTGTAACATAAATACCAGTATTAAATAGTTTTGATTTACAAAAAAAAATTGCCAATATTTCACATGAATTGTAATTTGCAAACCATTTACAGCTTGGCAAGAAAGAGTCTGATGCGGTGACAATTGAAACTACGAAACGTTTGTTGTTGCAACATGTTAAAAAAGTCAACTACGAGCAGCTTCTGTGTCAAAAAACAATTCCCTCGTGTTATTTCACGATTTTCTACATTAATTCGCAACGATCAGTGCTTACTTGTTTATTTATAATGACATATGACAAGTAGTAGCGACCTCAATTTTTCCATACTCTTTTTTGCCAAGCTGTAATACATTTATCAGATATATGTTTCATTTACCGTAAAAACGGTTAATTGTAATCTATTTCTGAATCGGATGTGATTAGATTATTGAATGGATCTGGATAAAAATTCAAAATGGATTAAATTCATTCTTTGAGTTTGCTTCACAATAACAAAGTACTCGTTCTTGAATTATTTACGTAAAGCCTTAGATCAAAAATGTCCAGTTTATAGTAGGCCACTAAGAATTGAAGCCAAAGGCTCAACTCACACCAAAAGAGCTATTCAATAATAAAATGGCAACATTTATATTTTAATATTTATAGCAGATAATTTGATTGTGTATATGGCAACTCTCTCTTGCTCGGTGTGCCTCGGTTAAGCGGTACATGTCCATTTTTGTAATGATCCTATAATAAAAATAACGTTAGTATTCCTTCTACAAACTCGTTTTATTTCGCTCCATCCACTGCCGATAATAACTATAAAAGGTTATGGGCCCAGGCGTCTGGAGCGAAAAGGAATATTGACTTAAAAGCTGTGGTAAAGCGGCGGCCGGCGTGGTCCTGCGGTCAAGCAGAGACAAAGGCGAAACAAGATGGACGGCGAGGGCTATATTTTTGGAGCATCAAATAATCGCTTGTTATTAGAAGATGTCGGTAACTGGCATACATGGAAATTTCAAGTAAAAGTCATATTGAAGGCGGTAAATGTCTTTGACTTGGTGGATGGCTCATCAAAATGCCCTGAAAAAGAAGATGAAAAATTAAACACGTGGAAGAGGTCAGATGCAAAAGCCCAAGGAATCATTGTAGGAAGATTGGGTAACACGGCTATGCTGCATGTTCAAAATTGAGAAACAGTCTTGTGTATCATTATCGTCTTGTGAAGCTGAATATGTAGCTCTTAGTATTATGGAAGGTTCTTTTTTAAAAAAGTTACTCAAAGATTTTGGATATAATTATGTTGATTTTGAAATACTTGAAAACAACCAAAGTGTGATTAATATAACAAAAAACAATGACAGTAACAAAAGGTTAAAACATATAGATATAAAATATCAGTATATTGTGGAAAATATATCAACAGGTTCAGTTAAAATAAAGTTTGTTTGTAGTAATAACAATATAGCTGATTTGTTTACCAAACCTTTGGGGAAAATATTTTTTGTTAAACTTAGAGATATGATATTGTCATAAGTTTGTTTAAAGTAATAATATTGATACATAGTGTTGAGTTTATATTATAAAAGGTATCTTGTATATGTAAAGGTTGTTTAGTATTTTTAGATTTAAGGCTCTGCATATTTGTTTAGAGGTCATGTTATAATTTCAGGAGGTGCATTGCAAAGTTTGTTAAGGTGAAGCATCTCTGAATTTTCCTTAAGGGGGTGTAAAGAATAAACGTTTTGAATTGTTAAATAAAAGGGTTGTGTGAAAATTAAAATATAATGTTGAGGGGGTGTGTTCAATAATAAAATGGCAACATTTATATTTTAATATTTATAGCAGATAATTTGATTGTGTATATGGCAACTCTCTCTTGCTCGGTGTGCCTCGGTTAAGCGGTACATGTCCATTTTTGTAATGATCCTATAATAAAAATAACGTTAGTATTCCTTCTACAAACTCGTTTTATTTCGCTCCATCCACTGCCGATAATAACTATAAAAAGAGCGGCGAAGGGCAACGAAGCGGAGCGCAGTTTCAATGTCATATGAATTTTTACTTTATTTTCATTAAAATAAAATTTATTATCGCATGAGAAACTCGAACGAGTCGCGAGGATGCCCGCGGATCCGCGGGCATTCCCGCGACTCTTTCGAGAATGAGTGCGATAATAAGAATGAGCATTATAGTAATGAAAATAAAGTTTAAATTCATATGACACTGAAACTGCGCTCCGCTTCGTTGCCCTTCGCCGCTCTTTTGGTGTGAGTTGAGCCAAAAACACGGGGTAAATATTTCCCGCGTCGTTCGATTCCTAATTAAAACAAGTGAACATCTCCTTCGATCAATAATAGCTCTATAATTGATCGAAGAATATCTCCAATGAAAACATTTAAACGTGCGCGTGGCGCTCACTAACACATTTATAAAAAAGTGGCTTCACTTAAAACGTTTCGTTTTGTTTCGAACACGGAATCTGGACGTTTTTAATCTAAGTGTATATCATTTACTTACCTACCTACTGGAACTCTCAGCTTCTCAATTATTTGTTTCAGTTCCACATTGGTAATTCGTAGTGGTAGCCCGCGACATCAAAATTTTCTTGTGTTATTTGCAATTCGTATATCAGTGACAATTTGTAAATCGATCAAAATATGATTCGCGATAATTACAAGTATTATCAAAAATATAAGAATGGGATTCTGGAACTGGTCCTGATCCTGAAGCCCGGGCGCCCTGCGGACTCTTCATCCACATTCCGGCCCATCGTGCTGCTCGACGAGGTGGGCAAGCTCTTTGAAAGAGTAATTGCAAACCACCTCGTCGGGCACCTGAATCGGGTGGGCCCGGACCTTGCGGAGAGCCAGTTTGGCTTCCGCAGAGGGCGCTCGATGGCGGACGCCATCATGCGCGTGAGAGCCCTCACGACGGGGGATGCGGTATCCCGGGGCAGGGTCGTCTTGGCGGTGTCCTTGGACATCACCCTGCCCTGGAGTTGCATCAGGGAGGCTCACCGGGTGCCGACCTACCTCCGTCGTATAGTCGAGGACTACCTGACGGACAGAGCCGTCATCTACTCCGGTCACCGGGGAGAATGGAACCGGCGAGAGATGTCGTGCAGTGTTCCACAGGGATCGGTCTTGGGGCCGCTCCTGTGGAATATCGGTTACGACTAGGTGCTGCGACGACACGCTCGTCCTGGCGGAGGGAGAGTCGCACCAGGCGGCGACCGTCCTGGCGATGCAGGCGGTAGCGACAGTCGCTTATAGGATCCGGCAGTTGGGACTCGACGTGGCGCTGCACAAAACAGAGGCCATGTGCTTTCATGGCCGTCTGAACGCGCTGCGGTCAGTCCCACATAACGGTGGAGGGGGTTCGTATCGGCGTCGGGAGGACGATGAAGTACCTGGGACTCGTCCTCGACAGCCGGTGGAACTTTAGGGAGCACTTCCTACGTTTGGCCACTAAGCTGAATGTCCATATGTTTTTATTATAGTCTTACGACACAAAAAAGTGTTAATAAATTGTGAAGTCAGTGTGGAAATGTTGCAATATTTTTTTACTTGTAGGTTCCTTCATTACAATTTGGCATACCTACCATAATTAAATTACTTTACTTTTGCATTCAAAATAATATTGAAATAAAATTAAAATGAAATGATATTTATATATGAGAAGGTGAGAAGAAAAAAACACTTTTACATGGAGTAGAGTTGGAGCCCCATGCAACTCATCCACTTCGAAACTGAGCCAAGGGACAGACCCTTAAAAAGAAAGATAAGGTGCTACTTGCACTTACACATTTGTTTGTCCACTTCGTTGCATGGGGACCAGGTCCACCTTCTCTATTTACGGCAATCATTTCCATCTAAATTTTTAGTTATTAATAGTTGTCTTTTTTATGTTTTTTTTTAATTATTTTAATCATTTTGAATAGTCTAGCAAAGTACAAGACCGCTCAGGTGCAGGTGTTTAAAAACATACCACCTTGAACTTATGCAAGCCTGGTACTTTATTTGGTAACATTATTTCAGTTTCTGAGCTTGTAGCTTTCTTTGCGGACGGTGAGCTACCCATTACTCCCATGGTCCAGTTGCCCCCTAATAAAAAAATAAGGTGCAACCGGTTCCCATGAACCTTTTTGTATGTGCCATAAATATTAGTCGAGTATACCTAGGGAAAAATAAATTGCCGCGGTCCATCCAAGCGAACCACGAGAAACATTATTGCCCATAGTACACCCAGGTGAAGATATTATGAGAGTTGTGAGTGGTTTTTTGTTCACTCGACACTGCGAGAATTGATTACTCCTACGCCAGAAGCTCAGCTCGCCGTTGCAGTCTACACGACACATAATAGCTGGTGATCTTTCGAGTTGTCGCGATGTGGAGGTACGTGTATTAATAAAAATAAAGTCTATGAGCATAATATTATGTGAAGAATTGGAAATAAAATACCTATAAAACAAAGTAATTAACAAAAAGAGCGACAAAAAAGGGTTTGTTTTGCAGATAAGATGGCTAAAAGATCTTTCGTAAAATACATTAGACCTTTCCGTAGCCATCTTGAATTCGATAAACGCTCGTACGTAGGCGCAGCACACAAAAACAGAGGATACAATTATCCAGCTGGCAGTAGAGCGAGGTGCGAGGTGAGGAGGCGAGTGAAACCAACTGTTTTGAACGGCTAGTTCTTTTTTTTTATGAAAAATACTTTGCAATGGAATGAAAGCTTTCTTTCAGAACCTGAGAGGTGTAAGAAAAAATAATTGTTATATAGTCATAATTGTTTTATCTGTGTATTTATTTTTGTAATAAAAAAACGAGTAGTAGTAAGTTTTAACAAGTTTTTACATTGCAGAATTTTAAAATGGTAATAGGTTATTTACATTCAATAACAAGTTATCGATCGATTATCCTGGCCAGGAATCGAACACGCTGATTTTGTAAAAACAAACAGGTCAGTACATACCTGTTCGATTTCTGGCATATAAAAATCTATGGCCCTGCCATAGATTTTTATAAAATGCAATAATGTAGTTTTAGTTTTCGTCAAAATCGGCGACACTCTTTGCAGTATTTTTCGAAATATTTCATAATTTCGGACAAATCCATCAACGCCCAGTTGAAAAATTCACCCTGTATATCGCGTATTAGTATATATTTTACTTACAATCATTAAGAAATTAAGTAATTTTAATTAAATCGAAGATTTTAAACTTATTCGGTGACCCGGATATCAGACTTAGAGGAATGACGTAGTAGTAAAAATAATTCAAGGTAGTCATGTACTTTCGTAATATTTACAAACATTTCTTGTGTATGAAGCATGTCTCTTCTTCTTAAAATCAAAGGGAAAACAAGTTCTTCTTAAATGAAATGATATTTATTTTATATGCATATGCGCAAACACACTGGAGAAAAACCTTACAAGTGCCACGTATGACCGGGCAGAGATACAGGAAAACGGACGGTGTTGGACCCCATGACACGAGCGTTTCCACCCCAAACGGCTCAAAGCTGTAGCAACCATTAAGGTTACTGTATTTGCGTCGATTGAGTCTCGACAGCCGCAGAAGAAACCAAAACTAAAGGTGAATAATCTCGGGTACATGGAGTCCCGTACCATGTTGTATCAAAACCAAACTTGGTTTTATATAGACTTCATTGATCATGTTAACTTATATTTACCGGGTTTCTGAGATATTTTATAAAGTCGAAACATTAGGTCTATTTTGTTCGACCCTACCAACGACATGTTTTATAATGACACGTTATACTCCGAGAAATATTATCGCTCTTAATCGCGGTGTGAATGAATGATTTTTCAAAAAAAAAAAACGCTTGTCCGGGTTCCATAAAATTTTCATGAGACCAGTTGGAAAGATATACCCTTTCTAACAAAATAGTTCTTTTTAAAACGGTTGGCAAATGAAGGAGTTACGCGCAAAGAAATATAAAAAAAAATTTAAACATCTGAATTGAAAAAGTCCTAATTATTTTGAAGTCGGTAAAAAATGGAGATTATGCAGTCCGCAGTGAGTCATAGAAATTAGGTATTTGGTAAGAGGACACTAAATTGGACTTTGTTCTTATAAAATGAACCGAGCTTTAATAGCTTAGTAATGAGATCCGTTAAACATGTCCGACATTGTTGATAATTATAGTAAACTAGCTGTTACCCGTAGCTTCACTCACGTTTGTTTAGAATAGGCTGGTTGTCAGCTTCAATGAATTGCAAATTGAATTAGTTTGTTAGTGTTTTGAAGAAAATTGTATAAGTATTCCTTTGTTGAAAATGCATCTTTACACATCATAATTCGAGAGTGGGGGCTGGAGAGTAGACCCCCTGAACCACTACTCCGGTTGGTTGAGTGTATTTAGTTAGCAGTACAGGGACTGCAGCCAAACGGCAATCGATAATCGTTAACGCTCAGCAGTCGCTAGTACATTTTTAATTCTATAGACCAGCGCATAAATTTGAAAATCTATTATAAACTGCTGAGCGGAAGCGAACGAAACTAACGAAAACGACCTGTCATATTTAATATATTTTCAACTTGATGTCCGGGGGGGTATACAGCTGAAAATGCCGCTTGGCTATAGGCCCTGGCCCTAAAGCTAAACGTCAAGCGTTAAACGTACACGCTCAGGAATCTATAAATAATAATAAAACATAAAACTCAACCTGATAAAGTTGAAAATCTATTAAAGACTACTGAGAGATAGCGAACGGTTTAACCGAAACGGTCTGTTTTTATTAAATAAGAACTTTGTTTAAAACTTCTATGACATGTTTTACATTTGTAAGGTTTTTCACCAGTGTTTATAAGAACGTGTTTATTAAAATACTATTATGATTAAAACTCTTCTGACACATGTCATATTTGTAAGCTTTTTCACCAGTGTGTATAAAAACATGTTTTTTTCATTCAGATCCTTCCCTAAAACTTTTGACATATTTCACATTTGTGAGCCTTCTCACCAGTGTGTATTAAAACATGTTTTTTTAAAGTACTATTTTGACTAAAACTCTTCTGACACATGTCACATTAGTAAAGTTTTTCACCAGCGTGTTTAAGAACATGATGTCTTAAGATACTACTTACACTAAAACTCTTTAGACACATATCACATTTGTAAGGGTTTTCACCAGTGTGTATGAGAACATGTTTTATTAAATTACTATTTTGACTAAAACTCTTCTGACATATGTCACATTTGTAAGATTTTTCACCAGTGTGTATAAGAATATGTCTTTTTAAATACGATCTTAGACTAAATTTTTTCTGACAGATGTCACATTTGTAAGGTTTTTCACCAGTGTGTATGAGAACATGTTCCTTTAAAGTACTATTACGACTAAAACTCTTCTGACAGATGTCACATTTTATGGTTTTTCACCAGTGTGTATGAGAACATGTTCTTTTAAAGTACTATTATGACTAAAACTCTTCTGACATATGTCACATTTGTAAGGTTTTTCACCAAAGTGTATAAAAACATGTTTTTTTAAAGTACCTCTTAGATTAAAAGTCTTCTGACATATGTCACATTTGTAAGGTCTTTCACCAGTGTGTATAAGAACATGCCTTTTTAAATGACCACTTTTATTAAAACACTTCTGACATATGTCACATTTGTAAGGTTTTCCACCAGTGTGTATGAGAACATGTTGTTTTAACCCGCGAGCACTCGCGCTATGAGCATTTTGCTCACAGTAAATTTAAAACACGCGCCATTTTGTCAAAATCATTCGTACGTACATCGTTCATTTGGTAGCTGAGTTTTGTTCCGTCCCCCAACCCTGTATGCAGTTCGCTTCTCGCTAGTGCGCGCCGGTAACCCGGACGAGGTGGTTGGTTGTGCCGTGTACCATCAGGCGGCGTTTATCTCATCGCGCGTGTATCGAGGTAAGTACTTTTTTTACTCATGATTTATTTATTTTTTTATCTTAGCGACAGTTTTACTGCTACTTTTATGTAATATTATGTTTTTAAATTACTGATATAATGATCTATTATTAATTTCTATTATAGATGGATCGTAATCAAGGGGATGACCAAATTTTGGCATGGTTGATGGCGAAAGGTTTGGAAGACATTGAGGACCCGTCTTTTAGAGCCGATGATATTGAAAGCGATCGAGGCAGTGAACATAGTCATCATTCCACTAACACCGAGCAATCGTCATCGGAAGTAGAAGGTGAGGTTTCTTCAATTTCACCGGGAAATCAGCTGTGTTACGTAGGCAAAGATGGGTGTACAAAATGGAACTATAATCCACTTCGTTCCAATGTGAGAACAAGAGCTCACAACATTGTCGAAAAACAACCAGGGGTAAAACCAGTGGCTAAAAATGCTAACACTATAATGGACTGTTTTCTCCTCTTTGTGAGTGAAGAAATGTTGACTGATATAGTTCGCTTTACAAATATCCATATCAATAAAATCAGGGACCAATTCTCAAGAGAGAGAGATTGCAAAGAGATAGATATTGTAGAACTGAAAGCCTTTATTGGTATTTTGTACATGGCTGGTATAAAAAAGATGAATCACTTAAATTTGAAAGAAATGTGGGACGAAGATGGCACGGCACCTGACATTTTTAGAGCTGCTATGAGTCGCAATACGTTTCTTTTGTTGATGAGAGCTATAATGTTCGATGACATAAACTCCCGCTCCGAAAGGTCAAAGTATGACAATATTGCTCCAATTCGTGAATTATTCGAATCTTTTATAGCAGTGTCGAGCCAATTACCAAGTAGGAGAGAACGTGACTATAGATGAAATGCTGGAATCGTTCCGAGGACGCTGCAAATTCCGCATGTATATTGCAAACAAACCAGCTAAGTATGGTATAAAAGTATATGCTTTGTGTGATTCAAATAATTTTTAAACAAGTAACTTAGAAATTTACCCGGGAAAGCAACCGAACGGTCCACACAAATATGATAATACTGCATCTGCAGTTGTAAAACGTTTATCACAAGATATTTTGAATACAGGCAGAAATATTACGGCTGATAATTATTTTACATCGATTCCATTGGCCGATGAATTATTAGCTGCACGGACTACTTTCGTTGGAACACTTAGAAAGAATAAAAGGGAAATTCCACCATTTTTTCTGGGCATCAAACAAAGACCAAAACCTAGTAGTATCTTTGGTTTTCACAAGAATAAGGTTCTGGTATCTTACGTACCAAAGAAAAAGAATAAAAAAATGTTCTTATGATAAGTACACTTCATAACGACGACCGAATCGATCCAACTACTGGAAATGCTGCGAAACCAGAAATTATCACCTTTTATAATAAAACGAAAGGAGGTGTTGATGTTGTGGATCGACTAAAAGAAGAGTATTCTGTGGCAAGAGTAGCATGTAGATGGCCACTGAGATTATTTTTCACGATCCTAAACATAGCCGGAATCAATTTATAAAGAAAACACGGATATAATCATCACGCGCAGAGACTACTTGAAACAACTAGCTCTGCAACTAACACAGCCACATATCCAAGGAGAAGCCAGTTACAAAATATTTCATATCCTCTCCAGCAAGTGCTGAAACGTTTTGCACCAGATTCTGAGTTACCAGAAGAAGAAAAACCAAGTGGTATTTGCGCGGTTTGCCCAAGACGCAAAAATCGCAAAACCAAAAAGAGCTGCATTTACTGCCAAAAATTTTTATGTACCGAGCATAGTCGTACACTATGTGATATGTGTAAAGCTCGCGTATATGATGAAGATTAATTATTTATACTTAGTTAAGTTTTTTTTTTAAATGTTTTTTTTTTGTTTAATTTTTTTCCGTAAGACTGCCTTAGAAGACTGGCAATTTAGTTCCTATGATTGTTAATTAAAATAAAAAAGATTAATTTTGTTAACATTTTGAATATATATTTTTTAGAATATATAATGTGTATTTTATTTGATAAAATATGTTTTTATTAATATTTTAGTGTTAAACTTGCATTTATTGACATTCATAAACGTGAGCAAAATGCTCCACGCGCGAGAACTGATATAATTTCTTGAGGCGCGAACGCTGGCGGGTTAAAGTACTTCTTAGATTAAAACACTTCTGACATATGTCACATTTGCAAGGTTTTTCACCAGTGTGTGTGAGAACATGTTTTTTTAAAGTACTTCTTAGATTAAAAGTCTTCTGACATATGTCACATTTGTAAGGTCTTTCACCAGTGTGCATAAGAACATGCTTTTTTAAATTACCAGTTTGACTAAAACACTTCTGACATATGTCACATTTGTAAGGTCTTTCACCAGTGTGTATAAGAACATGTTTTTTTAAATTACCACTTTGACTAAAACTCTTCCGACATATTTCACATTTGTAAGGTTTTTCACCAGTGTGTATAAGAACATGACTTTTTAAGATACTACTTCGACTAAAACTCTTCTGACATATGTCACATTTGTAAGGTTTTTCACCAGTGTGTATAAGAACATGACTTTTTAAGATACTACTTCGACTAAAACTCTTCTGACATATGTCACATTTGTAAGGTTTTTCACCAGTGTGTATAAAAACATGCCTTTTTAAATGACTACTTTTATTAAAACTCTTCTGACATATGTTACACTTGTAAGGTTTTTCACCAGTGTGTTTACGAATATGTTTTATTAAATAACCTTTTTTACTATAACTACGGTCGCATATATCGCAATCATATCTTTTTATTCGGTCATTCGCAGCTGTATCAGTATTATTTACAATATTATTGGTAGATTGAGAATTTGTGACAAGCTTTGTGAATATAGAAGGAGCTGCAGACTTGTGTTTCTCGGTGTTCCGGATAATTAGTAAGTCTGGCTGTTCAGTTTTCTTTTGCTGGAATGTCATTGTATCTTCTAGTCTTGTTAGTCGTACATATAGCTCTGGTTTCTTCGCGTCGGACGCACCTGTGAAAATAAAGCTGGTAAATAAGGAATGTTTCGGACCCACCGCATTCGCGGCGGTAAGACCCCTCTTTGAAGAGTGGCTGGAGAGGCGTCACAGCGACCTGACCTTTCGCCTGACACAGATCCTCACCGGACACGGATGTTTCGGGAGGTACCTATGTCGGATGAGGAAGGAAGAAACGTCTGGGTGTCACCATTGCGAGGATCGCCCGGAGGACACGGTGGAGCATACCGTGCAAGACTGCCCCGCTTGGGCAGAGCTCTCGTTTTTTTAGCGTGGTAAAATCATCAAATGAGTCCTCCCACCCACGGCCGAGTGGGAGGGACTGACAGACTCGTACTGACTAAAATCCACGGTGTCCTTCATTAGCCCTTTACGTTCCGGGGTCACGGTAATTCATTAGTCCCGCAACCCCGGCAGGCTTTGGCCCTCTAGAGGCGCCTCAAAGTGTGTCAGCATAATGACGGGGCCCCCTGTCATAATGCTGACACTTTGAAAATGACGAGGCCCCCCTCTAGAGGGCCAAAGCCTGTCGGGGTCGCGGGACTTATGATTTAGCGTGACCCCGGTACGTAAACGGCACCGTGGATTTTAGTCAGTACGAGTCCTCAGTCCTCAGACAGTCCCTCCCGCTCGGCCGTGGGTGGGAGGACTCATTTGATGATACTACCACTTTAAAAAAACAAAAAATAAAAAGGGGGGCCCCGTCATTTTTGCTGACACTCTTTGAGGCGCGCGTGGAACACAAAGCGCCGTCGATCCGGGCATGGTCCATGATCGGACAGCGAGTTGCACATTACTCGCTGCCCGCATGCCCGCGCCTACGGTAGCCGGAGATCGTCTGCCGACGTCCGTCGCCGTGGGCGTCTACCACTGCAGCTGGGGTGGAGGGAGGACGCTGTCCTCTCCCGCACGCGGCCCGCCTCCTCGTTCGCGAGCATGACTGCTTTGCAGATGGAGGCGACCGTTTCACACTCCGTCTCGCTCCGTAGCATAGCCTCGACCAATGCCGGGCGCGGGAGGTCTCCGCCTATCGCCGTCGTGAGGACACGACGGTTCTCTGCCCAAGCGGCGCAATCCTGCACCGTACGCTCCACCGTGTTCTCTGGATATTTGTCCTACACTAGGAATTATTTATAATCGTATAGGAAATTTAATGTAATTTTTATCGTAAAAATACAGACAAAGGGGTATGCAACTTATTGGCATCAATTTTTTTTTCTTTCGCCAGTAATGAAATGTTGGTCATTAGTAGACCGTAACTTAAGAACTTCGTAAAAAATAATTTAAAAAATCTAAACCGTAACCAACCAGAGATATGCCGTTTTTTGTTTTGTTCTAATCAGGAGTAATTTTTTGTAAGGCATCCATAGATTTATTGATGTGCTAGCTTTTGCCCGCGGCTTTGCCCACCCGAACTGCTATAACCGTCTCTAGAGTCCCATCTATCTCTGTACCAAAATTCATCAACATCTGTTTAGCCCTTTTGACGTAATAACGGAACATACCTAAATACTTATTTCGTAATTGTAATACTAGTAGGTTTACGAGGAATAATGAGAGGTTTGTTTATAACAATGTTAAGAAGATCTTTTTAACCGACTTCAAAAAAGGAGGAGGTTCCCAATTCGTCGCAACTTTTTTTTTATGTATTTTCCCTTATTTCTCAATGACGCCTGGACCGATTTGGGAAATTCTTCTTATGTTTGAAAGGGTATCTTAACAGATGGGCACATGTTTACTTGTTGAGGATCTTATGACATCAATCTTGGACAAAATTGCGAGAACTCTTTAATAAATTACAGCACCTGTGCCCACTAAAAAGAGAAAAATAAATAAATAAAACCGGCTTCTAAAAATAATAAATGTTAAATAACTCTTCTTTCGGAAGTCGGTTGCAAAAAAGCCAATGAAATAAGAAACAAAGTCACCAATTTTTTAAAGAAGAAGACACTTGTTTTTTGTTTTTTAACCGACTTCGAATAAAAAAGAGGATGTTCACAATTCTTCGCAATCTTTTTTTGTTTGTTTATGTTCCCCGATTTTTCGATGACGCCTGGACCGATTTGGAAAATTCTTCTTTTGTTTGAAAGGATTTACATCACAGATGATCCCATGGTAATCAGGTCAGGATCTGATAACTGGATGTTGAAGAAATCTAGGGAAATTTATATAAAAATTACAGCAAATCATCGGATATCTAGACATTATTTACGCAATTTGAAAACAAAATACTATGTCTGTACCCACTATATTATTATTAGACTTGACTGGTGACTTGTTTCTTATTTCCTCGACTTTTTGTCACGGACTTCCAACATTAACTTAATTTTTTTTTAGAACTCAGCTTAATTTTTTTCGAAAAGTTTTGATTCTCCTTTTGAGGTTGTAAAACAATTAAATAAGTTCTTACTCTCTGGTTGAAGCGGAAAGGATTGTCAGACTCGTACTGACTAAAATCCAACGTGTGCAGCGCCATGTTATCCATTTGTGCAGTTCCGTGGTCCCGACAGGCGCCTGGCTCTCGATTATTTTTACATTGTACAATCATCCAAGGAGTCCTCATGCCTAGGGCAGGACGGGAGGGACTGTCAGACTTATACTGACTACAATCAACGGTGTCCTTCAATAGCCCTTTACGTACCGGGGTCAAGGTAATCCGTTAGTACCGCGACCCCGGCAGGCTTTGGCCTTCTAAGGGGCCTCCGTCGGATTGCTAATAGCTCTTTGAGGCGTGTGTGGAACACGACCCGGCATGATCCATGATCGGACGGCGAGTCACCCATTACTCGCCGTCTACCATTCTATGTTGGCCGAAAGTCGCTTCGCAATGTCCGATGCCGTGCGGCATCAGCCTCAACCTCACTGAGGCTGTCCTCTCCCTCACGGCGCCCGCCTCGGTCGCTAGCATGACTGCTTTGAAGAAGGAGGCGACCGCTTCAAATTCATACCGAGCGCGAGAGGACGCCGCCTATCGCTTCCGTGAGGACACGGCGGTGCTCCGCCCAAGCGGGGCAGACCTGCACCGCATGCTCCATCGTGTCCTCTAGGCGATTCTCGTAGTGGTGACACCCAGGCGTTTCTTCCTTCCCTATCAGACACAGGAAGACCCCGGAACTTCCGTGTCCGATGAGGACCTGCGTCAAGAGGAAGGTGAAGACGCCATGGCGCCTCTCCAGTCACTCCTTAAAGAGAGTTCTTACCGCCTCGATTGCGGCGTGCCCGAACCTCGGTTGTGACAGTCGCTGTCGTGATTAGTTTACAATGTTAGAAACAAGACGTCTTTTTTTAACACTTTTTGTGGTTGCAGGCGTAATATTATGTGTTTGCGTAAACAATGCATAGATATGCGATAGTAGCAATCGCAGATGATTTGCTGTAATTTATTAAAGAGTTCTCGCAATTTTGTCCAAGATTGATGTCATAAGATCCTCAACAAGTAAACATGTGCCCAACTGTTAAGATACCCAAATCGGTCCAGGCGTCATTGAGAAATAAGGGAACATACAAAAAAAAAGTTCCGACGAATTGCGAACTTCCTCCTTTTTTGAAGTCGGTTAAAAAGATCTTCACATTATTATAAGCAAACCACTCATTATTCCTCGTAAGTAGGTTTACGAATACTTATTTTCGTATTACAAATAGGAAAATAAGTATTTAGGTATGTTCCGTTTTTACGTCAAAACGGCTGAACAGATGTTGATGAATTTTGGTACAAAGATAGATGGGACTCTAGAGATGGTTATAGGCTATACATAAAGGCGGTTGGGGTGGGCAAAGCCGCGGGCAAAAGCTAGCACATTAATAAACCTATGGATTCCTACAAAAAATACTCCTGATTAGAACAAAATAAAAACAATCATATCTCTGGTTGGTTACGGTTTAGGAACTTAATTGTTTTTTCTATGGACTTCTTAGATAGTAGTCTTATTGTGCCCAAAATTTTATTACTGGCGAAAGAAAAAAAAATTGATGCCAAGGTCCCTAGTAAAAGTTGCAAACCCCTTTGCCTTCGACATTTTACAAACTTAAAAAACACGTTGTTTAAGCCACGAGCGATGTAAAAGGCGATATCTAACAATTGCTAGTGATATATACATGGATTTTCATTTTGAATACGTATACCTAATAAGCTGTACAATTTATGTTTTGAAACCTGATATACAGCTTAAATAATAAAAACATTCTAATATAATGCCTATTTAAAGCCAATAGCCGTACAATGGAATCCAAAAACTGCGTAGTAAAGCTACAAGATCTATAATACCCTCCAGATATACTATAGGCTGTTTAATATTTATCGCCATTTTTGAATAAACAAAAACAAAACATAATACAAATCAAACGATATTTGACAATATCTACAGTTGCTATAGTAATTTTACAGATCAAATAATGATGATTGTACTATAATATGCAGTATTTTCAAGCATATTATATTATTCTAACCTCAAAACCATAAACTTTCTTACCCGTTTTAGTTATATTTCTTACTTAATCTTGATTATACGAGTATTGCGGGCGCGTGAATTTTTTGATATAAAACTATTCACAATTTCACGACAAAATTAAATCGGCACGTCGAATCTACAAAATATTATCACACAGAAAGGCCAAGATCATTACTTAATTTATAATTTTGCATGAAATATTAGTCAGTCGCCATTTATTGTGTCTAAAATAGAAATGTTCAAGTTCACCTTACAAGAAATGATTCATTGCATAATTCGACAGGTCTGTTGGTCTAGTGGTTAGTGACCCTGACTGCTATGCCGGAGGTCGTGGGTTCGATTACCACCCAGGACAAACGTTTGTGTGATGAGCACGATCATTTGTTCTGTGTCTGGGTGTAATTTATCTATAATATGTATGTATTTAGAAATATATAAGTATGTTTATCAGTTGTCTAGTACCCATAACACAAGCTCTGCTTAGCTTGGGACTAGATAGCGTTGTATGATAGTTGTGGAATATTTATTTATTTATTGCTTTAAACGTAAAGACACAGCGCCTGGGACGGACAGGATTACATATTCTTTGATATTTTATTTATTAATTTATTACTGGGTGATAGATTCAGACAACAAAATAAAAATAATATGAAGTTCAATAAAAACAAAATAACAGTTTATGCTAGTGATGTCAAACTGTTTTTGATGAATGTTCATTATTCAAGTAGTCTCATCTAACGCTAACTATTGCTATCAACTGGGCATAAATTCAGACTCTGTGTCTAATAACTTACTGATGGAATAATCTAATACCACTTTTGAATTAATCAGAAGGAATAATAGATAGATAGATAAAAGATTTATTCCGTGCAACAGAGACACAAAAACAAACAGGTACATAAAAGGATACACAGTAACAAAAATAAATAATTAGGTAAAACAAAAACGAAAAGTGACAGATAACAAAAAAAAGGTGTGATAGCTACAGAGATTAACATAATTCAGACGTGATATATAAAATGTGCGGTGTGTCTCAGGATTGCACTAAATGGGTATCCAGCTCAGCATGTGTCAGGTTAATACCTGACGCTGATATTCTGCTGGATCCCTGTAGTGACATACGGACGCAAAGCGGGCGCGACCACACAGTCCAAGCGCCTGCATCATAAAATGATCAAATTAATTTTTATATAATACTAGCTGTACCCTGCCACGCTTCGCTGTGGCACATTGTGATTGATTGGTTGAGAAGATATGTGACTGATGCAAAACATAGATAAAAACAATCCTTGATGCGGATTATATATCATGCTGAAATTTCAGCTCAATCGATGCAGAACTTTTTGATTTTTTGAAGCGTACACAAACCAACATAACATTTTTATATATATACTAGCTGTACCCTGCCCCGCTTCGCTGTGGCACAAAAAGATGTTTTTTCAACAACAAAAAAAATAGATAAAAACAATCCTTGATGCGGATTATATATCATGCTAAAATTTCTTCTCATGTGACTGCGTCATTACGACTGCGGTTGTCAGCGAGTGTTATCCTCGCTTCCGGTAGATGGCGCGGTCACTGGTACAGAGCTGATCGTTAAAAAAACTGTTTTTCGCGGTTGCGGATATGTGACTGATGCAAAAAATAGATAAAAACAATCCTTGATGCGGATTACATATCATGCTAAAGTTTCAGCCCAATCAGTGCAGTACTTTTTGAGTTTTTAAAGCATACACAAACCAACATAACATTTTTATATATATAGATAGAAGATAGATTATTATAGTATGCTGAGATCTAAACAAAATGCTTGTGCTTACCTTTAATTCAGATGCATGTAATGCTATTGAATTTTCAAATGAAGTGTATTAAAAATGTATTAGCGTGTATTTGGTTGGTTTGCCTAATAAATAAATAAATAAAATAATCAATCAGCATGGAAGCCAGGATATTCTTTTACCAATAATTTTTAATATGTTAATATTTGAATATTCTAGTTGTCAGTTGGCTACACAAAATTTCAATAAAAATATTGGATACAAGAAACATACCACTTTGAAGTTCCTGCTCTGGTTCAATACTCTCATTCTCTTCCTCACAATCATCTTGTAATTCTTCTTTGATATCATGATGTTCGTCCTCTGGTTCAATACTCTCATTCTCTTCCTCACAATCATCTTGTAATTCTTCTTTGATATCATGATGTTCCTCCTCTGGTTCAATACTCTCATTCTCTTCCTCACAATCATCGTGTAATTCTTCTTTAATATCATGATGTTCCTCCTCGGGTTCAGTACTCTCACAATCATCTTGTGATTCTTCTACAATATCATCGCTTTCAGATTGACATTCATCAAGTACACAGTTAACATGCACTGTTGGAATTATAATAAACCCATTGAAAAACTCCCTCTCATCTTGGTTTATTCTTGATTTTGTCTGTAAACAGTTGTATTAAATGTTCAGTCAAGTCCTGATCGTAGTCACTACAAGCTATCCAAATTAATAGTTGACTCTTGACAGCTACATGAGATATCACCATATTTCACACAAGTGAACTTTGATGAAATGAAAGGTAAAAGAAACATTCTCCTTAATCACTTGTATTTTCCTTATTCATAACCCAATAACAATGTTACTCTCATGTGTAATGTTGTTATTGTTTTTTTTTAATAAAGTTATGTTCAATATTCAACAATGATCATCATCATCTGCCATCTGCTAGTCTGATAGGTAAGACGTCAGGAGTACTAATTTTATTTTTTTATTTTTTATTTATTTATTTGGGACAAACAAACAGTTTCACATTACATCTGAGTAAATGATATAACTAAAGGTATACAAATGTGAAACTCACACCGTTATCCACAGCATATACAATTCATATGATTACACTAGTGAACATTTCATGCGAGTAAATATACAAACATAATAGTACAAAACAACTAAGAATCGATATCTTTAAGTATCTTTAACAGGGCAGAACGAAATCTATTTGCTGACATTGAAAATATATCTAATTCTGTAGTTCCTGAACAGAAATTATTGTAGTCTTTACACATATGACGCAGAGGCGCCCGCAAACCAGCGTTAGTGCGGCAAGAGGACACAGCAAAAAATGGACGTGGAATCCAGAAGACGCGGGTTCAGATCCCACTCGTAGCTGATTTTTTATTTTTTCCAAACTCATCTTTACGATGCTCGTCGCATGCGTTAATGCGTTCCAAAATTATCCATCATCTGCCTAGCCTTTTCCTAACTATATTGGGGTCGGCTACCAATCAAACCAGATGCAGATGGATATCAGTCTTTTACATGGAGCGACTGCCTGTCGGACCTCCACAACCCAGTAACTGGGTAATACTATACCCCATGGTAAGACTGGTTGTCAGACTTTAGTGCTTCTGACTAACAGTAACAACTGTCAAAGATCTACAAATAACAGCCGGGACCAACGGCTTTACGTGCTTTCCGAGGCACGGAGGAAACTCGCTATGACAGATGGTCACCCATCCACAGACCAACCTCGGCAAGCATAGCTTAACCCGGAAGATCGGCCTGTGCGGCTGTATTTATTTAGCCAAGAGCATATTTAGAATATTCAAAAATGATCAACGTGATATTTTTAAAAAGATATTTTATGCATTAATGCATGTGTCGTGACTTTCAAAGTTTTTCTAGCAATGGAAAATTCTTTCAATGATCAACTCCCCGAAAAATTGAGTTTTAGGGCTCTTATACAATGTCTGTACAATCTAGGGGAGATAGCTTGTTCAATTGTGTCAATAAAAGTATTGTACTTGTGTAGTCGGAAACCAACCATTTAAATCGTTTTGTATGAACCATGCAAACTAATGGTACTGCAACTTTGAGATCTTAATAACAAAGATCATATAAAATATAAATGTGCTTCAGCAGCATTTCCTGGGTACCGGCTGGCTCAAAATAAACATATTGTTGCATCCAAAACTATGTCAGAACAATATCTCCTAACACAAGTGACATAGAATCGAGTTTTTGGTATCATTATTTAGATAAACTCAGCTTCTGTTAGAGAAGTAGATAATAAACTTGTTTTAGGTGGATTTTGTAGCAACCTTCATTCAATGAAAAAACAAGGTAATTTGATTTAACCCTTAATTTGAAATGATGATGCATTTGTTGATGATGAAGAACTTATTGTAACCATAATTATCACATCATAAACTCTTATCAATGATGTTTTCACCTACATTAATATCCATGCTAAGACTCACATGCTACATACAAATAAAGTACAGAAACCGTATTACTGAAGAGAGCCACACATAATACTTTAGTAACAAGTGCCACAGAACAAAAGTCAAACCCCACCTCATCATCCTCATTCAACATTTGAGTGAACAGCTTCTCTGCTTCCAGACATTTTCTCTGCAATTGACAGCATTGCTTTAATCTAGTGCAGCAAAAGACACAAGCGAGCATCGGTCTACTGTCTTCAGTTACAAACTGCAACAAAAGTATTGTTAAAATAATGATTGAAGTACTTAGCGTTTGATTATAGAATGGTTGTTATTAAATCTTGCTTAATAGATGCTTATCTTCAAAAGTTCATTCTTCTTGTTTGCTTCACAATTACAAAGTATTCGTGCTAATGGTTATGTTAACATTTTTTTTTTATTTTTACTTATATTTATTCTATAGTACTAAAATTATATACAAACTATAAATAAAAACTTACTTAATTGTTTACATATATATCGTTTACTTACCGGAATGTCAGTCAGCTTCTCAAAAAGTTGTTGCAGTTCCACATTGCTAACCATAAACATACGAACATCTTTCACTAAACATATTCTACACATTTGCAGCTTTTCTACTGTCATGTTGTAAACTAATTTATTGAATTTGTTGTTAAAAACACAGATGTTAACAACAAATATTCAATTTTTATTTAAAGAAATATCAGAAGACCTGAAGACTGACAATGACAGTTCCATCCTGTCAAGCCGACAGCTGTCATAATAATAGGGACGCTATCAGCACGCGTAGTATGACCAATTCTATCTCTATTCTACCAAGAATAGACAAGTTATTTCATCGTTATTTCTATGCAAATCGACTGTTTTTTTGCACAAGTATGATACGATTCGTATACCATTAAAGAATATAAACATTTCTTTTCTTTATTTTAAACATTACTACGCTTAAATCGATAAAATCTTTCTACGTTCTGTAATTTTGTCTGTTCTCCAGTCGACAAAGCCCGTTTCTACGGCGCCATGCTATAGCTGTTTAGCTGAATCGTGCATTTGTAACAAAAACGGCCGTTTATGTTTAGAATGTACGATTTACGCTAAACAGCTATATTTCAAGTGTTGACAATGTGTTATAAAATCACGTTATTGCATTTTCTACAGTAATTACAGACCACATTTTGTATTTTTGATTCTGTTTACGAGTTATGACATTTTTTCGATTGGCGGCGCTAGTGGACTGTAAGAGGCCCCTTAACAAGATTGAACAGATGTCCCGACTCCAGACTTGATGTCAAAACTTTGAATTCAGAACGAATACGGCTTACCCAGAAGATTTGAGTTTTTTTGCTGTCAGCATACAGAGGTACGTGCTCATAAAAAACATTAATTGGAAACTCCAAAACCCCTCAGACCTATTCAAGAGCAGCAGAAATAACATTTGCCGTAACATTTCACTTCATAGACACAACAAAATTTTATTACACTCTTGTTTAATGCCTAAACCTTCTATTTAGTACCGGACGCAGTTGCAACTGCTACGGGTTGGTCATCCGTACTCAGAGTTTGACCTTTGTTTGTATATCTGTAAGGTTGGTTGAATATTAAATGAAACAACCGACAATACTATATAATGATTTATTAAACCAACGAAAGTCTCTACATACACGGACCTTATAAATCTTAATAATAAGGCAATAGAAGTCGCATTGACGCGTGACCTTGTCGCCGCGCATATGTGTTGTAGGACACAACTGCACGAGGAGCGTTTGTTGCGGCTACTTGTGTTATTTGAGACACGGAGAGGTAAACATGGTGTTTTGCAGCGTATCCAACTGCGGAAACTCGTCCAAAACTTGTAACTTAACAAAATAAAGGATAACATTTCATATGTAAGTACTTAATTTTTGAAATATTGTCGTTTTTAGTAAATATAAACAAATCAAATATTTTCACCACCGCTACTACGATTTATCAAAAAACGTTTTTTTGAAGTGAAAACTTCTTTAGCGGCGTTGTGCACTTTTTTGGAATGGGTAAAAAGTGTTAAACTCGCGTCACGACACGTGACACGTGAATGTTCGTGTGTGTTTATTACTATTGATTTTCACTTCTGCCGGCACTCCCAGAGTGGAACCCGTTTTTTTTTTATCAAATCAATAACCATCAATGCTTAAGCTTGATCTCTATGAAGAAGAACAGGCAAGAAAATCCATGGACACTCTTTTTAGATCGCCAAAATTATCACAGAACCTTTGTTACATCATTCATTTTGAGATGGTACATTATGTGAGAACGATGTAGCAAGTTAAAAGTGTCCATAGTAAAAATTAAAATAAAGACAATTCAGAAATAAAAATATTAATACCAGACCAGAGAGATGACCAGTCCCAACTGACAGCGCCCGTTCACGAACATGACACATGTATCAGCACCATTCAGCTCAACCATTTTGAAGGGAGCTAGATGATCCGACACACGCGCCACCATCAGCGAGACATTTGAGTGAGCATGACACACTCTCAACCGCTAGGGTCATTCAAGTCAACAAGAGACGTAGGTGCCCAGTGAGTCACAGCTCTGAAGTAAATAGCACTCACACAATGTCGGGTATGAAACTATATAATACAAGGAAGATTGAATCTATACAATGCAAATACTGTTGTACAATCTTCAGCAGCTCCAACAATGGTATTAAGTATACTTCTACTATCAATTTATTTATATATTCACTGTCTCATGGAGCAGGACCAGCATGGAGCCAAGCATTATTATCAGCGATATAGTGGCTTAGTTTGTAATACGCCTACTTACAAAGTGTGTGTTAAATGCATCTTTTGAATTTCGTTTCATTGAGTTCAAGAACGTTTTGTGGTAGCTTATTATAGCATTTTAAACAGTACCCCATGAAAGAAGAGTCTACTTTGGCGAGTTTGAAGCCCGGCTGAACTAATTGGTCTCTATTTCTAGTATGATAATTATATCTGTCACCTCTTTTTTTTAACCTCTCGGGCGATTTATAATTGAAAATGATAAAAATCAACGTCCAATAAGCGACTGTCTGTTATGTACAGACGTGTGTACGTAACGCGCCCGAGAGGTTAAAAGATGCAGATTTTTCCTAACGTATATTATGTTTTCATAGATATATTGACAAGGTACCGATCTATAATAAAACATGTTACACATCTCATATTTAAATACATTGAACTACCTATTCGAATAAGGTCTTAAAATAACCATGTAGATAGAAAATATCAACAGCTTTTTTTTTTGTACTGACTAAAATCCACGGTGTCCTTCACTAGCCCTTTACGTACCGGGGTCACGGTAATCCCTTGGTCCCGCGACCCCGGCAGGCTTTGGCCCTAACATAGGCTTGGATTGCTTTTAGGGCATCAGCATTTCTCTTTTTTTTTTCAAAATGGCAGCCACGTCTGAAATGTTCATAGATCGATAGATCACATGAATACAAACAAAAAATTTAAGCGGCAAAGCGGCCTCGTAAAACGTCACGTTTTCGAGTTATGAGCTGTCAAACATGTAACGATATTTTTTTTTTCTAATTTGAAGTTTATTCATCAAAAAGGATACTTCCACAATAAAACTAAGTGTATAAGTTGAATATAATAATAAGTCATTAAGTGTACGATGATGAAAACAGGTCGGAATGTTAGGTTTTTACCTATCAAATTACCGTTCTACAGTACTGGCCATTTCATATCAAAATATTTTTTGTTTGGCTAAGAATTCTAATTTCAAATTAATTTTATATTAATAACATGGAATTTTTTTTCCAGAAGTAGTCATTTGTTTATTGATTAGTGTTACATTTTCATCGCATTTCAATTTTTTTCGTCATCATGTATCCAACATTAAAAATTCGAGTAATTATGGAATGTGAGTATGGTCGTGGCAACAACGCGGCACAAGGGGCACGCAACATCAACGACGTTTACGGAGCTTACACTACAAACCAACGCACCACCTGCTATTGGTTTGCTCGCTTCCGTTCTGGAAATTTCGACCTCAAAAATGAACCTCGCGGGCGTCCGAAGACTTTGGTCGACAACGACGAATTAAAGGCGATTGTGGAAGCTGATGATACACAATCTACGGCTGAATTAGCAGCAGCATGCGACGTAAGCGTCAAAACAATATTGGTCCATTTGCGTCAAATTGGCAAGGTAAAAAAGCTTGACAAATGGGTGTCCCACGAACTCAATGATCGCCAGCACGAAGTACGCGTCGAGACGTAGCTTGCACTGCTCAACAGACACACAAATGAAGGAATTTTGAACCGCATTAACCTGCGATAAAAAATGGATTCTGTTTGATAACCGCAAGCGCTCAGCAAGTTGGTTGGATCCTGGTTAAGCACCTAAACAATGTCCTAAACGAAAACATACTCCTAGAAAAGTGATGGTCACTGTTTGGTGATCTAGCGCCGGTGTGATTCATCACAGCTTCTTACCTAACGGGGTGAGTATTACTGCAGATGTGTACTGTGAAAAACTGAACACAATGATGGAGAAGCTGGAGCATCTCCAACCAGCATTAGTCAATCGCTCGTCTCCGCTGCTCCTGCACGACAACGCGCTACCTCACACTGCACAACAGACGGTCTCCAAGTTGCAAGAACTGGGGTTGGAAGCTCTCCGTCATCAGCCCTACTCACCAAACCTTGCGCCTACAGACTACTACTTTTTCCAGAATTTGGATAACTTCTTGGCGGGAAAAAAATTCAATACTCGAGAGGCAGTACAAAATGCCTTTGAAGAATTGTTGCCTCCCGTCCAGCCGATTTCTTTTAGAAGGGCATCATTAAACTGCCACTGCGTTAGCGGCGATGCATTGATTGCTAGGTGATTACTTCAATGAATACAAATTAAAAATACTTGAAAAAAATCCTTTATATTACATTATATCGATGATCACGTAATACCGGTCACGGTATTATGTGACCACGTAATACCGGTATTGAATACACAATACTTCTCATACGAGCTCTTTCATTACAACTTTTCTGACATAATTCATATCTTTTTAAGGTTTTTCTTTAGCGTGTATAACAACATGACTTTTTAAATGACCACTTCGACTAAAACTCTTCTGACATATGTCACATTTGTAACGTTTTTCACCAGTGTGTATAAGAACGTGACGGTTTAAATAACAACTTTGACTAAAACTCTTCCGACATATGTCACATTTGTAAGGCTTTTCATCAGTGTGTAGATGAACATGTCTTTTTAAATGACTACTTTGACTAAAACTCTTCTGACATATGTCACATTTGTAAGGCTTTTCATCAGTGTGTATAAGAACATGACTTTTTAAATGACTACTTTGACTAAAACTCTTCTGACATATGTCACATTTGTAAGGTTTTTCACCAGTGTGTATACGAACATGACTTTTTAAAGTACTTCTTTCACTAAAACTCTTCTGACATATGACACATTTGTAAGGTTTTTCACCAGTGTGTTTAAAAACATGACTTTTTAAATTACTTCTTTGACTAAAACTCTTCTGACATATGTCACATTTGTAAGGTGTTTCACCAGTGTGTATAAGAACATGTCTTTTTAAATTACCACTTCGACTAAAACTCTTCCGACATATTTCACATTTGTAAGGTTTTTCACCAGTGTGTATACGAATATGTTTTATTAAATTACTTTTTGTACTATAACTACGGTAACATATATCGCAATCATATCTTTGTATTCGGTCATTCGCAGCTGTATCAGTATTATTCACAATATTACTTATAGATTGAGAATTTGTGTCAAGCTTTGTGAATTTAGAAGGAGCTGCAGACTTGTGTTTCTCGGTGTTCCGGATAATTAGTAAGTCTGGCTGTTCAGTTTTCTTTAGCGTGTATAACAACATGACTTTTTAAATGACCACTTCGACTAAAACTCTTCTGACATATGTCACATTTGTAACGTTTTTCACCAGTGTGTATAAGAACGTGACGGTTTAAATAACAACTTTGACTAAAACTCTTCCGACATATGTCACATTTGTAAGGCTTTTCATCAGTGTGTAGATGAACATGTCTTTTTAAATGACTACTTTGACTAAAACTCTTCTGACATATGTCACATTTGTAAGGCTTTTCATCAGTGTGTATAAGAACATGACTTTTTAAATGACTACTTTGACTAAAACTCTTCTGACATATGTCACATTTGTAAGGTTTTTCACCAGTGTGTATACGAACATGACTTTTTAAAGTACTTCTTTCACTAAAACTCTTCTGACATATGACACATTTGTAAGGTTTTTCACCAGTGTGTTTAAAAACATGACTTTTTAAATTACTTCTTTGACTAAAACTCTTCTGACATATGTCACATTTGTAAGGTGTTTCACCAGTGTGTATAAGAACATGTCTTTTTAAATTACCACTTCGACTAAAACTCTTCCGACATATTTCACATTTGTAAGGTTTTTCACCAGTGTGTATACGAATATGTTTTATTAAATTACTTTTTGTACTATAACTACGGTAACATATATCGCAATCATATCTTTGTATTCGGTCATTCGCAGCTGTATCAGTATTATTCACAATATTACTTATAGATTGAGAATTTGTGTCAAGCTTTGTGAATTTAGAAGGAGCTGCAGACTTGTGTTTCTCGGTGTTCCGGATAATTAGTAAGTCTGGCTGTTCAGTTTTCTTTTGCTGGAATGTCATTGTATCTTCTAGTCTTGTTAGTCGTACGTATAGCTGTGGTTTCTTCGCGTCGGACGCACCTGTGAAAATAAAGCTGGTAAGTAAGGAATGTTTCGGACCCACCGCATTCGCGGCGGTAAGACCCCTCTTTGAAGAGTGGCTGGAGAGGCGTCACAGCGACCTGACCTTTCGCCTGACACAGATCCTCACCAGACACGGATGTTTCGGGAGGCACCTGTGTCGGATGAGGAAGGAAAAACGTCTGGGTGTCACCACTGCGAGGATCAACCGGAGGACACGGTGGAGCATACCGTGCAAGACTGCCCCGCTTCGGCAGAGTATTTTTTTTTAGCGTGTTCAAGTCATCAAATGAGTCCTCCCACCCAGGGCAGAGCGGGAGGGACTGTCAGACTCGTATTGACTAAAATCCACGGTGTCCTTCAATAGCCCTTTACGTTCCGGGGTCACGGTAATTCAGAAGTCTCGCAACCCCGGCAGGCTTTGGCCCTCTAGAGGGGGGCCCCGTCTTTTTTGCTGACACTCTTTGAGGCGCGCGTGGAACACAACGTGCCGTCGACCCGGGCATGGTTCTTGATCGGACAACGAGTTGCCCATTACTCGCTGCCCGCATGTCCGCGCCTAAGGTGACCGGAGATCGTCTGCCGACGTCCGTCGCCATGGGCGTCTACCACTGCGGCTGGGGTGGAGGGAGGACGCTGTCCTCTCTCTCACGCGGCCCGCCTCCTCCTCCTTCGCGAGTATGACTGCTTCGCAGATGGAGGCGACCGCTTCACACTCCCGTCTCGCCCCGTAGCATGGCCTCGACCAATGCCGGGCGCGAGAGGTCTCCGCCTATCGCCGTCGTAAGGACACGGCGGTGCTCTGCCCAAGCGGGGCAGTCCTGCACCGTATGCTCCACCGTGTTCTCTGGATATTTGTCCTACACTAGGAATTATGATCGTATAGGAAATTTAATGTATGTTTTATCAAAATAAATAGGTAGTGGATCATACAATTCTCTATCCTATATCCACCGCATAAAGCGGCATACGAATTTTTATGTTTACAATGAAGTAACATTTAAAAGCTCGACTAAAAAACGATAGACATTTATATAAATGTGTATCGTTTGAATTGCAAATAAGGAAAAACACAATAGCAGGTACAACAGTAACACTAGTATAATCTATGTACTACAGTAAACTATATCCATTGTTATCTAAAGTTAAATATCAGTGTGGACTTAGTTAAAGTGAAAATAACAATCTCAGTGCAAAAGTTACCCGCTTGCATCATAAAATAGTGTTTGTGTTACAATAGTGGCTTAAAACAATAATATTAACTCAAAATTTCCATAAAAGCTATAAACAAACATGTTTCTAATAGTTTAACATTAAGTAATAACTCAAATAACCAGTGAATAAAATTTTCAAATTGTGTGACAATTTTTGAATAGAAAGCGTCGTAACAGACTTTTGAACAACTTTATAAATAATAACATTACGAACCGTAATTTCGATTACAGTTCCTATATCTGCCGTGGCTGTTCTTGTAAGAGAGCGCCTGCCGTGTAAGTGGACTCGAGATCGTATCTCAGATTCCGCTTTCTCTTTTTGTGACAAATATTTTTTGATACAGAATATTTAATAATTTCTTATCATTGTTGGTTTTAATTGATTCCACAAAAAATGTCTGATATTAATTGTGGAGCCTGTGGCTCAATAATAACAGATTTGTATATGGAATGTACGGATGAAAAGTGCAAGAAAAAGTATGACTTAGCGTGTTTAGAAATAAATATTGACGCGTTTAAGGCTTATACTCAGACGTACAAGAGAAAATGGGTGTGCCCGGAATGTATTTGTGCAAAACCTAAGAGAGGAAACAGTGAAACCCCAGTCAACATTAAAACACCTAAGATCTCAGACACCACACCGATGAGTAATGTCAACACTCAGCGAGGCAGTCAGGCGAAGTTTTCACCCACATTGAATATGGAGTCTACATTGCTCGAAGAATTGAGGGAATTTAGATCCGAGGTGGTAGCTCGCATGGACAGCCAGGCCAATGCTATAGCACTCTTAATGAATCAATTTACAGAAACAAAAACCGAGTTGAAAGACATAATCAATAAAATTAGGACTCTCGAAGAAAAAATACTTGCTAAGTCAATCCAGGGTGGGCAATCGGGAGAGGTAATAGGTGCATCTCAGACACGTGACTGTCCTCCTCCTACCTCTACTTTTGCGGAAGTCGTTAGTCATCAGAGCACTTCGCCTCAGACTTCGCCTTCTAAACCTAAGAAAGGCCCTTGTACCAACGTAAAAACACAAAACGTAAACAAAGGTGGGGCCACAAAATCGGCGGTTTTACCAGACGAGATGTATGTTACTGGATTACGTCCAGTCATTGAACCAAGTAGTCAAGATTTGGAGGATGAGGAGTCGGGTTGGTCAACTGTTCGAAATAACCGATCACGTACAGAAGGTATGCGGCCCAGATATATTTATTAAAGTTAATAAAATTAAACATAAAACAGAGAGAGATTATTCCTCGTTTATTATTGGAGTACCTGAACGATGTTATGAAACTTTGAACCGTGCAGAATATTGGCCCGTTAACGCAGAATTTAATGAGTGGATTTGGTTTCGGAAGTCAACCAAAAAAACACCCAATGAATAGCATCGACATTTTCTATCAAAACGTGCGAGGTCTCCGAACCAAGTTGGATGCCTTTAGAAATAATATTGAATCATTAAATTATGATTTATACGCAATCACAGAATCTGGTTGTAATGATTCAATAGGAGATTCGGAAGTTATCCCACCGGGGTATCAAATTCTTCGTTGTGATCGAGCGGATGGTAGAAAGCAGGGAGGCGCGTTATTAGTGGCCACACACCGGTTCGAGCTACGGCAGGTGCATGTCCCGGACGTATCGATAGACACGTGCGTGTTTGAAATGGTTAGTGCGACAGTTCATTGTAATAACAGATTTTTGTTTTTGTGCTCGGTGATATACATTCCACCTAGTAGTTCAGAGTGTGACTCGCGCGCTATCGGTGCTCATGCACGCAACATTGGGCCACAGTGGAATTTTTATAAGGCAAATTATGAACTACTTTATTCAAAGTTATATTCAATAGACTGGAATAGTATGTATAAGACTAGTGACTTGGAAGCAGTGCTGGATTTGTTTTATAGTAATATTAATCAAGTTTTAGATAAATGTGCCCCTAAAAAAAGTTCCTGTGCAAAGTCACGGTTTATTTATCCGGAATGGTATACAACCGAAATAATAAAAAAACTTACGAACTAAAGCCAAACGCCATAAGATATTTAAATCAACTAAACAAAGTAGTGATTATGAAGAATATTCCAGGTACAGAGCCATTATCAAAAAATCTATAAAAACTGCTCACAAACTTCATCAAAATAAAATCCAGTTTCAATTTTCAAAAGATCCGAAGTCATTCTGGCAATACATACGATCAAAGAAGAATGCAGTAAGCCGGCAAATTATTGAAAAAGATGGTGTGCATTTGTCGGATGACGAGTGTGCTGCACAATTCGCGAATTTTTTTGAATCGGTATACAGCAGACAGCCGCCACGACTAGACCCGCAAGCAGCGGCGGAGGCGGGAGCGGGGAACAGTGCGCGAGTGCAACTGAACTGTCTGAGTCTTAAGGACGTTACGGAGGCACTTGAGCGCCTTAAACCGAAGCGTTCAGCAGGTCCGGATGGGTTACCAGCATTTTTATTTAGAGACTGTGGTAGGGTGCTGGCTGAACCTTTACTTTACATCTTTAACGGTATTCTTCATTCAGCAACTTTCCCAACTCAATGGAAGATCACGCGAGTAATTCCGGTACCTAAAGGTAAAGCGGGATCAGATATTGATGGATATAGACCGGTGGCCGTGCTGTCGACGCCGGCAAAGGTGTTCGAGTCTGGTATCCAGCGTAGTATGCAGGAGCAAATACGCGGGCAGCTTTCAAACGCGCAACATGGATTCCAGCCGGCGCGCAGTACTGCCACCAATCTACTAAATTTTATGGCGCAAGTGGTGCCGGCGGTAGATGCTGGAGTGCAAGTCGACGGTGCCTATTTTGATTTCCGGAAAGCTTTCGATACAGTCGACAATGACATTCTATTAAAGAAGCTAGCAGAATTTGGCTGTACGCCGCATCTGTTGAAGTTTTTTGCTAACTACATGAAAGATAGACAGCAGTACGTGGACTACAATGGGTGTGAATCGGAGCGATATTATACCTGGTCGGGTGTGAGTCAAGGCAGCAACTTGGGGCCTCTCGAGTTTATTATAATGGTAAACGATTTGCCGGAAGTCGTCAGACATGGCACTTGTTTACTGTTTGCAGATGATCTCAAGTTGCTCCTCGAGGTTAAGAGTGAATCTGACTGCGTACGCTTACAAGAGGATATAGATAGGATAGTGGAATGGAGTCACAAGAACAAGCTCCATTTCAACGTATCAAAATGCTCGGTGATGAGTTTCACGCGCGCGCGTACCCCTATACTTCACGAGTATGTGGTGGGCGCAGCGCCTATGCAAAGAGTCACACAAGTACGTGATTTAGGTGTTTCTGTAACTCCTGATTTGCTATTTCGTGATCATATATCTAATATATGCAAAAAGGCATTCAGAAATTTAGGGTTTGTCTTGAGGCAGACGCAACATTTCACCAACATTGCGACAGTCAGGGTCCTGTATGACGCACTAGTCAGGAGTCATCTGGAACATAGTGCGGTCATATGGAGTCCGCATGAGGCTAAATACTCAGTGATGATAGAACGTGTACAGAACAAGTTTAATCGCTGTTTGTACAAAAAACTTTATGGGGTATATCCGTATTACCCGTTAATGTACCCGACTCTATTTGTACTGGGTATGGTCGGGTACAACCAAGTGAAGGTAAGGTATATACACTTGCCATTTGAGTGAATTCGCAAAGACTTTGTTGTTTATTTTGTGTTATAGTGATTAGTATAGACATGTAGTTTCTTTTATTGTTGTTTTATATTGTTTTCTAAACTGTATTTCGTATAATTTTTATGTCCTATAATTTTTAATCTATTGTAAAGTTTTATTGTTATGTTTTATATTTTTTATTTTCTTTTATATTGTAAGTAATTTAATTTTAAGAAGATAAGCCACACTATCGCATTAGGTACCTAACAAACCTGTAATGATAGTTGTAAGGAAGATTTTAAATAAATAAATAAATAAAAAAACTATACATAAAATTAAACAATAAGACTAAATAAAATGAAACAAGTAATAACAACTTTGGCACGTGAAACTTACATTAACTAATACTCTATATTATTTAATCAGTTAATCTCTAGCTACACTCCTATCTTCCAAAAAATCTTTTACGGTATAAAAAGTCTTTTGGAGTAGCCATGACTTTAGTTTGTTTTTGAAGAAGTGTAACGGTGATTCTCTAATAGTTTTTGGAATATGATTATAAATTTTGATCGACATTAGGTAACTGTTTCTATAGTGTAGGGTACTGTTGCAAAATTGGGTTTTGAGTTTAGTGGGATCTCTTTTTGTAAATCTATTGTCGTCAGCAACTGTGGTGAAAAATCGAGATTTTTTCTTAACAAATAAACCTGTTTCTAAGATGTACATACAAGCTAAAGTCAAAACTTTTAACTGTTTAAATATAGGTCTACAACTCTCGTATGGTGGCGTTCCCCTTATGACTCTCAAGCAGTTTTTTTTGTGCGAGGAAAGCTCTTTGCACATGTGTGTCGGGTTGCCCCATAATAGTAAGCCGTACCTCAGCACAAACGCTACATAGCCGTGATAGGCGCTGAGTGCGGCTTCTTCGTTAGCTGTTTTGCGAAGCTCTTTTAATGCGAACACAAATCGATTATTTTTTTTACTGAGATTGTCGATATGAATTCCCCAGTTACAATTTTCATCAAGTGTTAAGCCTAAAAATTTTATGTTATAGCTTGGCAAAAAGTCTAGAAAAGGAACTATTTTTTTTGTTTGCGAGCAACATTTAAAAAGTTATGTCATTTGATGTAAACAAAGTTCGCGAGTTTGTAATTGTTCCACAAAATTAAAGGAAAACGTGATGAAAAATGAATAAAACCATCCGAAGTGCTGGTGGAGAGATTGTTTATAAGATTTAAAGGCGTTGTTTGGCAGAAAAAGAGGCCAAAACCATACTTACCGATCTCAACGATGTTTACCAAAGAACCGGTGATATTACAGGTATATAACTGTTTGTTTTGTTATTTTTAGATGAATCAAGTGTTAATTAATGAACCCCATTCTGTTTTGAATTGCTAGCATATGAAATAAGAGGAATTTTGAAAAATAATCATCGTGCACATAGGTTATGTTTACATTTCATCTGACATCACTTTGGTATAGCGCGCTAGTGAAATGTTGATACGTGAGTGTCGTACTTTGAAATATGTCAATTAAAATTCAATTTCTACATAACTTTGCTGTTGAATAGCGCCCTGCACACGTACAGTTCGGAGCGCGCATCTTGGACTGCGTTCCAAACCGCAGTTAGATCTGTACAGTTTGGACTGCGGATCAAACTGTTGTGCCAAATACGATTAAAAATGCGTTCACGGTTTGGACTGCGGATGAAACTTTCATTTCTAGACAAACGTTCCGAACTGTGCGTGTAAATTTGATTTCAAGAGTTTGGACTGCAGTTTGGAGTGGCGCGTGGAACGTTAAAACTTTCAAAAGTTTTTTAGGTAGCAGTAAGAAAAATGGACGATCGTTTGGTCATCGCGTTTAGCTGAATTTGTAGTTAGTTACTTTTGTTCCGTGTCCCCGTTACTTTCATCAAATCTTTGCGAAATGCACCTCTTAAACTCTGTATTTTTTTGCTGACGAAATCGCGATCAGCTGAATTAAAACCTACTGACTTGCAAAAATCAACGAGCTCGTCATATGCTTTGTTTCTCATATTCCTGTTAGTATACTCCTTACTTTTTATTTTCCAGAGACACGGATGTTCACGGTACAAACGAATGAACTCTGTGATAGCTTCGACGCTCCAAACCGCCATATTATTTACGTTTATACGTGATGCGCGCGTAAAACTGTGAGGCATGCACTCGCGTCGAAGTGCCACATCGGACTGTTAGACCAGCACATCTACACGTACAGTTCGGAGCGAGGGATGGAACGGCGCGTGGTGTTTCCCGCGGTCCGAACTGTACGTGTGCAGGGCGCTAATGTGATTATAAGGTAACAACTATGTTTGTTATATCATTAGAGTTAAAAATGTACCAAAAAAATATTATTTTTCTTACAATTACTTTTCTTTTAAATTTGCCAACATACCGAATCTGTAAGTTACCTAAAAAAACTTTTTAGGAGACTAGCTCTTTTTGATACTAAAAATTTTGGCCTATTTATTTTGTCAAAAAAAATTAAAAACACACAGGATTGCTTACATATAATATAATTATTTTTAGGCAGTAACATAAGAAGAACAAATTCTTCTTCAATTATATGATACTTACTGATTTGTATAAATAATTATATTGTGAAAAAAAAATAGTTACTAAAGTATCAAGACGATAGATTGGTACTCCCCAACTAGCAAAATTGCTATATAACAAATGATTTATAAGGTGTTAACTCTTGTACATGTTTTATAACGGCATCAGTTTTACAACTCTCTTTATAAATGCAAGTTATAAGTGTTTTTGGCTAATATGGTATATCGGTCTTATCACCTTATTTTACATACGTTTATATAACCAATGTAAATGTCCCTTATAAAGCATTGGACATATAGAAGCATATAATACGGCTATTCAGACATATAATAATTAAGCATTGTAGTCGCATTGGTCTCATACTATTTGTAAAATTAATAGGGCTAATATAAAACCTTTTCCCTTATAATGTTTATATGAATGCAGCATAAAAGCTAATGCAAAATGACAAGCTACATAGCTTCTATAAGTATATAAAGTGTTGACTGCTCCTCTATGTAACAGGTACAAGAACTTTATTCTTATATGTATGCTTGACTTTGCTTTTACAAAAGTTTATCGACAGCCATGACATTTTAGAATCGGTAACTAAAATAGTGACTCGGTATTGTGAAAATGGATTTAAATGACTGGAAAAAACTAAAGCGAATTGGTTCTTATAGAAGAAAGGTGAAGAAAAGATACGACGCTATGACTTCATCAAATTCGTTGTCTTCAGCAGCTACTTCGTCTAGGGTAGAGATGAAAGAAAATGTTATGGGTTCCGTAGAATTATTTTCACAAAATATTGACAATTACACTTTCGATGAAGATTTCTTAAAACGTTGCCTTACTCAAAGTGATAACGAATCATCTGATGATCGTGACAGTGACATAAAGAAAGACATAGAAAAGGACGAGTTCAGAGATGATATAGCTACTTGGGCTGTGGAGAATAATATTACGCATTGTGCATTAAATAAACTTTTTGAAATAGTAAATAAATTAGTACCCCATTCATTACCAACAGATGCACGCACACTTCTTAAAAGTAATACAGTTAAAATTAAAATAATTGAAATGGGCACTGGATATTATTGGCACAATGGACTAACGGACCAATTAATCCAATTTTTACAACATTATTCTGACATACCCAACAAGTTATCACTTACCTTACCAATTTACAAAAGTTCCAACCATAAATTTTGGCCAATTCTATGTAATGTACACGAAATCAAACAAATGTCTCCCTTGGTGATAGGGATATATAAAGGAGAAACAAAACCATTGAATTTAAAAAAAAAAACGTTTACATGAAATTAATATTTTATTTTTTCTTTTGTGATAATGAAATGCAACGGAAAATTCGAATTAATCTGATTGTGACATCCAAAGCATTCTTGTCTTATTATAAAATGTGTGATTTCCCAAGGCCGTCGTCCTTTGTCATGAAACGGTCCACATCCATGTTAGGTACTGTCTAGGTTCTGTAGAATAAAAAAGAGTGCAAATTAAAAGGTGTTCACAAAATGTTACTATAAACAATAATGGAAACTGAACCCTAATTTTTTTCAATATGGTTGAGTATATTTGTACTAGCCTGCTACAATAAGGGTACATGACTTTTAAATGTTTTATAAATCATTAGATTTGCTAATCCTTCTTAGAGTAGCAATTAACAGGAACTCACAAAAATAAAATTGCTTTTAAAATTTAAAAAAGATAAAATTAACGAGGCGCATTAAAAATTTGCCATAAAACTTACCCACAGTTCTCACAAATCTGCTTTTCCACATAAACTTCCAGTATAATATACGAAAAAAGAGCGATATGGTCAATGTCTTTATGCAGACAATTTTTATCTTTTATAAATCAAGAATAGATGCAAATGACGCCTGAATAAATCATGAACTTCTCATATTCGTATTGCGTTTGCTACAATACGAACAATTGCCCTTATAGCCGTATTTTATTTGTCGTTATAAGGGTAATTTGTTACTTAAAAGCAAATGTCTTATCTAATCAGCCATACAATATGCCTTTACATGACGAGTTTAAGGGGGATTAGCTTATTATATAGTAACTATAAAATCTCTACAAGGTTTAATTCCTTATAATTTGTGCCCAAACGCAATCTTATTGGTGTTAATATGACCTTTATAAAACATTTTTTTTTGGCTTTAATGACATTTATAAAGCAACTTTTTGCTAGTTGGGTCTATTCGTTCACAGCGAGTTGCCACATGAACAGCACAGTGGCGACCACCCGGTTTTCAACTCTTTTTTGCCAAGCTGTATGTTCTTTGTTTATTATTTCATTATTGTGTTCTAAATTGATTTTAGATGGGTTTTGTTTATAGTTTACAAATTGAATGAATTTTGTTTTAGATAAATTTACTTTTAAATGGTTTTCGTTTAGCCAATTTTTATAGTATCAATGGTTATGGAAATGCAACGAATACATTAAACCCAATTAATATTGGTATCAATTAAAAGTATGTTTAACGACCTTTAAATTAACAACAGTTACAATTCCTAAACACAACAGATCTCATTAGCACGTAACAATAAAAAAAATGATGTCAAAATACGCATTACAACAGCCACTAATTGCACCTCCCTATGAGGGTATAAAACGGGCAACCCGGGTTTAACGTGGGCGAGATAACATACACAAAAAAAAAGTGGGTCATTCGCTTTTCAACCTTTGACGTGAACACACGTGAACAGCTACAGCATGAAAAATACCCCAGAAGATCGATACCACTGTAGATGAAGCCGCTCAAGTCATTGCACTAGTGCAATCAGGGATGCGGCAATGTGATGTTGCTCGGCAACTGAACTTAGTCGTTTTGCCGTTCGACGAGTGTTCCAACGCTTCCAAGAGACTGGTAGCTATATCCGAAGACGTGGATCTGGAAGACATCGGTGCACCGAAAGAGACGATCGCTTCATTGTTTCGACGTCTTTACGTAATCGGTTTTCTGCAACAACTGCGATCAGCTCGCAGAACTTCTGTAAGCGTCTCCACGATTAGAAGAAGACTGAAGGAGAGGAAAATTGCAGCTCATAGGGCTGCTACAGGGCCAAAATTGACTGCACAGCATAGGAGAGACCGGTTGCAATTTGCCCGTGACCATGTGGATTGGACAATAGACCAATGGAGGGCTGTGCTCTTCTCGGATGAGACGAGGGTGTGTCTCTTCTGCAACGACATGCGTCGAAGAGTGTATAGGAGGGAACGATTCGCACAAGCCTGTATTCAAGACTGGATTACGGGAATGGCTCGTGCATGTTCTGGGGCGGCACGTCAATCGACGGCAAAACGAACCTTGTGTGTGTTTCTCGGACTGGAAGTGCTCGCGGGCAAGAGTCGCTGACTGCTGATCGGTACGTAACAGAGATCTTAGAGGAGCAGGTTGTCCCTTATGCGGGTTTTGTTGGCAGTGGGTTCACGTTAATGCACGATAACGCCCGCTGTCACACCGCTTTAATTGTAAGAGACTACCTATTGCGCACCTTTGGGATGAACTGAAACGGCGAGTACGGGCACGTGATCCTGCCCCTACCACTCTCCAAGACCTCCAAGATGCCGTCGTTGCAGAATGGGACAACATTCCGCAAGAGACTGTTGTCACATTAATTAGGTCCATGAGAGAACGCATGGAAGCAGTCATCAGGGCGAGGGGGGTAACACTAGGTTTTAAGTTGTTTTTAAGGACTTTGTTGTAATTTGCTGATACAATAAAATTAAACTTTTCAATCATCATCTTGTCAGGCCTGTTGGTCTAGTGGTTAGTGACCCTGACTGCTATGCCGGAGGTCGTGGGTTCGATTCCCACCCAGGACAAATGTTTGTGTGATGAGCACGATCATTTGTTCTGTGTCTGGGTGTAATTTATCTATAATATGTATGTATTTAGAAATATATAAGTATGTTTATCAGTTGTCTAGTACCCATAACACAAGCTCTGCTTAGCTTGGGACTAGATGGCGTTGTGTGATAGTTGTGGAATATTTACTTATTTATTTTATTTATTTGCATTAGTTTGCTTTTTTTATTCCCTGGTAAACAAAAAACCAAATCCATTGATTTATTCTGAAACTTAAATAAATTGCCTTTTATTGATGAAATATATATACTAGAAAACTAGGATATTAAGGTAAAAAGTTGTTTGCACAGAGAAGACTTTTATTCAAGTGAATGACACAAGTCATTATCAAAAAACACATGTTCGAATATCAATTTGAAATGTTGTTTCAACTAAAAAGTTTCCACACCTTTCCTATGATACCTTATAGTCTACCATTGATTAATAGGGTTAAAATGACTTGGAAGGGAATTCATAAATCATAAATCTTTATTTATCTCCACATCAAGAAATTACAGGCAATTATTAAAGAGGTGCGATTTTTGTGACGCCGAGTGTATTATTCTAACCTCAAAACCATAAACTTACTTTCCCGTTTTAGTTATAATTTTTTGACACAAAACTATTCACAATTTCACAACAAAATTAAATCGGCATGGTAATGTTCAAGTTCACCTTTCAAGAAATGATTGATTGCTTTAAACGTAAAGACACAGCGCCTGGGACGGACAGGATTACATATTCTTTAATATTTCATTTATTAATTTATTACTGGGTGATAGATTCAGACAACAAAATAAAAATAAAAGTTTATGCTAGTGATGTCAAACTGGTTTTGATGAGTGTTCATTACACAACTAGCTTTTGCCCGCGACTTCGTTCAGTTCAGTAGTTTAGGCGTGAAGAAAAGACAGACAGACAGACAGAGTTACTTTCGCATTTATAATATTAGTTTAGATTAGTCTCATCTAACGCTAAATTATTGCTTTCAACTGGGCATAAATTCAGACTGTGTCTAATAACTTCCTGATGGAATCCAATAAAACTTTACTCAATCAGCAAACAGAACTCAGGATATTTGAATCTCAGTTGAATTAATCAGAAGGAATAATAGTAGACATACAAAAATCTTGGATCAATAAAAAAACTATTTATCAGAAACAAATCTAACAAAATTAACTATTAACTTATCAAAACAAAATAAGGGCTACACATTAAACTGCGGTGCTCGACGACGGTAGTGCGTGAAGACAAAGGCCCGACTCCCACCTACTAACTGCCACAGGCGCGCACGCTCAGCAGTCGAAGAAGACGTGTTTAATAGGATATTCTGAACAATACAGAGCAGTGCAGAGCGGCTTGTCACACTGTGTCTAGGAAAATGGGGAGTCTGGTTGTTCAGTATTTGGGCAAGTGAGTTTCCTAGCGCCCACATCATAAAATGATAAAATTAAATTAAATTTATTATTATTATTGTATAGTGAGATCTAAACAAAATGCTTGTGCTTGCCTTTAATTCAGATACATGCAATGCTATTGAATTTTCAAATGAAGTGTATTAAAAATGTATTAGCGTATATTTGGTTTGTTTGCCTAATAAATAAATAACATAAAATAATCAATCAGCATGGAAGCCAGGATATTCCTAATGTGTGAATATTTGAATGTTCTAGTTGTCTCTTGGCTACATAGAATTTCAATAAAAAGTATTGGATACAAGAAACATACCACTTTGAAGTTCCTGCTCTGGTTCAATACTCTCATTCTCTTCCTCACAATCATCCTGTAATTCTTCTTTGATAACATGATGTTCCTCCTCGGGTTTAGTACTCTCATTGTCTTGTTCACAATCATCGTGTAATTCGTCTTTAATATCATGATGTTCCTCCTCGGGTTCAGTACTCTCACTGTCTTGTTCACAATCATCTTGTAATTCTTCTACAATATCATCGCTTTCAGATTGACATTCATCAAGTACACAGTTAACATGCACTGTTGGAGTTATAATAAACCCATTGAAAAACTCCCTCTCATCTTGGTTTATTCTTGTTTTTGTCTGTAAACAGTTGTATTAAATGTTCAGTTAAGTCCTGATCGTAGTCACTACAAGCTATCCAAATTAATAGTTGACTTCTGACAGCTACATGAGATATCACCATATTTCACACAAGTGAACTTTGATGAAATGAAAGGTAAAAGAAATATTCTCCTTAATCACTTGTATTTTCCTTATTCATAACCCAATAACAATGTTACTCTCATGTGTAATGTTGTTATTGTTTTGTTTTAATAACGTTATGTTCAATATTCAACAATGATCAACAAAATATTTTTAAAAAGATATTTTATGCATTAATGCATGTGTCGTGAGTTTCAAAGTTTTTCTAGCAATGGAAAAATCTTTCAATGATCAACTCCCGCAAAATTGATATTTAGGGCTCTTATACAATGTCTGTACAATTTATGGGAGATAGCTTGTTCAATTTTGTCAATAAAAGTATTGTACTTGTGTAGTCGGAAACCAACCACCTTTAAATGGTAGCCAGTTTTGTTTTTAAATTGTTTTGTACGAACCATGCAAACTAAAAGTACTACAACTTTGAGATCTTAATAACAAAGATCATATAAAATATAAATGTGCTTCAGCAGCATTTCCTGGGTACCGGCTGGCTCAAAATAAACATATTGTTGCATCCAAAACTATGTCTCAACAATAATATCTCCTAAAACTAGTGACATAGAATCGAGGTTTTGGTATCATTATTTAGATAAAAACAGCAAATCAACAGAGTCCGCCCTTCATAGCGTCATATCACGAATCGAGAACGGACTATCATCCAAACAATCAACCTTAGGCGTCTTTATAGACGTGGAAGGCGCCTTTGACAAAACCACCTTTAACAGCATTAGCCGAGCCCTATCCAGGCATTGGGTCGAACCCACGACTGCCGGGTGGATAGACAACATGCTAAGACAAAGGGCTATTCAACTTACCGTAAATACCACGACCAGAGGTGTGGTAGCTAAAGGCTGTCCACAGGGAGGAGTTCTCTCCCCCCTCCTATGGAACATCGTGGTCAATGAGCTGATCTGCAGACTCACTGAACATGGGTACTATACGGTAGGCTATGCGGACGATCTAGCCATTCTCATAACGGGACCTTTTGAGAATGTGCTGTGCAACTTGGCAAAACAGGCTCTGAAGATCGTCGAACAATGGTGCTTGAAGCACGAACTATCAGTGAACCCGTCAAAAACGGAACTTATCATGTTCACTCACAAACGCAATCTTGGCAGTTTACAACTACCTAAACTGTTTGGCACCGAGCTGTCCCTAACTAATGAGGTCAAATATCTGGGTATCATCATTGACAGCAAACTGTTATGGAACAAACACTTGGACCACAAGATTGACAAAGCAAGCATAACATTTTGGCAATGCAGAAGACTTCTGGGGAAATCCTGGGGCCTTTCGCCAAAAATAACACTATGGCTCTATAAGACCGTTATTAGACCAATAATTACCTACGGAGCGGTAGTTTGGTGGCCCAGAACTGAACTAATAACCACCCGTAAAAAACTGCAGACATTCCAGAGGTTGGCCTGCGCAGCCACCACAGGATGCATGCGAACAACACCAACTAATGCCCTGGAGATAATGCTTGGTTTGCCGCCACTGGACCTCTTTATCCAACAGGAGGCCAGTATGGCGGCAATCAGGTTAAAACACTCCGGCATGTGGAAAAACCAAAGGGGCAATCACACCATAATATGGGAAAGAGCGCTAAACGATGTACCATACATTGAAGCGCCCTGTGATAGAATCCCCAAAATTCACGTGTTCGATAAGCTCTATCGAATTCAACTATCAGAGACCGAGCGAGATCAATCAGGAGCCAACGAAGTCCGTATTTACACGGACGGCTCTAAAACCGCAACCGGTACAGGTGCTGGTGTATTCTCAATGGATCTCAACATAAAAATATCTCTACCGCTAGGGGAACATAGCTCTATATTCCAATGTGAATGTGTAGCAATCACCCAAGCTGCCATCGCAGTCATGGAAAGGAACATATCTAACTACGGGATTAGAATTCTCTCCGATAGTATGGCTGTACTAACGGCGCTGAACGGCAATATTATGTCGTCCAGCCTAATTTATGAATGTCATCTAGCATTGCAAAAAATTTCGAACCGCAACAGGGTCATTTTGCAATGGATTAAAGGACATAGTGGATCATTGGGTAACGATGCAGCAGACGAACTTGCAAGGAGAGGCTCGGGTATGGATGTGGCTGGCCCCACACCCTTTTTGCCAATCCCATCCGGTCAACTCAGGACCTGGATACGTTTGCAAACCCAAACAAAACATAATGCCAGATGGGCATCTACAACCGACTGCAGACAGTCTAGAGAAGCGGTACCTGCACTAACACCGCGACTGACCAGCAGACTTCTCAGCCTCCAACGAACAGAATTACGAGTTGTGGTGGGTATGCTTACCGGTCACTGCCCACTCAACAAACATCTGTTTACTATCAACGCGACAGACAGCCCGTTGTGCAGGGGCTGCCTGAACGCGGATGAAACGGCAACCCACGTAATCCTGGAATGCGAAGGCGTTGCTAACCAACGGGCACAAAACCTTGGCACTCCAAGGTCGCTCCAAGAAGCCTGTGAACGTCCCAGGAGACTTCTGAGCTTCTGGAAGGAGCTGGGTTGGCTCACATAGCCAACCGTCCCACCTCACGCATAACGGACCACCTACGAGTCCAAATGCGGAAAAGGGAGCCCTTAACAATACAATACACAATACAATAGATAAAAACAGCTTATGTTAGACGAGTAAATAATAAACATGTCTTGGGTGAATTCTTTTTGTCCCTTAATTTAAAAATGATGATGCATTTGTTGATGATGAAGAACATATTGTAACCATAATTATATCATCATAAACTCTTATCAATAATGTTTCCACCTACATTAATATCAATGCTAAGACTCACATGCTACATACAAATAAAAGTTCAGAGATCCTATTACTGAAGAGAGCCACACATAATACTTTAGTAACAAGTGCCACAGAACAAAAGTCAAACCCCACCTCATCATCCTCATTCAACATCTGAGTGAACAGCTTCTCTGCTTCCAGACATTTTCTCTGCAATTGACAGCATTGCTTCAGTCTAGTGTAGCAGAAGACACAAGCGAGCATCGGTCTACTGTCTTCAGTTACAAACTGCAACAAAAGTATTGTTTATTTAATTTATTGTGTACATGACGTACTTTCCGTTTGATTATAGAATGGTTTTCAATAAATCTTGCTTAAAAGATGCGTATCTTAAAAAGTTTCATTTTTCTCGCTTGCTTGACAATAACACAGTACTCGTGCTTGAATTGTTTACATATATCATTTACTTACTGGAAAGTCAGTCAGCTTCTCAAAAAGTTGTTGCAGTTCCACATTGCTAACCATAAACATACAAACATCTTCCACTAAACATATTCTACACATTTGCAGCTTTTCTTCTTTCATGTTGTAAACTAATTTATTGAATTTGTTGTTAAAAACACAGGTGTTAATAACAAATTATTAAATTTTTGTTTAAAGAAAGAAACATCAATGAAGTATCTGAAAACCTGAACACTGGCAATGCCATTACTATCCTGTCGAGCTGTCATCTGTCACTGTCATAATAATAAGGATGGGGATTCGAGATCGATTAATCGAAGACTCGATTTTTCGGGCAAAATAAATCGATTTTTGAAATCGATATGCAGCACTGAATCGATTCAGTGAATCGATATTTCACCCCAGAGAATCGAAATTCGATTTTTTCTATTCACGAGATGGCTGTGTGCTTAGTTTCCTGACTTCGCCTCTCTTTAATAATTAAAAAAAAACACGTTTTGCTTTTTGTATCTGTGGTATCTGATTATTGATATGACGCATCATTAATTGCTACACATTGTTTTTAAAAAGCTTAGATATTAAGCATTGGGAGCTTTAAGTTATTCTATCTATTTTCTGTGATTTTCATTTGTATTCATGTTATTACTCGAAGACGCCTGGACCGATTTTGATAATCATTTTTTTGTTTGAAAGCTGGTGCTTTCCATGTGATCCATTATTTAAATTCTCCATCCCATCAAAATCTATTCAGCAGTTTTAGAGTTACAATCTAAATTGTGTTTCTTTTTGTTAAAATTATTACCTTATATAACAAATACATTGAGAAAGAAAAATTGTCTTATTTTTTACCTGGTACTTTGATATGGTTCTAAAAATAATTGTGATTATCAAATTCCCTGAACTAAAAAAAACCCCTATTTTACTACTAAGTGATCGTTTATTTTGGTATCTTATTTTTCATAAAACCGATATAATATATTTACATTGCAACTTGAAAAAAAAATCGATTTTCAGAAATCGATCTTTTACACCTCGATTGTTTATTGAATCGATTCATCAAGTTATGATTCGAATCGATTAAAAATCTATCTTTTTCGGAAAGAATCGCCATCCCTACTGGCAATGACAGTACTATCCTGTCGAGCTGTCATCTGTCACTGTCATAATAATAGGGATGCTATCTGAAATCGGTTAATCAGATTTAATTGTAATCTAGTTCTGAATCGGATGTGATTAGATTATTGAATGGATCTGGATAAAAATTCAAAATGGATAAAATTCATTCTTTAAGTTTGCTTCACAATAACAAAGTACTCGTTCTTGAATTATTTACGTACTTATAGGTATCCTTAGATCAAAAATGTCCAGTTTATAGTAGGCCACTAAGAATTGAAGCCAAAAACACGAGGTAAATATTTCCCGCGTCGTTCGATTGCTAAGTAAAACAAGTGAACATCTCCTTCGATCAATAATAGCTCTATAATTGATCGAAGAATATCTCCAATGAAAACATTTAAACGCGCGCGTGGCGCTCACTAACACATTTATAAAAAAGTGGCTTCACTTAAAACGTTTCGTTTTGTTTCGAACACGGAATCTGGACGATTTTAATCTAAGCGTATATCATTTACTTACCTACCTACTGGAACTCTCAGCTTCTCAATTATTTGTTTCAGTTCCACATTGGTAACCCGTAGTGGTAGCCCGCGACATCCAAATTTTCTTGTGTTATTTGCAATTCGCATATCAGTGACAATTTGTAACTCGATCAAAATATGATTCGCGATAATTACAAGTATTATCAAAAATATAAGAATGGGATTCTGGAACTGGTCCTGATCCTGAAGCCCGGGCGCCCTGCGGACTCTTCATCCACATTCCGGCCCATCGTGCTGCTCGACGAGGTGGGCTCGTCGTTCTTTGAAAGAGTAATTGCAAACCACCTCGTCGGGCACCTGAATCGGGTGGGCCCGGACCTTACGGAGAGCCAGTTTGGCTTCCGCAGAGGGCGCTCGATGGCGGACGCCATCATGCGCGTGAGAGCCCTCACGACGGGGGATGCGGTACCCCAGGGCAGGGTCGTCTTGGTGGTGTCCTTGGACATCACCAATGCCTTCAACACCCTGCCCTGGAGTTGCATCAGGGAGGCTCACCGGGTGCCGACCTACCTCCGTCGTATAGTCAAGGACTACCTGACGGACAGAGCCGTCATCTACTCCGGTCACCGGGGAGAATGGAACCGGCGAGAGATGTCGTGCAGTGTTCCACAGGGATCGGTCTTGGGGCCGCTCCTGTGGAATATCGGTTACGACTAGGTGCTGCGACGACACGCTCGTCCTGGCGGAGGGAGAGTCGCACCAGGCGGCGACCGTCCTGGCGATGCAGGCGGTAGCGACAGTCGCTTATAGGATCCGGCAGTTGGGACTCGACGTGGCGTTGCACAAAACAGAGGCCATGTGCTTTCATGGCCGTCTGAACGCGCTGCGGTCAGTCCCACATAACGGTGGAGGGGGTTCGTATCGGCGTCGGGAGGACGATGAAGTACCTGGGACTCGTCCTCGACAGCCGGTGGAACTTAAGGGAGCACTTCCTACGTTTGGCCCCAAAGCTGAATGTCCATATGTTTTTATTATAGTCTTACGACACAAAAAAGTGTTAATAAATTGTGAAGTCAGTGTGGAAAAGTTGCAATATTTTTTTACTTGTAGGTTCCTTAATTACAATTTGGCATACCTACCATAATTAAATTACTTTACTTTTGCATTCAAAATATTATTGAAATAAAATTAAAATGAAATGATTTTTATATACAAGAAGGTTAGAAGATAAAAACACTTTCACATGGAGTACAGTTGGAGCCCCATGCAACTCATCCTCTTCGAAACTGAGCCAAGGGACAGACCCTTAAAAAGAAAGATAAGGTGCTACTTGCACATTATCTTTTTTAGGTCCACATTCTCTATTTACGGCAATTATTTCCACCTAAATTTTTAGTTATTAATAGTTGTCTTTTTATGTTTTTTTTTTTTAATTATTTTAATCATTTTGAATAGTCTAGCAAAGTACAAGACCGCTCAGGTGCAGGTGTTTAAAAACATACCACCTTGAACTTATGCAAGCCTGGTACTTTATTTGGTAACATTATTTCAGTTTCTGAGCTTGTAGCTGGAATTCTTTGCGGACGTTGAGCTACCCATTACTCCCATGGCCTGTTGCGCCCTAATAAAAAAATAAGGTGCAACCGGTTCCCATGAAACTTTTTGTATGTGCCATAAATATAAGTCGAGTATACCTAGGGAAAAATAAATTGCCGCGGTCCATCCAGGTGAACCACGAGAAAAATTATTGCCCATAGTACACCCAGGTGATGGTATTATGAGAGTTGTGAGTGGTTTTTTGTTCACTCGACACTGCGAGAATTGATTACTCGTACGCCAGAAGCTCAGGTCGCCGTTGCAGTCTACACGACACATAATAGCTGGTGATCTTTCGAGTTGTCGCGATGTGGAGGTACGTGTATTAATAAAAATAAAGTCTATGAGCATAATATTATGTGAAGAATTGGAAAAAAATACCTATAAAACAAAGTAATTAACAAAAAGAGCGACAAAAAAGGGTTTTTTTTGGAGATAAGATGGCTTTTTTTTTTTTGCGTGGTAAAATCATCAAATGAGTCCTCCCACCCAGGGCAGGGCGGGAGGGACTGTCAGACTTGTACTGACTAAAATCCACGGTGTCCTTCACTAGCCCTTTACGTACCGGGGTTACGGTGATGGGTAAGTCCCGCGACCCCGGCAGGCTCTGGCCCTCTACAGGCCCCGTCAATTTTCTGACACTCCTTGAGGCGCGCGTGGAACACAACGCGCCGTCAACCCGGACATGGTCCATGGTCGGGCTGCGAGTCGCCCATTACTCGCTGCCCGCATGCCCGCGCCTACGGTGGCCGGAGATCGTCTGGCGACGTCCGTCGCCGTGGGCGTCTACCACTGCGGCTGGGTCGGAGGGAGGACATTGTTCTCTCCCTCACGCGGCACGCCTCCTCCTTCGCGAGCATGACTGCTTCGCAGAAGGAGGCGACCGCTTCCCACTCCGTCTCGCCCCGCAGCATGGCCTCGACCAATGCCGGGCGCGAGAGGTCTCCGCCTATCGCCGTCGTGAGGACACGACGGTGCTCTGCCCAAGTGGGGCAGTCCTGCACCGTATGCTCCACCGTGTCCTCCGGACGATCCTCGCAGTGGTGACACCCAGGCGTTTCCTCCTTCCTTATTAGACACAGGAACCTCCCGAAACTTCCGTGTCCGGTGAGGACCTGCGTCATACGGAAGGTAAGGACGCCGTGACGCCTATCCAGCCACTCCTCAAAGAGAGGTCTTACCGCCGCGATTGCGGCGTGCCCGGAGATAAGATGGCTAAAAGATCTTTAGGGAAATACATTAGATCTTTCCGTAGCCATCTTGAATTCGATAAACGCTCGTACGTAGGCGCAGCACACAAAAACAGAGGACACAATTATCCAGCTGGCATTAGCGAGTTACTGCCGAACGCGTCCAAAAGATGCGAGGTGAGGAGGCGAGTGAAACCAACTGTTTTGAACGGCTAGTTATTTTTTTATGAAAAATACTTTGCAATGGAATGAAAGCTTTCTTTAAGAACCTGAGAGGTGTAAGAAAAAATAATTGTTATACAGGCTGTACCAAAAACCCTGTTGTTCCTTCTACCTACGTTTGAAGAATTGGTATACATACGTAATAAAGTGAGTCATGTATGAAAAACTATTAATAAAATTAATTATAATAAATATTTAATTATTAATGTTTGTAATATTGAACTGGTTTGTTACCTCTGCTGCAATACTGCATGAAGCGGTGTCGCGAAACCACAAAGAGATAAAACGCTACCGCCACTCTTTGATCGATGCCGCCAAGACGCCGCCGCCGCGCGCCACCCGCCCGCGGCGGCGCAAATTTCGAACAATTTTTTTCCAACAAATTGTTGTTTATTTTCACTTTTACGAATGATTCATTAAAAATGTTGGTTTAGTAAGAGGTATTTTTATGCACAATTGATTATTTTTTAAAATTACATTTAACACTTCACTACACTAAAAATGTCGTCGAATGTATTTTGAATTAATTAATTATAATATCAACTTGACGGCCACGGAAATGCTGTTCGATATGACCACCTCCTGCCTTTGCACATTTGTGACAACGTCTAATTAATGTTGTTTACCCGCACGTTTCGCAGAACGGAGGTATCGGACTTGATGTCCTGTCGAATGCTGCTACTATGCGTGCACGCATTTCGACCTCCGTATCGCACACCGTTTTGAACACCTGTTGTTTTACAGTACCCCAAAGGAAAAAGTCTAATGGCGTCAGATCAGGTGATCTTGCAGGCCAATTGACGGGTCCGGCTTGACCAATCCATCTGTACTGTAACTTGGTATCCAAGTAGCTTCTCACAGCGCGGGGGAAGTGTGGCGGTGCGCCGTCATGTTGGAACCACATACGTCGCACGTTATGGAGGCCTAATTCGTCCAGTTTATCACTCAGCTGTTTTTGAAGGAAACGAAGATAGTTGGCATCGCTCATTGATTGGTCTAAAAAAACAAGGTCAACTAATTTTGTCACCAATAATTCCAGACCAAACATTAATCCGCCACCGATGTTGAAAATGACTGGGTTTAATAGCATGCGGGTTTGAGATCGACCATACGTGTTCATTGTGTGAATTGATCAAAAATCAAACAAGTCCAAGACTTGCTCTTCAATATCGTCCCGTTTCCTCGGTCTGCCTGCGTCAGCTCGATGTTGGTCTCGTCCGTGGACACTACCGGTATTGTACTGACGCATGTGCAAACGTTGGAATGCCATCGCCGACGGTAATGGTAAACTCGCAAAATATTCTTGGTAGAGTCTGCTTGCTGTGCATAATTGCAATCACATTTCCCTAGACACATTAAAATATTACAACATATTAAAATATTCTGCGTTAGAAAAATACATGTTTACGTAAACAAAACACAAGTCACTCACTACGCGGGTCAACAATCACATTCGTTCGATAGGAAGTTGCGCGGGAGACTAAGGAAGAAGGAACTGGGAAGTGATTCGCGGGGCGGAGGGCGGGGGGTTAAGGGTTAGTTAGGCACGTGCGCCGCCCGCGGTAGCGTTTGTCGGCATTTTTTGTCAAAGTAAAAGAAAGCCGCTGAGCTCGTTGGATATGTAGTATTAAAGATGTACTTGTAAAGTCAGATACTGTAAACATTTTTTTGTCGATTTTAATAGTTAATTGATTTTGAGAATCGGACTAGTAAATATTGTTTTTTTTTTAATTCTAATTTCATAAATGTTGTGCTTATAGGTATATGTATACGTCCCTAAAAGGAACAACAGGGTTTTTGATACAGCCTGTATAGTCATAATTGTTTTATCTGCGTATTTATTTTTGTAATAAAACAACGAGTAGTAGTAAGTTTTAACAAGTTTTTACATTGCTGAATTTTAAAATGGGTAATAGGTTATTTACATTCAATAACAAGTTATCGATCGATTATCCTGGCCAGGAATCGAACACGCTGATTTTGTAAAAACAAACAGGTCAGTACATACCTGTTCGATTTCTGGCCAGGATCATAGATTGTATAAAATGCAATTATGTAGTTTTAGTTTTCGTCATAATCGGCGACTCTTTGCAGTATTTTTCGAAATATTTCATAATTTCGGACCAATCCATCAACGCCCAGTTGAAAAATTCACCCTGTATATCGCGTATTAGTATATATTTTACTTACAATCATTAAGAAATTAAGTTATTTTAATTAAATCGAAGATTTTAAACTTATTCGGTGCCCCGGATATCAGACTTAGCGGAATGACGTAGTAGTAAAAATAATTCAAGGTATTCTTGTATAAGAAGCATGTCTCTTCTTCTTAAAATCAAAGGGAAAACAAGTTCTTCTTAAATGAAATGATATTTATTTTATATGCATATGCGCAAACACATTGGAGAAAAACCTTACAAGTGCCACGTATGACCGGGCAGAGATACAGGAAAACGGACGGTGTTGGACCCCATGACACGAGCGTTTCCACCCCAAACGGCTCAAAGCTGTAGCAACCATTAAGGTTACTGTATTTGCGTCGATTGAGTCTCGACAGCCGCAGAAGAAACCAAAACTAAAGGTGAGTAATCTCGGGTACATGGAGTCCCGTACCATGTTATATCAAAACCAAACTTGGTTTTATATAGACTTCATTGATCATGTTAACTTATATTTACCGGGTTTCAGAGATATTTTATAAAGTCGAAACATTAGGTCTATTTTGTTCGACCCTACCAACGACATGTTTTATAATGACACGTTATACTCCGACAAATATTATCGCTCTTAATCGCGGTGTGAATGAATGATTTTTCAAAAAAAAAAACGCTTGTCCGGGTTCCATAAAATTTTCATGAGACCAGTTGGAAAGATATACCCTTTCTAACAAAACAGTTCTTTTTAAAACGGTTGGCAAACGAAGGAGTTACGCGCGAACAAATATAAACATCTGAATTGAGAAAGTCCTAATTATTTCGAACTCGGTAAAAAATGGAGATTATGTAGTCCGCAGTGAGTCATAGGAATTAGGTATTTGGTAAGAGGACACTAAATTGGACTTTGTTCTTATAAAATGAAACGAGCTTTAATAGATTAGTAATTGAAATCCGTTAAACATGTCCGACATTGTTGATAATTATAGTAAACTAGCTGTTACCCGTAGCTTCACTCACGTTTGTTTAGAATAGGCTGGTTGTCAGCTTCAATGAATTGCAAATTGAATTAGTTCGTTAGAAGTGTTTTGAAGAATAATGTATAAGTATTTTTTCTTTTGTTGGAAATGCATCTTTACAAAGCTATAACGCATCATAATTCGAGAGTGGGGGCTGGAGAGTAGACCCCCTGAACCACTACTCCGGTTGGTTGAGTGCTTTTAGTTAGCAGTACAGGGACTACAGCCAAACGGCAATCGATAATCGTTAACGCTCAGCAGTCGCTAGTACATTTTCAACTTTATAGCCCAGCGTATAAATTTGAAAATCTATTATAAACTGCTGAGCGGTAGCGAACGAAACTAACGAAAACGACTGTCATCTTTAATATATTTTCAACTTTATGTCCGGGGGGATATACAGCTGAAAATGCCGTTTGGCTATAGGCCCTGGCCCTTAAGATAAACGTCAAGCGTTAAACGTACACGCTCAGGAATCTATAAATAATAATAAAACATAAAACTGAACCTGGTAAAGTTGAAAATCTATTAAAGACAACTGAGAGACAGCGAACGGTTTAACCAAAACGGTCTGTTTTTATTAACCAGTGGGTTTACAAAGATGTTTTTTGAAATAAGAACTTTGTTTAAAACTTCTATGGCATGTTTTACATTTGTAAGGTTTTTCACCAGTGTTTATAAGAACATGTTCTTTTAAAGTACTATTATGACTAAAACTCTTCTGACAGATGTCACATTTGTAAGGTTTTTCACCAGTGTGTATGAAAACATGTTTTTTTAAAGTATCCCTTAGATTAAAAGTCTTCTGACATATGTCACATTTGTAAGGTTTTTCACCAGTGTGTTTAAGAACATGATGTCTTAAGATACTACTTACACTAAAACTCTTCAGACACATATCACATTTGTAAGGGTTTTCACCAGTGTGTTTAAAAACAATTTTACATGACTACTTTGACTAGAACTCTTTTGACAGATGTCACATTTCTAAGGTTTTTCACCAGTATGTATTAGAAAATGTTCTTTTAAAGTACTATTATGACTAAAACTCTTCTGACAGATGTCACATTTGTAAGGTTTTTCATCAGTGTGTATAACAACATGAATTTTTAAATTACTTCTTTGACTAAAACTCTTCTGACATATGTCACATTTGTAAGGTTTTGCACCAGTGTGTATCAAAACATGTTTTTTTAAAGTACTTCTTAGATTAAAAGTCTTCTGACATATGTCACATTTGTAAGGGTTTTCACCAGTGTGTTTAAAACATGACTTTTTAAATTACTACTTTGTCTAAAACTCTTCTGACATATGTCACATTTGTATGGTTTTTCACCAGTGTGTATTAGAACATGTTTCTTTAAAGTACTTCTTTGACTAAAACTCTTCTGACATATGACACATTTGTAAGGTTTTTCATCAGTGTGTATAACAACATGAATATTTAAATTACTTCTTTGACTAAAACTCTTCTGACATATGTCACATCGGTAAGGTTTTTCACCAGTGTGTATAAGAACATGTGTTTTTAAAGTGCTACTGTGACTAAAACTCTTCTGACATACGACACATTTGTAAGGTTTTTCACCAGTGTGTAAAAGAACATGACTTTTTAAATTACAACTTTTATTAAAACACTTTTGACATATGTCACATTAGTAAGGGTTTTCACCAGTGTGTACAAGAACACGATGTTTTAAGATACTACTTACACTAAAACTCTTCTGACATATTATGTCACTTTTGTATGTTTTCACCAGTGTGTATGAGAACATGTTTTATTAAATTACTATTTTGACTAAAACTCTTCTGACATATGTCACATTTGTAAGAAATTTTCACCAGTGTGTATAAGAATATGTCGTTTTAAATACGATCTTAGACTAAATATTTTCTGACAGATGTCTCATTTGTAAGGTTTTTCACCAGTGTGTATGAGAAAATGTTCTTTTAAAGTACTATTATGACTAAAACTCTTCTGACAGATGTCACATTTGTAAGGTTTTTCACCAGTGTGTATGAGAACATGTTCTTTTAAAGTACCTCTTAGATTAAAAGTCTTCTGACATATGTCACATTTGTAAGGGTTTTCACCAGTGTGTTTAAAAACATGACTTTTTAAATTACTTCTTTGACTAAAACTCTTCTGACATATGTCACATTTGTAAGGTTTTTCACCAGTGTGTATAAGAATATGTGTTTTTAAAGTGCTACTGTGACTAAAACCCTTCTGACATATGACACATTTGTAAGGTTTTTCACCAGTGTGTTTAAAAACATGACTTTTTAAATGACTTCTTTGACTAAAACTCTTCTGACATATGTCACATCGGTAAGGTTTTTCACCAGTGTGTATAAGAACATGTGTTTTTAAAGTACTATTGTGACTAAAACTCTTCTGACATATGTCGCATTTGTAAGGTATTTCACCAGTGTGTAAAAGAACATGACTTTTTAAATTACAACTTTTATTAAAACACATCTGACATATTTCACATTTGTAAGGTTTTTCACCAGTGTGTATAAGAACATGACGTTTTAAGGTACCACTTTGACTAAAACTCTTCTGACATATTTCACATTTGTAAGGTTCTTCACCAGTGTGTATAACAACATGACTTTTTAAATGACGACTTTGACTATAACTCTTCTGACATTTTTCACATTTGTAAGGTTTTTCACCAGTGTGTTTTAGAACATGATGTTTTAAGCTACTACTTCGAAGAAAACTCGTCTGACATATGTCGCATTTGTAAGGTTTTTCACCAGTGTGTATTAGAACATGACGTTTTAAGGTACCACTTTCACTAAAACTCTTCTGACATATGTCGCATTTGTAAGATTTTTCACCAGTGTGTATAAAAACATGTTTTTTTAAATTACTAGTTTCACTAAAACTCTTTTGACATATGTCGCATTTGTATGGTTTTTCACCAGTGTGTATTAGAACATGACGTTTTAAGATACCACTTTCACTAAAACTCTTCTGACATATGTCGCATTTGTAAGGTTTTTCACCAGTGTGTTTAAAAACATGTTTTTTTAAATTACTAGTTTCACTAAAACTCTTCTGACATACGATACATTTGTAAGGTTTTTCACCAGTGTGTTTACGAATATGTTTTATTAAATCTCTTTTTCTAGTACAACTACGGTGACACATATCGCAATCATATCTTTTTATTCGGTCATTCGCAGCTGTATCAGTATTATTCACATTATTATTGAGAGATTGAGAATTTGTGACAAGCTTTGTAAAATTAGAAGGAGCTGCAAACTTGTGTTTCTTGGTGTTCCGGAGAATTAGTAAGTCTGGCTGTTCAGTTTTCTTTTGCTGGAATGTCATTGTATCTTCTAGTCTTGTTAGTCGTACGTATAGCTGTGGTTTCTTCGCGTCGGACGCACCTGTGAAATTAAAGCTGGTAAGTAATGAATGTTTCGGCCCCACCGCATTCGCGGCGGTAAGACCCCTCTTTGAGGAGTAGTTGGAGAGGCGTCACAGCGACCCGACCTTCCGCCTGACGCAGGTCCTCACCGGACACGGATATTTCGGGAGGTACCTATGTCGGATGAGGAAGGAAGAAACGTCTGGGTGTCACCACTGCGAGGATCGCCCGAGGACACGGTGGAGCATACCGTGCAAGACTGCCCCGCTTGGGCAGAGCTCTCTTTTTTTTAGCGTGGTAAAATCATCAAATGAGTCCTCCCACCCACGGCCGAGTGGGAGGGACTGTCAGACTCGTACTGAATAAAATCCACGGTGTCCTTCAATAGCCCTTTACGTTCCGGGGTCACGGTAATTCATAAGTCCCGCAACCCCGGCAGGCTTTGGCCCTCTAGAGGCGCCTCAAAGTGTGTCAGCTTAATGACAGGGCCCCCTGTCATAATGCTGATACTACCACTTGAATAAAAAAATAACAAAAAAAAAGGGGGCCCCGTCATTTTTGCTCACACTCTTTGAGGCGCGCGTGGAACACAACGCGCCGTCGTTCCGGGCATGGTCCAAGATCGGACAGCGAGTTGCACATTACTCGCTGCCCGTATGCCCGCGCCTACTGTGGCCGGAGATCGTCTGCCGACGTCCATCGCCATGGGCATCTACCACTGCAGCTGGGGTGGAGGGAGGACGCTGTCCTCTCCCTCTCGCGGCCCACCTCCTCGTTCGCGAGCTTGACTGCTTTGCAGATGGAGGCGACCGTTTCACACTTCGTCTCGCTCCGTAGCATAGCCTCGACCAATGCTGGGCGCGGGAGGTCTTCGCCTATCGCCGTCGTGAGGACACGGCGGTTCTCTGCCCAAGCGGCGCAATCCTGCACCGTACGCTCCACCGTGTTCTCTGGATATTTGTCCTATACTAGGAATTATTTATAATCGTGTAACAAATTTAATGTAATTTGTATCGTAAAAATAGGTTGTGGATCATACAATTCTCTACAAAAGTGGTCTGGTAGCTATTTTTATTTATTTATTTTTAATTAGCTCTTTACGTTCCAGGGTCACGTTCTCCCGATGAGACAATCCCGCGACCCCGAGTAAAGTATACCTACTGGGGAAACTACGTTAAAAGCGCCAAGTACATCCTCATAGGTGGTGCGGAAATGTGTGCATATTATGTAATACCACAGATGACTTACTACCCAAGGAGCACTTAGGCGTTACCGACATTTAATATAATTATGTAGCTCTTATAGTACTCAGAGTTCTTTTGACGACGTACAGGGGTGTTAAGAAACCATTCTAAACTTATAAGGTTGATTTACCAGTTATTGTACAGCTCAAGCTGTACTCAATCTGTATAAAACAATCCACGTAAACTAAAAGGTGTTAGAACAGAATATTAATACTCTACTTTAAAACTCTAAGAATTTTGACACTTAAAGCTGATGTTTATACTTCAAGCTGCACAGAGGCTGTATTTTGCATGTAATAACTTACTTACTACAGCTTTATGTGTTAGTATAGTATCACTCTATACTTGATTCTGTATAATGGTATATGCAAACTCATTATTATTGTAAAACTTATTATTATTGCGTAATAACGCGGAATTTCCGCCTGACCAGTTACAAATTTTTTCGCCTAAATCATGCGGAGGCGCCGAGCCACGCCCCCTTACAGTTTGGGCCTATTAGGAAAGAGTCAACGTTATTAGTTGCAATCTGCTCTACACAGGTTACTGACGTGTCGTCTGTACACTTTTTTGCGAATACAACGACCATACAGCCTATAGACTTCTAATAACAGGCGACCGATGTCTGTCAACACATTAGGCAAAAAAGTGTCATAACCGTCGTCACTCACCAAGTTCGTATTAGTTTCGACCACTCCTGTGAGCTGTAAACACTTCCGAATTACTCCTTTAAAAAATCGAGAAAATAACTTATTATGTACCTATACAATACGCTTGTGTGATAAAAAAAAGCCGTACTTCAAGTTACCTGAAAGACGGTATCACATTTCATCGGTAAGTTAATAGTTCCATAATCTAAATTAGTTTAAACTGACAATATTTATCGGGGTTCATCTTATATTGGTCATACTTGATGTCTTTTATGATTGCGTCCCTTTCTTTTGACCATATTTTTTTCACTATCCCTTTTCCTCGATTTTAAGTAGTGATGTTCCAAATCGTACAAACACCTCTGTTGTCAATAAAGCAAAAAAAACCTATAACTATTTGTTTATGCAAAAAATATGTTTTTAATAAGTAATTAGAAATAACAACAGATCCAGATAAATTGTGAAACTTTATTAATTTTAGATACCCACGATCTTGATTTAAAGAATAAATGGATAATTGCAACCTAGCGAGAGAACTGGATCCCATCTACTTATAGTGTAATATGTTCACGTATTTTACCGAGGTTTCTTTTTATCTCTATGAAAAACCGACGCCGCCTCTAAATTTAGCAGTACCAACTAAGTATTTGCCTCTTTTGGTGAGTTTAATAATTGTACTTATTTTTTTCTGTCTCCTAGGCAAAAAGTATTGATTCAGAACCTTTCTTCTTCTTCTTCGTGTCGCTGGCACGGCGGTATTATATATAAAATATTATATATAAAACCCCGTCATCTCCACCGCGTTGTCGGTAGCGGCGAAGCGATCCGTTTGGCTGCATGTTTTTGGGCTAACTCTATAGCATCGCACTGCATTCAATTTGATAGGTCTCACCAAAGACTTCGAACACAGCTTGTAATAATTACGGAAATTTTAAAACATTGATTTTATTCATTTTTATATTTTACCTGCATGATTCAATCGTAATTACAATAAAAGAAGGTAAATTAATGCAAGTAAGTAAAAACATATTTTATTCCATACAATTAAAAATATCGATACTTCCTTGTTTCATTTAAAACTGTCCCATTCCTAGTGATATGCGACTGACCCTGACTGACCTTGAATTGACCAATTATTATTATTTCTACGTAAGCCCACAACCTGCCTCCCGAGTCGTCGTTATACGTAGCTATAGATGATTTGTGATGATACCTAAGGGATAAGATGAGCGCTTTAGCAGAATCAATTGGATACTAATATGAATCACGTTAATAACATTCTTAAAATAGTTACAAACGCTGTTAATATTATGGATTGTTACTTTGTGACCATTTTACGAATTGTAATGTAATTCATATTATTATCCTATTTACGCTTCGACTAAAACGGACATTTTAGGCCCGCGGACACAACTTTGCTAGTTGTGTCCAAACAGAAAAAAAACTAAATTATAAGTCTTATTATTTAAATGCCAATAGAAACATCATTTCTTTCGTTACAAAAAAAAATATTTGTATCTATTTTGAATGAGCTTCAGATTAGTTTGAATGAAAAATGATATTAATATCTCAGATAAATCTGAACTTCCTATTTTTAACCTCAGTATAACAAAGCAATCTGAAATAGCAAAAGGCATCAAAGATTTTTTTCTACTATCATGCTATTCATCCTCTATAAAAGAACCTATAACAATTAGCTTATTGCCAACATTAAAACACTCAATGATATTATGATCATTATATCATCCCAAAGCGTGATATAATGAATTTCAAAAAAAGAACATTCTCATGCAATGACATTTTCACCACCAGATCGCTAAAATTTTGAAAAAATAACAATAAATTGTAGACTAATTCGTAATTTAATAGTTATTTATGCAACTGTTGTATAATCAGCAGGGGTATTAAAACACGAATTTGGGTTTATCAAACGAGGCGTAGCCGAGTGTGATAATAGTATCACATGAGTGTTTTAATGCCTAATTATAACAGTTGCATACAAGACTTTATCTACAATCATGATGTGAATCCACTATAAAAGATTCTCATACCATAGGGTGTTGTACAGTGTTGTAAGAACTATGTAAATTCAAGATGGCGGGAAATAACACGATAAGACGAGAATCCGAAATTACGAATAAAATTAGTCCACAATTTATTGTTCTTTTTTCAAAAATTTAGCGATCTGGTGGTGAAAATGAAATTGCATGAGAATGTTCTTTTTTGAAATTCATAATATCACGCGTTTGGATGATATAATGATCATAATATCATTGAGCGTTTTAATGTTGGCAATAAGCTAATTGTTATAGGTTCTTTTATAGAGGATGAATAGCATGATAGTAGATAAAAGTATATAGCGCTGCGTGCGGATCCCTGTAGCAATCCGTATTTTTTTTTTGCAAAAAACAGATCTGGAAAATGCATATCACAGAGGATCGGCAAAAACTCTTTTAGCAATTTAGGCAAAACAATTGCTAACTATTTACAACTTCCCAATCCCGAGTTGTATACAGGAGATTGTTTTCGCAGGACATCTGCCACTTTATTAGTTGATGCCGGAGGAGACATAACAAGTTTAAAACGGCATGGCGGATGGAAATCCACATCTGTTGTAATAGTAGAAAACAGCAAGCAATACTTTGGAATGGTTTAAGGTGATCTCAAAAAACAATGATTCAGCCGATCCAGAATATAGCGATGGAGATGAAGATATAAGTTTGTAGGGTATAACGGCGCGTAAATAAATGCCAACACCACCACCACCCTTGCCAATTCTGTCATTTCTGACCAGAACAAAGCCAGGAAGTGCGTAGTGCGTAGAAGGGAGGGAGGGCTTTTTTTTTATTTTTTATCGTGGTAAAATCATCAAATGAGTCCTCCCACCCAGGGCAGGGCGGGAGGGACTGTCAGACTTGTACTAACTAAAATCCACGGTGTCCTTCAGTAGCCCTTTACGTACCGGGGTCACGGTAATCTGTGAGTCCCGCGACGCCGGCAGGCTTTGGCCCTCTACAGGCCCCGTCACTATGCTGACACTCCTTGAGGCGCGCGTGGAACACAACGCGCCGTCGACCCGGGCATGGTCCATGGTCGGACAGCGAGTCGCCCATTACTCGCTGCCCGCATGCCCGCGCCTACGGTGGCCGGAGATCGTCTTGCGACGTCCGTCGCCGTGGGCGTCTACCACTGCGGCTGGGGTGGAGGGAGGACGCTGTCCTCTCCCTCACGCGGCCCGCCTCCTCCTTCGCGAGCATGACTGCTGACTCCCATGAGGGAGGGAGGGCTTAAGATATGTCTCTGATATTAAGAGTGCAACGAGATGTACACTACTAAAGCCTCGACGAGCATCTCTCGAGGCTCTCGTTGGGTAGTTGGATCAAGGGCCAGATTCAGAAGGCAGTACTCCTTGATACGGCTCGCATTGTGAGAAGGTTCCTGTCTCTGGAACCCTAACTACCGGTAGCTTGGACCCTGCTCCCACACAGGCGGACTACTAATTTTATATTTTTAAATGTTTTTTATTTCTTTTTTATAAAAATATTTCTAAACTAGCTTCCGCCCGCGACTCCGTCCGCGCGGATGTCGGTCTTCGCGTGGATGGTTTATTTCTCCATTTTGAGTAACTCTGACAATGACATCTTATAAATATTACGGCGCTGAATCCACTGCGGGTAATGCAACGTGTGTTCGCGGTTCTACAGAACAACGTCTTTGAATAAAACTGAAAAATAAGTTTTTTTTTCTACGTATTTTTCCAGGATAAAAAGTATCCCATTTTATGCCAAAGATAATAAGGTATAATTATAGCAAGTTTCATCGAAATCGAACTGTTAGTTTTCACGTGATGCCTGCACATACAGACAGACAGACAGACAAAAAATTTTTTAATCACATATTTGGGTTGTATCGATCCAGCAACACCCCCCGCTATTTATTTTTTCAACATTTTCAATGTACAGAACTGACCCTCCTACAGATTTATTATATGTATATAGATGTAACAAATAAGTGAAAAGATGAATAAAGAATTAATTCTATAGTACAACTTTAGTCTGTGCTATGGACGATGTTACCTATTTGGCACAGCCATGAGGCACACGGCACCTACTTTAGTGTACTTCCTTTTCTATTATATTCTGATGATAAAATTGTGTCTAAGGCTTGCCAAATAAACTTATTTTCTTTCTTTAATGTGTCTATCATTAGGTCCGTCGTTTGTTGATTCTATCAAACTGCTTCAATTTGCCTTCCACATTTTACACACTTAAAAAACGTGTCCGTTACCCCAGCCAGATGTTGTCGAAAATGGTCATTTGAATCGTATAGATAACTAGCTTCTGCCCGCGGTTTCACCCGCGTCATGTTAGGCGTTTGGCCCTATGGTCCCGTCCCGGTCAGTTCCCTTGAGGAGCACGTGGAACACGACGCACCGTGGCTCGGGCCTTGTCCTTTGTCGGACGGCGAGCTACCCATTACTCCCCGTCCGCAAGCGGCTGGAATATGCCCCGCGATTTGTTGCCCCGTGGCTGGGGCGATAGGTAGAGGATATCTTTTCCCGCACGCATTCCGACTACTCCCCATTCACCTCGCCTGCCGCCGAATCCCTGAGGTACCTCCCGCAATAACCGTGCCCGGGAGGACTTGCGTCAGGTTGAAGTTGAAGCTGAGGATGCCGTAGCGCATCTCCAACCACTTCTCAAAGATGATCTTACGACCGCAATTGTGACTTGCCTAGGCAGTAATTATTTTATTGTAGTATTATTTTCAAAACTATGATATCTCCTTAGATATTCATTACAATCAAACGATGACAAGGGCAATTTTGTTCAAAATCAAATGCTTGTGATGATTAACGTATTTATTTGGATAAGGATTAATATCATGTTAATGAAAATACCTTCGCAAATAATGAAGCTCTTTAAAATCTAATTTGATTTCTACAAAAAAGGTTATAGTGACTTAACCTTAAAAGATAGATATATGCTCTTGCGGACTTTATTTTAGAACTTTTCATGAGAAATAATTCCGTAGTACATAATTTTTGCGTATCTTTAACCGTTTACGCAGCGCACGCAACGGAAGCTCTCGAAAAGGAATTCATTTTCCCGATTTTGAAACATTTCTCACTGCTGCTCCGCTCCTATTAGTGATAGCGTGATGTTACATAGCCTATAGCCTTCCTTGATAAATGGACTACCCAACACTGAAAGAATCATTCAAATCGGACCAGTAGTTCCAGAGATTAGCGCGTTCAAACAAACAAACAAACAAACTCTGCAGCTTTATAACATTAATATATACACACATCAAAAGTGTCTAGGGATCAAGCATTTTTATGCGGATTTCTTGAGATTGAGATGTGGCTTTGTAGTAAATTTATGATTTTATAAATTTATATGGATCCTTTTTGGTGCATTTCATAATTTGAATCAGGAACTGTGAATCAAATTCGAGTAAAAGATGAAAATCAGCTGTCAATATTTTCCCTATAAAAACATACAACGCATTGAAGACATTATTAGTACTACTGTTTCCCTAAAAATGATGATCCATTTGTTGATGATGAAGAAGTTATTGTAACCATAATTATAATTATCATCATAAACTCTTATCAATAATGTTTCCACCTTTTTTTATCGTGGTAAAATCATCAAATGAGTCCTCCCACCCAGGGCAGGGCGGCAGGGACTGTCAGACTTGTACTGACTAAAATCCACGGTGTCCTTCACGAGCCCTTTACGTACCGGGGTTACGGTGATGGGTAAGTCCCGCGACCCCGGCAGGCTTTGGCCCTCTACAGGCCCCGTCAATATGCTGACACTCTTTGAGGTGCGCGTGGAACACAACGCGCCGTCGACCCGGGCATGGTCCATGGTCGGACAGCGAGTCGCCCATTACTCGCTGCCCGCATGCCCGCGCCTACGGTGGCCGGAGATCGTCCTGTGACGTCCGACGCCGTGGGCGTCTACCACTGCGGCTGGGATGGAGGGAGGACGCTGTCCTCTCCCTCAGGCGGCCCGCCTCCTCCTTCACGAGCATGACTGCTTCGCAGAAGGAGGCGACCGCTTCCCACTCCGTCTCGCCCCGCAGCATGGCCTCGACCAATGCCGGGCGCGAGAGGTCTCCGCCTATCGCCGTCGTGAGGACATGGCGGTGCTCTGCCCAAGCGGGGCAGTCCTGCACCGTATGCTCCACCGTGTCCTCCGGACGATCCTCGCAGTGGTGACACCCAGGTGTTTCTTCCCTCCCTATCAGACACAGGAACCTCCCGAAACTTCCGTGTCCGGTGAGGACCTGCGTCAAGCGGAAGGTAAGGACGCCGTGACGCCTATCCAGCCACTCCTCAAAGAGGGGTCTTACCGCCGCGATTGCGGCGTGCCCGAATGTTTCCACCTACATTAATATCAATGCTAAGACTCACATGCTACATACAAATAAAAGTTCAGAAACCCTATTACTGAAGAGAGCCACACATAATACTTTAGTAACAAGTGCCACAGAACAAAAGTCAAACCCCACCTCATCATCCTCATTCAACATCTGAGTGAACAGCTTCTCTGCTTCCAGACATTTCCTCTGCAATTGACAGCATTGCTTTAGTCTAGTGTAGCAGAAGACACAAGCGAGCATCGGTCTACTGTCTTCAGTTACAAACTGCAACAAAAGTATTGTTAAAGTGATTGTTTTATGAATGAAGAACTTTTCGTTTGATTATAGAATGGTTGTTATTAAATCTTGCTTAATAGATGCGTATCTTCAAAACGTTCATTGTTTTCGTTTTCTTCAGAATAACAAAGTACTCGTGCTTGAATTGTTTACATAATATCATTTACTTACTGGAATGTCAGTCAGCTTCTTAAAAAGTTGTTGCAGTTCCACATTGCTAACCATAAACATACGAACATCTTCCACTAAACATATTCTACACATTTGCAGCTTTTCTACTTCCATATTGTAAACTAATTTATTGAATTTTTTATTAAAAATACAGGTGTTAACAACAAATTATTTAATTTTTGTCAAAAGAAAGACCCATGAAGTATCAGAAAACCTGAAGAGTCTGAAGACTGGCAATGACAGTTGTATCCTGTCGAGCTGTCATCTGTCACTGTCTTATTAATAGGGACGCTATCTGAAATCTTAATCAAATATACGTTTCATTAACCGTAAAAACGGTTAATGTCAATCGTTATGTAGTTCTGAATCGAATGTGATTAGATTATTGAATGGATCTTTTTTTGTAATCGTGGTAAAATCATCAAATGAGTCCTCCCACCCAGGGCAGGGCGGGAAGGACTGTCAGAATTGACTGACTAAAATCCACGGTGTCCTTCAATAGCCCTTTAACCGGGGTTACGGTTATTTTTGAGCCCCGCGACCCCGGAAGGCTTTGGTCCTCTACAGACCCCGTCACTATGCTGACACTCCTTGAAGCGCGCGTGGAACACAACGCGCCGTCGACTCGGGCTTGGTCCATGATCAGACAGCGAGTCGCCCAGTACTCGCCGCCCGCATGCCCTCGCCTACGGTGGCCGGAGATTGTCTTGCGACGTCCGTCACCGTGAGCGTCTACCACTGCGGCTAGGGTGGAGGGAGAACGCTGTCCTCTCCCTCACGCGGCCCGCCTCCTCCTTCGCGAGCATGACTGCTTCGCAGAAGGAGGCGACCGCTTCCCACTCCGTCTCGCCCCGCAGCATGACGTTGACCTTTACCAGGCGCGAGAGGTCTCCGCCTATCGCCGTCGTGAGGACACGGCGGTGCTCTGCCCAAGCGGGGCAGTCCTGCACCGTATGCTCCACCGTGTCCCCCGGACGGTCCTCGCAGTGGTGATACCCAAGCGTTTCTTCCCTCCTTATCAGCCACAGGTACCTCCCGAAACTTCCGTGTCCGGTGAGGACCTGCGTCATGCGGTAGGTAAGGACGCCGTGATGTCTATCCAGCCACTCCTCAAAGAGGGGCCTTACCGCCGCGATTGCGGCGTGCCCGGACCTCGGTTGCGACAGTCGCTCCCTCTATACTGCCCTGAGATCGCGCTGGAGCTCTTCCCGCCGCGCCTCGATTTGTCGAGGCAGCGGGGATTCGCGATCAAACAAGGAGGTTAGCCGATTCGCCGGCGATCGTGCGGTATCCTCGGACCATTCGTATAGCCGTGACCCTCTGGCATGCGACCACCTTTAATTCAATTTGGATAAAAATTCAAAATTGATAAAATTCATTCTTTAAGTTTGCTTCACAATAACTAAGTACTCGTTCTTGAATTATTTACGTATATCTTTAGATTAAAATGTCCAGTTTATAGTAGGCCACTAAGAATTGAAGCCAAAAACACGAGGTACCTAAATATTTCCCGCTTCGTTCGATTCCTAAGTAAATCAAGTAACCATCTCCTTCGATCAATAATAGCTCTATAATTTATCAAAAATATCTCCGATGAAAACATTTAACCTTTCGTGTGTTTTAGACGTGGATCCACGTTCGAAAAATCTTTATCCTCGTGTGCCTATAAATATAAAAAGACTTCGCCGCTGACACTTTACACGCTTACACTAGGACGTCTAAAACACACAAAAGGTTAAACGTGCGCGTGGCGCTCACTAACACATTTATAAAAAAGTGGCTTCACTTAAAACGTTTCGTTTTGTTTCGAACACGGAATCTGGACGTTTTTAATCCAAGCGTATATCATTTACTTACCTGCCCACTGGAACTCTTAGCTTCTCAATTATTTGTTTCAGTTCCACATTGGTAACCCGTAGTGGTAGCCCGCGACATCCAAATTTTCCTTGTGTTATTTGCAATTCGCATATCAGTGACAATTTGTAACTCGATCAAAATATGATTCGCGATAATTACAAGTATTATCAAAAATATAAGAATGAGATTCTGGAACTGGTCCTGATCCAGAAGCCCGGGCGCCCTGCGGACTCTTCATCCACATTCCGGCCCATCGTGCTGCTCGACGAGGTGGGCAAGCTCTTTGAAAGAGTAATTGCAAACCACCTCGTCGGGCACCTGAATCGGGTGGGCCCGGACCTAACGGAGAGCCAGTTTGGCTTCCGCAGAGGGCGCTCGATGGCGGACGCCATCATGCGCGTGAGAGCCCTCACGACGGGGGATGCGGTATCCCAGGGCAGGGTCGTCTTGGTGGTATCCTTGGACATCACCAATGCCTTCAACACCCTGCCCTGGAGTTGCATCAGGGAGGCTCACCGGGTGCCGACCTACCTCCGTCGTATAGTCGAGGACTACCTGACGGACAGAGTCGTCATCTACTCCGGTCACCGGGGAGAATGGAACCAGCGAGAGATGTCGTGCAGTGTTCCACAGGGATCGGTCTTGGGGCCGCTCCTGTGGAATATCGGTTACGACTAGGTGCTGCGACGACACGCTCGTCCTGGCGGAGGGAGAGTCGCACCAGGCGGCGACCGTCCTGGCGATGCAGGCGGTAGCGACAGTCGCTTATAGGATCCGGCAGTTGGGACTCGACGTGTCGCTGCACAAAACAAAGGCCATGTGCTTTCATGGCCGTCTGAACGCGCTGCGGTATGCGCCCCACATAACGGTGGAGGGGGTACGTATCGGCGTCGGGAGGGTGTCCGTTACCCCAGCCAGATGTTGTCGAAAATGGTCATTTGAATCGTATAGATAATTAGTTGTCCGGCTTCTGTAATTGTTGCGCACATTTTTAAATTTGTTGCGCTTATAGTTTTTTAATTATTTCACAAAAACATTTCCTGCTGGCGTAACGTTACTCCAGCCAGACCTTTTTCTTTCTAATGGGAATATTTAAATAAATTCTAGCTATAAATTAGTTGTCTAGATGAAGTAAATGTTGTGCCTTGTTTTGTATTCGTTATTTCTTCGGTTGCAAAGTTATTCGAGATTTTGCTGGGGTAACGTTTTTGGTTTTGCTAGATCTTTGAAACGGTTAAGCGGATTCTTATCATATTTTGTACAAGACTTCTTAGGAGTAAGTTTAAATTAGTTGTGCAATAAAAAAACCAAAATAATACATAGCTTTAAGGTTATTTCATTAAATAGAAAAACACTTCAATTGGTCCCAGCACTCTCAATAAGAGGTCAACATCTGTAACACTATCCTACATATTTTAGAAGGTACCATAATGTTCTGCGTTTTCGCTTTTTCGTAACCACCTAAACTTGGTCGGGTTACCACGGTCATTCACTTCCTAATGACTTTAATCGTATTATCTCATTAATTATCAAACGTACTGAGCTGAAATTTTACTGATATACAACTGAACTAAACAACTAATAATTGACATAACATTCAGTTCATATATCCAATCCAGTGGCCAAATAACACCGCGCTCATCAAGACCGTGCTCGTGAAGAACCGAATATCATCATAACTTGTTAAATACTTACAGGATACTAATGAAACTTCACATACATTTGAAGGCAGTTACAAGCTTCAAAATAATGTTTAAAGTCTTTAGACCTCTTATTGAGAGTGCTGGGACCAATTGAAGTGTTTTTCTATTTAATTAAATAACCTTTAAGCTATGTATTATTTTGGTTTTTTTATTGCACAACTAATTTAAACTTATTCCTAAGAAGTCTTGTACAAAATATGATAAGAATCCGCTTAACCGTTTCAAAGATCTAGCAAAACCAAAAACGTTACCCCAGCAAAATCTCGAATAACTTTGCAACCGAAGAAAGAACGAATACAAAACAAGGCACAACATTTACTTCATCTAGACAACTAATTTTATTCGCGCCCGGCATTGGTCGAGGCCATGCTGCGGGGCGAGACGGAGTGGGAAGCGGTCGCCTCCTTCTGCGAAGCAGTCATGCTCGTGAAGGAGGAGGCGGGCCGCCTGAGGGAGAGGACAGCGTCCTCCCTCCACCCCAGCCGCAGTGGTAGACGCCCACGGCGTCGGACGTCGCAGGACGATCTCCGGCCACCGTAGGCGCGGGCATGAGGGCAGCGAGTAATGGGCGACTCGCTGTCCGACCATGGACCATGCCCGGGTCGACGGCGCGTTGTGTTCCACGCGCACCTCAAAGAGTGTCAGCATATTGACGGGGCCTGTAGAGGGCCAAAGCCTGCCGGGATCGCGGGACCTAGGGATTACCGTGACCCCGGTACGTAAAGGGCTATTGAAGGACACCGTGGATTTTAGTCAGTACAAGTCTGACAGTCCCTCCCGCTCTGCCCTGGGTGGGAGGACTCATTTGATGATTTTACCACGTTAAAAAAAAAAAAAAAAGACAACTAATTTTATAGCTAGTATTTATTTAAATATTACCATTAGAAAGAAAAAGGTCTGGCTGGAGTAACGTTACGCCAGCAGGAAATGTTTTTGTGAAATAATTAAAAAACTATAAGCGCAACAAATTTAAAAATGTGCGCAACAATTACAGAAGCCGCACAACTAATTATCTATACGATTCAAATGAGCATTTTCGACAACATCTGGCTGGGGTAACGGACACTACCATCGCCCCGATGGGAGGGTATGCGTAATGCATTTTTTCCCAGCGCAAGAAAAAAAATTACAGGTTGGCGTGGGCAGAACGGCCCACGCCGGCTACGCCTCGTGTGATAATAGTATCACATGAGTGTTTTAATACCTAATTATTACAGTTGCATACAAGACTTTATCTACAATCATGATGTGAATCCTCTATAAGATTCTCATACCATGGGGTGGGTGTTGTACAGTGTTGTAAGAACTATGTAAATTCAAGAAAAGTCTAATTGCGAAGCATGTAAAATAAACAAACCTTAATAAGTAAAAGAATTATTTATTGTAATAATTATTTACATTTTGGATTGTACAATTATTGAAATGCACTTGAACATTTGCACCTTGTTGAATGTTGGCAGATTCTGATGTACTTGGAATATTTATATTCACCACTTCATTATTTCTATTTTCTATAGAACTTAATTAGTCTACAATTAATTGTTCTTTTTTCAAACTTTTAGCGATCTGACGGTGAAAATGTCATTGCATGAGAATGTTCTTTTTTTGAAATTCATTATATCACGCGTTGGGATGATATAATGATCATAATATCATTGAGTGTTTTAATGTTGGCAATAAGCTAATTGTTATAGGTTCTTTTATAGAGGATTAATAGCGTGATAGTAGATAAAATATAATAAAACATAAAACCCAACCTGATAAAGTTGAAAATCTATTAAGGGGCCTCTTACAGTCCACTAGCGCCGCCAATGGAAAAAATGTCATAACTGGTAAATAGAATCAAAAATACAAAATGTGGTCTGTAATTACTGTAGAAAAGGCAATAACGTAATTTTATAACACATTGTCAACACTTGAAATATAGCTGTTTAGCTATTTTTTTTTTATTTGTAACAAAAACGGCAGTTTATGTTTAGAATGCACGATTTAGCTAAACAGCTATATTTCAAGTGTTGACAATGTGTTATAAAATTACGTCATTGCCTTTTCTACAGTAATTACAGACCACATTTTGTATTTTTGATTCTATTTACGAGTTATGACATTTTTTCGATTGGCGGCGCTAGTGGACTGTAAGAGGCCTCTTATAGACTACTGAGATAGCGAACGGTTGAAAAAAAAACGGTCTGTTTTTATTAACCAGTGTGTTTACAAACATGTTTTTTGAAATAAGAACTTTGTTTAAAACTTTTCTGACATGTTTCACATTTGTATGGTTGTTTACCAGTGTGTATGCGAACATGAATTTTTAAACTCCCCCTTTGACTAAAACTCTTCTGACATATTTCACATTTGTAAGGTTTTTCACCAGTGTGTGTACGGACATGAATTTTTAAACTCCCCGTTTGACTAAAACTCTTCTGACATATTTCACATTTGTAAGGTTTTTCACCAGTGTGTATCACAACATGATCTTTTAAGATACTTCTTAGACTAAAACTCTTCTGACATATGTCACATTTATAAGGTTTTTCACCAGTATGTATAAGAACATGGTTTTTTAAAGTACTATTTTGACTAAAACTCTTCTGACATATGTCACATGTGTAAGGTTTTTCACCAGTATGTATAAGAACATGTTTATTTAATATAGAACTTTGAATAAAACTCTTCTGACATATGTCACATTTGTAAGGTTTTTCACCAGTGTGTATGAGAACATGACTTTTTAAATTACTTCTTTGACTGAAACTCTTCTGACATATGTCACATTTGTAAGGTTTTTCACCAGTGTGTGTGAGAACATGTTTTCTTAAAGTACTTCTTAGACTAAAAGTCTTCTGACATATGTCACATTTGCAAGGTTTTTCACCAGTGTGTATGAGAACATGTTTTTTTAAATTACTTTTTCTAGTACAACTACGGTGACACACATCGCAATCATATCTTTTTATTCGGTCATTCGCAGCTGTATCAGTATTATTCACAATATTACTGATAGATTGAGAATTTGTGAGAAGCTTTGTGAATTTAGAAGGAGCTGCAGACTTGTGTTTCTCGGTGTTCCGGATAATTAGTAAGTCTGGCTGTTCAGTTTTCTTTTGCTGGAATATCATTGTATCTTCTTGTCTTGTTAGTCGTAAGTATAGCTCTGGTTTCTTTATGTCGGACGCATCTGTGAATATAAAAGGCTTCTGTTTAAACGCCTACAGTAAAATACCTGTTTTTAAAACCAAACAATCGAAATACCAGTATTGCTAATAAATGCTCACAAATTATTGTAGAAATTAACCTACGTTCTGTAATAATAAAAAAACGACCTAAGCAGGGTCTTCTTCGACCCTGCTTAGGTCGTTTTTTTTCCTGCCCCGCTTTATTTCTGTTTGCAGTGCATTTATCCATTTTGGTACACAAAGAACTTTTTTTAAATGTAACCGACTTCAAACATAACCTTAACCCTCAAGCGGTCGCGCTTAATACATTTTCGTTCATATTATCATTATTACTCATCACATGTATTTCTCATTTCTAGTAGCCTGTCGCTATGGCATTGGGAGTAAAAAAAAAGAATATACCGTCACTCGTGGTGCTCTCTCCACTCCACAGCTCGCAATTGTTTCAGCTCCGGCGCAGTCGTCGAAAAGACTACACGCGCCTGTCGTCGAAAAGGTTACGCGCGACGTTCAACGCGACATACGCTCGTTACGCGCTCGTAGTGGTTCTTCCCAATTCTATCGAATTAAGCTTGGAATTTTGTTTGTTTTTATAAAATAAGTCGTGGACGGTTACTACAAAGGGCAGTACTCGAGGAACTACTAGGAGATGACGAAGAAAAGATTGAATTAGAGCTCGGCGACCAAGGCTCTAAAACTTCCAACCACATCGTTTCAAAGAAACCTCGGTCTGCTGAGGAATCAAACTGCTTGGACCCAGATGAGAATAATTGGCCATTTTCAGAAATAAATAGTTGTTTTATTTACAGGGCGCGATAAAGTAAAATCTAACAATAACTGATTCTGATGAAAACTAAACCAAAGTAAATTATTTTTTATTCTTATTTTGCAATTTTTATTGCTTGACTAGGTGTATAAATTAGTATGATACCTCACCTCACCATGTTTATAAACCTGTAAAAAGGTTTTTGTGTTCCTAATTTTTGTTTAGATTCAAAAAATATTTGAGTAATGTTAATTAATTTAATAATTATTTATTTTCCGCCGGTTCCAGCGGCGCCCGCTTCCGTTACAAAAGACCGCGCGCCCGCTTGAAGTTTAGGAAAGGGTAAAACAACCTACAAAATAACTTCTTTCGGAAGTCGCTGGCTTTGTTTTTTGTTTCATTGACTTTTTTGCCACTGACTTCCGAAAGAAGTTATTGTGTAGGTTATTTTACATAAATACCTACCTACACAGACATTTTGTATTGATAAAAATCTTACGAAAACCATGCAGATGTCCGAGATGATCCTTTGAAGAATGAACCACCCTGTTTGAGTGGACCTGTTCAGTCAGTGCCAGCATTTCTCAGTTATCGTGTAGCTCGACTCATAACTCAAGGTTTTAAAATATTCAAACCAATTTATTGTGTAAAACATAAATTTCTTACATGTGCACTAGAATTTTGTAATCCGTGGCACCAGTAATAACATCGCCCATGAACACAATAAGCTAACAATTCTCATAAAATAAAATAAAACTACTGAACCAAACTAAATGAAAATTTTCATGGGACCAAATGGCGGTATACTGCATCGAACAAAACTGAATCACACAAATCGGACCAGAAATGTCGAAGTAGTCAATGTAGACAATGTAGATACATTTTCGGATTTTTCAAAAACCGCTTGTCCGTTTTCGATAAAAAATTCATGGGACCATTTGAAAAGTATGCCATTTCGAAAAAAAAAGGTAAAAATATATAAAATCTTTAAATTGTAGCCAAAATAAAACTGGTAAGTAAGTAAGGAATGTTTCCCATGATGATGATAATGTGATCGGTCAGGGCGGTTGCTTCAGCTCCGCTGTAGTCGTCGTTCGTGTGCTCGCACGTGGCTTATGTATCCAATCTTATGTTTTCCATAGGACCGCAGCGAATCGTCTTCTTTTTAAGTTTCCTATGGTTACGACCTCTGCCTAATTCTTTAGTGGTGAAGATGAGAAAAAGCTTTCAAACGCTTTGAAAAATCATTATCTTTTATGTAATGGTACTTTATACTAAGATTTCTTCTTATTTTTAGAGCATTATAACTGGGTGATATATTTAGACAAAAATAATAATAACACAAAGTTCAATAAAAACAAAAACAGTTTATGCTACTGATGTTAAACTGTTTTTGATGAGTGTTCATTACACAATTAGTTTCATCTAACGCTAACTATTGCCATCAACTAGGCATAAATTCAGACTCTGCGTCTAATATGTTCCTGATGGAATAATCTAATACCACTTTACTCAGCCAGCGAACCAAACTCAGGATGTTTGAATCTCAGTTGAATTAATCAGAAGGAATAATAGTAGACATACAAAAATCTTTGATCAATAAAAAAATTATTTATTAACATATCAAAACAAAATAAGCGCTACACATTAAACTGCGGTGCTCGACGACGGTAGTGCGTGAAGACAAAGGCCCGACTCCCACCTACCAACTGCCACAGACGCGCACGCTCAGCAGTCGAAGCAGACGTGTTTAATAGGATATTCTGAACAATACAGAGCAGTGCAGAGCGGCTTGTCACACTGTGTCTAGGAAAATGGGGAGTCTGGTTGTTCAGTATTTGGGCACAAATTTTCGAGTTTCCAAGCGCCCGCATCATAAATTGATCAAATTAATTTTTTCGTACCACTTGCTCAAAAAAGTGACATTCTATGCTTCAAAAATCGAACATAACGATAGTCATTTTTAATCTGTTAAAAACAGGGAGAGAATGTTGTACTGAATTTCATTCATCCTCTAGGGAGAGAATGTGATTTAAATTTGGAATACTTACCGAAATTTATACTGAACTACATCTGTGTTTACACCATTGAGTTTGTATATAAAGCATTACACATCTTTTTGAAAAAGGAATACGTATTTATTATGCAGTTATAAACAAAATTACGAAAACCGAAGAGGCCGTATGATGCCTTTGCTTTTCCGACAAAAAAAATTTAGTCTAGGAATTTGCCGCGTTTTTGTTTTCTTCAAATAAAACCTTAAGTTTATTTTATTTTTATAAATAAGTTAATGTTCTAAAAATGCGTAACGATGTTAAATCAAATGAAACGCAAGTTCCTCAGACGCAAGAACAGAGATATACTCAAATTAACTCATCGACAATAAATGTACCAAACAAAAATGTAACTCTCTCTATCAATAATTGGACCAATGTTTCGAATGTTAACTTTTACTTTTAATTGTCATTATTTTCAATAAATGCTTATCTCATATTATTATTGAGTTCATTTTTTCGCAAATGGTACGAAAAGTAGAGTATTTTCCTCGGTGATAAAGCTGTCTTAGTCTTGGGTGAAGTTAAATCCCTCGCTACACTCAGGACTCGTCTTAAATCCCTCGCTTCGCTCGTAATTTAAGTTTTTAACACCCTCGCTACGCTCGGGAGTAAACCTCGAGTCCGAGTAGAAATGTTTGTGCATACCTTTAATTCAGATGCATGCAATGCTATTGAATTTTCAAATGAAGTGTATTAAAAATGTATTAGTGTGTAATCAGTTGATTTGCCTACTAAATAAATAACATAAAATAATCAATCAGCATGGAAGCCAGGATATTCTTTTATCAATAATTTTTAATGTGTTAATATATGAATGTTCTAGTTGTCTGTTGGCTACACAATAAAAATATTGGATACAAGAAACATACCACTTTGAAGTTCCTGGTCCGGTTCAATACTCTCATTCTCTTCCTTACAATCATCTTGTAATTCTTCTTTGAGATAAGGATATTCCTCCTCTGGTTCAATACTCTCATTCTCTTCCTTACAATCATCTTGTAATTCTTCTTTGAGATAAGGATATTCCTCCTTTGGTTCAATACTCTCATTCTCTTCCTCACAATCATCGTGTAATTCTTCTTTAATATCATGATGTTCCTCCTTTGGTTCAATAATCTCATTCTCTTCCTCACAATCATTGTGTAATTCTTCTTTAATATCATGATGTTCCTCCTTTGGTTCAATACTCTCATTGTCTTGTTCACAATCATCTTGTAACTCTTCTTTGATATCATCGCTTTCTGATTGACATTTATCAAGTACACAGTTAACATGCGCTGTTGGAGTAATAATAAACCCATTGAATAACTCCCTCTCATCTTGGTTTATTCTTGATTTTTTCTGTAAACAGTTGTATTAAATGTTCAGTCAAGTCCTGATCGTAGTCACTACAAGCTATCCAAACGTTTACTTTACTTTTGACAGCTACATGAGAAATCACCATATATCACACAAGTGAGCTTTGATGAAATGCGAGGTATAAGATTTATACTTTTTGATCACTTGTATTTTGCTTATTTTTAACCCAATAATAATCTTACTCTCGCGTGTAACGAAACGTAACTTTGAAATGTAAATAACAAAGATCATATAAAATATAAATGTGCTTCAGCAGCATTTCCTGGGTGCTGGCTGGCTCAAAAAACATTTTGCTGCATCCAACTGCAAAGATTAATTGTGCAAGACTTTGTCCCAATAATAATGTCTCCTAAAACTAATGACACAAAATCGATTTTTTGGTATAATTATTTGGATAAACACAGCTTCTGTTACACAAGTAGATAATAAACTCATCTCGGGTGAATTTTATTCTCTCATCATAAACTCTTATCAATAATGTTTCCACCTCCATTAATATCAATGCTAAGACTCACATGCTACAATTAAAGTTCAGAGACCCTATTACTGAAGAGAGCCACACATAATACTTTAGTAACAAGTGCCACAGAACAAAAGTCAAACCCCACCTCATCATCCTCATTCAACATCTGAGTGAACAGCTTCTCTGCTTCCAAACATTCCTCTGCAATTGACTGCATTGCCATAGTCTAGTGTAGCAGAAGACACAAGCGAGCATCGGTCTACTGTCTTCAGTTACAAACTGCAACAAAAGTATGAAGTATCTGAAAACATGTACACTGGCAATGACAATGTCAACTGTGGGCAATGATTTTTTTTTTTTTTTTATTCGCCCAGTGTTGGGCAGGCTATGGTCTTTCAACCTTACCGCCTTGTCTTTCGTCATTCCTTGTATATTTGTTTTAAAAGCTAATAATGTCTTACGTGTATATTTCATTTATTATTTCTTTCGTTAGATATTTATATTCATACATTTTAATGTGTAATTTTTTTTTGTCATATGTCATATCCTTGTAGCTAGAAAGTACATCATTTTGTCAAAGTAACATCTGTGAAACTGTGAAACAAAGCTTGCTTTTCAGCCTTTGCTTCACAGATCTTGCTCTTATTATTTCAGTTTTATAGCTATCTCCTCATGCAGTTAATGTTATATTTACATTTTCCACGAATTATACCTAAATGTAGTATTAATATTAAAATAAATGAGGTAGTAAACATACAGATATATATACACAGAAACTTAAGCTCATACGTAACTCTAACTAGATGTCAATAACAGTTTCTACAATAAATTTATACAAATATACATATGTTGAAACATTCCTGAGCAACTCATGAATACATTGCGGGACTTCGACAGGCTTGTTGAAAATTTTAAGAAGCTCATCCGACAACACAAGGCGCTGAATGTTGAAAGACGAGCACTCGAAGAAAATATGATGCAGTGACTGAACTTTTTGCGATTGACAATACTCACAATTAGGAGAATCAACCATACGAAGACGATGAAGATGATAATTTAAACGACAATGACCAAAACGCATACGACTTAGGATTGAATAAAATTTTCTATTTATGAAATTATTATACTTGCAAAACCAAATAAATTCCATATTTATTTGAACATCTAATCTACCAAACCAAGTACCTTTATTTTGAACCTGAGTGCACTGATATGAATGTCTCCCCCACTCTTGACACATGCGCTGTTTTAGAAGACTAACTGCATCTGTAGACGGTATGGAGACATTCATAGCAGGGTCAGGATTGGGAATTAATTCTTCAAAATCAATAATTGTTTTGGCCAAATAATCTGCCTTTTCATTACCTACAACACCAATGTGTGAAGGCACCCACACAAAACCAACTACAATATTTAATTGATATAATTTCACCCATAGCTCTTTTATTAAATAAATTAAATAGTTAGTGTTAGCATGTAATTTGTTATTGGCCAAATTTTCTAGGACACTCATGCTATCACTTACTACCATCCATTTATTATGTCCGGAATTGCAGTTTTCAATATGTTTCAAAGCACTCAAAATAGCTACAGCTTCGGCTGTAAAAATACTAGAATTTTTATCAATTTTACGACCAATGCCTACATTCGAGGAGGGCTCATATACAGCAAAAGACACCGCTGTATTATTTTTGGAGCCATCTGTATAAATGAATTTATGATCTGACCACTCCGACAACAATGCATTTACTTCCTCTTTCGTGGACAAATTCTTTTTTTTCTTTAAGATTATGTTAATATCTGGAAATTTAGCAATGAAAAGTCCTTCATAACAAGGCAGAATATGTTTTGATTGATATATATTTAAATTTTGAATAAAATTTAAGAAACTTTGAAGATCCTGTAACATGAACATTGGTTTAGAGACTGAAGGAGTAATGGAATGTAACAAGTTGGTTAAAAGACTATTGCTGGAAACACTATAGAGTTTTAATAAAAATCTTTCTTTCAAATATTTGAAACGAATGCTTAATGGTGGAATACTACAATCAATCTGCATTGCATTTATAGGAGTGCTTCTAAATGCCCCAGTTATTACACGCAAACATTTATTTTGCAGAACATCTAAACTATTTACAATTTTAACATCTGCAGCAAAACAATAGAAACCATATTCAAAATGACTACGAACTAACGATTTGTATAGCAACAATAAGACTTTTGGGTCTGCACCCCAATATGATCCAGAGATTTCAATATATTACATGCTTTATTTGCTTTACTAATTATATGTTTAATATAATTATTCCAGGTTAAATTGTATGTAAAAAGAACCCCCAGGAATTTAACCTCGAGTGAAATGGGTAAAGCACAATTATTATATTGTACATCGGGCATGCTAAGAGATTTTTTACCAAACATAACAACTTTGGACTTAGTCTGATTAACATTCAGATCAAGATAAGAAAAATATTTATGGAGATTTACCAATGCATCATTTATTATTTGGACTGTATGTGATAAATTATTCCCTGATACATAAACAACCAAATCATCTGCAAATTGTAAATTTTTGACATGAGGCCCTAAAATTATATTTAATGTACGTATATATAATATGAATAACAAAGGCGATAGTATACCACCTTGACAGACTCCTTTAGACGATAATCTGGGACCATAGAGATGTCTATTAAATTTAACAAATACTTCTCTATTGTTGAGAAAACTGTGAATCCATTTTATCATTTTTACAGGAATCCCTATTCGAGATAATTCCTGACAAAGAATATCTATATTTACACTATTGAAAGCTCCTGCAACATCAAAGAAAACTCCAACTAAATTTTTGTTAGCCATTAAAGAGTTATGTATATCAAGTTGTAATTGACAAATACTTTCCCTAGCGGACCGATTCCTACGAAAACCAAATTGATTAGAAGGTAAAATATTGTTTTGTTCTACATAAAACTCTAAGCGTTGTTTCAACAGTTGCTCAAATAATTTTCCAATGCAGGAAGTAAGTGCTATGGGACGATATGAATCAGGACATTGCTTGGGCTTGTCAGGTTTTAAAATTGGAACTATGCAATCCACTTTCCAATCTTGAGGTACAATATTATTTTCCCACAATAGATTTAATATTTTTAAAATGTTACTAAACTTTCAGCGCTTAATTTTTTAAATAAAATGTATGGCATGCCATCCAGACCATAAGCAGTATCTCTTCGAGAAGAGATAGCAGACATTAATTCTTGCATTGTGAAGGGATTAAGTAGGAAACTATTTCTGGTGTTAATATTATTGTTAAAAGAAATTGATTATCGTGGTACAAAGTCTGGTGTGTATTTCTTTAAAAAATCAGAAATCCATGCGTCACTTTCTGGTTGATTAAAATTATATGATTTATTGTATTTACGCATAAATTTCCATATAACAGATAATGGTGTACATCTATTAAATGTTCCGCAGAGAGAAAACCAGCTTTTTTGTCTTTCTGTTTTTAAAGTGAGTTTTTTAATAGCACGAAGCCTTTTAAATTGTAAATATGTTTCCTCTGTTGGATTATTTTTAAAATTAATGTATGCTGTTTTGAAATTTAATATAGCCTCTGTACATTTTTGATTCCACCAAGGAAGGGAAGGTGTTTTAGCTTTATTTCTATGGCATGTGTGATTCTGATTAGTGATATTTGTGTTAGTATAAAAATTCGGATTATTGTAATTTAAATTAGTATTTGCAGCTGCTGTACGCAGAATATTACAAAATTGGAGATATGAATCAAGAGGTGTTGTATTATCTATTTGAAAATCAATCAACTTTTCTTCCACACAATTACTATACATTTGCCAATCCACGCATTTATAATTTGGATAGATAGGCAAATGTTTAGCATTCAGACAATTGTAATGATTATTATTTTGGTTGTTGCTAATCATTACCTTTATAATTACAGGAATATGATAGCTACTACCAAGTGGACTATCATGTACAAACCATTCACAATTAAGTGCCAATGATGATGAAACCAAAGATAGATCCAGTGCATTGGGACGCCATGTTAAAGAACCAACTGTCGTAACTTGACCGTCATTAAGAAGAACCAAATTATTTTCATCTATTATATCTAAGATTTCTCGACCACGTGGAGTGTCGGAAACACACCCCCAAGAAGTGTGATGGGCGTTGAAGTCCCCGGCAAATATAAAAGGACTAGGAATAGACTTTACCAACAAATCAAAATTATCTTTATTATAAGGTGGATTAGAGTTTAAAGGACTATAGAAACTGACTATACTTATTTCTTTATTGTTAACTGTAATTTTTATGCAAATATTTTGTAAAGAATTGTCGAAATAAGTATTTATTTTAGTATAAGTAATACTTTGGTGGATTATAATTGCAACTCCATTGTGTTTATTACCACAATCATTTCTTTCAATATTGTAATATTTTATTTTAAATGATTGTTCAGGTCTGAACCATGTTTCAGAAATGATTGCAATATGAATGTTTTGTGTATAGAGGAAATTTGTAAATATTTGTTTATTGCTATTTAAACTTTGTGCATTCCATTGAATTATATTTAAATTTGACAGATCCATCAGGAAGGTGGCGGAAATTTATTACTGAGAGTTGTTTTTAAAGCCTCTTTAATTGATGATGAATTTATAGGAACATCTTTATTACTCACTATTTTGATAATCGTTTCTACTAATGTACTTAAAAATTTATCTGATTTCATTAAATTGTTGATTTGTACATCTAAAGTACGAGCAGCTAAAGCTGGAAATGCATTAACATCAAAGAGATCAGAATATGTAGCACTTCGTGACTTAATTTTGTTTTCTTCAATTTTTTGTTTTTTAATTGGGCAAGATGAGGAGATAGCTATATGATTTCCTTTGCAGTTTGCACATTTAGCGTCCTTTGAATTAACCTGGCAACTCTTAAAATTATGATTAAGTGTGCAAATTGAACAGACCTCTGAATTGCGACAAAATTTTGCATTATGTCCATAACGCATACACTTAAGACATTGCTTTACAGGTGGTATGTATTTACTCACTTCATGACGCCATGAATCCAAGTAAATATATTGCGGAAGAATAGTGGATGCGAAGGTTATTGCTACAGCCTGTGTAGGAACAAAAACTACGCTAGCATCATTTTTGACCCTGCGCATGAAGCGCCTAACTTCAATTACATTTTTAGAACTGCCAATCAACGAGAAAATTTCTTTATTTGACATCTCTGTAGGAACCGAGGTGAGGACACCCGTTACTTCAGCATCCCCAGCCGGTATAGATTGCAGCCTTTAATGTCAATTGATCCAACAATTTTTTATTTTGCAAAAACATGTTTGCATTATTCGGGAGATCAAATGTGATGCCAACCTTGTACTTATTTATAGTACGTAGATGCATGACGCCTGAAACTCCATGCTCCCGTAATCCCTTGGATAGAGCCAAACGATCCCTGTCGTTAAATATTAAATTTTCCTCTGTATGAGTTAAGAATACAATCAGGTCCGATTTTTTTGTATCTTCAGGATATTTACGTGAGTACCCCTTTACCTTATATATGGCGTACTTATCCTTGCTGACTTCCTTTTTGTGACGAGAAGATACATTAGTTAATACAGACTCAGCCGAATCCGAGTCCGATGATTCTGTCGACTGCGACTGCTGCTGCGGGTCTGCAATGGACAAATCATCCTTCCTCCGCCTCTTCTTCCCCATTTCAAGTTTTGTACTGATACTATATATACTATGAACAACTTATATCACAAATATTTACAAAGAATATGTTAATTTTAAACAAAAATAAAAATTTGGAAAATCGGTTTGAAAAAAACGCGCCTTTCACTTTCACAGTTTCCCGCCTTTTTTTCCTTTTTTTTTTTTTTTTTTCTTCTTCGTCCGTTAAGACAGGCAAAGGGTCAAGCCCATACAGCCAGGTCTGTAATATTAACTTCTGTTCCAAGTATGTAATAAGGCCGGAGCCAAGTCTTCAATGTTACATCCGATGCATATTCCTTAGTCTTCAATTGTTAGTTATTTACCCAGATATTATCTCTTATAATTTATTCCTAGGTCGAGTCCGATATTTGTTAAAATCCTTGTTTCATATGTCCTTGATCGTGTTTTTAATAAAGTCGTAAATATATACATAGCTGTCTTTATTTTTCAAAATGTCTTCAATGCAGCGCGGTATGTTCTCTGGTTTTTCATATAAATTCAATAAGTTGGCTGTTAAAGACAGTCTTTGAATATTAAAACTTGAGCATTGAAAGAAAATATGATCAAGAGTCTGTACATCATTTGTTGAGCAATAGGTGCAAGAAGGCGATTGAATTATGCGCATACGATGTAAATGAGCGTTGAAACGGCAATGTCCAAATCTCAAACGGCAAAGAATAGTATAATATTGTCTGCTTCTGAAGTAACGGCAATTGGTGAACCAAGGGCTTTTACCAATATTCTGATTAATTTGAGCATACCAAGTACCTTTTCTAGTAAGAGATTCTGACCATGTGTCCTGCCAATCTTTTAGAAGTTTGGACTTGATTATAGGTATTAAATCAGTATACGGAATAGCGACATCGTCGACGGGGCTGCCGCTGTCACTGTCAACAATGTCAGCAATCGCACGTGCCAAAAAGTCTGCTTGCTCGTTACCCGAAACTCCGATATGTGATGGAGTCCATAAAAATGTAATACTATAGTTTCTTGTTGAAAGATTATGAAGTATGTGCCTAATTTCTATTATAATGCAGTTTGTGTGAGCACTGATTTGGTAGTTTTTCAAAGCATGCAATACGCTCATGCTGTCAGTGATAATGAGCCAACGATTTTCAGATTGGTTTTGAATGTATTTAAGTGCAGCAAGAATAGCATAAGCTTCAGCGGTAAATATGCTTGATTCCTTCTTCAGTTTTACTCCGAGTCCAAATTCCTTATGAGGAATGACGTAAGCCATAGAAACCCTTTCATTACTTTTAGAGCCATCTGTATAAATGTGGTGATAGTTCGGATACTGATCTAAGAGGTTATAGACTTCTTGCCGATCGCTTAATTTGTTGTCAATTACTATATCCAGCTCATGAAATAAACATTCAAACTCTTTCTCATAACACACCCATTCATTAGATTTATGAAATTCAAACTGACCATCTAACTTGATCATGAATGAAAAATCAAAAAGTATAAATGGAATATTTTTGGTCAAATGAGTGTTATCAGGATACTTCATGTGAAGTGAAAATAACTTTTTAATCAGAGGATGATGATTAACAGAGAAAAGTTTAAGTAAAAAACAGAATTTGAGATACTGAAAGCGTAAGATTAAGGGGGGAGTATTACATTCTACTTGTAAAGAATTGATGGGAGTAGTTCTCATGGCACCTGTAATAAGTCTAAGATTATGATTTTGAAGAATATCTAGTTTATTTACTAATTGACTATCTGAAGAAAAACAGAGGAAACCATATTCAAAGTGGCTTCGTACAAGGGATTTGTATAATATTAAAAGAATTTTAGGGTCTGAACCCCAGTATGTCCCTGCAAGAGACCTCAGAACATTTAAGGCTTTTTGAGCTCTATCAGATATACAATCAACATATTTTCCCCAAGAAAGGTTACTTGTAAAAATAACTCCCAAAAATCTTGCACTATTCTCCACAGGCAGATCAGTGTTGTCATATTTAATATTGACTATAAAAGGCCCGATATTGCTAAAAACTACAACCTTAGATTTATCTGTGCTAATATCTAATGCAAGGTAATTAAAGTAACAATTTAGTTTATACAAGGCAATGTTAAGCTTGGAACATACTGTACTGGTATTATTACCAACACAGTACACTACCAGGTCATCCGCAAACTGCAGATTGGATACTTCAGTGCCCAGAATAATATTAAGTTTGTGGATGTATAAAATAAATATTAAAGGACTCAATATACTGCCCTGACAAGTGCCTTTATAAGAATACCTAGGACCTATAAGCCTATTTTTACACTTAACAAATACTTTTCTACCATTCAAAAAGTTATATATCCATTCTATCACCTTTGCAGGCAAACCAACAGCAGCCAATTCTGAACAGAGTATATGATGATTAACATTATTAAATGCGCCTACCACATCAAAGAAAACACTGACAAGAGCATTCTTTGATTTGAAGGCTTCAAAGATATCAAGATGCAAATGAGCAATGCTTTCCCTTGAAGACTTGCCTCTCCTAAACCCAAATTGATTTGAAGGTAATATATGATTCTTTTCAATAAAATGTTCTAACCTTTGTTTGATAAGCTGCTCGAAGATTTTACCCATACATGAAGTTAAGGCTATAGGTCTGTAAGAGTCAAAACTATTTTTGTCTTTGTTGGGTTTGAGAATGGGAACAAGGCAATCAATTTTCCAATCTTCAGGAATTAGAGAATGCTGCCAAAGAAGATTGAAGATTTCAAGCAAAACTAATTTAGATTGATCGGGTAGATTTTTTAGCATTTTGTAAGAAATATGATCGAGGCCAGCTGCAGTATCCCTACGAGAATGAATTGCTGTAGTAAATTCAACAAATGTAAAAGGTTTAATTAAGTGAAAGTTACTAGGAGAAACAGGATGAGAAGGGTTGAAAATAAAAGCTGGCTCTACTGTATCTGGTGTAAATTTTTTAAGGAATTCAGGAATCCAAGAATATATGTTATTATTTTGAAATATAGATCCAGAACTTTTATTAAATCTACGCATATATGACCAGACCACAGACATAGGTGTAGTTCTGTTGAAAGATTCACACAACTTCAACCAACTCAACTTTCTTTCATACTTGATAATGAACTTTTTCTTTGCTTGGAGTTTCTTAAAAGCTAGGTAATTTGTTTCAGAGGGATTATGTTTAAAAGTTAAGTAAGCATTTTTACTATCTTCCACAGCTTTGCTGCAGTTAGCATTCCACCAGGGGAGTGGAGTTCTTTTCTTTCTGTTGGAGGTTGAAAGAGGCTGTGCCTGCCCCCCATCAGAGGAGCAGCGCCTTGGAGATGGAATTGAATCTAATAGTGCCAAATGTAAGAGTTTAATAAAGTTATTATAGCTAAGCAAAGGATTGTGTCTGTCTATAGAAAAGTTACACAAAAGAGCATCAATACTGGATGAATATGTTTTCCAATCAACAGTATTGAAATTATAAGAAAATGGAAGAGGAATACTATCAGGTATATGAAAGCTAGAAGAATTATTGTTACTCACTAAGAATTTTGTAATTACAGGAAGGTGGTAACTGCCTAAAGGATCATCATGAACTGACCATTCACACTCCAGGGCTAGCAAAGGAGAGACAATGGTCAAATCAAGAGCATTTCGCCTCCAAATGTGGGAACCAACAGTAGTCATCTGACCATCATTTAAAAGAACAAGATTGTTTTTATTAATGGAATCCAAAATATCCCTACCTCTGCAATTAGAAGCTGAACATCCCCAGGTTGTATGCAAACCATTAAAATCGCCAGCTAAAAAAATTGGACAAGGTAAAGATTGGATTAGTCTATCTAATTTTGTTTTAGAAAAGGGAGGGTTGCAATTAGTAGGACTGTAAAAACTTACAATAGTAAGTTCTTTATTATTGGCATATTTAATACGAACTGCTATATTTTGTAAGGAATCATCATAGATTGTGTTTATTTTAGTATACATAATAGATTTATGTAAAATAATGGCAACACCATTATGAGCATTCCCTGAATCAAGTCTGACTACATCATAACCACGAAATTTGATAGTGTGATGGGGCTTAAGCCAAGTTTCGCAAACTAAAGCTATATGAATAGAATTGTCCAACAAAAAGAGATTGAAAATATGTTGATTGTGTAATAAGCTCTGAGCATTCCATTGGACTATATTTAAATAATCCATTAAAATATTGTTTTTTTTTTTTTTTAATACTTACCTTATATTTTTAAAGGATTCTTGCAGGACATCTTTAATGCTAGCACTACAAATTGATTTTTCATTCATTTTATTTTGTGTTATTAATTTAACTATTGATTCTGAAATAGTTTTTAAAATTAGTTCTGAATTTAAGAGTGACAAAAATTGGTCAGTTTTGTTAATTTTCGGAAAGTTTGTGTCATTAAGAGTATCAACATAACTTCTTTTTTTCTCATGTTTTTGTTTATGTAACTCAATCTTTTCTTTTTTTACAGGGCATAAAGAAGATATGGCAATGTGATTGCCCGAGCAGTGACAGCATTTTGCGCCCGAGGCGGGAACTGTACATACTTTGTAATTATGTGCTTCTCCACAAATGGAACATCTCTCAGAGTTTTTACAGAATTTGGCAATATGATCATATCTCAGGCACTTAAGGCATTGCTTCACTGGAGGAATATATTGTCTTACCTCAAAACGCCAACTGTTGAGGTCGACACTCTCTGGCAGAAGTGGACATGAGAAAGTTATTGATACTGTTTTTGTTGGCACATATTTTACAGTTTTATTCTCCACTGATTTTCTCATAAAACGTCTGATAGAGACGATGTTCTTGGTGCTTGTTAGTGCGGAATAAATTTGTTTATTTGAGAGTTCAATGGGGACATGTGTGATGACACCAGTAACCTCCGTAGCGGCAGCCGGGATTGACGCTTTTAATTTGTGACCGTCTAGAAACTTTTTGTTACTTAAAGCAGCATTGGCCAATGCTGGTCTTTCATATATGACACCTACCTTGCTCTTGTTAATCCGCTGTAATTGTTTGACACCTTTGTTGTAACGCTTAATTGCATTTGCAAGGGACATCATATCCCTCAAGCCAATGGGTTTACTTTCTTCTATACTTTCCAGAAACACGATATATTCGAAATTACCACCATCTTCGGGGTAATATCGGACGTAATCTGGGATTCTAAAAGGAGTATACTTATCAGTATCCTCTTCGGATGTTATAGAGCCGACGTCGGACGTTGAGCCCTCATCAACCGACTCCGCCTCTCCGTCTTCAGCCGATTGTTCCTTTTTACGTTTTTTACGGCTCCGGACCATGTCTACCACGTTTACTTTTACGTTTTCAATAAATTTGTGCAAAAATGAGTTGCTTTTTATTTATTGCAAATTAACTTTAAAAAAAGGCGCCTATCAATCTTGAAGGTTCCCGCGCTTTTTTTCCCTTTTTTTCCTGTGGGCAATGACAGTTCAATCTTTTTTTTTTTAATTTGTTCTTTTCAGAACAGGCTAAGGTCTGAGACCATGCTGCCTAGTCTTCAGATAGCAGTTTTCTTGAGTAAGGTAGAAGATCCAGTTCATCAGTATTTGTAAAGTAGGGAAATCCAGTATGATTCATTAGTTTTTTATATCCATAAGTGAGTGATTCTGTATCCATAAGTAAGTCATTAGTATTCCGAAGTAATCAAATCCAGGTAAATTCATCAGTTTCTTAATTTCCATGTAAATTTAATCCGTATATAAATCTTCAGTTTATTTCAATAAAATCCATTTCTATGATTTGTTTCCACAAAATCATGAGTCAAGTCCAAGTAATTTGTTCAAGTTATTTTGTAAGAGCCGAGTGTCAAATCCTTTTTTTTTTTTTAAACCCGACTGACGTTAGGCAAATGAATGTTAGGTTAACATGTTTTATTATATTTATTTACTTATATCAGTATTTGGATCAATACAACTAATTAAAAACAATTAAAAATACAAATTATATTATAAGAGAGTCAATGAGAAGATATTTATTTAATGTACATATTATATACACATGAAAATTACATCCTGAGTTAAATTTGTCCAACTGTATTATTAATAAAATTAAACAAAGCTACATAAGTCGAACTATTTACAAGAAGAGCCTGAATGGAGCGCGGTACCAAATCAGGGCTACCATAAATTTCAATTAGCTCATCCATCAGCACAAGGCGCTGGATGCCAAAAGATGGGCACTCAAAGAAAATGTGAGCAAGAGATTGCTCTGCTTGAGAGTTACAATGATCACAAAGAGGACTTTGTATAATTTTCAGAAGGCTACCCACTGACCAAATGATAATTTAGTCGACAGTGACCAAAACGAAGCGGTGGTGGTGGAGTAAAACTTCCTGTTCATGTAAGTATTGACTTTACAGAACCAAGGTATGGTTCCTATGGGAATATTGTATACTGCATACCACATACCTTTATTTTCTATTTGAACTGTATGATTCCAGTGTATTTTCCATTTAACAATAGACTTTTGAACCGCTTCTGAACATTTTTTATTCCACCAAGGAACAGGAAGGGTTTTTACCGAATTCCTATAAGAGTTACGAATAGAATAATCAGCTGAGTAACAAGCTGTCGTATTATGATAAGGAAGGGACTTGTTAATTGCAGAATGCAAAAGTTGACAAAACTCTGTATAACTTTCACATGGAGCAACATGTTGATCCTGAAAAGTAGATAGTTGAATATCTACATTTTGCTCATACATCTTCCAATCTACCATTTTAAAGTTAGGATAAATGGGCAAATTTGTGTTATTGCTTATGCTTTCTATATTACTATTATTGATAAAAACTTTCATAATTACAGGAAGGTGGTAACTGCCAAGAGGATCACAATGAACAGACCAATCACAAGAAAGAGCCAATGATGGGGAAACTATGGACAAATCTAAGGCATTTGGACGCCACGTTAAAGAACCGACTGTTGTCACTTCACCATTATTCATTAACACCAAATTATTATCATCAACAATCTCTAAAATATCCCTACCTCTTGAATTTGTAGAATTACATCCCCATGATGTGTGATGGGCATTGAAATCACCAGCAAATATTATTGGTTCAGGCACAGATTTTATTAAACATTCAAATTTATGTTTGTCAAAAGATGGAGTGCAATTTGTTGGACAGTAGAAACTTACAATACTTATTTCTGTACTATATACAGTAATTCTTACACAAATATTTTGTAATGAATTATCAGAATATGTAATTATTTTTCTGTAATTTATATTATTGCAAATTAAAATAGCTACACCATTGTGTTTATTTCCAATATCATGTCTTTCTATTTTGTATCCTCTAATGTTAAAATGTTTGATGGGTGTTAACCAGGTTTCTGATATAATTGCAACGTGTATGTTATGCTCATGAAGAAATTGGGTTAATAAATTTTGTTACTTAAAATACTTTGTGCGTTCCACTGCATTATATTAAGATCCATTATTAGATGTGGAAGAACTCATACGGAATGTTTGTTGCAGAATTTCTTTTATGGAGGATGAAATAATAGGATTATCTTTTTGATTTAATATAATTTTAGTTATAGCATTTGTTAAAGTATTCATAAAAAAATCTGATTTAGTCAAATTAATAATCTGTGTTTCAATGTTCTTCTGTGTTAATTTTGGAAAAGAATGTTCATTAAATAAATCGGAATACTTAGCAGCTCTGGACTTGACATTATTCTCTTCTATTTTCATTTTTTTCTGCGGGCAAGTGTTTGAGATGGACACATGGTTACCACCACAGTTGACACATTTAGCATTTTTAGGATCTTCTTTACAAGTTTTAAAGCTATGCTTATCTGTACATATGGAGCATACAACTTCATTCTTACAATATTTTGCAAAGTGTCCAAACTTCATGCATTGCAAACACTGTTTGACAGGAGGAACGTAACAGCTTACCTCGTGTCTCCAGGAGTCAAGATACACGTATTGCGGCAACTCAGTAGAGGCGAAAGTAACCGCAACAGTTTGAGTGGGGACATACGTGACCGCGCCACCCTCACTTAGCACGCGGCGCATGAAACGCCTCACCTGTATGACATTTCTAGAACTTCCAATCAAAGCAAATATTCTTTTATTAGACAATTCCGTAGGGACGGAAGTAAGAACTCCGGTACCTCGGTGTCGACAGCAGGTATTGTTGTGTTTAAGCCCATTTCTTCTAAAAGTTTTTTATTTTGTAGGAATACATTGGCATTGTTGGATAAGTCAAATGTTATACCTATTTTATACTTATTTATGGATGTTAAATGTAATATGCCAGTGATGCAATATTTGCTTAAAGCGTGTGCAATAGCCAGTCTGTCTTTGTCAGAAAATTCCCGCTCAGTCTGATGAGATAAAAATACTATGTATTCGGTTTTCTTGCTATTTTCTGGATACTTTCTTGAGTATCCAGGGACTTTAAATATTTTATACTTCCTGCTGTTGTCTGCTGAATCATCAGAGTCAGAAGAAGTCTCCATGGTGTCCCGTTCTGCTCGACCATCAGGGGGCTCCTCTTTTTTCCTCTTCTTTCCACTTCCCCCCATTGTTTATTACACTATTTACAAATCTAAACGACTTCTATTTTATAATTACAACTAATTTTGAGAAACTAAAATAATATAAAACAAATTAATTTTGAATTACTTAAGATTTGGCGCCTTGTTCGTTTCAAGGCTCCCGCGCTTTTTTCTCGCAGAATTATAAATTTTGCCTGACAGTTCTGTCCTGTCGAGCTGTCATCTGTCACTGTCATAATAATAGGGACGCTATCTGAAATCGATTAATCAAATATACGTATCATTAACCGTAAAAACGGTTAATGTAAATCGTTATGTAGTTCTGAATCGAATGTGGTTAGATTATTGAATGGATCTTTTTTTGTTATCGTGGTAAAATCATCAAATGAGTCCTGCCCAACCCAGGGCAGGGCGGGAGGGACTGTTAGACTTGACTGCCTAAAATCCACGGTGTCCTTCAATAGCCCTTTAACAGGGGTTACGGTAATTTCTGAGTCCCGCGACCCCGGCAGGCTTTGGCCCTCTACAGACCCCGTCACTATGCTGACACTTCTTGAAGCGCGCGTGGAACACAACGCGCCGTCGACCCGGGCATGGTTCATGGTCGGACAGCGAGTCGCCCATTACTCGCCGCCCGCATGCCCGCGCCCGGTGACCGGAGATCGTCTACCGACGTCGGTCACCGTGGGCATCTACCACTGCGGCTGAGGTGGAATGAGGACGCTGTCCTCCCCCTCACGCGACCAGCCTCCTCCTTCGCAGAAAGAGGCGACCGCTTCCCACTCCGTCTCGCCCCGCAGCATGGCCTCGACCAATGCCAGGCGCGAGAGGTCTCCGCCTATCGCTGTCGTGAGGAAACGGCGGTGCTCTGCCCAAGTGGGGCAGTCCTGCACCGTATGCTCCACCGTGTCCTCCGGACGGTTCTCGCAGTGGTAATACCCAGGCGTTTCTTCCCTCCTTATCAGACACAGGTACCTCCCGAAACTTCCGTGTCCGGTGAGGACCTGCGTCATGCGGTAGGTGAGGACGCCGTGACGCCTATCCAGCCTCTCCTCAAAGAGTGTCTTACCGCCCCGATTGCGGCGTGCCCGGACCTCGGTTGCCAGTCGCTCCCTCTATACTACCCTGAGATCGCGCCAGAGCTCTTCCCGCCGCGCCTCGACTTGTCGGGGCAGTGGGGATTCGCCCCGGCGCTGCGCCTCCACGCGCCACTCATAGACGCTCGGAGGGCAGTCGCCTCCAGATCCCAGGGCAGCGATCCGGCAAGGAGGTTAGCCGATTCGCCGGCGATCGTGCGGTATCCTCGGACCATTAGGCTAGCCATGACTCTCTGGCATGCGACTAGCTTTAGTGGTCGCGTCCGAATGCTTAGGGCCCACACAGGGGCCCCGTAGAGGGCCATGGACCGCACGACACCGGCGTACAGCCTCCGGCAGGAGGCGTTTGGCCCGCTGAGATTGGGCGGGAGTCGCCTGAGGGCGGCTGCCCGGTTCAGCTTTGGAGCCAAACGCAGGAAATGTTCCCTGAAGTTCCACCGGCTGTCGAGAACATTGAATGGATTTGGATAAAAATTTAAAATGGATAAAATTCATTCTTTAAGTTTGCTTTACAATAACAAAGTACTCGTTCTTGAATTATTTACGTATATCATTCTTTAGATTAAAATGTCCAGTTTATAGTAGGCTACTGAGAATTTAAGCCAAAAACACGAGGTAAATATTTCCCGCGTCGTTCGATTGCTAAGTAAAACAAGTGAACATCTCTTTCGATCAATAATAGCTCTATAATTCAATTAAGATCGAAGAATATCTCCAATGAAAACATTTAAACGTGCGCGTGGCGCTCACTAACACATTTATAAAAAAGTGGCTTCACTTAAAACGTTTCGTTTTGTTTCGAACACGGAATCTCAACGTTTTTAATCTAAGCGTATATCATTTACTTACCTACCTACTGGAACTCTCAGCTTCTCAATTATTTTTTTCAGTTCCACATTGGTAACCCGTAGTGGTAGCCGGCGACATTCAAATTTTCTTGTGTTTTTTGCAATTTGCATATCAGTGACAATTAATTGTAACTCGATCAAAGTATGATTCGCGACAATTACAAGTATTATCTATATATATAAAAGGAGAACTGACTGACTGACATATCAACGTACAGCCGAAACTACTAGGGCTAGGAATGTGAAATTTTGCACACGGCTTCCTATTATAATGTAGGGGAGCACTAAGAAGGGGTTTTTGGAAATTTTACCTTTAAGGGGGTGAAAAGGGGGAATTAGGAAAATACGTAATCCACGCGGACGAAGTCGCGGGAAAAGTGCTAGTCAAAAATATAAGAATGATCAAATCATTCGCTCTCACATAGATGTGGTCAAAATTGATAAAATGTCCGAAATCTAATTTATTTTGAGCAAATCTATGTGAGCTAATGTAGCGACGTTTAAAAATTCCGTGTATCGCCCGAGGCCCATCCGCTTGGTTCACCTAGGTGTACCACGGGAAATATTTTTTGCCTGTGGTTCACCTGAATGTCCATTTGTTTTTATCGTAGTTTTACGAAAGAAAATAATAATAATAAATTGTGAAGTCAGTGTGGAAATTTTGCAATATTTTTATTTGTAGGTTCCTCCATTACAATATGACATAACTAAATATAGATTTAAAAAATGTTAACTAAATTTATTAAATTACTTTACTTTTGCATTCATAATAATACTGAAATAAAATCAAAATTGAAATGAAATGATATTTATATGCAAGAAGGTTAGAAGAAAAAAACACTTTAATGGAGTAGAGTTGGAGCCCCATGCAACTCATCCACTTCGAAACTGAGCCAAGGGACAGACCCTTGAAAAGAAAGATAAGGTGCTACTTCATCTTCTTATTTATTATCTTTCCCGCGACCCCGGCAGGCTTTGGCCCTCTACAGGCCCCGTCACTATGCTGACACTCTTAAGGCGCGCGTGGAACACAACGCGCCGTCGACCCGGGCATGGTCCATGGTCGGACAGCGAGTCGCCCATTACTCGTTGCCCGCATGCCCGCGCCTACAGTGGCCGGAGATCGTCTTGCGACGTCCGACGCCGTGGGCGTCTACCACTGCGGCTGGGGTGGAGGGAGGACGCTGTCCTCTGCCTCAGGCGGCCCGCCTCCTCCTTCACGAGCATGACTGCTTCGCAGAAGGAGGCGACCGCCTCCCACTCCGTCTCGCTCCGCAGCATGGCCTCGACCAATGCCGGGCGCGAGAGGTCTCCGCCTATCGCCGTCGTGAGGACACGGCGGTGCTCTGCCCAAGCGGGGCAGTCCTGCACCGTATGCTCCACCGTGTCCTCAGGACGATCCTCGCAGTGGTGACACCCCTTGTGTCCTCCGGACGATCCTCGCAGTGGTGACCTTAGAGAATACTGAAAGTTTCATCAAAATCGGTTCAGTAATTATTGAGATAGGGAATTTTATTAGCTTATTGTGTACATCAGGGATGTTATTACCAGTGCTACGGATTATATTATATTTGGCAAGAATTTGGGTTGAATATTTAAACTAAAAAGAGAAAAATAAAAAACCTTTTCAAAAAAAAATGTAACCGCCTTCAAAAAGAACCACAAAAAAGGGTAAAATAATCTACAAAATAACTTTTATTTCGGAAGTCGGTGGCAAAAAATAAACAATGAAATAAAAAATAACAAAGCCATCGACTTCCGAAATAAAAGTTATTTTGTTGATTATTTTACCCTTTTTTGTGGTTCTTTTTGAAGGCGGTTACATTTTTTTTTTAAAGTTTTTTGTTATCCTGGAAAAATACGGAGAAAAAAAAACTTATTTTTCAGTTTTATTCATAAACGTTGTTCTGTAGAACCACGAACACACGTTGCATTAACCGCAGTGGATTCAGCGCCGTAATATTTATAAGATTTCATTGTCAGAGTTACTCAAAATGGAGAAATAAACCATCCACGCGAAGACCGACATCCGCGCGGACGGAGTCGCGGGTGGAAGCTAGTAATAAATAACTACTCACTTTATTGCGTATGTATACCAATTCTTAAAACGTAGGTAGAAGGAACAACAGGGTTTTTGGTACAGCCTGTATTTTCAACTTTATGTCCGGGGGGGTATACAGCTAAAAATGCCGTTTGGCTATAGGCCCTGGCCCTAAAGCTAAACGTCAAGCGTTAAACGTACACGCTCAGGAATCTTATAAATAATACTAAAACATAAAACTCAACCTGATAAAGTTGAAAATCTATTAAAGACAACTGAGAGATAGCGAACGGTTTAACCCAAACGGTCTGTTTTTATTAACCAGTGTGTTTACAAACATGGTTTTTGAAATTAGAACTTAGTTTAAAACTTCTATGACATGTTTCACATTTGTAAGGTTTTTCACCAGTGTGTATACGAACGTCTTTTTAAACTCCCCCTTTGTCTAAAACTCTTCTGACATATTTCACATTTGTAAGGTTTTTCACCGGTATGTATTAAAACATGACTTTTTAAACGACTTCTTTCACTAAAACTCTTCTGACATATGACACATTTGTAAGATTTTTCACCAGAGTGTATAAGAACATGACTTTTTAAAGTATTACTTTGACTAAAACTCTTCTGATATATGACACATTTGTAAGATTTTTCACCAGTGTGTAAGTTTTCCAGTTTAACCAGTGTGTATGAGAACATGTTTTATTAAATGACTACTTTGACTAAAACTCTTCTGACAGATGTCACATTTGTAAGGTTTTTCACCAGTATGTATTAGAACATGACGTTTTAAGACACTATTTTCACTAAAACTCTTCTGACATCTGTCACATTTGTAAGGTTTTTCACCAGTGTGTATACGAACATGTCTTTTTAAACACCCCCTTTGTCTAAAACTCTTCCGACATATTTCACATTTGTAAGGTTTTTCACCAGTGTGTATAAGAACATGTCTTTTTAAATGACCACTTAGACTAAAATTCTTCCGACATATTTCACATTTGTAAGGGTTTTCACCAGTGTGTGTAAGAACATGACTTTTTAAGATACTACTTCGACTAAAACTTTTCTGACATATGATACATTTGTAAGGTTTTTCACCAGTGTGTATACGAACATGACTTTTTAAGATACTACTTCGACTAAAACTCTTCTGACATATGTCACATTTGTAAGGTTTTTCACCAGTGTGTATAAGAACATGTTTTTTTAAAGTATCTCTTAGACTAAAAGTCTTCTGACATATGTCACATTTGTAAGGTTTTTCACCAGTGTGTATACGAAAATGACTTTTTAAAGTATTACTTTGCCTAAAACTCTTCTGACATTTGTCACATTTGTAAGGTCTATCACCAGTGTGTATACGAACATGTGCTTTTAAAGTATCTCTTAGACTAAAAGTCTTCTGACATATGTCACATTTGTAAGGTTTTTCACCAGTGTGTATACGAATATGTTTTATTAAATTACTTTTTGTACTATAACTACGGTGACATATATCGCAATTATATCTTTTTATTCGGTCATTCGCAGCTGTATCAGTATTATTTACAATATCACTGGTAGATTGAGAATTTGTGACAAGCTTTGTGAGTTTAGAAGGAGCTGCAGACTTGTGTTTCTCGGTGTTCCGGATAATTAGTAAGTCTGGCTGTTCAGTTTTCTTTTGCTGGAATGTCATTGTATCTTCTAGTCTTGTTAGTCGTACATATAGCTGTGGTTTCTTCGCGTCGGACGCACCTGTGAAAATAAAGCTGGTAAGTAAGGAATGTTTCGGCCCCACCGCATTCGCGGCGGTAAGACCCCTCTTTGAGAAGTGGCTGGAGAGGCGTCACAGCGACCTGACCTTCCGCCTGACGCAGGTCCTCACCGGACACGGATATTTCGGGAGGTACCTATGTCGAATGAGGAAGGAAGAAACGTCTGGGTGTCACCACTGTGAGGATCGCCCGGAGGACACGGCGGAGCATACCGTGCAAGACTGCTCCGTTTGGGCAGCGCACTCTTTTTTTTTTTAGCGTGGTAAAATCATCAAATGAGTCCTGCCACCCACGGCAGAGGGACTGTCAGACTCGTAATGACTAAAATCCACGGTGTCCTTCAATAGCCCTTTACGTTCCGGGGTCACGGTAATTCATAAGTCCCATAATCCCGGCAGGCTTTTGCCCTCTAGAGGGGGGGCCCGTCATTTTTGCTGACACTCTTTGAGGCGCGCGTGGAACTCAACGCGCCGTCAACCCGGGCATGGTCCATGATCGGACAGCGAGTTGCTCATTACTCGCTGCCCGCATAGGAAATTTAATGTAATTTTTATCGTTAAAATAGGTTCTGGATCATACAATTCTCTACAAAAATGGTCTAGTCGCTATTTTTATTTATACTTTATTTTTAATTAGCTCTTTACGTTCCAGGTCCACGTAAACTAAAAGGTGTTAGAACGGATGTTTATACTTCAAGCTGCACAGAGGCTGTATTTTGCATGTAATAACTTACTTACCACAGCTTTATGTGTTAGTATGGTATCACTCTATACTAGATTCTGTATAATGGTATATGCAAACTTCTTTCTAAAACTTATTATTATTGCGTAATTGTACTATCGCGGACTTTTCCGCCTGACACATGCGGAGGCGCCAAGCCACGCCCCCTTACAGTTTGGGCCTATTAGGAAAGAGTCAACGTTATTAGTTGCAATCTGCTCTGCGCAGGTTACTGACGTGTGCTCTGTACACTTCTTTGCGAATATTACGCGCGAAGTTTAGCGCGCTCACCGGACCTTTTGAATATTGACCGTTGCTCTGTTTACCTAACTTTTGATTGCCTAAACGTTAACCTGTCCAATAATATTGGACTCCTGAGAACCTGTGCTAGAACATTATGAAAGAAAGAAAAAAACGTTTATTTGGCTGACCGGTACACACAGCATAAACAAATTAATAAAGGAAGAAAAAAATAAATAACAAGAATCAATTATAAGTTAAAAAACAACAACGAAATAACAAATAATATAACATTGTGTGTCCCACGGCCACGCCAAATGGGTCCAGTTCAGCAATTTGTCGAGCAGCTAAGTGCTCGACGCTGGTTTTCAAGTAGACCCGGTCGATGACGTGACGGACGCAAAGCAGTCTTAAAACTATCCAAATGTGTGTGTTTGTGAAGTACATAAATAATTATATTAATTTAAGAAACAAATATATACATATTAAAATAAATTAAATATACATGTACCTACAAGATAATAAATAAGGAAGTAAAGATATATAGGAAAGAAAGTAAGTAAAAATATATTAGGGTAGACGATAACACTTGACAACAACACGATGATTTAACAAATTTAAAAAAAAAACCTGTTTCACACGTTGCCAGACTTCTTGTTTACGTGCTTCAGTCACCTAAACTCGTTGCTAGGCCTTCATTACGCAACAGATCTCGTGCGCAGAGCAGTGGACATATTCAGACTGTTGTCTATAATTAAGAATATTGTTTTCGATGATAATGTGTGGGTCATGTTTTAACAAATATCAGGCTATTTTAATGTTTATTCGGAATATGTTTCTGGAAGATAATTTATTTATATTAAAAATTGAGTGCATTTGCAGAAACACGTTGAAATATGAAAGGTAAGTCAATATTGATACCTATATATTATTTGATTAAATGTATTCATTCTTGTATTTTTGATACAAGAATGAATACATTTAATTAACTGTTGAAACAACGTACATGCATAGGGACTAATTTATTTTTCCTCTTGCATTTCAGCTGGGGATGTCAACCTTTACAAAAGCGAGAACCGCCGATGGTCAAACCTCTTCAACGATGAAAAACAAAGGGTGGCAAACAATGAGTGGCAATGGTAGCTGTTGCACCGTTCGTTCCAGCCGCATGCAAGCAGGTCAGACACATTAGGTAAGTCCAAGGACTCGGTGTAGCAATGCATACTTTTTATATAATAGGTAGGTCAGAGATAAGCGGTTGTTATAGCGTGTTTTTTTTTACTACAGATCTACCACAACGCGATGGAACGAAGCGGCCTTGCGGGAGTAGCTGCTGCGTATGAGCATAATGTCTTCCAGAAATCTCAGAAGAGAAGAACGCAATGAAATTATAATTTTGCATGGACAAGGATTTAACATAAGTCAAATCGCTGAGCAGCTGCATATGAGCCTAAGTAGTAGATTATTTTAATAATAATTATTATGATACATTTCGTTATTTTCAATTACCTTAATTATTTTTGAAGTGAAACTTCTTTACGCACGCTTGACTTGGGGAGTAAGCTGGCGAACGCGTGACGTAAGCGTTACGAAAAGTGTGATCGGGCAAGACGAACGGAAGTTAAGTGGGGGATATAAGCAAGAGACAGCAGTGCGCGCGCACATTTTCTTTCTCTCTTCCTCTCGTAGCCAAATACGTTCCGTATATCTAAGCACACTGCAGGCTTATTGTCTGTATCACAGTGTAGGAGCAAGAGAGAGCAGTGCGCACGCACATTTTCTTTCTCTCTTCCTCTCGTAGCCAAATACGTTCCGTATATCTAAGCACACTGCAGGCTTATTGTCTGTATCACAGTGTAGGAGCAAGAGAGAGCAGTGCGCGCGCACATTTTCTTTCTCTCTCTCTCTTATACATACAGATGAAAGAAGTTTCACTTCAGTCGTGTGGTCATAAGCACACTCGTTTTTTTTTTTAATACAAACGATGCAAAGTGTTTCATGCAAATAATTATCATCTTGTGTAAATAATTAAAAACTTTTTAGCTCGTTATCCAAACTAATATTATAAATGCGAAAATAACTCTGTCTGTCTGTCGTTTCTTCACGCCTAAACTACTGAACCGATTTGTGTGAAATTTGGTACAGACATAGTTTGGAACTTGAGAAAGGACATATGATAGTTTTTATATATATTCTTACGGGTTAAGCCGCGCTTGCCGAGGTTGGTTTGTGGATGGCTGACCATCTGTCATAGCGAGTTTCCTCCGTGCCTCGGAAAGCACGTAAAGCCGTTGGTCCCGGCTGTCATTTGAAGATCTGACAGTCGTTACTTTCAGAAGCTCTAAAGTCTGACAACCAGTCTTACCATGGGGTATCGTATTACCCAGTTACTGGGTTGTGGAGGTCCGACAGGCAGTCGCTCCATGTAAAATACTGATATCCAGCTGCATCTGGTTGGACTGGAAGCCGACCCCAATATAGTTGGGAAAAAGGCTAGGCATATAATGAACGGAGTGTAGGTAATTCTTTTGCCTCATTAAGTTACGTGATTTTTTTTTAAATACTTATATTTTTAGGGTTCCGTACGTCTGAATACAAAAACGGAACCCTTATAGGATCACTCGTGTGTCTGTCCGTCCGTCGCTTACAGTCAATTATCTCCGAATCTATTAGACCGATTAAGTTGAAATTTGGTACACATATCAATTCCTGTGACCCAAACACAGAGGTGTGACGTGAGCAGATGAAATCTGTATATGGGGGGTCATTTTTGGGGGGGAAGGGGAAAATTAAAAAAAAAAATTCTGAAAACTGCATCGTGTGGCATATCAAATGAAAGGTCTTGTTGAGAAGATCTTAAATGTATTTTTTTGTAATTTTAAAATAAATAGTTTCCAAGTTATTCAAGAAAATAGACGAAAATTGACCATTCCCCCCCCCTTATCTCCGAAACTACTGAACCTAAAATGTTGAAAAAAATACAGAAATTAGTTTTCTCCTTACAGATTATAGGAAAACCTATAAGAAGTCCATGATATTAAAATAACATGGTAAATCACTCAATATTGTGCGTACCAACTTACATTTGCAGGTGGAATGTGTAGGAGAACATATTTTTTTTAATACGTCATAAATCGTAAACCGCAATTTACCTTTCAAAGATACAACCAACTATAAGAACTTTTATATTATGTTACTTGCTGCTACGGAACCCTTTATGGGCGAGTCCGACTCGCACTTGGCCGGTTTTATTTCTGTTGTTGATTTTCAAAGAACAACCTTGCCACTGTATCTTATAAGTAATTCATTAGTTATTAGGTATTTCATTAGAATCAAATCAAATCAAAATATTTATTTGCTAGAATATGGTACATAAGGTGTTACAGTAAATTAGTTTCAGCATATCCTGCCATAACATGGCGTGCAAATGTATTCACAATAAGCGATGTCATTTATTCTAACTTACAAATTACGATTCTATTGAATTGATGTCCTCTAAAATTACAGATTCTATTGACTTGTCTTCTAAGTAGTCCTTAACGGTATAATATATTTTAATTAATAATAATTTGAAAAGTATTTTTTTAAATAATGTCAGCGGTAAGTCTTGAAGATTATTTGGTAAATGATTGAAAATAATAATCGACATGCAGTATACATTTTTCTTAAATAATTTTAATTTTATTGGTGGCAGCCGAAGTCTATCTTTATGCCGTGTTCGGCTATTTGGTCTGTCAGTGCTACATTCAAATAGATTGTAGTTTCTCTTAACAAAAACACATATTTCAAAAATATATAGACATGGCAAGGGAAGAATTTTAAGTTTTTTAAATAGTGGCTTACAGCTGTCTAAAAAGTGAGCTCCACAAATTGCTCGGATACATTTTTTTTGGGCTTTAAAAACTCTGTCAAAGTCTACTGAGTTGCCCCATATTACAATACCGTATCTAAGTACGGATGATACATAACCATGGTAAGCTAGCATTGCAGTTTCACAGTTTACTGTTTGTCTAATTCGTTTCAGGACATATATAAAACGATCTATTTTTGCAAGAATTTTATCTATATGTGTTTTCCAATTGCAATTTTTATCTACCGTTATACCTAGGAATACACAATTATCGACAGTGGTCAAGTGAGAATTTTTATAATGAATGTCCAGTTTATCTACGTTTGCGTTATATGTGTGAAATTGTATTATGTTTGTTTTAGTCATATTTATTTTTAAGTTATTTTTTTCGAGCCATGCTATTGCGTTATCCAGAGCTTGGACGGTTTCATTTTCTAAGGTTTTGTTAGTGTCACTCTTAATCATTATTGTGGTGTCATCAGCGAATAGTATGCAATCTTTACCTATCGTCTCTGCAATGTCGTTGATGTAAACTAGAAAAAGTAGTGGGGATGCAATACCTCCCTGTGGCGTGCCATAATTATTTTGTTTATATCCCGACCTATAGGTTTTTTTTTCCCTTTGACAGGTTTTAGTTATTTCCACACATTGCATTCTTTCAGAAAGATAACTTTTTATCCAGTCGTTAGCCTTGCCCCGGATTCCATAATGCTCAAGCTTTGAGAGTAGCGTTTTATGGCAAACAAAATCAAAAGCTTTTGTCATGTCTAGGAACACACAACTTATCTTAGATTTTTGATTCAGACTTTCAGTTATGTATTTTACTAGCGCAAAACAAGCTAAAGTAGTGGAACTGCCCTTTCTAAAACCAAATTGTTCTTTTTTAAGAATATCACAAGTTGTTAAAAAGTTCTCTATTTTAATGCACATAACTTTCTCAAATATTTTGTATAGGATTGAGATTAAGGTTATTGGGCGATAATTGCTCATGTCAGTTTTTACACCTTTCTTATAAAGAGGTTTGACAATAGACCTTTTTAGACGTGTAGGGAATACTCCTTCTGTTAGAGACAGGTTTATAATGTAGGTTAAGGGAGACACTAAACACCTTGCACATACTTTTAACACTTTAGTGCTCAGGTCGTCATATCCAGTCGAGTTGGTATTTCTTAGACTGTGAATTATTTTATAAATGTCTGATTCATCTACTGGTGTAAGGAACATGCTTTTAGGATTTTGAGGTGTAGTTATTTTCATGTCACATTGCAGGTTTTTATGAGCATTATTGGTCGTCTTTGTTTGAGATATATAATAGTCATTAAATAAGTCACATATTTGGTTTGGATTGTCATACACTTTACCATTAGTATTAATTGCGTCAACTTCCGAGTTACTTGTCATATTATTATTTGTGTTTGTTTTAATCAAGTTCCATGCCGCTTTACTTACATTTTTGGATTTATTAATATAGTCTAAGCTATTTATCTGCTGAGCCTTGTTTATGCATTTTTTCAGTATTTGAGTGTAGTCGTCATATGTTTTTTTATTTTGTTTTTTGTTATGTTTGTGGATACGATACTTTAGATATAATGTTCGTTTTTTAATGCAGCATCTTTTTATACCCTTGGTTAGACCTCTATTTTTCACTAGTTTACCAGTAATTTTGATTTTAACTATAGGAAAGCATAGGTTGTAAAAAAGGGTAATTAAATCATGCAGTCTGTTGAAAGCATCATTTGTTGTTTGAGCTTCGTAAACTTCAGAAAATGAGAGACTCGAGATGCAGTTATTAAACTTAATTATATTTTCGTCACAGAGCTCTCTTACATTTTTAAACCAAAAGCTATGAGTGTCGTTAACTTGAAGATCAGTTTCTACGCTAACCGTTATTGACTGTGCTGATTCGTGATCTGACAGCGCTAGATAGTGAATTGCAGATTTAGCGTCGTGAGTGTTACTTACTATTAAGTCCAAACATGCGTTCTTTCTCGTAGGTAGTTTTATATGGTTTATTAAATTATTTCCTTTATTCATTTTCTTTTCCTATTAGTTTACATTTTTAAATATTTTTACAAAAAAGAAATTACAAAAAGAAAAAACATTTAAAAATATAAAAAATAGTGGTCCATCAGCATCGGGAACAGGGTCCAAGGTGCCGGTGGTTAGGGCTCTAGAGAGAGGAACCTCCTCACAATGCGCGCCGTGTCCAAAAGAACTGCTTTCTGCATCAAGCCCTTGAGCCAGCTGCACAATGAGAGCCTCTTAAGGTGTTGGTCGAGGCTCTTCGCAATGAGGGTCGAGGCTCTTCGCAATGATGTTCTATTAAATTATTATTATTAATGATAGAATATATGTCATTGGATGTTTTATTTGTTTTCAATATGTCAATATTCCAATCGCCACATAGGATAATTTTTTTGTTACCTTTTCTACATAGTTTATTGGTTAGAAGTTCCAAATTATTCAAGAATACTGTGGCATCACGTGTAGGTGTTCTATATATACACACTATAATTAAGTTAAATTTTATTATTTCAATGGCACAGCACTCGAACTGAAAGGGAATGGGCAAAGGTAGATTTTTTATTTCTTTAAATTGTAGGTTATTTTTTAATAATATACACGAGCCACCCCTACGTTGGTTAGTTCGAGAGAAGAAGGATGCCAGTCTATAGTTATTAAGTCTAAGGTTTTGTTCACAACCACTTTTAAGAAAGGTTTCCGTTAAACATATAATATCTACGGGACCCAGTTCCTTTTGTAAATTTGAAATGGCCATTTCTATTAATTCCTGTTTGTTCAGTACCCCCGCAATATTTTGGTGAATTATCGTGATCGTAGTATAATTAGTTTTCTTTGCGAAAAAACTCAGTTTTCGTATCATTCCCGACTTGTTTTACCTGCCCAAAGAAGGTAGTAATTTTGGTTTGTGTGGTTTTTCGCGGTGTCGTATGTATGTTTGTTCTGTTCTGGACAATGTGCTTATTTTTAAATCGATTTAGAAACTCAGTCTGATATTTCTTGTAGTCAATTCTTGTGTTCAACATCAAACTTAAATATGATAGATAGTAATGGTGGTAACTTTTCAAAGATCTGTCGTTGCTGCTGTTCGTGGCGAAAACATAAATAAAAATTAGTTCGTGAGATCAAAAAGAACCACTTTATTAGATATGATCTATCTTTTACAAAAGCCACCTTTCACATTCAGCGTTAGTTTTCCATGATGATTTTTTAGCGGAACTTCCTTTTTCATTGTTGCCAGTAACAAAACCAAAAATGGCATGTAGCCAGCATAATAAAAAACAAAACATTTAGAATCCATGTTCGGATACGAACATACTGGGGGCGCCTCTGGCCTTTTACCCAAAACAGTGGAACCCAAAAACTTAAACTATTCTTAAACTTAATTAAACAATTATCTCAATCAATAGGAAAAGGACATACTTTCAAAACACTAGTTCGGATGACAGATCCCCTTGATGTCTTGACCTCTAAGGCACGAACACATCCATCTTTACCAGGCATTACATTTAAAATTCTACCTACCGGCCAGTCAAGGGGTTTTATGTTATCATACTTTAAAATTACCATGTCACCTGGTTTTAAGTTTGGTTGGATATTTTTCCATTTTGGTCGGTTTTGTAAAAGCACCAAATAATATTTATGCCATTTTTTCCAAAATAATTGTTGCATTTGTTCACACTGTTTCCAAAAGGATAACCTTCCAACATTCACATTACTTAGATTTAATTCAGGATAAGAAGACAATGGTGATCCTGTTAAGAAATGCCCAGGTGTTAAATAAGACATATCATCTGGGTCTCTAGATAGAGGCGTCAACGGCCGTGAGTTAAGAATGCCTTCAATCTGCACAATAACAGTATACAATTCCTCATAGGTTAACACTGAATTGCCTATTACCCGTTTCATATGATACTTGACACTTTTAATGCCTGCCTCCCACAAACCACCAAACACTGGGGAGTAACTTGGTATGAAATGAAAGGATATTCTCTCCGCATTGCAGAATTCTATTACAGTGTCTTGGTGACTTGTGGAAGCGTGCAACTCATACAATTCCTTTAAAACATTAGCAGCCCCTTTATAACAGGCACCATTATCACAATAAATTTTAGTGGGCTTGTTCCTTCTGGATATAAATCTTTTTAAGCAACCTATAAAAGTCTTTGTTGACATATCAGATGCTAATTCTATGTGTATGGCTTTAGTTACGAAACAAACGAATACTACAATATAGGCCTTTGTTATTACTGGATTGCGAATACGAGTTTGCTTGACACTAAAAGGGCCACCATAATCGGTGCCAACTATCTGAAATGGCCTCGTCATATTTACTCTATCCAAAGGTAAGGATCCCATTAATTGGGTAGCATTCTTAGCCTTTAATTTAAAGCAAATAATGCATTTATATAAGACAGATTTTATTTCGCGTAAAGCATTAAGAATCCAGTATTTTTCACTCAAACTACTAAGAACTAAACCTTGACCTGCATGTTTTAATTTAATATGTTGCCTCCATATAATCCCCTTAGTAACATTCGATTTTTTAGCTAAGATTATTGGGTGCTTCTCTGCATAAGGTAAGTCAGCATTGTGCAATCGACCACCTACTCTTAATAATTTACCAGAATCAAGAAAAGGATTAAGATTACTCAAACTGGATTTTAAACTGTTACCAGCTTGTATACATTGAATCTCACTTTGAAAGTGTTTACCCTGATCTAATCTAATTATTGTCTGCAGGGCAGCATCCAGCTCAATAGGACTAAATTTTTTCACACGTTCAAAAGGTTGTGCCCTACAAATGTTTACAAATCTTAACACATATGCCATTATTCTAGTAGTTTTTTCTATATCTGAATATTTGTCCAACATCATTAATAATGTATTGTCTTTAACACATACATTGCTTGATTTTGATACAGGATTTATTTCTTTTATTTCGGGTATATCTTCTATGGACATTAGCAGTGGAATTGAGCCATGCACAAATTCAGCCTGCCCCATGCACTTGGGTCCATGCCACCACAATAAATTATCCTTCAAGGAAGAAGGGCTTACACCTCGCGATAGATAATCTGCCGGGTTATCTCCTGTGTTGACATAAAACCATTTACTTGAGGGAGTTAACTGAAGTATTTTCTTAACTCTATTAGCAACATACATGTTTAACTTTACAGGTTCGGTTTTAAGCCACGCAAGTACAATCTTCGCGTCTGAATATAAGTAGGTATGCACATTGTATTTTAGAGATAATTTAGTATTAACTTTGGTTGCCAATTTGGCTAATAATAATGCGCCTTCCAGCTCAAGTCGAGGTATTGTTAATGTTTTGTTTTTAGGATTGATGCGTGACTTAGAACAAAATAAATTAATATTTACACATTTATCAGGACCTATTACTCTTAAATATAAGCAACAGCCATAGGCAACGCCAGATGCATCACAAAATCCAACTAGTTCAAAGCTATTACATGCAATACTTTTTACATTCCTAGGAACAGCAATACATGGCATATTTATCAAATCTTTGGCAAATTCAACCCATTTTTTATTAATATTTGAGGGTAAAGGCTGATCCCATCTTATGTCATGAAACCACACTTCTTGCATTAGAAGTTTTGCTGAGACCAATATAGGTCCTACAAGACCAAGTGGGTCAAAAAATTTACTTATAAAACTAAGCATTTCCCTCTTAGTATATTCAAGCCTTAACTCTTTTACAGGACATTGTATTTCCAAACTATCAGTTTTGACATTGTAGATTAACCCCAATGTTTTAACATACAAACAGTTTTTATCAAAATCCTTATTATCTAATTGATGCAAATTAACAGGAATGTCTTTTAGTAAGCTAATATCATTTGAACACCATTTATGTAATTCAAATCCACCCATACTTAATAGTTTGCAAAGCTCATTCTTTGTCTGGTTTAGCTCATAGATATCATCACTGCCAAATTGTATATCATCGACGTAACTAGAGTTCTGTAAACAAAATGCAGCCAATGGAAACTGCTCCTTAAATCTTTGCGCTAGTTCAACTAAGCAGCGAGTGGCAAGGAAGGCAGAACTTCTTAAACCATATGTTACAGTCTGTAATTGAACACATTGTACAGGACTTTCCCTGTTTTCACGCCAAAGAATATTTTGCAACCCACAATATTTTTCATCCAGAAATACTTGTCTGTACATAGCCTTAACATCACAGAGCAATACATATCTGTAGGTTCTCAACAAAGTCAAAATGTCAAACAAATCACTTTGGACAACAGGTCCATTCAACAAAATATCATTTAATGCTAAACCATTTTTTGTTTTTGCACTTCCATCAAACACAGCCCTGACTGGTGTTGTTTTGCTATTAGGATTCAAAACAGGATGATGAGGAATAAAGTTTAACTTGGCCATATCTAGCTCTTTGCTTTTAGTATCTAAGCATTTGGCATGACCTTGCTGTATATAATCTGATATAAACTTTTTATATTGTTGAAACAAGTTATCATCCTTAGCAAATCTCTTTTCTAAGTTGTGCAATCTACTCAAAGCCATGGGAAATGAATGACCCAACCCTGTATTATCCAAATCAACTTTTAAAGGTAAAGCAACCCTGAACCTGTTGTTTTCCAATGTTACAGAATCCTGAAATACTTTTTCAGCTTGCTCATGTTCAGAGGTATCTTCTTTGAATACCGTGGTGACATTTTCACATTCCCAAAATTTTAACATTGTTTGTTCAAGCTGACTATCTTTATTAGTAATGCATGTATTACATACCTTTTTACAGTTATATGGATTTACTATCAAACAAAGATTAGAAGAACTTATCCCTCCTGAGCTGATAGGTAGACTGCCCGCCACAACATATCCAAAAATAGTGTTTATCAGGTAAGGTCCTGATGGAGTGACTGGTAGGGACTCACGGAGCAGCACCTGGAAAAATACGTCACACCCCAATAGCAAAGACAGTTCACCAGTTTTATTGAAGTTTTTGTCAGCCAGCTGAACATAAGAAGGAAAAGTAAATTGTGAAATGTCAAAAGACCGCTGCGGTAATGGACATGCAATGTTTTTAACAACACAGCATGAAACTGCAATACTGTTGTCGTTTGTGGTTGAGTAAACAGTGAACTCAGCCCTATGTGATACATTTTGTTCACCTTGACACACACCTATGATAAGCTGATCATTCTTTCTTAATTTACATTTAATTTCATCGGCCAAGCTTTCAGTGATAAATGATACTTGGCTCCCCGAGTCAAGTAGAGCCCTAGCAGTGATAAACGTACCATCAGCCCTTGCCAAACGCACCATAGCTGTGGGCAATAAAACATCTGTGTAAGCTGTAGCACTCGATAATGCCACCCTATTGACTTCTGCACTATTTTCTGGTTTATCCAGCACTGCCGTATTACTACATGCATTGTCGTGCAAAAGCGTATTATGACTTTTCCCACAAGTCTGACATTTTATTTTTAGTAAGCACTTTCCCTTATGGCTATTTAGGCATACCTTACAAAGCTTATTGTCATTAACAAAGGATATTCTTTCCTTCTCAGGAGCTAATTTAAATTTTGAACACTCATAAAGCTTGTGTGTCTGCTGACAATACTTACATGATGTATTCTTGGATGTGCTTAGACCGCTCATTACCTTAACCGGCCTTTGGGAATGGGACGACTTATCATCAGTGGTGTTTTCCATTGCAATAGCCCTCCGTTCCAGAAAATCTAGAAATTCAGACAACTTGGGTACCTCCTTGCTGAGCCGTTCTTGATGGAACCCTCTGTTAGTGTAATTATCTACCTTTTTGGACACTATATTAACCAGTAAGGTATCCCAGTGCTCCACCGGCTCCTTCAAATTCTTTAGTGCAGCAATGTTTAAGTTTATCACTGAAACAAGAGACCTCAAACCTTGAGCAGTGCATTTTGTGACTATGGGCAACTCCAGAATGTTGTTAACATGATGATTAACTATGAGTAATTTATTGTTAAATCTATTGTTTAGCAGCTCCAATGCAACATTATAATTGTCATCAGTCAACATTAAATTTTTTATCAGATCTAGAGCCTCCCCAGCCAAGAATGAGCGTAAATAATGTAGTTTTTCACATAAACTCAGCCTACTATCTGCATCAATAACTGATTTAAACATGTTAATGAATGGTGGAAAATCCACTACATTTTTGCCATTAAATGAAGCTATGTTTACTACAGGTAACTTTTTAAATTCACCTTTAGGAGGGTTAACATCTTTGTGAATAGATAATGTATTAATTGTTTTATTTAAAGTGGAAACTGCAGTGTAATATTTATCTTCTACTTCACAATAATCTTCCTTATCGTTAGGACATAAATACAATATTTTTTTATTTAAAGTTTCGTACTCCTTAAATGCTTCTGACAATTTCTTACACTTCTCTTTGAGCAACTCTTCATGTATTTCAGAGAGATTGTTTTGTGAATACTTATATAGTCGAGTAATACTACCTTTAACATAGCCCCTCTGAGCTAAAAGTTCTTGTAAATCGGCCATTGTACCGATCGTTTAAATAACAAATACTCTTCGCCTTTATCGTGTCACTTGTAATTTGTACAATAGTAACTTAATGTCTTTGTTCAACTTCGTTGCGCACAAACACCGGAAATATCATAAAATCAATACAAAATGGCGTAGCTATTGATGAATTGACCAAATCGTCGCGTACGACACGACGCGTTTTTCCACACAGGCAACCTGACGACATGCGATGCTGACTAATCATGATGCTCCGCCACGCTGGTGAGGTTGGTACAACTTGCACGGTCGAATTTTTTCTTCTCCTGATTGGACCTTTTGAATACCGCGCCACCTTTACTATGCCTTCACTTGGTTTGCGTTCCAGCTCCAAACAAAAACGAAACTTTGATCTTATTCTTGCTTTTGCTGCCGTCTCTTTCTCGCACGGTACAATATGAATAAATACCTTATTAACCAATTTTTGGTTGTTATATACGATGATAAATTTTTTGATTCCCCGCTTGACAATTGAAGGCCCCGCAAGCCAGCAGATGAAGCCCTGATGTATAGTGCCGAATAAATTCTTCAACAATCCTCCAGGCCCTCCGCCAAGACCGCAGGAAATTCTCCTCCACGTCCACGCGTTTTATTTTCACTATTAACAGGAACCAAACTTCTTCGGTATCGGAACCAAAATATGTTCGTGGCGAAAACATAAATAAAAATTAGTTCGTGAGATCAAAAAGAACCACTTTATTAGATATGATCTATCTTTTACAAAAGCCACCTTTCACATTCAGCGTTAGTTTTCCATGATGATTTTTTAGCGGAACTTCCTTTTTCATTGTTGCCAGTAACAAAACCAAAAATGGCATGTAGCCAGCATAATAAAAAACAAAACATTTAGAATCCATGTTCGGATACGAACAGCTGCTATTTATGTAATCTTCATTGTGTATTTTTAAGTATTTACAATTTTTATAATTTTGTATTATTAATTCCAGGTTATAGTTGATTGTTTTTTCATTTAAGTAAGGATTATATTGTATGTTAGTAATAAGTACAGTATTGTTTTGTAGTTTATAAAGGACGTTACACAACTCAGTTATCAAAGAGTAAGGGTTTTTGTCGTTAGATCCTATCACTAAAACTATAATATCGTCACTGGTCAATGTTTTTACGAAGTCATCATTGCAGCCTTTCAGAATCTGATCACTTGTTGCATTGGGCTTGATGAAAGACGTAATTTTGTAGTTGTCATTCCACTTATTTACCCTGGTATTTGTCATAGTTTTATTGAGACCTCGGGCCTGCTGGTCTCCGAAAATTATTATTCTATTATGATGGTCTTTTTCTTTGATTGGAGCAGTTTCTTTCTTGCTCTTATGGAGGGATTGTTGATGATCCATGAACTCCGCTGCTGAGTCATTATCGGCGTTCTTCTGGTGGAACTTAGTTAATATCATAATCTTGTTTAAAACTTTTGGTGCCAAGCACGACCTAGCATATGGGTCAAACAATTATTATTTCTACGTGAGCCCACAACCTGCCTCCCGAGTCGTCGTTATACGTAGCTATAGATGATTTGTGATGATACCCAAGGGATAAGATGAGCGCTTTAGCAGAATCAATTGGATACTAATATGAATCACGTTAATAACATTCTTAAAATAGTTACAAACGCAGTTAATATGCCAATAGAAACGTCATTTCTTTCGTTACAAAAAGATCATTTCTATCTATTTTGAATGAGCTTCAGATTAATTTGAATGAAAAATGATATTAATAAAACAGATAAATCCGAACTTCCTATTTTTAACCTCAGTATAACAAAGCAATCTGAAATAGCAGAAGGCATCAAAGAATTTTAATCCTTGCTGACAAAGTTTAAAAAGTGATAAAAAAGCGCATTATCTATTATGTTTGTGGTTTTAATTTTTTTTGCTAAAAAGTATAAACAAAAGGCGCCCGCCCTTTGTTAACGTCACTATTTTCTTTGTGTCAAATTGCATGCCGAAGTAAGAACATGTTTTGTTCTATAATATGACAAAAAAATCAGGCCCAAGCCGCAGTTTTATTATCTACACATAAATAACACCAGATTAGGTGTAAATAAAGGGGAAAATATATGTTTTGTATTGATTAAAAGGTATCCCTTTTTATCTCTTAATATTGTTTGTCCGAAAATCATTATCCAGAACACGTTTACTAAAAAAGTCAATAAATATATTGATCAAAAATTCGAGTCATATGTCCTAAGTTATTAGGACATATTGTATTTAGGAATTTTAATGTTATGTCATGTGATAACATGTGATCTTATGTTGGGGCAAGTTATTATTCGGAGGAATAATGAATTTTAACTGAAATAAATTATGGCATTTCAGATTTATGTTTAGATAGAGAACCGATTAAAAGTTTCAGGTTAACACTTTTAAAAACTTGTATCTGTGACTTATAAGGTTGTTTATTGTTTGTAGAGAAACACTGTGCGGCTGTGGATCAGAAGCCATGAAGAAGAGGGTGTCTTAGAGGAAAGACCGCGGGCATCACGTCCGTTTCTCATTCCTGAGGAAAACGTCCAACGTATGGTGAACACCTACCAACAAGGGGACGCGTTTACCCCGACAAGAGTGTTCGCCGAGGAGTACGAAGTATCACTACGCACAGTTCGTCGTGCATTACATAGAGAGGGGCTCCATCATTGGAAGCCGGCGAAAAAAATCGTGCTCACCGAGCAACAAAAAGTGGCAAGAATAAGGTTCGCAAGAGACATCACAGATGTGGATTTCTCAAGCGCCATCTTTGCAGATGAGAAGTGTTTTAGGTCTAGCCAACAGTCGCCGACACTTATGGCGCGTCACAAATAGGCGTTACGAACCAAGGAACGCGATTCCCAATAATAATTGAGGAAGAGTGTGTATGAGTGAGTGCTGGTGGTCCTAGAAAGCTTGTCCATATCCCAGGGCGAGCAAATGGTGCAGCTTACCGCGAACTGTTAAAAACGGTAATGGTTTTTAAAACTGTGCACCACATGAAAAGTTATTTTACTCTGTTTTGTATTTTTTTTAGAAGTTGGTTTAACTTTTTTTCCCTTTTTTTAGTGAGCATTATTCATAGATATAGATTTGCTATCATTAAAATTTGTTTTTGATATTTTTATTAATTTATTACTGGATGATAGATTCAGACAACAAAATAAAAATAATATGAAGTTCAATAAAAACAAAATAACAGTTTATGCTAGTGATGTCAAACTGTTTTTGATGAGTGTTCATTACACAAGTAGTCTCATCTAACGCTAACTAATGCTATCAACTGGGCATAAATTCAAACTCTGTGTCTGATAACTTCCTGATGGAATAATCTAATACCACTTTACTCAGCCAGCGAACCGAACTCAGGATGTTTGAATCTCAGTTGAATTAATCAGAAGGAATAATAGTAGACATACAAAAATCTCAGATCAATAAAAAAAACTATTTATCAGAAACAAATCTAAGAAAATTAACCATTAACTTGTCACACTGTGTCTAGGAAAATGGGGAGTCTGGTTGTTCAGTATTTGGGCACAAATATACCAGTTTCCGAGCGCCTGCATCATAAAATGATCAAATTAATTTTTATATAATATTATTATTGTATAGTGAGATCTAAACAAAATGCTTGTGCTTACCTATAATTCAGATGCATGCAATGCTATTGAATTTTCAAATGAAGTGTATTAAAAATGTATTAGAGTGTATTCGGTTGGTTTGCCTAATAAATAAATAACATAAAATAATCAATCAGCATGGAAGCCAGGATATTCTTTTACCAATAATTTTTAATGTGTTAATATTTTAATGTTCTAGTTGTCAGTTGGCTACATAAAATTTCAATAAAAATATTGGATACAAGAAACATACCACTTTGAAGTTCCTGCTCTGGTTCAATACTCTCATTCTCTACCTCACAATCATCTTGTAATTCTTCTTTGATATCATGATGTTCCTCCTCTGGTTCAATACTCTCATTCTCTTCCTCACAATCATCTTGTAAGTCTTCTTTGATATCATGATGTTCCTCCTCGGGTTTAGTACTCTCATTGTCTTGTTCACAATCATTTTGTAATTCTTTTTTGATATCATCGCTTTCTGATTGACATTTATTAAGTACACAGTTAACATGCACTGTTGGAGTAATAATAAACCCATTGAAAAACTCCCTCTCATCTTGGTTTATTCTTGATTTTGTCTGTAAACAGTTGTATTCAATGTTCAGTCAAGTCCTGATCGTAGTCACTACAAGCTATCCAAATTTTTAGTTTACTTTCGACAGCTACATGAGAAATCACCACATTTCACACAAGTGGGCTTTGATGAAATGCGAGGTAAAAATATGTACTGTTTAATCATTGTAGTTTGCTTATTTTTAACCCAATAACAATGTTACTCTCGCATGTAATGAAATGTCACTTTGAAATGTAAACAACGAAGATCATGTAAAATATAAATGTGCTTCAGCAGCATTTCCCGGGTGCTGGCTGGCTCAAAAACAATTTGCTGCATCCAACTGCAAAGATTAACTGTGCAAGACTTTGTCCCAATAATAATGTCTCCTAAAACTAGTGACACAAAATCGAGTTTTTGGTAGATAACCACAGCTTCTGTTGCACAAGTAGATAATAAACTCAAATAACTTCATTTAATGAAAAAAACAAGGTTATTTGATGTTTAACCCTTAATTTAAAAATGATGATGCATTTGCTGATGATGAAGAACTTATTGTAACCATAATTATATCATCATAAACTCTTATCAATAATGTTTCCACCTACATTAATATCAATGCTAAGACTCACATGCTACATACAAATAAAAGTTCAGAAACTCTATTACTGAAGAGAGCCACACATAATACTTTAGTAACAAGTGCCACAGAACAAAAGTCAAACCCCACCTCATCATCCTCATTCAACATCTGAGTGAACAGCTTCTCTGCTTCCAGACATTTCCTCTGCAATTGACAGCATTGCTTCAGTCTAGTGTAGCAGAAGACACAAGCGAGCATCGGTCTACTGTCTTCAGTTACAAACTGCAACAAAAGTATTGTTTATTTAATTTATTGTGTACATGAAGTACTTTCCGTTTGATTATAGGTAGAATGGTTTTCAATAAATCTTGCTTAAAAGATGCGTATCTTCAAAAATTTAATTCTTCTCGCTTGCTTGATAATAACACAGTACTCGTGCTTGAATTGTTTACATGTATAATTTACTTACTGGAATGTCAGTCAGCTTCTCAAAAAGTTGTTGCAGTTCCACTTTGCTAACCATAAACATACGAACATCTTCCACTAAACATATTCTACACATTTGCAGCTTTTCTTCTTTCATGTTGTAAACTAATTTATTGAATTTGTTGTTAAAAACACAGGTGTTAACAACAAATTATTAAATTTTTGTCTAAAGAAAGAAACACCAATGCAATGAAGTATCTGAAAACCTGAAGACTGGCAGTGTCAGTTCTATCCTGTCGAGCTGTCATCTATCTTCTTCTTTTTTGATTGTGGCAAGCGGCCTTAGCCATTGTTGCCAGTGTCGAGTGTTGCGGAAATTAAAAGTGGGAGGAGGGAGTTTGGCGTATTGGGACGGGATACTTTTTGAGGATGGGCAACAAATAAATATATGTCATCATCATCTTCCTGCCCTTATCCCATTTTACTTGGGGTCCGAACAAATAAATATATTATCTAATAAAATTATAACAATTAGTACTATAAGGAAATGTTGTGAAAAGAAATAAATTTACTGAGAGATGCAAGACAGATTACAAGTTTGGGTTCTTGTTATTTATTTATTATGTTGTCACACTGAATCGTAACTAACACACAGAAGAACTAACACAACAGTTGTCTATGGTCGCAACATGGCTGCGGATCATAAAATAAAGGCAAAATAACTTTTGTATCATAATTGTGTATTTTGAACTCAGACTACGACTGATTTTGGTGAATCTTGGGTTTAAAGTCTTAACTCGGACTTGGACTCACTTCGTTAAATCGTGGAAGCGCTTGAAAATGCATAATAGTAATGGATAGCAATGAACTCGAATGCGTCCAAACGATTGAGTTAGATAGCGTGCATGGTGATGGCATAGAAGATTTGGGTGAGATGATCAGCACCAGTAATAGCGAGAGTATGGAGTTGACAGAAGATCCCATTAGTCAAAACAATGGGGGAAGAGGCGTATCGAGAGTGAACAAAAGAAATAGACAGGACGATCAAGATGAAATGTGGACAGACGTTACGAGATGGGGAAAACGGTTTGCCCGAGCTAGCCAAGTGCACGATGAGATCAGAGTTCCTGAGGATAAAATAGAAGTCAGTATGACCTCGGTAGGAAAATTACCAAAACAGTTTGGCTTGGCAAAATTATTGAAATCGGAGAATATTAAGGACATTACAAGGGTAAAATATATTAATACATTTAAAGTATTAATTTATTTCAGTAACGAAGAGAGTGCGAATAAATTAGTAGAGTCTAAGTGCTTGAAAGATAAAGGACTTAAATGTCAGAAAACTCTAGAAAGTAAAGAAACTTATGGTGTTATTAAGGACATAGACTTAGAATCATCTGAAGAAGAAATATTGGAAGGTTTAACATGTGAAACAGAGATCATAAGCGTTAAAAGATTGAAGCGTCGCAACAAGAATAGTGGGCAATGGGAACCTGGCGAAACAGTCAGAATAACCTTTAAAGGATCGTCCTTACCAGCCTACATATACATCTTTGACTCCAGGGTGAAAGTGAATCCGTACCAATTCCCTGTCACTCAATGTTCACGCTGCTGGAGATATGGACATACAGTCAGAGTATGTTCATCAATTAAAGAAATATGTCCTAAATGTAGTGAGTTCCACCCTAACTGTAACACTACAATATATAAATGCAATAACTGCTCTGGAAAACATATGGCATTATCTCGCTCATGCCCAATATATGTAAAAGAAAGGAGGTTAAGAGAATTGATGGCAGAATTTAACTGCACATACAAGAAAGCTGTAACACTGTATATTTCACCGGTACCAGATCATGTGCAGAATTCTCAAGAAAGAGTACAGGAAACAGAAAAAGATTACAGCCAAGGGCTAACTCAGTCAACAACAGCAGAAGTGGAAACTATAGCACAAGATCATACATATGCCAACATAGTAAAGAACGGGGTAAACTTAAAAACCATGACAAAGAAGATGACTACAACAATACAAGAAAAGTATAATAAAGAGGATGGCATTAACTTGAAGAGGAAACATAAAGAAAATGCAGAGTTTAATTGGGCTTCATTCTCAGGGAGTGACTCTGCAATACAACATATAGAAACAGAACAAAATGAGACTAATTCAAACAAAAATGATAAAAAGAGCTGGAAACTGCTATGGAAAAAATTACAGGAAAAAATGTGGGATAGTAGAATCAGTCTGGAAAGCAAATTGGAAGAAAGTGCGAAGGTAATTTTTGACTGGTTTACTTGTTTTGTGATGGAGTACATAACTGAGCTGCCTTTCTTATCTAAAATCAAAAAATGGATAGCAACAACCACCAATACCTAAATATCAATATTCTTCAATGGAATGCACAGAGTTTAAGACCAAAGATAACAGAATTTGAAGCCTTACTATATCAGGAAAAAAATCACATAGCTGTGCTTAGTGAAACTTGGTTTGACCCGGAGAGTGCTATTAGACTCAGTGGATACAACCTGTTCAGGACAGATCGTGATGATGGATATGGAGGTACAGCTGTTTTTACCCATAAATCTATTAAAGCCATTCAATGTAATGTAAATATAGCCAACCCACAAATACAAATCTTACACATAAAATTGCTCAACTGCAGCCACCTACAGAATATCATTTCTATATATTGCCCTTCATCAGTACACACATGCAGAAGAGACTGGGATGAAATTTTCTCAATAGCACAACAAAAGGCTATCTTTGCAGGTGATTTAAATGGCCACCATTCAAACTGGTCTTCCAGAACAGATACAAGAGGTAACCAGATTTTTGACTCAGTTATGGACAATAACCTATGCACAATCAACGATAACACACATACACGTTTGAAATTGGTCAATGGAGTTTTACAAAAATCTTCTCCAGATGTAACTATTTCAACAACAGATTTGGCTTTGAAATTAAAATGGTGGGTCATGAATGAGAACCTGGGAAGTGATCATCTGATAATAAAAACTAGCTTAGAAAATAACAAATCTGACACTTTTAGTAAGAAATTGAGAAATTTTAAGAAAGCAGATTGGCAAAAATACACTCAGAAATTAGAATTGGAGCTAAAAAACTTGGAGTTACCTTTAGATCATCAAGCCGCATACAATAGATTCATAGATACCGTAAACTCAGCAGCTGATCAATATATACCTACAACTAGAGTGAGTGAAAATCCTCTAAAATCAGACAAATTCATACCAAAACCATATTGGAGTCAAGAGTTATCACATATTGTAGCACAGAGAAGACTTGCACTAGCCACGTTTAGAAAAAATCCCATTCCACAAAATCTCGAAGCCTTACAGGAAAAAGTAAGAGAAGCACAGAGACTTATACGGCAAGCCAAGAGTAAGTCCTTTAAAGAATTTTGCACTGGTATAGATAATGTTACTTCTTCAAGAGAAATGTGGAAACGGATGAGATGGGTCAAAGGATACAGATCATCTTCATCCTTTGTTGAACCAAGTAAAGCTGAAAAACTACTGCGAAATCTGGCCCCAGATTATGTCTCGCCTCCAACTCCTACATTTTCTTCTTGTAACGTGGAACTGTCCAGGCCGGTTTCGGTACAGGAAGTAATAAATTCAATTAAAAAAACAGATTCAGCTCCAGGTAATGATAATATTTCATACTCTATGATAAGGAATTTACCCCATAATGCTAAAATTATGCTGACTTCCATATATAACAGGATTATGCAATCTGGATTTGTACCAGAGCAGTGGAAAGAAGTTAAAATTATTCCTATACCGAAACCGGGTTGTAGTCCAGGCTCCAATGCAGAAGTAAGACCTATTGCTCTTATATCATGTGTATGTAAGATTCTTCATACCATCATAACACGCAGGCTTGAATGGTTCTTGGAGAAAAATAGTTTATTGTCCCAGGATACAACAGGCTTCCGTAGATCTAAGTCATGTTATGATGGTCTGTCTAGGTTAATTGCACGGGTTGAAACAGGTTTTTCTAAGAATGAACCAGCTGTTGGTTGTTTTATAGACATTGAGAGTGCCTATAACAATATAAACTTGACATCTCTTTTAAATATTTTGGATAAGATAGGAGTGGGCTCTGTTCTTTGCAATTATCTTTGGCAGTATCTACATCAGAGAAATTTAATCATTGAACTAAAGAATAACAGCCTATTAAGTCGGGTTACTAGTATAGGGATAGCTCAAGGAGACCCCCTATCCCCTCTACTATTTAATGCAGCCACAATTAATGTTTGTAGAAGTATAAATAATGTTTACTTTTCGCAGTATGCTGATGATTTCATTTTATATGACATACAAAAGAAAATATCAGATTCTATCTCACATATCCAAAAGGCGTTACATATTTTTCAGGGTCTGATGTCAGATTTAGGTCTTAATATTTCCCACAAAAAAACAAAGGTGTGCCTTTTTAGTAGGGGTAGAAGAAGATATTGCATACATTTAACTGTTAATGACAAACTTATTGAACAAGTTAACTGTGTCAAGTACCTTGGTATGTGGTTGGACAGTTCCTTAAAATGGAGTAAACATATTAATGAAATCCAAGAAAAAGTTTGTCGGTTTTTAAACGTTTTTAAAGTATTAGCTGGTTTCAAATGGGGAATACATCCAACTCATCTTAGAAGGTTATACATAGCTTTAATACGGAGCAGGATGGATTATGGGTGCTTTTTGTATGGAAACTGTGCAAACAGTCACCTTCTTAAACTTGACAGAGTGCAAAATCTAGCAATGAGAATAATAGGAGGATTTGTTAAAAGCACGCCTGTCCATGTGATGGAAAGTGAGCTGTGCCTTCAACCATTGTGCATTCGGAGATTGTTTCTAACGGGTAAATTTTATTTAAAATCAAAGTCAGTTTGTAACAATATTACTATTAGTGCCGTGGGGGAATTGTCTGACCAATGCCAAGGATGGTACTGGAAAAATAAAAAACTGCCTCTATTGGTGGATGTCCATAGAAGATTCTCAGAAGTACCTCTGTATTGTAGCCCAATATTAAATATATATTCTTTGGACATCTGGGTAACCAACATTGATTTGTCTAATGTAATATGTTATTCAATTAAGAGTATTAGTTCGGCAAAAAGACTGATTAATGTAACGGATCTTAATAATAAGTGTTTAGAAATGATAGCTGATAACTTTAGCGGACATTATAAAATATTTACAGATGGGTCCAAAAATGGGTCAGTTCTAGGAGCTGCCTTTTTTGATCCTCAACTTAATACTAAGGCTAAATTTAAAATTAATTCTAATATCTCTATTATGCATTGTGAACTCATAGCTATCTCAGAAGCCTTGTCATATCTAATGAGTATAAATCAAAATAAAAGTGTTATTTTTACGGATTCCAAGAGTAGTCTGCAACATCTGGCTCGGGTTCCCTCGAGTCTTCAAGGGTGCCCAATTGCTATCACTATTTTAGATTCAATATGTAGAATACAGTCTCTAAATAAAACCATTACCATTCAATGGATTCCTTCACATATTGGAATTATGGGTAATGAAGAAGCAGATACAGCAGCCCAACAAGCGTCTTACGAAGGAATTCAATACACATGTACACCGCTATTCTCCGATTGGCTCGGCCATGTCAATGAACTTTGTAGACAGAGATGGCAAGAATACTTTGATGAAAGGTCAAAACTAAAAGGAATTTGGTATAAAACAATTCAGTCTGAACTTCTTCGTTACCCATGGTTTGAAGGCAAAGAATTAGACAGGAAATTCGTAGTAGCTATGATGAGGATGCGATCCGGTCACATCCCATCAAATAAATTTAAATTTTTAATGGGCAAAAGTTCCTCTCCAAACTGTGAAGTCTGTGAGGTTGTGGAAGACGTTTACCATATACTGATGGAATGTGACCGGAACGTACACGAAAGAAACAATGTGATTGGGGAGGGAAGCGAAGTGGGAGCCTGTAACAGCATCCTAGCTACCCCTTTGTCGAAGGAGGCTGAGAGGTTAGTTAGAGTTTTAATGTCAATCGTTAAGTAAGTAGTTGTGATAGTCCAGATCTCATAAAATAATGTAAGTAGTTTGTTTAGATGTTCTGTATTCTGGGTGACATTATCACTGTGTGATAAAACCCATAAATAAAGAGAAAAAAAAAAAAAAAAAAAAAGAACTAACACAAGTATTTGGGTTAGAGGTTCCAAAGATATTTAGATTAAGCCAGAACCGACTCGTTCTGTTTTCTTCGTCCGCCATGAACAGTAGAGAAATTAGAAGATTGAATTGTGTCGATGCAGGAAATGAATGACCGAATGAAAAATGGCGGGGCTGCCAGTTTAGAATATTATTTCGAAGTTGCCACACCACCCCCATACGGAGAAAAATAGAGCAAGGGATTACAAATCGAAGGGCTGAGCGAAGCGAACTCGGCGGCCTGAGCGGGTCGTGTACGGCGCCGTAGATGGAATCTGCGGCGCGGCGGCATGTGGCGTAGAATTAGGCGGCGTCTCTTCAGTTGGTGGTACTGAGGCGGTGACTGGTGTCGCATCAGCGGAAGGAGAGCTGTCGTGTGCGAAGTAAGCAGGTTTTACCCTGTCGATGCTCACTACGACGTCCCTTCCGCTGATGCGCAGAGTCAGTGTTTTGTCCCGACGCTTAATCACTTCGTACGGTCCGGTATATGGGGGCTGTAAAGATCGACGCACCGTGTCGTCACGTAGAAAGACATGCGAGCAGGTGGATAGGTCCGTAAAAACAAATGTTGCAGGCAGAGTGTGGTGCGACGCAGGAGCCGGACGCAGGTTGTTCATACGGCTACGTAGCTGTGCCAGGAAATCAGAGACGTCTTCGTATCGTGTCTGCGTCAGACGGGTGAATAAGTCGCCGGGTAATCGCAATGGTTCGCCATACACGAGCTCCGCGGAAGTGGTTTTCAGGTCTTGTTTGAATGAATTACGCATTCCGAGCAGCACGAGCGGGAGTGCGGTAGCCCATTCTTCCGCGTGGCACATTAAGGCAGCCTTCAGTTGGCGATGCAGCCGTTCCACCATGCCGTTGGCACAGGGGTGATAACTTGTTGTGCGTGTGCGTCTGGAACCGCAGTAGTGTTGGCGTTGGAATAAGTCAGCTTCGAACTGCCTCCCTTGGTCAGTCGTTACGGTTTCGGGCACACCAAAACGAGATATCCACCCGTTAACGAACGTAAACGCAACATCCTCAGCAGTGATGCGAGAGATGGGCCATACCTCGGGCCAACGGGTATATCTGTCTATTGCTGTGAGACAATAATTATATCCGTTGGATGGAGGCAGGGGACCGATGATGTCTAAATGGACATGACGAAACCGTGCCGAAGGTTGCGAAAACTGGCCAAGGGGTGCAGTAACATGCCGGGTGACTTTAGCGCGTTGACAAGCAACACACGCACGTGCCCAAATTCGACAATCCTTCCTCATTGAAGGCCACACATAACGGTCAGCAACCAGTTTCGCTGTTGCGCGTGTACCTGGATGGCTCAGGTTGTGTACCCGTTCAAAGATTTTACGTCTGAAGCAAGGGGTTACGTACGGACGCGGCCTGCCAGTAGAAGTATCACAAAGCAGTGTGATGTCAGTACCGGTTACGTTGACGCGCTCCAGCTTCAGAGACGTTTTATCTCGTAGCACTTGCAGTTCGGCATCGTCGGTCTGTGACTGGGCTAAGGCAGCATAGTCATCCTGTAGAGAGATGCTCTCGACCCGCGACATGGCGTCTGCAACGACGTTGTCGACGCCGCTGACATGTTGGATGTCGGTGGTGAACTGCGAGATAAAAGAAAGCTGGTTTAGCTGTGAAGGTGGAAGTTTTTCACGTCGTTGTGAAAATGCATACAGCAGAGGTTTATGATCCGTGAATATAGTTGCATTTTGAGACTCTAAAATGTGCCGGAAATGCTGTACACTTTCATAAACGGCAAGTAGTTCTCGGTAGTATGCTGGCCAATCTTATTGTTGCTTGGTAAGTTTCTTACTGAAGAAGGCAATAGGCTGCCAACAATCGTTCACTCTCTGCTGTAGACACGCTCCCACATGTGTGCTGGATGCGTCTGTGTACAAGCCAAGATGAGCATCGCCGATAGGGTGTGCGAGTAATGTGGCTTGGGATAAGCTCTTTTTACATGTCTCAAAACAGTCCATAAGCTCAGGAGTCCAGCAGAATGGTTGTGAGCCCTTGCCTTTCGTGTCTGCGACAGCAGTAATTAGTGGGGCTTGCAGTTTAGCCGCGTTTGGCAAGAAACGTCGGTAGTAATTAACCATTCCTAGGAACCTCCGGACACCCTGAATTGTCTTGGGTGGAGGGAATTCTTGGAGAGCAGTGATGCGGTCGGTAGGCGGGCAGGTGCCTGCTGCACTGATTTTGTAACCCAGGAAAGTAACTTCAGACTGACATAAATGACATTTCGATGGATTGACAACTACGCCATAAGCTTGAAGTCGTTTGAACAGAATGCGCAAATGTTCCTCATGTTCTTTGGCCCCTTTAGAAAACACTAAAATGTCATCGATGTAAGCATAAACAAAATGAAGTCCCTGCAAGACTTCATCTATAAATCGCTGGAACGTTTGTCCAGCGTTGCGTAACCCAAACGTCATATAGGGAAACTCGAATAGTCCGAAGGTTGTTATTATGGCTGTTTTGCAAATGTCTCTTGTAGCAACTGGGATTTGTTGGAATGCTTTTACAAGATCAATAGTGCTAAAGATGGTTGACCCTGCAATAAACTGGTTAAAGTCCCCTATATGACGTACGGGGTACCCGTCGGGTACCGTTCGTGCGTTCAATGCGCGATAGTCACCGCAGGGACGCCATGTCAAGTCGCGTTTCTGAGCCATATGCAGAGGCGAGGACCAAGCACTGGTGGATGGCCGTGCTGTGCCACACCTGACCATTTCTGCGAATTCCCTCTTGGCTGCTGACAATTTCGATGGCCCAAGACGGCGTGGGCGACATGTCACAGGAGGTCCTGGTGTTGTTTCGATGTAATGGACTGTCTGGTGTTTGATGTCTCGGTCGATGCCTGGAGGCTGTGTCAGTTCCGGGAATTCTGCAAGGATGTCATTAGTTACTTTAATTAGACGTACACTCAGTTGGTTACTACATGCCACTGAGGCCCGGCATGATAACCCAGTTTTCTTGTCGATGAGGCGTTTATCACCACAATCTGGGAGTAACTGATAATGAGCGAGAAAATCTGATCCAATAATTGCAGTGCTGACATCTGCTATAATGAAGTTCCATTGGAAGTCACGCCTGAGCCCCAGATCCAGAGACAATCGCAATGCGCCATATGTGTTTATAGTGCTGCCATTACCTGCACTGAGAATGTATTTAGTGGCTTGTTTTTTCTGATGAATCCAGTTACTTGGGTAGCAAGAAAGGTCGGATCCAGTGTCAATGAGGAAACGACGCTTGGTTGTTTGTTCAGTTATGAACAACCGGCGACTCGAAGGTGGGCAGTCGAGGGTCGCCATTATCGACCGCCGTCCAAGTTTCCCTCGTCATGGTCAGACCAGGCACAGGGTTTTGTGCATCTAGTTGCTTTTTTTCCAAAACGATTGTGATACCAACATACCCTATCATTAGGTGAGGATGTTCGGCTCCTGGACTGTGAACGCTGCCTAGATCTGCCTCTCTGTTCTTTGCTGGAACGATAAGTGCTCAAAGCTGCAATTTGTTGTTCCAAAGAACGGAATCTGGCATCCATGTCTTGGTTAGGAGTATTAGAATCTACGGAAAAAACATTGCTGTTAGTATTTGGTGTAGTGCCTGGAGCAGTCTCCAGAATGCTGTCCGCTAGCTGTGCTAATTTGTCGAGAGTCAGGTCAGCATGCCCTGTTAAAATAGCCCTAATATGGTTGGGCAACCGCCTCATCCAAAGCTCTTTTAGGATATTTTCTTCCTTGAGTTCACTACTGTTAATATCCTTTGTGGTGGCGCAGGGAAGTATGTGTGGATGATGTAAATAATAGAAGTTTCACTTATGGCATTTTTTAGTATTATAAAGACATAATTCTTACTTAACAAAGTAGGTAGCAAACGTGCTCCCCGAGCGCGGTAAAAAAACATGACAGTTAAACGTCAGACTGACAGTCTACGTTTAGAAATTAACCAAACATAACAGTTTCCTCCCTCACTAGGAACAATTCAACTTATCATACAATCAATTCGAGTATTAAACTAATAGTAAAAAGAACAACAAGTTAACACAGACTGTTGAAGAAATAACTTTTATCGTTGATAGCAAAACTCTGTAAACATAGCACTAACATTATCATCACAATGTCATAAATTGGATACAACAAACAGCAAGTGATAGGTATCAAACTTAAATTACAAGTTTAGTCTACTAACAGGTTTAATTATTCTCTTGCTTCTACGTGGGACAACCGGTGTGGTAGATTCAGGTGTAATTGAAGGTAGAGATACCGATGGTGTTGAAGGTACATTAACATCATCAGGTTGCAAAGTCTCTCCGGTGTCATCGAGAGGCATAACTAAAGAACTCGGAGGTGGTGTGGTAGATCTTATTGGAGCAGAATCCAGATGTGGACTTTGCAATGCATCAGTGTCATAGTCATAACATGACCTATCATTTGTAGCTGGCGTATTATCTCCAACACGACGCAATTGGTCGATGTGACGACGCCACAGCATACCATTGTCCAATCTAATTAAATAGTGTAATTCCCCAAGAACCTTTTCAACATTACCTAACTTCCAATTTCCCTCTCCTAAATAATTACGAGCAACCACTCTTTCACCGGGTAGTAATTTCCGCACACGAACCACCCTTACCTCTTTCTGAGGAAGTACAGTGCTCTCATCCGGACAGTTCATTTCACTACTTTTGTTAGGACACAACAAGGAAAAACGCGAGTTCGGGCGGTAAGTAAAAACCATTTCCGCAGGGGGTTTACCTGTAGCAGGGTGAGGAGTGATCCGGTATTGAAATAATATCTCATTTATTTTCCTCTGTAAGTTATTTTTGTTAGTTTGTAAGCAACGTAGTTTATTTTTGAAAGTTTGAACATATCGCTCTACCTGTCCGTTAGTTGCAGGGTTGTATGGGGCAGATCGCTTGTGTGTGATACCATTTTTTTTTAGATAGTCATCAAATTTAGGATTGACAAACTGAGTTCCATTATCACTTGTGAGAATTTTTGGATATCCGAATGTAGTGAAAACTTTATCTAATACCTCAATAGTAGAGTCAGTATCAATTCTGTTTAAAATGTGAGTTTCTGGCCATTTAGAAAACGCGTCTACTATCAGGAGAAAGTATACATTTTGAAACTTCCCTGCAAAATCAATATGGACCCTCTCGAATGGTTTGGACGGATATTCCCAAGTATGTTTTTGAGCTACTGGTGGGGGCGAGTTAAGGTGTAATGCACACTCTACACAGTTCTTAGCCAAATTTTTTATATCTTTGTCAATCCCTGGCCACCAACAGTAGCTTCGTGCCAGGGCCAGCATTCGGTTCATCCCGAAATGGCAAGAGTGTAAGTCATTCAGAATAGTACCTCTTAAACAAGTAGGTACCACGACGCGTGAACCTCTCATTAAACAATTTTCCAACAATGAAAATTCTGTCTGGTCTATTCCGAATCTGTCGCTGTGAGCAACTTTCTTTCCGTCCAAAACGCCTGTAAACAATGGTCTCAAAGTCTGATCATCTTTTGTTGCAGCCGCAATGTCTTTTACAGTAACTGGTAAAATGCTTATCATTGAAATTAGAAAAACATCAGCCTCTTCTATTGAAGCTGATTCTTCAGCTATGGGTAATCGTGAAAACGCATCTGCATTGGCATTCTCTTTGGAGTTTTTATATTTAATCTCATACTGAAAACCTTGTAAAAAAATTGCATAATGTTGCATGCGTGCAGCAGACAAATGTGGTAATGCCTTAGAAGGCGAGAAAATTTGCACCAATGGTTTATGATCTGTAAAAAGGATGAATTTTCTACCATACAAGTATTGAAAAAAACGTTTAACCCCAAATACAATAGCAAAAGCTTCTTTATCAATCTGTGCCCATTTACGTTGTGAGGCATTCAACGTCTGTGAAGCATAATGAATGGGTCGCTCTGTCCCATCAGGCATGATGTGTGAAAGGACCGCTCCAACCCCAGTAGGAGAAGCATCAGTGGCCAGGAGAAGTGGTAAGTCAGGTGAGTAATGGGCCAACACTGTGTCAGACAGCATTTGTTTTTTAATTGTTAGTAAAGCTTTTTCGCATTCTGTAGACCAATTCCACACAGTTCCTTTTCGCAGCAGCTCATGTAAAGGCTCTAAAGTATTACTTAAGTTCGGTAGAAACCTTCCATAGTAGTTTACCAATCCCAGTAAAGCTTGAAGTTCAGACACATTTGTAGGATTAAGAGCCTCTACAACAGCCTTCACTTTACTATCGACTTTGTGTATGCCTTCTTTGCTTATCTTGTACCCACAGTATTCAATTTGATCTTTCATGAACTCTGACTTTTTTAAATTTACCTTTAGGCCATATTCCACAAGTCTTGCAAATACCTGATTTAGTCTGTTGAGGTGTTCAGTGTCATTTGGAGCTGTCACTCGGATGTCATCGATGAAACAATGCACTCCGGGTATATCCTTTAATATGCTTTCTATATTCCGTTGCCATTTGGCAGGTGCGCAGTTGAGACCAAACATTAACCGCGTACATTTGTAAAGGCCTTTGTGAGTGTTGAGGGTCAACAATTGTTGGTATTCCTCTCTGACTTTCCAATTTAGATAAGCGTTACGCAAGTCAATTTTTGTGTACTTCTCTCCTCCAGCCAAGCCATTAAATAATTCTTCCGAAGTAGGCAGAGGATGTTCATCCACCAATAAGTTTTGATTTACCGATATTTTGTAGTCACCGCAAATCCTTATTTTGCCATCAGGCTTAACCACAGGTACAATTGGTGTTGCCCACTCACTGTAATCAACTTTAACTAAAACCCCCTCATTTACTAAATTATCAATCTCCTGTTCAACCCTTTCTTTAAGTGCAAAAGGTACAGGTCTAGCCCGAAAAAATGATGGTTTGGCATCTGGTTTTACATGTAAAGCGACCGGTTCCCCTTTTATTTCACCCACATTCTTGCCATTGAACAAAGCACTGTACCTCTCAAACAATTTTTGCAAAGGAGCAGCATGCGGAACATTACCTGGAGACACATGGTTTACATGTGTCATACCATCCCTGAAGTCCTTGAAAGTCTCAAATTGGCGTATCCATTCCCTCCCCAAGAGTGGATGCTGGCTCCAATGGCAGCTGTGACGCTGGCAACACCTAAAACATTTAAGAACTGATTAGAATAGGTACACAATCTTACTTTAGTAGGCACTAGTTTCTCTTTACAGATTTTTTTATAGTCATTTTCATTCATAATGGACACTGCAGAACCACTGTCAAATTCCATTAGCACCTCTGAGTTACTGATTTTTGCTTTAATCCAACATTTTTTTGATGAGTCCATTTCACAATTATTCACATGAACAATTTCTTCATTATTTTCTTCTTCAGTTTCCACTGCATTGACTTTTTTCATCTTCATACACATTCTTTTAATATGTCCCACTCAGGGCTGGGCAAAATACATGCTTTGCTTTAATTGAAATACAAATTACAAAATACAGTATCGCAAGTAATTAAAATGCAAAATACAAAATATCTTTAGGTAAGGTATTTGAAATATAAAATACAAAATACAGTATTTTAGCCATTTTTAATTGAAATACAAAATACAAATTACATACTTTTTTTTTTTTATCGTGGTAAAATCATCAAATGAGTCCTCCCACCCAGGGCAGGGCGGGAGGGACTGTCAGACTATTAAAAATCCACGGTGTCCTACACTAGCCCTTTACGTACCGGGGTCACGGTAATGGGAAAGTCCCGCTCGTCTCGCCCCGCAGCCTGGCCTCGACCAATGCCGGACCTGCGTCATGCGGTAGGTAAGGACGCCGTGACGCCTATCCAGCCACTCCTCAAAGAGGGGTCTTACCGCCGCGATTGCGGCGTGCCCGGACCTCGGTTGCGACAGTTGCTCCCTCCATACTGCCCTGAGACGCCGGAGCTCTTCCCTCCGCGCCTCGACTTGTCGAGGCAGCGGGGATTCGCCCCGGCGGCGGCGTTGCGCCTCCACGCGCCATTCATAGACGCGCTGGAGGGCAGTCGCCTCCAGATCCCAAATTACATACTTACTAAAACTATTAAAAAAAAAACCGCCTTCAATAACCATCAGACAATGAATGATAAATGACTTAAAAAAAAATAAACAACATTTTAACCCTTTGTTAGTTCAAAAATTTAACCCAAATTCTTGTCAATACCTAATTTTCTTACATGTGCACTAGAATTAGAATATTAATACAATTCTTTGTCTACTTAGACTATGTTATTATCGGTCGTAGTAACATCGTTCACGTAAACAATAAGCGAAAAATGCTCATTCATAACATAAAAAATACTGAACCAAGTGAATGAAATTTTAATTTTGTTGATTTTTCAAAAACCGCTTTTCCGATTTCGATAAAGTTTTATAAGACACCGTTTGGAAAGTAAACCCTTTTCAACAAAAAAAAAAAAATTCAAATCGGTTTGCAAGCGACGGAGTTACGCGCAAACAAACAAAAAAATACAAACATCCGAATTGAGAACCTCCTCCTTTTATTTCAGTCGGTTAAAAATAAGTAATCTAGACCAGCATGGGCTGAAAAGGTGAGGAAAACAAGAATCTATAATGTACAGAATATAATCAACAGAAATTAATTAATCAATAAAACCAGTTTCCTTTCATGAACACTAGATATTTAAATGTACTGTCAGATAAACAGCCTCTTGTTGGAGAATGAATAAAACCTGCCAAAGAAAACAATCTTTCTACAGGTCCTGATGAGCACAAACTCGTGTTAAATTGTATGAACACATTTTTTATATTCGGATAGCCCTCAAGAAATGAAAGCCCTTTGCTTCTATCATTTAGGAAGCTGACCAATTCTAACTCCATTTTAGATGTCTGTGGTTGATTACTGTCTCTGTTCTCAAAAACAATAAATTCATCATCTTCTTTACTAGTGGTGCTACTACTGCTGCTTCCATCTATTATTTCATGCTTTTTGTTAATTGTCTCTAAGGCATGAATGGCAAGATTTTGAATTATCTGCCTCTCCTCTACTGTGATGCTTTCTGGTAACCAACGCATTTTATAACGAGGGTGGTAGCATGACGCCAATATGGCTCCATTTACTTCAGGGGACAGTTTAAAAAACTTATCAAATCTTTTTTCCGTAAAGTAAAATGCCTCAAATTGCTATCCTGCAGTCGATCTAATCTGGTTCTAAGAGACATTAAAGTAGGCAGAAGTTTGCCATAGTAACAATTGTTGCCCTGAATGTAATCTAGAGCTGTAGCAATTGGTTTCAATACTTCAATGAATTCCTCCAAGTATTCTAGTTCTATGGCAGAGAAAGTGTTATTCTTATCCAACTTATCAAATAAGTCATTTAATTTTGATTTGCATCTCATTAGCTGCGCTAGAGAATCATAGAGTTCCATCTTGTGGGACAGGGATATATTAACTGATGTCCAAGACATTCTTTTATGACTTCAGCCGATTTGGGTTTTCTGGACATATTCCATAACAAAGTACATTTAGCAACCAACTCTAACAGCTGCTTTACCATCATTGCACTCTCGCCTCGCACTCACACTCTGACATTCACGATCGCTAAATGAAGTTTAAATGTATTTTAATGTTAAAATGTATTTTGAAGCCTCAAGTATTTGAAATACTAATTACAAAATACTTCGTCGTCAGGTATTTGAAATACGAATTACAAATTACATTTTAAGGAAGTAATTGAAATACAAATACCAAATACGTATTTGTATTTCAATTACGTATTTTAATTACAAGTAATTCAAATACTGCCCAACCCTGGTCCCACTTTTTGACAGTAATTACATTTTGAATTGATCATAACGCATTTGTTTGCATAATGCTCTCCACCACAGCGATAACACTCAATTTTTTTTGCAGTATCTTGACTTTGTGGTCTCACAAAATTATTCTTCTTTCTAATGGTTGTCTGTACTGCCTGTACTTCTTTGGTATGAGTACCTTCTGCTAGTGCACTCTCCATGCCAGCAGCTATGTCCATTGCTTTCTCTAATGTGAGATCCCGTACTTCCAACAGTCTGTCTTTGATTCTCTGAGATTTAAGTCCGCATACAAACTGATTTCTCAAGGCAGTTGTCAAAAAGCCGCCAAAGTTGCAAGTAGTGGCCATTTTGCGCAACGTTGCAATGTAGTCCTTTACAGACTCTCCCTCCAACTGGTGTCTGTGATGAAATTTGAAATATTCTGCAATTTCGAGAGGTGTCGGGTCGAGGTGTTTCTGCAGCGTGCATACGTTCCTGGTATAATCACGGTCTTCTGGTTTCTCTGGCGAGACTAGGTCACAGAGTGTTTCGTACAAATCCGCCCCAACGTAATGGAGAAAGTATGAATTACATGTCTTGGCACTGGTAACCCCGTAAATAGAGAGAGCACCTTCGAATCTTTGTACCCATCTGGTGAATTTATTCTTCGAATCGTAGAATTCTATGAAATTCGCCGGAATATTGACTGCACTCGCACCGCCGCTGACGCTCGGATCTGTAGGCATTTTGCAGCGTGGTTCGGTCGTCGCCACTGTTAATATCCTTTGTGGTGGCGCAGGGAAGTATGTGTGGATGATGTAAAATAATAGAAGTTTCACTTATGGCATTTTTTAGTATTATAAAGACATAATTCTTACTTAACAAAGTAGGTAGCAAACGTGCTCCCCGAGCGCGGTAAAAAAACATGACAGTTAAACGTCAGACTGACAGTCTACGTTTAGAAATTAACCAAACATAACAACTACCTGCCAGAGATCTAAGGTGACGGAGGAATTGTGATGGCTTTCTACCATTCAACTCCTCATCACTAATTAACTGTCGTACTCTTTGTGACTTAGATAATGATAATCTTTGTATCAGTTCTGCCTTTAATTTTTTGTAGGGTTCTATATCCGGTGGTGATAAAATGATATCTTCCACCTCTCCGATTAGCCTAGCGTCTAACTGTGTGATCACATAATCAAATTTGGTTTTCTCAGATTTAATTCCAGAGATATTGAACTGAGCCTCGACACGTTGGAACCAATACTCTGGGCGTTCCACCCAGAAGGGAGGAAGCTTAGGCGCTACCCCTGCAATATCACCTAAAGACTGGGTGGGCGGTGTGGATACTGTCGATTTTTCAGTAAGGCGCAGGACTTGAGCTTGCAGAGCTTGGTTTTGTTCTACAAGGGCTTTTATTTGAGCCTCTAACCCTTCCATAATGATGAAATGTACTTAAAACAAGTTCACAATAGCTATAACCAGTAAGTAGTAGATATGTACTAAACAATATTATTTTCTTATACTAAAGTTGACAACGACATTTTGTTACCTCGCTTGTCGGTTATATAAACATAATGTTACCTTAATGTCCATGTGTATCACTGTATGGCACTCATATAAGTTTCTTTTTATTTTATAAGCTTTGTTTACAAACTTTCGAAGAAAAATTTTGACACTTGATTACACGTTTTACCATTGACCGAACTTTTGAAGTTACATAATCCGTTCGTTGTTCGTTCCGTACAGTCGTTCCGCTGAGGTCTTGCTTCATGTAATGCACCGGGGAAAAGCGACATCTGTTGCCGAGTAGCTGAATCAAGTCTCTCACTCGGTAGGTCGATAAAACCGGAAACGGATGTATGGAGACTCGTCGAGGTAGATGTTGAAGAGTAGCGTACTTACGCTAGGTATCCCAAATTATAGGCACGCTATTTGTCTTCAGGCAGAGTTATTATGGCACTGAAAAGCTTAGATTTCACGGTAGCACCAAGCACATATTTTCAGCCGTTTTCGCTTGCTAATGTCGTGGTTGAAAGGTTGGTCAAGGCGAATGCTGGCGTTCAGCGTCGTGCAGCCTTCTCTTCTTGCGGGTTAGGCGATTGTGCCTTGGCGGTGTGGTTTAATACGCCTGTCGAGGCAGACTTTTCCAGCTTCAGGCGCGTATTGTAGCACGCGTCGGGGTCACCAGTTTTGGGTTCTTGTTATTTATTTATTATGTTGTCACACTGAATCGTAACTAACACACAGAAGAACTAACACAAGTATTTGGGTTAGAGGTTCCAAAGATATTTAGATTAAGCCAGAACCGACTCGTTCTGTTTTCTTCGTCCGCCATGAACAGTAGAGAAATTAGAAGATTGAATTGTGTCGATGCAGGAAATGAATGACCGAATGAAAAATGGCGGGGCTGCCAGTTTAGAATATTATTTCGAAGTTGCCACACAAGGAAGGGGAGCTTTATACATAATTTTTTTTTTTATCGTCTTAAAATCGTCAAATGAGTCCTCCCACCCAGGGCAGGGCGGCTGGGACTGTCAGACTTGTACTGACTAAAATCCACGGTGTCCTTCACTAGCCCTTTACGTACTAGGGTCACGGTAATCCCTTGGTCCCGCGACCAGCTTTATACATAATAAGGATGTCATATAATGGAAAGGAATTGTATTTCGAGCAATTGAAAAGAATATGGACTAAATCACCATTTTCTCCAACACCACAGTCACAGAGGGGGGAATCAAAAATCCCTATTCTGTTAAGATGCACAGCTGAAAAACAATGGCCAAATCTTAATCGAGCAAGAATGGAAGTTATTTTTTTACTAAGTTTCTACTTGCTCGGTGGAGCATACGGTGCAGGACTGCCCCGCTTGGGCAGAGCACCGCCGTGTCCTCACGACGGCGATAGGCGGAGACCTCTCGCGCCCGGCATTGGTCGAGGCCATGCTGCGGGGCGAGACGGAGTGGGAAGCGGTCGCCTCCTTCTGCGAAGCAGTAATGCTCGTGAAGGAGGAGGCGGGCCGCCTGAGGGAGAGGACAGCGTCCTCCCTCCACCCCAGCCGCAGTGGTAGACGCCCACGGCGTCGGACGTCGCAGGACGATCTCCGGCCACCGTAGGCGCGGGCATGCGGGCAGCGAGTAATGGGCGACTTGCTGTCCGACCATGGACCATGCCCGGGTCGACGGCGCGTTGTGTTCCACGCGCGCCTCAAAGAGTGTCAGCATATTGACGGGGCCTGTAGAGGGCCAAAGCCTGCCGGGGTCGCGGGACCAAGGGATTACCGTGACCCCGGTACGTAAAGGGCTAGTGAAGGACACCGTGGATTTTAGTCAGTACAAGTCTGACAGTCCCTCCCGCCCTGCCCTGGGTGGGAGGACTCATTTGATGATTTTACCACGCAAAAAAAAAAAAAAAAAGTTTCTACTTGCTGAACCACGGTTTTAAATTGATGATGGGTTGAAGGAATTTATAGAATTGACTATTTGTTTTCTCACAATTCCAAACCTGAGACCAACGTATATTTATATAATCTAAAATGTCCTGTATGATGTCGAATAAATGCAGCACCTACAGCGCCTTGTGCATTCTTTAAAAGAAACGAGGCAAGTTTACCTTTTGGATCAGAACAGTTTTTCCCTATACCGGTGGTCAGAAATATTTTATGTTTAAATATTAGGTCATCAAATTGAACCGAATAAATCGGATGTACAGGATATGTTTTAATATTGTGCTCTACATGTTTAATCTTTTTATAGCCTTCTATGATGTTCGGTATGGGCCGCGAAACCCAAAAATGATTCTTATCTGTTATTAGTTTATAAAGATCTTTTAGGTATTTTAGAAATGAGAGGATGAGTACTAGATTGGAACACCTTCATTAAGTAACGGTCACACAGATGTTGACGTCTAAGATGTAGGGGGCGTCAGCACATTCAACCTGTAACGCTATAACTGGTGTGCTTTTCATAGCGCTTATATTAAAGCGGAGACACTTTGACTGTAATCGGTCTAATTTAAGCAACGCCGTTTTTCTGACTAACGGTAGTGAACACGTTCCAAAATCTAAAGTATTTTTAACCAAAGCATTATATACTAATCGTAACGTACGAGGATGAGCCCCCCACCAACCTGCAAGAGCCCTGATCAAGTTTATCCTTTTTTCACTTTTACTAAAAAATATGCTTTATGTGCGAGGTACCATTGAACTTAGAATTTAGTTTACAGCCGAGAAATGTTACTTCATTAGAATTTGAAAGAGTGAAACCACTGACATTTATAAAAAGTAAAGTAAAGGGGACAATGACACTTTTTTTCAACGACAAATGTAGGCGATGATCATCGAGCCATTCTACCAGATTAGTCAAAGATTTTTCGACATTATTACCCGCTGTTTCAATTGATGAATGAGAGGAGTAGACTACAATATCATCAGCGTATTGTAGGATTAAGCATGGGTATATAACTGCTTCTAAATCTTTTGTATAAATATCACATAATAATGGGCTTAAAACTGAGCCCTGGGGAACACCGTTCCACAAAACTCTCGAAGGACACGGACAACCTGCGACTCGAACTGTTACAGTCCGATCCGAATAAAGATTAAAAATAAAATTGGAGAAATTGAAGGAACTTGTAATTCTTCCAGTTTTAACTTTAAAATTACCAAATCGACGTTATCATAAGCCGCCGCTATATCCAAAAAAGCCGCTACCATCGATTTATTCTGACTAAAAGATAACAAAACATTTGTGAAAATATTTAAACTGTCTGCTACTCCCTTTCCTCTTCTAAAACCAAATAGTGACTGGGATAAAATATTAGTGTGTTCAAAGTACCATTCAAGCCTCATTTTAACTAGGTGTTCCGCAAGTTTTGCAAACACGCTAGATAAAGATACCGGTCTGTATGATGAAGGATCTGAAGGATCTTTATTAGGCTTTAAAATTGGGATAAGAATATGCTTTTTCCACGAACTGGGAATAATCCCAGAGTCTATAATGGTGTTAATAATATCTAAAATAAATACTTGGAAGTAAATTGCTAGTCTATTACGACCAACCCGCTTAATACCGTCTTTCAAAATATTTCTTAAATTATTCTTAAACAAGAAATGGCCGAACTTAATAGGGCGTAGATTAGTACCACTGCGGGTATCTGCCGCAACAGACTCCACATGGACTATATAAGGATCAGTGTCCTTTTCAGTGTAAAAATTACGGCTATGGTTAGGGTCCGTCATGTGCTGCTCTGAATCTAAATTGGTATTTGTATTGGAAACAATGGGTTGATCTGAATGAACAGTATTCTACACGAGGATCGAATTTTGTTTTGAAATATAAGGTAGATGTTTGGAACTGTGCTTGAAAATTGGTGTACCTATATATATGATGGTGAATTGATTTTCTTCAAAAACTCGTGAGAAACCGAAGCATTTATAAACTTATCCGCTTCTATCAAAGTTATTAAAGGATTTTTGTCGGGAGATTACGGCTCGACATCCATATTTACAGTAAACTTAAAGAGAAAAACTTACCGCTTTATGCACCTACTACACAGTTAAACACTAATCTAAATTATAACAACTTACTACACTAAATAACTAAAACAAATTAAAATTTTCTACACAAATTATTTTAAACCGCCCTATTCAAAAGCCCGCCAAAAAGTTCGAAATGTCACTTACAAAAATCATAGATATATAATTGAGTATCTAGTACATTGCCTTTTGGCCCAAAACAATAATACTAACAGTAAACGCACCCAGCGTTTAGTTTGACTGTTGCGACTCTTTCTAAGAAAAATAGAGACGGTTCTAATGTTACAAGCCTTCGCTCCCTATATTTTAAGCTCCTCCTAACTAATCAAAATTGCCTCACTCAGCTAGAAAGAGAGGAATCGAAGAGCGAGTCCTTCTGTTACAGGAAAGAGATTAACTCCTTCTGATCTAAGAATCAGGTCAATTTTTTATGTCAGTTGGCTTAAAAGCCGCAGTCCATTCTTTAAGTCTATGGTTTTTGGTTGCCCCATAGACATAAGGTTACCCACATGATTTACAAAGAGAAGTAATTACATGGGTCAGCAATTATAAAATTTGGCAAGCCACCCAAAAGCAGCATTTAAATAATTTGGTCAGCATACAAAGATTTTGTTTGCAATAAAAAAAATCAGGCAGCAATTCTTGTTCCGCAACTAATTTTGATAATGGTCAAAAATTAAATCATACATAGGCAGCCAACAATAACATGAGTCTGCATAATAAACATTCAGTCTGCAAAATAACTACTTGAGCGGCAAGATTTCATGATTGAGCGGCAGAAAAACATGTCTATAAGCAGTATATTTGATTGGTATGCATATTTAAAACATGGTGAGCAAAATAACTACTTGGATTGCGTTTTTGTTGAAAAAGCGGCAATGTACGTTAAAAGTGGGCGGAGCAAGAGCAGGCGCGTGACACGACTTGCTGGCACCCCGACTCGGACAATTTAGGTTAGAAGCGCGAAGCGGGGCTCCGTCGACATGCTGGGTGTCAATTAAATGGTTAGCATAGTATTGATATTTCTGTGAGCAGAAAAATATAATCGGTGAACAAGTGAAGTATTTTTGCTACTTTTATATGCAGCACAAAATGCATTTTTTTGCTTACACTCTGAGTGTATAAAAAACGCCTTCTCATAAAGGAGCGAAACGTGTGTAAGGCCCACCATAAATATTAGTTCCCTTTTTCCCCGTAACCTCTGTATGTCGCTTCAGTATTTAGATTCAAACGACAACACGAAACATTATCAGAAAAAAACGCTAATGAACTTTTAATTTTTTTGATAGATTTTGCATCCCTGGTTTGATTTCTATAAATAGAGTTACTTTTAATAATAAAATCATGACAAATAATAAAATCAAAACGGACGATATGTGATGAGAATTTTAGTCTGTGGAACTCTATGTCAAGATGAATGTCTGTGATGTAAATCTATGGTTTGTTGAACTGTCAATATAATAAAATTATCCAACGTGTGTACGGAAAGTCTTTTACTAAACAATAAATCCACACGATATTTCAAAAGAGTGCTTACCAAAATTTTATTAAACATGAGCAGCTGATTGCAGCTTATATAATTAATATGCTGTACAAAAATAATTACAGCCATCCAGAATGACATAAATTGCTGATTGATTTTGAAATGTTTGCTGACCATGAGTTGCTGACCAATTAGCTATTTCTGCTCACCGATTATATTTTTCTGCTCACAGAAATAACAATACTATGCTAACCATTTAATTGACACCCATTTACAAAAAACTTGACAATAATTAAAATGAGATAATTAAATAATTACTCTGGGGCCATGGGTTCCGAGTGCTCACAACGTTTTTAAGGACATCGCCAGGCGATTAGTCGACTCTTCAGGTGACCAGAGGGCTGGCCTATTCCTAGGTCAACGAGTCAGCATTGCCATACAACGTGGCAATGCTGCCAGCGTTCTGGTTCTGGTCACTGTTCCCGTTGACAGCGATGTGGACGTATTCTTTGACGCCCTTTGAATGTTTTTTTTTTTGTACATATTACTAGTAACTTTTTATTTATAGTCTGTATAATTATAAACATGAAGCTAAAATAAATTATAAAACTTTTGATTGAAAAAAAAAATTAAAATGTCATTGATAATATGACATTAGTGACACCACAGAGTACATTTTAAGTGACACTATTATTTATATATTTTGTTTGTTTACAATGGTTTAAAATCAGTGGCAGCCTCAGATTAGGTATCTAAGATACCAGCAGCGTTTTCAATGACGATTGTAAAATTTTAGTCGTCAATATGAAAGTAGAAAAGCTGCAAATGTGTAGAATATGTTTAGTGGAAGATGTTCGTATGTGTATGATGACAAATGTGGAACTGCAACAACTTTATGAGAAGCTGACGGATATTCCAGTAAGCAAATGACCTGTTAGCGAGATTTATCGAAAACAATTCATTAATTATTGTACAAAAAACACTTTAATGATAAAACAATAAGTTTAACAATACTTTTGTTGCAGTTTGTAACTGAAGACAGTAGACCGATGCTCGCTTGTGTCTTCTGCTACACTAGACTAAAGCAATGCTGTCAGTTGCAGAAGAAATGTCTGGAAGCAGAGACGCTGTTCACTCAGAGGTTAAATGAGGATGATGAGGTGGGGTTTGACTTTCTGAACTTTTATTTGAATGACAGACTTATGAGACTTATAGTTTGATATTTCTGTGTCTGGAAACATAATTGATAAAACACACTCGGCTCATGAAATGGTAATTTGCTATTACAATGGTTTTATGTTTATTGATTTCAATAACTAGAGGTCTGATTACACTAGGTCAACTTTTTTTTAAACATTTCTTACGGTTATTGTAGAAAATACGAGATTTTTCAGTAGTATTGGAATTGGTATGTAACTAGACTTTTTGCAACACATAAAATTGTTGCTGTTAGAGACTGTTACAATTATTTTGATATGTTATATTTACAGTGACATGCTCTTACCATTACATTTGCTGGAAAAATAGGAGACTTCATTTGCGTTAAGCTTAATACAATTTTATTGCCGTAATAGAAATTTTTAGTAATCAAATTATTCCATCAATTGATTTTTGCATAACTTAAACCATTTATGCAGCGCACGCATCTAAAGTTCTCAGTATAGAATATTTTTTCCTGCTATTGCAACATTCTTCATTTCTTCTCCGCTCCGCACTCAACCAAACAAGCAAACTCTCCAGCATTATAATATTAGTATAAATGGTGATTTCTCAAGGAGTTGTCAAAAATAAAGTAAACGTTTGGACAGCTTGTGACTGCGATCAGCACTTGACTGAAAATTTTAAACAACTGTTTACAGACAAAATCAAGAATAAACCAAGATGAAAGAGATTTTTTCAATGGGTTCATTATTACTCCAACAGTGCATGTTAACTATGTACTTGACAGATATCAATCGGAAAGCAATGATATCAAAAAAGAATTACAAGATGATCGTAAGGAAGAACATGATAGTATTGAACCCGAGGAAGTACATCTTGATATCAAAGAAGAGTTACAGGATGATTATGAGGAAGAGAATGAGAGTATTGAACTGAAAAAGGAACATCATGATATCAAGGAAGAATTAAAAGATGATTGTGAGGAAGAAAATGAGAGTTTTGAACCAGAGCAGGAACTTCAAAGTGGTATGTTTTTATGTTCAATGTTATTTATTTGATTTTTTAGCGGACAGCACCAATAGACTGGCTCTCTCAAAATTTAACACAATATCTCCTGCAGAGCATTAAAATTACGTCAGTGGAGTCAGGAAAGTAATTTTGGAAGATTGGATAAGATTTAGTTAGATTTCACGGACTAGCAAGCGCAGCGTAGGACGTCCACCAACAAGGTGGAAAGACGACCTTATAAAGGTCGCCGGTAGACGCTGGATGTAGGTCGCTTCCAACCGGTACATGTGGAGATCTAAAGGGGAGGCCTATGTTCAGCAGTGGACGTCCTATGGCTGAGATGATGATGATGATGATGGGTTCCCAAATTTAAATCCATTAGCTCTCAATCAAAATTAGTTTTTCTAAATTGCAACTTTCGTTTATGGAAGAAAGTGCGTTTTTATTACTTATTACAAATTAATTTTCATTATTATAACAGAACAGGCAAAAATGTATGGACCCCGTCCCTTTGCTTGTAACACTCCCATTTAGTATCAAATAAAAGTAGGTGAAAAGTGAATCATTTCATTATATGGCAGCAAGCACTGTTAGTTATTGTTATTGAGACTTTTATGTCGAAAGTTTTCTGTTTTCAGAACAAATAAATAAATATTCGACAACTATCACACAACGCCATCTAGTCCCAAGCTAAGCAGAGCTTGTGTTATGGGTACTAGACAACTGATAAACATACTTATATATTTCTAAATACATACATATTATAGATAAATTACACCCAGACACAGAACAAATGATCGTGCTCATCACACAAACATTTGTCCTACGTGGGAATCGAACCCACGACCTCCGGCATAGCAGTCAGGGTCACTAACCACTAAACCAACAGGCCTGTCAAACATAGCTCTTATCTCTTTCTCATGATAATATGTACAGATGGGTACATTGTTGACAGAGCCGGACCTCAGGCGGCATCCGCTTCTGATACTAATGAACGACAATCATACACACTTTAGTGTCGAATGATTTTTTAAAAAAAACATTGTCCCCACACTAAGAATTTCTTCCTGTATTGTGAGTGCGTCTACAAACATATAAACTCACATACACAAACACCCAGACCCGGAACAACTACTTGCAGATCATACAAATATTTGTTCCGTGCGATCGAATCCGCGAGACGCTCACTCAGAGCGCAAACTGTGTCGTCAAAATTGTATAATATTAATGAATTTAAACTAGATCGCGGCTTCAGAGGCTCATTTATTTGCTGAGAATAACATGGCTATGACCGTCGCATGCCGCCACAACCAAAGAACTACTCAACTGATTAACGAGCAGTCGAGAAAACCACAGGAGTCAGAAAAATTACCATTGTGCCGTGGATCGTCGTTGGAGTCATTACTTGTTTTCGTTCATTAGCGTTAGAAATGGTTGCCGCTTGAGGTCCGGTTATGTCCACAATGTTTTTTACAAACATAGAAACACGGATACACAAACACCCAGACCCGACACAACTACTTGAAGCTCATACAAATATTTGTTCAGTGCATCCGTGACACGCTGCGCGACCACCCTTATCTCAAGAAACAATGAACTTCAAAAAAAAGTATCACCATCTGATGAGAAACTCTACCATCGCGCTCATTGATCAAAAAAGTAACGCCCTCCAGTATTTAAAAAAAATAGGAACGTCACGATGCATTAGCACAAGGACTGCATTAAGCGTATAAATTCAAAATGGACTTCCAAAGGATTTTCGGGAATAAAACTTTCTCAGCAGACTTTGGCCTGTAGAGGGCCAAAGCCTGCCGGGGTCGCGGTAGTAACGAATTACCGTGACACCGGTACGTAAAGGGCTATTGAAGGGCACCGTGGATTTTAGTCAGTACAAGTCTGACAGTCCCTCCCGCCCTGCCCTGGTTGGGAGGACTCATTTGATGATTATACCACGCAAAAAAAAAAAGTGCGTAGTGAACAAGTATAGTTTAGTAAGTGAAGATGACATTCAAAAATTGAAGAATCGTTATAAAACGCCTAATAAAACTCTTATAGCTATTACTTATAACTAATTAAGATTGCGCATAAATATCTTATAATATACAAGTGTGGTTAATATACTTTTAGAAATACATGAGTTCTGCCTAACATGATGTATTGTTTTTATGTTGACTTTCAAGTCTCAATAACTTTTTTCTTCCATGGTTTACAGGTGTGCTCCCATACAAAGTAATGATACACTTTTCAAGTACTTTAATTTGATATATAGATAAATAAATATTCCACAACGCCATCTAGTCCCAAGCTAAGCAGAGCTTGTGTTATGGGTACTAGACAACTGATAAACATACTTATATATTTCTAAATACACACATATTATAAATTAATTACACCCAGACACAGAACAAATGATCGTGCTCATCACACAAACATTTGTCCTGGGTGGGAATCGAACCCACGACCTCCGGCATAGCAGTCAGGGTCACTAACCACTAGACCAACAGGCCTGTCAATGAGATGGAAGTGTTACAAGGAAAGGGATGTTTTGCTCATTTTTCATTAACGTCGCCGTCGCACAGTGGATCGACTTCACGTAAGGGAGCCGACTTAGGATTATAAAAATATGATTTCAGTTCTCTTCGATAATCTTTTAAAGTACTCTTAGGGAGCTTACCCCCCCCCTCCCCTGTCGCGGGACTGTACGAATTACTGTGACCCCGGAACGTAAAGGGCTATTGAAGGACACCGTGGATTTAATCAGTACGAGAGAAGTAGGCTTTTAATAACTGACAACCACAAGGTTTGTTATAATGGTGTCTGTATCCCGTACAAGGATAAGGCAAAAAATTTGGGAGTGATATTCGACTGTCACTTATCCTGGTCAGCGCAGGTTAGCGAGGTGAGCAGGCGCATGCATTATTCTTACCATTCTCTCAAACGACTCCAGACCTTCCTGCCGTTGCAAACTAAAATCATGCTTTCTCAAGCACTTCTCCTTCCTATTCTTGAGTATGCTGATGTGTGTTACTTGGATGTGACAGAGGAGCTACTAAATAAACTTGAGCGTCTACAAAATCTTGCTATTCGGTTTATTTTTGGACTTCGCAAATATGACCACATCTCAGAATTTCGTGCTCAGTTAAAATGGCTCCCTGTCCGGCTTCGTCGTGATGTGCACATCCTTTCTGTTCTCTACAAAATCCTCAAAGACCCGTCCACTCCTGACTATCTCCGCTCCCGCTTCCGCTTACTACCTCCTAATCCCCGACCTAGGCGCGCATGTCACACCAACGTGCTTGAGTGTCCTAGAGCAAATACCAAATTCTTCTTTGACTCCTTTACTTTTCGAGCTACACAACTTTGGAACAGGTTGCCAAAGGAAATCCAAGACTCTCCCTCGATAACTTCATTTAAAAATAACTTAAAAGAGCACCTCCTATCGCAAATAATTTGATATTTATGTATGTATGTATATTTGATATTATAATATATCTATAATATAAAAATAAATCGCAAAATGTGTTGGTAAGCGCATAACTCAACAACGCCTGGACCAATTTGGCCAATTCTTTTTTTGTTGTCTTCGTCATCATGAGGAGAAGGTTCTTATTAATAATTATTAACTTATTAAAATTAAAAATATTAAAATTAGGGTAGTGTAGGGTAGAGTAGCTTTATTTTAGAAACAAGCGACAAAGGAACTTCACGCGGGCGAAGCCGCGGGGGTACAGCTAGTGTATGTATATATTTTATGATATATATAATAATAGGTATGAATATGTATAGTAATTATTAATAATTCTGTGTACAGTCTTGTCCCCGTGTATCAAATCACCAAATCAGCTTTACAGGTTGGCTGGAAGAGATCTCTTTAAAGAGATAAGCTCACCTTTGTGAATGTAATTTTAAGTTTGGTTTTCGTTTTAAATTTTGTGCACAATAAAGAATATAAGTCTGACAGTCCCTCCCGCTCTGCCCTGGTTACGAGGACTCATTTGATGATTTTACCACGTAAAAGAAAAAAAAAAGGAGCTTACCCAATTCCAAATACAATTGAAAATCAACCTTACCACTACAACATATGACATAAAATGCGCGGTTGTATACGGGTATATGGAAAACAAAACACGGTCGCCACGTAGACGTCAAGTCAATCGAATTGCGTCATTATATCGTAGTAGAAAGAACGATTTTAATTTTTAGTTGGAATCGGTCGAATTGCAATCACGTCGCGCCATTGGTAAAGTCACTTGTAGTTTTTTCTATACAACCACTATTTTAAGTGTAATTTGAATAAATTTAGAACACAATTTTAAATAAATAATAGATAAATATTCCACAACTATCACACAACGCCATCTAGTCCCAAGCTAAGCAGAGCTTGTGTTATGGGTACTAGACGACTGATAAACATACTTATATATTAATTTGGTCATCGTATCATCGTCATATCAGCCGAGGTTCATCCACTGCTGAACATTTTTTTTTTATCGTGGTAAAATCATCAAATGAGTCCTCCCACCCAGGGCAGGGCGGGAGGGACTGTCAGACTTGTACTGACTAAAATCCACGGTGTCCTTCAATAGCCCTTTACGTACCGGGGTCACGGTAATCCCTTGGTCCCGCGATCCCGGCAGGCTTTGGCCCTCTACAGGCCCCGTCACTATGCTGACACTCTTTGAAACTGCTGAACATAGGCCTCCCTCATAGATTTCCAATAGGACCGGTTAGAAGTGTCTTGCATTCAGCACGATCCTGTGATTTTCATCAGATCGTCTGTCCACCTTGCAGGTGGACGTCTCACGCTGCGCTTGACGGTGCGTGGTCTCCATTTGAGAACCTTACGGCCCCATCGGCCGTCAGTTTAGCGTGCTATGTAGCCTGGCCATTGCCACTTTCACTTGCTATGGCTGTGTTGGCAACTTAGGTTCGTCTGACTCGATCACGCAGAGAGACTCCGAGCATAGCCCTCTCCATAGCTCGTTGGGCTATCTTAACCTCTCGGGCGCGTTACGTACACCCGGGTGTACATAAGCGAAAACGCCCCAGCGCCTTACGTACACACGTCTGTACATAACAGACAGTCGCTCATTGGACGTTGATTTTTATCATTTTCAATTATAAATCAACCGAGAGGTTAAGAGGCCTTACTTACTAATGAGGCACATAATAAGGCACCACGTTTCAGTGCCATAAGTCACCACTGGTAACACACATTGGTAGAAAATATTCGACTTGAGGCACTTTGGTATTCTAGATGAGAAAAAGTTTAGCAGTTTCCCGAACGCTGCCCAGCCGAGTTGGATTCGGCGGTTGACCGCTTTCTTGAAGTTGGACCTACCGCGTGAGGTCATAAAAATATACAATTCTTATCTATACCTACCAGTTTGTTATTCACAGGTGCGTCTGACGTGAAGAAACCACAGCTATGCGTACGACTAACAAGACAAGAAGATACAATGATATCCCAGCAAAAGAAAACTGAACAGCCAGACTTACTAATTATCCGGAACACCGAGAAACACAAGTCTGCAGCTCCTTCTAAATTTACAAAGCTTGTCACAAATTCTCAATCTATCAGTAATATTGTGAATAATACTGATACAGCTGCGAATGAACTAAAAGAAGCGTACAATTGCAATGTGTGTCACCGCAATTTTGCTACAAAACGTCGTTTGAAAATACATACTCGTATACACACTGGTGAAAAACCTTACGAATGTGAAATATGTCAACGGAGTTTTATTGAACTAACCGGTTTGAAAAGACATGTTCGTATACACACTGGTGAAAAACCTCACAAATGTAAAATATGTCAGAAGAGATTTACGGAAGGGTCCAAATTAAAATCACATATTCGTATACACACTGGTGAGAAACCTTACAAATGTGACATATGTCAGAAAGGTTTTAGGGAAGGGTCCAAATTAAATTCACATGTTCGTATACACACAGGTGAAAAGCCCTATAAATGTAAAATATGTCAAAAAAGTTTTAATCGAAGTGCTGATTTAAAATCACATGTACGTAGACATACTGGTGAAAAACCTTACAAATGTGATATATGTCACAAGAGCTACTATCAAAGATCTAAGTTCATAAAACATGTTCATGCGCACACTGGTGAACACCCTTACAAATGTGCAATATGTAAGCATAGTTTTATTAGTCAAAGTGAGTTAAAACAACATGTTCGTATACATTCTAGTGAAAAACCTTACAAATGTGATATATGTCAGAAGAGTTTTAATCAGGGTTCTAATTTGAATCGACATGTTCGTACAACACACACTGGTGTAAAACCTCACGAATGTAAAATATGTCAGAAAAGTTTTAGTCTAAGCAGTAATTTAAAAGTTCATATGCTTATACACACTGGTGAAAAACCTTACAAATGTGATATATGTCAGAAGAGTTTTAATCAGCATGCTACTTTAAAGTCACATGTTCTTATACACACTGGTAAAAAACCTTATAAATGTGAAATATGTCAAAAGAGTTTTTATCAAAATTCTAATTTAAAATCACATGTTCTTAAACACACTGATAATAAACCATTCAAATGTGAAACATGCCAGAAAAGTTATAAACAAAGTTCTAATTTTAAAAAACATGTTTGTAAGCACACTGATTAATAAAAAAACACCGTTTTTGTTAAACCGTTCGCTATCTCAATAGTCTTTAATAGATTTTCAACCTTATCAGGTTGGGTTTTATGTTTTATTATTATTTATAGACTCCTGAGCGTGTACGTTTAACGCTTGACGTTTAGCTTTAGGGCCAGGGCCTATAGCCAAACGGCATTTTCAGCTATATATCCCCGGATATAAAGTTGAAAATATATTAAAGATGACAGTCGTTTTCGTTAGTTTCGTTCGCTACCGCTCAGCAGTTTAAAATAGGTTTTCATATTTATGCGCTGGGCTGTAAAGTTGAAAATGTACTAGCGACTGCTAAGCGTTAACGACTATCGATTGCCGTTTGGCTGTAGTCCCTGTACTGCTAACTAAATGCACTCAACCAACCGAAGTAGTGGTTCAGGGGGTCTTCTCTCCAGCCCCCACTCTCGAATTTTGATGCGTTATATTACTTAGCGTGTTGATGAAAAATTATTTTATATATTTTGTTAGGTCCAAAATTCAGCTACGCGAACCCCGCTCACTGATGCAGTCATAAGGTCGTCAAGTGTACAGGTGACAGAACTTGCGGTGCAGGAGAGAAGGTGAGCCGTTGTCTGTGGGGACACGTCGCAAATACATTTGAGGTCTAAGCCGTCATTGAATCCCCATCTGTGGAGGTTATCTTTGCTGCGGCCGACCTGCGTTTGCAGTCTATTAAACGATTTCCAAGTCGACCATGGCAACGCGTAACCAGGTGGAAAGCTCTCAGAAGGCTCGATAAAGCCGTCAGGTGGTCTGAGCTGTTCCCGCCAAACTTCACACCTTGTTGTAGACATGTTTCTACCAGCTGGACTAGTTGGACTGACGCACCTAAAGAAGCTGTTACGGCATTTTAGCCTTGGAGTCACGCAAATGTACCCTTACATCGGGTGACGTGAGTCAGCTTGCAGCTTCGTCCTCTCAATGCGACTGGCTATAAGCCTTCTTACTTTGGGAGGCGCAAACCCAGTTGGGGGATACAACATTCGTACCGGGGTCGGTTTAAGGCAACCACTAACAATTCGGTTCGTCTCTTTAAGAGCCGAACGGTGCCATACTGGACAGGCATATCGCCAGCCGAAAGACAGAGCGCCATTGCAGTTGTTCGCAGGACTTGGGGAGACGCTCCCCATCTTGTGGATGTTAGGCGGCGCATTATAAGTAAGGGATTGGTCTAAAGTTATACCGAGGTATGGTATAGGTACCCGCTGCCAAGAGATGATCATTTTACGACCCGATTGTCTATTTCGAAGGTGGAAAAAGCCGATGAGTTTTTGAGGGATTTGGTTTTAATCCATTTTCAGCATAACTTACTTTACTTTTTTTTTTACATTTACTTTTTGACTTAGGTCACTTAGTGTACAAGCGGTTTTTTGAAAAATCATTCATTCACTTTTGTTCAGTACTTTTAATGTTATAAATGAGCATTTTTCACTTATTGTGTACGTGAACGATCTTACTATAACTGGAAATAACATAGTCCAAGTAGACAAATATTACAAAATTCTAAATTCTAGTGCAGGGAAGTAAAGTGGGTATTCGACACGAATTTGACTTAAATATATGAACACAACTTAATTATATGAAAATAAAAAAAAACACCAACCGCCTTCAAAACCACCAGAAAAAGTGTAAACCAGCTTTCTGAAGTCGGTGGCAAAAATGAATTAAAATCCAAAAACACCGACTTCTAAAAGAAAGTTATTTTACACTTTTTTCTGGTAGTTTTTGGAGGCGGTTAGTGTTTTTTATTGAAAAAGTTTTTTGTTAACAACCTCTAATGGCCTTATTACAAAAACTAAATAAACCTTGGCTTTAACCTGTACTATCAAGTCCAAGCTTATCTGCAGACGGGGTCGCGGGACTTATGATTTACCGTGACCCCGGTACGTAAAGGGCCTTGGCTCTACTCCATGTAAAAGTGTTTTTTTCTTTAAACCTTTTTGTATATAAATATCAGTTCATTTTAATTTTATTTCAATACTAGCTTCCGCCCGCGACTCCGTCCGCGCGGATGTCGGTCTTCGCGTGGATGGTTTATTTCCCCATTTTGAGTAACTCTGACAATGACATCTTATAAATATTACGGCGCTGAATCCACTGCGGGTAATGCAACGTGTGTTCGCGGTTCTACAGAACAACGTCTATGAATAAAACTGAAAAATAAGTTTTTTTTTCTACGTATCTTTCCAGGATAAAAAGTATCCTATGTTATGCCCAGGATAATAAGGAATAATTATACCAAGTTTCATCGAAATCGAACCGTTAGTTTTCACGTGATGCCTGCACAAACAGACTGACAGACAGACAAAAATTTTTTTAATCATATTGGGTTTGGTATCGATCCAGCAACACCCCCCGCTATTTATTTTTTCAATATTTTCAATGTACAGAATTGACCCTTCTACAGATTTATTATATGTATAGATTATTTTGAATGCAAAAGTAGAGTAATTTAATTAATTTTGTTAATAATATTTTAAATCGATATATAGGTATGTAATATTGTAATGAAGGAACCTACAAATAAAAAAATATTGCAACATTTCCACACTGACTTCACAATTTATTATCACTTTTTTGTTTCGTAAGACTATAATAAAAACATATGGACCACAGAAATCTTAATAATAAGGTAATAGAAATGCTATAGTACTACATTTTACAGCGGGACGAGTGTCGCCGGGTCACAGCTACCACCACATAAACAAACAATAGATACACAATAACGCCTACATATGCACTTTGCATTGCTGCAACAAAACCAAACCTTTTTGCGATGACATTACGCAACATTTTCTAAAAACGTATAATCTCAGGTCACGTGACTCCTGCAGCCAATAAAAAACGTGTGCGAAAAGCAGAAAATGATATCGCGCGCTCACTCTCACGTAGGAATAGTGCAGTGCAAGTGCAAACTACTACGAGCTCATGTCGATAAATTATAATTTTCCGTTGAGTGTTAATCGCCAAGGAATCTAGCAACAATAGATAACTAATTTTATTGAAAGGGATTCAATAAAACAATAAGTGTAAGTAGATACATTTAGTTTATAATATAGTTAAATCTAAAAGGCTCTCCAATACTTCACCTTATGGAAAAAAAAGCAATGACCAAATAGGACGGACTATGTACGAACTTAGATAAAAGTGGGGAGGTAGCTGGTGTAGTGGTGGACTACAAATACTTAATAAACTAAACTAATTTAACATAATTGATTTTAAAATATAAACTAAAATAACATAATTGAAATTGTTTAAGTTTTATATAAATAACAATACATAAATATGTAAGAATATTAATTATATACTATAAATAAATATAAATACATACCTAATATGGGTCACATTGAACAATGATTAAGCAAATAATTTGTAAAAATGAAAAAGTATGGGACTTCTACATTATTTTGATTTTGAAAACTAAAATACATCTCATATTTAAACATTTAACATAAAACCATAATGTTTTCCAATTTGGTAAAACTAAGAATCAAACTGAACGTAATTAATTTATCGATACAGAATAGTAGTGGCACGTCACTAAATTGCGGCCAACTCATGCGGCTTGTACCAAGAATTGTTTATTGCGCCGCGAGAATGCGAGTTCGCATGACTATAATTCCATTGCTGCTTTTAGCAGTTGTAATAGTAGACATGGACAAGCTTAAGCATTGATGGTTATTGAATTGACAAAAAAAACGTTTTTCGTGATAAATCGTTGTAGCGGTGGTAAAAATATTTGATTTGTTTATATTTACTAAAAACGACAATATTTCAAAAATTAAGTACTTACATATGAAATGTTATTCCTTTATATGTTAAGTTACAAGTTTTGGACGAGTTTCCGCAGTTGGATACGCTGCAAAACACCATGTTTACCTCTCCGCGTCTCAAATAACACAAGTAACCGCAACAAACGCTCCTCGTGCACTTGTGACCTACGATACTCATGCGCGGCGACAAGGTCACGCGTCTATGCGACTTCTATTGCCTTATTATTAAGATTTCTGTGATATGGACATTCAAGTGAACCACGGGCAAATGTATGAGTGAGCGCCACGCACACATTTAAATGTTTTCATTGGAGATGTTCACTTGTTTTACTTTTTTTTTATCGTGGTAAAGTCATCAAATGAGTCCTCCCACCTAGGGCAGGGTGGGAGGGACTGTCAGACTTGACTGACTAAAATCCACGGTGTCCTACAATAGCCCTTTACGTACCGGGGTCCGGTAATTTGTGAGTCCCGGCGCTGCGCCTCCACGCGCCCCTCAGACGCGCTGGAGGGCAATCGCCTCCAGATCCCAGGGCAGCAATCCGGCAAGGAGGTTAGCCGATTCGCCGGCGATCGTGCGGTATCCTCGGACCATTCGGATAGCCATGACCCTCTGGCATGCGACCAGCTTTAGTGGTCGTGTCCGAATGCTTAGGGCCCACACAGGGGCCCCTTGCAGGGCCATGGACCGCACGCCACCGGCGTACAGCCTCCGGCAGGCGGCGTTTGGCCCGCTGAGATTGGGCAGGAGTCGCATTAGCTGAGCCCGGCTGCTGCCCGGTTGAGCTTTGGGGCCAAACGTAGGAAGTGCTCCCTAATGTTCCACCGGCTGTCGAGGACGAGTCCCAGGTACTTCGTCGTCCTCCCGACGCCGATGCGAACCCCCTCCACCGTTATGTGGGACTCTGACCGTAGCGCGTTCGGACGGCCATGAAAGCACATGGCCTCGGTTTTGTGCAGCGCCACGTCGAGTCCCAACTGCCGGATCCTACAAGCGACTGTCGCTACCGCCTGCATCGCCAGAACGGCCGCCGCCTGGCGCGACTCTCCCTCCGCCAGGACGAGCGTGTCGTCGGCGTAACATATTACGCCGACGCCGTCTGGAAGGTCACCGCGCAGCACCTAGTCGTAACCGATATTCCACAGGAGCCACCCCAAGACCGATCCCTGTGGAACACTGCACGACATCTCTCGCCGGTTCCATTCTCCCCGGTGACCGGTTCCATTCTCCCCGGTGTCCGTCAGGTAGTCCTCGATTATACGACGGAGGTAGGTCGGCACCCGGTGAGCCTCCCTGATGCAACTCCAGGGCAGGGTGTTGAAGGCATTAGTGATGTCCAAGGACACCGCCAAGACGACCCTGAATCGGGATACCGCATCCCCCGTCTTGAGTGCTCTCACGCGCATGCTGGCGTCCACCATCGAGCGCTCTCTGCGGAAGCCAAACTGGCTCTACGTCCGGGCCCTCCTGATTCAGGTGCCCGACGAGGCGGTTTGCAATTACTCTTTCAAAGAGCTTGCCCATCTCGTCGAGCAGCACGATGGGCTGGAATGTGGATGAAGAGTCCGCAGGGCGCCCGGGCTTCTGGATCAGGACCAGTTCCAGAATCTCATTCTTATATTTTTGATAATACTTGTAATTATCGCGAATCATATTTTGATCGAGTTACAAATTGTCACTGATATGCGAATTGCAAATAACACAAGGAAAATTTGGATGTCGCGGGCTACCACTACGGGTTACCAATGTGGAACTGAAACAAATAATTGAGAAGCTGCCTCGAGTTCCAGTAGGTAGGTAAGTAAATGATATACGCTTGGATTAAAAACGTCCAGATTCCGTGTTCGAAACAAAACGAAACGTTTTAAGTGAAGCCTCTACTTCATAATGTGTAAATGCGCGCCACGCAGACATTTAAATGGTTTCATTGGAGATGTTCTTCGATCAGTAATAACACTATTCAATAATAGAGCTATTATTGATCGAAGGAGATGTTCACTTGTTTTACTTAGGAATAAAACGACGCGGGAAATATTTACCTCGTGTTTTTGGCTTCAATTTTTAGTGGCCTACTATAAACTGGACATTTTTGATCTAAGGATATACGTAAATAATTCAAGAACGAGTACTTTGTCATTGTGAAGCAAACTTAAAGAATGAATTTTATCCATTTTGATTTTTTATCCAGATCCATTCAATAATCTAATCACATCCGATTAGATTATTGAATGGATAACTAGATAACAATTGGAGAACTAGATAACAATTACATTAACCGTTTTTACGGTAAATGAAACATATATTTGATTAATCGATTTCAGATAGCGTCCCTATTATTATGACAGTGACAGATGACAGCTCGACAGGATAGAACTAGGGATGACGATTCTTTCCGAAAAAGATCGATTTTTAAATCGATTCGAATCGTAACTTGATGAATCGATTCAATAAAAAATCGAGGTCTATTAGATCGTTTTCTAAAAAATCTATTTTTTTTTCAAGTTGCAATGGAAATATATATGTATCGATTTTATGAAAAATAAGATACCATAATAAACGATCACTTAGTAGTAAAATCAGGGATTTTTTTAGTTAAGGGAATTTGATAATCACAATTATTTTTATAACCATATCAAAGTACCAGGTAAAAAATAAGACATAATTTTACTTTCTCAATGTATTTGTTACTTAAGGTAATAATTTTAACAAAAAAAAAACTGACTTTAAATTGTAACTCTAAAACTACTAAACAGATTTTGATGGGATGGAGATTTTAAATGATGGATCACATGGAAAGCACCAGCTTTCAAACAAATAATTGATTTTCAAAATCGGTCCAGGCGTCTTCGAGTAATAACATGAATACAAATGAAAATCACAGAAAATAGATAGAATAACTTACAGATCCCAATGCATAATATCTAAGCTTTTTAAAAACAATGTGTAGCAATTATTGACGCAATATCAATAAACACATACCACAGATACAAAAAATAAAACGTATTTTCTTTCTAATTATTAAAAAGAGGCGAAGTCAGGAAATTAAGCACACAGCCATCTCGTGAATAGAAAAAAATCGAATTTCGATTCTCTAGGGTGAAATATCGATTCACTGAATTAATTCAGTGTTGCATATCGATTTAAAAAATCGATTTATTTGGCCCTAAAAATCGATTCTTCGATCTCGAATCGCCATCCCTAGATAGAATTGTCATTGTCAGTTTTCAGGTTTTCAGATACTTCATTGGTGTTTCTTTCTTTAAACAAAAATTGAATAATTTGTTATTAACACCTGTGTTTTTAACAACAAATTCAATAAATTAGTTTACAACATGAAAGTAGAAAAGCTGCAAATGTGTAGAATATGTTTAGTGAAAGATGTTCGTATGTTTATGGTTAGCAATGTGGAACTGCAACAACTGTTTGAGAAGCTGACTGACATTCCAGTAAGTGAATGATTTATGTAAACAATTCAAGCACGAGTACTGTGTTATTGCCAAGCAAGCGAGAAGAATGAAACTTTTGAAGATACGCATCTTTTTAGCAAGATTTATTGAAAACCATTCTATAATCAAATGGAAAGTAAATACACAATAAATTAAATAAACAATACTTTTGTTGCAGTTTGTAACTGAAGACAGTAGACCGATGCTCGCTTGTGTGTTCTGCTACACTAGACTGAAGCACTGCTGTCAATTGCAGAGGAAATGTCTGGAAGCAGAGAAGCTGTTCACTCAGATGTTGAATGAGGATGATGAGGTGGGGTTTGACTTTTGTTCTGTGTCACTTGTTACTAAAGTATTATGTGTGGCTCTCTTCAGTAATAGGGTTTCTGAACTTTTATTTGTATGTAGCATGTGAGTCTTAGCATTGATATTAATGTAGGTGGAAACATTATTGATAAGAGTTTATGATGAGATAATTATGGTTACAATAACTTCTTCATCATCAACAAATGCATCATCATTTTTAAATAAAGGGTTAATTCAAATTAAAACTGAAACAAGTTTATTATCTACTTGTCTAACAGAAGCTGAGTTTATCTAAATAATGATACCAAAAACTCGATTCTATGTCACTTGTGTTAGGAAATATTATTGATGGGACATAGTTTTGGATGCAATGATATGTTTATTTTGAGCCAGCCTGTACCCAGGAAATACTGCTGAAGCGCATTTATATTTTATATGATCTTTGTTATTAAGATCTCAAAGTTGCAGTACTTTTAGTTTGCATGGTTCATACAAAACGATTTAAAAACGAAAATGGCTACCATTTAAAAGGGGTTGGTTTCCGACTACACAAGTACAATACTTTTATTGACAGAATTGAACTAGTTATCTCCCCTATATTGTACAGACATTGTATAAGAGCCCTAAAACTCAATTTTTGGTGAGTTGATCATTGAAAGATTTTCCATTGCTACAAAAACTTTGAAACTCAAGACACATGCATTAATGCTTAAAATATCTTTTAAAAATATTTTGTTGATCGTTGTTGAACATTGAACATAACTTTATTAAAAAAATAACAATAACAACATTACACATGAGAGTAACATTGTTATTGGGTTATGAATAAGGAAAATACAAGTGATTAAGGAGTATGTTTCTTTTACCTTTCATTTCATCAAAGTTGTGTGAAATATGGTGATTCCTCATGTAGCTGTCAAAAGTAAAGTCAACATTTGGATAGCTTGTAGTGACTACGATCAGGATTTGACTAAATATCTCATAAAACTGTTTACAGACAAAATCAAGAATAAACCAAGATGAGAGGGAGTTTTTCAATGGGTTTATTATTACTCCAACAGTGCATGTTAACTGTGTACTTGATGAATGTCAATCTGAAAGCGATGATATTATAGAAGAATTACAAGATGATTGTGAACAAGACAGTGAGAGTACTGAACCCGAGGTGGAACATCATGAAATCAAAGAAGAATTACAAGATGATTGTGTGGAAGAGAATGAGAGTATTGAACCAGGGCAGGAACTTCAAAGTGGTATGTTTCTTGTATTTCTTTATTTTTATTGAAACTTTATTTAGCGAACAGACAACTTGCACTTTCAATCATAAAATTCTTTCCTGACTTTATCGAGAAAAAATTTCAGTTTCTATGATATTTCGGTAAGATTGTTACAAATTAATATACATTCAGCCTTTAGCTAGTGTCCCGGATTTGGGCAGAAATAAATCAAGAATATCCTGGCTTCCATGCTGATTGATTATTTTCCATTTTTTTTGTTCGCTGGCTGAGTAAAGTGGTATTGGATTCCATCAGGAAGTTATTAGACACAGAGTCTGAATTTATGCCCTGAAGTTGATAGCAATAAGTTAGCATTAGATGAGACTAATTCTGTAAAGAATACTCATCAAAAACAGTTTGACATCTCTAGCATAAACTGTTATTTTTTTATATTTTGTTTGATATTATTTTTATTTTGTTGTCTGAATCTATCACCCAGTAATAAATTAATAAATGAAATATCAAAGAATATGTAATCCCGTCCATCCCAGGCGCTGTGTCTTTACGTTTAAAGCAATTAATAATTTCTTGTAAGGTGAACTTGAACATTACTATGCCGATTTAATTTTGTTGTGAAATTGTAAATAGTTCTGTGTCAAAAAATTATAACTAAAACGGGTAAATAAGTTTATGGTTTTGAGGTTAGAATAATACACTCGGCGTCACAAAAATCGCACTCTTTAAAAATTCCCTTCCAAGTCATTTTAACCCTATTAATCAATGGTAGATTATAAGGTATCATAGGAAAGGCAATTTATTTAAATTTCAGAATAAATCAATGGATTTGGTTTTTTGTTTTCCAGGGAATAAAACAAGCAAACTAATGCAAATGATTTAAAAGTTAAATTTTATTGTATCAGCAAATTACAACAAAGTCCTTAAAAACAATTTAAAACCTAGTGTTACCCCCCTCGCCCTGATGACTGCTTCCATGCGTTCTCTCATGGACCTAATTAATGTGACAACAGTCTCTTGCGGAATGTTGTCCCATTCTGCAACGACGGCATCTTGGAGGTCTGGGAGAGTGGTAGGGGCAGGATCACGTGCCCGTACTCGCCGTTTCAGTTCATCCCAAAGGTGCTCAATGGGTAGTCTCATACAATTAAAGCGGTGTGACAGCGAGCGTTATCGTGCATTAACGTGAACCCACTGCCAACAAAACCCGCATAAGGGACAACCTGCTCCTCTAAGATCTCTGTTACGTACCGATCAGCAGTCAGCGAATCTTGCCCGCGAGCACTTCCAGTCCGAGAAACACACACAAGGTTCGTTTTGCCGTCGATTGACATGAACGTGCACGAGCCATCCCCGTAATCCAGTCTTTTGAATACAGGTTTGTGCGAATCGTTTATTTATGTAATTATTTATTGCACAATGGACACATCGTTACAAGCATAGCTTTACAAAAACTTACTTAAAACTAATGGACACATTACCCTGTTAGGGCGCAGCAAATTACTTAAAACTATAATATACATCTATAGAACATTATACTTACCTATTATTATAACTAGCATCGTAACAAAGAAATAATGAATAGTCAAAATCAATATACATAGAATCACAATGCAAGTAATAAAATCAAAATATAATAAAATCGTGAATAATAACTAAAATAAAAGTAATTAAAAGTAAAGTTATTTAAAAACAAAATAAGCAAAATTGTATAAATAGTCAAAATTTATCTGTCATAAACTCTGGGATGCTATAGTAACATTTTTCTAATAGTAAAGATTTTAGCTTACATTTAAATAAACATAATGACTTGTTGGACCTTATGCTTTCGGGCAATTTATTATATATTTGAATGCTTCGGTACTCTGGGCTATTTTTATACATTTGTATTCTAGGTGCTGGTAGGAGTAATTTAGTTTTGCGGCCCTCGTTCTTATCAAAATTAAATAGATTTATGTTTTTTTTTTACGGAAGTGGCTATTTCTAATATATAAATGGAGGGTAAGGTTAAAATATTTTCGCCAATAAAGTAGGGTTTGCAACTATCTCGAGGTTTAATTTTAAAAATTATTCGCAGACATTTCTTTTGGGCAACAAATAAATCATTGGCATCTACACTGTTCCCTCCTATACGCTCTTCGACGCATGTCGTTGCAGAAAAGACACACCCTCGTCTCATCGGAGAAGAGCACAGCCCTCCATTGGTCTCTTGTCCAATCCACATGGTCACGGGCACATTGCAACCGGTCTCTCCTATGCTGTGCAGTTAATTTTGGCCCTGCAGCAGCCCTATGAGCTGCAATTTTCCTCTCCTGCACTCTTCTTCTAATCGTGGAGACGCTTACAGAAGTTCTGCGAGCTGATCGCAGTTGTTGCAGCTCAACAACATTGGAGAACCGATTACGTAAAGACGTCGAAACAATGAAGCTATCGTCTCTTTCGGATGTGCACCGTTGTCTTCCAGTTCCACGTCTTCCGATATAGCTACCAGTCTCTTGGAAGCGTTGGAACACTCGTCGAACGGCAAAACGACTCAAGTTCAGTTGCCGAGCAACATCACATTGACGCATCCCTGATTGCACTAGTGCAATGACTTGAGCGGCTTCATCTGCAGTGGTATCCATCTTCTGGGGTATTTTTCTTGCTGTAGCTGTTCACGTGTGTTCACTTCAAAGGTTGAATAGCGAATGACCCACATTTTTTTGTGTATGGCATCTCGCCGGTCAACCTAGAAGAGGTTGTGGGCTGCTTAACCGGATGACCCACGTTAAACCCGGGTTGCCCGTTTATACTTATTCATAGGGAGGTGCAATTAGTGGCCGTTGTAATGCGTATTTTGACAACTTTTTTTTTAACTTGACATGGTAATGAGATCTGTTGTTTAGGAATTGTAAGTGTTGGTTATTTAAAGGTCGTTAAACATACTTTTAATTGATACCAATATTAATTGGGTTTAATGTATTCGTTGCTGGCGGGATATGCTTTAAACTCATTTTCGTATATAATCGGCGATTTTTGAATCGGCGAATATTAAACAGCCTAAAGTATATCTGGAGGGTATTATAGATCTTGTAGCATTAGTACGCAGTTTTTGGATTCCATTGTACAGCTATTGGCTTTAAATAGGCATTATATTAGAATGTTTTTAAACATAAATTGTACAGCTCATTGGGGATACGTATTCAAAATGAAAATCCATGTATATATCGCTAGCAACTGTTAGATTTCGCCGTTTACATCGCTCGCGCTTTACACAACGTTTTTTTCAAGTGTGTTAAATGTCGAAGGCAAATTGAAGCAGTTTGATTGAATCAACAGACGACGCACCTATTGATAGACACATTAACGAAAGAAAATAAGTTTATTTGGCAAGCCTTAGGCACACAATTTTATCACGAAAATACAATAGAAAAGGAAGTACACAATAGTAGGTGCCGTGTGCCTCATAGCTGTGCCAAATGGGTAACATCGTCCATAGCACAGACTAAAGCTGTACTATAGAATTAATTTATTATTATAGTGTTACATCATAGTATTTGGCAGAAGTTATAAAACTCTAACACTTACAAGGGTGTACAATTACGCAATAATAATAAGTTTTAGAAAGTAGTTTGCATATACCATTATACAGAATCTAGCATAGAGTGATACCATACTAACACATAAAGCTGTAGTAAGTAAGTGATTACACCGGGCACGCCGCGATCGCGGCGGTAAGACCCCTCTTTGACGCAGGTCCTCACCGGACACGGAAGTTTCGGGAGGTTCCTGTGTCTGATAGGGAGGGAAGAAACGCCTGGGTGTCATCACTGCGAGGATCGTCCGGAGGACACGGTGGAGCATACGGTGCAGGACTGCCCCGCTTGGGCAGAGCACCACCGTGTCCTCATGACGGCGATAGGCGGAGACCTCTCGCGCCCGGCATTGGTCGAAGCCATGCTGCGGGGCGAGACGGAGTGGGAAGCGGTCGCCTCCTTCTGCGAAGCAGTCATGCTCGTGAAGGAGGAGGCGGGCCGCGTGAGGCAGAGGACAGCGTCCTCCCTCCACCCCAGCCACAGTGGTAGACGCCCACGGCGTCGGACGTCGCCAGACGATCTCCGGCCACCGTAGGCGCGGGCATGCGGGCAGCGAGTAATGGGCAACTTGCTGTCCGATCATGAACCATGCCCGGGTCGACGGCGCGTCGTGTTCCACGCGCGCCTCAAAGAGTGTCAGCAAAAATGACGGGGCCCCCCTCTAGAGGGTCTACGAGACAGCCCCTCGCGCTCTGCCCTGGTTGGGAGGACTCATTTGATGACTTTAACACGCTTAAAAAAAGTACTCTGCCAAAGCGGGGCAGTCTTGCACGGTATGCTCCACCGTGTCCTCCGGGCAGTCCTCGCAGTGGTGACACCCAGACGTTTCTTCCTTCCTCATCCGACACAGGTACCTCCCGAAACATCCGTGTCCAGTGAGGATCTGTGTCAGGCGAAAGGTCAGGTCGCTGTGACGCCTATCCAGCCACTCCTCAAAGAGGGGTCTTACCGCCGCGAATGCGGTGGGTCCGAAACATTCCTTACTTACCAGCTTTATTTTCACAGGTGCGTCCGACGCGAAGAAACCACAGCTATATGTACGACTAACAAGACTAGAAGATACAATGACATTCCAGCAAAAGAAAACTGAACAGCCAGACTTACTAATTATCCGGAACACCGAGAAACACAAGTCTGCAGCTCCTTCTAAATTTACAAAGCTTGTCACAAATTCTCAATCTCTCAATAATATTGTGAATAATACTGATACAGCTGCGAATGACCGAATAAAAAGATATGATTGCGATATATGTCACCGTAGTTGTACTGGAAAAAGTTTTTTGATAAAACATATTCGTATACACACTGGTGAAAAACCTTACAAATGTGAAATATGTCAGAAGAGTTTTAGTCAAAGTAGTAACTTAAAAAGTCATGTTCGTATACACACTGGTGAAAAACCTTACAAATGTGACATATGTCAGAAGAGTTTTAGTCGAAGTGGTCATTTGAAAAGGCATGTTGTTATACACACTGGTGAAAAACCTTACAAATGTGAAATATGTCGGAAGAGTTTTAGTCAAAGTGGTAATTTAAAAAAACATGTTCTTATACACACTGATGAAAAGCCTTATAAATGTGAAATATGTCAGAAGAGTTTTAGTCACAGTAGTAATTTAAAAAGTCATTTTCTTATACACACTGGTGAAAAACGTTACAAATGTGACATATGTCAGAAGAGTTTTAGTCAAAGTGGTCAGTTAAAAAGTCATTTTCTTATACACACTGGTGAAAAACCTTACAAATGTGACATATGTCAGAAGAGTTTTAGTCAAAGTGGTAATTTAAAAAGTCATGTTCTTATACACACTGATGAAAAGCCTTATAAATGTGAAATATGTCAGATGAGTTTTAGTCAAAGTTGTCGTTTAAACCGTCATGTTCATCCACACACTGGTGAAAAACGTTACAAATGTGACATATGTCAGAAGAGTTTTAGTCAAAGTGGTCAGTTAAAAAGTCATTTTCTTATACACACTGGTGAAAAACCTTACAAATGTAAAATATGTCGGAAGAGTTTTAGGCGAAGTGGTCATTTAAAAAGTCATGTTCTTATACACACTGGTGAAAAACCTTACAAATGTAAAATATGTCGGAAGAGTTTTAGGCGAAGTGGTCATTTAAAAAGTCATGTTCTTATACACACTGGTGAAAAACCTTACAAATGTAAAATATGTCGGAAGAGTTTTAGTCAAATTAGTCATTTATCAAGTCATGTTGTTAGACACGCTGAAGAAAAACCTTAAAAAGATGTGAATTATGTCAGAAAAGTTGTAATGAAAGAGCTAGTATGAGAAGTATTGTGTATTCAATACCGGTATTACGTGGGTACATTATACCATGATCATCGATAGAATGTAATTTAAACGAATTTTTTTCAAGTATTTTTAATTTGTATTCATTGAAGTAATCACCTAGCAATCAATAACGCAGTGGCAGTTTAATGATGCCCTTCTTAAAGAAATCAGCTGGACGGGAGGCAACAAATTCTTCAAAGGCATTTTGTACTGCCTGCCTATGGCATCGCTTTGCAAAAAGTTGAGTCCACACGAGACCTTGGTATATTACTAGATTCGAAATTACACATTGATATTCATATTGATAATGTTATTAGCAAGGCTTTTCGGATGTATGGCTTCGTCATGAGATCTTCCAAGGACTTTAATAAAAAATCAACTTTCTTATTTTTATACAAGACTGATTCGCTCCCAGTTGGAATATGCTGTTCCTATTTGGAGTCCTTTCTACCGCAAATACTCAAATAGACTAGAAATGGTTAAAAAAAAATTCCTACGTAATGTACAGTATAAATTTTACCACTCGAGAATTCCTTATTTAGAACTACTCAAACAGTACAATCTCTTAAGTTTGGAGTCCAGACGTACGCTCCTCATAGTCATGATGCTGCATGGTATTTGTAATAATAAGTTTGATTGTAATGAACTTACCAATAAGTTATGTTACGTGGTACCTTTTTTTTTTTATCGTGGTAAAATCATCAAATGAGTCCTCCCACCCAGGGCAGAGCGGGAGGGACTGTCAGACTTGTACTGACTAAAATCCACGGTGTCCTTCAATAGCCCTTTACGTACCGGGGTCACGGTAATCCCTAGGTCCCGCGATCCCGGCAGGCTTTGGCCCTCTACAGGCCCCGTCACTATGCTGACACTCTTTGAGGCGCGCGTGGAACACAACGCGCCGTCGACCCGGGCATGGTCCATGGTCGGACAGCGAGTCGCCCATTACTCGCTGCCCGCATGCCCGCGCCTACGGTGGCCGGAGATCGTCTTGCGACGTCCGACGCCGTGGGCGTCTACCACTGCGGCTGGGGTGGAGGGAGGACGCTGTCCTCTCCCTCAGGCGGCCCGCCTCCTCCTTCACGAGCATGACTGCTTCGCAGAAGGAGGCGACCGCTTCCCACTCCGTCTCGCCCCGCAGCATGGCCTCGACCAATGCCGGTTACGTGGTACCTAGAAGTATTTTACGGCGGGAGGTGCGCGTTTCTCGTCTGTTTCACACTGCGAAGTGCAAAACAAACGCCGGTGAGCAGGCACCTCTCCGCCGCCTTGTTGTAACCTATAACACACACTTTACTGATACCGATATTTTTGCGTTTTCTCAGACAAGTTTTAAAAAAATAGCCATAGCTTTACTTACCGACAACCTCTCATAACTTACTTTTTTTTTTTAATGAAATACGACCGTCCGTCCTTTCGTCCTTTATATATATTTTTTTTAAATCCGTGGACAATAGTGTGGGTTATACGTTTGTTAAACGTACTTAATTAGCTCCGATATATAATTTGTAACGTGTAACTGTTTTTGTCCCTAAATAAATAAAATAAAAAGTACTGCCGCTCGAGTATTGATTTTTTTTCCCGCCAAGAAGTTATCCAAATTCTGGAATAAGTAGTAGTCTGTAGGCGCAAGGTCTGGTGAGTAGGGCGGATGACGGAGAGCTTCCAACCCCAGTTCTTGCAACTTGGAGACCGTCTGCTGTGCAGTGTGAGGTCGCGCGTTGTCGTGATGGAGCAGCGGAGACGAGCGATTGACTAATGCTGGTTGTAGATGCTCCAGTTTCTCCATCATTGTGTTCAGTTTTTCAAAGTACACATCTGCAGTAATGCTTACCCCGTTAGGTAAGAAGCTGTGATGAATCACACTGGCGCTAGACCACCAAACAGTGACCATCACTTTTCTAGGAGTATGTTTTCGTTTAGGACATTGTTTAGGTGCTTATCCAAGATCCTACCAACTTGCTGAGCGCTTGCGGTTATCAAACAGAATCCATTTTTTATCGCAGGTGAATGCGGTCAAAATTCCTTCATTTGTGTGTCTGTTGAGCAGTGCAAGCTACGTCGATGACGCGACGACGACGCGTACTTCGCGCTGGCGATCATTGAGTTCGTGGTTGGTCATTTGTCAAGCTTTTTTACCTTGCCAATTTGACGCAAATGGACCAATATTGTTTTGACGCTTACGTCGAAAGCTGCTGCTAATTCAGGCGTAGATTGTGTATCATCAGCTTCCACAATCGCCTTTAATTCGTCATTGTGGACCAAAGTCTTCGGACGACCGCGAGGTCCATTTTTGAGGTCGAAATTTCCAGAACGGAAGCGAGCAAACCAATAACAGGTGGTGCGTTGGTTTGTAGTGTAAGCTCCGTAAACGTCGTTGATGTTGCGTGCCGCTTGTGCCGCGTTGCTGCCACGACCATACTCACATTCCATAATTACTCGAATTTTTGATGTTGAATACAAGATGACGAAAAAGATTGAAATGCGATGAAAATGTAACACTAATCAATAAACAAATGACTACTTCTGGAAAAAAAAATCCATGTTATTAATATAAAATTAATTAGAAATTAGAAGGAATTCTTATTTTGATGTGAAATGGCCAGTACTGTAGAACGGTAATTTCATAGGTAAAAACCTAACATTCCGACCTGTTTTCATCATCGTACACTTAATGACATTATTATATTCAACTTATACACTTAGTTTTATTGTGGAAGTACCTTTTTTTTATTTTATCCTTTATTTCAGACAACTAAAGGCCCATAAAATACAATACACATATAAGTATAAAACAATAATAAACTAATGCATACTTTAAACAATATACTTAAACTACTGCACACGAAGTGACGGCGTCGTGTTACGCTGCGAGGTGTCGCGTAGCCGGCCTCGGAATCGCCGATATAGCACACCTTTCGGCCAAAACTCTTCCTTGAGATAGGACGTCAAATGTGGGGTCGGAACGCGCACCACAAACGAATTAAAATAGGTCTTATGGCGCGGCTCCAACTTCTCCACCCTCAAATTCCAGTTGGTCTTCACCCGTATGTACTCGACGATGTCCTCAGTCTTCGTAGAGTGATGTAAACGGGACACGTATAGCTGCGTCGACGGTACTGCAGGACGTAGCACCATGTTGGGTCCTGCCAGCGCTGTCCCGCACTGGTTGCGGTAAGTAGGCTTCATTTTCTTTCTCTCCACCTTGATGAAGCCGTCCTCATCGCATGTGTGCTTCGATGGTCCCTGCTGTTTGTGGTCCACCATAGCGCCTTTCGTCGCTCTCAATACCGAGCGATTCTGCTTACCCCCCTTGGATCTTTCTGCTTGTCGTTTTGTTTCCAACGTAGCAGGTTTCGTCTTGGCGACAATTGTAGAATAGGCACATTTGGGAGTCGATGTACCTATTACACGCGTTGCTTCTCCGGCAGGTACGACGCGATCAGCCGAACACGATGCAACGTCTGCATTCTTGATAGCCGGCGACGTCGATTCACTCGCCGACTGAAAACTGCAGACTGAAGCATTTTGTGCTCCGTGACGTGTGTTCACGTTGGAGCCTTCCGGTGTCCCACTTTTCGGAACAGCGTTTCGCAACAACGCTACTTCGGCTCGTAAATCACCGATGATGACATCCGATGACTCCAACTTGGATTTCATTTCGGCTTGGCTCACCTTCAGAGACGTGATGTCCTTTAGCCCGTCAACGTGGTCGAAAGTGACGGGAGGCAGCTTGTGCAAGTCCTTTACTACAAAATCTAGCACGTCATCCGGATCAGTCCTCTTCAGCAGGTCGATGATGTCCTGCCGACTCTTCTCGCCACCATCTCTCCGTCGAGATGGCATCTGTCCGACTTGGTCGAGTGTTTGAAACAGCAGCAACTTGGCACTGCATACCTCATCCTCTTTGAATGAAGACTTGCAGATCTGCAAGATGCTGACCTCGTCCATGTAGTCGATGGCATGTTTGACGAATGCCAAAAGCTCGTTGACAATGACTTGATTTGTAGACATTGCGAACAAATCGGGCAGCTATTACCGCTGCACAAAACGCGAATAAAATATTCTTGCTGAGGTGCGCAAACGCGTCCGTCGCACACTATCTATAAACATCAAAATATAAAAAAAAATTGTCGTTACTTGTAGGTCAAATCAAATCAATCATGTGATCTATCGATCTATGAACGTTTCAGACGTGGCTGCCATTTTGAGAAAAAAAAGAGAGAAGCTGATGCCCTAAAAGCAATCCAAGCCTATGTTGCCGCGGAGGGGGTTCGCATCGGCGTCGGGAGGACGATGAAGTACCTGAGACTCGTCCTCGACAGCCGGTGGAACTTCAGGGAACATTTCCTGCGTTTGGCCCCAAGGCTGAACCGGTCAGCAGCCGCTCTCAAGCGACTCCTGCCTAATCTTGGCGGGCCAAACGCCTCCTGCCGGAGGCTGTACGCCGGTGTTTGTGCGGTCCATGGCCCTCTACGAGGCCCCTGTGTGGGCCCTAAGCATTCGGACGCGACCACTAAAGCTGGTCGCATGCCCGAGGGCCATGGCTATCCGAATGGTCCGAGGCTACCGCACGATCGCCGGCGAATCGGCTAACCTCCTTGCCGGATCGATGCCCTGGGATTTGGAAGCGACTGCCCTCGAGCGCGTCTATGAGTGGCGCGTGGAGGCGCAGCGTCGGGGCGAATCCCCGCTGCCTCGACATGTCGAGGCGCGGCGGGAAGAGCTCCGGCGTGATCTCAGGGCAGTATGGAGGGAGCGACTGTCGCAACCGAGGTCCGGGCACGCCCCAATCGCGGCGGTAAGACCCCTTTTTGAGGAGTGGCTGGATAGGCGTCACGGCGTCCTGACCTACCGCATAACGCAGGTCCTCACCGGACACGGAAGTTTCGGGAGGTTCGTGTGTCTGATAGGGAGGGAAGAAACGCCTGGGTGTCACCACTACGAGGATCGTCCGGAGGACACGGTGGAGCATACGGTGCAGGACTGCCCCGCTTGGGCAGAGCACCGCCGTGTCCTCACGACGGCGATAGGCGGAGACCTCTCGCGCCCGGCATTGGTCGAGGCCATGCTGCGGGGCGAGACGGAGTGGGAAGCGGTCTCCTTCTGCGAAGCAGTCATGCTCGCGAAGGAGTAGGCGGGCCGCGTGAGGGAGAGGACAGCGTCCTCCCTCACGCCGCAGTGGTAGACGCCCACGGCGTCAGACGTCGCAAGACGATCTCCGGCCACCATAGGCGGGGGCATGCGGACGGCGAGTGATGGGCGACTCGCTGTCCGACCCCGGTAGACGGTGCGTTGTGTTCTACGCGCGTCGCAAAGAGTGTCAGCACAATGACGATCCCCCCCCCCCCTTCAGAGGGCCAAAGCCTGCCAGGGTCACGGTTATTCGTTAGACCCGCGTCTGGTCGGAAGGTACCTTACTTACTCACCTTTCTTTAATTCTTTTCACTGGGGTATCAAGGAACTTTCACACATCACTCGGTACAAAGTTTGATAATAGAGCCATTCCGAGAAAATTGTACCTAAGAAAAAAGCACTGTCACAAAACTTTACAAACAGTTTACAAGACTATCTCTGTTTAGCGTGTCACACCTCTTGTCGCTAACTTTAACTAACCGAAGTTCATTGTTTTTTTATACATACTTCAGGGTTTTTGGGAGCTTTTATAGAATATTGCGTTTTCTTAAGTATAAGATTAATTATAGTCATAAATCTTATTGTATTACAACAAAATTCATGAATTTCAATGATAATCAAATTTGAACAAGATGGACATTCCACTTCAGTCACTGCTGTTTTATTTGTTTTCGACTTTAAAAAAAAACTAAAAAAACACGCTTTAATAGCAATCTAACTAAAAAGTAGAAAATAATTTTTAAGTATAAGAGAGTTTATGTTACTACAATATAAAATCCAACAATCAATTATCATAATTAACTTAGAATAAGATTAATATAAATATTAAGATATTAACAAAAATTCACATAAAGTGAAAAAGCGTGGGGTGCTTGATATCGAATGTGATGATCATTTGCTACTGTTACTGTTTGCAATATCAGAATTATTATAAAAATATCATTGAGCACCCCACGCTTTTTCACTTTATTTGAATTTTTGTTACATACTGAGTTTAAAATTTATCTAATTTTTACATACTGAGTTTAAAATTTATCGGTTGGCGCGTTATGATTTTCCCACACAAACTTTAACATCATCTAGATTACCAAAGGAGGGTAGTTTCAAAAAACGAATAATTCCCATCTTTTTTATTTACTTTTACTCATATGCGTACCAAGTTTCAAGTTTATAAACCTAAACGGATAAGATTTTACATACAAAGGTTTTTACCCCTTTTCACCCCCTTTATAGGTAGATTTTCGCAACATCCCTTCTTAGTGATCACCACAGAAACCTTATTAAGATTTCTGTGGTGATCACCTACATAATGAATCGCACCTACCGTCCAAAATTCAGGTTCTACGTTTAGCGACTTTAGATCCTTCCCTTTAAACTTGAATACCCCTTTTCACTAACTTGAGGGGTGATTTTCGAAAAACCCAAAAACACGTGCTTAATTATTTTTGATCTAATTTATATATACTGAGTTTTAAATTCATCAGTTAGCGCTTTATGATTTTCCCATACAAACTTTAACATCGTCTAGGTTACCAATGGAGGGTAGTTTAAAAAACTATTAATGTCCATCTTTTTTATTTACTTATACTCATATTCGTACTAAGTTTCAAGTGTATAAACCTAAGGAATAAGATTTTTCATACAAACATTTTCACCCCTTTTCACCCCCTTAGAGGAGGATTTTAATATAAAATTTATGAGATTATTGTATTGTCATCGGCCCTTGACCCCTGTGCAAATTTTCAAGTTAATCAGACTGCTGGAAGTGGGTGAAAATGAAGTTAAAAGATTCCGTTACATACATACATACATACAGGTCAAGCTAATAAAAGCGTGTTAATAAAAAAGCTACCAAAACAAGTTATTTTATTATCATGGGAATATTGTTGTAGTAGATAAGCCATTAATTTTTACCCGTCGTGCAGTTTTAAAGCAGTAATCGGTGACAAAAGACGTGACTTTAACACTTACTCGATTAAGGAGTCCACTATAGTAACAGCAATAACGTAATACCGGTAAGTTCTTAAAACATTCTTTTATTTGCGAGTTATGCCTAAAGTATGTGTATGTAGTGAAATAATGATTTCCTCTAAAAGAACAAAGAATATTGAGATATGTCGTCATTATGATTAGTAAGCGGAGTTCGTCACGTCCATTTAGTGTCGTGACATACTAGCGGAACAATAATTGTAACGAAATAGACACATAAGGCTAAAGGAGATCGCCAGACATCCATACATCATTGGGCCAAATGTGAACAGTAATCATTTATGTATTATTTAACAGATAAAACACATCCATATTCATATCATAAAGGTTTTTTTTAATTCTATGGGAATTAGGAAAAAAATATAAGTTTTTGGGTCAATATTGTATTACGCGGCAGATGGTAAGAATTGTACCTGTTTGTAAATACCATTATCAAATAAACACATTGATTTAATTGTTTGAAAACATATTTGTGTGTTACTATTAGCATATTATTGCATAGCACAATAAATAGCAGAAATCGAATAAGCACGTCCGTATGCGCACGAGTACGAAAACGAATGACGGGAGTGACGTGACAGTGACATTTTGACAAACATCGATATTTTTTCGTTCTGAAACAGTAACCCGATACACGATTTTGAACGATGTTATTGTTATATAAATAAAAAACTATTACTAAAACAATAATAATTTCATCAAATGTCTTTTTTCTTTCCTAAATGATTATAATGTTCATGACCAATGCTAAAACAAAACAGATATAGTCTTTTTAGTAACTTCTTTAGAATCACTAAGTTTTAGAACGAACTTAAAATGACCTGACGGCTTGTTTACGGAGCTAGTTTTAGAACTACATCCAATTGAAAACCATATTTCAAATTATAATTTTTAGCTCATTCCGGTAGAAAGTTATTATTGTTACATGTTATTTTTAATCAGTAAAAAATCTAGTATTTTTTTATAGGTACATATATCGTTTCTGTACATACTTTGGCCCAATACTGGCTATCTCCTTTACATGGTGCATGTTTTACCAACAACAACTAAGATGATGTTGTGTTTCTGTTGAATTGAATTACTCATGGTCTATCTTTTGACTACCTTGGGCCAGTTTCGCCAGTCTCTGTTAGTTAGTTTAATGCCCTGTTACATGTGTTAACCGACTGTTAAGGTTAGTGAGTGTTCCACCACGTGCTAATGGTACTTTAATTTCATTGATCGGCTGTTAAATTTAATGACTGCTCCATGGTTCCGTTACATTGGTAACAGACGATTAATACTGTCAAGATAACAAGTTTGTTTTTTTATATGGAGGTTTTTACTGATGGCCAGTACGCAGCAGACTAAAAAGATCACTACTAAAGGATCACGGCGACCTCACCTTCCGCCTGACGCAGGTTCTAACTGGATACTGTTGTTCCGGAAGGTTGTGTAAGAGTGGTCGTGGCAACCGAGTGTCTGGTACATGGACACTCGGATGTCACCACTGCGTGGACAAGGTGGTGGCGAAAGGTGGCACCTATTCAGGCCATGTTATGGAGCGGCGGGTAATGGAAAGCAGTCACTTCTTTCCGAGAAGTGAAGTTAGTGAAGGAGGAAGTGGAATGGGTGAGGGAGAGACAATCATCCAGGTCACACGACGGATCGCGGGTAATTTCTAGCTACCGTAGGCGCGGATTTGTGGGCGTTTTGTAATGGGTTACCCGTACGATCAAAGACTGCCCTAGTCGATGGCACACGCGCTTCATGGTCACGCGCGCTTCTAAGAGCTGGCAGAAAACTCACGGAGTTCCTACAGAACCAAATGCCTGCTACGATCGCGGGACTATCTAAACTGGATGTCGCGGCCATTGAACTCAAAGCAAAACCGACAGAACAGCGTGATTTTTAGTCAGTACGAGTCTGATATTCCCTTCTGCTCCACCCAGGAAGTAAATAATAGTTATTTATGCAACTGTTGTATAATCAGGGGTATTAAAACACGAATGTGGGTTTATCACACGAGGCGTAGCCGAGTGTGATAATAGTATCACATGAGTGTTTTAATACCTAATTATAACAGTTGCATACAAGACTTTACCTACAATCATGATGTGAATTCTCTATAAAAGATTTTCATACCATAGGGTGTTGTACAGAACTATGTGAATTCAAGATGGCGGGAAATAACCCGATAAGACGAGAATCCGAAATTACGAATTAGTCTACAATTTATTGTTCTTTTTTCAAAATGTCAGCGATGGTGGTAAAAATGTCATTGCATGAGAAAGTTCTTTTTTTGAAATTCATTATAACACGCGTTTGGATGATATAATGATCATTATAGCATTGAGTGTTTTTATGTTGGCAATAAGCTAATTGTTATAGGTCCTTTTATAGAGGATTAATAGCATGATAGTAGATAAATATTATTATAACACGAAATCGATCACTCCAGACTTATTTAAAATATAAACTCTTTACACAACGAAATAAACAACCTCAAACTTATTTTAATTTTTTCTTTTAATTAGCTGTATTATTGACATATTATCCAGCGAAACGGAAAAGTAGTTCAGTCGTCTATTGCATCGTTGAGTTTTTCATCTTTTTGTTTTAGTTGATTTATAATGTGACTGAATGGTTTTGTGTGTCATTCAAATAATGATGGATCTAGCAATGGTCTGTTAAATTGTCACCATGGGACAAATAACATTATAACAGCGCTGTTAATTTTAAAAGCACATTAGCTAATGTCTGGTTGCAAAGAGTTTGGTGAAATTGGGTCTTAGTTAACGTTTAGTATCGTTTTGTTTACGGAACAGATTGGCTCAGATGTTCGTAGGTACCTATAACTCTTAAAAGTCAGAACATTTAATTTAATAAATAATAGTGAATTAGGATTTTCATTTTTTTTTTTGTATTTGTATATTTCCCTTTCAATGTAACTACAAAAAAAAATACAAAATGGTTTATTGCTTCATCAGGCTTACATTAAAAAAAAAATGTTTATGTTTCGAGCTCCCCTGTAAGTAAGAAATGCCTGTGTTGGGGAACCCCGCTCTTCCATAGCTAAGCAATACAAAATATGAACTTTTTTTTTTATAGTGGTAAAATCAAGATCCACGGTGTCCTTCAATAGCCCTTTACGTTCCGGGGTCACGGTAATTCGTTCAGTCCCGCGACCCCGGCAGGCTTTGGCCCTCTAGAGGGGGGCCCCGTCACTTTGCTACAAAAACAATATGAAAAATATGAACTAGGTATTAATTATCTTATTAGTGTGTGTGTGTGTGTGTGCGTGCGTGTGTGTGTGTGTGTGCGTGCGTGTGTGTGTGTGTGTGCGTGTGTGTGTATGTGTGTGTTGTGCATTTGGTATTTATAGATAAATAGGTGTGCATAAGCTGTGTGATTATTACTATTACTAAACATAATTTTACTTAATGTGTTCCAAGGTAAGACCCCTCTTTGAGGAGCGGCTGGATAGGCGTCACGGCGTCCTGACCTACCGCATGACGCAGGTCCTCACCGGACACGGAAGTTTCGGGAGGTTCCTGTGTCTGATAGGGAGGGGAGAAACGCCTGGGTGTCACCACTGCGAGGATCGTCCGGAGGACACGGTGGAGCATACGGTGCAGGACTGCCCCGCTTGGGCAGAGCACCGCCGTGTCCTCACGACGGCGATAGGCGGAGACCTCTCGCGCCCGGCATTGGTTGAGGCCATGCTGCGGGGTGAGACGGAGTGGGAAGCGGTCGCCTCCTTCTGCGAAGCAGTCATGCTCGTGAAGGAGGAGGCGGGCCGCCTAAGGGAGAGGACAGCGTCCTCCCTCCACCCCAGCCACAGTGGTAGACGCCCACGGCGTCGGACGTCGCAAGACGATCTCCGGCCACCGTAGGCGCGGGCATGTGGGCAGCGAGTAATTGGCGACTCGCTGTCCGACCATGGACCATGCCCGGGTCGACGGCGCGTTGTGTTCCACGCGCGCCTCAAAGATTGTCAGCATAGTGACGGGGCCTGTAGAGGGCCAAAGCCTGCCGGGATCGCGGGACCTAGGGATTACCGTGACCCCGGTACGTAAAGGGCTATTGAAGGACACCGTGGATTTTAGTCAGTACAAGTCTGACAGTCCCTCCCGCCCTGCCCTGGGTGGGAGGACTCATTTGATGATTTTACCACGATAAAAAAAAAATGTGTTCCAAGAGTGCTTCCGTGTCTTCATAATTTAATGATTTTATCAAAGGCCCTAGGGGTATAAGCATACTAAATTTGCCCTTGAAAGATATCAGCATGATACTGGCAGGGTTTTTAGGTACCAATAAGAAAATAAGATCCTAAGAATTTCAGACTTCGAACCCAACAGGTTTTTGAGAAAAAGCAAAATATGTAATAATTAGAAAAAAATAATTTTCTCAGGAACGCGTGAATCGATTGATCTGCATTTTGGATATGTTTTGGGGGTTGATGGTACCTTCTAGAAAATAAATTAAGAGCTAAATCGGTTCATAAGAACCTCAAAAAAAAATGTATTTTTGTTTTAATTTCGATTTTTAACTATGATGCGAGCTTAGTACAATTACGAAACTATTTTTTTCGGATTCCTCACCCATTTTTCTATGAATTTATGAATTTTTGAGATTTTAAAAAATGGTACGCCATATTGAAAAAAAATAAAAACAATTTTTATGGAAAAATTGATTTTATTTATGCGTGTTTTGATCTTAAACCTCGATTTTGTCGGCAATATATGTTTTTTATTTTAGTTAAAAATAGTCATTTTGAAGTCAGAAGTCAAGTCTTTAAATATCGATGAATATCAATTTAAGTATTATAAACATTATTAAGCTTATTAAATAACACAGATTATACTTTTTCAATTATAAGTAAATAACAAAAAATAACAGAAAAATATATTTTCACAGAAAGTTTACAATCACATTTTATCAGTCTTCATCACTATCACTGTCAATCACAGGTGAAACGTTGTCTGTATCAAATAATTTGCTCAGTATCTCAGTAGGCCTCAGAATTTTGCTCAAATATCTTCTTAGGGACAAATAATAAACAATGGCTGCTACGTGAGAGCAACATCCAATTGTTCACAGACCGTTTGCGCACACCGGTAGGAACCAGTAAAAAAAACTTCTAGAAGAATTTTTTTCTAGAAGGTACCATCAACCCCCAAAACATATCCAAAATGCAGATCAATCGATTCACGCGTTCCTGAGAAAATTATTTTTTTCTAATTATTACATATTTTGCTTTTTCTCAAAAACCTGTTGGGTTCAAAGTCTGAAATTCTCAGGATCTTATTTTCTTATTGGTACCTAAAAACCCTGCCAGTATCATGCTGATATCTTTCAAGGGCAAATTTAGTATGCTTATACCCCTAGGGCCTTTGTTAAAGTTTTTTTACAATCGTAGTATTTTTTTGGGTATATGTTAATTTTACCGTTAATTTTATTATAAAGAAAAGCTGATCGCTTATTGTATTGTCTCCCGGCAAATACAGTTTTTGCATGGAGAATTTGAACTTTTAGGTCTTTTCTTCTCTGATTTATTTTGCTTGAGTCATATTTTAGGGTTTTCTGCATTTTTAGAGTAATTTGGATAATGTATAATTTACGAACTGAGAGTAAATCACTAATCTGATACAGGGATTCAGTAGGGTATCTTAACTTTTTAAAATACATGTTTTTAATTAGGGCCCGTTGGGCGCGTTCTATGTTGATGAAATTGGTTTTTGCAGCCCCACCCCAAACGGGGATGCAATATGTCAAGACAGACTGGACTAGAACTACGTCAGTCTCATTTAATATGTTTCTAGACGGGTTTCGTTTACTGTTGGTATTTATTTGTTTTGGCGCGATATTTCTGGGAGTCTTGAAAATCCAGCTAAATCTCCTAAGTCTATTCGTGACTTGATCAAGGTGGGGATACCAGGATAAACGTTGATCGAGTATCACGCCTAAATACTTTGTCTGCGTGACCTGTTTCATAACCGAACAGTTACAATGTCTATTATTAGTATCACCGCATATATGTACTTTTAAGTTTAAATTTTCATTAGGTAGTGTGTTTTTGCTAATACTAAAACATATGAAATTCGTTTTAGCTATATTAAGTGTGAGCAAGTTATTGATAAGCCAGTTAACTACATGGGGCCATGCCCTCCTCAGCTTTTAGTTTCACATCTTGCCAGGAATTACCAGAGAAAACTATTGCAGTATCATCGGCATATGAGAAGACCTGTGCGTTATTGATGTTCATGTTGCAGAGGTCATTAACGTACAGCAGGAAGAGTGTTGGGCCTAGTACGCTTCCCTGTGGAACGCCGAATGATACTTCCGCTTGATCACAGGTGACCTCTCCTACCCTAACTTTTTGTTTTCTCTGCGAGAGATAATCTTTTAATAAGTTGAGCGCAGTTTCTCTTATTCCAGCCTTTTCCAGTTTTTTCACTAGAACACTACTACACTACTACGGGAACTTATTAATAATGGGAATATTGGTGGATATTTACAAAGTTTTATCTATTTCAGATCTTATAAAATGCTTTGATGTGCTGGACCAGGCCTGGCTCACTCCGCGGTGTAGGTATAAAACTGCAAGTACTGGCGGGGGCCACTTCGTAGTGGCCATTTAGTCGGTTGCCGCGCGCCGCCCACTACGCACGCGCTTACTTAAATAATATTTAAGTTTGGTGTTTGGTTGTATTTACGCATAAGTTTAAAAAAATATATATATGATGAAGAAAAGAAAATACTGCATAACGTTTGGTTGTTTAAATAATGACAGTGATAGGAGCCTCACGTTTCACACACTACCGCGTGATTTCGAAAGGTAAGGAAAAAAGTGAATATTTATCTATGTAGTACATATTTAATAATGATCGAAAAACTATCTACCTGCTTGTGGTGTGCTTATTAATGTCATTCAAGTACCGGCTAGTAATCAAGATCAGTATGATTAGGTAGGTTACAAATTTGGCCTACAAGACGACCAAGATAAATAAAATAGACGAATATCAAACCTGACATCACTCTCACTCACCTAAGCTGAATACGTAGGTAGGTCGAATTATGATCGGTAGAAAGTAGGAAGATGTTTACGTTATTGTTTAGACACGTTCAAACTCAGAAAATGGCTACACTACGCATTCAAGGTCAGCGATCGTAATTCTCTTCGCGACTTTTTTACCTACTTACCTACAAAGACACGCCTTATTATACACCCGACTTGCGACCTAACTGCGTCATAATAACGAATTAATATTTTATTTTTAAATTTTGAAATCTCTTAAATACATATTTTATATTATAAACGTGTTTTAGTCATTGGATACATGAACTGGGCTGCCGTTGTAAGGCGACTAAAAAGTCACGGTGTATATATTATTCCTCACGTAAGGTGCCGTAGGTACCTACTGTTAACATTCTGTGCTACCAATCGATATGAATATGAAGTAATCGATGACGAAACAGAAAAAGATATAGGCTGATGATAAAAACAAAATTCCTTGAGGGACATAAGGAGGTAATGAGGAGTGATATATATTTACGTTAATTAATAATGTAATTAAACAATGCATAAAATACGTATTCCTACCTAACTGTGCCCAAACTCGCGAGTCGCAACCCTATTGAGCTTGACCGACAGTAACCTTTTAATGTCGTTGGCGTCAGATAAACTAAAATGAACTCTCGCGCGTCACTATTCAGTTCATTTTTGCTTGCGCACGGGAAGTTTAGGCTATTATAAAAGTAGGTGGGTGATGCGGGTGCAAGTAAAAATGGACTCTATTCTTTCGTGCATAGATTTTACATTTGTTTGTTTTCTTTTTGGGAGTAACACTTCTGTACCTTTAGGTACTATTATATATTCTGTGGCTGGACTTCAATGGACTTGGGAAAAAACCCATTTTATTTTGGTAAAAAAGTGTTTGTATGCAAATAAAACACAGTCGCTGCTGAAGGTTCACGATTGATACATTTCTCTTTTAAAATAAATTTTGATCATTAAACTTGTTATGAACACCGCTTATGTTTCAATTTAGTCACGATGACATTTCCTACGAAGTCACTGTCACAATTTTATATTCCAAATTTTAGGCTGTAAAGTGGAATTTATTACTAGTAATGGTTTCTTTTGGGATGAAATATAATAGAATATGATACTCATTTTCATTTAAAAAATAGTTTGAATCATTTTCAGCAGCCAAATTAACTACAAAGTTAAAAATATAAGTCGCACTGACCTAAAACGCGACGAAAATATTTTAATATGTGATTTAAAGCTAGAAACATATTTCAAATAGGGTAAATGGAATTGATTTCAAAAAGATTATGTTTTTTAACTAAACATTGTTAAGAATTTGTAAAATATGGTTAACATTGCTGATGGTTAAAATATTACGTTAGTGATCGTAACCAACTGGACAGTGCTTGTCATGGATCATGTATAAAATACCGTTTTTTTTTTTAAACTGTATGCTATTTAGTTACTAACTATATATGTTTCTTAAACTTTGATAGATGCTGCATTGATTTACCAACATTGCCACTGAGGGTATCTTTGCCCAAAAGTCAATTTATAAGGAATTTTTAAATTGCAAAAATACCTTCATACTGTGGCAACAGCAGTAAATTGTAGTAAAAAATATATTATATGTCTGACAACACTGCCTATGGTGTATGTCGCTATCTTCAATCAGGAACTTGTTGGAACTCCTTAAATACGGTGTGTGGTTTCGCGGGCAAATTTTGGTGCAAATTCAAGTGTTAGTTGTGCATGATGGTGAAAACACAGGTAAGATTCACTTATAATATGTAATAAAAAAAACGTTTGAAGAGTATTTTAATGCTATTATCACCGCTGAATGTAGTTTTAAACAAAAGTTATTATGGTGGGCAAAGTAACCCAATAGTGTAGCGACCCACTGTTTACAACTTTGCCCGCCAGTAAAAAAGCCTTAGGGTTGGCACTTTTTTAAATTTATCATAAATTTATTTCGGGACCATTTGGTTATGTTTCATAAGCAGGTAAAATTCGAATAACTAGTCCTATAATATCCCTATAACTATCCCTAATTCTAATAACTAGTAATCATTCAAAGTAGACATTAGTTTGGAATAAAAAGAGAACAACCAAATAAATTACACCGAGTATAATCTGCTTATACCCGGTGTATGCCGATTCAAGGATCAAGATGATTGTTTATATCAAACGTCTTGTAAGCCGTTGTATTATGAATAACTTTCACTGTAAGACCAACTCTAAAATCGTGAAAAAAAATTGCATTGCATATGTGGTAAATCTATATACCTATCGTTGAAATGAAGGGGAGAGCTGTTTTCACGATTTCAGAGTTGGTTCTAAAAATATGTATGTACCTACTACATATTTTAATAGTTTTTAATTATTAATTCTATTTTTTTTTTTGCTTTGTACATTTCAGAAAACTAACCAAAGATAAAACCAAGACGTTCTATTGTATCGAAAACGGACAGAAACTATACTGAAGACAAATTAAAACAGGCATGTGTGTTTGTAAAATCAGTCCAAATTTTGGGATGTTGAACACCAGTTTGAAAATTTTAAATAAAATAACCATAGCGAGTCAAAACCTGATTACTTTTTTTTACTAGTGTTTGTATAAAACGTAAGTTTATCCGAAACCTCAGTGCTGTTGTACTCATCATTATATGTCTTAGTTATAATGAATTAGACATTACTGAAATATTGATGTTAATTATTATAATTTAATTTCGTATTTTGTTTCAGTCTGGCAGAAGTTCACATAACAATGTCTATGTTAAATATTAAACCTCAATGTCTATTGCGCTTTATTGATTGTTTAGTGCAAAAAAAAAATTGATTTTATTAAATTAAATCATCACTGAACAATATTCTGTTTGTTTTTCGTTTTATTGCCTATAACATAATACTACTACATAATCGTTGCAGAAAAGGAATTAAAAGTCATCATTTTACTGAGATGTGCCAACCCTAGCACTTTTGAAAAGTGAATTGAGATTTGTATGAAAAATAAAAAAATAGTCTGGGTAACATTGCCCAGCCACTTTAATTAGGAACCTCTCGTGGTATCGCTTTAATTTTAAAGTAAACGCCATCTTCATCAAAATTCTTGTATTGGATTTTAATATCATCTGGCTAGAGATAATATTTACGTCAAAAATTAATGTGGGTAATGTTGGCTAAAAGTGCAGATAACTTTCCCGGCCCAAAAAAACGGACAAATAATTAATTAAATTTTGAAATATAATAAAATTTGATACAGCAATGCATGCACATGATCTAAGAAAAACATATGCTAACAAAAAATACTAACGTTTCCATAGAAAAATTACGCAAAAATAGAAATTATTTGAAAAAAGTGGGCAAAGTTGGCGTGTTTCACGTATAAAGAAAACTAAAAAAGAAAATTTTAAAATTGTCCTTTTTGTCTCTATAATATTATAGAGCCATATTTTTGGCATATTTGTGGTATTTTTAGAGAGTTAGGTTTGGCAGATTCGTCATTTTTGCAATGGTCACACTGGATAGAACTGACACTACCAGTCTTCAGGTTAGGGATGGCGAAATCAAATCGAATCGTAACTTGAGGAATCGATTCATAAAAAAATCGAGGTCTAAAAGATTGATTTCTAAAAAAACGATTTTTTTTTCAAGTTGCATTTACAATGTAAATACATATATATCGATTTTATGAAAAATAAGACACCATAATAAACGACCACTTAGTAGTAAAATCAAGGATTTTTTTAGTTCAGGGATTTCGATAATCACAATTATTTTTACAACCATATCAAAGTAACAGGTAAAAATAAGACAATTTTACTTTCTCAATGTATTTCTTACATAAGGTAAAAATTTTAACAAAAAAAAGGAGAGGCGAAGTCAGGAAACTAAGCACACAGCCATCTCTTGAATAGAAAAAAATCAAATTTCGATTCTCTAGGGTGAAATATCGATTCACTGAATCGATGCAGTTTTACATATCGATTTAAAAATCGATTTATTTGGCCCGAAGAATCGATTCTTCGATTAATCGATCTCGAATCGCCATCCCTACTTCAGGTGTTCTGATACTTCATTGGTATTTCAAAGCCGATTACACTGCGCTACATCTAGTGCACTAGCTGGTAATCTAGCTAGGGCCCTACATAAATGGCGTTCTGATTACACTGCACTTCGTAGGGAATCCTAACCCAGTCTAATACAATACACCAACCATGGCAGCCGTGCTTTCAAAATTGCAAAAAATTGGCATTGATCTCGCTGTAACAGCGGACATTATACGCAGCGTAAAAAAAAAAAAAAATGGGTTAAAAAGTATCTACTACTGCGAAACAAATTAAGCAGCATGAACATTTTAGACGTTTTAGAACCAGAAGATTTCAGGAATTACCTCAGAATGAATAGTTCACAATTTGATTTTTTATTAAACTTAGTGACAGGCTAATTCAGAAACAAGATACAATACTCAGAGACAGCGTCACTCCAAACCAGCGATTAGCTGTCACATTGAGATTTCTTGCCACCGGAAACTCATATTACAATGGCATCTCTTTGTATAAATCTAAAATACTTAATAAAGTTTCTTTTTCCATAGTCATTTTGCCAATTAAACGCACACAAACACTCGCATCGGTCGGGTGCCGCGGCGAGACTGACCTTCCTATGTAGGCGCACTACCTCCCTACTTGTGATCACACTGCACTACATGTAGTAATGTAGGCGATGTAGGCAGGTCGGGCTCTCCCTGCCGCCCTAAGTTAGGGTCCTACATTCCTACATACATTTACACTTCACTATATCTAGTGCCCTACATGACGTAGTGCACTAGATGTAGCGCAGTGTAATCGGCCCTTTCTTTCTTTAAATTGAATCATTTGTTGTTAACACCTGTGTTTTTACCAACAAATTCAATAAATTAGTTTACAATATGAAAGTAGCAAAGCTGCAAATGTGTAGAATATGTTTAGTGGAAGATGTTCGTATGTTTATGGTTAGCAATGTGGAACTGCAACAACTTTTTGAGAAGCTGACTGACATTCCAGTAAGTACCTAAAAAATATGTTTTTAAATTTTAATTTCATTTTAAATGATATATATAAACAATTCAAGCACGAGTACTGTGTTATCAAGCAAGCAAGAAGAATTAAAAATTTGAAGATAGGTACGCATCTATCGAGCAAGATTTATTGAAAACCATTCTTTAATCAAACGGAAAGTACTTCATGTACACAATAAATTAAATAAACCAAACTTTTGTTGCAGTTTGTAACTGAAGACAGTAGACCGATGCTCGCTTGTGTCTTCTGCTACACTAGACTAAAGCAATGCTGTCAATTGCAGACGAAATGTCTGGAAGCAGAGAAGCTGTTCACTCAGATGTTGAATGAGGATGATGAGGTGGGGTTTGACTTTTGTTTTGTGGCACTTGTTACTAAAGTATTATGTGTGGCTCTCTTCAGTAATAGGGTTTCTTAACTTTTATTTGTAGCATGTGAGTCTTAGCATTGATATTAACCCATTAGCGCCCGCTTGAGGACATTTGTTTGAATACCCACATATTTTTTATTAATGAATCTATGCGCAGTTCGACAGCAATTTTGATTAGCTCAGGAGTGTGTAATTGTATAAAAAATTAAAATTGTGCTAATCATCGGATAATTTGAGTGAAAAAGCGGATATTATTTACTACATTTACCGAATTACGAATAACAAAAGGTGAGTCAATGTTATTTACATATATGTCAGGATTTACAAAAGTTATTTGATCCAATTATTTTGGCTATGGTTCCTTTTAGACAAAAATTATGTTACATCAAATAATTTTAAATAACTTGGTACTAATTTAGGCCAATAATGTCAATGTCCCCAAGTGAGTCCAATGGATAATATGATGATATATTGTATTTTATTTCAGGTTACATTTTTAACGTCAATTATGACCAAGAGATCATTTAACGTCGCAAATGAATACCAAGGGCTTGAAGAAGCCATCGAAAACATTCTCAATGAAGAAGATGATCCCAATATCGTTTACGACTTGGTGGCTATTCCTCCAGATCCAAGCGTACTCACGGACAACGAAGAAGGGGATGAAGATGATATCGTGCAAAATATTCTGCCTTGGGATATTCCAGGCAGAGTTGAAGTATTTGAGTCTAGGGATGATGAGGAATGGGATAACAGTGACGATGAACCCTTACAAAATTTACAAAAACAACGGAGGATGGACATTCGAGAACCACGTTGGCATAAATGTGACGGTTCATATGAGAATATACCTTCAACATCCAATGGTTTGGAAAAGCGAATGGAAAGCCTCGTAAATGAGCTAAAGGATGAAACATCAGTCAATATTTTTGAAAAGTTTTTTGATGAGGAGGTTTATGATTTGATTATTACAAATACCAAGTTATATGCTGCACAAAACAATAATCATGATTTTCAAATTACTGTTGGTAATCTCAAAATAATTTTTGGTATTCTATTATTGACGGGATACCATTCAGTGCCTCAAGAACGATTGTACTGGTCTTTAGATGAAGATTGCAATGTTGCGCTTGTTACCAAAGCAATGCCACGAAACCGATTCATAGAAATCAAAAAGTTCTTACATTTTTGTAATAACGAAGCTGCTGCCTCATCTAATGATAAATTATTCAAATTACGACCGCTTACTGACTTGCTTATCAAAAAATTCCTTCAGTGGGGTGTGGTTCACGAGTCTCTTTCAATAGATGAATCTATGGTGAAATACACACTTAAAAGTGTCTAGGGATCAAGCATTTTTATGCGGATTTCTTGAGATTGAGATGTGGCTTTGTAATAATTTTATAAATTTATATGGATCCTTTTTGGTGCATTTTATAATTTGAATCAGGAACTGTGAATCAAATTCGAGTAAAAGATGAAAATCAGCTGTCAATATTTTCCCTATAAAAACATACAACGCATTGAAGACATTATTAGTGCTACTGTTTCCCTACGACTGATTAAAACCAACGTTATTATGGAGCGGCGACGTCATTTAAGCAGGGAAGAAATGCTCAGAGCCGTGGGAATGATAGAAGCTGGTTCCCGGCAACGTACTGTGGCTTTAGCTCTGAATACAAGTCAGAGTATTATCAGTCGACTTTGGACACGTTACCGAAGCACTGGTACCGTGGCTGAGCGCCACGGAGGACGGTATCGCTGCACCACACGGAGACAAGACCGATACATTCAAATCTTAACTCGAAGAGCTCCAACAATAACCGCCATGATGTTAGCCGTGAGGCTTCATCACTCTTCAGGGAACTTAATTAGCGACCAAACAGTCAGAAACCGCTTGCATGAAGTGAACCTTCATTCCCGAAGACCGCTACGGGTACCACCTATAGCAATGCACAATCGTAGGATTCGATATCAATGGGCTCTTGAACACAGAAATTGGGCAGAAGAACAATGGCGTTTCGTGTGCTTTTCTGATGAGTCTCGTTTTGGTATGAGACCGGATACAAGACGTATACGACACTGGAGAAGCCCTGGACGCCAACAGCGATTAAAATCCTGCCAGGAAGTCCATCCTTATAGTGGTGGAACCATCATGGTATGGGCGGGTATTTGGATCGGCGGAAGAACTGAGTTGATTTGGATCAGAGGCAACCTCAACGCTCAAATTTATGCTGAGACGATTGTATCAGACGTCATCGTTCCTCTACAAGTGCAAATCGGTCCCTTATTTCAGTTAATGCATGATAATGCACGACCGCACACCGCAAGAGTTGTAAGACAGACTCTCGCCGCAGCTAACATCAATGTCCTGCCCTGGCCTGCTCAGTCGCCAGACTTGAATCCGATTGAGCATGCATGGGATATGCTACAGAGAAGAGCTCTGCCGAATATGGAGGGTATCCAGTCGCAAGAAGACCTTTTTTTGTTGTTGCAACGAACATGGGCGGCCATTCCACAGCGTGATTTGGATGAACTCATTTTGAGTATGCCAAACCGATGTTCTTGTGTTGTTAGTGTTCGCGGTAGAAACACGGATTATTAATTGTTTAAGTTACCCAATAAAATTTTAAAGAAAACTGTTATTTCAGTCTTTTTTTCGAACTTTTGTGTTAGTGGTTCAAATGTCAAAAATCCCTTTATTAGGAAAATGGCAAATTTCTTTATTAATGCAAAGGTGACTTGGTTTATCGTTACTGTGACAAACGAAAACACTTTATTTGATGAATCCTTAAAAATTTTTTTAATTAATATCAATCAGGAGAAAAGTTATTGCAAAAATATATGTTGATCCCTAGACACTTTTGATGTGTGTATTATGGACGTCACCCCGCCAAGCAATTCATACGAGGCAAGCCAGTACGATTCGGGTACAAAAATTGGATGATTGCTAGTGCCGATGGTTACTGTTATGCTTTTGACAAATATTGCGGCAAAACAGCAAATGGAACTAGTAATGAGCCTTTGGGATCAAAAGTGGTGAAAGGACTTTTGCAAAAAGTAAATGCTGTCGCACATGAGCATATAGTGTATTTTGATAATTTTTTTACCAGTCATGCACTGCTGCGTGATTTGCGTGAAGATGGTTATCGCGCGACTGGAACAGTGCGCGATAACAGGACAAAGAAGTGTCCCTTATTGGTGGTTAAGGACATGAAAAAGAAAAAACGTGCGGAATATGACTATCGTTTTGATGTTGTCAATAAGATTTTGTTTGTGCGTTGGCTGGACAACAGCGTTTGTACCATGGGCACTAATTATGACTGTGTTCACCCTTTGGGAAAGGTAAAGAGATGGAGCACAGCCGATAGAAGAAAGTTAGATGTAGATATCCCTCTCGTCTTTTAGAATTACAATAAAGGAATGGGCGGAGTGGATCAAGCAGATCAATCTATTGCCTTATACAGGGTTGCTATAAGAGGAAAAAAGTGGTGGTGGGTTTTGTTTACCTATATGCTAGATTTGACAGTAGCGAATGCTTGGCGTCTCCACGTACTGTCAGCTGGAGAAAATTGTAACCAGCTCCAGTTTCGCCGAAATATCGCCCGATTTTATTTGAAAAGTGAGGGATCTGAACGGCCAGATGGAAGACCTCGTAAACCCTCTTCATCAGTACCAAATTTGAGCAAAGATGGCCATGAACACTTCCCTCAGAAACTGCCTAGCTAGTTACGATGTGTGGAATGCCATATGAAAGCTCGGAGGCAATGTAAAAAATGTTTGAAAACATTGTGCATTGGATAAGGTTGTTTCGAGAGTGACCACACTTAGGCCCACTGGCCTCGTTTAAGGACGGTGTTTTTTTATACTGTAAGATACTTTTTTTTCTTTTTTTGACAAAATATGAATAAGTGAGTCCCAATAGTTAAAGTAATAAAGATATTCTCAAAAAAAAATCGTGCGTTTGTATTTGGGTCTTAATGGGTTAATGTAGGTGGAAACATTATTGATAAGAGTTTATGATGATATAATTATGGTTACAATAAGTTCTTCATCATCAACAAAAGCATCATCATTTTTAAATTAAGGGTTAAACATCAAATTAACTTGTTTTTTCATTGAACGAAGGTTGCTACAAACTTCACCTAGACAAGTTTATTATCTACTTGTGTAACAGAAGCTGTGTATATCTAAATAATGATACCAAAATATCGATTTTGTGTCACTAGTTTTAGGAGATGTTATTGCTGGGACAGAGTCTTGCACAATTAATCTTTGCAGTTGGATGCAGCAAAATGTTTTTGAGCCAGCCAGCACCCGGGAAATGCTGCTGAATCACATTTATATTTTACATGATCTTTGTTATTTACATTTCAAAGTTACGTTTCGTTACATGCGAGAGTAATGTTGTTATTGGGTTAAAAATAAGCCAAATACAATTGATTTAACTGTATATATATGTTACCTCGCATTTCATCAAAGCTCACTTGTGTGAAATATGGTGATTTTTCATGTAGCTGTCTAAAGTAAAGTAAACGTTTGGATAGCTTGTAGTGACTATGATCAGGACTTGACTGAACATTTAATACAACTGTTTACAGACAAAATCAAGAATAAACCAAGATGAGAGGGAGTTATTCAACGGGTTTATTATTACTCCAACAGTGCATGTTAACTGTGTACTTAATAAATGTCAATCAGAAAGCGATGATATCAAAAAAGAATTACATAATGATTGTGAACAAGACAATGAGAGTACTAAACCCGAGGAGGAACGTCATGATATCAAAGAAGAATTACATGATGATTGTGAGGAAGAGAATGAGAGTATTGAACCAGAGGAGGAACATCATGATATCAAAGAAGAATTACAAGATGATTGTGAGGAAGAAAATGAGAGTATTGAACCAGAGCAGGAACTTCAAAGTGGTATGTTTCTTGTATCCAATACTTTTTATTGAATGCAGCAGCCCTATGAGCTGCAATTTTCCTCTCCTGCACTCTTCTTCTAATCGTGGAGACGCTTACAGAAGTTCTGCGAGCTGATCGCAGTTGTTGCAGCTCAACAACATTGGAGAACCGATTACGTAAAGACGTCGAAACAATGAAGCGATCGTCTCTTTCGGTGCACCGTTGTCTTCCAGATCCACGTCTTCGGATATAGCTACCAGTCTCTTGGAAGCGTTGGAACTCTCGTCGAACGGCAAAACGACTCAAGTTCAGTTGCCGAGCAACATCACATTGCCGCATCCCTGATTACAGTAGTGCAATGACTTGAGCGGCTTCATCTGTAGTGGTATCCATCATCTGGGGTAATTTTCTTGCTGTAGCTGATTACGTGTGTTCACTTCAAAGGTTGAATAGCGAATGACCCACTGTTAGCGACGAATAATAATCGCATCCAGCAATCATGTAAATATGTAGTATTTAGAGATATAAGGCTAGTTTTGATCAATAAACTATTGTTATCATGAACAATAAGGGTTAGGTAAATGTAGAAATGTGCATTTTGTAAGTACCTTCTAATATATTGATAATGTTTTGTTTTTTATTCCTCCCACCTGGTGTCTCTGCTAATGCCACAAACTAAACCCACAGTTGGGTAAAGATATAAATGCGCATTTTACAAATACCGTCAAACAAATTGAGAAACTGTGTTGATTTCTATTTTTGCCGCTTGGAGCGCCAGTTGTCCCGAAAATGTAAGCAAATTATTAGGTAGACGTAAAATGTACATTTTACAAATACCCTCAAACACTGGTGATTCATTGTAATTCCTATTTCTGGTTTTATTTATTTTTTTCGTGGTAAAATCATCAAATGAGTCCTCCCACCCAAGGCAGGGCGGGAGGGACTGTCAGACTTGTACTGACTAAAATCCACGGTGTCCTTCAGTAGCCCTTTACGTACCGGGGTCACGGTAATTCGGAAGTCCCGCGACCCCGGCAGGCTTTGACCCCTTTGGCCACACCTTGAGGCGCGCGTGGAACACAACGCGCCGTCGATCCGGGCATGGTCCATGGTCGGACAGCGAGTCGCCCGTTACTCGCCGCCCGCATGCCCGCGCCTGTGTTGGCCGGAGATCGTCTTGCGACTTCCGTCGCCGTGGGCGTCTACCACTGCGGCTGGGGTAGACTCACTCATTTGATGACTTTAACACGCTAAAAAAAAAAACTCTGCCCAAGCGGGGCAGTCTTGCACGGTATGCTCCACCGTGTCCTCCGGGCGATCCTCGCAGTGGTGACACCCAGACTTTTCTTCTCTCCTCATCCGACACAGGTACCTCCCGAAACATCCGTGTCCGGTGAGGACCTGTGTCAGGTTGCTGCGAGGCCTCTCCAGCCACTCCTCAAAGAGGGGTCTTACCGCCGCGAATGCGGTGGGTCCGAAACATTCCATACTTACCAGCTTTATTTTCACAGGTGCGTCCGACGCGAAGAAACCACAGCTATATGTACGACTAACAAGACTAGAAGATACAATGACATTCCAGCAAAAGAAAACTGAACAGCCAGACTTACTAATTATCCGGAACACCGAGAAACACAAGTCTGCAGCTCCTTCTAAATTCACAAAGCTTGTCACAAATTCTCAATCTATCAGTAATATTGTGAATAATACTGATACAGCTGCGAATGACCGAATAAAAAGATATGATTGCGATATATGTCACCATAGTTGTAGTACAAAAAGTGGTTTAATGAAACATATTCGTATACACACTGGTGAAAAACCTTACAAATGCGACATATGTCAGAAGAGTTTTAGTCAAAGTGGTCATTTAATAAGTCATGTTGTTATACACAGTGATGAAAAGCCTTACAAATGTGACATATGTCAGAAAAGTTTTAATCAAAGTTGTACTTTAATAAAACATATTCGTATACACACTGGTGAAAAACCTTACAAATGTGAAATATGTCGGAAGAGTTTTAGTCGAAGTTGTACTTTAAAAGAACATGTTCGTATACACACTGGTGAAAAACCTTACAAATGTGAAATATGTCGGAAGAGTTTTAGTAAAAGAGGTAATTTAAAAAGTCATGTTCTTATACACACTGGTGAAAAACCTTACAAATGTGACATATGTCAGAAGAGTTTTAGTCAAAGTAGTTATTTAAAAAGTAATGTTCTTACACACACTGATGAAAAGCCTTATAAATGTGACATATGTCAGAAGAGTTTTAGTCAAAGTAGTATCTTAAAACGTCATGTTCGTATACACACTGGTGAAAAACCTTACAATTGTGAAATATGTCGGAAGAGTTTTAGTCAAAGTCGTTATTTAAAAAGTCATGTTGTTATACACACTCATGAAAAGCCTTACAAATGTGACATATGTCAGAAGAGTTTTAGTCAAAGTAGTATCTTAAAACGTCATGTTGTTATACACACTGGTGAAAAACCTTACAAATGTGAATTATGTCAGAAGAGTTTTAGTCGAAGTGGTATCTTAAAACATCATGTTGTTATACACGGTGGTGAAAACTTCTACAAATGTGACATGTGTCAGAAGAGTTTTAGTCAAAAAATTATTTTAAAAAAACATGTTTTAATACACACTGGTGAGAAAGCTCGCAAATGTTAAATATGTCATAAAAGTTTTAAGGAAGGATCTGATTGAAAAAAACATGTTCTTATGAACCCTGGTGACAAAAGCTTACAAATGTGACATATTTATGTAAGAAGAGTTTTAGTCAAAGTAGTATCTTAAAACGTCATGTTCTTATACACAGTGGTGAAAAACCTTACAAATGTGAAACATGTCTTAAAAGTTATAAACAAAGTTCTTATTTCAAAAAACATGTTTATAAACACACAGGTTAATAAAAACAGACCGTTTCTGTTAAACTGTTCGCTATCTCTCAGTAGTCTTCAATAGATTTTCAACTTTATCAGGTTGGGTTTTATGTAATTACCTTTATTCTTTTTTTTTTCCTATCTGTTTACATTTTTAAATATTTTTACAAAAAAAAAAACATTAAAAAATAGTGGTCCACCAGCATCGGGAACAGGGTCCATGGTGCCGGCGGTTAGGGCTCTAGAGAGAGGAACCTCCTCACAATGCGCGCCGTGTCCAAAAGAACTGCTTTCCGCATCAAGCCCTTGAGCCAGCTGGACAACGAGAGCCTTTTAAGGTGTTGGTCGAGGCTCTTCGCAATGAGTCCATTGACCGAAACGACTTCTGAATCCACGTACAATGACTGCTGAATCCACGTTCCACATGTCGACGATCTCGTGAGCTAAATCAAGATACTTGATTTTTTTGTCATTTTCAGCTTTCACGAGATTTTCGTCATGAGGGACGGTGATATCAACAGTCATTGCACGGCGCTCTCGACGATCTACCACCACAATATCAGGCTTATTGGCTACAATAGTCCTGTCAGTGATGATAGATTGATCCCAATACAATATGGCCTGACCGTTTTCAAGAACTGTGTCGGGCACATACCTGTAGTATGGTACTTCAGAATCCACAAGGTTGTACTGCAGGGCAAGTTGCTGTTGGATAATCCTAGCTACTGATTGTGTCTGTGCAAGTACTCGCCGTTAGCAAGACGAGAACAACCGGAAACAATGTGTCTGATCGACTCTCCGTGACGGTGGCATGCCCGACAGATGTCAACCGTACCGTCCCTGACAATATATTTCCGGTAATTGTTCGTCATGATATTATGTTTATTTATGTTTTATTATTATTTATAGATTTCTGAGCGTGTACGTTTAACACTTGACGTTTAGCTTTAGTGCCAGGGCCATATAGCCAAACGGCATTTTCAGCTCTATACCTCCCGGACATAAAGTTGAAAATATATTATATGACAGATCGTTTTCGTTAGTTTTGTTCGCTACCGTTCAGCAGTTTATAATAGATTTTCAAATTTATGCGCTGGTCTATAGAGTTGAAAATGTACTAGCGACTGTTGAGCGTTAACGATTATCGATTGCCGTTTGGCTGTAGTCCCTGCTAACTAAAAGCACTCAACCAATCGGAGTAGTGGTTCAGGGGGTCTACTCTCCAGCCCCCACTCTCGTATTTTGATGCGTTATATCTTTGTAAACATGTATAAAATAGCAACTAATTTATGTGATCATAGTTTTAATAATATAAGTGACCCAAATGAGTTTTACGCTGAGTTTTTTGAAATTTTAAACAAACAATTTATTCGTTCTATTCCACTAAAAACTAAAACTATCTTTACAAAGTTCTTATTTAGTGATTGGGCAACGCCAGGAATTCGCAAAAGCAGAGATAAACTCTTTGAACTTTATGGTCTTAAGAGTCATAATATAAATAATATTAGCCTTCATCAGTATGTGGCCAGATCTTCAAAAAATTTTAAACGTGTATGTAAAACAGCTAAGGCTCTTTATATTAGTGGTAAAATTAAATCAGCTGATGATAAAGACTACTTGGAAAATAATAATTAATGAGAAAAGTAGGAATAAAAAGCGTAATAATGAAATCAATTTAGAAACAGCACATGGCCCTATATGCTCAGATGTGGAAATTGCTCAGGAGTTTGAAAGGTGCTTTTCGAACATCACTCTAAAAACGACTGAATCTTTAAATTCGTCGTCCGCACTCTCTGCTGCCTTTTTTTTTTGTTTATCGTGGTAAAATCATCAAATGAGTCCTCACACCCAGGGCAGGGCGGGAGGGACTGTCAGACTTGTACTGACTAAAATCCACGGTGTCCTTCAGTAGCCCTTTACGTACCGGAGTTACGGTAATTTGTGAGTCCCCCGACCCCGGCAGGCTTTGGCCTTCTACAGGCCCCGGCACTATGCTGACATTCCTTGAGGCGCGCGTGGAACACAACGCGCCGTCGACCCGGGCATAGTCCATGGTCGGACAGCGAGTCGCCCATTACTCGCCGCCCGCATGCCCGCGCCTACGGTGGCCGGAGATCGTCTTGCGACGTCCGTCGCCGTGGGCGTCTACCACTGCGGCAGGGGTGGAGGGAGGATGCTGTCCTCTCCCTTACGCGGCCCGCCTCCTCCTCGCGAGCATGACTGCTTTGCAGAAGGAGGCGACCGCTTCCCACTCCATCTCGCCCCGCAGCATGGCCTCGACCAATACCGGGCGCGAGAGGTCTCCGCCTATCGCCGTCGTGAGGACACGGTGGTGCTCTACCCAAGCGGGGCAGTCCTGCACCGTATGCTCTACCGTGTCCTCCGGACGATCCTTGCAGTGGTGACACCCAGGCGTTTCATCCCTCCTTATCAGACACAGGTACCTCCCGAAACTTCCGTGTCCGGTGAGGACCTGCATCATGCATTAGGTAAGGACGCCGTGACGCCTATCCAGCCACTCCTCAAAGAGGGGTCTTACCGCCGCGATTGCGGCGTGCCCGACTCTCTGCTGCCTTACTTAAAAGGAATGTAAAGGTGTGCCCAATGGAGTTTAGGTTTCAGCACACAAACCCCCAAGCTGTCATTAAAGCTTTCAAAGACCTAAAAATTAAGTCAACAGAAGATCTTTGGGGAATGTCCGTGGAAGTATGTAAATCTATTATTGAAACCGTTGCACCTTACTTAGCTTTTATATTTAACACCAGTGTAGGCCAGTGTGTTTACAGATCTCATGAAACATAGTAAGGTAGCTCCACTTTTCAATTCAGGTGTTTATAAGGAACCAAACAATTATAGGCCTGTGTCAATTTTGCCGGTTTTCAGCAAGGTGTTTGAAAATTTAATGCTTGCACAAATGTTATGTCACTCTCCATCTTCCACGATCAACAGTATGGTTTTACCAAAGGGCGTTGCACAACTGACGCGGGTGTGACCTTATTAAAGAACATTTTTAACTCCTGGGAGGAAGCACAAGATGGCATAGGAATCTTTTGCGACCTCTCAAAGGCATTCGATTGCGTAAACCATGAAACAGTTTTGCTGAATTTGGAGCATTATGAAATTAAAAATAAAGCCCTAGATTTACTTAATTCATACCTAAGAGATAGACGGGTAAAAGTTCAGGTAAACGGTATAAACTCATTAGGGTCTGAAATGACAATGGGCGTTCCTCAGGGTTCTTTTTTGGGTCCGTTCCTCTTTCTAGTTTATACTAGCTTCCGCCCGCGACTCCGTCCGCGCGGATGTCGGTCTTCGCGTGGATGGTTTATAATAATAATAATAATAAGTTTATTTAAAGAAACTTAGGCATAGAATACAAGTTATCGTAACAGGCTAATTTAGGTTAGAATAAATGGTGTAGTCATCTGTATCCGAACTAGGCAGAGCCTGTATTTCGGATATCAGCGCCAACCCCCTCGAGTATTATACATTCAAAGTAGCCGTTAGCGTGATAGCATTAAAATTTGTGTCTTGTACATGTAGAAATAAAAACTTACAATAAAATTTAATTTACTTGAGTATTAGGGAAAGAGAAAAATATGTATGAGTTTATATAAAAAGAGAAAATACAATAAAATTGCATAGTGATTGCATGACCTCTTATTTGTGTGAAATGAGTATGTACGTGTCTGATGTGTAAGAGGGTGTGTGTGGTGTTGTGTGTGTGTTTGGTGTGAATGAGCGTGCGCGCGTTTTAGTGTATTCTATGAGAGATGTATGTGTGTTATATTGTGTTTCATATGTCTTATATCATGATGCTATGTGTAGAAGAAGTTCAGTCTGTTCGTAGGTGAGTCTTTTGAGGTGTTCGGTTATTTTCTTTTTGCATTGCATTTTTGTTAAGGGGTATATGTTAAGGATTCTGTTTAACCTATTGTAAATTAGTGGACCGATGAAGAGCGCAAAGCGTTGACTAAATTTAGTTTTAAACGGCATAGTTCTTTCGCATACTAAGTCTTTTCTTCGTTTATGGAGTATTTGTGGGTTGTATAGTAGTTTATTGTGTTGTAGTAGGACAACGCTTAGTATGTATAATTGTCTTACGGTCATGACCTCCCAATTTTGGTATAGTGTTGTTGTAGAGAATCGGATTGGCTTGAACGTCGCGACTTTCAGTATTGCACGCTGGGCGACCTCGATAGACTTAATAGTGGTTTTTGACGTCCCTCCCCAAGATGATAGACAATATGTTAGAAGCGATTGACAGAGAGAAAAGTATATCTGCTTTAACAACTTGAAGTCAGCGATGTGTCTCAAGTTTTTAAAAACATAAATGAGCTTTCGGAGTCTACAGCATAGCAGCCTAACGTGTTCCTTAAAATTGAGATTACCGTCTATGTTAACTCCTAGATATTTTATTGTATGCACGCGTTCCAGTAAAGGACACTTGCAATTTTTCCCGTAGTGGCACTCGTGCGAAATGATGTTTCCCATGATGCTATCTCCAGTTACATTTCTTATGCTAAAGCAGATGTACTTTGTTTTGTCCACATTTAATGTAAGGATATTACTCTGAAGCCACTTTCCCACGATATCGAAGCCCTTCTGAGCAGCACCAAAAGCCTCTTCCCACGTATCGGCAGCAAATGAGAGAGCAGTATCGTCTGCAAAAGATATGATTTCACCATGGGTGAGATCGAGACTCGTGAGATCATTTATGTACACAATAAATAAGGTAGGTCCCAGTATACTACCTTGTGGTACCCCATGTGTAACCTGAAGGTGAGAACTTTTACAGTTTCCCACACGAACACACTGAGACCTTTCACTCAGGTAACTAGTAAAAAGTTTCAGCTGTGTACCTCTGATTCCCAGTCTTTCAAGTTTATCTAGTAGGAGGGAAACAGAAATCGTATCAAATGCCTTTGCGAGATCTAGAAAAATAGTAAGACATTTTTTCTTGTTATCTAAATTGGAAGTAACAAAGTTAATAAGTTTATTTACGGCTTGCTCAGTTGATTTTCCTTGACGAAAACCAAATTGGTTAGCTGAAAGCAGTTTATTATTTTCTAAATATTTAACTAGTCGTAAGTTTATAAGTTTTTCTAGTATTTTGGATATTGCTGGTAGAATAGATATAGGTCGGTAGTTATTGATACGATTTCTGTCCCCACTCTTATAGATTGGGCAAACTTCTGCTTTTTTTAAAGCGTCAGGGAACACTCTATTTTAAAGACAGTCATTTAAGATCTTTGTAAGAGGTGGTACGATGATGTTCCTATAAGATTTCAAAAATTTATTACTAATATTGTCTCCACCACAAGCGCTGTCTAATTTTGAATTGAGGATGAGGCGTTCTACCTCCTCTTCAGTTGTGTCTATGAGAGCAAATGAATGCGGACTATTGGTAGGTGTGGCTGTATTGGTTTGAGTGTTGTTTATAGTATGCGTGTTTTGCTGGTGTATTTTGTTTGCTAGCGAACTTCCTACGTTTATAAAGTATCTATTTACTTCATTCAATGAACTTTCAGGAGACGTTGATAGCGTTAGCAGTTCTTTCGGATGGTTAATTATTTTTGATGTGTTCGTGATCTCTTTAATTGCTTTCCACAGTTTTTTATTATCTTGTTGTGCGTTTTGTAGTTGGTTTTTTTCATACTCTATTTTAACTTTTCTTAGCAACGCATTGCAAAAATTTCTGTACCGCGTGTATGTCACTTTTAGTATATAATTTTTTGGTGCAAGCTTCGATTTCATATGCATGTTATCTCTATTTCTGGCGCATCGTAGCAACCCCTGTGTCATCCACGGTTTAATGATTTGGTGGCGTTTAGATAAAGTAATAAGTTTCGTATTGTTTATAATAGCGTGTTGAAGAGAGTTTGTAAAATAGTTTAAAGATAGGTTTGGGTTTCGATAAGTGAATAATTGGATCAAAGTTAATTTTTTTAAGATCCTGCTCAAGGTTTTTGTAATCAATTTTTGTTATTGTTGTAACTGCATATTGGCGCGTTTTCTTAGCAGTCACACTCACCAAGACAGGGTAGTGATCAGTTAGGGTTGTTTGTGGGACTAGTGTAGTGACTGGATAATTGGTCTTTATTAACGCATGGTCTAGACAAGAATTGCTTTCATATCGAGTTATGAGAGTGTGAGCTGGTAAGAGGCCATGAGTAGCCGCCAAAGTCAGGTAACGTTCCCCGTTCAGGTTTATTTTACTAGGATTAATGTCTATGTTATCGCCTATTACAAGGATCTGTTTATAGGTTGACACTGTGTTTAGAAGTGTGTCTAGGGATGAGAGAAAGTGGTCTATGTTTTTGTAAGAGGGGGACCGATAGAAGGCTAGTATCGCAATACGATTTTCTATTTTTGCGACCAGGCAGTTTATTTTCAGGTTATTCTTGCATATGGGGCTCCTCTATTGTTACGCTAAGATTTTCCTCATAGTAAATTACTACGCCATCATTTTGTTTGGGGTTTATCTTAGTCCCGACATGAGAATAGCCTGCAAAAATTGGTATAACAGAGGAACTCGAGAGCCAACATTCAGTCAGAATAATTATATCACATTTTAGCTTCATTCTTGTTAGTAGAACTTCAAGCCCAGCCACGTTACAGTTTATGCTGCGTATGTTTAGCGTGAAGATAAGTAAGTGATCTGGGTGTACTGAAATTAATTTATGACAGTTTTCAATATTTGTTTCATGCGACTGCGATACAGACAGCTTATCGATATTTTCAGTTAAGTTAATTAAATCATTGAATTTGAGGTCAATAGAAAATATTTCAAGAAATTGTAGTTATGGTTACAGAATTGTTTTTGGAACGCTCTATAATACTTATAAGATGTAGTATGGCTTGCGTGCACAATTGTTTTTATGTGTGTATTTATATAACGTAATCGTGCTGATGTAAACTTGTCATACACGAGTGTGGATGTAAAAGGTTCGAATGTGTTTAAGTGGCCGTGTGTTGGGAGATCAAGATGTATAGTTTGTGTGTGAGTTGATTTGTAGCAAATACTGTGAGTATAGTAGTGTGTAGATTTATAAATGAATGTGTTGTCTTTAAGGTGTAGTGGGAGATTATGTCTGTGTAATATGGTTAAATGTAAACAAAAGTAACTTGTAGTTTGAACTGAGAAGAAAACATGCGTTATAAAAAATAGTGGATAATTTCTGTATAGTGTGATAAAGTGTAAACAACAATATCTTACAAATCTAAGTGAGAAAAAAACATGCAATAAAAAACAAATCAATAACAGACTGAAAATGAGAATTACTGCTTGGATTAGTCATATTGAATTTCTTAACTTATCCAGATCCGATTCTTGATTAATGCGTATGTGAGATGAGTCTTCGGATTTTTTGAGATAGACTAGCCCGTTAGTGGTCCAGCAGAAGTCATATCCGTGGCTTTTTTTAAACTGCCTGGCCAGAAAGTACAATCTCTGAGTCTTGTGAGTTAGTGTTTCAGTTACAAAAAGAGGTTTTGGTTGGCTTGAGTGGTTCAAATGTGTTGTATTTAACTTTTCTCCCTTAGCTCGTGTTTTATTGAAGCTCTTGACAGCCTTGAGAATTTTGTCTTTTAGTAATACGGAAGTTAAGTCCACGACAACAGGATCAGATGCATCTTTCGATTTCAGTCTATAAACGTCACGAATATTTGAATAGTCGATATTGACACTCAAAGTCTTGCCAAGCTGCATAATTTCGCTACAAAGATTTTCTTTAGTTTCGCCGTTATGCTTAGGGATATTCCGAATTTCAATGCCTGCTCCACGGGACCTGCGCTCAGACAGTTCCAGTTTTTCCTCCAATTCTTTAATCAAGATTTTATCCTCTTTTCTTTCCTTCTCTAGAGTGGACACTTTTAGCAAGAACTCGTCATATTTGCTCGACATGACTTCTAGACTGGTTTTTAAATCTTGAAACCGTTTTTCCTGTTCTTTTGAGAAAGTCGAGAACATATCCTTAATCAGTGCTGTAACATCTAAGGGTTCTTCATTATACTTTCTTTTCTTCCTTTCCGTGACATTGACCTCGAGTGAATGAAGATTAGGTTCCGACTCGCAGTGCTGCAGCGGTGAGTCACTCGTAGCCATGGAGAACGTAGTAGTCGCGCTGCGCACGTTCCCAGGCGCTGCTGTCGGCGTCAGCGGGGAAGTAGAGGCAGGAGGTGTTCTATTTAGTAGCATAGTGGCGGTGTACTGAGTGCGAAATACAAGTACCAGGCCAACAGAAATGCCCCTGGTCAATTTTTTGCAGTAAATGTATGAACTAATACGGGGGTCAGGCTATGATTGCTGCTATCGAGTAAGGCGAAGCTTTATAGTTTCCGTCCAGTTTACATAGACCTTTGTGTTGGTATAAAGGATGCGTAAGCGCGCCGTTTGTGTTCGAGCTGGCGGAGTTACTGCTGTCTCTTTTCTGCGCGTTGTTGTCAGACGACTTTCTGTCCTCCTTACACGTGCGTCTCGCAACCACGTGTTTACTGAACTTTACTGTGGCGTTATTAAGTGTGTGCGTGTGGAACGTACTCACGGCTCGCAGCAATTAGCAAGGAACTCCTCGATATTTATGCACTCCTAATTTTTGCAAATGATTATTTGTAGGAATTTTGACATTTAATTTAAAAAGTAACTAAGGCTTGGGGCACGTCTACTCTCTGCAGAGGTCCGAGGGTAAGGGAAGGTATAGG